>OY776111.1:61210304-62629470 GCA_963675035.1 Allygus modestus | reverse complement strand
AATGGGACCATGGGGAAGTTGAAAAAGAAGGCTCGACTTCCATTAATGATGTAAGCTTAGCCCTGAAAGGAAAATGCTCGGTCAAAGAAAATACTTTTGCACTGCCAAGCGACAGTTGGCTGTCCATCACCAGTAGTGACACTAATCTGCCTATCAGTAGACTGCCCAGCACCAGTAAACTGCCCAGCACCAGTAGCGGTGGTAGACTCCAAGCAACAGCAGACTGTCCATCACTAGTAGTGACAGTAATCTGCCCATCATCAGTAGACTGCCCAGCACCAGTAGCGGTGGTAGACCCTTCAGCTTCATTACCGATAGTAGACTGCCCATCAGTAGACTGCCCAGCACCAGTAGCGGTGGTAGACTCTTCAGCTTCATTACCGATAGTAGACTGCCCATCATAAGTAGACTGCCCAGCACCAGTAGCGGTGGTAGACTCTTCAGCTTCATTACCGATAGTAGACTGCCCATCATAAGTAGACTGCCCAGCACCAGTAGCGGTGGTAGACTCTTCAGCTTCATTACCGATAGTAGACTGCCCATCACAAGTAGACTGCCCAGCACCAGTAGCGGTGGTAGACTCTTCAGCTTCATTACCGATAGTAGTATAGGGAGTCGGATGGCCCTATCTCGCCCATGTTAATTTGCATAAATTAAGAAACATTTTTCTCAGGAACTAAAATAGATAGCTCCACAATTTTTTGTTTGTTTGAAAGAGACTACCTTTTACCACATTTTGAGTATTTACAGTGTCCGTTAAGTTCCAATTCATTCATTAAATAACTGAATGCCTGCTTTTTGGCGTCTCTTTTTAAATAATCTACAGACTTAATGTCCTACAAACACTCAAACTTTCTATAGACATTTAAAAATGAAACAATCTGGCCACTTGACCACTTTAAATTGTCGGTCATCTTAAATCAACAATAATAGTCTAAAGAAAACACTTCTATCACACACTCCAAAACAAATCTGACAACGACGATGCGGACTGGCGGCAGATTATCAGCTACTACCCCTGTCACACGTAGCGACTGCTGTAAGGTTTGCTCGCCGGCGAGTAGACCACGTGGTTTTCAAGGTCGGCTACTAGCGACTAGTCGCCCCAAAAGTTAAACATGTTCCACTTTCCTGAGTGAATTTTTACTCGCCGGCGAGTGCTAGTCGCCGCTACTTACTATGTCACACACAGCGATTAGTAGCCGCTACTCTAGTCGCGGCGAGTAAAGTCGCCATGTGAGTAGGGGTGCCAGGAGACTTTAGTATCAGGAGGAGCAGAGGAGCTCCCCCCTCCCCCTCCTCCTCCCCGCCCCCCTCCCACCGACCGATTATTTTTTTTGCGAACTTTTTTTGCGAATTTTTTTGCAATGACCCAAACCGGGTGGGAGGGGGGGGGGTTGAGGGGTCTCTGTTACCATAGGTCGGATCTGAATTCTGATTGTAGATTCTTGTTCGTCTAGTCGAGCCGAGTCATTTGAGTACCCACATCGTACACTTTGGATGATGTTTACAAAAAAGGGGCCCGCACCACACTTTTGACCTTTTTTTTTCATTTTTGGAATCTCCTCGTCAAGCCGAGTATTTTCAGTACCCACATGACATACTTTGGATAATTTTGAGCAGGGTAACGCTACAACCAACAGAGCTAGCACATCAGCGCCTGCGGACAATTGAACTACCAGTGAATGCAAATTTTGAGGAGAATATAATTGCAATGATTTGGGTTAGAGCACTTGAAGGGGGGTGTATCGATACACCCCTTTCAAGTACTCTACACCAAGGCCGCTGTTCACACAACCGACTGGCGCGTCCAGTCCTGTCTGGGAATGCGGATGCTGTAATTGGATACCCCGACAGGAGGGCGACCGACCCTTGCAGAAACCCATATAGACCACCCCCGTCGAATTCCGAGCATTAAATCACCAGTTGTCAAACACCCACGGTCTCATTCTTGTTCTAGTCTTCAACAATTCCTGAAGTATGGGGGAGCGAAAATCCCCCCCTAAGCCATTATGTGTTAGGGGGAGCGAAAATCCCCCCCTAATAATTAAATAAATAGAACACCAGTTGTCAAACACCCACGGTCTCATTCTTGTTCTAGTCTTCAACAATTCCTGAAGTATGGGGGAGCGAAAATCTCCCCCTAACCCATTATGTGTTAGGGGGAGCGAAAATCACCCCCTAGTAATTAAATCAACAGAACACCATGGGAGTGCAGCTACGATCAAATGGACATCATGTTTGACAGTCCTCCGAATTATACCGATCGCCGTGATCTATTGGAGAAAGAAGAAACGAAAGAGTGGTCAGGTCTCACGGTGAAATATCAGCGCCTGATTAAACAGTGGAAACAGTGTCAGTTCGGTCATATTCCACAATAAACATTATTTTCTTTCGAGAACCTAGGGTCCTGAGGCGAATAGCCGAGCTAGGATGGGACCGATTAGGAGAGAACCTCAGCACCCGACGCGCCCCAGAACTTCCTCCACCAAAAACTGAGAGCGCCACCCCACACCATCAACGCTCCCTCAGTTCAGTTTTAGAACCCAGTGCGTGTAGACGTGTTAGTTCGTTACTGCTCCGTTATAATCGATTATCACAATTTGCATCTAACATCTAGGACTATTTAAAACGTTTGTGTTGTGTTGTTTGCGTTTATTAAAACCTTTATCATTAGACTAATTAAAATGAACGCCACACACGTTTGTACCATTTGTGGCTGTGTGTACGTGCGCAGATACAATTTGATACACCACCTCATCAGAATCCACGGCTTGAGACAACCGCCACCGCAACCAACTGGAGAAGTGGCATGTCGACTTTGTCGCGACCCATTCGTGGACCAGGGCGCTTTAGAGAGGCACATGGAGGCGAACCACCGCGTCGAACCACCCCAGGAGACGATTGTTGTGCCGCAGACAGACGTCAAAGACAACCCAAACTCCGATGAAGGTAAGAATCCACACAAAAAACTTTTTCCTTGAATCTCTTTAGTTTTATAATTATTCCGCTAGACGCATCAAGAAGAAGAGGAAGAAGACTGTCTACCTATATTTAACTAGCCAATATGCCGAAGAGAATGAGGAATGAGAAGAAGAAGAAGATAACTATCGAGTTTTGATAAATAGTATTTCTTATGTAACAGTTTCATTTTTAAGTATGAATTATCCTAATTTGTTTTATTTTATTTTCAGACGAATGTCCGGGCCCCGACCACTACTCGTGTCGGTATTGCGATCGAAGATTCCGCCGTGCAGCCAACCTGCGACGACATGTGGATTCGGCACACAGCAGAGTCCCCCGGCTCCTATGCGCAACATGCGGAGCCCTGTTTAAGAGAGAGGACAACCTGCGACGTCACACCAAGTAATTCCACGGTGATGACCGAGCACGCAGCTTCCCATGCGCATACTGCGGCCCGGATTTCAACACGGTGTTTAACAAGGACCAGCATGAGCGTTACTTCTGCAACGTCATGAAGGACCTTGTCAGAAACCGAGAGCCTTTGGTGTTGGAGGAGGAACCTCAGCCGGGGCCCAGCGCCGAGCCGGAGCCGGGACCCAGTGTAGATCCACAGCCAGGACCCAGTGCGGATCCGCAACAAGACTCCACCAGCTCAGACGAACAATCCGAAGATGAAGCGATGATGGTGGACGATGATCATTCCAACCGCCCTCTATTCAAGCTCATCCAGCGTGGGTTCCGGTATCGTTTGTTAACATACCGCCTGCAGCAACCGATGGTGAACTTTGTCACAATTGGGGAAGTGATGGTGCTACTATTTGATATCCTCACGGAGGTGCTGTCAAACGCCTTGTCCATGCACCACAGCATCAAGACCAACTTAGTCTTGGAGTGTGATTTCGCGAACGTGTTCGGTACCGCCACATGTACGCGCACGTTCAAGACGATGAACGTTCCGCTGACCAAGACCTCGGACCCGAAAAAATACATCACGGATGCTTTTTCGAAGCTCATCAGGGAGAAGGAACAGTGTGAGCAGATCGGCTCAGGATGGTCATACATGCGCGTACGCGATTGGAGGTCAGAATAAACCGCTACCTCCCGTTAGGTCAAGAAGAACGATCGTTTATCCCACTGCCCGAGACTATCGAGAACATTTGCGCAATAGTCAACGTGCGGAATGACGATGAGCGTTGTTTTATGTATGCTGTCCTAGGCAAATTCGTTCAAGAATATCCATACAGACAGGCGGCATACACACCCGATCATCATCGCCAACTACGATTGGTCCGGCCTGCAATTTCCCGTTGCTATGAAGTGTATCAAGACGTTTGAGCGAAATAACGACATAATCATCAACGTCTACGGTATCGATCACACGTACGTGGGGAAGAAACCTAACGGACTGTCCAAGTACGAGGACACCATATTTCCCTTGAGGATTTGCGAACAGGAACGCGATGACCATTGTGACATTTTGTACGTGACTGAGGGGAACAGCCACTACGCATACGTCAGAGACCTGAGTCGACTGATTCGGCCGCAACTCACCGCGCACCGTGGCAGGATATTCATCTGTAAGCGGTGCTTTGCTCACTTTGATAACCGGCCGAACAAGCTCGGTCTGACGGGTGTTCAGCATCTGGAGGAGCACAGACGATACTGTTCTGCTTCGGCCCCAATCCGCATGCACGTCCCGAAAAAGACAGAAATCAAATTCATCCATCCCGAGCACACACGACGCGAGCGGTTCACCATCTACGCGGACTTTGAGTGTGCCCTGCGCCCAGTTGCGGAGATGGAAGAACATGTTGACGAGCCCAATGCGGGAGTAGCAACCCACATTCACATACCATACGCATTCGCGTATCAAATCATCGACTCGTACGGTCTGGAGGAGTTCGAGCCTCGTGTCTACTTCGGAGATGACGCGTCCTCCACCTTCATGGAGATGCTGAAGACAGATGTCGAGCGGTTGTGTACCTTCCTGTACGAAGCGAGAAATCTTCGGCACTGTCCTGACCCCGGCGGAGACGGTGGAGTACAACGCGGCAACGGCTTGCTACCTCTGCGGGAAATTTCATTAGAAGGAAGATCCCAAGGTTCGTGATCACAACCACGCACCGCCCTACGAGTTCCGCGGAGCGGCGCACCGATCATGTAACTTGCGCTACAGGGAACAACGTGTTGTCAACTGCTACTTTCACAACCTCTCCAACTATGACGCTCACTTCATAGTGAGGGAGTTGGCGGTCGACCCTGGTGATGTTGAGGTGTTGGCTCACGCGGAAGAGCGTTACATCGCTTTCACGAAGCGGTTCCTGTTCGACCGAGCATCGGCACCGGTTGGGATGCCAGGGCGTGGAAAAAGACAGCCAGGATTCAGAGTCAGGTTCCTCGACACCTACAGGTTCCTGGCTTTGAGCCTCGCCAGCCTCGCCGCAGCGCTTCCGCCAGCTCAACTCTTGGAGACTAGGAAGAGATTCCCCGAAGACCACCTCTTCGATCTAGTCCGTAGGAAAGGCGTGTTCCCGTACAATTTCGTAACGTCGAACGCCGTGTTGGAAGATACAACGGAACTGCCTCAGCAACGTGATTTTCACAACGACCTGACCCTGGAGGACATCACAGATGCAGACTACGAGCATGCTCGCAACGTGTGGGAAACCTTCAGTTGTAGGAACCTCAAGGAATACGCCGAGAAGTACCTGCGCTGTGAAATTGCGCTGTTGACTGACGTCTTTGAACGCTTCAGGGACACGTCAATGGCTGAATACCCTGCGCACTATTACACCCTACCGTCGTACGGCTGGGATATCATGGTAAGGACCTGGGGAGTGGAGCTCCATACGATACAGGATTTTGACATGTACCTCTTCTTCGAGCAAGGCATCAGAGGAGGTATTTCCCAGGCGATCACCAGATACGCCAAGGCCAACCATGATGGATGTCGCCCTGAAGATCGACGACCTGAAGAGCCAACGCATCACCTGTTATACTTGGACGCCAACAACCTTTACGGTTGGGCCATGTCCCAGTGTCTTCCGCAGGGACACTTCCAATGGCTCAGCCGCGAGGAGATCGCGTACCAGGTTATTGCAGCGTTGGACCCCGAAGGACCCACGGGCTACGTCTTGGAAGTTGACCTTCGCTACCCCGCCCACCTGCACGACCTTCACAAGGATGTTCCTTACTGCTGCGAGACCAAACGTCCGCCAGGAGGGAAATTCAAGAAGCTCGTTACGACTCTAGATGACAAGAAGAACTACATCTGTCATTACAGAATACTGCAGCAGGCGCTGGAAAACGGACTGGAGCTTGTGAACGTGCATCGCGTCATCTCGTTCCGTCAGTCTCGGTGGTTAGAGAGCTACATCCTAATGAAAACCGAACTGCGGAAGAAGGCCAAGACCAAGTTTGAACAAGACGTTTTCAAGCTTATGAACAACGCGGTCTTTGGCAAGACGATCGAGAATGTTCGCAAGCGAATGAACGCTAAACTGGTGTGTACGCCGGAGATGTTCAGGAAGTACGTGGCCAAGTAAAACTTCCTGGACCGAACCTACTTCAACGATGACGTCGCCATTGTCCACATGTCAAAAGTCAACATCGTCCTGGACAAACCGCTCTACGTCGGAATGTGTATCATCGATCTGAGCAAGTGGCTCATGTACGACTTCCTTCGGAAGATGAAGAACCGCTACGGTGATCGTCTGAAGGTTGACTACATGGACACTGACAGCTTTGTGTTCGACGTCCAGACTGAAGATGTTTATAAGGACATGTTGGAGCATCTGGATGATTACGACACCAGTGCTTACCCCCGGAACCACACCTGCTACAGCCCCGTAAACGCAAAAGTCATCGGAAAGTTTAAGGATGAAGCGAACGGACTTCCGCTGCTCGAGTACCTAGGTCTTCGCTCGAAACTTTATTTCATGGATATTGTCGAGTTCGAGGAGAGGACCGAAGATGACGAGTTGCAGGTCATGACGGTGAAGCGCGCCAAGGGAGTCACTAGAGGTGTTGTAAAACACAATCTAACCTCTGACGACTATCGGGAATGCCTCTTCAACGGTGTATTGAAAAGAACCATCAACACCAGGTTCCAGTCCCGAAACCACCACGCCTTCACAGTTCAAGTTGAGAAGCTATCCTTGAGCTATAACGACGACAAGCGTTACATCCTTCCGGACGGTGTGAATACACTGCCATAGGGGCATATTGACGTACCACCTCAGCCCGAAGACATCCCTCAAGACGATGAAGAGGCGGAGGATGAGGAGCGTTGAGTGGTTGTGACAACACCAAAGACCCTGACTTGACTTGTATATTATTTTTAAAAATCTAGTCATTAGTTTGTATCGAGTCTCGTAAAAACTTAGAGATGTACTCCTTTTTTCTAGTCATTAGTTTGTGTCGAGTCTCGTTTTCGCTAGTCAATCTCAATTGTTTAGGAAAACATACTCGATGTAAAATATCTATAAGGTGTGTAAATAAATAGCCAAATTGTTTGTATATACATTCGTCATTTTCACCCCTCACATTGTCTTAAGATACAAAACTAAAAGAAAAATTGTTAAACAAAATCCTACATCAGGAAAATATTAATTCATATAAACCAGTTTCAGATACGAATGTTACTTTACAATCATTGTATGATAGGTCTCCCCCAATTTGGGGCAGACCTATAATTGTACGTTAGGTCTACTCCACTTTAGGGTAGACCTATGAGACCTCGGGTGGTTGACAACTGTTGTTCAATTGGTTTAATTACCAGGGGGGAGATTTTCGCTTCTCCTAACACATAATGGGTTAGGGGGAGATTTTCGCTCCCCCATACTACAGGAATTTTTGAAGACTAGAACATTGAAGACTAGAACGAGAATGCACCTGCTAATGTCATTGTATGATATATCTGCCCACTTTGGGGTAAAGGAGGCGAGGATGGGAAATAATAAGAATATTTCTTTTGTATTCTGAGTACACAACTAGTTTATTGAGAAAAAATGCAAAATTTCAAAATTAAATTGGTATACATTTGTGCAAAGAGTCTTCTGATCAGTGCGTCGTTGTGGCCAGTAGAAGAGTGTTCAAAGAGCTGCACAAAGTCCTTCATCTTCATGCCGTAGTGGGGGCGGCAGTACAGGAATACAAGGCAGTATTGACCGCAGACCAGAGTGTTGTCACTTTGAAGGCGATGCTCGTTGTACAGGTAGCGACGAGCGTAGCGTCTCAGGAATCCTTGGTAGAATTGAAGATGTGGCGGTTGACCGTAGCTTTCAAAGAATTCAATTATTCCTCCTCCTTTGTTAAGGTAGAAAGCGACCCAGTGAGTGCCGTCTTCATTGTGTGGATCAGTGTTCACAATCATAGCAGTAAATGGTGAAATACAATGGGGCAATTGATCCGCAGCGTAGACACCAACATTCTGTACGGGCAGTTTAGCCATACACTTTTGTATCTCTAAGGTATTCATTCTACTGTGTCGACGCCGTCAGTAATAAAAGAAGAAGAAGTAGTAGTACTAGTAGCGAAACAAAAGCAGGAACTGGTATCACTCTCACCATCGTCAGCGTAATCATCAGCGTCATCGATATTTGTACTTAGATGTAACCAACCGCGTAATGTGATGCAATTGGTTAGAGCGCATCGTGTGTGAGCTGTTCTGTGATGGCGACATCGCACTGCGTTTGTTGATAGTAGACTGATGATTGACGATAGTGATCCGCAGCCAATATCGCTGATATCAATGACATTAGTAGTACAGTGATCCGTGATGACATTGCATCGTACAAACTCTTTTTTCTCAGCACCTTTGACATAGACAATCGGTCGTTTGGCGATACATGCACGTAACTTTTCCTCTAGCACATGATACCAGATATCACCTTGATCCCATTCCAATCCGTGACAGTGTTTTGTGAGCCAATAGCTTTCACGCAGCTTCTCTTGTGATAGGAAATCTCGACTGAATGGTGATTTAGCGATATGATGCATTAGCAGTGTTCCACTGACCAATTCCAAGACGCACACTTCCTTCAGAATGTAGTCATTTGCGTTGTCCTTGAAACATTGAAAATCCAAAATAATTGGAGATGCTAAATTTTTACGCGGTACTCTGCATAAACGATCCATCTTGTGCGAGTGTTGGTTGTTGACTGAGGACGATGACACCGCCACAGACGATCTAACCGCCAAAGTCCACAGACACGTTGCGATGACGATCGATTTCGATGACATTGTCAAACTCTGCGTATACCAGACAGTTGACAGTCTCTGTGAGCCCCGTGTCGAAAGCAATCTCCCATACGCACACTGCCGTTACGCACTAGGTTCCAATGAGTTGTGTAGCTTGCTGACATATCAGGTGTTAGATCGAATGCCATCAAACAGTATCCATCGTCGTAATCATCTCTGTTTACGAGATTACCAGCATCGCTAAAGTGTATGCCGGAGCCTGAAAACAGACTGTGATACGCCATCACGTATTTTCGCTTGCCGGTTTCATAGTGTGGATGTAGTGGTTTGGACGGCACTTGTTCACCGTCCACGTACAGTGAGAAGTAGTTGGTTTTGAAATTTTGAAAGTTAAATGGATTCTTTTTTAAATCACCATTATAAGCGGCGTTGGTGACCAGTCCGACAATAATTCTTTTCGGCACTTGACCTAGAAAGACATTGTCCAACGTTTTGCTCCTCACTCCGAACGGCAGTGTGAATGTTTTCAATTCCACTCTGGTGATTGGGTATTTAGCTGTGCCGGTCTGAAGCGTCTTGCTGTGCGCCAACAGTACAGTGGAACTAACTTTACACCTTCGTATCCAGAGATTCGCATCAACAATGTGCACCTTGTAGCCACCCTCATCCGCCATAATGGAGAAGGAATCTTTTGATCGGATCAGTTTAAAACGCAGTTCCACACCGTTCAACAGGAACTTGTTCTGATTACACATGTCCACATGTAGGCGACCGAGCATATCGATTTCACGACTTTCATTTGTCATTTTTCGTCTCGCCTTTAGTCCGTCGTTATCGTCCAGAGTATTGTCCATATAGCCGGCGTCGTCCGATTGCCATAGTCCGCATGTTAAATGTGATTTCCTAGCATCATAGCCGTAATTCATCAATGTTTCAATATACGCCCGATATGCATAAGTGTTGTTTTGTGGTGTGACCAGTTTCTGATTCATACTCATATCGACTTGACTGAATAACGTGTGCAGCCAATTGTTGACTGACCAATTTTATCTGATTCATCAGCATCTGCGATTGCCACTCCTGTCGACTTGACAATAGATGCTGTAACTTCCAACATTGTTTGCGAAAAATCGGTGTATTCTCCACCGTTGCCGGGCACTACAAACTCGATGGGCGAATCATCAGTCAGTGTGGAGATTGGTTTGTACTGAACCCATTTGCCGCTCTCGATACTGGTCTGTGTCGGCGGTAGGGAGAATAAGTCCAATTCCGTCTTGAGGCATTCACACGACTTTTGATGTAGAAACGACATTGCTAGCGTGTGTGTGTGTGTGCGTGTGTGTGTGTGTTTTAATTAAATAAATCACGTACATACGTTCTCCTCACTGCTGTCCTCGTCTTTGTCTTCCTCGTCTTCTTCTTCCTAACTGTCCTCCTCTTCTTGCCCTTCTTCTTGGATGACGACGACCTTCCTCGAAGGAGTTTCGTCAAAGACTGCGGTGTGACACGACGGCCGCCGAACATGGCACGCTTCGCGTTCCTCTTACGCGAGAGTATCGCGTTAGTCTTTCGCGCAGGAGTAGCGCGTCGGTGTTTTGCGTTACTCTTTCGCGTTACGCGACGGTGTTTCGCGCGAGAGCCACCGCCGCCGCCGCCACTTAGCATACGTTGAAGTTTGCCGTCCGCTCTGCGTTTTAGCGAGTCGGTAAACTGGCTGAAATTATCTCTAGCAGCTTCTTTGGGTCCCGCTGGCGCATGGTCATGTCGCCCAAGAATCCAACACCGGATTTCAACGCCTCTTTGGCCACAGCAGAGGCTCCCGACTTGAGTAGCGGTGTGATGGTGCGGAACATACCGCCTAGGAAACTGCCAATTCCATGTCCGCGCTGGTAGGATGCACCGCGAAATACCCTATCGATACTGCCGCCGGTCTGCTGCAATTGTTGGCGACGGTAGTACGCCAAGTACGGATAGTTTGTATTCATAATTGCTGAGCTCTTTTGAAATGAAGCTTCACGTATGACGTCCCAAAGAGGAATGACGCTTTTTTACCAGAGTGATCCCTTAGGTCAATATCGATCGTTTCAAATGTTCCTTTCATAACTGGCACATAATGAGGACTGGTGAAATGCACAGTCTTATGCGCACCAAGTGTGTAGTTCTCTCTGTCAATGTTGATAATCTTCAAAAGCGGCGCTGTAGTGTCGCCAATCAGCTGCGGTTCAATCAGATCACAATACACGAACAAGTGTGTCGGCAGTCCCATAGTCAGATTTGGCGGCCATATCGCTGTGAGGTCATTTGACAAAACGTTCTCGTACGGATCGAACCCCAACTGGAGAGACAGCGCTGGGCTGAAATGCACTTTGCTTATACCGTCCACCATTGTCGTGATCTTGACTCTGTCCTGCTTTTTGTCATACTCAAAGTACAAGTACTGAGTCACATCCTTCGCGGTATTGATCATTTTCAATAAATCGGTTATGTTCTTGTAATAACCGGGTTTCATCTTTAGCATAATCTGCTCGACACTAAGTGTGACGGGAATACTTTGCAGAACGAGTTTATACTCGAGCCAAATACACGATTCCTCGTTCACAGTCATAAAGGAACATGGATAATGCGCTTCGACCAAAGCCATCTCCCACTCGCCATCGCCTTCTAATCGAATTTGTCTCGGCAGATGTGTAGTGTAATTGGACATTGTGGTTTTCTGAAAATAATCCTTTGAGCTGTTGCTGGGCAAAGTCAAATAGAACTGGTTGCTATTAGACATTTTGCAAATCTTGCGCTCTTACCCAAGAATTGAACTCGTCTCCGTAACCTTCCCACATGACGAAATAACGCTTACTGCGACCACGACCGGCAGTGTCTAGTATTTCAGAAATTTTGAACAGATGGTCGTTGTATATTGTCACTTTTTGTAATTCGTATTCGTAAAACTGTCCAGTCACTTGGTCACCTTTGAGATCCGCCAAAGTGTACATTGGCAGAGGCATCAATGTGTTTACACGACGCACCACAAACACCTCTTTACTCCAATTAGACTCGTAACCTTTTGCGAATGTGCCCTTCTCCTTAGATATGCGCACTGTGGTGCCAACTTTCAGTTTTGGCTTAACACGACGCGGTATCTTACCGAACATGCGACGCCATACCTGATGCAATATTCGCTTATTGTCGGCAGTCACATCGACTGGTCGCATTCTGTTTCCTAGACTCTTGTGTGTGCTGTTGTTGTATGCGCTAACCAGTTTGTCCAACGCATCTACGTAACGATATGTGTTTTTGTAAGTCAAATATCGCCACATGCGCGTTTTCAAAGTGCGATTCACGCGTTCCACTACGGCCGCTTTAACATCTGGGTTTTGTGTAGTAACATAGATGATTCCGTATTGTTTTAATAACTTTTTCGTCTTGGCACCGGTGAATTCAGTACCTTTGTCAGTTTGTAAACAACGTGGTGTATCGGCCGCTTCTGCAAATATCTCCTCGAAAGCGTTGGCCACTTCAGCTCCTTCTTTCCGCCTCAAAGTCCACACATACAGGTGTTTGCTAAACACGTCTATTACAGTCAGTAGGTAGTTGACGCCGTCGTTGTGTTTACTAAGACCACGCATATCGTTCAAGTCCGCTTGCCACAATTCAAATGGACCATACACTATGTAAGGATTGCGCGGGAAACGCTTGCGTGCCGGTTTGTGCAATGTGTAAGTGTCCTGTGTTTGTAACTATTCAATCACTTTGCGTTTTGAAACTGGGTTTGCAGCTTGCGCTAAAGGAGCTACACCGCCATACGACGAAGGTTCGATGGGATTGAAATACAAACGCTCCATAATTAAAACCTATCCTGTGTACGGTTCCCACTTGTCCAGATTTGACGGCTGCTTGTTTCTATTTAAAAAATCAAACTGCTCTGTCGCTCGCACCGGTGTGGATGTTACACGTTTTGCTCTAGCCGACCGTAGTCGATGTACTAGCGGTAGTATTGATTCAGTTGAAGTGTCTTCTTCTTCCACTTCTCGTCTGATCCTCCTCCTGTGAATGAAGAACGATATTCGGCATTTATTTCCTTTAGCGCTCTTAGATTATTCATATAGTCCTTTGGCACGTTCATCGCTTTCAATGCGTTGAGCACTTCCCGCCATCCTGGCGGTGTATAATCACGCATACGCACCTTTACTATGCAATTTGAGATATCCACTAGATTTGACTCTGGGATTTTTTCACCATTGATGTACACTGAATAGCCGCTGTCCCAACTGATTAAGCTGCCGTCACGTTTCATGAAACGTAAAAGATTGCGGGCATCAGATCTGTAAGTTTTGGAAAACGTTTCCACAATCTCTTCCACTGGACCACCTTCCGCAGCGGGGAGCATTCGTCAACTATGTTCAATCCCACCCGTCTCCACGATTGGTATGCTAATCGGATGGCGTCTATTCTCTGCAATATGCAAGAATCGATGTAACGCTTGTTTGTACAATTTCCACTTTTCACTATCATCCATACGTTTGTTATTCAATATTTGTCATCTCCGCGTCGAGGCTGTTTTCACTGGATAGATTAGTTGGTCTTTTATCCGTAGCATTTGATTGCAATCGATCAATCAACTCTTGCGGCACAACTACCATCTTCTTTGCATGTTCCATTTTTGCACTAATGACTAGCTACTTTTCTAAAGTGTAACTTCACGCACGACGTTCCAAAGTGGAATGGCAAATGATTACCAATGTTATCTCTTAAGTCAATTTCCACACTGTCAAAAGATCTATTCATAACAGAAACATAGTGCGGATCGATGAATGATGTTGATTTATGCAATCCGTATACATAAGTATACGTGGATATATTGACAATTTTCAATAACGGTGCGACTGTATCGCCGACCATCTGCGGCTCGACTAAATCACAATACACGTACATGTGTGACGGTAAGCCAAGACGAATGTTGAGTGAACGGATGCTTTTGTTAACTGCATCACCTTCCAGCGTCAATTCATTCGGATCGAACCCCAATTGAAGCGCTAACGTTGGACTTAATGTAATTTTTCCAACATCAGTTCCCATCGATACTTCAATGAATTTGTTGTATGAGTTTTCAACGGTGAACTTTACACCAAAAGTAATCGCTAGATCTTGTGAATTGATATGATCAAACAATTCTTGAATATTTGCGTAATCACCAGTCTTCAATTTAATTCTGTGGTTTTGTTTTGGAGTAGCTGACACTACTGGTGATACATCGGCAGTGCTGTCCATAACCCGCGCACACGCTTCTATGTTCACTTTTGCTTCCTCCTGCGGTTGTATGCAAATGTCAATTGTTTCGTCATTACCGACTGATAGAAATGTACAGGGATAATGCGCTTCCACAAGTGCAATTTCCCCGTCGCCAGCGTCCAGTTGAATAGCTCTCGGCAAATGTGTTATATAATTTGCAACTGTATTTTTCGGATAATACTGCATCGAACTGTTGCTGGGCAGTGTCAAATAGAACTGATTGTGGATGCCAGTCATTTTTAACTACTCAATGCTGCTTGTAGTACTGCGCTCAAAAGTAATGGTATAAAGATTCCACCGCCTTTTTGTATGAGATACTTTCGTTTCTTTGACCAGCCTTCGCCGCGTTTCACCAATCGACGTAGCGTCGCCTTGTGTTTGCTTAACTGACTTTTCCTCTTCTTCGCCAGAGGAACGTTACCTCGCAACACGTTGTATGCGCACTCACACACTGAGCGAATGCGGCTCTTGTCACACACCGTTAACAGTGCCTTCCGCTCCTTGGGTGTTGCGTGTATGAAAGCCGTGAGCAGAGCTGCGTCCTTCCGCAAGCACGACATGATTACTACTGATGGCGAAGTTACCTTTTCTTTGGCAAGTACACATAGTTGGTAGAATCGTCTGGAAATATGCAACTTCTTATTCGCATATTTTCGTCTGTTGATTGTTTCAAGTCTATCAGTAGGTAGCCGTGTGGATTCCTCGTAGCGTCAGCGTACGCCTCCTCGATGAATTTCGGGCTGTCTGGATATATTTGTCTGGCCAAGTACCTAATCTGAACTCTATCTCTAGGATTCTTAAAACACACAGTGTAATGCGCATTCAGTGAGATGTCCCTCTGCCCGCGTCCTTGATGAAACAAATTTTGTGTAATGAAAAACACACTAATGTTGCGATGATGACAACCTTTTGTGAAAAGATCCACCACACGATTGTCGGCCTCACGCGTCATATCGTCTATAATCACAAGTATCGGCTCGTTACCAGAAAAATCCTCCAAGTTTGGTAGACCTTCTATGTGGTTAATGTTGACATTTTTCGAGTCACCACCACCACCGCCGCCGCCACCACCACCACCACCACCATAATGCCAGTTTATACTGGTAAATGGCGTGTCACACATTTCTGTAATGTGTTTTATAAACTTTGACACAAACTGTGACTTGCCACAACCCGAAGGTCCCGCCACAATGGCTGAGAACGGATATTTCCACATCAAGCTCATGATTACTACTGAGCTAAACACCTCACAGTTACCATACTCACACTCTTAAACTTACTACTAAAGGACATTTTTGGGGCTAAGTGAAATAAATAACACAGTGGTTATGTTCTGAACGTGACTATAAGTATTGACTACGAAAACTAATTTACAAAGGTATTTACATAATCTTCAAGTCTTGCTTTACATAAACTCCAAAGGTGTGAATCTGCTATTGGAACCCCTCGGGCTGCGCTTCACCAAGCGAAGGCGTTCTCCAAACCCGCCGTTGTAGCGCTCGATGTCGGTGTTGCTCAGGACCTCGTTGAAGCGCCTAGGCAGGTAGACTCGCAGAAAGAAGTCGTCCCCGACCTGCCCTCCAGGATCACGATGATCGTCTCGCCAAAGGGTGTGGTGGTTCGCTCCATCGCAGTGATGAGATAGCCGCATTCCTCTTGGAGATCGGCTATCCTGGTGTAGAGCGGAGAGTCAGACTTGCAGTTGTTGAGGGTAGCTCTCAGGTCCGCGGTTGCTGCAGTGCCGTTCACGCTCGGAAACTCTGGCTTGAAAGTGCTGTTGCTCGACATCTCTAGTAGTAGTAGTTGGAGTAGGTCTATGTGAGGTGGTGGTCTGGTGGTGAATGATGCTCAATCGGGCGGGGCTCCGCCTTATAAACCCTCGCCGCCACTTTCTAAGTGGGTGGTCCGAAGGGTCGGGCTGTTGGGCGCAGGTGTTCACACAAAAAACCGACGCATCGCCCTCCTGTCTGGGAATGCGGATGCTCTAATTGACTGCTGGCGCCACTCTCGTTTCTTCCTCACACCTCTCTTCTTCGACTTTGGCTGCGAAACTGCACTGCGTTGTGTAACAGTTTGAGTTAAGCCTGTAATTTTTGGTACTCCTGTTGATTTATCGATCCACATATTTTCCACTTTATCAACTACTTAATTAACACTTTGGTGCATTTCACCATCTTTGTCCAAAAATAAACTGCACATGTACACCATATCTGTACCATCGTACATTTCCATTTTCAATAAAATTTGCCCTTTGTTTCCCGGGTTTTGAACGGCAAAAGTATTCCCATCGTCCATCCATGACACTATGGGACAATCATCTGTTGGTTTTGGTACCCATCCTGGTTTCTTGGCTTCCACTTCGATGGGAGTTGGCCTCCTTCGTCTCTTGCAGGCAGTGGTCAGTTTTACAGATGATGTCTGAGGTGATTCCAATGACCGATTAGTAGTGTTTGGCATTATTGTTCATAACCTCAATCTCCTGAATAAACGATTTGATAAAATCGTCCGCAGAAGCGTAAGCGTCCATGTTCACGTCCTTACCGTGTGACTTCAACCGTACTACTGACTGGCGGTGTGTCTGCTCACCCTTGAAGTAAACTGTACGCACAAGCTGTGACACATCTTGTTGCAATAGGTTAGATGTTTGATTTTTTCACCCAACATCAGTTCCAACGGTCTTCGAAATCTCATTTCATCTATTGCTATTTGAGTCCATGTTAATTGTTGTACATCCTCACACGGCTCGTAAGTGCAGTGTGTATTTAGCTCCATGTAAGGGGATTCCCTACTGAAAATGACAAAAATTTTATTGTTTTTCAAATTTTATTTGTTTACATATTATTATTCTATGATATGTCTTCTTTCAGAAAAACCATACATAACAAGGTTTAAGTGGTTTTATATATGAAAAAAAATTATATTAGGCTCTGCATGCCCCCGCTCCAATATCAAATAGACTAGCCAGGATGACACTCGCTCTTTTATGACTTTCTGCTTTTATCTTTTACTTTTTATACATTATGTTACATATGAAATGCACCTTTTGTACTGGCTTTCCAAAACCAACAGCTGTTTGACTGTCTGCTATGAAAAGACAACCAAAGTTGTTGTTTTCAGCATAACCTTAGTTTCAGTTTGTAGTTGTGACTTCTGCTTTGTTTGTGAACTGTTTGTTGTGATTTTTTGTTGTGAATATTTTACAATATAATGTGGGCAGAATTAAGAACACTAAGAAGAACATTGCTGCAAGAAACAAAATAAACCGTGGGAAACGACCCAGCAAGGAACAGTGTGAATCTTCTGATTCTAGGCCTACAAATGAAAGTGTTTTGGAGCATAGGCCTAGGCCTAGGTGTCAGCAAGTAAACAATCCTCAGCCTTGTACTGAAAATGCATGTGAAAATGAGCCTGTAAGTAAAAAGGAGCCTCTTACAGGGTTTAGTCTTTACAGTAGTTATAATGAACAAATTCAAGCAAATGACACAGCACCTCAATATATGATGGTTGATGTAGCGCTGTTTACATCATTCATATGTCAGTTCCCTTGTACTGAGTGATTCAGTAAAAGCTTAGAAGTAAAAATGGCACATACCAAAGGATATGCAAACAGTTTTTTGTACAATGCACATCATGTATAGCTGAGACATGTTTCGATACCTCGCGCCTAGCAGGGAAATCGGTGGCTAACTCTTCAAAAGCGCCATATGACGTGAATCGTAGGGTTGTGCAAGCCTTCACCTCTTTAGGCAAAGGCCACAGAGGATTGGAGACTTTTTCTATGCATCTAAGCATTGAACCAATTGGTTGTAAGGCTTATGATAGGCATATAGAGCAGCTACACACCACTTATACCCAAACAGCCAATGAAACTTTGAAAAATGCTAGAATTGAAGTGCGGAAAGCATACACAACTCTGGAAAACCAATCACTAGATTATGCTGGCCCCTTTGATATTACTGTAAGTTATGATGGTAGCTGGCAGAAAAGAGGGTTCACCTCTAAAAATGGCGTAGGTTGTATCGTAGACGTAGTGACGGGTCTCGTCATAGATTTTGAGGTCCTTTCGAAGCATTGTCGACAGTGACACAAGATGAAGAGAAAATTAGGGGAGAACACTGACGACTACCAAAACTGGCATGTATCTCACAGAGTAAACTGCAACAAAAACTATGATGGCTCATCAACCAATATGGAAGTAGTTGCAGCTGAAAATATGTGGAAACGGTCACTGGACCATGGTTTCCGCTACACAACCGTAGTGTCCGACGGTGACTAGAAAACCTTTCTTCACCTGAGTGAAATGAATCTTTATGATGGCAAAACCATTGAAAAGGTGGAATGTCTAAACCATGTTTCCAAAAGGTTAGGTACAGGGCTGAGAAAAATTGTCATAGACAACACAGGGACAGGCGAGCCCCTCGGAGGGAAAAAGTACGGAAGCCTAAAAGGGTCGACCATCGATAAGCTGACAGTTTACTACAGAAATGCTATCGAAAAGAATTTGGGGGATATAAATAAGATTAAAAAAGCCATATTTGCCACTCTTTCCCATTGCAAATCCACTGATGAGCATCCTCAACACAACAATTGTCCTAAATAGAAAGATTCTTGGTGTTTTTACAACCGAGCAATCGCAAATGGCGAAAAACCCGAGCCGCACCGGGATAGGGTCAAAACTCCTATAACCGAGTATGTAGCTGCAAAGATCACGCCTTTGTACCAAAGACTGGCCTCAGATGCTCTGTTGGAAAGGTGTGTGTCAGGAAAGACACAAAACGCTAATGAATCACTGCATGGCGTAATTTGGTCAAAATGCCCTAAAGTGACCTACGCAACGAGGCAAAGACTTGAGATATGTGTAAGTGAAGCTATTTGCCAGTTCAATACTGGTGTAAGCAAATCAGTAAGCAGCTTTGAGATCTCAAGTGGAGTAAGTCCTGGCTGTTCAACATTGAAAGTAGCCAAACGATTTGACAGAAAGCGACTACGGCTTGCAAAAGTCCGTAAACATTTAAAGTTTACGGAGTATAGAAAAAAACTCAGACAGGCTCAAATGATGGAGGAAGAAAGAAAAAAGCAGAAAGAAGGAATAACTTATGGTGCTGGAAGGTTTTAGGACATTGACTTCAGTGTTGTACAGTAGGCTAGTGATTTTTTCTCAGTTTTTCAATAAAATCAAATACTTTTTGTGCGTGTTGTAATTTATGTTATCAATAATTATTGTGGACCATTACGCATCAAAATCTAACTACAGCTGCCTAATATTTTGATGGTAAGTCCTGTTTTATATAATGATATAAATAAGTTATGGTTTAGGCTTATTACTGTAGTTACATTTACATGAAACTAGTATCCATAGCGACAAAAACATGCTTACTTTCAATGTGCGATTCCCGCAAGTTTGGGTTTTCCGTGTTTTTCAACACTAAAATTGATATAACTCATAAATTACTTGTAGTAAAAGGTTGAAATTTTTACCCAATATTCCTTATTAGTATATCTAAAAAGTTAGGTAAAATTATGCCTGTGACACAACTAGTAATTGAATACAATGTTTTAAATTTGTTTCCTTTTAACTTTTTTTTCTAAATAGATACAAATCTAATTTTACCTAACTTTTTAGAAGACTAAAAACCCTACAAAATGACACTTTGATCATGAAGTTCTAGCCAATAGAACCTAAGATATATCAATTTTTATATAACCGTTATTTTTAGGTATATTTTAGGTATTTATACCTAAAAAATACCTAAAACTGCAAATTAAAAACTTTGACCACAAAAGTTTCTTTTTGTAACAAGTACAAACTAGAAAAACCATATTCAGAACAAAAAAGAAGAATATTAACAAATTTAGCTTTTTCAGTAGGGAATCCCCTTTTTTAACAGTCTGTTTTGTTTTCTTCATAGTTATACTGTTTCACATGATATTCACTAGTTTTGTTTTCTTCAAAAGTATGCTGTTTCATATGATATTACCTCTCAAACACATCTCTCGCTCTATCCAACACTAACTTGATTGCGAGTATTTCTCGGATGTTGTTACGTTTATAACGTATTTTGTTCATTGATATGGTGATTACTTTTCTTGCGTCATCCGCACTGGTCATCTTTGGAGCACATATCGACTGTTACCACCTGACTAGCGACGAAGGTTCTGGAATGAGTCCACAAGTGCAGACTTATGCATTGTCAAAGATATGTTCAACTACATTAATGAAATTGTGCAAGGTTAGGATGTTGTTGTATCTGCAGTCAATGTGCATGCCGTAACTCTTCATCACTTCTTTAGCTTTATTCACTATGTTTATGCCGTTGGGGACATTTTCTCTACAGTAGCACATTGTAAATCCTTCTTCCTTTGCTTTTTTCAAGGCTTGGTTGAAATTCCTCTTCTGTGTTCGAATGCACTTGTATTCACAAACTCCATACTGCTCTAGAAGGGTTTCTCTAATCATCACACAAAATATATGCTTCAGATTTACATCTTCAGGCAACACTGCTACTTTAGGTGTCTGTTCGATCAGCGTTTGATTCATGGTTTGGTTATCAATACACAATATATCATTTGTAGTTTTAAACTCGGAGTTTGTTTCATCTAGCTTTCGGTTATTTGTCAGCGACTTTGTAAGTGATTGTAGCAGCCAATGGTTCTCGTTTATAAGTCTGTACTGACCATTTTTTCTAATGGATGGCAAAACTTCTTCAAAGATCCGATCTTGAAACTTCTCGGCAATGTGCATAGGTTAGGTCAAAACGTCGGGTGAACACTCTGACAGAACGACACACAGCAACACTATTACAGAACCGCACACTTCAAACTGCCGAACAAGAATGAGACCGTGGGTGTTTGACAACTGGTGTTCTGTTTATTTAATTATTAGGGGGAGATTTTCGCTCCCCTAACACATAATGGCTTAGGGGGGGATTTTCGCTCCCCCTAACACATAATGGCTTAGGGGGGGATTTTCGCTCCCCCATACTTCAGGAATTGTTGAAGACTAGAACAAGAATGAGACCGTGGGTGTTTGATAACTGGTGATTTAGTGCTCGGAATTCGACGGGGGTGGTCTATAATTATGGGTTCCTGCAAGGGTCGGTCGCCCTCCTGTCGGGGTATCCAATTACAGCATCCGCATTCCCAGACAGGAGGGCGACGCGTCGGTTTTTTGTGTGTACACCTGCGTCGAGTGCCAGCCTGTTGGGGTATCCAGTTACAGCAGCCGCATCCCAGACAGGACTGGACGCGCCGGTCGGTTGTGTGAACAGCTGCCTTGGTGTAGAGTACTTGAAGGGGGGTGTATCGATACACCCCCCTTCAAGTGCTCTAACCCAAAGCATTGCAATTATATTCTCCTCAAAATTTGCATTCACTCGTAGTTCAATTTTCCGCAGGCGCCTTGGCAAAAGTGTCACAGACGAAACCTTGACGGGGGGGGGGGGGCTCCTCCTGCTCCTCCTGGGGTCGGGCGCAGCTGCACCCCAGACATGTTTCGACTCGTCGGTGTTTTGTGTGAACACCTGCGTCGAGCGCCAGCCTGTTGGGGTATCAAGTTACAGCAGCTGCATCCCAGACAGGACTGGACGCGTCGGTCGGTTGAGCGAACAGCTGCCTTGGTGTAGAGTACTGGAAGGGGAGTGTATCGATACACCCCCCTTCAAGTGCTCTAACCCAAAGCATTGCAATTATATTCTCCTCAAAATTTGCATTCACTGGTAGTTCAATTGTCCACAGGCGCCTTGGCAAAAGTGTCACAGACGAAACCTTGAACGGGGGAGAGGGGGGGGGCTCCTCCTGCGGCCGGGCGTAGCTGCACCCCAGACATGTCTCGACTCGTCGGTTTTTTGTGTGAACACCTGCGTCGAGCGCCAGCCTGTTGGGGTATCCAGTTACAGCAGCTGCATCCCAGACAGGACTGGACGCGTCGGTCGGTTGTGCGAACAGCTGCCTTGGTGTAGAGTACTTTAAGGGGGTGTATCGATACACCCCCCTTCAAGTGCTCTAACCCAAAGCATTGCAATTATATTCTTCTCAAAATTTGCAATCACTGGTAGTTTAATTGTCCGCAGGCGCTGATGTGCTAGCTCTGTTGGTTGTAGCGTTACCCTGCTCAACTCTTGTATTAATTATCCAAAGTATGTCATGTGGGTACTGAGAATACTCGGCTTGACGAGGAGATTCCAAAAATGAAAAAAAGGTCAAAAGTGTGGTGCGGGCCCCTTTTTTGTAAACATCATCCAAAGTGTACGATGTGGGTACTCAAATGACTCGGCTCGACTAGACGAACAAGAATCTGCAATCAGATTTCAGATCCGACCTATGGTAACCGAGACCCTTCAACCCCCCTCCTTCCGCCCGGTTTGGGTCATTGCAAAAAAATTTTGCAAAAAAAAATATTTGCAAACAAATTTTGCAAAATAAATCGAGGGGAGGGAGTGGGAGGGTGAGGGGGAGGGGAACGGGGAGGGGGAGGGGGGAGCTCCTCTGCTCCTCCTGATACTAAAGTATCCTGGCACCCCTACTCACATGGCGACTTTACTCGCCGTGACTAGAGTAGCGGCTACTAATCGCTGTGTGTGACATAGTAAGTAGCGGCAACTAGCACTCGCCGGCGAGCAAAAATTCACTCGCCAGGAAAGTCGAACATGTTTAACTTTTGGGGCGACTAGTCGCTAGTAGCCGACCTTGAAAACCACGTGGTCTACTCGCCGGCGAGCAAACCCTACAGCAGTCGCTACGTGTGACAGGGGTAGTAGCTGATAATCTGCCGCCAGTCCGCATCGTCGTTGTCAGATTTGTTTTGGAGTGTGTGATAGAAGTGTTTTCTTTAGACTATTATTGTTGATTTAAGATGACCGAGAATTTAAAGTGGTCAAGTGACCAGATTGTTTCATTTTTAAATGTCTAGAAAATTTGAGTGTTTGTGGGACATTAGGTCTGTAGATTATTTAAAAAGAGACGCCAAAAAACAGGCATTCCGTGAATTAATGAATGAATTGGAACTTAACGGACTTAGCGTGACGGAAGATTTGCTAAAAAGGAAAATAAAAAATCTACGTGATGCCTATCAGAATGAACTGAATAAAGTAAAGAAATCTAAGAAGAGTGGTGCCGGGGCGAATGATGTTTATAGGCCGAAGTTGGCATGGTTTGCTGCTGCAGATGGATTTTGGAACAGCGTGGTTTCTTGGAGACAGTCATCTTCTAGTATTGTAAGATAATTTAACTATCTATTACCACATTTTTTCCATGCAATAACACAATATTTACTTTGTCATATCCAGTGCCGGACGGCAGCTCTGTGGGGCCTCGGAAAAAATAGCCATGGGCCCCCCTAGCGGAATAATGTATAATATAAATATAAGATATATAATTTTTTAGTCAGCAAACATAAATCTACATATTAAAATTCCTTACTAGCAAGCCTTTAATAAGAATAAAATGTAATAATAACTAAATAACTGTCAAAAGCCTGACCCCAAAGTACATACGTGGAAATAGATACACTGAGAAAGAGCGCCAATAGATGAAATTGATAAACTAAACCACAACACAATAAATAGGCGCAGACGACCAGACTTGACCATGGCCCAGACAGAGGACAGCCGCCACAGCCACTCAGGTCGTGACATGAACGGCTCACAGCTGATCTTGTGGCAGTGTGTTGGTAATCGGCGTCAAATGATAATGTTTGGAACTGTACTTCTATTAAATGTTTTGTTTTATAATTATCATCGATTATATTAAAAATAAAAAAATGTTTAGGGCTATTTACAAATGTAAATAAACATTTATAATTTGGTTTTCCTTTATTTTTTTCTTGAAGACCTCCAAGGCTATTCATACAAGATTAGTTTTTTAACACTTTTAATTTGACTTCCTTCAGGGACGGTACTAGAGTAGTATAATCCCGTAGTACTTGTATTAATACTATAAACCCCCCTTGAGCGCTTTTTGACATTTGGACCCTGATTTTAGAAATATAACGCCAAGGTGTTTGCTTAATATACGCATTTTATTTACAAAGAGATTTGATAAAGAAATAGTTAAAGATGAACATTGTTTAATTAAAGTATATACAGATGTAATTTGTAATAGACCTTTATATTAAACTGTAGTTTGCCCCGAATCAATATAGATCACTTAGTTATGGAAACAGCTTTCTTCTGCCATGGTACGGCCTTGTGTGACATGAAAGCATGTGAATATGATTTCCGAATGTCTTCTCCATCCTGTGAGTAGTTATTTGATGTACATTATTGTTTCTCCAACGGAATCATCGCAGTTGGTACATTCCACCACGCTCCATCTGTTATATGACATCTAATAATGTCCTCTTCATCTACTGATCCTGATGGTAGGTACGCCCGACCTGCTGTCATCCTCAGCCAATTGTGAATTGAGCAACATGTTTTGACCAGGATCTCAGTGGTATCAACTGTAATTTCAACCGGTCTGCCAAATACGCGGAACCTAGCAGCTAAAATGCCGAATGCGTTTTCCACAACTCGCCTAGCTCTAGACAGGCGGTAATTTAAAATCCTTTCCTCAATCGATAACTTCCTATGCGTATACGCTTTCAGCAAGTTTGATCCTAAAGGAAAGATGTCGTCCCCTACAAGTACTCCTCCCTCTGGCCAGTTCAAACAGTTTTGCTCTAAAGCACATTTCAACGTGGAGGTCTGGAAAATGGTGCTGTCGCTAGCTCTATCATCACTTCCTACATCTACGTAGCGGAAACAATAATCGGCATCAACTAAGGCGAACAGTACTATACTGAATGTCCTTTTGTAGTTAAAGAATTCGGAAGTCGAATTTGGTGGTCTTCTTATTTGCACATGCTTACCGTCGATGGCGCCACAACAGTTAGGGAAGTTCCAATTGTCTTCAAATGCATTCATAATGGTTTCCCATTCTTCCTCAGTATTGGGAATCTGGAAACAAGAACAAACCTGTAAATATTATAAATTATACTTTTTTAATACTTCATTTATTAAATGAAGTGTAGTTATTGGTCTACAAGGAAATAAAGTTTATTTTAAGAACTCATAACAAACAGCAACTAGAAAAAGGTTTTTAAATGAACTTTAAAAAGTAGTGCGATAAAACGCAGATAATAGCACATTATTATTTTTATACAGAGTTTGTACTACCCATTTCATTTTCCCCACAGGAACTGGCCACACTGGACCAAGGCGAGGATGATTCTGTTGATGAACCGAAGACAGAAATTCACAACGATTCATCAAATGAGCAAGTACCGGGTACGAGTACATCACCAACAGTGCCTGCAGTGCGTTCTCAGCCCCAAAAACGGAGTGCAAGTCAAATGCTACCACCAGCTCGTCTTTACAAAGCAGTTAGATCAGGTATGAACACAAAATACCCGTCACGTTTCGAAACAGCTGTTGGGAAATTAGAAAATATCGCCCATTTGGTAAAAGACCCAACTGGAACAGTTGAAGAAGACCAGTACCACCGATTTGCAAACCACGTAGCAGCTCAATTGAAAGAGTTACCCTTGCGTAGCTTTATCTTTTTACAATAAAAAATACAAACTCTCATAACCAACGATAGGCTGCGTGTAATGGATGAAGAGTCTATGTTGTCACCGGCAACATCCAATTCAAACAGCAGTGAAATACACGACCAAACACCTTCTGATGTGCCTCTCAGTGTAAATACATCAGGATTGGACGTTCTCCAAGCAGCACTACTTGGAATTGGCCAAGAACACTATATTATGTAATTGGTTAATCATTAATTAGTGTTTCCTCAATGTTCGTTAATTTACATCAATAATAAACATTTGTCACGATTTCAATGGTTTTTAATTATTGTTTAACCCTTTTTAGTACAAACTTCCTCACGACATTCGGTTAGCACCATGTGGCAAGTGATTGGTCTTTGCTCAGGCTATAGGGGACCCAAAAACACATATTAACACTTAAATATCAAAATCCAATTTTTAACCATCACTATACCATTTATTTTTAATGTATTATTAAGGAATACAATTTATTATTACTATCATACTTTCTCTATACTATAGTATACCTGAAACAGTAAACATATATATTAAAAAAAATATAGTGTATGCTTTATATGGATAAAAAATGTAGTCTTTTACCTTTATGAATGGTTTCAGAACTTCACATATTGCACTGAGCACATCAGGTAAACATTTTGATATAGTGTTGTGAGGTACTCTAAAAAGGTATTGCAGTGACTTAAGGCTGTCCCCACTTGCCATGTACCTTAAAGTTATTTCCAGTTTTGTTCTGCATGAAATAGCTTCCCTCTAATATGCATCTTTCTTCTTTATCAGTGGTGATACCATATCCAATAACTCATCGAACTTTGGAACGGTTAACCTCATAATGTTAAAATATGACTAGGGGTCTTCATTCGCTAATTCTTTCATTAGTGTTGATGAAGCACCCAGTTTGTCTCGTCTCCCTATCCACTACCGAACCCACTTGCGTTTCTTCTTGTTCTTGATTTTTAACAATAATTCATCGCACAGATCACTAACGCAAATTCGCAACAGACGTCTTAAAGCCTCCCTTCTTAATCCCACAGATGACATTTTCCTCAGCAAAAGTTCCACGCAGCCAAACTGAAGTAGCCGCTACAACTCGCCATGTGGGACTGGAAGTGTTTTTTTAGCCTGCGAGTAGTAGCGGCGACTAAAGTAGCGGCGACTAATAGCGGCGAGTAAACTCGCCATGTGTGACACGGCCTATAAGGCGCGTTCACACTGTGCGACTTTGCTCGCCGCGACTAGAGTAGCGGCTACAAATCGCTAGGTGTGAACAGTAAGTAGCGGCGACTAGCACTCGCCGGCGAGTTAAAATTTACTCGCACGGGAATTTGGACATGTTCAACTTTCATGTTCAACTTTTGGGGCGACTAGTCGCTAGTAAGTCACGTGATACACTCACTGCGAGTTGCTAGCGCCCCTGTCGCCATATGTGAACAGGGTAGTCGCGGACTAGAATCAGTAGCCTTGCGATCTGAGGCCTCGTGGTTGTGTTTTTACTATTACAGTTGTTTATTTATAGTTTCATTTGTCGTGATGGCCGATAACCTGAAGTGGAGTAGTGACCAAATTGTTACTTTCCTGGAGATTTACAGGAAATATGATCGTTTGTGGGACATTAGGTCACCAGAATACCTAAAACGAGACTCGAAACAAGATGCGTTTGCTAAATTGCTTAGTGAAATAGAACTTAATGGAATAATAGTGACTGAAGATGGGTTGAAGAAAAAAATCAAGAACCTACGCGACGCATATCGCAATGAACTTAACAAAGTTAAAAAGTCGAAGAAGAATGGTGCCGGGGCGAGTGATGTCTACAAACCGAAGTTGGTTTGGTTTGGTGCAGCAGACGCTTTTTGGAACAGTATCATATCCGGCCGCCAGTCATCTTCAAGTATGGTAAGTAAAAAAAGTTTTTAAATAATAAAATAAATAATAATTAAAAGGAATAATTAACCCTACTCTAGCACCGTCCTAGGTCGCGTCGCGCGGGGGGTTAACAATTATTTCAAAGTCTGGTAACGTGTTTCAGCCATTCCACAAAAATGTAAAGTTTATGGTTTTTATTTTTACATTAGTTAGTACTTTAACAACTTTTCATTAGTTTTTTATTATTAAACCTGTTTGACTAATTCTGTCAGTGCTGATTTACCCAATACCTACTGTAATAAATTAATAGAGGAATTCTAATTTTCATAACAAGTATTAGGTTATTAAATGAAAATAAAAAGTTATACTCAGGGATCGATAAACGTATTATGTATTCTCCAAACATGTTAAATTTCTTACGGTTTTTTATATCCGCTTTATTTGTTTCATGTCAATATATAAAGGTACCTATGTACTCAGTGATTACATATTTTACCTGAAATTAACTAATATTGTAAACCGGAATATTGTCACACATGTTGGTCTATATCTAAGTGGTAAAAAAATATGTTATACTTTAGTTAATAAATAAACAACTTTCCTCATGTACTTCCGATTTTCAAATACAATATTTTACCTGATATTAATTTGTTATCTAATTATCATATTTAATAGGACTCAGCACTTTAATGACTTGGTCAAGCACTCCACTGTGCGATGCCTATGGTAACCTCATTTATCATTATTTGTTATCTAATTATCATATTTAATAGGACTCAGCACTTTAATGACTTGGTCAAGCACTCCACTGTGCGATGCCTATGGTAACCTCATTTATCATTATTTGTTATCTAATTATCATATTTAATAGGACTCAGCACTTTAATGACTTGGTCAAGCACTCCACTGTGCGATGCCTATGGTAACCTCATTTATCATTATTTGTTATCTAATTATCATATTTAATAAGACTCAGCACTTTAATGACTTGGTCAAGCACTCCACTGTGCGATGCCTATGGTAACCTCATTTATCATTATTTGTTATCTAATTATCATATTTAATAGGACTCAGCACTTTAATGACTTGGTCAAGCACTCCACTGTGCGATGCCTATGGTAACCTCATTTATCATTATTTGTTATCTAATTATCATATTTAATAGGACTCAGCACTTTAATGACTTGGTCAAGCACTCCACTGTGCGATGCCTATGGTAACCTCATTTATCATTATTTGTTATCTAATTATCATATTTAATAAGACTCAGCACTTTAATGACTTGGTCAAGCACTCCACTGTGCGATGCCTATGGTAACCTCATTTATCATTATTTGTTATCTAATTATCATATTTAATAGGACTCAGCACTTTAATGACTTGGTCAAGCACTCCACTGTGCGATGCCTATGGTAACCTCATTTATCATTATTTGTTGCAAATGGTCAAGTGTTTATTGTAATTCACAATAACACGGAGAATAATGTTAACCTACTAAATGACTTATCTTAAATATAAATCTTGCTACGAAACCTTATGGGCATCAAGGGGACACTTGTATTTGGAAGATGTTACAATCTGGCCACTCCTAGAGTTAATAGTTGGAAAAAGTAATACAGGTACGTACATATTTTGGTTATAATTTAATTACACTGGTTTTAAATACTATAAAACATATTATATTTACAGTCACATGTCATGGTACTACTGCCATTGTCCATCTTCATTTACTTATGCCTATAGCTTTCTTCTGCCATGGTACTGCCATATGGGACATAAATGCATATGAATATGCATTTCGGACATCTTCTCCATCCTGTGCGTAGTTATTGGATTTATATTGCTTTTCCAACGGGGTAAACGAAGTAGGTACATTCCGCCACGAGCCATCGATAAGTTGACCCGTAATAATATCCTCGTCGTCCACTGATCCCGGTGGTAAATACGCCCGGCTTGCTGTCATTCTAATCCAGTTGTGTATTGAGCAACAGGCTTTAGTTAGTAGCTCAGCTGTTTCTACCTTCAGTGCAATCGGTATGCTGAAAACACGAAACCTTGACGATAAAATTCCGAATGCGTTTTCGACAACTCGCCTAGCTCTTGATAAGCGATAATTGAAAACCCTCTCTTCGAGTGTTAACTTTCTATGAGCATATGGTTTAAGCATGTTAGATCCCAAAGGAAAAATATCGTCTGCTACAAAAACCCCTCCCTCTGGCCAATTCAACAAATTTTGCTCTAGTGCACAGTTTAAAGTAGAAGTCTGGAATATGGTGCTGTCACTCGCTCTACCATCACTACCTACGTCTATGTACCGGAAGCAATAGTCAGCATCTACTAGGGCAAACAGCACTATACTGTACGCTCCTTTGTTGTTGAAAAATTCAGAAGTTGAGTTTGGTGGCCTCCTTATCAGCACATGCTTCCCATCAATAGCACCACAACAGTTGGGGAAATTCCAAATTTCTTCAAAAGCACGTATAATGGCATCCCAGTCCTCTTCGGTGTTGGGAACCTAAAAATAAAAAATCTATAGAATATTACACTACAACACTAGGAATAATAAACAATTAAAGAGAATTTTTTGAACTTTGGCATGGCTTAATAATTCTATCCGAATAGCCAATTTGTTATTGAATTGTTGTATGTATACAATACATAAATATTTAACTTTAATGAATATACTGGGTGAGTTTTAAATGAGCCTCCCCCCGCCTACATTAGTCTACATTTCTTAATATATCGACTCCGGACAACCGGAGATTATCGTAGACCAATTTATACTTCATTATGTAGGAGCCTGATTTTTGCATGACATTAGTATATAATGTGTTTTTCAACAGGATTTGGACACTCCGAGTGGAGCCGGTGATGACGTTGTTGGGGAAGAACTGGTAGACGATTTGATAATCGAGCAGGCTACAACCCCGGGTACATCAACCGCAGCAGAACCTGTTCATTCTTTAAAAAGGAGTGCAAATGACATGCCACCACCCAGTATTCCTAAAAAACCTTTCAAGACAGGAATGAACACAAAGTACCCGACAGGCAGGAATTCAAAGTACCCGACCCGCTTTGAATCATCTGTAAATAAGTTGGACAACATTGCCATGATGGTATCACACCAGGAAACTGAAACGGGAGTTACAGATGACCAGTATGACAGATTTGGTAGGTACGTTGCATGTCAGTTAAGAGAACTACCAACTACCTGTGAGGAGTTTTGTTATTTTGCAACAGGAAATACAAAACTTAATTACCAAAGAACGACTGAATCAAATCGACGCCACAAATCGGTTCACGCCTTCACCTATTGACTCTTCAAGTAGCTCTGAAGTTTATAGCCCTACACAGCTTGATATGTATAATGACTCTAATACTTCTGGACTAGACCTCGTTCAGAAAGCACTATTACAGCTAGGCGGAATGGCACAACAGTGAATGTAATATTTCATTAATAAAGGTTTTGTCACAACTTGTATGTTTTGTAATTAATCTTTACAGTGATATCCTTCTTAAAAAAGTATTTTATATTGTTGCTTTTTTAACATGTATGATTGGAGTGTGGGGTTCCCATGCCTGTATTATTTAAATTTAACATATTGTTGCTATTGACAGAAAGAATTAAACTTACCTTCATGAATGGTTGCAGAACTTCATATATGGCATTCAGCACATCAGGTAAAAACACGGAAATTGTATTATGTGGTACTCTAAAAATGTATTGGAGTGATTTAAGGCAGTCTCCACTCGCCAAATACCTCAAAGTTATTTCAAGTTTTGTTCGGCATGAAATTGCTTGCCTGTAGCGTGTATCAGCCTTCATTATTAATGGTGATACCATTTCCAATAACTCCTCAAACTTTGGAACTGTCAACCTTAGGATGTTGTAGTAGGATTGGGGGTCTTCACTTGCTAACTCTTTCAATAGTGTCGCAGAAGCACCTAACATATCCCTTCTCCCTATCCACTCCCGAACCCACTTACGTTTTTTTTTATTTTTTACTTTATCCAGTAATTCAACGCAAAGTTCCTTAACACACATACGCAAGACTCGTCTCAATGTCACTCTCCTTACTCCTACAGACGACATTTTCTACAGTAAAAACCCTACACACAAAAAAAGAACCGTCAAACTCTACTAGCCACTAGCCGCTACAACTCGCCATGTGTGAACTGAGGTGTATTTTTCCGGCGAGTAGTAGCGGCGACTAATAGTAGCGGCGACTAAATCGCGGCGAGTAAAGTCGCACAGTGTGAACGCGCCTTAAGGCTCTGTCACACGTAGCGACTTTACTCGCCGCTACTAGTAGCGGCTACTACTCGCACTCGCAATAATTTCTTCGCTGCAGTCACACTAGGCGAATAGTAGTGGCAAGTACAATGAGGTGCGCGACTGCCGAATACTGGCGACTACTGCTCGCTACACCTGTCACACGTGGCTAAATTGCGCCATTCGCTCGCGGCGAGTCGGCTACCAGCGACTAGTCGCTTCAAAAATAGAACATGTCCTATTAATCGCGCTACTGAATTTTCACTCACCGGCGAGTGCTAGTCGCCGCTACTTACTATGTCACACCTAGCGATTAGTAGCCACTACTCTAGAAGTGGCGAGCAAAGTCGCTACGTGTGACACGGCCTATAGACTTTTTATTGCATTTTTTAGGATGACTTGAAATTTTTTGTTTTGATTGGGCCTATGTCAATAGGTTTTGAACTAGCCTATATATGGGATTAAAAATGTTGTGAGATCAAATAAAATGTGAACACAATATCTGTTAGATTAGGTTACATTGACTAACTGAGTTATTGTACACCAAATGCAATTGTTCTCACATAAACTTACAAATAAAGTAATATAGGCCCTATCAAATTTTCTTAAAGCAAAATTTGAACATGCGCTACAATGATATCACATTAATAATAACGATAGGTAACAAGCACAGTATAATATATAAACATACAGTCCCGTAACTCAGCTGCTACAGTTGCCCCCTGCACACTACCGATCCAAGCGTCCAGCAAGCGCCACTTCTACTTGCTGACCGCCAGGTTCGCTTGTGTACACCGCGGATAAAAGCAGCTTAGTTCTGGGACTTTGTTATTACATTAGACCAAGCACCACCACCACCTTCAAAATGTTTTTGCTTGGACGCCACGGGCGGCAGCAAGGCGAAGCAGCGCTTCCTGAACGCTTGGATCGCTAGTATCACTGGGGACTATTTTATTCATTAGTGTTTCAATGGAAGTGTCGGGCATAACCCAATATGTATGTATACTAAGTATTAGACTGTGATTAAAGTATATTCCGCTTGAAGCAGTTGATGATTTATGCCCAGGAGTACTTTTAATAGAATATTTATAGTAAAAAGCTAAAAGTTACGTTCCGATCATTTAGGCTAAGATAAACAAGCCAATTGCAATTTGACAGCCTACCTAGTATAAACTGCACTTATAGGCCCACTGAATATATAATATAACAGAGGTTTTCATGATTCTTACGGTAATGGTAGGCTACAAACAAAATTCAGTATTACATCGACAAAATTTTACTTATTTTAGGGTTAACTAACAAAAATGCAGCTTATGGTGCCATTGTTGTTATTTGACTATTACCAAATTAACATGTATCTGGATATACCTAGACAGGATAAAAAAACAACCATTAATAAGCAGAAAAAAGGTAGGCATGAAGCTCTTTCATATTGCAGTTCTAATCATAATTTTCTTTTGATTTTTGCTGGCACTTATTTCACTAGGAGGATTTCAAAAACAATACATGAAGTCACTATTTCAAACCAGACTAATTTATTTTGTACTCTTAAAGCGTTATACCAGTTAGCCTGCTAGGGCGCTCAGCAGCCATTCATATCCATGCACTTCCACTGGGATATTTACCATAATTTGAGCGCTTCCGCTCTGAGTTTAGCATATCTGATTGCACAAGTATATAGGAAAATATTTACAACGCTTTAGAGCCAGTGGAAACCTTGTTTTACATTGTTTTTATGTTTCATTAGGCTATTTAGTTCCTATAAAGACTAAGTATCAGTGTAACAAGTTAGCCTACAATAATCTTATAGGTAGTCACTGTGTTTTACCATCAGGCCCGTAGAAAGGGTACGGCAGGTAAGGCTAGATCTGGGGGGCCCGGCCTCTTAGGGGAGGCCCCATGAAGATTATGAAAAATACTTTGATTGTGTATCCTTGTTTGTAACTGTTTTCGAAGTAAGAAAATTATATAATAATAAATATAGGCTAAACAACATTAAGTACAATTATTAAAAATAAGTCCAATTATTATTGGATTATAAAATAATAGAGGCATATGCTGTAAAAATTAACCAAGGGGTTCGCATTGTTTTCAAAGTACCTTTAAAGTCATCTGATAGGGCGATGGAACTTTACAAAATTGTGTCCTTCCCTGTATATGACCCTACCCTAAAGCAGTCCCTAGGCCTAGCTGGTTTGAGCACGTATCTGGCCATTTCTCCGGATCGGGAGAAGTATAGCCTGCTGGACGACCATGACCTGACCTACTGCACAGACGGGGCTTATGCCCTGTGTCAACCCGTGTTTCCTGTTCGACTGAGGGCGGAGGATTCCTGTGAGGCTACCCTGTTTCTGGAAGCGGGGGTGGACCTACCGACCAACTGCGGGAGACGAGTGCACCTGGGCCGTGACACGACAATGTTCCATAGAGTGCCAGAGCGAGGGTTATGGTTCTACTACACGGCGGAGGAGCTACTATTGACATTCCAGTGTCGCAATGAAGTTAAACAACACGCAGTGCGCATTAATGGACTTGGGTTCCTGCCTGACACATCAGACTGCTACATATTCAATTCTAAATTTATGCTGTATCCATATACTACCGGAAGTTCGAAATTCAAGAACATTAATGATGGCATGGTTATACCGAACATTACGAATCTATTGTCAGTAACGGAGCGTCATCAAGTACAACAGTATCTAAATTTTTCAAGTGATTTGGAATTAATATCGGATATTGTTAATCGAGCGGTGGTTCCAGGACAGAATTATTCACATCTAAAACAAGTGCTACAGTTAATTAACGCAGAGACCACTAAATTCAAGAACTGGGAAGTGAAGAGGAACTTTTCAATAGGCGCCGGGGTCATAACTGCTCTGGTGGCCGTTTCATTATTCTTGTGTGTTGTTTCCGATCAATTACGAACTGTTTAATGTGGCTCTGGCTATGCTCGCACCGACCTGTTCAGGAGACCAACATCGAGGGAGAAGTACAGCGTGAGATGGTTGACCGGGCTGTTCGCAGTCCTACACCAACTATGTACCGGCAGATCTGCGGACCAACATCAGAAATGGACAGCCGTTTGGACGTCGAGCTGCGACCACTCCGGAGGTGTTCATTGGGGCGACGGGAGTCATCAGCCAGCAGGGAGGTGATCGAGCTGTAAGTGACGCAAGGAAGCGGTGCACCTGTGCGTTGAAGCGGTATGTGTGAGTGTTGTGTTAGGGAATCAATAAAAGGAAAACAAAAATTTAAGGGGAATTTTCTTAAATAACGGGGGAAAAAGGAGTGCAGTGTCAGTTGTAATAAAATTTGGAATTAACAAAATTGTATCTAGCTTATAGTATATTTAAACTATATAATGTAGAGTAGAGTTTTAAAGTGGAAGCAATACGTTCAGCATTTTAAGTAAAACGTTAAAGGAAGGAAATTTAAATAGTGTATTTTTAAATGAAGGCATTATAGATTATAGTTTATGCAAATTTTATGAGGCTATCTTATTAGGAACCTCATTAGCAGCTGAAGAACGTAGTGGTTCCATAATTAAATTTATGAGGGTCTAGTCCCTCGGTGTTGGGTGTAGATGTATCTATTATGCTAAGAACTTCATTAGGGAAAGAGAGAGGATGCGTTCTTGCGAAAGATGAGCGACAAGAGTATGACATCTAAAGGGATACTAACATTGGAATGTCGGACTAATGTCCCTGATTGGGGCAGGAAGCGGTTATATGTATCTGGTTAGGATTGTGGTTCGTGGCTGAGGCTTCTCTACCTGTGGTTTTTGAGGGCAGTTTACGCGCAGCCATGAACATGACAGGTCGAGGGATCCCGGTGTGCGGTGCAGTGTGGTATGTGACGGACCCGGTGCTAAATCCTGCGGGAACCATGGACAGTTGGAGCTGGGGGGAGGTATGGGGACGCCCAGGCCGGAACCCCAGCTGGGGTCAGAATTGAGCAGGGATAGGCGGGTCGCCCTAATGGAACAGCGCCGGCGACGGCCACCCTTGCCAACAGGGCAAGGCCGGGGAGCGACTATGAGGGCGGCTTTCCAGCGTTGGGACGCGGATCGCCGTCTCACTACAAACCGAGAATTGATCCCGTACCGCACTCCCCCGGTCAGTCGTCGCCGCCCGGTCGGGGTAGGGCAAGCTACCCGGCGGGCAGCACCCGTGGATGCGGGAACCCCAGCTCAGGGGGACGGGGCGAGTGACCCCGAGGAACTTGAGGATGATCCCGGCCCGCCCGTGGGTCGAGGTAACTTTCCGAGGGGACGTCCGGGCCGCTACCCGCAGCCACAGTAATTCCGGAAGGGGGGTCCCTCGCTTGTAAATAGTAATTGTAGATAGCAATTTTTGTTGATGTTAAAAAAGTGTGTTTTATATTTTATTAAGTTTATATTTTATATTAGCTTTATGAACTTTTAATACCCCCGTCGCAGCAAACCTGCGTCCTCAGCGAATTTCAAATGCAAAATATTTGTCTTAATACCACATAAAGCCGCATACCAAGTTTCATAAAAATATAAGAGATTTTAATTATTATCCATAAGAATAACATTGGTAATGAGTACGTAGGTTTGCTGAAACAAGGAACATAAACAATTGGTTTTTATGCAAATATAAATATAATTTAACTAGGCGAAGCCACATACCAAGTTTCATCAATATTCAATCATAAATAAGCGCCATATAACATTTTAGTAATTCTCCATAAGAATAACATGGGGGCTGATTAAGCAGGTTTGCTGCAATGAGGAACAAAAAAATGGGTTTTTATGCAATTATCAATATAACTCAACTAAGTGAAGTTACATACCAAGTTTTATTAATTTATGTTCATAATTAAGGGAGTCATTACATTTTACTTATTCTCGATAAGAATAACATGGGGGCTGTGTATGCAGGTTTGCTGCTATGGGAATAATCAACAAAAAATCAATTTTTTGTGCAAATATCAATATACCAGTACTACGTGAAGCCACATACCAAGTTTCATCAACATACATTCATAAATAATCGAGATATCAAATTTTATTTATCCTCCATAAGGATAACATTGGACAACGTACTGTGTTTAGCACTTTGAATATCTCAGCAACGGTTGGGCGTAGAATCACAGTTTAAACACCAAAATGATCGTTTTGTGGAACTGAACAGATTGGTAAAAGCAAATGTGAAGTTTACATTTAAATAAACTGAGGAACAGCCAAAAAACTTTTTCCTATAAGATTAACATGGGCGATTTTATGAGCAGGCTTTCTTTGGATTTTCTCCGCAACCACTTAACCTAGGTTAATAATTCAAAATACTATATTACTTGTTTTTTTAAGCTCTATAACATGGTCAAAACCAAAATTAAGTTGTTCAACAATTTTAGGGTGAAAAATGCAAAAAAAACTGATTTTTGAAAAATTTAAAACCCCCATAAACCCCCCTTCCCATGGTCCGATTTTTCTGGTTTTCGAACTTAAAAGTCATGAATGTCATTTTACACATTTGAGCCAAATATCATCGAAATCGGACGTTTTTTACTCAAGTTATCGCATTCACGGACACATATAATATATATACATATACATACATACATATATATATATATATATATATATATATATATATATATATATATATATATATATATATATACATATATATAAATTTGAACGAATAGTGTTTTTGTCATCTGGGACCTCAAAACAAAAAATTATCATGGTCTCGGGCATAAGTCTTACTATGAGACCTACGGTAATAGCTTCTTCCCTATAGGGGAAATTCGCTAAAAATAAAAAAAAATCGGTGTCCGCGCGCGGAGGCTGGCCAAGAGACTTGGTGGAGTTGGAGGAAAATTGAAAACCACAGGTATGTGAAACATTTACTAAAAGGGATAAATTTATTAATAAAGATTAATTTTAAATTGTGAGAAGGGGAGGCAAAAGTGCCTGTCTGCTTCTTGTCGCCCATCATGTACATAAGAACTAGTTAAGGGAAATCATTGTGAGGATATATCAAGCTTAAAACTAATATGTCAAATAACGAAATAAGTAGTACGTAAATAACATTCACTGATTCAATGATTAATATCAAGATTGTATAAAAAATTAACCAAAGCATTGGATTGATAAAATTAATGGATTAAACAAGAGCGTTACTCGCTAACATAGCAAGGTGAGGTGTGACATACCGTCGAGTCCAGAGCCAGATGTGTCCGGCTGATTAACACAGCTGGGGGCTGGTGGAACTGGAGTCGGCACGGTAGTTGAGTAGGACACCGGATATAAGGACGAGTCAGGTTGACCTTACCATGCTAGCCAATAACTAATTAAGTGTAAGGTTTCTAATTAATGGGAAAAAAACAGATATAAAGCAGAGCTAACTAAAGACTCAGAATATTAGACTATAAGATAAACTAGGTCAAACGTATTCTCTCCCTATTTCATTGAACTATGCTATGCAACTTGCTATGCAGTAAGTGAATACATAAAGTCATTTCCCCCAAAGTCTTCCCATTACAGTGGCAAAACTTCATACTATTTATCACCAGATCTCAACCTTAAGCGTATGTGGAAATTGTTTTGTGATGCAAACCCCACAATCAAAGTGAGCAAATCCTTTTACTGGAAATTTTACCGAGACAACTTTAATTACAGATTTGGACGCCCTCAGGTGGATGTCTGTTGCACTTGTGAGGCTTTAAAAAATAAAATAAAATCCCCTCACCTCAACATGGTTGCTAAACGAGCCGCTGAAGCTGAGCTTGCTGTCCATATCAGAAAGTGCAAGAAGTTTTAAAAAGCCCTAAAACATGAGTCATTTAGTAAATACTTTTGCATAATGATGTTTGTGTAAATTATCCGCCCCTATGCTCATGGGTAAGTACGGCTGGTTATTTCATTAAGTTTCAATAATAGTTGCCACGTTGCCGACTGGCTGATCGAACATTTTGCAAGTTTATTTTAGGTCATAGAAATGTTTATGAAGGTTCAAGGTTGTTTTATATAAACTACAAACAATATGTGGCATTCGCTTTCACAATTTCACTGGTTTTATTTAGTGGAATTTCTCAATGCCGTTTCTAAGCTAACCAAGTTCTGTTTGGCTGGGAGTGCCAGTCATAGGCCTAAATGTTCTCTTGGCCAGAATTGTGGACCAAATTGTCCCAGTTTGTGTTTTTTGTGTCCCTCAGATACCAACTCAGCTCCTCACTACACATTTTTGGTAATTTTAGTTTGTTAAAATGTTTGAAAATGAGATTTAGTCAGACACAGACAAGTAGCCTAGATTTTGTTCGACCCAGTAAACACTGTTATATTTATTATAAACAAGGTCTGCCTTCTGTTTAACGTTTTGGTTTGTAAAGTAAATATTTGCTCTAAATTTGTATAAAATCTATAACCTATTTTGTATAAAACTTTTGGAAGTGAATCTGTCCATAACTCCTGAGGTCTATTTTGTTGAGAACCGATTATACCTGCACAATCATGTTTTCCTTTGCAAGGATGTTTACTGCTATTTAAATTTAATTGTAGCATTTAGTATTTATTTTTTTATATTTCATAAAGGGTCCATGATGGGAGGACAGAAGAAGAAAACAGATTTATAATTTAAAACTTGCTGTTGAATGTGAAATGTTAAATAAAAAAAGGGAAATGAAGCCTAAATTTAAAATCAAGTAAAAACGGAAGAAGCCCAACTTATTTATCTGTGAAGAAGTTATTTATTGAAAATTAAGCTGGAAGAATTTTTGAAGATGTAATATTGCTAAAGGTGAAACTGTCCATAAACTGTCCATTGGTGAATTGCTCCATAGCCATTGTTAACTACAGCTTATGTTTGAACTTCATTCTGGTGAGACCCATCCTTGCTCATTATTATTGTCAACTGCTAATAGTCTGCTACTTCTTCGGAACCACTTCATCGGAACTACTTAACTTAACTTTAATATAATTTAAATTTTTAATATTTTCTCTTGCACTCTTTTGAATAACTTTAAATTTTGTTTATTAATTGCTCAACTTTATCTTTAGTCTCTTGTAATTTTTCAGTACCGTTTAACTTGTCCATTGTTAATTTACTTCCAAATCTGGTTTTAAATTTGGGTTTAATATGAACAATTCCCCCAAAAAATAATAAAATAAAATTTTATTAAATTAAATAAAATGGGATAATGATGTGATGAAATTTTGTTCCCTGTTGGTAATGTACTGTAATTTCGAAACTTGTGTATGTTTATGATGTATGTTTATGATTATTTATTTACTTGTTCTGTGTCATGTAGTCATTTACATATCTGTGTTATTTATTGCTGCTATATTGAATTTGTAGTACAATTTTTACTTATAAAATGTCACCAAACATACTTTGAGTCACACTGGTGAACGACGCTTTTGGTGTCTCACTTGTACAAATTCGGTCACGCTTAATTTTGTTACTGTCATTTTCGTTTACCTTGCCACTGATAAATTGCCTGTTTTTAAATTTAGAAATAATGAAAATTTTTGCTCAAATGATTTATAGAAAAATAAAAAAAATTTAATTAATTAATTGTTAAAATTTTGAAAAATTAACATGTCATATTGTAATTGATCTTATTGTAATTTTTTCTATTTATGCAGGTTGGCCAACTACTACCAAGGTTAAGATATTTATTATATTGCTTTCCTTTTCTTTTATTTTTAACTGTGATATTTTTATGACATTTTGAGACTTAAATATAAATATACCCTGTTGATCCTCAGCGATGAACGACCTTAATTATGTAGGGCGTGTGCACAATTTATCTTTTTTAAAAAACAAAAAAAGGGCATTGATGTTTTGCTTATTTATTCTTGTAAAGGTTCTTGTCTGAAAATTATATTGGATTTCCTCATATTGGTGTTTGTTTCTGGAGTTGCCCAAGGTTTTTAACTGTGAACCCCTCCTTTGTCTCTTGGATTGTTGGCACGCTTCCTGGACATTAGGTTGATGGGCCATGGGACGGAGGGGTGTGGTTCAAAATGCATTTAAAACACATATTGATATGGATTTAGTAGCAATAGATCGGGAATGGAGAGTACTTAGAAATACTGCCATTGACACTGGAAAAGACAAATCCTTACTCTCCTATTGGAGAAAAGTTAAGGAGATCAAAACAGAAGACAATTCAGAAACTTTTCCTTTCCTTAACAAATTTGTAGCGTACATCTTTTCACTTCCACACAGTAGTGCTTGCGACGAGAGAATATTTATTACTATTAATCTGAATAAGACAAAAGTTAGAAACAGGCTGTCTCATGAGACATTAACAGGACTTCTCCATTCTAAGAATGTAATCAATCAAGATGGGTGCTGTTTTGATTTTAGAATTACCAGAAGTATGCTGCAAAAACACAACAGCAAAATGTATTAGTAGTGTTTGGAATTAAAAGAACAAACCGTTGAATTTAGTATTATGTTGGTGTGAAAATGTGTTAGTTTTTGGTTTAAGTTAATGTGCTGAAAAAGGACAAGGCCTATATAATGGGGGGATACAAGGAAAATGTTGCCACTTACTTGGTAAGTAAAACCACTACTACTTTCATTCTTTATATTTAGCAACTGAATTGTCATATAGCATTATAAGAAAATTATAATGAGTTGCAGTTGGTGTATAGCTGGTTTACTTTAGGGGATTCTTATGAGAAACATTTTAATTAGTGGGGAAAAGTGGGGAATTTTAGTGTTTTCCCAAAGTGGGGAAATGTGGGAAATTTTCGGTACCACCAGTGGGGAAATCATTAAAATTAATCTGGGAACACTGCTAACGCCGGAAGCTCGCTAGTGGGAGTTGGTTGCAATACGATCAACACGTGGATTTCTGTGACGAAAATTGTTGATTTCATATGTTTTGTTATAACTTTGGAGCGTCAAGAAATAGAAGGTAGGTGGATAACCTTTACGTATTAAGTAGTAACTATTATACCTTAAGATTCTTCGTTTCCTTAGCTATATCTTTCAAGCAGTTTGTGATTTTTTCATGCTATAGTTGGTTATGTTGCGAAATTGTCATGCGGTCACAGTCGGGGCAAAGCCGTAAACAAGTGTACGGGACTGTCCCGTAAGTGTACGGAATTGCCCCAAATGGGTTCTTATGGTAACATAAATGAGAAGTTATTTTTGTTTATACATAAATTACATAAGTTTCACTCTTTTCAGATGGTTAGTAATTATAAAATAACATCGGAAAGATGCTGGTGGAGTGCAATCCGCCATCGATGATGTTACAAACAACGTTAAGAAATTGAGGCAGGCGGCGAGAGCTTACAACGTCCCAGTTATGACGTTGAGTGATCGACTAAAGACCGGTAATGCCAAGAAGCAACCATAATTACATAATACCATAGGAATACAACCTACATTACTGAAGAGCAAGAAAACGAAATTGCCGACCAAGTGTTGGTTATGGCAAAAATGTTTTACGGGATATCGTCGGTTGAGCTACGCCGATTGGTTTACGAGTACGCAGAACTCAATAAAATTCCGCATAGATTCAACCAAGAAGCACGATTAGCAGGTCAAGATTGGTTGTGTGGATTTTTGGCCAGAAATCCAAGAATTAGCGTAAGGAAACCTGAGCCAAAAAGTATAAGCAAAATTACCGCCTTCAACAAAAAAGAGGTGGATCTTTTCTTCTCCAATCTAGAAACTGAAATGGACAAACATAAATTTCAGGCTTCCCAGATATACAACTTTGATGAAACCGGGATCTCCACGGTTCAGAAACCAGGAAAAATACTGGGCCCCAAAGGGGTAAAACAAGTTGGAGCTGCAACCAGTTGGGAACGAGGGAAAAACAACCATAGCCTGTGCAATGAGTGCCGTTGGGGAGTACATTCCACCGATGTTTATATTCCCAAGGAAGAGATTGAGTCCCAGTTTAGCTAAGGGTGGACCACCAAATGCTATTTATCATTGCAGCACCAACGGTTGGATAACCGAAGATTTATTTGTAACATGGTTACAGCATTTTGTCTCACATGCTAAACCAACTAAAGAGAAGCCGGTTCTTTTGGTAATGGATAACCACAACTCCCACACTACACTACAGTCTTATAATAGTTGCAAAGACACCGGGATTGTTGTGGTAACACTTCCACCACACTCTTCCCATCGGCTGCAGCCCCTGGACATAACAGTTTTTAGTAGCCTAAAAGCAGCATTCAACAAGGAGTGCGACAATTTCCTGAGGTCCCACCCACATGATAAAATAACTCCATATGACATTACTGCCATTTTTGACCATGCGTATGTCCGAGTAGCTAACATTGAAAAAGGTGTTAGTGGTTTTGCAGCGGCGGGGATATACCCTATTGATACAAAAAAATTCAACGAAGAGGATTTCGCTGTGCAAACTGCAGTGCAGCAGGGTTTACCTATAATAGAGGACAAAGATATTGCTGAAGATGAGGTATCTCTAAGGGAAGAAGATGTGTCCATCAACAATGCCATCGACCCAGTATTCAATCATAATGAAATTGAAGGAAACAAACACCCAGCCTTTCCGGGTTCCAGTCTACCCTCTACTAGTCGGTCTTTTATGGTTAGTGCTCCGTCTCCAAGATCCGAGTCAACAGCATTCAAAACTCTCTGCCCTACTCCAAGTACTAGCACAAAAAATGTCTCTGCAAGACAACAGCATTCCATTATTTTCACCCTAACCCCGAATAAAACAAAATAGAAGAAGCGGCCCAAGTAAAAGCATTGAAGTTAAAGATTCAAGAGCTAAAAGGTAAAATTAAACAAAATAAAGAAGACAAAGGACGTCCCAACGTGGAGAAGAAAAAAATTAGGTATAAAAGGGAATTCAAGAATGAGGAAAACCAACTCGAAGGTGGGAGGCCTTACAGTTTCAAAACTACCAGGCAAAGTTTCTAGGCCCATTCCAAAAAGTGACAAACAGGCTCTTCAAACCCACCTAGTAAAAAAAGAAAGTCGAAGGAGGATTACTTTTAGTTCATCGTCAGAAGATGACGACGAAAAAACGTTCAGCTGTGCGATGACGATGAGCTAGACGACATCGACCCAAGTAAATTTCCGGACAAAGGTTCCAGAAGAGACTCAGGAGCCCCCAACGACTTATGACTCATGTGTGGTGAGTTCGGGAAAGACAAGGAACTCTGGTTCCGCTGCTGCTACTGTTCGGTTTGGGTGCACTCTGCTTGCAGTGCTGCAGAATCTGCAGAAAACTTTATTTGTGATTACTGTACCAATATTGATACTAAACAATGATGATTTCATCAACATGTACTTTCAGTCCGTAAAAAAAGCTCACTTTGGGCTAAGTTTGTATTACGTATTATACTAGCAAGTATTTAGATAATTTAAAATGTACTTAGTATTAGTTTAATACAATTTTTTTGTGCAAACCTTGTTTGCTTAACTTATACACTTAATCATGTTAGTGTAAGGTGATGCCCCACCCACTGTACGGTATTACTCCGACCACCGGGGCAATTCCGTAAAGTGCTACTTTTTTCCTTAAAATTTACTGCAAAAGAAATTGTATATATACCAATGAAATCAGCGAATAAATTGGTAACCAATAAACTAAAGTAACTTTTAATGCAATTTTTGTACTTCTATACCCAAAATTATAGGAGCAATGAGGAATCTCGCTCAAGTGTACGGGGCCGCCCCGCTCTCCCCTACTACAAAAACTCATGTATTTCAGAAGAGACGAAGGGTAAAAAAGCCCAAAAAGAAGACAAAGTCTACTTTCAGATAACGACATTATTTCAATTTGTTTATGAGAAACAAAAGAAAGGGCTCATTAAAGCTTTCTCTTCAATCAACAGTTTGATGCCTCCTTCCAATTTTTTTATGTCAAAATCTCAGGCAATTGTTCAACCACCCACGGTTCCAGCCTATACAGCAGGAAAAGTTGAGATAAAAAAGGCTAAAATCCTGGATATTTTGAAGATGAAAGAATACATTCCTGATCAGTACAAAGAGTACTTTGATATCATAACAAACTGGCCTACAACTGATGCTGACTATCCTGACAGTGACTTTCAACCTGAGTCTGACGGCGAAGATTAGCTCATGATGTTCCCATTTTTACCTTTAAGTGTTTTTACATTGAAATATTGTTTCCCTATCTAAGTATGTAAACTATGTTTTAAAAATTATTAAAATTAATTTTAAAGCTTTGAAAAAATATGTTTACCATTTTTTTCAAGAGTTTTTCTCGATTACTTTTAAGTTTTTGTTAAAAGGGCGGTTTTTTAAAGAATTTTGAGATTTAATTACATCAAAACGGCTCTTCCAAATTATTTTAAAATGCTACTATATATTAAACACTAGGTTTAAATAAAACAAAAATTGGTTTTGGAATTTTGTTAAAAGTATAAGTGAAAATATAAAGTTTTTTAATTTTCCATAAGTTTTACTTTCATGACTTGCGCCCTTTTAACAAAAACCGATTCAAATGTGCACCTCTTCAGAAACTTTTGATTGCAGTAATTGCAACAAAACATCTTCACTTGTACAGTAGCATCCAAACTTTCACAAACAATTATTTGACTGACGCAACCACAATGGCGAACGCTGGTCGGCTGCTCTGAGCAATGTGTATGTGACACACACGCGCGCACCCGCGCGCACACACAGACAGACAACGTAAAAACCACTTTTTTGTGTTCAGGGAGCACCAAAACGAATATTTCCATTAACAACTCAAATTCGACAATTTTGACGAAAACAATACTTTCTCAATATACTACGTATAGGGGGGGAAAGTAAAAATTGCTGGCATTGTTGGGTGTTATCCAACGAGGTTAATCTATTTTAGTGCTCTCGTCTGGGATGAAAAAGTGAAGCCTACAATTAAGCTAACCCCAATTTTCCTCAGGTGACCATTGTAATACTCTATTCACAACTAAGCTATGTATTAGTTAGCTGAAAAATATATAACTATTGAAGGGAGGATTTAATTGGTTACCATGGGTGCAGAGGGGCAAGATGGCGGTCCTCATGTAGGTTTTACTTTTTTTACCTTAGACGAGAGCTCTATAGATATAGTAACTTCGTTAGTGTTAGCTTTCACCAGTTTCCACTTCATCGCACACAATTACACCATTTTATTTTCAGTTGTTTTTACAGTAGATCATAGAGTTTACGCACTCGCGACTGGTGACGCGTTTATGATGATACAATCGCTAAAACAGTGTTTTATACACAATAACAGATAATGTTTGAAAAGCACATTTATTTTGTCAACTTATGATAAATATACTTTGACTATAGTCAGCTCTTAACAGCGAGGTTTATTGTATAACTGGAGGTAACACTGCTTAACAATTTTGGTCAAAAACGCGAGCCGGTGATTTTGTCAGGTTGGTACACTTGGTGAGACAAATTTATCGTTCTTTGAACTATCCTATTGGTTGTTTTATTCCTATAAGTGAATCTACTCATGCAAACCACTGGAATAAAACTAATAAAAGATGGAGTAAATTCATTTTTTCGTTTGGTTTATGAATCTAATCTTTCCGTGAAACATTATTAATTATGAGGAAATAAACAAATACAAGTTTATTGAGTTTAATAAAATTATGGATAGGTACTTACTTGTTTGATTCACTTTGTCGACTCGTTCGACTTCAGCGAGTAGTTCTTTGCCTAACCAAAATTTGGAAAGAACGGCTCGCAGTTTTGTTCAACAGTGGTGCCTCCAGTAATACCAATAGAACGCCTTGGCTCTTAATGACGCTGGAGGATAAAATAGGTAATTTAGATTTATCAACTTTGGGGGATTATTGGCGGATTTTCAGGATCTCTGGGGTTAAATGGTGATTTTTTTATAAATCTACCTTGGCGGATTCTTGGCGGATTTTCTTGCCCGGATGGGTGTAAAATGGGGGATTTTTAGTCCGGCGTTAGAGTTATTTGCTAGTCCCACATGAAAATATTAAATCAGGTCTGATTCAGTTGTGATCAGGTTTGATCAGAATGCGTCAGAACTGAACATGCTGAATCAGATTTAATCAGTCCTGACGTCAGAAACTTTGAGTCTGAATCCGGCCTGAATTCAGGGTATCCATGTCTGATCAGAGCTGACTTGAACTGAATTCAGGAGGTTTGGAATTAGATCAGTTCTGAATTCAGGGTCTGTGTATCCATCAGACCTGAATTTCGGCCACTCAAACATGATTCAAGATTATTCAGAACTGATGATTGCTGATTCAGACATACAAGTAATAATTTACTAAAGTCAGATGGAAAAGTCATGTAAACTGAATTAGTCCAGTTTATGTTCAAAAGAATTTGTTTTAATTACTGTATTTTGAGATTTTTTTAAATTAGTTTAAGATTTTATATGATATATTATATGACATATAATAATTGCAAGAGAAATTAAGGGATATAAAACGGGATACAGTAACGGATATAAAAGGAGTAAAAATATGCACAAGTTGACGGTTTGGATCGAGCCTCTTTGTTTGTCTTCGTCGTTGCATCGCCTGAGGCGCCGCGCCGTCGCACTGGCGGTTGGCGGTTTCGTCTGCTTTCGACTTGAGATCTAGACCCCGACTCTTGCTCGTCTCTTTTAATTTATCTGTTTTAAGTTTTGCGAAGCCTTCTACTTGCTGATTGCTATTATGTACTTCATTGTCGAATTTCCTGTCGACAATACGTTGGAAGTTGTTAATGAAACCAGTTGCGTCTTCGATGGAAAACCGTTTGTGGGGCAAACAGAAAATGTTATGTGGAAGTCCAAGAAAAAGACGAAGCAATACGAAGCTACTATATTATTTATGTCAGGTTAGTGGTATCCTTCTTTGTTTTATGAAAATAAACTACTAACTGTAGGTTAAAGTGGTTTCCTAGGCCTATAACCTTTTAATTGACATGGTGGCCTTTAGGCTTACTACATTATCACTAAGTTTGGTTAGGCTACTGTGATTGACTGAGTTATTTTTCATGGGTCTAACTGCCTCAGTTAGGCCTACATCAAAACCAATTGGCTACATTAAGTATCAGCACTCTAGGGATTGTTAACCTTTTCAGTGTATCACAGTGATAGGCCTATATCGTTGTTAGCCTTTTCCGAGAAAAGTGGTAAGCTTAACAGTATTTAAATCTTTCGGTGGTTTCTTCTAAGAAGTGTAACCAACGTTCATCCTCATTATTGTTACTTCTTAGGATTCAAAATTGTTACTGTAAATGGGTAAGGTACCTATACCTGATAACTCAATTGTTCTAATGAAATATTGGGGGTTTAATTAGATTCCTCATGCGATCGATGCAATGCAAGCAGTGTGATTAGCCCTATTAGGGGAGAGTTTTATAAGTTTAACGATTACAACTGGATAAGTTTGTATGATGAATCGATCGATTCATGTCTAACTTAACCTAACGTAAACAATTGATATAGCGACCAAATTTATCCGGTCGTAAATATTGTTACGCTTATGAAAGTCTAAACTTACCCCCTTATTATTATACAAAACTAATTTAGTCAGAGAGGCCTAATCGGGTAGACTTTAATGAGCGGAACGATATAAATAACCGAATGAATTATTTTGATATATCGAATGATTTGATTGTTTTTGATCTAATCATATCCAACCTAACCTAACCTAAACAATAAACAATCGAATGATTCTACGGTAATTATTTACTATTTCTCCTTTATCTCCGATCCTTTTAGTATTTTATTATGTTGTTCTTTTGACATTAAACGTACCTAATAAAAACGCCAAAAACATTTTCCACAAATTTAATATACTTACTTACGAAACAACTGTCTGAAGAGTACCAACCAAACTAACCTAGTCAATTCAATCTAGGTCTAGGAGACACTTTGGGAATCCGAGAACAATCGGATGAAAATATTGAATTTACTAATAAGTTAAAACTTATCGATAAGCAATTGTTTTGATATTGCAATATAGTATTCGCACACCCCCGCTCCTGATGGGGTAGTATATAGTATTTGATATATATCAGAGTGGCAACACCGTTTTTAACGGACATTTCAAATGTAAGCTGATCACTCAGTCCTGCTCTGACACCAGAAGGGTACGGACGTGTCTACAGTCGTTATTGTTGCAACTTCTGCGAATTTGATAGTATTCTTTTATTTCTGCGTAGTGTCGCATCTTTTGCGATGGAAAGAGTGGCGAGTGATCGTGGTCATTTGTATGTGCGACAGGGTTTTATTTATAGGAATAATAAAGTAGTGAATGCGGTTCGGTATGTCGCATGCAACGTGACAGGTTGCAGCAGCCGTGCATCATTTGTGGACAATGCCGTATTGTCGGAGTCTGCCCATAACCATGAGGCAGATCCAGTTTCGGTGGATATGTTGCACCTGAAGGCGGAGCTGAAAAAGGAGGCCCAGAGAGTAACGGAGCGGGGACCAAGGGACGTTTTCAATGATGTTTGTCGTCAGTAAGTATGCTTAGTTATATTAATACATCAGTTGTGTCATGTCATGATTAAATGGTTATCTAATTTAGCCGAAGGTTTTATTTGATAATGTGATCGACACATATACCCTACATTTCAAAAGCATAACTTTTGAATAAACATTTTCTTTTAAAACATATTGTCAAATCCAAATGTGTCTATAAATGGGTCAAACGAGTTAATGGTAGTAGGGGAGTATAAAATAGCTCAGGTATTAAATTTCTACGTCTCATACGTAGGAAATCCCGTATTATGTAATAAAACATCTTGGATCCGCTGTTTTGGAATAAGAATTTTTTCTAATGTAAAAGTAGGGTTGTGACCCATCATTTCCAACTGTTTTTCCACGCTGAAATCAAAGCCTCAATCTGTTTTCAAGTATCACCCTTTCATTTGCATGATATAGACAGATTTATGTTTAACATTTAAAAAAGTGACAATATCATGAAAACGAAAGGTGATAATTGATAACAGATTGCGGCATTGATTTCAGCGTGGAAAAATAGTTAGAAATGATGGGTCACAACCCTACTTTTATATTTGAAAAAATTATCTTATTCCAAAATGGCGGATCCAAAGTGACGATCGAAAATTGTAATTTTGTCAGAATAAAGCAAATGCCACTCAACAATTATTGGTAGTAGTTCATGGTCATTATTTGATGTAATGATGAGAATATGGGCATGATTTAACCTGTATGTATATAATGTATATACCTGTATATTAAATAGCTCACATAACTATTACTGTAAATGAGTTATGGACCTTCTAAGGTTATGCTACCAGTACACTCTCGCCGAGGCAAGACGAGAGGATGCGAGTGCGATGCTAGCAGTACACGCTCTCGTCGGGGCGCCTCGCCGAAAGTTCGGGCGAGGAGTCGAAATACGAGATCATAGATAGGAGTATGCTTAATCTATGACGAGACCATGCGAGATCACACTGCGAGCTAACCGAGTACACTCTCACCAACCAAGTACAGTACACTACGCGCTCGGCTCTCGGGCAGTCTCGGCGGGAAATACTCGTTCTACCTTTTCAGTATTTTCAAAACTTTGAGTCAAACAAGAATTAAAATATTCAGCCGAAAACTTGAAGTTTCGAGGACTTGCACTACCCGAATATACCATATTTGCGGCTTTGACCGGGCCGCTAAGGTCATGGTAATAGTTCACTTTTCCATAGGAAATTAACTAGGAGAATGGATGAAGGGGGTGAAATCTACACACAAGTACACGGCCGACCTGCACAACGGCAACTAAAATCGTCCCCACCGTTTTTATCCCGATCGGTGGTTTTCGCGCTCAATCCGTCCGGTCCGTTGTCTTGATCGGGAAGAAGTTCTGAGTGAATTTAGCTACCTTCGTTCCCTGCTCCCTGTTCGATCCGATGTCTTGTTCGGGCAAATGTCCGGTAATGTGTGGCCACCTTTAGCCTGTGAGCACCCGTCGCCAATAACCCATATAAGACGCTGAACTGAACGCCGGCGCCGCGACGACTGACCAGCGAGGTAAAAACCATAATGATGAATATGTATGGGTGTGTGTGTGTGTGTGTGTTTGTATATGTTTGTATATGTTTCATTGAAAACTCAAAACTGATCCCTTATATCAGCAATATCACCAATTCTATAAAAATATGTTTGGCGTTAAAAGTAGATTAACATATCAAGGAACTTTAATACGAAGGATACTTAGTTGTTAATAAACATGTCTACCGAAGATATAAATTAAAGAATATACAATCAATGTTTTTATTACAAAACTGATAACTCAGCCTCTCCAAGACCCTTACAAAAGATGTTGTATAATTTGATTTCATGTCGAAAATTGAGGAATGTATTGAGTAAAGCAAATATGACAGCCATTGACTAGTAAATATTTTTGTTTGATAAAAATCAAGAATAAGTACGTTTACATCACAATTTTCTAACTAATATTCAAAATTTCACGTGTTTTTACGTAATAATTAGAGGTTAACTAGATTTGAATTTAGTACCAAAAGATGAAGAATTTATTCAGTAATACAATCCCGAAAATCGTCGTACAATAAAAAGTTCCTCGTGCCGTAAACCTCATTTAACTGAGCTGGCGTCGCCAATAACCAATAAGACGCTGTACTGAGCGCTACGACGAGTCCTACACCTTTGAGATTTGACCTCGATCCCGGCCGGACCGAATTTTGGTCTATCCCGACTACTGGCGCGAGCCCTCCATGGGTTTTACCTCGCTGGGGCAGTCGTCAGTCAGTGTACTGTAGGCCAGCCGCACTACACCGTCACCAACACACGCTCACACACACCACACACGCACAGCGCGACCACACGCACTCCCCCTCACGCACGGGCGCGAAGTTCAAGGTCGCGCCACCCGCTACAGCTACACTTCCTCCAGCCAGCTACGCCTCCATCGAACGAACCCCGCCACTCGCACTACTCGTGGCACCGGCACCGTGTTGTCCGCGTTTTTAATAAATTTTAGAACATTTCTGCTACCGACACCGTATCAGTGACTTATAAAACCCTATTTCCAATATGACAAATTCGCGTCGCAACTCGCAACATGAATCGAGTAACATATATAGATGATGAGTAGTAAAATAAATCAAAGGGACATTGAGCTATAAATAACAGCTTGAGTGACCTTAAAAATGCGGAAAAAAAGAATGAGTTATAACAATCTGATTATCAGTATGGGGAAGTGGTGAAATATTACTCCAAGTCATCTAAACAAACTGACTGGCCTTCCCCCGAGCATAGCTCGGGCCCCAGGAACTTAAAATAAATTGTACGACAATTATAAATTACAAAACTATTGACATTTATGTTAGTTACATATTTTTTACAATCGCCTTGTATATTTTAGGTTTCCTCTAGCGGCACCTGCACTGGGGTTTCCGACTGTAAGGTCGAAACTCTACCGATATCACCAACAAGGGATGCCCCCAATTCCACATTCTTTGGGAGAATTTTCTGCCATTTTGAATGAAGAACGCTGGCAGCACTTGAAAATTGTTGATGGGATGGAAAACCTACCCTTCGTCAGCGGTCTCATCGGGGGTGAGGCTGAAGGTTGGAGTGCTGCAATGTATATTTCACCCCGGCTCAAGGATGCGCTCGGTCAAACAGCGAGGCTGCACATTGACGCAACATTGAAGGTGCTGCCCAATCAGCTGAATGCCTACCAACTTCTGACAAAACATGCGGAATAAATTATCACTGTAAGTTGTACATGACACAAACACTATTTAATTTTAATAGTTTGTATTGATTATGAAAAAAGAATATGTTTTCCTTTCCAAAATTAATCTGACATTACACGCATTTTGTTTAATTCCAGTAAAAAATCAAATTTACACTGTCAATAAACAAATATAACGTCCAAAAGCCCTCTTTTGTACTAGGCTGTGCGTAGTCAGCGCAACGTCGAGCAGTTGTGTTTTCTACGTGGATATTAGCGCCAATTCGTCCAGCAAGATATGTGGCAAAACTTATAAGTGGTTCTATGTAGTAGTTACACACATATATGTATTGGAAATTATATTCCTTTGGTATTGGTTTTAATACAGTATATTTCCTGTTTAGTGACATTTTACGAAGCAATAACATAACATGTCACATTTAATATGTCAAGTAAATACATTTCAAATCAATATTCTTTCAGCTATTCCCAGTTGTATTTGCTGTGATGATCAGGAAAACTCAGCAGGCGTATTAAGGAGTCTTCCGATATGTTCAGGAGAACATTCCCGAGTGGAAGCCGCAATTTATCTTGTCGGATTTCGAGCCTGCAATACGCAACGCCGCACAAATTGTCTGGCCCACCGCAAACTTGGTTGGCTGCTATTTTCACTACGGACAAGTAAGAAGCTATTTATAACATATAATCAAGTTTAATTGTTAATATAACATCATCTGGTAAATTGACAAATATTAAATCAATTATTAATGGTTGTTTTGTCTCATTTCAGGTAGTTATTGGATTGTAAGAGGACTCAATAGGTAGTAAATACCTAAATACCCCTTAAAAACAAGTATTCTTGTTTAGTAACAAATGTTCCTTGATATGTTCTCAATTATGTGTGCTTATTTATAGAAAATGTCTCAATAGTTTTTGGAATTAATGTGATATTGCAGTTGTTATATGAACGATGAACGTAGCAGGTAAAGTTGCTTGTGCAATGTCGTTTTTTTCAGGCAGTGTTCCGAATGCACCGAAGTTTGCGGATGGGACCATTTGTATCGGGGAATTTAGAGGCCAGTATGACTCTCCAGATGATTATGGCTTTGGCCCTCTTGCCATCCAACCAAATCAATGTGGGCATTCAGGTGATAAAGCACTACGTCCGGCAACATGGCATGCAACGCCAATTCAGAGCATTCTTAGGGTATGTACCATTTTTTAAGGTATTTAACGAGTTGTAGGATTTCGCCCAGCATACAAATCTTTTTTATTTGAACATATTTATGTATGCCTAAGCGTTTGAAAAATTGTTATTAAATTGTGAGCATTTATTGTGATGTGATATGCGAGTTAGATTGCAAATAATTACTTTTCACCAGGTACATCGACAACTTCTGGGTGGGAGTAGTTGGCACTAACAACTTCAGCGTGTTTGGCCAATCCCACCGAACCAACAACGCTCTCGAGAACTTTTACAGACAATTAAAACGAGTAATGGGAGAGCGTCCTGCAGTGTGGGAGTTCCACAGTAAGAACATCTAGTATGTAGTTTTTCAGAATATTTTATAAAATTTATAGTGAGTGCAACAAATACAAATATAAATAGCAACTACAAATTTACCTTTAAAAATTGTCGTCTTATGTGAAAAGTATTTCTTTTTCCAATTTATAACAGTCAAGGTGGAAGGGAAATCATCATTTAATGGCGCATGAATAAGTTTCGTAAGCTAAAACTGTACAACATGTACAACGCTGTGGTTAAATAACATTGTTAGGTGTACAAATGAAATTAAGCTTGTTTAATTTGCTTTCTTAGGAAAACTAAGACTTGTCGAAGCGGACCAGTGGCTCGACTTATTGCGAGTATTAAACAACGTCCGCCATGTCCGTCCAAGACGTCGGGCGTAGTGAGGCAGGACGCCACCATCCACGAGGCCTCCACACGGTTGCAGCAGGGTCGCTACAATGTGGCCGAGTTTTTGAGGAGGGTCGCACACTGCACCTACAACCTATTGCAGACCTTAAGGGGAGAGAGAGACGGCGCAGACCAGCGTTAGGGGATGCAGCTGCGGAGGGCGCAGGCGCAGGCCCACGAGCAGCAGATCCCGTGATGCCTCCGCACCTCGTAATGCCAGCCCACCAGTTTTGGTTCAGGTAGGCTAAATATTTTGCAACCGGTTATGTGGACGTTGTAATTGATATGTTAAATTATATTAGTTTCATTCTTTTTTAACGATAACTTATTACACGAGCAAATAACCTTATTATTAATCTTAACAGATTGCAGTAGAAGCCCAACCAACGGCGGCTGGGCAACCCGCTCCACCAGCGGCGCCTGCAGTGCCAGGCCCCGGTACAGCAGATGGAGCAGTGGATGCGCCTGCGGTAACTTGTATTACAATACATAGCAATCAAACTACATTGTACTAAGTGTCACCAAAGCATAACATTATAATTTAATTTTCTTAAGTAAATAGTTTTATCAGCCAGAAAAATTGCTAATCTTAAATAAAACTATTTTCGAAATGTTTTAGGACCATAATAATACAACATGATTACTCGTATTACTTCTCTTTTTAGTCAATTAATTAAGATATACAAACAGTTTTAGGTATACAACTATTATATTTATATTGTATGCATCTGCAGGTTGGAGGACGACGAAGACGGGGACCTCAAGCGGCAAGACCGCGACGCCATCGCAGGCAAGGACCCGCTCATCAGAACATCACGAACGAGGTAAAGTACTAGCTTCACTACATTAACTTCACAAAACTCAATTTATAAAATCTAATCAGTAAGTTATATTTAAACATATATTAAGTTTAAAAAAAAGTTACAATTGTATTATTGTATATTTTGTATGTATTTGCAGGAGAACGTGGACGATCCCGATTTACCGCCGATTCCTGGAGCGCCTCACCCAGGGCCAGTATGACGACGTCAGCGCCGGACGGGACCATACAACCCTCCTGTGCACGTCATTTTGAACCAGGTACAAACGGCTTTACTTATTTACACACTTCCTCCCCTTTTCAATAAGTAAAAGTATAAACATTAATAATATTAACATAAATGTTACTCACTGCAACAACATTGGCAAAAAAGGTCACCTTGGCATCTTATAGTAAAGCGTGACAGTTATTGTTGTATACCTTCTGTAAATCGGTGTATGTTTAATTTGTACTGTGTGTAATTGAAGAAATAAATTCTGTCATTTTTTTCATTTGTCTGTTTTAGGCCCCCGCCCCAAGTCAGGCACCAGTCCCAGTTCAGGCCCCCACCACAGGTCAGGCTCCCGCCCCAGATGAGGCCCCCGCCCCAGGTCAGGTTCCCGCACCAGGTCATGCCCCCGTCCCGGGTCAGGTACCCGCACCAGGTCAGGCCCACGCCCCAGGTCAGCCTCACGCACCAGGACAGACCCCCACCCTAGGTCAGGCTCCCGACCAAGGTCAGGCCCCCAATCCAGGTCAGGTTCCAGCACCAGGTCAGGACCCCGGCCTAGGTCAGGCTCCCGCACCAGGTCAGGCCCCCGCCTCAGGTCAGGCTACCACCCCAGGTCAGGTTTCCGCACCATGTCAGGCCCCCGCCTCAGGTCAGGCTCCCACCCCAGGTCAGGCTCCTGCACCAGGTCAGGCCCCAACCCCAGGTCATGCCCTCGCTCCAGGTCAGGCCCCCGCCCCAGGTCAGGATCCCGCCCCAGGTCAAAGGCTTGGAGGATGCACAATATGCCTTCTACAAAACGCCACGATTATCGCCATCCCGTGTAGCCACGTATGTGCCTGCGCAAATTGATGAATTGATGATGGCTGCGTGAGTCCCCTGCGGCAACGTAATGATGATAAGAGGTGTCCCTACTGTAGAGGTGAGACATTAGGGGTTTTCCCAGTTTTCCATAATTTGTGAATAGTTTCTAAAAAGGGTTATTTGAAGGGGAATCGGAGGTTCTTATACATATATATTTTAATTTGCAAACTTTGATTTAAATGTTTTTACTGATAAACTAAACCTAAGTGACATTTTTTTCGTTAATTTATAGTACATACAACAAACTAAAACAGTATATAAAAAAATAAATACATAATACTTTAAAGGTTAAGTTAATTTAACATTAATGGCGCACTTTGTATAGCTTTGTCACACAGGGCATTGTATGTTACGGACTTTGACGGCACCTGGGGGCCAACTCCGGACGCAAGGCTACAGGGAGGTGCCATGAGCAGCCAGGTGACGAAGAGCGGTGCGTGGTTTCAGAGTCTGAAACATTAGGCTGGTTCTATTAAAATAAGTTGTTTTTTATACAGTGTATGGTTTTCTAGGATAATGTTGATTTACATTTTAAAATGGGATATTTCATTTTATTTCGGATACTAATCAACCAAAAGTAGTAAAGTTTTGTTTCAGGTCAAAGACGAACTCACAAGTCTCGAACTGTCAAAAGAAAAATTACTTTCTACAGAAGGGGAAGATGAAGACGTGTTCGAAATACAGGTGTCCCTTAAATGCGTTCCACAACCTTTTTATAAGTATTTAAAGCTCAAATTAAGTAAAAAGTATTTAAAACTCAAATTAAGTAAAAAATTGTAACACAGACATCGGTTCTAAAAGGATTCTTATAGTTTGATTGTTTAATTTTCTTTGAGGGGGAGGGAGACAGTTTAAAGACAGTAATTTAATTTAAAGACAGTTTGCTTTTCAATACTACAATTTTGTAAAGCCATTACATATGCTCAGTTGGTGCAAGTCCGTTTAGCATCACCATTTTTTTAAGCTATCTAGTGGCACGGTCGTGTCACGTCGCCAAGTCCACCACACGACCACGTGCTATACTAACACGAAGCAGAATGAGGCGATTTTTCACAATAGCGTATTTCAGCCTTAAGTGAATGTGGCAGTGCATTTATATGCTAAACCCTTCCAATGAACACGAAACATTGCAACAGTTAGTTTAAGAAAGGTCTGAGAAGCGAGAAATTAACGTATAAAAGTAGCCTAAATCTTGTAGTTTTGGCACTTTTCACAAATCGTCCACTTAATTTTGTTCATTAAGCCTGAGAACTTTATTTCTCATTAAACTTAAACGAAATTTCGCACAGACTCCTGTTTTTACTCACATATTTCACTTTTGACACTAAATTATAAGTTTGCAAACGCAATATTTTAAAACAAATAATATTAAATTATACTTTCAAAATTGTTACTGAATTTGATGTCTGCTTTGTTTACATTAGAATCGGTTTTTCTTAAAAGGGCGGAAGTCACAGGTATAAAACTTTTCAAAAACTAAAAAAACCCTGTATCAAACTAACAGTAACATTTTTTGTGAATGTTAATTATAGAGGGGTTAAAAAAACAAAAGATGAATTTTTTATTTTTATTTTGTATTTATATTTTGAAAAATACATGTTTAAAAAAATAAAAATTGTACAAGAATATTTCCATTTTTTGTTAAAAGGGCGTAAGTTCATTATAAAAATGTGAACTTTTGAAAGAAAAAAAATTCATAAAAATCATATACTCATTTAATACCTATTTCAGAGGTTTATTGATACAAAGTTATGTATTATTAATGTAAGGAAACAAAATTTCTTCCCTAGAAATAAAAAATAAACCGTACACTAAACGTTTAGTCATGAAATAGTTAAAATAAACCAGCTTACTCCAAGGGTTTTCTTATTTCTACACCTTCAAATAAATTCTCAGATAGTGTTAGTCCAAATCTTCTTTGTGATCAAAGTGCTTATAACACACCAAAACTTTTCACTTAAATCACTACATAAGATAAACACTTAAATCGGATCTAATCAACATCTTCATAGTCTTCAAAATCACTATCAGGACCACCCTGGTTTGTAGTAGGCCAGTTGCGAAATTCTTCATAGAAAAATGAAAACTCCATAGGAACGAACTGAATTAATTTGAGTATGTCCTTTTTCTTTTCTTCTTCAAATGGAATCTTTCCCTCAGGATAGGCTTTTTGTGAACTTCTTTCGGTGGTACTTCTTTTCCTTTGTTACTAATGTACGACTGGCCATGCAATCTAGCTTGTTTCACTTTGTTTTGTGTATATTCTGCTGTATTTCTTCCTTTTCTTTTACGAGGACTTGGATAGGTATTCATTTTTACAAAACATCACTATATACCACTCGGTAAGAACGCATGAAATGAATGCTAAGTCAGTAACTTGCAGGTTTGTAGGTTAGAAAACTAAACATACTGATTACCACAACAAGCTTTAGAGGTTAGATTTTTTTTTAAACGGGCGTATGTCCTGCAGTGTGTAAGCTGTTTCTATCAGCTGATAGGACTTACGCCCGTTTAAAATAAACTGCCAGTGGACTCCCGCCCTTTTAAGGAGTATTAAAATCAGACACGGATATTTTCTAACACAAGGAGTAATGGAAACGACGCCCTTTTAAGCTAAATTGATCTGTAGTAGCCTAGGGAACAAGAAAGTGTAATAACCTGAATTTCGAAAAAAATGTGACTTCCGCCCTTTTAAGAAAACCCGATTCATTTACTACGTAAACAAAAGTCCAAGTATCGCATGTGTTCCAAAACAACTATCTGATCAGCTGGTACTTGTAAATTCAAATTAAATCATTGAGTGAATTTAACCAAACAAAACGATATAGAGGTAAAGAAAATCATTTAATTCGTTTAAGGTAGACATACATACATCGAATATAACATAATATGCAATAAACAAACTATGAAATCTAAATATATAAAACAAAGTCGGGTTGGGTATATAAGTCAGCTACACCAAACAACTGTTATAAAGATTATACCTAAACATACTTAAAAGGCAAAAACATATGTTCATTATGGAACTAAAAAATCTACTTGAATGGCATTTCAAATTCTTTTTTCGATGGCGAAGTTAGTTCCATATATATAAATAGGCGAGTGAGTGTAGCGAACGAGCTCAACCTGGAGGCAAGTTATCGAAGCGAACGATCTCATCTTGAAAATAAACGAGAATGAAATAACTACATAAGCACATTTGAAATTTAAAATTCCGTTCTCGAGGTTAGCTTTTTAAAACGGTGTTCCTGCTTCTTTACTGTGTTTTGTCAGTAACAACAGCTGGTAAATGTTCAATTTAAATTTATTTTAATTTTGCTATAATTTTAAAATTGTAACTTTGAGAGCTAAAGGAGGACGAGACCTAAAGGACGGTCTAAGACCGAGATCTAAAGGAGGACGGTCCTAAGACCTGAAGGAAGACGTTTTCCAAAACCACAAAAGTCACATCTAGTCGGTAAGGGTTTTCAAATAACACACAAACGATCATTTAATACTTAATAGTTTCGCCTATAGACTTGTCACCAAAATTGGCTTAATTTTTAATAAATAGATTTTTGTAAATTTTTTTACTTGTACTATTTCCAGTAGAGAATGCAATTTTGAGATAAAATCAGATGTTATGATCTGTTGTTTTGCTTGATTCTACTCTGTCCTTTAAAAAAAAAACTCCATCAAATGTCTAAGGAAAGCATGGATTATTTTGCTAAAATGTGTAAGTTATAATTATTTAATATATTTAATTTTCTGGCTGTGAAGAATTTAATGTCAGCAGTAATTTAAATCTACAAATCTATACTAATCTAGGCTAATCTTATATATTGCTTCTCTAGCCTGTTTTTCTGTCAGTCCGCAAGATCTTCCTTATTCCTTTATCAAATTCCATGAGTTACCATGAATTCTGTGCAAATCAAAAAATGCGGCGTTCCATCTAGGAACAGTATAGCATCAGGGCATTACATAGTTTATATTAAAAATAAAAATAAGTAGATAGAAGCAAATGATGAGCAAGTGAACGTCATGAAATGGTCATATGGTGCAAAAATATATATATTATAATATTTCAAAAAACTGCCTGAAAATTCTAAAGAATATCTAGGAAAAATTAAGGTAAATAACATAAATTAATGTTCATTATATTTTATTACATTTTAACATTGATATATACAGGGTTATTACAAATGATGTTCATGATTTCAAGCATACATAAAATATAGTTTTATTTGTTATAGAAAGAAATAAAATGGTTAAAATTTATGAAAAACTCAAAAAGTTTCGTCACAGGTACACAGAACTATAAAGTTCGATATGGGAACCCCTTGTGATACGACAGATGTCAATCCTGTAGTCAAGCTCTTGCCATACTTTGATAAGAGTGTCTTGATCGATTGTTTCGATAGCATTGGTAATCCGTTGCTGGATCTCAGGTACGCTATCTGGTAATGGTGGTGTTTACACCTTATCTTTGATATATCTCCACAAGAAAAAATAACAGGGGGTGATTTTCGGAGATCTTGGAGGCCAGTTCAGGAGGGTGTCATCATTTGGACCACCGCGCCCGATCCATCTCTCAGGCAGCACATTGTTAAGTTCAGCCCTAACATCCAAGTGGTAATGTGGAGGCGCACCATCCAATTGCAGAATGAAATTTGCAGAATCTTGTTCTAATCGCGGAAGAAGCCATTCTGTCACCATGTCCAAGAGAGTTATTCCATTTACCGTTTTTTTTCAATGAATAAAAAAGGCCCGTACACTTTGTTGTAAGCGACAGCACAAAACACATTAACTTTGGGAGAATCGCGCACATGCTCAATGTACGCGTGTGGGTTCTATGAGCCCCATATTCAGTCATTATGTCTGTTCACATTACCACACAAGTGGAATGTTGTTTCATCGCTAAAGACTAAACATTTTACAAAGTTTTCATTTTCCATCAAGGTTTGCATGTTCTCACAAAAAGAAAGTCTTATAACTTTGTCACTTTGTTTTAATGCTTGAAGCAGCTGAAGTTTGTAAGGTTTGAATTTTATACGTTTACGTAGAATTTTCCAAACAGTTGACTGTGGTAAACCAAGCTCTCTGCTGCATTTAACAGTAGATTTCTGTGGTCTTCGGGTAAAACTTTCCCTTACCTGCTCTACAACTTCATTGCTCACTGACGGCCTTCCAGTTGATTTCTTTTTAAAAATGCAGCAATTTCTCTTAAAATTCAAGTACCACTTGCGAATAGAGTGGTTACTAGGAGGATCTTCATTAAACCTGCCATTACACAACAATGACAACAATTGACTTAACAAACAGCCGATATGCACCCAAGCAGCTGATATGCACCCAAACCAATGTAAATGAAACTTTATGAGTTTTTATTTCCAATGGTACAAACTAAAATAGTCTTAAAACAAATTAACCCAGTGATATTTATAATAAAAATCAGGAATATCATTTGTAATAACCCTGTATTTTGTTTTATTTCAACTTGAAATCTCATTTATAACAATTTGCAATAAACAATTATATAAAAAACAAATGATATCATACCCAAAAACACAAAGTTTTGACGGGTTGCCAAGTCTTAAAATGATATGATATCAAAGTGTATTCCAAGTCAAAGATAGCACCTTTGATCTGACATTGTTTATCATCACAAATTACTTAAATATGTTAAAATAACAATGCTCGAAAGATTGTTGGTTATTTTTTATCTGTTCTTGGCCAGCAGCTTCACGGTTGCAAAATTTTTAAGTAAAAAATCTAAATAAAGTATATAGTTAACATTAAGTATATAATAATACATAATCTGCTGGCCAAGAACAGATAAAAAATAACCAACAATCTTTCTAGCATTGTTATTTTAACATATTTAAGTAATTTGTGATGATAAACAATGTCAGATCAAAGGTGCTATCTTTGACTTGGAATACACTTTGATATCATATCATTTTAAGACTTGGCAACCCGTCAACACTTTGTGTTTTTGGGTATGATTACTATTATAACATTAATTATTTAACCAACACACAGGGACACTCTGTATATAATATTGGCTTTATAGTATGAATCACTTGAAGCAACACTTTTGATCAATAGTATTTTTAAATTTAAATTATAATACAGTATTAAGTTATAAACACCTTCAATAATTATTTAATGACTAGAAATAGAATTAACTATTACATAAGACAGAAAAATAGTTTATTTTCAAACAATGGTTTGGATTTTAAAGCATTTAGGCCTAAGCATTGTCAATGTAACATTTTATTGTGCCAAAAGTATTGCTTATAATACCGACTCCCGATGATGAAATGCAGAGGGCAGCGCACATACAATAGCTATTTTTATTTTAATATAATTTACTGTTTTTCTTTTGTGTGAAATAACCATAAATGATGTAGTAATTTAAAAAGTCTTTTGTGAATAACTTTTAAAATAACAATTGAATTATGAAACATAATTGTATGTGGGCTGTAATGCAGGGTTCTGTTTTACTTTAAAAAATATTACAACAGAACGCGGTCCCAACCCCCATAACAATCGTATGCTATCTTTATATAGTCGTTACATTAATAATTTATAATGGATATACAAAAATATACATTTCTCTTAATTATAACGGTATTACTATTATTAGTATTTTAACTACTGGTCCGAAACCCCGTTTAGGTCTCCCACCCAATAGACCAAATAATTCTTTGTTAAAACCCTTATAAAACCCTTTGTTAAAACCCGTATACGCGTCCACGCAGTAGCTCCGCCGGTAGCCCACGGGCGCGTATACGCGTCCGAGTGTAGTTTAAATTTCCCGCGCTAACTACGATCGCTTGGAGAAGGAGAATATATCCTTGTTTAGTATTGATCTATTTGGGAAAGAATGCCGTTTCTTGTGGTATTTTTCGTTTGGCGCTCACGTAACCTGCATCACTGCTGTGATCGATGAAACACAGATGTTTATTTCGTATCGAAACCACCTGTTGTGCAACTGCGTAATTTCAATGGTTTTCAATTTGTAAACAATGTCGAATCGTGCGGGACCCTTTCGTTCACTCGCTGATAATGAAATTTCGGAGTATTTAGATGAAGATAGGTTTAGTAATGTGTCTGGTGTCGATTTTTGTGACGATTTGGATGACTCTCAAAGTTGTGATGTCGGCTTTACCGTGGACGATATTTTCGATACGTCTACCCCGAATTCACCGACTGAGCCTATTAAAGGTGTTTGTGTTGAAATGTTCAACAGAGCCTACTTTTGAAGGTGTTAGTGCCGAAAACATTTCAGAAACCAATGTAAATATTGCCCCTTCTTTTGTTACTAATGTAAATATTCCTTCCACTTCCCAAACTACTGTATCCATTGCTCCTGGGCCCTTTGGTGATAACCAAAATATTGTGGACCATGAAAATACTAATCCTAGGCCTTCAAAAACAAGGAAAGTACCTTCAAAAAATAAAGGTACTGTGAAGCCTAGGCCTAGCAAAAGGAGAAAAAATACCTCTGCAAATGTTGTCCCCCCCAGAACAGCCATCTGAAAGCTACGTACCAAGACAGAAGAAAATTAAAATGATTAAACGATTGAAAGATGTTGATAGGTTTGCGGAAGAAGTATTCCATACAGAAGAGCCAGATGAAAGTTTGACAGTCCCAGACAACACAACAAAAGGGAGGAAAATGAAGAAGAGTGTCCAGATATCACACGGTCCGATTTCGGGAGTTCAAATAATAAAAATGCCGGTTGGGAAACATATTATTATTTATTAGATCGCACAATCAACTTTACAACTTCACAACATCTGATCTAAAACCAACTAATAAATCGTTTTACAATAGGTACTCCCGCGGTCAATTACAAATAATGTTACATTAAATTTGGAAAAATATTAATTTAGTTTTACTCTATTGAGAAACGTCGAGACGCGAGTCACATCCTCAAGGGTCAGCGCACAACTCTGCTCTGACGCCTCGGCGTCGGGCTGAGGCGACGGGCCTCAGCCAATCACAGCGCACGGTCCGATGGAGGCTAGTGCTGACGCCCGCATTCTCATCCTGGGGCGAGGCTACGATCTCTCTCTCGAGTTAAAAAACTCTGGACTCAATTTAAAATGCAAATATTTGAATTCGATTTCTGAGCTGGTTGAAGGGATTTTTAAATGGTTGGTGGTCTTCATGATTATTGTACTGATTTATTAATCAGTATACTTTAGATAAATTATCCCAAATGTGGTGTTACTAATATTTAATAAAATGACAAAAAATGTTGCTGAATCCTTAGATTACAGCCGCTGATGTAAATTTGGGAGTGGGTCGTTACACTCCCCCCTCCTCTAGTTCATGCTGGAGGCCTCCTCTTTGTGTATGGGGACCTCCTGTCCTCAAGGGCGGAATGGCCCTTCTGTCACTAGCATGACATGGTGAATTTACTTATTTTCTTTCTAAATGAGAACCAATATTGACCTCGTAAGCTTGTGGTGTGTCTCCAACTATCACAATATATTCAAAAATAGACACTTTAACAAAATGCAATTAACAAATATTGACGAGCATAATAACTTAAAACGCAGTTAAAAAATAAATAGGCACAATGATTTAAACGACGACAAGTGGTGCAATGAAGACAATTCCTTAAAACTAATAAGACATTAAATATTAGTGGGAACTGGCTGAGCTTACTAAATATAATAAAATGGTAACTTACGTTTGCGGGTCGACCCTTATAATACACATAAACTAATAATTAGGTTTGGAGCTGGCAGGCTGCTTAAAACCGTAATGTATGATTTACTTTCCGGCGTCGACGTGAAATAATGTTCAACGGTTTTCGCTGGCCCATTCGCGTGCTAATATTTCTGCTTCTAAATTCGATTTCCGATCAGAATAAATCATTTGCGTTCTTGGACGTTTGCACCCCAGAAGGATGTATGTCTCAAATTAGTGTAATTAATAATTAAGGTGGCCAGCAACCAGACACGAACTAAATTTAGATTCAAGTGATCTACATACACATGTTTCTCCCACGAGCAACACCTCCCAACAGAAGCTCTCAAACTCTTGACCGTTGCGTGGTTGTCGCCAAAACATCCCTCCGCGAGTTTCCTAGCATCTGATTGGCTGACTTTAAACTTGACGTTGCGGTGCAGGTTTGTTTAAATATTTAATTAAAATCGGTTTAGGTGTACTCTCTGGAGGGAGGGAGCTGATATCAGGCTTCATATTTGCCACCAACCTCATGAATGACTGTAAGCGGTACTGGTTAAGGGAGGTCTGAATTTTTGGCACCGCATACCATTTCAGAAAGCACATCTTCTCAGCCTATTCAACCTCTTTCTGAGTTGAGGAGGGGTTTTACAAGATCATTGATGATTTCTGACTTCAAGAACAATTTTGAGGATTCCACCTTACTTCTCCTTACAGTTGAAGATGTTGTGTCGCAGCCGGTAAATGAATGTAAGATCAGGGTGTGTTCAAATCATAGGGGCTGAATCTCTTGTGTGGTTAGTGCTATTGTATATTCTAAAAGGAGATTCAATTCTCTACAACTTTTTAAAAGGATTTCTTTCTCTGTTGATTAGGTTAGACGACAAGAAAGAATGTTTTATGACAAATTTGAGGTAAAATGATTTGAACTCGAAAATCTCTACCTTTTGAGAGTGTGGCTCGACAACGATTAGAAATTCGAAAAAAGGTATTGAATAAACAATGTATATTATTATACGAGCTTACATTTATCATAGTTTTTGGTATGCCACTCCCTAGGCATCGTGAACTAGTTCCTGAAGTTTAGCCTAGGTACCCATTTTGGGCCATTCGTTGACTGGGCAATTATTCAGTGTTTAGTTTCAGTTTATTTTATTCTTACAAAAGCACCACAATAGTGTGATGTACGATTATAAACATGTCACATTTGTTTGGTAAACTTAAACACTATTTTGTTTTAACAATTGTGATCAGTACCTGTAAATAAAGTCATCGAACTTTAAAGATAGTAGTGGTTTGGCCTTGGGAGTGATCGGTCTTCGTCTTTATAGGTATATGATGAATTATAACAGAACAAAAGAGTAGTCCCTAAGAGATCCATTGATCCATTAATAAGAATTTTGGCTCAGAGTTTTTTAAGAGTAGAAGAAGCGAAGAGCGCACGCATTACTTATTTCCTAAACTATCAATACTGAAGTAATTAATACAAAAATTCATTACAATAAGTTATTTAACTGTTATTTTATCATAAGATATCGTAATTTGTTGGATGTTTTTGGTAAAAAACTGATAAAAGTAACGTATAAGGTGGCTGGAAAAAAATAATTTCTGCAATTTAATAATTTGTTTGTTATTGGGTAACATTTATCGTTACGTTTTCTTAAAGGTAAACAAAACACAACAAAAACACTTTAGAACAATTTTTTTAATGACGCGTCAAACATTAAAATCGGTTAATAATTCTAGTTTTAAGACACATAAATCTGCTTTTCAAGGGTGGCTAAAAATGCATTTCTACCGATTTCAGAGAGGAAAAACGAAAAATATCATCATCAGAAAGAAAAACTTCTGCTCGTGCTGCAAAAAACTAATAACCAATTATTGCAGACATGTCGAAAAAGTACATCTCGGCTATGCAGAAGGATTGGAGATTTCAAGCATAAATTCAAGCATGACAGATCCTAGGTTAAGAAAAACAGCCAAACAAATAATTATTGATAAGTTAAGGAAATTATCCAGTGCTAGTTGGAATGCCCGAGTGGTAGATAAAATGTAAACCAAGTTATACTTTAAACATAAACTTAATTCCGGTAAAACTTAGACAAACTAAAGTGTGTTTCTGTGTTCCGGTATTGATCCAAACTAAAGAGGGCAAATACAAGATTTTGTTCGGTGTATGCACTATTGTGGGATTTATAAACCACTGCATGTACACATTCAAAGAATCATGCAAAGCAATGAAAACCTCACCACTAAAATCACCTTAAAAAGGTAAAGTACAAGCATTGTGGGAATAAGCACTGCCGCTAATTCCTGAAAACAAACATGTATCTGAAGAAATTAAAAATGTCTTCAATTACATGAATAGCGATGAAATAGCCACTATGGCTAATAATAGTTTCACTTTAATTTTGCAAATGGTAAGAGAATTCCATAAATTCAGACGGGATTACACAGAAATGACTTACTGGTCCAGAGAGATGAGGGACATGGCAAAACCGCTCTTAGAACTGAGAAGGCTTAAAACAGGTGAATGTTTTAGTACAGCTTATTTTTTTGACTTGGCTGTAGAAAAATGGGTATGACCCAAAACCCGGTTTACTTACAGTAGTTGCAGGAATGACCTGCTACAACCTTTAAAAAACTTACAAATCCTTTTGAAGAGAGGGAATCGTATTAGCCCAAGACAAATGTCATGAACGGTCTGTGGTATAAAAGTGATTGTATTTTACTGTATTTTGGGGAGTCGGTCTTCAAAATATCGATTTTTAGATTTTTGCTGATTCGGATAGCTTGTCATTTCCTTTTTAAAATGATATATGACACTATATGTCTTAAATTTAGATTTAGTTACTAAACAATTTTTTACAAACACCCGCACACACTTTTAAACTCAGCAGCTTACCACAAAGTCACACCTGTTTCTTTTGACTTTATTATAGTACATTGTTAAGTGTGGTTTATTGGTTACTTATGTTTAAAAGGCTGTGGTGGGCTGTGATGGGCTTCAGCTGTCAGCTGTTTGTTTATTGTGCATTGAAAATTGGAGGTTTTTTTTCAATTGTGTACACAATTGAAAGTTCAAAACAAAACAGTGAATGTGGTTTACTTTGTGTAAGTTTGAACTAATGTGATAGTTTGTGTGATTTTGAATTTGAAGATGGGAAGATCTCAAAGACTATTTAAAAAAGTTAAATCATTGAATAAGCGACATTTTTTCAAAATTTGTGTGAGAGTGAGGGTGGGAGCGAGAAAGATTGCCCCCTCCACCAGATTGTCGCCTCTATTATGTTTCCCATTGGTTGGAAAATTGGAACAATGTGTTCTTTACTTTTTAGTTTTTCCATAAGATAATGTGGGATGGTACCGAAAGACATGAGTTATATGCCCTTTCTTTATAGGGCAACTTTAAATAAAATGTCAATTGTACCTCTTAAATGAGGACATGGCCTCCGCACCGTGGGTCTGGCAACGGAACTTAATCACATGCCTTCTGGCTTTCCAGTTTAAGGGGAGAGAGGGGTAACTTCTTCTCACCTCCTTTTCAACCAATTATATTTCAGATTTCTTATATGGTAACCTAGCAATAATCCAAGACTTTAAAACAGGATTATTTCTTGACCATGCTTATATATTTCTTACATGAATTTACAAGTAACATTTTGAACTTATGATTCACTCTGTCTGCGCTTTCTACTCTTGTTCCTTAATTATTACTGACATATAATTTGTATTTTAATAAAACTACTTAATATTGTGCATGATATTTTAAAAATTTAGGTAAATAAATAATATTACCAATTTTCCATTTTCTTATCTTACTGAGTAAACTAAACTATAAGATAAACTATTACTGAGATAAGTTGATAGAAAACATATAGACCCGGGAGTAGGGTAGAATGGAGTCTCCGACCCCAGGAGGGACAGGAGGGCCACCCCCCCCCCGAGCCCCCCCCCTCGCAAATTTTTTTTTCGCGAATTTTTTTTTTGCGAATTTTTTTTTTTTGCGAATTTTTTTTTTTTGCGAATATTAACCTAACTTAACCTAACCTAACCTAACCTAACCTAACGTAACCTAACCTAACCTAACCTAACCTAACGTAACGTAACGTAACCTAACCTAACCTAACGTAACCTAACCTAACCTAACGTAACGTAACCTAACCTAACCTAACGTAACCTAACCTAACCTAACCTAACCTAACCTAACGTAACGTAACCTAACCTAACCTAACGTAACCTAACCTAACCTAACCTAACCCATCCTAACCTAACCTAACCTCGGATCAGTTTTCTGATTGCAGATTCTTGTTTGTCTAGTCGAGCCGAGAAATTTGAGTACCCACAACGTACATTTGGGCGATGTAGGGGGGGGGGGGGCTATCTCGGTTACCATAAGTCGGATTTGAATTCTGATTGCAGATTCTTGTTCGTCTAGTCGAGCCGAGAAATTTGCATACCCACAAAGTACATTTGGACGATGTAGGGGGGGGGGGCTATCTCGGTTACCATAAGTCGGATTTGAATTCTGATTGCAGATTCTTGTTCGTCTAGTCGAGCCGAGTCATTTGAGTACCCACATCGTACACTTTGGATGATGTTTACAAAAAAGGGGCCCGCACCACACTTTTGACCTTTTTTTTTTGCATTTTTGGAATCTCCTCGTCAAGCCGAGTATTCTCAGTACCCACATGACATACTTTGGATAATTAATACAAGAGTTGAACAGGGTAACGCTACAACCAACAGAGCTAGCCCATCAGCGCTTGCGGTCAATTGAACTACCAGTGAATGCAAATTTTGAGGAGAATATAATTGCAATGCTTTGAACATATACTGCAAAGGGGGGTGTATCGATACACCCCCCTTCAAGTACTCTGCACCGAGGCAGCTGTTCGCACAACCGACTGACGCGTCCAGTCTACTGTCTGGGAATGCGGATGTTGTAATTTGATACCTCGACTGGAGGGTGCAGGTGTTCACACAAAAAACCGACAAGTCGAGACCTGTCTGGGAATGTGGATGCTGTAATTTGATACCTCGACGGGAAGACGGCTGACCCTTCTAGGAACCCATAGTAGACCGCTCATATCGAGTTCCATTAGAGCAGGGTGGTCTTTACCCAAGACAGCGGTTGAGAGTTTTTGCCCCGACCTTCTCCGAAATCCATTAGTGGGGATAGTCACCCCACATCACCAGCCCTCCTTCAGTTCAGTTCGAGAGTTCAGTGCGTGAAGACGTGTTAGTCCGATCCTGTTCCGTTCTACGCGATTTGTGTTAGTTGTTGATTGTCATCATTTGCGATTTGCGTAAAGCACCTTTGAACTATTTAAAACGTACGTGTTGTGCTGTACCCAAGACAGCGGTTGAGAGTTTTTGCCCCGACCTTCTCCGAAATCCATTAGTGGGGATAGTCACCCCACATCACCAGCCCTCCTTCAGTTCAGTTCGAGAGTTCAGTGCGTGAAGACGTGTTAGTCCGATCCTGTTCCGTTCTACGCGATTTGTGTTAGTTGCTGATTATCATCATTTGCGATTTGCGATTTGCGTAAAGCACCTTTGAACTATTTAAAACGTTCGTGTTGTGCTGTATTGTTTGTGATTATCAAAACTTATAATCCATATTAAAGATGAACGCCACACACGTTTGTAACATTTGTGGTTGTATTTATGTGCGTAGAAACAATTTGGTGCAACACCACATCAGATTCCACGGCTTGAGACCACAACTACCACCACCAACACCAACGCAGCAAGGTACGTTTTTTGCGTTGCAGTATTGTTTTAATCAGACCTAAATGTTAGTAATATAGGAATACGTTATGCAATATAACCGGAGAGTGATAAAATAATTTTTATTTAACAGCTTTAACTATTTAGCGCGAATAGAGAACTCTGTTTTTTAAATTTAAAATTACATGACTATATCAATATAATTTAATTTTAATAACTTATGTTATTGATTGCTCCATCAAGTCATCAGAGTACCCACATTACAAACTTTAAAAAACAAATTCCCCCCCCCCCCCCGAGAAAGGTCCTAAGGGGGGGGGGTCACTGAGAATTTGAAAGTACTCTAAACAAAGGTAGGTGTTAAACATACTTCACAATCTAATCGTTTTGTGCGTTTGCAGATGGAGAAGCTGCATGTCGAGCCACATTCGTAGACCGGGGAGCTTTAGAGCGTCACATGGAAGCGAATCACCGAGTCATTCCACCCCGGGAGGTGATTGATGCTCCGCAGACGACTGCCGATGTCAATCAACACTCCGTTGAAGGTGAGAATCCACATTAAAATAACTTTTTCCCCTTGAAACTAATTACCTTTTTTATAATTATTTAACTAGGTACATGAAGAAGAATGAGACCGTGACAACTGGTGTACTATTGATTTAATTGCTAGGGGGAGATTTTCGCTCCCCCTAAAACATAATGCTTCTTTAGGGTTGGCGCAGCTCATTATTGCAGCTACATCCTTAGCTTTGAACCCAGGTTCATCAATGTAGACAAACAGTACAGAAGATTACATTCCCTGTTTCAAAATTGGTATTTTTAATTAACAACTACATTTTGAAATGTGATTCTCGAGAGAGGGGAATTTGTATCTTTAGTTATCCTAATCTGTTTTTTATTTTTATTTTCAGATGAAGGACCGGGTCCTGGCCACCACACCTGCCATGAATGTGGTCGCCGTTTCCGTCGTGAAATACACCTGCGTCGACATGTGGATTCGGTCCACAGCAGAGTCCGCAGGTTCATATGCGGCACATGCGGCGTCGAATTCAAGAGGGAAGACAAACTGCGTCGACACACCATGCAATTTCACGGCAATGGTCAAGAACGAAGATTCCCTTGCGCATACTGCGACCGGGATTTCAACACGGGGTTCAACAAGGACCATCATGAGCGGTTCTCTTGCCCGATCATGAAGGACCTGATCCTGAACCGAGTGGCTATGGTGCAGGACGAACCCCAGCCAGGACCCAGCACGGAGCCACAACCTGGAACGAGCACACACCAACAACCCGATGATGTTGAGATGACTGGAGCAGGACAGTCAAGCCCCGTATTCTCACTCATTCAACGGGGTTTCCGCAACCGCCTCCTAACCTACCGTCTGCAGCGACCGATGGAGAATCTCGTCACAATCGGAGAAGTGATGGCGTTGTTGATTGTGAGCCTTACGGAGTTGCTTGAGATCACCTTGGCGAAACACCGCAGCATAAAGGTCAACTTGAAGCTGGAGTGTGAATTCCAAAATGTGCACAACAACACCTGCCTGCGCAACTTCAAAACGAAGATGACTCCGTTGACGACGACCTCGGACCTGAACCATTACATTTCAACAGCTTTTGCGAAGCTTATCAGAGAGAAGGCTGAGTGTGATCATATCGGCTCCGGGTGGACATACCTTCGCGTACGTTATTTGGAGGTCGGTATTAACGAATACACTCCTCTAGGTGAAGATGGTCGAGCTTGGCTCCCACTGCCTACGTCTCTGGAGAACACCCAAGCAGTCGTCAACGTATTGAACACCGATGAGCGGTGTTTTATGTATGCGGTCTTGGGAAAGTTTGTTCAAGATCACCCCGATAGACCGGCATCGTACACCGACGATATCATCGCCCGATACGATTGGACCGGCCTTCAATTCCCCGTTGCTCTGAAGAGTATCAAGGCGTTTGAGCGGACAAACAACATCAGCATCAACGTCTATGGTATTGATCGCACGTGCGTGGGTCAGAAACCTAACGGACAACCAAAGTACCAGAACACCGTCTTTCCCTTGAAGATTTGTAGGCAGGAGCGTGAAGACCATTGTGACATTTTGTACGTGACAACGGACGGTGATAGTCACTACGCCTACATCAAAGACCTTGGCCGACTGATCCGTCCCCAACTCACAGCACATAAGGGCAGCATATTCATCTGTAAGCGGTGCTTCGCGCACTTTGACAACCGTCCGAACAAGCTCGGTCTGACGGGTGCACAGCGTCTGGAGGAGCACAGGCGATACTGCTCCGCTTCGGCCCCTATTCGCATGGATACGCCGAAAAAGACAGAAATCAAATTCAGCCATCCAGAGTTCACCCGACGCGAGCGTTTCACCATCTACGCGGACTTTGAGTGTGCTCTACTGCCGACCGCGGAGATGGATGAACAAGTGGATGAACCGCACGGGGGAGTAGCCACCCACATCCACATCCCATACGCCTTTGCGTACCAGATTATCGACTCGTACGGACTTGAGGAGTTCGAGCCTCGAGTCTACTTCGGGGATGATGCGTCAAAGACATTTATGGAGATGTTGAAAACTGATGTTGAGCGATTGTGGAACTTCCTGTACGAAGCAAGAAATCTGCGCCCTGTCCTGACCCCAGCGGAAACGATGCAGTACAACTCGACAGCGAATTGCTACCTCTGCGGATCGGCATTTTCAAGCGAAGACCCAAAGGTTCGTGATCACAACCACGCGCCGCCCTACGAGTTCCGTGGCGCTGCGCACAGATCATGTAACCTACGCTACAGGGAGCAGCGAGTAGTCAACTGCTACTTCCACAATCTCTCCAACTACGACGCTCACTTCATAGTGCGGGAGTTGGCGGTCGACCCTGGTGATGTTGAGGTGTTGGCTCACACGGAAGAGCGGTACATCGCTTTCACGAAGCGGTTCCTGTTCGACCGAGCAGCGGCACCGGTTGGGATGCAAGGGCGTGGAAAAAGACAGCCAGGATTCAGAGTCAGGTTCCTCGACACCTACAGGTTCCTGGCTTTGAGCCTCGCCAGCCTCGCCGCCGCACTTCAACCAGCTCAACTCTTGGAGACGAGGAAGAGATTCCCCGAAGACCACCTCTTCGATCTAGTCCGTAGGAAAGGCGTGTTCCCGTACAACTTTGTAACGTCGAACGCCGTATTGGAAGATACTACGGAACTGCCTCTGCAGCGAGATTTCCACAACGACCTGACCCTGGAGGACATAACGGATGCAGACTACGAGCATGCTCGCAACGTGTGGGAAACCTTCGGTTGTAGGAACCTCAAGGACTACGCTGAGAAGTACCTGCGCTGTGACATTGCGCTGTTGACTGACGTCTTTGAACGCTTCAGGGACACGTCGATGGCTGAATACGAACTAGACCCTGCGCACTACTACACCCTACCGTCATACGCCTGGGATGTTATGTTAAGGACCTGTCGAGTGGAGCTTGATACGATACAGGACTTTGATATGTACCTCTTCTTCGAGCAAGGAATCAGAGGAGGTATTTCCCAGGCGATCACCAGACACGCCAAGGCCAACCATGATGGATGTCGCCCTGAAGATCGACGACCTGAAGAGCCAACGAATCACCTGCTATACTTGGACGCCAACAACCTTTACGGTTGGGCCATGTCCCAGTGTCTTCCACAGGGAGACTTCCAATGGCTCAGCCGCGAGGAGATCGCGTCCCTGGATATTGCATCGTTGGACCCCGAAGGACCCACGGGCTATGTCTTGGAAGTTGACCTTCGCTACCCCGCCCACCTGCACGACCTTCACAAGGATCTCCCCTACTGCTGCGAGACCAAACGTCCGCCAGGAGGGAAATTCAAGAAGCTCGTTACGACTCTGGATGACAAGAAGAACTACATCTGTCATTACAGAATCTTGCAACAGGCGCTGGAAAACGGACTTGAGCTTGCGAACGTGCATCGCGTCATCTCGTTCCAACAGTCTCGGTGGTTAGAGAGCTACATCCTAATGAACACCGAACTGAGGAAGAAGGCCAAGACCAAGTTTGAGCAAGACTTTTTCAAGCTTATGAACAATGCGGTCTTTGGCAAGACGATCGAGAATGTTCGCAAGCGAATGAACTCTAAGCTGGTGTGTACGCCGGAGATGTTCAGGAAGTACGTAGCCAAGTCAAACTTCCTGGACCGAACCTACTTCAACGATGACGTCGCCATTGTACACATGTCGAAAGTCAATATCGTCCTGGACAAACCGCTGTACGTCGGAATGTGTGTCCTCGATCTGAGCAAGTGGCTCATGTACGACTTCCTTCGAAAGATGAAGAACCGCTACGATGATCGTCTGAAGGTTGACTACATGGACACTGACAGCTTCGTGTTCGACGTCCAGACTGAAGATGTTTATAAGGACATGTTGGAGCATCTGGACGATTTTGACACCAGTGCGTACCCCCAAAACCATCCCTGCTACAGCCCCATAAACGCAAAAGTCATCGGAAAGTTTAAGGATGAAGCGAACGGTCTTCCGCTGCTCGAGTACCTCGGTCTTCGCTCGAAACTATACTTCATGGATATAGTCGAGTTCGAGGAGAGGACTGAAGATGACGAGTTGCAGGTCATGACGGTGAAGCGCGCCAAGGGAGTCGCTAGAGGTGTTGTAAAACACAATCTAACCTCTGACGACTATCGGGAATGCCTCTTCAATGGCGTGTTGAAGAGAACCATCAACACCAGGTTCCAGTCCCGAAACCACCGCGTCTTCACAGTCCAAGTCGACAAGCTATCCTTGAGCTGTAACGATGACAAACGCTACATCCTTCCGGACGGTGTAAACACACTGCCTTGGGGACATGTTGACGTGCCACCTCAGCCCGAAGACATCCCTCAAGACGATGAAGAGGCGGAGGATGAGGAGCGTTGAGTGGTTGTGTCATATTACCAAAGACCCTGACTTGACTTGTAAATTTCCGATTTTGCTAAACCTAGTCATTAGTTTGTATCGAGTCTCGTAAAACTTAGAAATGTGCTCCTTTTTTCTTTTTGTTCTAGTCGTTAGTTTGTGTCGAGTCTCGTTTTTGCTAGCCAAACACAAATGTTCAGGAGCACATACTCGATGTAAAATATCTATAAGGTGTGTAAATAAATAGCCAAATTGTTCGTATATACATTCGTCTTTTTTTTCTCCCCTCACATAGTCTTAAGATTCAAAAGTAAACTACCAATTAAAATGTCTGACTACTTGCTAAAAGTGTAATTGCTAAAGGAGGCGAGGATATGAATGTTACTTTAGAATCATTGTATGATAGGTATGTCCAAAATTGGGTCAGACCTAGTGTGTTCACCAACACGCAAGGGGGGTGAAAGGGGGGTGTATCGATACACCCCCCTTTCACCAACCCTTTGCAGTATGTGTTCAAAGCATTACATTCATCTTTTACCTCAAAATTTGCATTCAATATCTGTTTTGCTCGTTCAATATGTGTCTGTCTGACTAATTGCTAAAAGTAATTACTAAAGGAGGCGAGGATGGGAAATAATAAGAATGTTTCTTTTTTTATTCTGAGTACACAACTAGTTTATTGAGAAAAATGCAAAATTTCAAAACTCAATTGGTATACATTTGTGCAAAGAGTCTTCTGATCAGTGCATCGTTGTGGCCGACAGAAGAGTGTTCAAAGAGCTGCACAAAGTCCTTCATCTTCATGCCGTAGTGGGTGCGGCAGTACAGGAATACAAGGCAGTATTGACCGCAGACCAGAGTGTTGTCACTTTGAAGGCGATGTTCGTTGTACAGGTAGCGACGAGCGTTGCGTCTCAGGAATCCTTGGTAGAATTGAAGATGTGGCGGTTGACCGTAGCTGTCAAAGAATTCAATTATTCCTCCTCCTTTGTTAAGGTAGAAAGCGACCCAGTGAGTGCCGTCTTCATTGTGTGGATCAGTGTTCACAATCATAGCAGTAGATGGTGAAATATAATGGGGCAATTGATCCGCAGCGTAGACACCAACATTCTGTACGGGCAGTTTAGCCATACACTTTTGTATCTCTAAGGTATTCATTCCACTGTGTCGACGCCACAGTCAGTAGTAGGAGTAGTAGTGCTAGTAGCAAAACAAAAGCAGGAACTGGTATCACTCTCACCATCGTCAGCGTAATCATCAGCGTCAGCGATATTTGTACTTAGATGTAACCAACTGCGTAATGTGATGCAATTGGCTAGAGCGCATCGTGTGTGAGCTGTTCTGTGGTGGCGACATCGCACTGCGTTTGTTGATAGTAGACTGTTGATTGACGACAGTGATCCGCAGCCAATATCGTTGATATCCATGACATTAGTAGTACAGTGATCCGTGATGAAATTGTATCGTACAAACTCTTTTTTCTCAGCACCTTTGACGTAGACAATCGGTCGTTTGGCGATACATGCGCGTAACTTTTCCTCTAGCACATGATACCAGATATCACCTTGGTCCCATTCCAATCCGTGACAGTGTTTTGTGAGCCAATAGCTTTCACGCAGTTTCTCTTGTGATAGGAAATCTCGACTGAATGGTGGTTTGGCGATATGATGCATTAGCAGTGTTCCACTGGCCAATTCCAAGACGCACACTTCCTTCAGAATGTAGTCATTTGCGTTGTCCTTGAAACATTGAAAATCTACAATAATTGGAGATGCTAAATTTTTACGCGGTACTCTGCATAAACGATCCATCTTGTGCGAATGTTGGTTGTAGACTGAGGAGGAGGACGATGACGCCGCCGCCGACGATATAACCACCAAAGTCCGCAGACACGTTGCGATGACGATCGATTTCTATGACGTTGTCAAACTCTGCGTATACCAGACAGTTGACAGTCTCTGTGAGCCTCGTGTCGAAAGCAATCTCCATACGCACACTACCGTTGCGCACTAGGTTCCAAAGAGTCGTGTCGCTTGCTGACATATCAGGTGTTAGATCGAATGCCATCAGACAGTATCCATCGTCGTAATCGTCTCTATTTATGAGATTACCAGCATCGCTAAAGTGTATGCCGGAGCCTGAAAACAGACTGTGATACGCCATCACGTATTTTCCCTTGCCGGTTTCGTAGTGTGGTTGTAGCGGTTTGGACGGCACTTGTTCACCGTCCACGTACAGCGAGAAGTAGTTGGTTTTGAAATTTTGAAAGTTAAATGGATTCTTTTTTAAATCACCATTATAAGCGGCGTTGGTGACCAGTCCGACAATGATTCGTTTCGGCACTTGACCTAGAAACACATTGTCCAAAGTTTTGCTCCTCACTCCAAACGGCAGTGTGAATGTTTTCAATTCCACTCTAGTGATTGGGTATTTAGCTGTGCCGGTCTGAAGCGTCTTGCTGTGCGCCAACAGTACAGTGGGGCTAACTTTACACCTTCGTATCCAGAGATTCGCATCAACAATGTGCACCTTGTAGTCACCATCATCCGACATAATGGAGAAGGAATCTTTTGATCGGATCAGTTTAAAACGCAGTTCCACACCGTTCAACAGGAACTTGTTCTGATTACACATGTCCACATGTAGGCGACCGAGCATATCGATTTCACGACTTTTATTTGTCATTTTTCGTCTCGCCTTTAGTCCATCGTTATCGTCCAGAGTATTGTCCATGTGGCCGGCATCGTCCGCGTTCCACAATCCACATGTTAAATGTGATTTCCTAGCATCATAGCCGTAATTCAGCAATGTTTCAATATACGCTCGATATGCATAAGTGTTGTTTTGTGGTGTGACCAGTTTCTGATTCATACTCATATCGACTTGACTGAATAACGTGTGCAGCCAATTGTTGACTGGGCCAATTTTGTTCGATTCATCGGCATCTGCGATTGCCGCTCCTGTCGACTTGACAATAGACGCTGTAACTTCCAACATTGTTTGCGAAAGATCGGTGTATTCTTCGCCGTTGCCGGGCACAACAAACTCGATGGGCGAATCATCAGTCAGTGTGGAGATTGGTTTGTACTGAATCCATTTGCCGCTCTCGATACTGGTCTGCGTCGGCGGTAGGGAGAATAAGTCCAATTCCGTCTTGACGCATTCACACGACTTTTGATGTAGAAACGACATTGCTAGCGTGTGTGTTAATTGAATATATCACGTACGGAAGTTCTCCTCACTGCTTTCCTCGTCTTCCTCGTCTTCTTCCTAACTGTCCTTCTCTTCTTGCTGCTGCTCTTGCCCTTCTTCTTGGATGACGACGACCTTCCTCGAAGGAGTTTCGTCAAAGACTGCGGTGTGACACGACGGCCGCCGAACATGGCGCGCTTCGCGTTCCTCTTACGCGAGAGTCTCGCGTTAGTCTTTCGCGCAGGAGTAGCGCGTCGGTGTTTCGCGGTATTCTTTCGCGTTACGCGACGGTGTTTCGCGCGAGAGCCGCCGCTGCCACTTAGCACACGTTGAAGTTTGCCATCCGCCCTGCGTTTTAGCGAGTCTGTAAACTGGCTGAAATGATCTCTAGCGGCTTCTTTGGGATCCTGCTGGTGCATGGCCATGTCGCCCAAGAATCCAACACCGGATTTCGACGTCTCTTTGGCCACAGCAGAGGCTCCCGACTTGAGCAGCGGTGTGATGGTGCGGAACATACCGCCTAGGAAACTGCCAATTCCATGTCCGCGCTGGTAGGGTGCACCGCGAAATACCCTATCGATACTGCCGCACCCACTACGGCATGAAGATGAAGGACTTTGTGCAGCTCTTTGAACACTCTTCTGTCGGCCACAACGATGCACTGATCAGAAGACTCTTTGCACAAATGTATACCAATTGAGTTTTGAAATTTTGCATTGGTTTTTTATCAATAAACTAGTTGTGTACTCAGAATAAAAAAAGAAACATTCTCATTATTTACCATCCTCGCCTCCTTTACCCCAAAGTGGGGCAGATCTATCATACAATGACATTAGCAGGTGCATTCTTGTCTTCAACAATTCCTGTAGTATGGGGGAGCGAAAATCTCCCCCTAACCCATTATGTGTTAGGGGGAGCGAAAATCTCCCCCTAGTAATTAAATCGACAGAACAACAGTTTTCAACCACAAATTGGGACAGAGCTATCATACAATGATTGTAAAGTAACATTCATATCTGAACGAGCAAAACAGATATTGAATGCAAATTTTGAGGAAAAAGGTGAACGTAATGTTTTGATCAAATACTGCAAAGGGGGGTGTATCGATACACCCCCCTTCATTAACTCTAACCCAGGTAAAGTTCTACAAATAAAATCGCACTAACAGTATTGGAGTTATGGTGTAAAAAAAAAAATTTTGTCAGGGGCGTGGATGGGTTGGATGGTGGGGTGTATTTCGTATTTTGCATTTTCAAGTTTATCTAATTGCTCTGTGCGAAACTTTGGTCGCTCGAACATAAATATATCATACACCTGCAAAACCGGCCAATATACCCTACTGGCGAGCGGTGTGTGTGTGTGTGTGGTGCATTTTGCATTTGCAAGTTTATCTAATTGCTCTGTGCGAAACTTTGGTCGCTCGAACATAAATATATCATACACCTGCAAAACCGACCAATATACTCTACTACACAGAGAAAAATGGAATGGTTGTCATGACCAATATACGATTAGTTAACGAAAGTGGTTGGCCAGGAAAGGTTAACGTAAACAAAGCAACAGTTAGTTTAACTTTTCGTAGTAGTTGTTTCAAGAATCCGGAAATGGTTGACCATATTGAGTTGTTTTTAATAGTTGTTAAGGTTTGTCCTAACCCACCAAAGAGGTAACGTTCAGCAACTTGTTAAAGTAACTACTTTAAACTGGTTAGATGAAACCAATGCCTTCATGAATTGCGCCTTTTTGTGCTTCAATTTGGCGCCAAGATTATTCCGTGGCAGTGGCAGTCTTTGTGAGTTCCAGCATGGATGATAAAGTTGTGTTTGGATGAGTAGTTGTGAACTACTCTAATAAGTTGGGGGTTGGACGATTTAATACCACGTTTTGAAGGTAATTTATCATATAATTACCAGCTTTCTTTTATGATTAAAGTTATTTGATCCAAACAATTAGCTAATTTACAATCCGAGTACATGGAGGTCTTTGTACAACATTTATTTTGAATCATTCATTTCGTCCTCATAAAACTGTTAGGCCTCCTTTTCTTATGAATGCATAATCCTTGATCTAGACAGAACAAATTAAAACTTAGATGTAGAACCCAGCAACTTTGGCTATTCTTCCAAGAGCTAAGTTAAGCCTGGGGTTCTAGGACTGTCTAGGTTAAGCATTGAGGCTAACAACTAAATGAATATAGGTTGTAACAAACTAGATTATGGGGTTATTACAACTACTTTGAAACAAATTAGTTATAGTACCTGGGGGCCGAGCTTTGCTCGGGGGAAGGTCATTCAGCTTGTTTAGATGACTCGGAGTAATATTTCACCACTTCCCCATACTGATAATCAGATTTGTATTATTCATTAGCCTCTTTTCTACATTTTTAAGGTCCCTCCAGTTGTCATCTTTATCTCAATGTCCCTTTGATTTATTTTACTACTCTATATATGTAATCTTTAATCAAATCTGTTAATCTCTGCTCTCAGGAATCCACATTTTAATAATCATAAACAACATGAGTATTACTTTGACAGTTCCCTGGTTAATTATGAACGGCTGTTACAATACTTTTGTTTTGATTTGAAACTCCATAAGCCCAATGTTAATTTTTATAACTTTTCATTTTAGTTTTTTTTTACATTATTTGATTTTTCTTAGGGATGAGGCCTGTCTAGAACTTATTTTTATCCCAGAAATTAGTTATTTTGAACATTTGAAGGAAATCGTTGGAGCCGTTTTTGAGATCCGTGTCGCAAGCAAGCAAGCAAGCAAACCTTACTCATATTAGAGTATAGGATTAACCAATGAATTTATTGGTTAACTTATAAAATTGTTTGTTCCAACATATAATTTTTAACTCTCTGAGATTAGTTAATTGAACTCATACAAATAGTTGTCCATATAGTAACCTCTGATATTGGTTGAACTAACTTATAAAAAACTTGGATTAACCAATAATTTTTCTCTGTGTAGCAAGTCCATTCATAGTTCTTTCGAGACTCTGGGGTTTTTGATAATTATAGGCCCCCGGCATCGAATTCCATTAGAGCAGGGTGGTCTCCACCCCCAAGGGCGGTTGGGATTAATTTTTTGTCTGTGGCGGCTACTTCCTGTGTGTTACATAACACGCCGACAGCCCCTGTTGTTACATAACACGCTGGCAGCCCCAACCCCGCCTCCAACGTAGGCGCTCAGCTCACATCCCCTAGCGACTTTAACTAGGCAGGATGTATTTTTGCTTGACCAACAGCGACGATGTGCTGGCATTGACGGGCATGCTCCGCATGCGTATGGCCTTGGACCATAGGTTCCAAATGAAGTTCGGCCTCATCGACATAATAGACGGCGAGGCCATAATCAATATTATCCCGAGGAAGCATAATATAAACTTTTATGCGCAGGCGATGCTCGGGATCTTAGAAGATAGATGTCTCGGCCTGATCCGCAACGGAGCTGTTGCAATATTAGAAGTTGATAGAATACATTAATTATTTCACCGAAGATGCTGCTGGAAAATTATAAAATTAAAACCCCCCAAAAAAATATAAAATATAAAATCAAAAAAAAAAAAACAACTGTAATAGTGTTGCTTTCAATAAGCATATCACTATCTGATGAGACCAAACAAGGTTGAAACAGTTTTAAAACAAAATCAGTTCATTTCTAGTTCATTCGTGGACTAGAAATGTTGTTATGTAAATATTAGTTTTTATGTAAATAATTTTAATCTAAACTGCACATTTCTGTTTATTAATGTGTTTAGCTCAACAAAAACATTTTGGTGATTAATCGTTGTTCTACGTCCAACCGTTGCAGAGATATTCAAAGTGCTAAACACAGTACGTTGTCCAATGTTATTCTTATGAAGAATAAATAAAATTCTATATCTCGATTATTTATGGTTGTATTTTTGTGAAACTTGGTAAATAGCTCCATGTAGTAGTGAGTCACATATATATATGCATTGGAAATTCGCTGAGTACGCAGGTTTGTTGCGACGGGGGTATTCTGATACACTTCTATTCAAGTCCACTTAAATCTTCTAAAATTGATTTTTAAACTCAGATTTACCGTCTAACTCTAGGTGTGCCTAATTAAACACAACTTAATCAGTACATTTCTCCAAGGGGATCCTATAATTTCCACTAAAAAAGAAAAATTAAACAAGATCGATTCTAATTATAAACATGTGTCTTCACCACTTTACCAATATATCTCAATTTCTCTTTGCGATGCCGACGCAACAAGTTAATAAGGGCGTATTTTAATACGAATATGAATGAATGATGAGTGTAGAATGGTTGAGATCTTTGTGTATCCTTGTTACTCACTAAGTCTGACTCATTTTTTAGCATGTATCATTAATTAATAGTCTAATACCATTTCATTATTGGGACTAAAATATTTTGGATTCTTTTCTGTCCATCTCAGGGCTCTGCCTCACTGGCCTTTTCCATCGCTTCCCGATACAAGATGTTGACATGCTTTCTTCGTTGGATTTGTTTCACAAAGACACATCTCTTGAAAGATTCCCCCCACGTTGGATGCCCCCCTCGCCAAATCAGCCAAATTTTCAAAGTGTTTAGATTATTCTTTACGTCTTTTTTCATGATTATAGTAAATTTTTATTGCTCGAAAAATGTTGGATACTTTATTAACTCTTACCTTATTATAATTAAGCTTAATTTTTATGTAGAAACGTTTTTTGGAGCGACGAAGGTGCTCGGTCTAGGTACTTCGTAAATATAAGAGAGATAATATTGAATTTGTTATCTTATAAAAATACTATTAGACAACTCATACAACGTGCAGTGTGTTGAGAACAATAAAACAGATTTTTGATAACTATTAAACTCCCCTTTCCATAGTCCAATCTTTCTGGTTTCACGAATCGGAGTCATGAATCTTTGCACATTAATGAAACATTTCACAGCAATCCGATGACGATTCTTCCAAATTTACCACGATAACGAACCCATACACACACACACAGTATATACAATATATGAACTACATATTATATTAACAAATATTGTTTTACCACCTGTGAGTCTCAAAGGAAAAAAAAAAGTGTTCATTGTATAGGCTAGTATAGGTCCTACCTTGCCACTAATGGTAATAGCTTTTAATTGTTCTCTAATTAGAGGACATTTGCTAAAAAGGTTGATCTATTTACAATGTACAAGAAATGAAATAATTGTATATTTATATTAATTTCTAAATTTGTATGTATGTAAGAAACTATTCATGACGCCTTGCACGAACGGAATAGTTTAATCGTCAATAACTTTAGTTCATTATAGAAATTAAACATGAGACTTAAGCCTATTCTACGGGAAAACTATATGAGCAAATTGTGTGTGTTGATAGTCCCTGAAAATTCTTTCATCCCATACAATAGATTTTATATCCTGATGGGTACATTATGTCAATTGTCAATAAATGTTTAGTACGATATCTATTTCACCAATCTTTCTGGAAATCAACTACGATCATAACTATATTTCACTATATCGCAAAGCTTTTTAGTTACATTCAGTTAAGCTAGCTTTGTTCTTGACCAGTCTAGGTCTGCTCTATGCACGTGCGGGAAATTACAATCGACATCGGACCCGCGTACTCAGTCACAATGTTATTCTTATTGTGAATAAGTCAAATGTAATGTCTCCCTTAATTTTTTAACATAAATTAATAAAACTTAGTACTGGCTTTGCCTTGGTGAGTTATATTGTTATTAGCGTAAAACACATTTTTTCGTTCCTTTCTGCAACAAACCTGCTTACACAGGCTGTCATGGTATTCTTATGAAGAATAATTAAAATGCTGTATAGTGCTTACTTATTATTGACTATTGATGAAACTTGGTATGTGGCTTCACCTAGTTAAATTCTATTTATATTTGCATAAAACCGATTGTTTGTGTTTCTTGTTTAAGCAAGCCTACGTACTCATAACCAACGTTATTCTTATGGAGAATAATTAAAATTGTATATATCGCTTATATGTGAATACATTTTTATGATACTTGGTATGTTGCTTTATACGGTATTAAGCCATATATTATGCATTTGTAATTCGATGAGTACGCAGGTTTGCTGCGGCGGGGTATTTTTTTTACATCCGGTCATTCCGCTGCTCGGGCCTGTGGGTTAATTAATTATTCCTAGGACCACCCCTCGGCATCTCGGATGCGCCGCCTCCATTACAAAAACTTACCCTTGTACAGCTGTGTGAACACTGACCTACTCCAAAGCGTCTCATCAGTCTGCTTCCAACACGCAAGATGAAAGGGCCAGTGTGCGTTCTTTGCCAGAAGTTCTTTAGCCGCAACGACCATTTCAATCGTCACATGCGTGAAGTGCATGGACAAGGTGACGGTCACGTGTGTTCGGGATGCGGATGCATGTTCAAGCGTCGAGCCCATTTGCGACGCCACGTCGAGTACTCATGCAGTCAACGGCGGACCTTATCACCAGCGGTCCAGCAGCTGGAGACGATGCCGAGGCTCGGGGGGTCATCACCACCTGCAAAGAGGGTGTGTCTGGCGCCGCCTCAACGTTGTGCGTCGACTCCATCATCACCGCGCCCCGGGCGGAGCAACTCACCCCAGCCGGAGCCTGAGCCCGCGATGCTCCTTGAGATGTTCGCGGCGCTGGAAAACCATGTGTCGGCGATCTGCGTCGACGTTGCGGTGGGCTCCGATGCTCCATCACACGCCGATGCAGCGTCAAACACTGTTCGTGTTCGCGTGAGTGATATCGCGACGAGCCCCGCGAGGCTGTGTTTACCGGAGGACCCTGCCGCGGGCCCCGAGGTGCCGGTCGCTCGGGCCGAGGCTGCGACGAACACTTTGGCGGGGGATTTATTCCCCAATCCGCGTCGCGTGGTGTGGGATCGGCCGTCCGGTCCCACGGTGGCCGTTGTCGGCGTTGTCAGGGCCCTTCCGGCACCTGAACCTGAGGCTGTCGAGCCAGAGGTGGACCTGCAGTTTGTGTGGGATGGTGGTGTCGGGGAGTTTGTTGAGCGCGCTGTCGACGAATTCGGCAACGTGCTCGACATGGACAACGACGAAGGTGTTGTGGCCGAGTATGGCGGGCTGGAGGACGATGGTGACATGTCGGAGAGTGATGTTGCTACTGAGGAGGAAGACAATGGTGTTGTGTCGGGGGGTGATGAGGAGGAGGACAATGGTCGTGAGTCTGGTGACGAGAACAATATTGTTATATTAACGTCATCGGACGAGGAGTTATAGACTTTAGTTTTGTAGATATTAGCTTTTTTTTTTATTATTCTAAGGTCGTGTGTCTGGTGGCGGGGACAATGTCGTTATATTGACGTCATCAGGCGAAGAGTTATAGACTTTAGTTTTGTAGATATTAGCTTTTTTATTATTCTAAGGTCGTGTGTCTGGTGGCGGGGACAATGTCGTTATATTGACGTCATCAGGCGAAGAGTTATAGACTTTAGTTTTGTAGATATTAGCTTTTTTATTATTCTAAGGTCGTGTGTCTGGTGGCGGGGACAATGTCGTTATATTGACGTCATCAGGCGAAGAGTTATAGACTTTAGTTTTGTAGATATTAGCTTTTTTATTATTCTAAGGTCGTGTGTCTGGTGGCGGGGACAATGTCGTTATATTGACGTCATCAGGCGAAGAGTTATAGACTTTAGTTTTGTAGATATTTAGATTTTTTATTATTCTAACTATATATATTTGTTATGTAAATATTAGTTAAGACAACTGTAATAGTGTTGCTTTCAATAAGCATATCACTATCTGATGAGACCAAACAAGGTTGAAACAGTTTTAAAAACCTCGTTGGTACATTGATAAACAAATGTAGTTTATCTTTTTACCAACAAAAAATAAAACATTATCCAACGTCGGGTGAACACTCTGACAGAACGGCACACAGCTACACTATTACACAACCACACACTTCAAACTCCAGAACAAGAATGAGTCCGTGGGTGTTTGACAACTGTTGTTCTGTTGATTTAATTACTTTTTACCAACAAAAAATAAAACATTATCCAACGTCGGGTGAACACTCTGACAGAACGGCACACAGCTACACTATTACACAACCACACACTTCAAACTCCAGAACAAGAATGAGTCCGTGGGTGTTTGACAACTGTTGTTCTGTTGATTTAATTACTTTTTACCAACAAAAAATAAAACATTATCCAACGTCGGGTGAACACTCTGACAGAACGGCACACAGCTACACTATTACACAACCACACACTTCAAACTCCAGAACAAGAATGAGTCCGTGGGTGTTTGACAACTGTTGTTCTGTTGATTTAATTACTAGGGGGAGATTTTCGCTCCCCCTAACACATAATGGGTTAGGGGGAGATTTTCGCTCCCCCATACTACAGGAATTGTTGAAGACTTGAACAAGAATGAGACCGTGACAACTGGTGTTCTGTTGATTTTAATTACTAGGGGGAGATTTTCGCTCCCCCTAACACATAATGGGTTAGGGGGAGATTTTCGCTCCCCCATACGTCAGGAATTGTTGAAGACTTGAACAAGAATGAGACCGTGGGTGTTTGACAAACTTCCCCCCCCCCTACATCGTCCAAATGTACCTTGTGGGTATGCAAATTACTCGGCTTGACTAGACGGACGAGAATCTGCAATCAGAATTCAAATCCGACTTATGGTAACCGATGTAGCCCCCCCCCCCCCTACATCGCCCAAATGTACGTTGTGGGTACTCAAATTTCTCGGCTCGACTAGACAAACAAGAATCTGCAATCAGAAAACTGATCCGAGGTTAGGTTAGGTTAGGATGGGTTAGGTTAGGTTAGGTTAGGTTACGTTAGGTTAGGTTAGGTTACGTTACGTTAGGTTAGGTTAGGTTAGGTTAGGTTAGGTTACGTTAGGTTAGGTTAGGTTAGGTTAGGTTACGTTACGTTACGTTAGGTTACGTTACGTTAGGTTAGGTTAGGTTAGGTTAGGTTACGTTACGTTACGTTAGGTTAGGTTAGGTTACGTTACGTTACGTTAGGTTAGGTTAGGTTAGGTTAGGTTAGGTTAGGTTAGGTTAGGTTAGGTTAGGTTACGTTAGGTTAGGTTAGGTTAGGTTAGGTTACGTTAGGTTAATATTCGCAAAAAAAAAATTCGCAAAAAAAAAATTCGCAAAAAAAAGAAAATTCGCGAAAAAAAAATTCGCGAGGGGGGGGGGCTCGGGGGGGGGACCTAGGACCTAGGACCACCCCTCGGCATCTCGGATGCGCCGCCTCCATTACAAAAACTTACCCTTGTACAGCTGTGTGAACACTGACCTACTCCAAAGCGTCTCATCAGTCTGCTTCCAACACGCAAGATGAAAGGGCCAGTGTGCGTTCTTTGCCAGAAGTTCTTTAGCCGCAACGACCATTTCAATCGTCACATGCGTGAAGTGCATGGACAAGGTGACGGTCACGTGTGTTCGGGATGCGGATGCATGTTCAAGCGTCGAGCCCATTTGCGACGCCACGTCGAGTACTCATGCAGTCAACGGCGGACCTTATCACCAGCGGTCCAGCAGCTGGAGACGATGCCGAGGCTCGGGGGGTCATCACCACCTGCAAAGAGGGTGTGTCTGGCGCCGCCTCAACGTTGTGCGTCGACTCCATCATCACCGCGCCCCGGGCGGAGCAACTCACCCCAGCCGGAGCCTGAGCCCGCGATGCTCCTTGAGATGTTCGCGGCGCTGGAAAACCATGTGTCGGCGATCTGCGTCGACGTTGCGGTGGGCTCCGATGCTCCATCACACGCCGATGCAGCGTCAAACACTGTTCGTGTTCGCGTGAGTGATATCGCGACGAGCCCCGCGAGGCTGTGTTTACCGGAGGACCCTGCCGCGGGCCCCGAGGTGCCGGTCGCTCGGGCCGAGGCTGCGACGAACACTTTGGCGGGGGATTTATTCCCCAATCCGCGTCGCGTGGTGTGGGATCGGCCGTCCGGTCCCACGGTGGCCGTTGTCGGCGTTGTCAGGGCCCTTCCGGCACCTGAACCTGAGGCTGTCGAGCCAGAGGTGGACCTGCAGTTTGTGTGGGATGGTGGTGTCGGGGAGTTTGTTGAGCGCGCTGTCGACGAATTCGGCAACGTGCTCGACATGGACAACGACGAAGGTGTTGTGGCCGAGTATGGCGGGCTGGAGGACGATGGTGACATGTCGGAGAGTGATGTTGCTACTGAGGAGGAAGACAATGGTGTTGTGTCGGGGGGTGATGAGGAGGAGGACAATGGTCGTGAGTCTGGTGACGAGAACAATATTGTTATATTAACGTCATCGGACGAGGAGTTATAGACTTTAGTTTTGTAGATATTAGCTTTTTTTTTTATTATTCTAAGGTCGTGTGTCTGGTGGCGGGGACAATGTCGTTATATTGACGTCATCAGGCGAAGAGTTATAGACTTTAGTTTTGTAGATATTAGCTTTTTTATTATTCTAAGGTCGTGTGTCTGGTGGCGGGGACAATGTCGTTATATTGACGTCATCAGGCGAAGAGTTATAGACTTTAGTTTTGTAGATATTAGCTTTTTTATTATTCTAAGGTCGTGTGTCTGGTGGCGGGGACAATGTCGTTATATTGACGTCATCAGGCGAAGAGTTATAGACTTTAGTTTTGTAGATATTAGCTTTTTTATTATTCTAAGGTCGTGTGTCTGGTGGCGGGGACAATGTCGTTATATTGACGTCATCAGGCGAAGAGTTATAGACTTTAGTTTTGTAGATATTTAGATTTTTTATTATTCTAACTATATATATTTGTTATGTAAATATTAGTTAAGACAACTGTAATAGTGTTGCTTTCAATAAGCATATCACTATCTGATGAGACCAAACAAGGTTGAAACAGTTTTAAAAACCTCGTTGGTACATTGATAAACAAATGTAGTTTATCTTTTTACCAACAAAAAATAAAACATTATCCAACGTCGGGTGAACACTCTGACAGAACGGCACACAGCTACACTATTACACAACCACACACTTCAAACTCCAGAACAAGAATGAGTCCGTGGGTGTTTGACAACTGTTGTTCTGTTGATTTAATTACTTTTTACCAACAAAAAATAAAACATTATCCAACGTCGGGTGAACACTCTGACAGAACGGCACACAGCTACACTATTACACAACCACACACTTCAAACTCCAGAACAAGAATGAGTCCGTGGGTGTTTGACAACTGTTGTTCTGTTGATTTAATTACTTTTTACCAACAAAAAATAAAACATTATCCAACGTCGGGTGAACACTCTGACAGAACGGCACACAGCTACACTATTACACAACCACACACTTCAAACTCCAGAACAAGAATGAGTCCGTGGGTGTTTGACAACTGTTGTTCTGTTGATTTAATTACTAGGGGGAGATTTTCGCTCCCCCTAACACATAATGGGTTAGGGGGAGATTTTCGCTCCCCCATACTACAGGAATTGTTGAAGACTTGAACAAGAATGAGACCGTGACAACTGGTGTTCTGTTGATTTTAATTACTAGGGGGAGATTTTCGCTCCCCCTAACACATAATGGGTTAGGGGGAGATTTTCGCTCCCCCATACGTCAGGAATTGTTGAAGACTTGAACAAGAATGAGACCGTGGGTGTTTGACAAACTTCCCCCCCCCCTACATCGTCCAAATGTACCTTGTGGGTATGCAAATTACTCGGCTTGACTAGACGGACGAGAATCTGCAATCAGAATTCAAATCCGACTTATGGTAACCGATGTAGCCCCCCCCCCCCCCTACATCGCCCAAATGTACGTTGTGGGTACTCAAATTTCTCGGCTCGACTAGACAAACAAGAATCTGCAATCAGAAAACTGATCCGAGGTTAGGTTAGGTTAGGATGGGTTAGGTTAGGTTAGGTTAGGTTACGTTAGGTTAGGTTAGGTTACGTTACGTTAGGTTAGGTTAGGTTAGGTTACGTTAGGTTAGGTTAGGTTAGGTTAGGTTACGTTACGTTACGTTAGGTTACGTTACGTTAGGTTAGGTTAGGTTAGGTTAGGTTACGTTACGTTAGGTTAGGTTACGTTAGGTTAGGTTAGGTTACGTTACGTTACGTTAGGTTAGGTTAGGTTAGGTTAGGTTAGGTTAGGTTAGGTTAGGTTAGGTTACGTTAGGTTAGGTTAGGTTAGGTTAGGTTAGGTTACGTTAGGTTAATATTCGCAAAAAAAAAATTCGCAAAAAAAAAATTCGCAAAAAAAAGAAAATTCGCGAAAAAAAAATTCGCGAGGGGGGGGGGCTCGGGGGGGGGACCTAGGACCTAGGACCACCCCTCGGCATCTCGGATGCGCCGCCTCCATTACAAAAACTTACCCTTGTACAGCTGTGTGAACACTGACCTACTCCAAAGCGTCTCATCAGTCTGCTTCCAACACGCAAGATGAAAGGGCCAGTGTGCGTTCTTTGCCAGAAGTTCTTTAGCCGCAACGACCATTTCAATCGTCACATGCGTGAAGTGCATGGACAAGGTGACGGTCACGTGTGTTCGGGATGCGGATGCATGTTCAAGCGTCGAGCCCATTTGCGACGCCACGTCGAGTACTCATGCAGTCAACGGCGGACCTTATCACCAGCGGTCCAGCAGCTGGAGACGATGCCGAGGCTCGGGGGGTCATCACCACCTGCAAAGAGGGTGTGTCTGGCGCCGCCTCAACGTTGTGCGTCGACTCCATCATCACCGCGCCCCGGGCGGAGCAACTCACCCCAGCCGGAGCCTGAGCCCGCGATGCTCCTTGAGATGTTCGCGGCGCTGGAAAACCATGTGTCGGCGATCTGCGTCGACGTTGCGGTGGGCTCCGATGCTCCATCACACGCCGATGCAGCGTCAAACACTGTTCGTGTTCGCGTGAGTGATATCGCGACGAGCCCCGCGAGGCTGTGTTTACCGGAGGACCCTGCCGCGGGCCCCGAGGTGCCGGTCGCTCGGGCCGAGGCTGCGACGAACACTTTGGCGGGGGATTTATTCCCCAATCCGCGTCGCGTGGTGTGGGATCGGCCGTCCGGTCCCACGGTGGCCGTTGTCGGCGTTGTCAGGGCCCTTCCGGCACCTGAACCTGAGGCTGTCGAGCCAGAGGTGGACCTGCAGTTTGTGTGGGATGGTGGTGTCGGGGAGTTTGTTGAGCGCGCTGTCGACGAATTCGGCAACGTGCTCGACATGGACAACGACGAAGGTGTTGTGGCCGAGTATGGCGGGCTGGAGGACGATGGTGACATGTCGGAGAGTGATGTTGCTACTGAGGAGGAAGACAATGGTGTTGTGTCGGGGGGTGATGAGGAGGAGGACAATGGTCGTGAGTCTGGTGACGAGAACAATATTGTTATATTAACGTCATCGGACGAGGAGTTATAGACTTTAGTTTTGTAGATATTAGCTTTTTTTTTTATTATTCTAAGGTCGTGTGTCTGGTGGCGGGGACAATGTCGTTATATTGACGTCATCAGGCGAAGAGTTATAGACTTTAGTTTTGTAGATATTAGCTTTTTTATTATTCTAAGGTCGTGTGTCTGGTGGCGGGGACAATGTCGTTATATTGACGTCATCAGGCGAAGAGTTATAGACTTTAGTTTTGTAGATATTAGCTTTTTTATTATTCTAAGGTCGTGTGTCTGGTGGCGGGGACAATGTCGTTATATTGACGTCATCAGGCGAAGAGTTATAGACTTTAGTTTTGTAGATATTTAGATTTTTTATTATTCTAACTATATATATTTGTTATGTAAATATTAGTTAAGACAACTGTAATAGTGTTGCTTTCAATAAGCATATCACTATCTGATGAGACCAAACAAGGTTGAAACAGTTTTAAAAACCTCGTTGGTACATTGATAAACAAATGTAGTTTATCTTTTTACCAACAAAAAATAAAACATTATCCAACGTCGGGTGAACACTCTGACAGAACGGCACACAGCTACACTATTACACAACCACACACTTCAAACTCCAGAACAAGAATGAGTCCGTGGGTGTTTGACAACTGTTGTTCTGTTGATTTAATTACTTTTTACCAACAAAAAATAAAACATTATCCAACGTCGGGTGAACACTCTGACAGAACGGCACACAGCTACACTATTACACAACCACACACTTCAAACTCCAGAACAAGAATGAGTCCGTGGGTGTTTGACAACTGTTGTTCTGTTGATTTAATTACTTTTTACCAACAAAAAATAAAACATTATCCAACGTCGGGTGAACACTCTGACAGAACGGCACACAGCTACACTATTACACAACCACACACTTCAAACTCCAGAACAAGAATGAGTCCGTGGGTGTTTGACAACTGTTGTTCTGTTGATTTAATTACTAGGGGGAGATTTTCGCTCCCCCTAACACATAATGGGTTAGGGGGAGATTTTCGCTCCCCCATACTACAGGAATTGTTGAAGACTTGAACAAGAATGAGACCGTGACAACTGGTGTTCTGTTGATTTTAATTACTAGGGGGAGATTTTCGCTCCCCCTAACACATAATGGGTTAGGGGGAGATTTTCGCTCCCCCATACGTCAGGAATTGTTGAAGACTTGAACAAGAATGAGACCGTGGGTGTTTGACAAACTTCCCCCCCCCCTACATCGTCCAAATGTACCTTGTGGGTATGCAAATTACTCGGCTTGACTAGACGGACGAGAATCTGCAATCAGAATTCAAATCCGACTTATGGTAACCGATGTAGCTCCCCCCCCCCCTACATCGTCCAAATGTACTTTGTGGGTATGCAAATTTCTCGGCTCGACTAGACGAACAAGAATCTGCAATCAGAATTCAAATCCGACTTATGGTAACCGAGATAGCCCCCCCCCCTACATCGCCCAAATGTACGTTGTGGGTACTCAAATTTCTCGGCTCGACTAGACAAACAAGAATCTGCAATCAGAAAACTGATCCGAGGTTAGGTTAGGTTAGGATGGGTTAGGTTAGGTTAGGTTAGGTTACGTTAGGTTAGGTTAGGTTAGGTTAGGTTAGGTTAGGTTACGTTAGGTTAGGTTAGGTTAGGTTAGGTTACGTTAGGTTAGGTTACGTTACGTTAGGTTAGGTTAGGTTAGGTTACGTTAGGTTAGGTTACGTTAGGTTAGGTTAGGTTACGTTACGTTAGGTTAGGTTAGGTTAGGTTAGGTTAGGTTACGTTAGGTTAGGTTAGGTTAGGTTAGGTTAGGTTAGGTTACGTTAGGTTAGGTTAGGTTACGTTAGGTTAATATTCGCAACAAAAAAAAATTCGCAAAAAAAAAAAATTCGCGAGGGGGGGGTGCTCGGGGGGGGGGTGGCCCTCCTGTCCCTCCTGGGGTCGGAGACTCCATTCTACCCTACTCCCGGGCAGAAAATGGATTGAGGTAGGACACGTATAACTTTATATTTTTGTTGAGCCGTGACTATGTTCCACCGGCGAGTGTCACGTCTCTCTTAGTTAAGTTTTGTTATAGTACTGTTTTGTTGTGTCTTTGGTCTGACGTCTCCATTTGCACAGCTGTGCACCTCGTGCAGCAAGCCTTGGGCGTCCTCTTGTGAACCCCTGAGCCAGTTTCCGTTGTGCAATCAGGCCCCGATTTACCAATGGGCAGACTGGGCAATTGCCCAGGGCGGCAATTTCTGGGGGGCGGAAATTTTTGGGGATTTTTTATTATTTTCAGAATATTGGTAAACAACGGGAACGACAAAACAAACTTGTTAACTTGCGTAGGCCTCGTAAGAGATCTGGTTACAAGCAACTGTTTACTGCTGTAGCGCAACATTCAGCATATTATGGTGGAGCGCAGGCAGTGCATGACAGACCAGCCACAGCCACGGACGTGGTTCACTGAGTGAAGCTGGCTGTCAGTCTGCGTCTTCCACTGCCACCGTGATATGAGCGCCGAGCGGGAGAAGGATTAGTCATCTGTCGTCTGTTGTTTATGTTTTATTATCGGTCGTTGTTAAAGTTTTGAGTTAATATAATTTTTTCAAGAGTGAAAAATCCTAAAAGAGCAACTTTACTGAACAGCAAGTTGAACTCCTTGGTTTTATTATGTTCTGAAAAAACATAACACTAAAAACTGATTTTTCCGAAGTTGTTACAGAGTTCGCGAAGAAAAAATCAAGAAAAAGGTCTATTTAGTTATGTTAACAAACAGTTTTAAAGAAAAGTATAGACAACGATTATATTACAAGCTATTAACTTACTGTAATTCATTTCATCAAAAAGTTGTCTTTTACTTAGTTTCAAATGTTAATAACAAGCTGCCGAAGTCATGTATTCTAAGGTTAATGTTTATATTGTTTTTCATATTGTTCATTTCGTTTGTTTTTCTCTTTGATAATAAAAGTTATAACAAAATTTTAATCCACAGGTTTTGTGTTTATTTTGTGGTGGGTCGAAAACCCTAAAAGTAATAAACTAATTCATCGTAGTAATCAAATTCATTCAAACAATAACGTAAAATAATATTAAAATATAAAGTCAGGAAGGCGGGTAAGATTTATTCGGTAACGGCCAACGGCTAAAATATTTTCAAGTTAAGACGAGAAAAGCGATGAGTCACCAGAGGGAGGGGAGACGGGAATTACAACAACGCCGAGGTATGGTGTACGGTTCAAGGCGTGGTACCCAAGAAACGAATCTTATTGGCTGAGGGCGATCACGTGATTGTTCCCACTACCCCGGAGGAGCGCGGTGGTTAGGGCAGTTGACACCGAGGCCTAGAGGCTGTCGGACGTAGTCATAACACTGTTCTCCGAGCGCCCTTGTGGGGTGGACGTACGTGACACTTTATGTCAAGAGCCGTGGCGTAGGGCGTGTATCAGTCTCCACACCGAGCCATCGAGGCACACAGTCGAATATATTTTGTTCTCCATACCCAGTCTTTATGCAGTTAATCGTAAATGTGCATTATCGAGCAATCGTGACGATTAGTCGCGCTACATGATTCTCAGATGAACTTTTAAGACGACAAGTGGCGTTATTCGGACTTTGCATTCATAACCCGAGATTTATAGTATGGGTGAGAGTGACATACTACGAACGCAAGACGTTTAAACTCACATAAACATTCAAACTCCGGTACTGTTATAAACAACGTGCGCCATATCTTCGAAAAAGAACTTTGTTATCGAACAACCGACTCGACCAGGGACCCGTAGCCGTCACCATCCGGAGAGGCGTCGCTATGCGGGAGACTACCTCATCAACCACGGAGGCAGGACAGCGAGAAGTGTATACTATCAGCTAAGTCACCTTTCACCAGTCAATGAACTTATTAAAGTGCCATTTCCATGTTTAGAATAAAACTTTATCTTTGATTAGAATTTAAAAACCATAACAACTATTAAAGTATTCTCTGTATTCATTTTCACTTAACATTTTATTAAAGAAACCTTAATTTTGAAACTTAACTTTTGTTTTTATTTTAGATACATTTTAAATCCTTATTATATTTAAAGCGACCCTGAGATAAGATTATTAAAAGAGCTCTGCCAAATATTGACTGAACTTGTGGATATATGATATGATAAACTGAGACCCAAGTCAGTGCAATAAATTACATTTCAATGATAAAAATTCTCATATAAAACAGTAAGAAGCGTATTAACACCTTCTTCAATTTATTAAAAACAAATTGGTTTTACACTTAAAAAATCAGAAATGCGCAAACTGGTACCTTTAAAATTTTGTTCATGTATCATTTATGTTTGCAGTTTGCACTAAATACGTAGTTATAAACAGTCAATCGTATTTAAAAACAGAATATAAGCCTACTATTTTTTTTATCAACAGTAGGCCTGCAAAGAACATTCCAGGTTAATACCTAATACGTTATCAGCCCACCATTATTGGGGTAACCCAACAATACTATTAAGGAATCACAAATATTACAGTCATTTTTTGTGGGAGGGGGCGGCTACAAAAGGTTTTGCCCAGGGTGCAGCTTACCCTAAATCGGGGCCTGTGTGCAATGCGGCCGTTTTAGGCATAGATTGTGCGACTGTCATACGTTGTGCATCGTTGGTGATATTGTTTTCAGTTTTTGTGTCAAGTAATTCGTTTTTAATGTTTGATTGTACTCTTGTGTTATCGCCATGATGTTCAACTAAGCGCGCCGCTACAGCCTGATGGGTATGTAATAATTTTTGATTTTCTGAAGATTGTAGATTAAGACTTTGATTTTGCTCGGCCTTCGGCCGTGGCTTGCCGTAGGGTTTTATGGTTTTCCAAGTGTTCTGTTAAAAGTTTAAGCACCTTCTGTGCCTCAGGTTAACTACTGGACACGATTTAAGAGCATTTTTCCTGGTTCCAAGCTCAGTTGAACTTGGGCGTTTTCTTGCTTTTCGCCGGCCTAAGGCCAAGGCCTGGGGGACGTCAGACCAAATATTCTTTCTTGATATTGTTGTCGCTATTGCTGTGTTTAGTTTAAGACTTTTCCCGAGGTCCTAGAGCAAATATTACCCGAGATATAAGACTTTGAAAACCCCTGTTTGAGAGGCCCGTCAAAACAAGTTTTGTTCCCCTCCAGTTCAATTTTAGGCCTAAGGCCCCCAAAATCCTTTTGGTACAGGTTTAGTACAAGGTACCGTTTTCAAAACAGATTTTTTTATTTTTGTTCACGCTATTTTGGACACAAAACCGCAAAAATAAATTCGCGGCAACGTCCTTTTTTTATTATTTTTTTTAGGTTAGGTTTGGTTAGGTTAGGTTTAGTTAGGTTAGGTTAGGTTAGGTTTAGTTAGGTTAGGTTAGGTTTCGTTAGGTTAGGTAAGGTTTAGTTAGGTTAGGTTTAGTTAGATTAGGTTAGGTTAGGTAAGTTTACGTTACGTTAGGATAGGTTATGTTTATTTATTTTACCTTAGTATTTTGGAGGGCACAACTTGGCGGCAGCTCTGTAGAAAAAGTGGGATCGCTCCTTAGCACTATACTTCCTCTTAAACATGCACTCCGCCAAATATCCTCCAAAATGCTCTGATTTAACACCGTACTTCGGGATTCGGTCGCTGATGTCACGCCAACCACGCTCCACAGTGTTTGTATGCGCCCCGGTTTCTGGATCTAAGAATGTTTTGCTCTGGTTGACCGTCAAGTGGTTGAAATTGTACCACGAAAGTCTGTTGTACGACTTCCAACAGTCCGTTATTATCGTCGTACCGGGTAGCACCCACTGTCTTATGATCCGGACTAGCGTGCGCCGCGACCGATCCGGGACCGGTAGCAAAAAGCAGTTTTTACTACCTCTTTCCACGCCCCCCAACACCCAGTTTCCTTTAACCCGGCGGCCACGGTTATACTTTCTTTATCCAAATTTAGCTTCGTCTATTTCGACAACCGTGCCTGGTCCGCCGAGTTTTTGGGACGTTGAAACAGCGTCGTCCACGTACACCTCCCTAATGAAGCTGTACCAGTCTACAATAGTACGACTGGACAGTTCAAGTTTTTCTTTAAGAAAAGGCTGGCGGGGAGGGTCGTGGATGAGGTAGTGATTGACAAGCTTCCACAGGACAGGGATCGGAGGATTAGAATCTGTGAAAAAAGAGCCCTTCCTGCAGTTCCCTTTCCAGCTACACTCACGGCCTTTTTTTTGTTCTCTACTATATTCTTACGACAACGGAACTGCCACCCACTTCTTATCACACGATTACCACACCTTGAGAAATCAGTTATATTACTAACGACTAAATGCTGGCTAAAAAAACTTAAAACATTATCTTCGTGTTATGCTACTGCATTATAATAATTCACCAAACAATATTCACATTCCATAACAACAAGAACAACACTAACAATGAATACGATCTGTCGACTATTTTTCACCCATAATAGACTCGCCCAAACTCGACCCTTCCTCCCCTCAGACTGTTAGTCGGCAGCGATAAAAGGACTCGTCCACAATCATTCTGTTTACAAATTGAACATATTTTAAGTTAGTTTTCCCCATGAAACCAACTTTTACCATGCTTTTATTTTTGTAAGTGTAATAGGCTACAGCTTGTGTAGCAAAATAATGTGTTTTTGTTCAGTGTAAATATGTTTTTGTCCCTTGGTATTCTAGGCCATAATGACCCATTTGATTATGTTGTATAAGTTGGCCTTAGGACTTTTTTTGGGACAAGCTTTGTTATATTTTGTTAGCACTCATGCTCATACAGCAAGTTTAGCACTTCCCTGCAAGTTTAATCCAATTTGGTTAATAAATAATTTAGTTATGAGTTTTTTTAGAATTGCCATTTCTGATACTAAGGTACCCTTGGGTATTCTTTTGGCCAACTGGCCTAAGGCCTGTTTTTAAGGCTCGGTCTAGGCTTGGAAAGCTGGGGGCACATTCCCCCCAGCTTTTAAGACTATTCCAAGCGAATTCTGTCAGTAATTTATTGAATTATTAACAAATATACATGTGAATGTTCCCCTAGGCCAACATTTTGAAAATTCTTTAAAAACTGATTTTTGATGTATTTATCAATGTTTTTTTGTAATTGTTTCATTGTTTAATTTTATCTTTTGCCACTCTGGACCAGATAGTTTTGGGCTTTTTCCCTAAATTTGAATTTTTCATGAATTTACCTTCTCACCTGACCTGTTAGTGAATTTATTTAAAACTGATATTTTGTTTAACCTTGTACTGTGCTCTAGTTCATTTTAAATACTTGTATTGTGTTTAATTAACATGGTTTTCATGATTGTAATTTGTTGAGTTTTTTTAATTTTGAAAACTTTTGATAATTTGTGAACACTAGTAGTGGGGTTTGGGGACTTCTGAGCCAAAATTTTGTTTTTCGTTTTTCCTACTGTAAATCCATTTGTAAATGTAACCTTGAGTTGTTAATTAGTATAAACTGTTTTTCTTTATGTAAATTAATTAAATTCTGTTGAATATTTTGGCAAAACTTTTGAAAAGTGGCAGTGACTGTTTTCCTGACTTTGGACTGGTGTTATTGGGGTTCTGGGTTGTGTTCTCCAGGGTCCCGGAGGAAAGACGACACACACCATCCTACAAAATGAGCGTCGGCGGAGAGGGACTTCCAGGGGGGTCTGCCCCCCTCCACTTCAGCCTGCCAAATGGACCTGGGCCCCCTCTCCTGCCTGACCTGTCGCCCTCCGGTGCTCGTCACTCGGCACTGACCTCACCCAGAACCGCCTGCCCGCAGCTATTTGTTTTTGAGCACATATATATTTTATTTGTATTTCTTTCTTTCTTTGGACTTATTATGGTCATTAACTGCTCCACTGGAATTTGTGTATTGTGTTTGTTATTTAGTTTTAAGAACAGCTGTTGTTTTGGTAATTTTTTCAAGGGGGCCCCTACAAAACTCAAGTTTTTTGTAAAAATCAAAATTAATTTAAATTGTTATTGTAATATCTGTTTGTGCTAATTGTTTCTTTGTTATTTATTGATTTGTTGACTTATTTATTTAAATGTTAATTTATTTATTTACTGTTGATTAGTTTGTAATTTTTTTTATTGATAACGTTAACAGATTTAACTTAACTCAAAAAAAAAAAAAAAACAGTAAATAATTGTAATTTTTTTTAAAGTTGTTTTAAAATTCAATTTTGGAATAGACTATAATTTAACTTATCTAAACATTTAAAGCTGTAAACATTTTTGGAACACATTTTTTTAAATAAGCACATTGTAATTTCATATATATATATATATATATATATATATATAAGAAGGCCTGTAAGCTAGAAGGACAGGTGGGAACCGATCGAAGTATTCTGAAATTGAATTTGAGGGGACACGGACGTGAAAAATTTATTTTTATTTATTTTTTTTTTATTGCATGAAATTGTGCTCCGTTTTATCCCGATTATTTTGATACTAAACACTAATGTTTTTGTAATGTGCAATTATATAAAATAATAATGATAATAAAACGCTGCACTCCGTTTCATGAGCGAAATTCGGTCATGCAACGCCGAACTTCGCCGTGAGTTTGATGCAAAACTCTTCATTTATTTTGTATAGTGCATTATCTTTTATTTCAGTAACTCACTCTTTGTTCAGTTGTGTTCCTCTATGTTTCCATGGTTATGAAAATTCTCTGACATCAGCTGTGTCTGTTGTTTGTTATTGTTGTGGATGGTTGACATTTAGCTTGTGAGGTTAGTGTTTGCTGTTAGTGTTGTGTTGTGCTCCAGTTTAGAAGTAAATTGATATAACAACTATGGGTAGAATTAAGAAATTAAATAAACGCAAGTTTCATGGTAATGTACACACCAGAAAAGTCACAGATAACAATATAACAACTAGAGAAAATGTTCAAGAGCGTCCAGAGGAGGCCACTACTCCTAGGCCTAGGCCTGTGCCTACAACCCCGAGTTCATCCAGTAAAAAAATGAAGTATGTTAGTATGTGTGGGGATAAAAAGGACTACATAAAAGATCAAATGATTGAAGGTAACATTCTGATTGATATTTCTGTATTACAAAATGATCTGTTAAAAGTTGTAAAATGTAAAGAGTGCTCTGCGGAAAATTCATTAGAGATATTTGAAATTCCAGCCAAGCGAAAGGGCATTGTTTGTAGCTTGGAGCTGAAATGTAAATTTTGTGATTTTAAAATATCCTTTATGACCTCTCCTAAAACCAAATCTGAATACTATGAGCACAATTTAAGGTTAGTTTATGCATTTATAAGCATAGGAAAAGGAGAAAAGGCAGCAGCGGTGTTCACATCTGTCATGAACATGCCTCAACCTCCTGCAAAATTCCATCGATACAACAAAACTATTTTAGATGGTGTAAATAAGGTTGCAAATGACTCGATGACCAATGCAACAAGAGATGCAGTTGTACACAACGATGGAAATAGTGACATTGGTGCTATGTTTGACGGTACCTGGCAAAAGCGGGGGTATTCATCACTAAATGGCGTTTTTACTGCCAGCAGTATTGACACAGGAAAAATTTTAGATGTACAGTGCCTTACCAAATACTGCTTTGTTTGCAAGGGTAAAAATGTTATGGGCCATGACAATTGCCAAGCAAATTATAAAGGATCTAGTGGAGCCATGGAAGTTGACGGCGCAAAAATCCTGTTTTCTCGGTCAAGCGATCGTACCATACCGGTAAGGTATGTCAACTACCTCGGAGATGGAGACAGCAAAGCCTTTCAATCAGTTGTAGACTCTAAACCTTATGGCCCTGATGTAAGTATAACTAAATTGGAATGCATAGGCCATGTGCAGAAGAGAATGGGCACTAGGCTACTCAACCTTAAAAAGTCACATAAAGGAAAGCTTTGTTCCGATGGCAAAAAGTTATCAGGTAAAAAAATGGATTTAGCTCTTCGAAAAGGAGTCTTCCCCTATGATTACATCGACGGACTGCATAGATTTGATGAAACATCACTTCCTACACCAGATAAATTCAAAAACAAACTTAATGATGAAGAAATAAAACCTGAAGATTATCAACATGCACTTTGAGTATGGAACGAGATGAATATGGAGACCTTAGGGGATTACTCAAACTTTTATGTCAAACTAGATGTGACCCTTCTTTGTGATGTGATTGAAGAATTTCGAAACACCTGTTTTGCCGCATATGGATTGGACCCTTTACATTCGTATACTTCTCCAGGATTAGCTTGGCAAGCCATGTTAAAAGAAACAAAATGCAAACTCCAACTTTTAACAGATATTGACATGGTTTTAATGATTGAAGCGGGTGTAAGAGGTGGATTGGTTCAAAGTGTTACCAGACATGTTAAAGCCAACAACAGATACCTTCCTAATTACGACGAAACTAAACCAACAACCTATTTGGGATATTTCGATGGAAATAACTTATATAGGATAATTTCAAATGGATTAATCCCGACTCTATTGGCGATATTTTACAAATTCCAAAACATGGTGACACTGGATATATTTTAGATTGCGATTTTGAATACCCGGAACATTTACACGATCTCCATTACGACCTCCCACTCCTCGCTAAAACAGAAGTTTCTCCAACTGGAAAACACCCTAAATTAATGATGACCCTAAATAATAAACAGCGCTACGTGGCTCAATTTTGGGTAGCCCAACAAGCCATCGAATTAGGACTACGTATTACAAAAATTAATAAAGTTTTGGAATTTTCTCAGTCATGTTGGTTAAAACCTTACATTGATTCAAACACCACCAGAAGAGCAGCCGCTACATCAGAATTTCAAAAAGACTTTTTTAAATTAATGAATAATGCGATATTTGGAAAAACATTGGAAAACAAAAGAAGACACAAAAATGTTAAACTTGTTACCGACGCAAAAAAGCTACAGAAACTCGTACAGCAGCCAAACTTTAGAACATCTATAATTATTAATGAAAAACTTGTAGCAGTGTCCATGAAGAAGAGTGTGAAGATGGATCGTCCTTTATATATAGGCATGTCAATCTTGGACATCTCAAAAACAAACATGTACGATTTTCATTGTAATAAAATGGTTGCCTTCTATGGAAGAGAGAACATCGGCATTAGCTACATGGATACAGACGCTTTTGTGTATTGGATTATTACAAATGATATGTATCAAGACCTTCGTACATTTGTTCACAAAAACGAATTCGATTTTTCTGACTACCCAAAGACCCATCCTAACTACGATCAAGACAGAAACAAAAAAGTACTGGGCAAATTTAAGGATGAAGCAAATGGAGTTCTACTTGAAGAGATTGTTGCGCTTATGCCAAAACTGTATTCCTTAAAACTATATGATGAAAAAGAAGACGAGAAGAATAGCTATATTAAGAAAGCTAAAGGTGTAAAGAAATTATATTTAGAAAAGAAAGTTATTTTTGATCAATACAAGCAATGTTTATTTGAAGATAAAGTCATTACAGCTAAATTCAATACAATCAGAAGTTTTAACCATCAGATATACAGCCTAACAGAAGTTAAAAAAGCACTTTCTTCCAATGACGAAAAACGACTCATTCTTCCAGACAACATTCACCTTTACCATTCGGCCACCATTCCCTCAACCCTATTGACGAGTAACCCTTTCATCGTCCTAAATCCTTTATCCTTTTCCTTTCCGTAAAAAAGGGGCAACACAGCAATGTTAAGCTGTGTTTCCCCTTTTTTTACACAAGTTTTGAATGACCTTGAACTATATGTATATATAAGCAGATTTATAAAAAAGAATATTTAATACCTGTCTTCGTGAAACCATCATGTCAGACCTTAAGGAGAAGATTATTAATGAACTATACAAACCTGCAAGAATAAAGTTTCCAAGAGGAAATACTGTTATAAAAGGGATAAATTATCTATATCAAGCGGATTTAATTGAAATGCGACCGTATAACAGAATAAACAAAGGATTTAAATATATCCTCACAATTATTAATTGTTTTACAAAAGTTGCAGACGCTTTGCCTCTAAAGGACAAGACTGGTAAAAGCGTAACACAAGCCATGGAAATAGCTATAAAAAGAGATAAAAACAAAATTAAACATTTAATACTGATGATGGAACAGAATACTATATTACAGACTTTGCACAGTTAATGAAAAAATATAAATAAATCATTACTCTACAAATTCAGAGAAAAAAGCAGCTATTGTAGAAAGATTCAATAGAACCTTAAAAGGAGCACTGTATAAACAATTTTCAAAAAGAGGTTCTTACGTATGGTATGATGTCTTACCACAAATGATTATAACAGGTTTCATAGATCTATTGGTATGAAACCTAGCAAAGTAAATAGAAGAAATGCAAAAGATGTATTAAAACGCATAAAGAAAAATACAAATCCTAAAGTAGAAAAGATGCAGCCAAGAAAATTTAATGTAAGTGATAAAGTACGGATAAGTAAATATAAGGGAGTGTTTACCAAGAAATACCTTCCCAATTGGACGAATGAATTTTTTACAGTGTATAAAGTGCAACCGACTGTACCTGAAACGTATATCTTAAAAGATAACAAAGGAAATTTGTTGCAAGGTGCATTTTATGGACATGAAATGTTAAAGTCAACAGTAGGTGATGTATATCTTGTTGAAAAGGTGTTACAAAGAAAAAAGGACGCAGTTAAAGTGCGGTGGTTGGGGTTTAACAAAACTGAGGATTCATGGATACCTATAAAGGACTTGGTTTAATGCAAGCAACTCATTTCATCGTTAACCTTTGACCTGTATGGAGATTATTCACCATAAAGATCGATTCAATATTAATAGCATAGATGATTTAACTGTGGATAACGTTAAAATCAACAATGGTAAACACGGTAGTTTACTTCCAAACACTGTTCGATGTTTAGTAAGTGGCCCCTCAAACTGTGGAAAGACCAATGCTGGATAAAATCCTATCTGATGTGTCCGATCTTAATTTTTACAAATTTAACGCTAGTGATAGAATTATGCAACCAAACGAAGCGAAACTGTATTCTGTATTTATATTTGACGATGTATCTTGTGAAAATCAGGATACTATTAGAAACTACTTTGTCATGGGAAGACATAATAACATCGACAGCATATATGTAGGACAAACTTATAGCAAAATCCCAAAACAACTTATCAGAGATAATGCAAATATTCTAATTGTATTTAAACAAGATGATACCAACCTAAAACATATATATAACGATCATGTAAATGCGGATATGCCATTTGAAAAGTTTAAAGAGCTTTGCGGAAAAGCATGGGCGGAAAATTATGGATTTTTGGTTATTATGAAAGATCAAGCTATAAAAGATGGCCGTTATAGAATAGGTTTTGATAAATTTGTTTTAATACACTGATTAGCGGTATTACTGTACAAGTCGTCAAGGTGTGAATATGGTTAACCACGAAAAACTATTAAAGGAAATAAAATCACTTAGTGATTCTATTAGACAAAAAAAACGAGCTTTAAAATCAGGTATAAATGAAAGAGAGCAATTTTTAGAAACAACATTCAAACCTGTTACTGCACGTTTAAAGTGATTAGCACAAAATATGGAAAAACCTTCAATTCGCTTCGAAGGAGAAAAAATGCTACCAATTTCCAAATATGAAGAGGAATTTCAGAATGATAAAAGTTTTGGCCAGTTACAAACATCTGAAGAAAGCGACGAGTATGAAGTCGCTTAAGTGGAGATATAGAGGATTTAAAGGAAAAGGACGTTGCAGAAGATACAAGTACAGAAAATACAAGTGTAGAAGATACAAGAGCAGAAGAAGAGGTTCAAATTCAAATCATCTTTATTCATCGAACAGTATTTACAATACATTGAATAGTGTCAATAATATATATACATAAGGGCCTTATCACTAAATAATTTTACTTTCATAAGGATGTCAAAGTTTATAAACATAATTTATGTTGCATGTCTTAGATCCCAAAATTCCTCAAGAGAATAAAGGGATACAGTGAGCAGATATTCCTTCAGAGTTTTTTTTAAAAACATTAAAGTTATTTTCATTTGTTATATTTTTAGGCAAACTAAATAAAAACTTAGTGCCAATAAAACTAGTTTTCCTCTCAAAAAACTTTAATTTATGTTTTTCTACCTGCCTGTTATTTCTTAAATTATAATTGTGAAAATTTGTATCATTGGTTTGAAGGTTTAATTTTTTCACATGTAATATTGTTTCAAATATGTACAGGTCATAGACAGTCATAACACCTAATTTAGAAAAATATGGCTTTACTGATTGTCGATTTTTAATGTAAAAAATAATTCGGAGTGCTTTTTTTTGTTGACGAAGAATCTTGTCTAAGTTTTTTTTAGTGGTTCCGCCATATATAGCTATACCATAAGACGTGTGAATTTATCAAAGCAAAATAAATGGTTTTTAAGGTCTGAATATTGCACACCCTTGACATTTGTCTCAAGGCATACAGACCAGTTGCCATTTTACCTACTACATGTTGAATATGCTTATCCCAGTTCAAGTGTTGGTCCAATATCAATCCAAGAAATTTGGTGTGCTCTACTTGGTTCAAGTGTGAATCATCAATGTAAACGTTTGGTTGTAATTTTAATCTTGTTTGTTTTGTGGAAAATGATAAAAAGTTTGATTTATTAGAACTTATTAGGATATTTTTACTATTTGAGAAGTCCTTAACTGACAGAAGATTTAAAAAAGATTTTAGTTCAACTTCTTCTTGCGAATTACCTGTAACTGTGATATTAGTGTCATCAGCATAGAGATACATCGAGCCTCCTCCATGGATACCCCCCTCATGTAGCAAAGAAATAACAGGGGGCCGAAAATAGATCCCTGGGGGACACCATTTCTAACTGTTTTTGTAATTGGAGCGAACATTTTGAGTGTATGTGTATTTACAATTTGGATAGCTAAGATTATGTTGAATTTGGACACATTGTTGTCGGTCTTTTAAATACGAACTGAACCATTTAAGCTCTTTATTATTTATGTTTAAACCATGAAGAACGTCAAGCAATTTCTCATGTGACACAGTATCAAATGCTTTTGAAAAGTCGAGGAAAATTCCAATTACTTTTTCATTTCTGTCGATTGAGTTAATAATTGATTCAATAAAATCTATACTTGCACTTACTGTAGATTTTCCTGGTCGAAAACCATGTTGTTCTTGATCCAACAATTGATTTGACTCCAGGAAATTCAGAAGCTGGTTAAAAACAACTTTTTCTAAAATTTTTGAAAATACAGGCAGTAACGATATTGGTCTATAACTAGAGGGATCATATGCATCCCCATTTTTATAAACAGGTATTATTTTAGCAAGTTTTAATCTACAAGGGAAAAAACCGCAAATTAAAGAAGAATTTATAATATGGGTTAACGGTCTTGAAATAAATGGGAATGCATATTTAACAATGGTGATTGGAATGTCATCCACTCCTGCTGAAAATTTGTTTTCAAAAGACTTAATTATCCTTTCAATTTCCCTATCATCAACTTCTTTGAATTTAAAGCTACTTTTCGGTTGAGGTAGTTTTTCAAAATTAGATTGAACTATTGTATTTTTGTTAATGTTTGGAAGAATAAGGTCATCAACCACATTGATAAAATAATCATTAAAAGTATTACCAACACAACTCGGGTTTGATACTAATTTTCCATTCAAAAGTATCTTTAAGTTGTTATTAGGCGTTGTTTTATTGTTCACCTCGGAGCTAATGATTTTCCATGTCAATTTCGATTTATTTGTAGATTCAGTGATTGTTTTGTTAAAGTATTGTTTTTTCTCATTTACTACTTGAAGTTTCAATTCACGTTTTAACTGTTTAATTGTATGTTTTAGAGATTCAGTTTTAAGTGCCCTATATTGTTTTTCCAAATTTTATAAATTTTATTTTTTTCATTTTTATATCATAGGAGACCCATGAATTAAAAATAATACTTTTCTCCATTTGGGGCAGTTTAGGAAATCTAGTTTCGAAGGCATGTACAAAAACAGAAAAGAAGGCAAGTGGGAAGAAGGAATGGTCTACTGTTTTTACATTTGTACTCATGTTGAGCATTGCAGGGTTTTCATTAGAAACAGATTCCCTTGAGCTAGAATTTTTCCTTGATGTCAGATTAAAGTCATCTATTTTTATATTTAATTTTTAAACTTTGATGTACTCTTGAAGTTCTTTTTTAGATCTCGCTATTTTACCGCCCGGGGATGTCACTTTAATGTCAGTTATCTTGCCTCAATGTATACCCTTTTTTCTCAGAGTTTCCTCAATTTTCCAGCCTTTAAACATATACTTATTGGTGCCAGTACTTAGATCATTTGTAGATGTATCCATAGAAAAAGTAGATATATTTATATTAAATATTTATTATATTTTATTCTCTATTTACAAAATAAACAAACAGGCAATTAAAATTGCATTAATTCTATTTAAAAAAGTCTTCTTAAAATTTCAACTTAAATCTTCTTAAATAAAGTAAAAATAACAATCACTGTAGATAATTTTTCTTAAAATTTAGTTTTGAGTGGATACAGTTAAACAGCAAAGTTCAAAATAATGATTGGAGTTCTCCAAATGTAAACAATAACAGTCCCCAAGGTCTACCTGTCATTATCAGCTGCATACAACCCGTGTCCTTGACCAGATACCAAGCCCTGACCTTCCAGCCAGTTTGTTCAGGTTTCCACTTATCAGTTCTCAGATATGAGAATGTAGAAACGTATTAGTTTATCTATGATTTAAAAGTGTTTAAGCAAACTTAGCTTAGAAAAACTAATGAAGGTATGTTAAATCAATATTTACTGTCACTTTTAAAACACAAATGTTCAATGAAGTCAATATTTTACACTTTAAAGATAGAGCAGTTCTACAGATTTATTCACTGTCCGCCATCATGTCTTGTCTAGGTTATTAACCCATCCAAATTAAGCAAATTAGGCACGGATATTATGTTTAAAGGAACACTTGGAAGAACATATACGTTAAAAATGTTACAAGCCGCACATGCTAATCGAAATTATCATACCTATGGAGCTAGAATAGAGGATAAAGGATTAATGATTGGAGATAGCAAGTTAGATATAAACGAAAATGATGATATAGTTATTGGAGATAAGAAATATAAAGGTACAAAAGGTTTGTTTGAACTCATCTTTAAAAATAATCCTGGTAAATATACTAAAAAAGATTTACAATTGTTTAAAAATATATTAGAGTATACAAATGCACATAGAAAAAAGTATTCCAAAGACCTACCTATTCATAGAAATCGGTCAATAAAATACACAAGTATTATATCTAGTCTTTTCCCCTCGAAATCAAATAAAGCTCAAATTAAAAGAAGAGCTTTATCTTCTGCTGAATTAAATGTTTTGCATAAAAAGAGAAAAACAACTGATCCTACCACATCTGGAAAGGGATTATTGAAACATTTGTATAAAACTAATATAATATATTACAACGATATAAATAAGTAAGTTGATCGAATGAGGTTATTACATGAAGCTATGGAAGCCGGGCACACTGGTTTAGAAAACGAATGGGTAGCTTTGGTTGATGAACTGCGAAAACAAGGAATAATTGTTCAGTAGACGTATATATATATATATATAATGAGAACCTAAACGATAGCGATTCAGTTACATCATGAGTGTGGACAAGTTTGGACGGTATTCCGAGTTTGGAGTAAAATCTGGATATAGTGAAAAAAGAGCTGGGTTTCCGTTAACACCTGATGGCAACTATAATTTTGAAGGAAAAGTAATTCAAAATGTCGGTGATCCGCTTTTGTCTTCTGATGCGGTTACGGTACAGTACATGGATAAAAGAACCCCAACTGTACACGAAGATCATTGGGGGGTTTCCGGTAAAAGGTTAAGCAATATACAAAATCCCGTTTATGATGGTGAAGCAGTAAATTTAGCTACTCTACAATTGTTAACGATTTGCAAAAGGAATGAAACTGACACAAGCTATAATGTAAAAAAATTAAAATTATCAGTAGGTGATTGTGAACAGGATGGAGACGCTGTAAATGATGCTACTGCTGGAACCACTATTCCGTTCATAAATAATCCTATGGCATTTTTGTTTGACGAGATTAGATATGAAATTTCAGGAGTTACAGTCGATTCAACAAAAAAGGTTGGAATTTCCAGTACATTGAAAGGATTAGCGTCTTTAAAACCAAATGAGAAGAATCTGTTAGCTGTTGCAGGATGGGTTGCACCAGACAAAAGTATAATCTCTCCTGACTCTTCGGGAAACTTTGATTTCTACGAACCTTTAAGATTACTCCTAGGATTTTCTGAAGACTACAGAAGAATAATAATAAATGTAAAACAAGAACTAGTTTTATTATGATCATCAAACGATAATGATATCATTAAAGCAGCTGCTGGAACAACTGATGCCAATTTAGACTGGAAATTAACATTAGACAAGGTTGTTTGGAGAGTACCACATGTGCGACTAAATGATGAACATAGGATTATATTATTAAGAAAGTTAAAATCAGATCGAGACATTGTAATGCCATTCAGAAGCTGGGAGTTTCATGAATACCCCGTTTTACCTACAACAAAACGGCATACATGTACTGTAAAAACTTCTACTCATTTGGAAAAAGCGAGATATGTAATATTTGGATTACAAACGAAGAAGAAAAGTATAATAACTGCAAATGCTGGTGAATTTGACCATTGTAAATTAACAAACTGTAAAGTGTTCCTGAATTCACAATCCTTTCCCTACGACAACTTAAATATTTCTTTTGATAAAAAAGGTACAGTGTTTTATACGATACGTACGCTAGGTTCCAAAATTCATACTACGGCAAAACAAACACATCTCTACTATCCCCTGTACAGTTTGAATCGAAAGCTCCAATTGTTATAATTGATTGCTCCAAACAAAATGAATCTGTAAAATCGTCTAGTGTTGATATAAAAAAAGAAATGGAATTTCAAGCAAACGTACCTGCAAATACATCTGCGTATTGTTTAATTTTGCACGATAAAATTGTTACATACACATCGTTGACCGGTATTGTAAAAGCAGTATTGTAAAACGTTGTACCACCACCGGCACCGCCACTGTCGCTAACCTATAAATAGCGGAGCAACAATGCGGGTCTTCAGTTGATCGCCTATCGTCGCATTGGTAACATCTTCTACAAAATGAGTTCTCCATCTGTTGTACAAGGTAATGCAGAGGTAGCACCGTTATTGGAACATGATAATACCGAAGCAGAAATCATTAAGGAAATAACTGCATTTTTGAAGTTTGGTAAAAGAGATAGAGAGGAGGAAAGTAATGCAGATCCATCAAAGGTAGTATCAAAGAGGAAGAAGAAAGTTGAAGAAAATATTCCTCCTCACATTTTAACTGAAGTTTTTTTGCGAACTTTTACCCCATCTCAGCATGCATCAGTAAAAGTGCATCAGTTGGATTGATGAAGGCATTGGATTATTCCTCTACAGTACTACTACACCATGGAACAAAAAAGGTTTTGTTTTCGTAAAATGCTTGGGAGTCATTTTTTGAAACATGTGCATTTAATAGAATGTTATTTAACTAACAGTTTGTGTGGAAGGAAAACATATATTCGACTTTTGGATTGTGACAATGAAATCGATATTGTTAAACATCGCGGACAACTACAAGAGTAGGGATACCTCCACTATAGCAAGCCAATCAGAAGCCAGCATTTTGGTCACGTGACTTGTGACGTCATTCCAAGATGGCGGCGCCCATGATGGCTTCACTATTCCCCCGCCAAATTCCCTAACCTCACTTTTCTCCCTCCATATTTTTCCGCCAAATTCCCTAACCTCACTTTTCTCCCTCCAGATTGTGCAGTGTTGCCAACCTATGGCTATTATATGCAGTATATGCTCTATGCTATTATACTCTATAGGTACACCATCACACGCTACCAACCTAGCGGAGCTAAATAAGGTAAGTAAAAAGTCAGTTTGTTATACAATAAGTTTAATATAAAAAGAATATGACAATTATACATGATTTTATATATATATATATATATATATATATATATATATATATATATATATATAAGGTTAACATAATAATAAAAGAGTTAAAAACAAAGAGTATACATGATTATATATAAAAATTTGAAAAGAGTATATATAAAAAGTTGATAATATAAAAAGATTAATGCATATAACAAATAATTGAGGATATAAATTTATACATGGTTATATTTAAAAAAAACAAAACAAAGAGTACTATATAAAAAGTTAATAATATAAAAAAATAATAAAAAAGAGTATGATGACTAGCCGTCAAAATAAAGCCGCTTACGGCCGACGACCGTCGGGCGGCAAAACGGGCACACGTGGAGGCGAACTGCACACGCGAGACAGAGGGTGTGTTGACAGGGTGACAGTACCACCGTAGGCAGTTTGTCTAGGCAGGCCCTGCACATCAGGGCCCTAGGAGGTTCTGAAGCAGGTGGTGGACGTCCCCGGAAGATTTCCTGGTCCATATGGCTTCCCGTCTGGGCGAGGATGCGCTCCAGCGTAGTCTCGATCTCGGTCCAGACGACTGGGGCGACTTCCAACATCTCCTGACGGGTTGCGTTCTCCAGGACGGCCTCGGAGAGGTGGAGAACCTCCCGGAGCTCTGACCTAGCAGCAGTAAGATGGCATACAGCCTGCCAAGACGCACGGTCAACACCCTCCTGTCGTGCCTCGATCTGAAATCATAAACAAGTCTTAAAATCATAAAATATACCTATGTAAACCCTGAAATCATAAACACAGTTTAATTTATGAATCACACTAAGTTATTATTATAATATGCTCACCCTCTCAAAAGCGTCATGCCTCAGCTCATGCAGCCTTTCCTCAAGACGACATTGGGGACAGGGCTGCTGTGGTGGTGGTGGATTCTGAGGCTGAGGTGGAGGCGGATTCTCGGGCTGAGGTGGTGGTGGATTCTCAGGCTGAGGTGGAGGCAGGTTCTCGGGCTGTGGTGTAGGCAGGTTCTCGGGCTGTGGTGGAGGCAGGTTCTCGGGCTGTGGTGGAGGCAGGTTCTCGGACCCCAGTGCCTGCGACGGATCAACATACACACGCTGGAACACAATACACTGGTTAATTGCATATACTCATTAAAAACCAATAGCCCTAAGGGTTGTATTCAACTTACCTCAGGTTCAACTCTCCCTGGAAGGCCCCGCGGAGGTGTTTGCATTCGTAATTGGCTGACGCGACATCCTCAGCCCTAGTAAAGCGTCTTCAAGCTAAAATAAAGAAAACCGACTGTTACTGTCTGAAAACAAAAAATACTATTTAATTTTGAAACATGATTTACATAAATTGAAAAAACAAAATAATATAATTACCCCTAGACGAGTACGAAGTTCCGTGGCTTGTCGGTGGACGTAATATACGCCGCCTTAAACCCGGCGAGCCCCGAGGGTACATCTTTCTAGCGGCTGGTCTTCCCTCTGCAAAAGATTTGTGATTAAGTATCTGTACCCTGGTGAGAAAGTGAAAGTTCGTTAGCAAATTGACCTACGTACCCTCAATTGAATTAAAGTCCAGCGATCCCTGGCCCAGTAGGTTGATTCCGTGAGAATGTACACATTGGACTGCCTCGAAGGCCACGCAAGCGCCTCCATCTCCCTCAAACGGGTTTCAACACTCGCCTGTAAACGTTTAAATCAGTAATTAAGAATAAAACAGTCTAGTAATGTACGTTAGTTATTATTATATTATACTACGTTACTTACAAAGCTAACTCGGCGAAATCCTCTAGGAGCTGATGGGGCAGGATTCTCTTCATAAATGAGGATGTCCTCCTCTTCATTCATGAAGTGTATATCATCCTCCATGACATACGCTGGCTAAAAAACAAACAATTATTAGATTCTTCAAAGTATTGCCGGCTTTTAAAACGTTTATTCGATCGATATCTTACCACAAGAGGTTGGAGCTGTCTGAGCTGCACAGCATCGCGGAGGGATTCAGAATGCTCTCTCACATACCGGGTTCCATTGCGTGTTCTACAGCAAGTGGGTCGTGACCGTAGTTCCATTTCATAGGCCCACGGAACGCGTTCACAACCCCTCTGAAAATTAAAACCGATAAGTACAGGCCACGAATTTACCTTAATTCTTAATCGAATGTTATATATCAATCCTAAAAACTACTAACCATCCAAGAAGAACGTATCCATAAAATACCGTCGACTACACATGTCTCCTCATAGATATACGCTCCAGTCTCCACGGTAGGACTTGAAAATAGTCTCCAATCTGATAAACGATGATAAGCATCATCCTTTAAAAAAACAAAAAGAATATAAATACATTTCAGCAGAATATATAAGCTAGTGATCAATTTTACACTTTTGTTATTTTACTTACCCAATGTATCGGGTGAAACCCTTCAAGAGGCGCCAGGGTCATGACAGTATCTCCATCGGGTGTGGAGTATGAGAGGAAGTCCCTGCGCCGATTTATGAAAAACACATCACCTGTGTCGCTCCGACTATACTCGTCAAATAGGCAATCAGTTCCCCACTAAAACAAAAAAATTATTATAAGGACGGTAGTAAGTTGACTAAATTAATTATTTTTATATGGTAAAAAATACTTACACTAGCCATTATCTCAGTTATTCGCATATTTGTCGCTCGGGTCCTTCGCCGATATCCGTTAAGAGGCTGATCTACTAAGTCAGTCGAATCAGTCTGAAAAAATAAAAAATTACATTACTATAGGAAAACGTAATAATATTAATTTTAAACTGTTGGAATTAAATACTCTATACACTTACATCAGAGTCGTCATCGGCAAAAATGTCAGGGCTCGAAGGTCTGGGACCCTGTAAATAAATTAACAAAACGTTACATTTAAGAAACTATTTAATTAACAACAGCAACTAACCTAGCACTGAATTAACTACGTACCCCAGGTAGAAGTGGTGGGTTCTCGCCGTCACTGTCCCCAAAGGACAAGCGAAGAATCGTCACAATAATCAGTAGACAGAACATTACTACAGAATGCATGGAATACTGTAATCGAAAGGCAGCAAACGCTCATATTTATACTCTATCCCCACCCTCAACCTTAGTCACACCCGTTTCCCTATCTCCTTGAGCTGAATCATCAGGCAGTACGCGATGGCCTCGTCTCTCGTACAGTACTGTCTGGAGGTCATTTGCGCTAATAACCCGCGCTTGGACCAAATTTTAAACTTACCATTACCGCAACCTACGCGTCTTCAAATCGTTAATGAGCATAACAGGTGTTGTAAAACCCTTGAGAGTTTTTGGTTCGAGTTTGAAGGCGATTTGGTCTTATGTGTCTTCTGCACTCTTGTAAGTACACTTAAATTAAGTACGCTGTTAAAAAGGGTTGTTCCGTTGCATTGTAATTTATGTTTTTTATAACAAATGTTTTAGGAAGCCCTCATCCTTAGTGGAGGCGAACTACCTCCATGCAGGTCGAAGGAGGCTCGAGAGACTTGCGGCTACACGGATTTTATGCCGCAGGAGAGGATGCGGCTCTGCGACGTATGTGGCTTTGGGATTAGCAAAGCCGTTAGCAGATGTTCCTGCGTAATATAGTAAGTACAATATTTTATTTTACAACACACAGTGTAACCATTAAACAAATAGGCTGTAATTTTCGTGAGCTCAATCACCTTGAGCGATACTTGGATTTAACGAGCGGCGTCTGGGCCGGCTCGTAATCGATGGTAATTTTCGGCCGCTCAATCATCTTGAGCGGTACTTTGTTTTAACGAGCTTCTGGACCCGGCTATTAGCGGTAATGTTTTAGCCTCTCAATCATCATAAGCTATTATGATTTTTACTCAGTTTTAGTTTTCTATTTTATTATCCATTTGAAACGCTTGAAGTTGTAATCAGAGGAAACTTTAATCAGTACTGCGTAGGCGAGAATCCACTGCGACAGTAGCATTACTCAGTCATGCCGTACTCTTATGCTCGCTGTGAGTCTTGCTCTAAAGTTGCGTATTGTGTAACAATATGGAAGAGTTAACACAATAATTTTCGTACGAAATATGTTGTTCGTACAGTGAACTTCCATCGGTTGAGTGGGATGGCAACCCTCAACCTGTGGGATGGCAACCCTCAACCTGTGGATTGTGACCACATACAGTAAGGACATAAGTCTTCTTCTTTACTAAAGTTATATTAAACTCTTTTGGGCTTAACTGTTTGGTAAAGGGTAGCAAGCGTTAGACAGTGGTGGAAACTTGTTTTCAAAAACGGGTCTAGCATTGCTTGCTACACTAGTCGTCCGCGCTATCACAGGAAGTGATAGCGATTAGGTCGCGAGTCACACTCGCCGCTTCAGTTACCGCCATGGAGTATCTCCACTACAGTCTGTGCGAGTCCTGCGGCAAGCTTACATCATGTAACATGTTATGGTTTACCCCAGAAGGGGTAGGCTATGACATTTGCTGTAAGTGTGAGGAGCTGTCCCCGGAGGAGTGGAGAAACCACCCACCTATCGAGTCCTGTGAGCACGATGCTGTTCTGTAAGTAATTGTATAAATTATTTTCGGACATAGAATACTTTTTTTAAGGTACGTTATTACTTTTTATTCGGTTTTTAGAGTTCAAGTTAAGTATTTATATGACCCATGTTTCCACACCACCCAAGGGGTCGGGTCCCAGTGCGTTTTTTATTAAAGTGAGTATCCCCAGTAGGCCTATTCTCACTGTTTTGAAACCACTGCCCCAACCAACGCAGTGATTCGTGGCAGCCACTCCATTACAAAAATGCAGCCTCCGACTAATATTTGTGTGTCCTCTGTCCATCCCAGTAGGCTCTTTACTAAGACTATGTCCGTTCATTTTAGCCTGGAAAATAGACAGAGAATTTTATTTTTATATTTTTTTGTTTTTTACTTTTATACTTTTTTTGTTGTTGCGCCTTTCAATTCGCATTTCCCTGACGTCAGAGGAATACACAAACGGTTTTATGGTTTTTGAGGCCAACCTCTACACCTCCCCTGGTCTTACGAAGGGTTTAGCCCTGCCTGATAGGAGGGTGACGCCGTACCATTGGGAGTGTGTTTAGTATGGGGAGAGAGTCCAAGTGTGCGAGCTTTTGGTCTTTCTTTACTTTTCGAAACTCACATTCCCACATCTCGACTACTTCGTAGTCATTAAACTTAGATATTTTGGACTTGGTTCTCTCGTATCTTAAGTGAAGTGAGTCCGAGGGATCCTCCTTCAGAGGAGCCTCTCGATTGTACGGGAAGCATTTGGGGCAACCGTGCCAGTAGCACCCGTGGAACTCATAGATGTTTTCCCCGTCAAACCCATCTACTTTCAGCCCGTTAATCTTTACTTCCTTACTCCGCCCCGCATGCTCGATCCTCACTTCACGCTTCTCTTCTTCCCAGCTGAGCCACTGAATGGCGATAGCTGATTGGTTATCCACTAAACGGTAGCCGTTCTTTGGGATGAGGCAGATCGTGTTTGGTTTTAAAAAGTTGCGGCAGAAGGCTAAGTTGCAGGCGCTAGCGATCGTTACAGCCTCTAGGAAAGGATCGACATTACACTCTTTGAGGAATATCGATCTGAACTTAAGACAGGCTTGAGCTAGGATCTCCACATCAGAGATGCAATACTCCAACAGCTCATTCTGAAAGTCAAAAACATAGTTTTCCGCTACTCTCGCATCGTACCAGCTTTCAAAGGCCTTGTGGGACTTTTCAAACATTGATCCCGGGCAGTAGTACTGCTTGTCGGGCATAGGACCTTTATAGTCCTGGTTCGCCAGAGTGTTGAAAAGATGCGGGAAATAGCCCTTCTTTCTCTCGGGAGGCAGATCGAAGGCGTTAGGGAGCGCAGCGAGGGCCATGGGGAAATAGTTGAGTGAGTCCACAAACCTCACGTTGTCCATTTCCATGAGAATAATTTTGGTTCCCCTCATGACCAGATCTGGTGTGAATTTAGTTTGTTCCGACACATACTTTAAAAAAAACTGAAAATCAAAGCCTTGGCCGTTGTGGGCGATCACACAGACATTTTTGAACTGTTTCCTGACTTCCATGACATATTCCATGAAATCTTTAATCGGGTCAGAGTTGAAGACTCTCGTACGGTTTCTACATGTCATACAAAATCTAGACTATACAATTAAAGCAAAACTGTTGAGAAACGCACAAGTTTACTTTATGTAATTTTTGCTCGGGGTCAGAGGGGAGAGACTCGTCTTGACGAGTCTCCGAACAAAAAAAATGAATAGGTAGTCCTTGCGTTTAGGCTTACCCTCGTCTCGCTGCATGAAACATTTATGATTAGGATCTTGGAAGGAGCCGCTAGGTTTGCAATAGACTTCACCGCACTTGTGGGGTGTGGATCTGTCTCTAATACAAATTCATTTACCGCAGTCAAGGCACTTTTTAACAGCTTTACATCTATCGACTTGGTGAGCAGTGAAACACCGCTGATTTCTCATAGTCATGTTACATTTTGGACAAACTATTCCTCCATGCTCCTCTTTGCAGGGAGGCGAGATGGACTGACACTGAGAACAGATGTTTGAACATCTGTGCTCACCCTTGTGTTCGTTAGGGACGTGACATGCTTCACAGAAATAATGACATACGAAAGCAGCAGTCAGACTAGTGATTACGTTATAGTGGCCATTATTAAACAACAGGTTGATTTGAAATGTTTAACTTTCAACACGTCCCTCAAAATAAACGTCCCGTCCTTTATTGTCAGAGTTGAACACGGTAATTTTGAACTCTTTCAGCAAGTCTTGAAACTTTTCAAGTTCGGGGATTCCAGCGCCATCCTCAGACATCTCCACCCTAGCCCTTCGAATTAGTTCCTGAGCCCTAACGGTTTGCCTTTTTTATCATCCTGCCGAATCGCTCTGTACTGAGGATCTTTTGTAACATGAGCGATAGCCACCACCAAAGCTCTGGGGAGACACAGGTTGTCTTTATTTTTAATAACTACGATTCCCTTCCTCGCCTTACACTCCTCTTCAAACGTATTATACAAGCCGGGTCTTACCCTCCCAGAACCTACAGGGAGATTAACTCGGGTACATTCTACTTTAAAAGTGTCAGTGGACTTGATGGATTCAGAATTTGACTGTACTATTCCCCCAAATATTTGCCAAAGGATGTCTTCCTCAATTTCACCAGCGGGCCGAAAAGCAACAAACCCCGCATCTCTACCTTTTAGGTTAAGACTCTGCAAAGTAAAGCCGAGCTGATCGTTTTCATGGGCTTGGCCTTTCATCTCATTCACAATTTTGGCGAAACCTTGTCTGAGCCAATCTATCTCACTAGTATCGGGATGGGGGTAAGAAAATTTGAAAATAGTTTTAGTACCGTATAATCGAAATTTCTTTACATACGCCTGCTCGTCACTGAGGACTTCTACAGGCTCAACAACACTAGCCATTACTACTTAAGTCAAAATAAAATTTAAATAATAAATCAAAACAACCAAGTGAGGTTAGGGAAAAGTGAGATTATGTAAAACCTCGACTTGAGTAAATACAACACTAGGGCTATAAAATTAAAATAATAAAGTGAGGTTATGTTATACACGCAAAATAGGGTTATGTTATGCAATAAATTTGAGGTTAGGGCTCAAATATAATACGCGTTAAATACTAACGGTAAATTATAGCTAGCACTTACTGCAATTGCACAATACTATCACAAACTCACTATACCACAATATCAAAGAACGGAGCAGCGCAGAGACCTCTGACCAACACAATAGCCTGGAACAGAGTGAACGAGGTAAGCCGCCAGCGGTACAGGTGTATGGATGGACCAATCAGCGATCAGAACGCCTAAGACGACCAATGGGGTGCGAGCTTATTCCGACCAATCACAGAGCTGTATTTTAACAGGTTACAACCGGATTTTCAGTCGACTAACGGTGTTTTGTTTGTTTCAGGGAGGAGGACACAGAGGCTGCCGAGGTGGACCGCTAGATAATATATAAATATATAATCATGTATAAATTTATATCCTCAATTATTTGTTACATGCATTAATCTTTTTATATTATAAACTTTTTATATATTCGCTTTTAACTTTTTTATATATAATCATGTATACTCTTTGTTTTTAACTCTTTTATTATTATGTTAACCTTATATATATATATATAAAATAATGTATAATTGTCATATTCTTTTTTATATTAAACTTATTGTATAACAAACTGACTTTTTACTTACCTTATTTAGCTCCGCTAGGTTGGTAGCGTATGATGGTGTACCTAAAGAGTATAATAGCATAGAGCATATACTGCATATAATAGCCATAGGTTGGCAACACTGCACAATCTGGAGGGAGAAAAGTGAGGTTAGGGAATTTGGCGGGAAAATATGGAGGGAGAAAAGTGAGGTTAGGGAATTTGGCGGGGGAATAGTAAAGCCATCATGGGCACCGCCATCTTGGAATGACGTCACAAGTCACGTGACCAAAATGCTGGCTTCTGATTGGCTTGCTATAGTGGAGGTATCCCTACTTACAAGTGCGAATTAGAGACTTGACTCGACATGAAAATAAGATTTTACTATCACGTGAAGAATTCTACGTTTTTAACTACGCAACAGAACTTATTACAAGGTACATGAGACAGTTGGTATTTGCAAGCGCTATTATTAAAGAACATTTGGTCGATACTTTGGAAAAACAACCTGATAGCACCATCGTGTATCTGTGGATACATCTATTTTTAATAGAATACCTCATGAAGTTTGCATGTGGAGAAAGTTAAAGGATTTTGAACCACTTGTAGAAATCGCTACAGAAGAAACGACACAGGAAGAAGAAACGAAGAAACAAGAAGAAGAAGAAAACGAAACACAAGAAGAAGAAGAAGTTAAAAAAGACTAAAGTTTGACTTAGTAAAGAAGAACACACGTGGGGTAGGCCTATTGGGGACGGTGCCCACGTTAAATATACACCAACGCGCCTGCAACTGTACGGCCTGGTATTTAACCTACCGTGGTGTGGAAAACAGTTTAGTTGATCGTTAGGTGCCATGATGAGCGGAGGGGATGAAGAAGTGAGTGTAAAGCCTTGTGTAATAGAATTTCAAGTATTTCGAAATAATGATGATAGGTTTATTATCAAGGAATTAGTCATTTTAGACTTGCTTACATTTGGAGCCTACCCATTCACGTTTGAAGCTCATTTTTCTTTTAACAAACTTAACGCCAAAGCAAAAAGTACAAACAAATGGATAACAAACTACTTTCATCACATACATTGGTATGAAGAATTTATAAGCTACAGTAATCTGCACAGTATTATGTTTAACTTTTGCAAACAATATTCACATATATACACAAGAGGATTAGAAAAAAAGAACTGGATACAAAAGTACACGCACGGTGATGTTTTTGATATAATTATCAGTAAGGACTTCAACATTAATCTCGGTAATATTTGTGTTGCTGCAAAAAATCCTAAACACGGTCAATCAAACTGCGCATTGCACAACGCATATCGTTTGGCTGCTTACTTGAAACAAACGCAGGAATGTGGTGGGGGTAGCGAAGAACAGAAATGTGGTGGGGGTAGCGGGGCCTATAAATACGAGGAGACAACACCGCTCCAGCACGAGTATTATTCGAGACTCCGAAGAGGCAACATACCAGAAGACACCACTGACGAAGATGTCATCACAACAGTTTCTACAAACACTGGTTGATCAATTCAACACTTACTCAAAATCCGACCTTTGCTAACTAAAAAGTGTTCAGAACTAAAAGAACAAAAACACTACATTATTCATAACATCAAGAAAGTGGAAACCACACATGGAGAAGCAATTCTAGTTTCATTGAGCGAAGGACCTTTCACTCCAGGAGATGAGCCGAAGTTTCAAGTATTTCTTCCAAAACGATTTGTTGAACTGCTACAAAATGAAGATTTGCGAGATATTCAACCTGGGACGTTGTATCTGGTATCACACGGTGTAAGCGGCAATAACTCGACGGAACTCACTCTGGACATCACACATCCTTGTACATAATGTTTCTGTTTGTATTTCTCTGTTTGTATTTCTAGTCATCAATGTTAGACTCAAGCTTATTGTATTGTAAGATGTTTGTTTAATAAAGAAAATAAAAAAAAATAATAAAAAAATAAAGAAAAACAGCAACACAGCAGTATATTATTTTATATACTGCTGTGTTGCTTTTTTTAAATTCAAACGGATGACCTTGAACTTTTATTCAGGGTTAACTTATGAAGAAGTATAAAAGAGAGGAAGCAGTGAAGTTAGTCTGTCTTCTCTAACACACGCTGCAGCTAACATGTCGGTGCCACCGATGAACAATTTGAAGACTTATTGTTGCGAGTTACAATGTTTTAAAATACCAGACGATCAAGTTGACGGGAAAGCTTGTCGTAAGTGCAGGTGTTTCAGCTATTGCATATGTAGATGTCAAATGAACCGACAAGATAAAATACAAGAATTACGGCGACGGATTGCATTACTTTGGCGGTGAATGTAGTAGCAACCATCTACCTCGCACCAGCTGCCATCTGCCGCGCACCTGCCACCTGCCACCTGCCGCCTGCCATCTTCTCCGCCCCACCACACTTTTACCCCCACCATTTTGTTTGATACCAGAACGTTAGCTAGCGAATAGTCAGTACACTATTCGACCGGTGAACATCGAGCGCTCTTCACAAACGTAAAACATTATATTGAAATGTCCATTAAAATTAGGTGTATTCATTATGACTCTATTCATCTGGCGACTTTCCAAGACCTCGAGGTTTTTAGTGAAGAGTTAAGACTTCTCATAACGTCCAGTTACGATTTATCTTTGGAACTTTACGCAACAAAAAACAACATGGACTCTGCGCAGGGATCAAAGTATCTACCTTCTTTCATCAGGAAAAAACACGATGACCGCGCCTCGTCGGGATCATCAACTTCGATTATAACCAACAACGGTAGAAGCTTCGTATTGTAATTAAGAACAAACATTGTTAATAAAGTAGTTATTTTTGTACTCGTATCACTCGATTGCTTCATTCGATATTTTATATCGATTAAACTATCGAATCACAATCGAATTTTACGCGTGCGAGGTAGTACTTTTTTTAAAATACCCTCCCCGTGACCTTGACCTTTAAACTTTCCCTAATTACGTCACAAAACCGCCTACGTCACTGGCTCAGCCTCAGATGACGTATTTAATCACTCAACGCATCCGGTCAGTTTTTGATGTGACGTCACTTCCGGCGCAAAACCGGCAAACCCACACTACTTTTGAATATTTCTTTGAAAGTGGGTTTAAGAAGTTTTGGCAATAAAAAAGGTTATTTAAGAGACGGTCTATTACAGGGATGTGTTTAAGTGAGTTTCAAAGTTTTCATTTTATAAACATAAATGTACATAAAATATATAAGGAGTTTTTCCTGTATAATAACTTAAAATTTAATAATTTAGGCCCTGAGATGATTTTTTTGCTGTAAAATTCAAGTTTATACGTACAATATTAACTTTAAAATCTCGTTATCACTTTTTAATTGTTAGTTTGCATGCTCTAGAAATATCCAACAAACTTGATGTTTCATCCACTTTAAGTTTTTGAGGTTCTACTATATGTTTAAATGAAAATGATTGAATTTGTAATTAAAGGCCTATTTTGATTAAATGATAAGTGAGTTAAAGTGACTTGACTGTGCATTAATCAGGAAAAGAGATTTTAGTTGAATTTTCACTATAATTTTGTTCTCGTAGCGTGTCATTTTTGATGTATGTTTTCTTATTTTTTTGTTTGTTAAATATCTGCTAAAACTAATCAAAATGGTGTTAGTACATTTTGGCATTGCATGAAGCTGTTGAAAAACCTCGGATTTAAGCTTCAATGAAGCTTTTTGAACCGTACATATAAGCTTAAATCAGTGTTTTAAAACCCTAAATTTAAGCTTTAAACTTATTTTTAACCATATATTTGAGCTGTTAAAAATGGTTTTGGTAATGGTATTACCTTAACGAGCATTACTTTAAGCTTACTAATAGGTGGTCTTGCAAGCTGAAATAAAAGCTTTGCGAGCGTAAACTTGGACCCTTTTACTAACCATTTGTTACCATTGTCAAAAGCTTACATGCTTACATATCGGAATAGGCCAAGAATCCGGACAAACACTTGCAGGCATTTTAAACCTAAACCAACCTTCGAAGTTTAGTTTCTACAACAAAGTACTGCTTAGTGCCACAAAAATAGTATGTACTAAATCAATGATAGAGGTAGTTGAGGTAGCAGTTAGGCAAAATGATGGCTGTCGTGACATCGCTGCTGCATTTGATGGGCAGTTGGCAGAAACGAGGATTTTCTTCCCTCAATGGTGTTGTAACCGCTTCTAGTATCACAACGGGTCAAGTGCTTGATGTTGCTATATTTTCTAAGTACTGTACTTGTAAATAAAGATATGAAAATGTTCATACTAACACATGCATTGGAAATTATGAAGGTACCAGCGGCGGCATGGAAGTAGCAGGAGTGCGGGAAATGTTTGGCAGGTCCGAGGATAACTACGGCTTACGGTACAAATACTATCTAGGCGATGGAGACTGCAAGGGCTTTGATGTTATTTCTAATGAAAAGCCTTATGGGGATAATTTTGAGGTTGACAAATTGGAATGTGTGGGGCACGTCCAAAAACGGTCTCGCCTCAGAAAATTTACAAAAAAAGAACTAGGACAAGGAACTGACAGATGGGAAAACAATTGGAGGACGTGGGCGATTGTCAGTGCCCGCTATCAACAACATCCAACTGTACTATGGCCTTGCAATTAGGAGGAATGCAGGCAAAAGTGTTAATGAAATGCCAAATGCTATATGGGCAACATATTTCCATCTGGGTTCCACTGACAAAAAACCGCAACACAATCTTTGCCCTCAAGACGACAAAACCTGGTGTAAATATCAGAAATCCAAACAAGATGGAACTGTTTATAGTCACAAAGAACATAGCCTACTCACCTGCCCATGGCTATTTTACAAGAAATCAAACCTATATTTAAAGACCTATCAAACCCTGTACTGATAGCAAAATGCATACTGTACATGGTGGCATACAGAATGTATGCGAGTCTTTGAATAAAATAATCTGGAGTAGAATTACCTATATTCAAAGACCTATCAAACCCTGTACTGCTAGCAAAATACATACATGGCGGCATGCAGAATGCATGCCAGTCTTTGAATAGCATAATCTGGAGTAGAATTACCTATATTCAAAGACCTATCAAACCATGTACTGATAGCAAAATACATACAGGGTGGCATGCAGAATGTATGCGAGTCTTTGAATAGCATAATCTGCAGTAGAATTACCTATATTCAAAGACCTATCAAATCCTGTACTGCTAGCAAAATGCATACATGGCGGCATGCAGAATGTATGCGAGTCTTTGAATAGCATAATCTGGAGAATTACCTATATTCAAAGACCTATCAAACCCTGTACTGCTAGCAAAATCCATACATGGCGGCATGCAGAATGTATGCGAGTCTTTGAATAGCATAATCTGGAGTAGAATTACCTATATTCAAAGACCTATCAATCCCTGTACTGCTAGAAAAATGCATCCATGGCGGCATGCAGACTGTATGCGAGTCTTTGAATAGCATAATCTGGAGTAGAATTACCTATATTCAAAGACCTATCAAACCCTGTACTGCTAGCAAAATGCATACATGGCGGCATGCAGAATGTATGCGAGTCTTTGAATAGCATAATCTGGAGAATTACCTATATTCAAAAACCTATCAAACCCTGTACTGCTAGTAAAATCCATACATGGCGGCATGCAGAATATATGCGAGTCTTTGAATAGCATAATCTGGAGAATTACCTGTATTCAAAGACCTATCAAACCCTGTACTGCTAGCAAAATGCATACATGGCGGCATGCAGAATGTAAGCGAGTCTTTGAATAGCATAATCTGGAGAATTACCTATATTCAAAGACCTATCAAACCGTGTACTGCTAGCAAAATCCATACATGGCGGCATGCAGAATGTATGCGAGTCTTTGAATAGCATAATCTGGAGTAGAATTACCTATATTCAAAGATCTATCAAACCCTGTACTGCTAGCAAAATACATACATGGCGGCATGCAGAATGTATGCGAGTCTTTGATTAGCATAATCTGGACTAGAATTACCTATATTCAAAGACCTATCAAACCATGTACTGCTAGCAAAATACATACAGGGCGGAATGCAGAATGTATGCGAGTCTTTGAATAGCATAATCTGCAGTAGAATTACCTATATTCAAAGACCTATCAAATCCTGTACTCCTAGCAAAATGCATACATGGCGGCATGCAGAATGTATGCGAGTCTTTGAATAGCATAATCTGGAGTAGAATTACCTATATTCAAAGACCTATCAAACCCTGTACTGCTAGCAAAATGCATACATGGCGGCATGCAGAATGTATGCGAGTCTTTGAATAGCATAATCTGGAGTAGAATTACCTATATTCAAAGACCTATCAAACCCTGTACTGCTAGCAAAATGCATACATGGCGGCATGCAGAATGTATGCGAGTCTTTGAATATCATAATCTGGAGTAGAATTACCTATATTCAAAGACCTATCAAACCCTGTACTGCTAGCAAAATGCATACATGGCGGCATGCAGAATGTATGCGAGTCTTTGAATAGCATAATCTGGAGAATTACCTATATTCAAAGACCTATCAAACCCTGTACTGCTAGCAAAATCCATACATGGCGGCATGCAGAATGTATGCGAGTCTTTGAATAGCATAATCTGGAGAATTACCTGTATTCAAAGACCTATCAAACCCTGTACTGCTAGCAAAATGCATACATGGCGGCATGCAGAATGTAAGCGAGTCTTTGAATAGCATAATCTGGAGAATTACCTATATTCAAAGACCTATCAAACCGTGTACTGCTAGCAAAATCCATACATGGCGGCATGCAGAATGTATGCGAGTCTTTGAATAGCATAATCTGGAGTAGAATTACCTATATTCAAAGACCTATCAAACCCTGTACTGCTAGCAAAATACATACATGGCGGCATGCAGAATGTATGCGAGTCTTTGATTAGCATAATCTGGACTAGAATTACCTATATTCAAAGACCTATCAAACCATGTACTGCTAGCAAAATACATACAGGGCGGAATGCAGAATGTATGCGAGTCTTTGAATAGCATAATCTGCAGTAGAATTACCTATATTCAAAGACCTATCAAATCCTGTACTCCTAGCAAAATGCATACATGGCGGCATGCAGAATGTATGCGAGTCTTTGAATAGCATAATCTGGAGTAGAATTACCTATATTCAAAGACCTATCAAACCCTGTACTGCTAGCAAAATGCATACATGGCGGCATGCAGAATGTAAGCGAGTCTTTGAATAGCATAATCTGGAGAATTACCTATATTCAAAGACCTATCAAACCGTGTACTGCTAGCAAAATCCATACATGGCGGCATGCAGAATGTATGCGAGTCTTTGAATAGCATAATCTGGAGTAGAATTACCTATATTCAAAGACCTATCAAACCCTCTACTGCTAGCAAAATACATACATGGCGGCATGCAGAATGTATGCGAGTCTTTGAATAGCATAATCTGGACTAGAATTACCTATATTCAAAGACCTATCAAACCATGTACTGCTAGCAAAATACATACAGGGCGGAATGCAGAATGTATGCGAGTCTTTGAATAGCATAATCTGCAGTAGAATTACCTATATTCAAAGACCTATCAAATCCTGTACTCCTAGCAAAATGCATACATGGCGGCATGCAGAATGTATGCGAGTCTTTGAATAGCATAATCTGGAGTAGAATTACCTATATTCAAAGACCTATCAAACCCTGTACTGCTAGCAAAATGCATACATGGCGGAATGCAGAATGTATGCGAGTCTTTGAATAGCATAATCTGGAGTAGAATTACCTATATTCAAAGACCTATCAAACCCTGTACTGCTAGCAAAATGCATACATGGCGGCATGCAGAATGTATGCGAGTCTTTGAATATCATAATCTGGAGTAGAATTACCTATATTCAAAGACCTATCAAACCCTGTACTGCTAGCAAAATGCATACATGGCGGCATGCAGAATGTATGCGAGTCTTTGAATAGCATAATCTGGAGAATTACCTATATTCAAAGACCTATCAAACCCTGTACTGCTAGCAAAATCCATACATGGCGGCATGCAGAATGTATGCGAGTCTTTGAATAGCATAATCTGGAGAATTACCTGTATTCAAAGACCTATCAAACCCTGTACTGCTAGCAAAATGCATACATGGCGGCATGCAGAATGTAAGCGAGTCTTTGAATAGCATAATCTGGAGAATTACCTATATTCAATGACCTATCAAACCGTGTACTGCTAGCAAAATCCATACATGGCGGCATGCAGAATGTATGCGAGTCTTTGAATAGCATAATCTGGAGTAGAATTAACTATATTCAAAGACCTCTCAAACCCTGTACTGCTAGCAAAATCCATACATGGCGGCATGCAGAATGTATGCGAGTCTTTGAATAGCATAATCTGGACTAGAATTACCTATATTCAAAGACCTATCAAACTCTGTACTGCTAGCAACATCCATACATGGCGGCATGCAGAATGTAAGCGAGTCTTTGAATAGGATAATCTGGAGTAGAATTACCTATATTCAAAGACCTATCAAACCCTGTAATGCTAGCAAAATCCATACATGGCGGCATGCAGAATGTAAGCGTGTCTTTGAATAGCATAATTTGGAGTAGAATTACCTATATTCAAAGACCTATCAAACCCTGTACTGCTAGCAAAATGCATACATGGCGGCATGCAGAATGTATGCGAGTCTTTGAATAGCATAATCTGGAGTAAAATTACCTATATTCAAAGACCTTTCAAACCCTGTACTGCTAGCAAAATCCATACATGGCGGCATGCAGAATGTATGCGAGTCTTTGAATAGCATAATCTGGAGTAGAATTACCTATATTCAAAGACCTATCAAACCCTGTACTGCTAGCAAAATACATACATGGCGGCATGCAGAATGTATGCGAGTCTTTGAATAGCATAATCTGGAGAATTACCTGTATTCAAAGACCTATCAAACCCTGTACTGCTAGCAAAATGCATACATGGCGGCATGCAGAATGTAAGCGAGTCTTTGAATAGCATAATCTGGAGAATTACCTATATTCAAAGACCTATCAAACCGTGTACTGCTAGCAAAATCCATACATGGCGGCATGCAGAATGTATGCGAGTCTTTGAATAGCATAATCTGGAGTAGAATTAACTATATTCAAAGACCTCTCAAACCCTGTACTGCTAGCAAAATCCATACATGGCGGCATGCAGAATGTAAGCGTGTCTTTGAATAGCATAATTTGGAGTAGAATTACCTATATTCAAAGACCTATCAAACCCTGTACTGCTAGCAAAATGCATACATGGCGGCATGCAGAATGTATGCGAGTCTTTGAATAGCATAATCTGGAGTAAAATTACCTATATTCAAAGACCTTTCAAACCCTGTACTGCTAGCAAAATCCATACATGGCGGCATGCAGAATGTATGCGAGTCTTTGAATAGCATAATCTGAAGTAGAATTCCCAAAAAGGTATTTTTTAGGCTGGAAACATTACAATTCGGTGTTTATGAGGCTGTTAGTTGCTACAATAAGGGAAGTGTAGCTAAGTGCTTGGCCTAAATTCTGGTAGAAACTGTGTCGTCGCAATGAAGCTCAAGGATGCAACTCGGGTCCGGAAAGCCGAAAAAATTCTCGAAGAAATTGCCAAAAAGTGTAGGCAGGCAAACAGCTTGAAGAGGAAGGTGTTAGAAGAAATCTTTGAAGAGGCTGAAGATGTGGACAATCCTTCTTATGCCTCAGGCCACTACTTAGATGTAAGTTGCAATAGGCCTATAATTAACCTTTTTTATTTGCGATTCTACGAAAGTTGTGTTTTTTTATACCTATCTACCTTTTCTCGGGAAGCATTAAAGATACAATAATAAATTTTTTTACACTCATTCTTAGGTATATAATACACATTTAGATGAGAGATTTACAAAAATATTAAATACTACCTTTTCAAACAAATATCTAATTTTTTTAATTTTTACAATACATTTTATTTCAATTTATAAAATTGTTGCTAAGTAACCTAGAACAATCATCTAAGTTATCTAAGTTTCATCTAAGTTTGTATCATGAACCAATAAACAAGTAAAAAAAACAGCTATGTATCTATTAGTTTTTGAGAAAAAGTTACATATCATAACATTGAGTTTGTATGGGAGGGCGACTCCCCTTATGCAAACCACTGCCTAATCAATGCCTATATACGATGTGGCGATGCAATATTTGCTATCCGATACGTGTCATTGTCCCAAATTATGATGCATGGAACCACACAGTGGTTTTCCTGAAGATAATAAATTAAAATATTAAATATTGAATTAAATTATTATTTAATCAAGCATTGATGGCGATAGCTGGTGACTATAAAATTATCAATATTACTTTGACCGGTTTCGTTAGTCATAGCCGATAATACTGCACTTGCACAACACGGCCATGGCAACAGCGATAATCCTTTAAAGTTAACAATAGTTTTCTAATTATAACGATATCATGTTTTTAAAGTGAATCCCAAATCCGAGAAAAAGATAATCTGGGTTTTTTCAACATCAAAGACGACATTTAACAAGTTGAATGTCTGCATTGCAGTTTAAATTACTGTTTGATGTCACTAGACTCATACTTTGCAGACTATACTGATTGATTGCTTCAGTGAATTGTATCTGCATTGCAGTTTAAATTACTGTTTGATGTCACTAGACTCATACTTTGCAGACTATACTGATTGATTGCTTCAGTGAATTGTATCTGCATTGCAGTTTAAATTACTGTTTGATGTCACTAGACTCATACTTTGCAGACTATACTGATTGATTGCTTCAGTGAATTCTATGGTCTATTGTGAGTTATTGTATCTGTTAACAACTTTGGTATTAGTAAAATGTATTTCCTACTAATGATCTTGCTACTCTAAAGAAACGTCTGTTACACAAATGTTTTATTCACAATCATTGAATAATTCGTAGCGGCTTGGTTACCAGTGCCAGGACTTCTCGAGAAACAAACGTTTATTTTTACTTCCTTATCAAGGAGTGCTTTTCAAGTGTAAGGGAACTTGTTTGTTTGAAGACAAATTCAGTAGAATGTGCAGTAACAAATGCACACTTTCCTGTAAAATAATATTTGGATATATTACGAGACAACTTGAAGAAGTGACAGAAATTGTAGATTCGAAGAAACAACCACAGACACCCAAAAATACAATAATTCTGTAGTTAGAAGAACTTGGAAAATCATCAATTGTATGAAAAAACAATCAGTTGTATACAGGGTGTCCAGCTTCCACTAAGACAAACTTTAACAGATTATTCGGGAGTTCAAGACAAACAAAATATGCATGATACATGTGTCCTATCTCGAACAGTTTTCTGTATGTCTGTTTGTATGTGGTTTTTACATTAACCTGAATATCAATCTCAGAGACGGTTTAAGATATAATAACGAAACTTGGTTCACATGTTTCATCTATGTAACTAAAATATTTTATATAAATTATATTTTTCCTACGTTTTCCCGTTTCGAAATGGCGGCCGGTTAGAAATTTAAATTGTAAATATCTAAAAAACTGCATATTTTACGAAAAAGTTACAAGATATGTAAAAAATAGGAACTTTAACGATAAATCTAACGGTGTATCATTTATTGAAATCGAGTCACGAATAACCGACAATATGTAAATTTAATGGTTAATCTTAAAGTTACTGTAGAGCTGAAGGCGGTGTTATTAGAAGTTAAAAGTAATTAGCGGCTTGGTCAAACAGCTGATTGGTCTAAATAATCAAAACATGGTTTTTATAAAAAAAAACTCTTTCAATAATGTAATTAAAAAAAGGAATAAAATAAATTTAAATATTACTTATTGTTTATTGAGGTTTTTTTATAATTAAATGAGAAATATCAATTAACAGCTGATGTTAGGCTAAAAACAGCTGTTTTTTATTAAATAGCATTAGAAACAACAAATAAAGGCTAAAGCGTCCCAATTGTAATTGAAACGCTATATATAATTAAATATACTATTTGTTATATATTAAAATAATTAATGTATAAAAATATAAAAGATGTTTTGTGAATAATTGCTGACAGTTGCAAATAAGAATTGCTGGTGCTACTTGGTTTTGTAAGTCATTGCTATCATTCCGAGCAGTAGCATCACCACCAGCATTGGACGGACTCTCTGCATTAAGGGAATGGAACGTATCTTCTGAAGTTTTAATGGATTGGAAGCCACTTCCCCTCTCATCAACTCACGACACTAGTTGTCAACGTAAAAATGCCGGAGCCTCCCAGCAACCGTGAATATATAACCTTAGCTTAGAAACTTCCAGAAACCCGAGCACGCCGGCCGTCACGTGACCCAGCTCCAGTCCATTCCAGCCAAGGAAGAATTTAAATCATTGTCTCCAACTCATTCTGACAAACCCGATCCATTAAAACTTCAGAAGATACGTTCCATTCCCTTAATGCAGAGAGTCCGTCCAATGCTGGTGGTGATGCTACTGTTCGGAATGATAGCAATGACTTGCAAAACCAAGTAGCACCAGCAATTCTTATTTGCAACTGTCAGCAATTATTCACAAAACATCTTTTATATTTTTATACATTAATTATTTTAATATATAACAAATAGTATATTTAATTATATATAGCGTTTCAATTACAATTGGGACGCTTTAGCCTTTATTTGTTGTTTCTAATGCTATTTAATAAAAAACAGCTGTTTTTAGCCTAACATCAGCTGTTAATTGATATTTCTCATTTAATTATAAAAAAACCTCAATAAACAATAAGTAATATTTAAATTTATTTTATTCCTTTTTTTAATTACATTATTGAAAGAGTTTTTTTTTATAAAAACCATGTTTTGATTATTTAGACCAATCAGCTGTTTGACCAAGCCGCTAATTACTTTTAACTTCTAATAACACCGCCTTCAGCTCTACAGTAACTTTAAGATTAACCATTAAATTTACATATTGTCGGTTATTCGTGACTCGATTTCAATAAATGATACACCGTTAGATTTATCGTTAAAGTTCCTATTTTTTACATATCTTGTAACTTTTTGTAAAATATGCAGTTTTTTAGATATTTACAATATAAATTTCTAACCGGCCGCCATTTCGAAACGGGAAAACGTAGGAAAATATAATTTATATAAAATATTTTAGTTACATAGATGAAACATGTGAACCAAGTTTCGTTATTATATCTTAAACCGTCTCGGAGATATTCAGGTTAATGTAAAAACCACATACAAACAGACATACAGAAAACTGTTCCAGATAGGACACATGTATCATGCATATTTTTTTTGTCTTGAACTCCCGAATAATCTGTTAAAGTTTGTCTTAGTGGAAGCTGGACACCTTGTATACAACTGATTGTTTTTTCATACAATTGATGATTTTCCAAGTTCTTCTAACTACAGAATTATTGTATTTTTGGGTGTCTGTGGTTGTTTCTTCGAATCTACAATTTCTGTCACTTCTTCAAGTTGTCTCGTAATATATCCAAATATTATTTTACAGGAAAGTGTGCATTTGTTACTGCACATTCTACTGAATTTGTCTTCAAACAAACATGTTCCCTTATACTTGAAAAGCACTCCTTGATAAGGAAGTAAAAATAAACTGTGTCGTGAGTCTCCAATCATTGTCTCCAACTCATTCTGACAAACCCGAACAAGAAAATCGCGATCTTGCCTTGACTTGCAAAACCAAGTAGCACCAGCAATTCTTATTTGCAACTGTCAGCAATTATTCACAAAACATATTTTATATTTTTATACATTAATTATTTTAATATATAACAAATAGTATATTTAATTATATATAGCGTTTATTTATAGCGTATAAATATATTTTATAGCGTAATTATATATAGAATCTGATTATTATCTTCGGAATGGAACGTATCTTCTGAAGTTTTAATAGATTGGAAGCCACTTCCCCTCTCATCAACTGGTTGATTCTGATTATTATCTTCGGAATGGAACGTATCTTCTGAAGTTTTAATGGATTGGAAGCCACTTCCCCTCTCATCAACTGGTTGATTCTGATTATTATCTTCGGAATGGAACGTATCTTCTGAAGTTTTAATGGATTGGAAGCCACTTCCCCTCTCATCAACTGGTTGATTCTGATTATTATCTTCGGAATGGAACGTATCTTCTGAAGTTTTAATGGATTGTAATATAGCGTCCCAATTGTAATTGAAACGCTATTTATAATTATACTATTTGTTATATATTAAAATAATTAATGTATAAAAATATAAAAGATGTTTTGTGAATAATTGCTGACAGTTGCAAATAAGAATTGCTGGTGCTACTTGGTTTTGCAAGTCAAGGCAAGATCGCGATTTTCTTGTTCGGATTTGTCAGAATGAGTTGGAGACAATGATTTAAATTCTTCCTTGGCTGGAATGGACTGGAGCTGGGTCACGTGACGGCCGGCGTGATCGGGTTTCTGGAAGTTTCTAAGCTAAGGTTATATATTCACGGTCGCTGGGAGGCTCCGGCATTTTTACGTTGACAACTAGTGTCGTGAGTGTGTCGTGAGTCTTTCCAGAGTAGTGAGAGATGGTGAGTTCTACCCCAGCAGGAGCAGCAGTACCTCCTCCTCCTCCTCCTCCCCCTCCTCCTCCTCCTCCCCCTCCTCCTCCCCCTCCTCCCCCTCCTCCTCCTCCTCCTCCTCCTCCCCTCAGAGCGATCTGGCTTATCATAGGTCGGATCTGAATTCTGATTGCAGATTATTGTTCGTCTTGTCAAGCCGAGTCATTTGAGTACCCACATCGTACACTTTGGATGATGTTTACAAAAAAGGGGCCCGCACCACAATTTTGACCTTTTTTGTTTTTTTGCATTTTTGGAATCTCCTCGTCAAGACGAGTCATTTGAGTACCCACATCGTACACTTTGGATGATGTTTACAAAAAAGGGGCCCGCACCGCACTTTTGACCTTTTTTTGTTTTTGCATTTTTGGAATCTCCTCGTCAAGCCGAGTATTCTCAGTACCCACATGACATACTTTGGATAAGTAATACAAGAGTTTAGCTGGGTAACTCTACAACCAACAGAGCTAGCCCATCAGCGCCTGCGGACAATTGAACTACCAGTGAATGCAAATTTTGCGGAGAATATAATTGCATTGCTTTGGATTAGAGCACTTGAAGGGGAGTGTATCGATACACCCCCCTTCAAGTACTCTACACCAAGGCAGCTGTTCACACAACCGACCGACGAGTCCAGTCTTGTCTGGGATGCAGCTGCCGTAACTGGATACCCCAACAGGCTGGCGCTCGACGCAGATGTTCACACAAAAAACCGACGAGTCGAGACCTGTCTGGGGTGCAGCTGCACCCGACCCCACATCGACCACTTTGGGCTAACCTGATGATGACCTTGAACCTGACCCTCTTTTTTTAATGCATTTTCGGAATCCCCTCTTCAAGCCGAGTATTTTGAGTACCCACATGACGTACTTTTGATAATTAATACAAGAGTTGAGCAGGGTAACGCTACAACCAACAGAGCTAGCCCATCAACGCCTGCGGACAATAAAACTACCAGTGAATGCGAATTTTGATGAGAATATAATTGCAATGCTTTGGGTTAGAGCACTTGAAGGGGGGTGTATCGATACACCCCCCTTCAAGTACTCTACACCAAGGCAGCTGTTCACACAACCGACCGACGCGGTCGGTCCTGTCTGGGATGCAGCTGCTGTAACTGGGTCCCCAGCAGGAGGAGCGCGCGACCCCAGCAGGAGGAGCAGGAGCTGCGCCCGACCCCAGCAGGAGGAGCAGGAGCTGCGCCCGACCCCAGCAGGAGGAGCAGGAGCTGCACCCTACCCCAGCAGGAGCTGCGTCCGACCCCAGCAGGAGGAGCAGGAGCTGCACCCGACCCCAGCAGGAGGAGCAGGAGCTGCGCCCGACCCCAGCAGGAGGAGCAGGAGCTGTGCCCGACCCCAGCAGGAGGAGCGCGCGACCCCAGCAGGAGGAGCAGGAGCTGCGCCCGATCCCAGCAGGAGGAGCAGGAGCTGCACCCTACCCCAGCAGGAGCTGCGTCCGACCCCAACAGGAGGAGCAGGAGCTGCGCCCGACCCCAGCAGGAGGAGCAGGAGCTGCACCCTACCCCAGCAGGAGCTGCGTCCGACCCCAGCAGGAGGAGCAGGAGCTGTGCCCGACCCCAGCAGGAGGAGCAGGAGCTGCGCCCGACCCCAGCAGGAGGAGCAGGAGCTGCGCCCGACCCCAGCAGGAGGAGCAGGAGCTGCGCCCGACCCCAGCAGGAGGAGCAGGAGCTGCACCCGACCCCAGCAGGAGGAGCAGGAGCTGCGCCCTACCCCAGCGGGTAATGCAGCAGCGGGCAATGGATCCACATGCTGTTGATTCCCCGTTGTTTGGAGTACAGAACGTCGTCAAGATCTTGGGTAGTTGAAAACATTATTGGTTCATGAACGTACTTGAACCTTTTGACAATACACCATAGCCTCTTCTTATGGAAATGCTTCAAGGTGCAATCATCGTCGTCTTTTTGGTTGTAGAATTCACCACCTTCAAAGTAATCATCTTCATCGTCAAACGGTCTCTTCTTATTATTGCTATTCACTGTCGTTTCCGCTACAACACATACATCCTCCAACTCGACGTCTGTGATGTCACAATCCCACCTGGGAATGCGGATGCTCTAATTGACTGATGGTGCCAGACCCTTCCAGGAACCCATAATTATAGACCACCCGCGTCGAATTCCGAGCAATAGAACAATAGAACAAAACATCAGCAAAGGGGGTTGTATCGATACACCCCCCTTCAAGTACTCTAATCTAAGGCAGGTGTTCACACAAAAAACCAACGCGTTGAGACCTGTCTGGGAATGCGGATGCTGTAATTGGATACCCGACAGGAGGGCGACCGACCCTTGCAGGAACCCATAATTATAGACCACCCGCGTCGAATTCTGAGCAATAGAACAATAGAACAAAACATCAGCAAAGGGGGGTGTATCGATACACACCCCTTCAAGTACTGTAATCTAAGGCAGGTGTTCACACAAAAAACCAACGCGTCGAGACCTGTCTGGGAATGCGGATGCTGTAATTGGATACTCCGACGGGAGTGCGACCGACCCTTGCAGGAACCCATAATTATAGACCACCCGCGTCGAATTCCGAGCAATAAATCACCAGTTGTCAAACACCCACGGTCTCATTCTTGTTCTAGTCTCCAACAATTCCTGACGCATGGGGGAGCGAAAATCTCCCCCCTAACCCATTATGTGTTAGGGGGAGCGAAAATCTCCCCCTAGTAATTAAATCAACAGAACACCAGTTGTCAAACACCCACGGTCTCATTCTTGTTCGGGAGTTTGAAGTGTGTAGTTGTGTAATAGTGTTGCTGTGTGACGTTCTGTCAGAGTGATCACCCGACGTTTTGACCTAACCTATAAAATGAACCACTTAACCGCCTATGTGTTTAATGATCAGCCTTTGTCTGTACTGTTTGACAGCAGCGATAATCCATGGTTCAAAGCTAAGAATGTAGCTACAATATTGGGCTACGCTAACCCTAAAGAAGCAATCAGAGTACATGTTAGAGAAAAATATCGCAAAACAATTCCTGAAGTATGGGGGAGCGAAAATCTCCCCCTAACCTATAACGAGAAACATTCAATCTTTCTTAACGAGCCGGGATTATATTCGTTACTTATGAAATCTAAAATGCCCATTGCCGAGAAGTTTCAAGATTGGATCTTTGAAGAAGTTTTGCCATCCATTAGAAAAAATGGCCAGTACAGACTTATAAACGAGAACCAACGGCTGCTACAATCACTTACAAAGTCGCTAACAAATAACCGAAAGCTAGATCAAACAAATTCCGAGTTTAAAACTGCAAATGATATATTGTGTATGAAAAACCAATCCATGAATCAAACGCTTACGCTTCTGCGGACGACTATATCAAATCGTTTATTCAGGAGATTGAGGTTATGAACAATAATGCTAGTGATCAGACATTGACATCACCTCAGGCGTCATCTGTAAAACCGATCACTGCCTGCAAGAGACGAAGGAGGCCAACTCCCATCGAAGTGTAAACCAAGAAACCAGGATGGGTACCAAAACCAACAGATGCGTCATGCGTCAAAAGATCCCATAGCGTCATGGATGGAGGATGGGAATACTTTTGCTGTTCAAAACTCGGGAAACAAAGGACAAATTTTATTGAAAATGGAAATGTACGATGGTACAGATATGGTGTTCATGTGCGGTTTATTTTTGGACAAAGATGGTGAAATGCACCAAAGTGTTAAACAAGTAGTTGATAAAGTGGAAAACATGTGGATCGATAAATCAACAGGAGTATCGAAAATTACAGGCTTAACTCAAACTGTTACACAACGCAGTGCAGTTTTGCAACCAACGTCAAAGAAGCGAGCTGTGAGGAAGAAACAACGAGTGTCGCCAGCAGTCAATTAGAGCATCCGCATTCCCAGACAAGAGGGCGACGCGTCAGTTTTTTGTGTGTGTGTGTGTGTGTGTGTGTGTGAACACCTGCGCCCGGCCAACTACTACTAGAGATGTCGAGCAGAAGCACTTTCATGTCAGAGTTTCCGAGCGTGAACGGCACTGCAGCAACCGTGGACCTGAGAGCTACCCTCAACAACTGCAAGTCTGACTCCCGCTCCTGGTGTAGACCAGGATAGCCGATCTCCGAGAGGAATGCGGCTATCTCATCACTGCGATGGCGCGAGCCACCACACCCTTTGGCGAGACGATCATCGTGATCCTGGAGGGGCAGGTCGGGGACGACTTCTTTCTACGAGTCTACCTGCCTAGGCGCTTCAACGAGGTCCTGAGCAACACCGACATCGAGCGCTACAACGGCGGGTTTGGAGAACGCCTTCGCTTGGTGAAGCGCAGCCCGAGGGGTGCCAATAGTAGATTCACACCTTTGGAGTTTATGTAAAGCAAAACTTGAAGATTATGTAAATACATTTGTAAATTAGTGTTCGTAGTCAATACTTATAGCCACGTTCAGAACATAACCACTGTGTTATTTATTTCACTTAACCCCAAAAATGTCCTTTAGTAGTAAGTTTAAGAGCGTGAGTATGGTAACTGTGAGGTGTTTAGCTCATCAGCGTCATCATCAGAATCATCGATATTTGTACATAGATGTAACCAACCGCGTAATGCGATACAATTGGTTAGAGCGCATCGTGTGTGAGCTGTCTTGTGATGGTGACATCGCACTGCGTTTGTTGATAGTAGACTGTTGATTGACGATAGTGATCCGCAACCAATATCGCTGATATCAATGACATTAGTAGTACAGTGATCCGTGATGAAATTGCATCGTACAAACTCTATTTTCTCAGTACCTTTGACATAGACAATCGGTCGTTTGACGATACATGCACGTAACTTTTCCTCTAGATCATGATACCAGATATCACCTTGAGCCCATTCCAATCCGTGACAGTGTTTTGTGAGCCAATAGCGTTCACGTAGTTTCTCTTGTGATAGGAAATCTCGACTGAATGGTGATTTGGCGATATGATGCATTAGCAGTGTTCCACTGGCCAATTCCAAGTCACACACTTCCTTCAGAATATAATCGCTATTGCTGTCCTTGAAACATTGAAAATCCAAAATAATGGGAGATGCTACATTTTTACGAGGTACTCTGCGTAAACAATCCATCTTGTATGAGTGTTGGTTGCCGACTGATTATGATTTAACCGACAAAGTCCACATTTAGATCGCGATGTTGATTAATTTCGATGACGTTGGTAAATCCGCATATACCAAACAGTTGCCAATCTCTGTGAGTGCAGGGATGCATTATACCACATCGATATCGATAGTAGCAACAGTAGTACTAGTAGTAGTAGTGGTCATCGACACATCGATCACTCTTCTTTATTCTTCCGCAATGTGCAAAATCTTGTACGTGACAACTGGTACTAACAGCGATCTTCATCGCCTATGTATTTAATAACCAGATAGGAGCTGCTCTGTATGACAGTAGTAACAACCCTAGGTTCATAGTTACAGAGGTTGCTCAAATCTTGAGCTACGTTAATCATAAAAAAGCACTTCTAGCACAAGTTAGTGAACAATACAAGTCAACAAACTTAGAAACGAGAAACTTCAGTCTTTGCAATCCTTTACAAAGCCCCTAACAAATAACAGAAACTAGATCAAATTACCTCGGAGTTTAAAACTAGAAAATTATATGTATATATATATATATATATATTGTGTAAGGAGACCCAGACCATGATTCAAATGTTGTCTGAACAGACCTCTAAAGAAGCAGTGTTGCCTGAATAACTTGACTTCGAGCCTTTATCGTATGTTAGTTCGTTAACAAAATAACTTGTACATTAACACGACGATCACTTTTCTTGCTTAAGTCACGATGTGCATTATGGCGTACGGGACGATTGGTAATAACAGCGTTTAAAGTAAACTGTGCACATTCGTTGTGATACGTCTTGTCACAGCAGGTTAGATTTCACATTCTCACATTCAACATCAATTACAATTGTAGACGTAATCTCATTTCATCTGTTGTGATTTAAGTCCACGTTAACCGTTGTACATCCTCACGCGGCTCGTAAGTGTAATGAGTATTTAGTATGACAATAAACTTCTCGAATGTTAGTACGTTAAATCGTAGCTTGTTCATTGACGCATCGATCCCTATTCTTGTTTCAGTCTCAATATGCATTATGGCGTACGTGCCAGATGGTACTAACAACGCTTGAAATAAACTGCACACATGTGTTGCGATACATCCAAACACAACAAGTTAGATGCATCATTCTAACATTCAGCATCAATTGAAATGTTATGCGTGGTATCATTTCATCTGGTGTAATTTGAGGGAATAACTCGACTACGAACCTTTATCGTATGTTAGTTCATTAACAACGTAACTTGTACATTGACGCATTGATCACTTTTCATGCTTAAGTCACAATGTGCATTATGTTGTATGTGACGACTGGTAATAGCAATGCTTGAAGTAAACTGAGCACATGTGTTGCGATACGTCTTGTCACAGCAGGTTATATTGCTCATTTCCCCATTCAACATCAATTACAATTGTATGCGTAATCTCATTTCATCGGTTGTAATTCAAGTCCGCGTTAACTGTTGTACATCCTCACGCGGTTCGTAAGTGTAACGAGTATTTAGTTTTACATTAAACTTCTCGTATGTCAATCCCAAGTATTCGGTGTTTCAAGAAGTTTGCCTTTCCCTCAAGAATTGTCACTAGCATTATAACATACGCGTTTAATAACCAGATCGCACTTGTAATATTTTTGTATATCGATAAAAATTCCAAGTAATCGAGGTTTGAAGAAGTTCGCACATTGATAAAAAAAAAAAATCCAAGTAAACGATGTTTGAAGACGTTTGAGTTTTCACCATCACACAAGTTCCAATCTTGAGTAATGTCAACCCAAGAAAATGAAAGCTAACAGCATCACGTAGTTGTGTTAAGTTACGATAGGTATAGTTAGGTTTATTAAGACTGTTTCCAGTTAGAAAGGGGAAACATAGAGAGACTTATCTCATCGTTAGGTTACGATATCCAGTGTAAAGTTAGGTCCCTGCATAGAAATAGGAAACGTAGGCAGTTGTATCTCATCCTTAGGTTATGTTATGCTCTGTTAAGTTAGGTTTGTGCTTATAGATAGAAAATATTGTCAGGAGTATCTCGTCGTTAGGTTAAGTCATGCTCTGTTAAGTTAGGTTTGTTGTTGATTATAAAAAAAAATCTGTGCCTTAATGTCGGCGCGCGCATTATGATTATACCCATTTAAATTGCGCGCGCCGACATTGAGGCACAGATTTTTTTTATAATCAACAACAAACCTAACTTAACAGAGCATGACTTAACCTAACGACGAGATACTCCTGACAATATTTCCTATCTATAAGCACAAACCTAACTTAACAGAGCATAACATAACCTAAGAATGAGATACAACTGCCTACGTTTCCTATTTCTATGCAGGGACCTAACTTTACACTGGATATCGTAACCTAACGATGAGATAAGTCTCTCTATGTTTCCCCTTTCTAACTGGAAACAGTCTTAATAAACCTAACTATACCTATCGTAACTTAACACAACTACGTGATGCTGTTAGCTTTCATTTTCTTGGGTTGACATTACTCAAGATTGGAACTTGTGTGATGGTGAAAACTCAAACGTCTTCAAACATCGTTTACTTGGATTTTTTTTTTTATCAATGTGCGAACTTCTTCAAACCTCGATTACTTGGAATTTTTATCGATATACAAAAATATTACAAGTGCGATCTGGTTATTAAACGCGTATGTTATAATGCTAGTGACAATTCTTGAGGGAAAGGCAAACTTCTTGAAACACCGAATACTTGGGATTGACATACGAGAAGTTTAATGTAAAACTAAATACTCGTTACACTTACGAACCGCGTGAGGATGTACAACAGTTAACGCGGACTTGAATTACAACCGATGAAATGAGATTACGCATACAATTGTAATTGATGTTGAATGGGGAAATGAGCAATATAACCTGCTGTGACAAGACGTATCGCAACACATGTGCTCAGTTTACTTCAAGCATTGCTATTACCAGTCGTCACATACAACATAATGCACATTGTGACTTAAGCATGAAAAGTGATCAATGCGTCAATGTACAAGTTACGTTGTTAATGAACTAACATACGATAAAGGTTCGTAGTCGAGTTATTCCCTCAAATTACACCAGATGAAATGATACCACGCATAACATTTCAATTGATGCTGAATGTTAGAATGATGCATCTAACTTGTTGTGTTTGGATGTATCGCAACACATGTGTGCAGTTTATTTCAAGCGTTGTTAGTACCATCTGGCACGTACGCCATAATGCATATTGAGACTGAAACAAGAATAGGGATCGATTCGTCAATGAACAAGCTACGATTTAACGTACTAACATTCGAGAAGTTTATTGTCATACTAAATACTCATTACACTTACGAGCCGCGTGAGGATGTACAACGGTTAACGTGGACTTAAATCACAACAGATGAAATGAGATTACGTCTACAATTGTAATTGATGTTGAATGTGAGAATGTGAAATCTAACCTGCTGTGACAAGACGTATCACAACGAATGTGCACAGTTTACTTTAAACGCTGTTATTACCAATCGTCCCGTACGCCATAATGCACATCGTGACTTAAGCAAGAAAAGTGATCGTCGTGTTAATGTACAAGTTATTTTGTTAACGAACTAACATACGATAAAGGCTCGAAGTCAAGTTATTCAGGCAACACTGCTTCTTTAGAGGTCTGTTCAGACAACATTTGAATCATGGTCTGGGTCTCCTTACACAATATATATATATATATATATATATATATATATACATATAATTTTCTAGTTTTAAACTCCGAGGTAATTTGATCTAGTTTCTGTTATTTGTTAGGGGCTTTGTAAAGGATTGCAAAGACTGAAGTTTCTCGTTTCTAAGTTTGTTGACTTGTATTGTTCACTAACTTGTGCTAGAAGTGCTTTTTTATGATTAACGTAGCTCAAGATTTGAGCAACCTCTGTAACTATGAACCTAGGGTTGTTACTACTGTCATACAGAGCAGCTCCTATCTGGTTATTAAATACATAGGCGATGAAGATCGCTGTTAGTACCAGTTGTCACGTACAAGATTTTGCACATTGCGGAAGAATAAAGAAGAGTGATCGATGTGTCGATGACCACTACTACTACTAGTACTACTGTTGCTACTATCGATATCGATGTGGTATAATGCATCCCTGCACTCACAGAGATTGGCAACTGTTTGGTATATGCGGATTTACCAACGTCATCGAAATTAATCAACATCGCGATCTAAATGTGGACTTTGTCGGTTAAATCATAATCAGTCGGCAACCAACACTCATACAAGATGGATTGTTTACGCAGAGTACCTCGTAAAAATGTAGCATCTCCCATTATTTTGGATTTTCAATGTTTCAAGGACAGCAATAGCGATTATATTCTGAAGGAAGTGTGTGACTTGGAATTGGCCAGTGGAACACTGCTAATGCATCATATCGCCAAATCACCATTCAGTCGAGATTTCCTATCACAAGAGAAACTACGTGAACGCTATTGGCTCACAAAACACTGTCACGGATTGGAATGGGCTCAAGGTGATATCTGGTATCATGATCTAGAGGAAAAGTTACGTGCATGTATCGTCAAACGACCGATTGTCTATGTCAAAGGTACTGAGAAAATAGAGTTTGTACGATGCAATTTCATCACGGATCACTGTACTACTAATGTCATTGATATCAGCGATATTGGTTGCGGATCACTATCGTCAATCAACAGTCTACTATCAACAAACGCAGTGCGATGTCACCATCACAAGACAGCTCACACACGATGCGCTCTAACCAATTGTATCGCATTACGCGGTTGGTTACATCTATGTACAAATATCGATGATTCTGATGATGACGCTGATGAGCTAAACACCTCACAGTTACCATACTCACGCTCTTAAACTTACTACTAAAGGACATTTTTGGGGTTAAGTGAAATAAATAACACAGTGGTTATGTTCTGAACGTGGCTATAAGTATTGACTACGAACACTAATTTACAAATGTATTTACATAATCTTCAAATTTTGCTTTACATAAACTCCAAAGGTGTGAATCTGCTATTGGCACCCCTCGGGCTGCGCTTCACCAAGCGAAGGCGTTCTCCAAACCCACCGTTGTAGCGCTCGATGTCGGTGTTGCTCAGGACCTCGTTGAAGCGCCTAGGCAGGTAGACTCGTAGAAAGAAGTCGTCCCCGACCTGCCCCTCCAGGATCACGATGATCGTCTCGCCAAAGGGTGTGGTGGCTCGCGCCATCGCAGTGATGAGATAGCCGCATTCCTCTCGGAGATCGGCTATCCTGGTCTACACCAGGAGCGGGAGTCAGACTTGCAGTTGTTGAGGGTAGCTCTCAGGTCCACGGTTGCTGCAGTGCCGTTCACGCTCGGAAACTCTGACATGAAAGTGCTTCTGCTCGACATCTCTAGTAGTAGTTGGCCGGGCGCAGGTGTTCACACACACACACACAAAACCGACGCGTCGCCCTCCTGTCTGGGAATGCGGATGCTCTAATTGACTGCTGGCGACACTCGTTGTTTCTTCCTCACAGCTCGCTTCTTTGACGTTGGTTGCAAAACTGCACTGCGTTGTGTAACAGTTTGAGTTAAGCCTGTAATTTTCGATACTCCTGTTGATTTATCGATCCACATGTTTTCCACTTTATCAACTACTTGTTTAACACTTTGGTGCATTTCACCATCTTTGTCCAAAAATAAACCGCACATGAACACCATATCTGTACCATCGTACATTTCCATTTTCAATAAAATTTGTCCTTTGTTTCCCGGGTTTTGAACAGCAAAAGTATTCCCATCCTCCATCCATGACGCTATGGGATCTTTTGACGCATGACGCATCTGTTGGTTTTGGTACCCATCCTGGTTTCTTGGTTTCCACTTCGATGGGAGTTGGCCTCCTTCGTCTCTTGCAGGCAGTGATCGGTTTTACAGATGACGCCTGAGGTGATGTCAATGTCTGATCACTAGCATTATTGTTCATAACCTCAATCTCCTGAATAAACGATTTGATATAGTCGTCCGCAGAAGCGTAAGCGTTTGATTCATGGATTGGTTTTTCATACACAATATATCATTTGCAGTTTTAAACTCGGAATTTGTTTGATCTAGCTTTCGGTTATTTGTTAGCGACTTTGTAAGTGATTGTAGCAGCCGTTGGTTCTCGTTTATAAGTCTGTACTGGCCATTTTTTCTAATGGATGGCAAAACTTCTTCAAAGATCCAATCTTGAAACTTCTCGGCAATGGGCATTTTAGATTTCATAAGTAACGAATATAATCCCGGCTCGTTAAGAAAGATTGAATGTTTCTCGTTATAGGTTAGGGGGAGATTTTCGCTCCCCCATACTTCAGGAATTGTTTTGCGATATTTTTCTCTAACATGTACTCTGATTGCTTCTTTAGGGTTAGCGTAGCCCAATATTGTAGCTACATTCTTAGCTTTGAACCATGGATTATCGCTGCTGTCAAACAGTACAGACAAAGGCTGATCATTAAACACATAGGCGGTTAAGTGGTTCATTTTATAGGTTAGGTCAAAACGTCGGGTGATCACTCTGACAGAACGTCACACAGCAACACTATTACACAACTACACACTTCAAACTCCCGAACAAGAATGAGACCGTGGGTGTTTGACAACTGGTGTTCTGTTGATTTAATTACTAGGGGGAGATTTTCGCTCCCCCTAACACATAATGGGTTAGGGGGGAGATTTTCGCTCCCCCATGCGTCAGGAATTGTTGGAGACTAGAACAAGAATGAGACCGTGGGTGTTTGACAACTGGTGATTTATTGCTCGGAATTCGACGCGGGTGGTCTATAATTATGGGTTCCTGCAAGGGTCGGTCGCACTCCCGTCGGAGTATCCAATTACAGCATCCGCATTCCCAGACAGGTCTCGACGCGTTGGTTTTTTGTGTGAACACCTGCCTTAGATTACAGTACTTGAAGGGGTGTGTATCGATACACCCCCCTTTGCTGATGTTTTGTTCTATTGTTCTATTGCTCAGAATTCGACGCGGGTGGTCTATAATTATGGGTTCCTGCAAGGGTCGGTCGCCCTCCTGTCGGGTATCCAATTACAGCATCCGCATTCCCAGACAGGTCTCAACGCGTTGGTTTTTTGTGTGAACACCTGCCTTAGATTAGAGTACTTGAAGGGGGGTGTATCGATACAACCCCCTTTGCTGATGTTTTGTTCTATTGTTCTATTGCTCGGAATTCGACGCGGGTGGTCTATAATTATGGGTTCCTGGAAGGGTCTGGCACCATCAGTCAATTAGAGCATCCGCATTCCCAGGTGGGATTGTGACATCACAGACGTCGAGTTGGAGGATTTATGTGTTGCAGCGGAAACGACAGTGAATAGCAATAATAAGAAGAGACCGTTTGACGATGAAGATGATTACTTTGAAGGTGGTGAATTCTACAACCAAAAAGACGACGATGATTGCACCTTGAAGCATTTCCATAAGAAGAGGCTATGGTGTATTGTCAAAAGGTTCAAGTACGTTCATGAACCAATAATGTTTTCAACTACCCAAGATCTTGACGACGTTCTGTACTCCAAACAACGGGGAATCAACAGCATGTGGATCCATTGCCCGCTGCTGCATTACCCGCTGGGGTAGGGCGCAGCTCCTGCTCCTCCTGCTGGGGTCGGGTGCAGCTCCTGCTCCTCCTGCTGGGGTAGGGCGCAGCTCCTGCTGGGGTCAAGGTCATCATCAGGTTAGCCCAAAGTGGTCGATGTGGGGTCGGGTGCAGCTGCACCCCAGACAGGTCTCGACTCGTCGGTTTTTTGTGTGAACATCTGCGTCGAGCGCCAGCCTGTTGGGGTATCCAGTTACGGCAGCTGCATCCCAGACAAGACTGGACTCGTCGGTCGGTTGTGTGAACAGCTGCCTTGGTGTAGAGTACTTGAAGGGGGGTGTATCGATACACTCCCCTTCAAGTGCTCTAATCCAAAGCAATGCAATTATATTCTCCGCAAAATTTGCATTCACTGGTAGTTCAATTGTCCGCAGGCGCTGATGGGCTAGCTCTGTTGGTTGTAGAGTTACCCAGCTAAACTCTTGTATTACTTATCCAAAGTATGTCATGTGGGTACTGAGAATACTCGGCTTGACGAGGAGATTCCAAAAATGCAAAAACAAAAAAAGGTCAAAAGTGCGGTGCGGGCCCCTTTTTTGTAAACATCATCCAAAGCGTACGATGTGGGTACTCAAATGACTCGTCTTGACGAGGAGATTCCAAAAATGCAAAAAAACAAAAAAGGTCAAAATTGTGGTGCGGGCCCCTTTTTTGTAAACATCATCCAAAGTGTACGATGTGGGTACTCAAATGACTCGGCTTGACAAGACGAACAATAATCTGCAATCAGAATTCAGATCCGACCTATGATAAGCCAGATCGCTCTGAGGGGGGGAGGAGGAGGAGGGGGGGAGGAGGAGGAGGAGGAGGGGGGAGGGGGAGGGGGAGGGGGGAGGAGGAGGGGGAGGAGGAGGAGGAGGGGGAGGAGGAGGAGGAGGAGGAGGAGTGGGAGGGGGAGGAGGAGGGGGAGGAGGAGGAGGAGGAGGGGGAGGAGGAGGAGGAGGAGGTACTGCTGCTCCTGCTGGGGTAGAACTCACCATCTCTCACTACTTTCCAGCGAAACGTGAATCTCTTTAGATTGGAAGGGTTCGAAGCGTTTCATTCTTTCTTGGATTTATCTTTAATTATACTTGGGTTGAAGACATGCTTAAAGCCAGACTGTTTAAGAAATAAAAGAAGATTTATAATTAAAGTTCAGTAATATAGAAAAAGGATCGAACAGTTAATCTTTTTTTTGAAAGACAGAAGTTATAAGCAAAACCAAGTTTAATTTTATTTTGAATTTTGAACTGTTTTATTTGACAAGAAAAAGTTTTATTTTGTTTATTTAAATAAATACAAGAAGAGTTTATTAATTTCTTTTATATATTTTTTTATGACCACTTCTTATCACCCACAAGAAAAATTATAGCCTGCTAGTCAGCGCTATAAGGCCATTGTTGAAGTAAACGTTGTTGACCAACCAGCTATTTGAGCATGCAGCTGTTTGACCAAGCAGCTGTTTACTTTTATCTTCTAATAACACTGTCTTCAGCTCTACAGCAACTTTACCATTACCATTAAATTTGCATTTTCTTGGTTACGCGTGACTCGATTTCCATAAATGATTTGTCGTTAATAATTCCTATTGTTTACGTATGCTGTAACTTTTTCGTAAAACATACAATTTTCTTTTAGATATTTACAATTTAAATTTTTAACCGGCCGCCATTTTGAAACGGGAAAATTTAGGAAAATATAATTTATATGAAATATTTTAGTTACAAAGATGAACATGTGTGCCAAGTTTCGTCATTGTTTCTTAAACAGGCTCTGAGATATCCAGGTTTATGTAAAAACCACATACAAACAGGCAGACAGAAAACTGTTCGAGACAGAACACATTTGTTGCCATGCATTTTTTGCTTGTTTTGACCTCTAGAATAATCTGGTAGAGTTTGTCGTAGTGGAAGCTGGACACCCTGTATAGTTGGAAATAGCAACTATTTAGGAATGTTTTATGAATATTCGTTTGATAGGTAGGCTATGTCGATTTCTCAAAACAAGTCAAGCCTGTAATTTTGTCCAACTGTAGTAATGCCGGCGGAAGAAGCATTAACGTAAGCTGTCAGACTTGTTTCGTAAGGAAAGTCAGTAAAGAGTGTAGCCCTCAACAGTTAGGCATTCCGAGGTCAACATTACGGGATAGATTAAAATCAAACAGAATGTGTCAGCCTGATATGGGAAGAACTCCGGTTTTAAATGAGGAGCAGTAAAGATAATTAACCAATGATACTTGTCAAGGAAAATTGTGTTTACATAAAAAAAAACACCATCCAAATACCATAGAAACGTTGGAACTAAGTAAGATAAATGTGGAAGATAGTAGACTAAGAGGGAAGTTGAAACGAGGAGTCACGGACAGGCTGAAGACGAAACCCAATGGTATTTACAGCAAACAGGTTTTGAAAGAAAAATAAATGGGCTTGAGCGTACAGGAGCTCATTTCTGTAAAAGAGAGGCATGGTTAAAAAATAAAAAAATAGAATACAAGTGCATGCAACACAAAGGCTCGATTATTATAAAACTAACAGGATGATGAGCTATTTAAAATCCTATTTAAAGCTCTAAACCAAGATGCAGACATTTCAAATAATGTAAAAAAAAAACACCAAAACTAATATAATCCCGGTTTCTCTTCTTTCGAACATTGTGGGAAATACGAAATAATTTTTTAAAAAACTCCATTTCATCTCAAATTAGCTACCATCGTACCCGTTATCAACTGGAAATTCAACAGTTGTATGTGCTACGTTCTGTGGTTAACCCGTGGAACTACTACGAATCGTGATCAGCTGTTTGAATTCCCATCAGCTCAAACTAAAATGAATGCCCATAAGAATAACGCACGCAGGATTCAAACTTTGGCTCCCTGTGGGCCGGAGCCCAGTGGTAATTTCTTAAAATCCTTTCTCAGCGGTTACCTACGTTATGGAAATAATATAGTGCTAAATTTCGTGGTTTTAGGTGTAGTGGTTTGACAATGGGAGTGATCGGTTTTCGTCTTTATAGGTATAGGATAAATTATAACAAAACAAAAGAGTAGTCCTTAAGAGATCCCTTGATCCATTATTAATGAAGTTCGGCTCAGAGTTTTTTAAGAGTAGAAGAAGCGAAGAGCACACACATTACTTATTTCCAATGTAAGATATCTCTCAAACTTAATAATTGGAATGAAAAAATGGACCCTGATATAAATGTTTTTGACACTTTACTGAAAGCAGTTCTAATCTTAAGTCAATATGATCCACAATCTGAGCAGTTAGAAGTACCCTCTGTGGCGTACAGAATGTCAATACCTCTGAACATAGCTGCAATCACTGCCAAAAGTTATGCAGTTCGTGAAGCATATAAAGGAGAAACTGTAGATTTAAGCAAGGACAATATTTCCCAACACTTTCTTGATGAAGAAAAAATCAGTGGGCGATAAGTATTGGCAGAATATCAAGTAATATGAGAAAAGGAGCTGCGGCTGGTAAACTTCAAAGATTTGCTCTGACAGAAGATATAGTAAAAGTGTGTTTATATTTAAAAGAGATGAGGATTTTAGAAAGTAGTAGTGTCACACGCCAACCTTATGATAGCTTGATGGACATGTTAATGTGTCGCATTATGTGCCTGATCCGATGAAGACCAGATGATTTCAAACGAGCAACCTATCTACAATACAGTTTATTGAACAAGCAAGATGATTAGACTATATGGTAAAGCAATGCAGCAAACGTAACAGCGAGAAAAATTGCGAAAGCATTGAGCAAATTTAAATCGAAAACTGCCGAAATGTTTACATTTTTTTGTTTCAGGGAAAAAATTAAAATTGTACCAATTATTCTGATACTTTACCAGGTAAGCAATTTTGGTATTATATAAGGTTGTTAGGTCCCAGGAGGTTAACAACTATGTTTGGCCGACCCTGGTATTTTTCCCCCAATGTGTCCTTCTAAACAAAATAAATCTGATCAAACTTTTTGTAATACGATCTGCAGTAAAAGACGTTTTAGGGTTGCCAAATGATATTCACTATTATGGTCCATTGTCTAATATTGTACAAAGGGTTGGGTGTTACAACAGCATAATGGAAAGCGTATATCCAAAAAGTAAATGTCTGTGTTCTTGAAGGATAACCCATATATTTCATATTATAGAAACTTTGATCATGAAATCAATGACTGCTTTAACAAATTTCATATAACAGATGTAGATACATTTTTTAACTATAACCAAAAGTAATTAGGTTAAAACTTCAAAATTTAGAATTTGAAAATCTATGCTCTCTTCTGAGGCAAAAATAAAAGGTACTATTCTGATCAAACAATGTACTTCAATAAATAAATAAGTGTACGAGCTTAAGGGCCTTACTGATTCTTAATATAGATTAAATAAAAATGGTCGGAAATGTTGCTCCAGGAAGATAATTACAGGGAAGATCCAATGATTGCAACCGGTATAGGCATGATCGTTTATCCGAGAGACATAGCGTAGAAACATTGCCACATGCGTTCTTCTCATAAATGTTCGACTAAAAATAATTAGTTCACTGATAGCCTGTGAATACAGATTAAAATCTAAGGAAATATATGAAGAAATTACAGCAAATGCAGAAAATAATACAATTTTACGTAGTGAAATTATTACCTTAATATATCAAAGCCAAATGCCACTGACTGACTGACCTATCACGAAATCTCCATAACTATAAGGTCTACAGAGTTGAAATTTGACAAATAGGTTCCTCTTTGGCCCTAGGTGCTTGCTAAGAAACGGTATTACGAAATTCTCCCTGTGTTTCGCCCCGCTGGGTCCCATAGTTACCATGTATTCCTTATGGACTTTCACTTTGGTTTGACCTGATGAAAATTCAAACAGCTGATCTTGATTCGTAGTAGTTGCATGGGCTAATCACAGAATACAAGGCCTTTCGTTTTATTTATCAACATTCAATACATAAGCTATAATATTTGCTGATATTATTTTCTTACCAAGTTTGTTTATGTGAAGACCAAGTCTTATATGAAAGCGTTTTGAGGGGCTAATATCTAAATAAGTTTTATGATTCATCTTGTCATTTACACGTTTTAGTTGTTTATTGATTGCGTTTATCGTTTCATTGACAAGGAAGGTCATTTGGTAAGCCACAAATAACTATATTTGTATTTTTTGTTTCCATAACAAAACCTTTGAATGAGCCTACCAAGCCTGCTCCCCAATCCATAAATTCTGTTTCTGTATTTTCTGGCATATGATTTGTACCTGCCAGAAGAATTAGGTGATCAGAAACTAGAAACTAAAGGAAAACTCTACAATCCCTAGCTTATTAAATAATGGAAATGTTTATGAAAGTAAGGCAGAAAAAGCAAATCTGTTCGCTGATTACTATCAGTCGACGTTTCATCCTAACGATGACATTCAAGTTGCTGAATTTTCATATCACGTCACCTCAGTCATTTCATCACTATGGTACACCGTCGAGAGACCTGTAAAATATACTTCCCCATCAGAAATATCTCATCACATAAAGACATTAAAAAATAAAAAATCTCCTGGTCATGATGGTATACCTAACATTGTACTCAAAAATTTACCTAAAGAAAGGACTTGCTTTCCTCGTATATCTTTTCAATGCTTGCCTCAGTATCTCATACTTCCCAACAACGTGGAAACATTCCTTAATCACAATAATCCATAAACCTGGAAATCCTTCATCTCAAGTAAATAGTTATCGTCCTATCAGCCTTCTCACAAATTTGTCAAAGTTATTCGAAAAAATTATAAAAAAAGTTTAGACACTTATGTGAAAAGTATATCTCGTATACCCCCACAACAATTTGGCTTCCGTTCTCATCATTCTACAAGTCACCAACTATTAAGAGTATCAGAAGATATAATACAGGGCTTTAAAAGAATATGTCATACTACTGCTGTATTTCTAGATGTAGGTCAGGCTTTTGATCGTGTTTGGCATGATGGCTTATTATTTAAATTGAGAGAATTTGGTATCCCTGGTTATTTAAAAAGTATTATAAAAAGCTTTCTTGAAGATAGGTCATTTGCAGTGAAAATTGGTGGAGTTTTATCTACAACCAGGCCCATACAAGCCGGAGTGCCACAAGGTGCAATTTTGTCGCCTCTTTTATATAACATATACACTTCAGACATGCCTCTGTCAACTAATGTTAAAACCGCTGTTTTTGCTGATGATAACCTTATTTATTCCACACACCATGACATTCATATTGCTACAACAAACGTTCAAGAATCCCTGGACAATTTAATTCATTGGTTTACGAGATGGAGAATAGCAATCAATCCCAACAAAAGTGAGGCAAAAATCTTTACTCTTCGCAGACCTAAAGAACCTCAAAATCTTGAAATATTAGACGATGAAATACCATGGAACCCTCCAGATCAGGCAATAAAATATTTAGGAGTTTATTTTGACCGAAAACTAAATTGGAAATTTCACATAAACAAAAAGCTTAACTTAGCATATGGAAGATTATCAAAACTGTTCCCATTATTAAACAAGAAATCATCTCTATCAGTGAAAAATGGTATTCTTAACCAGCATGGGCTCCGCAGGGGGTGGTGTACTACTTCAGCGATTCTATCACTGGTAGAGAAGCGATGGACGCTTTTGAAGAGGGCGATTCACTGGGAATGACGCTCTGCGATTTGAGCAAAGCGTTCGATTGCGTCTCGCACGAACTGCTTTTGAAAAAATTAGAACATTACGGTGTTGCTGGTGCTGTGCTCTGCACAATGAAATCATATCTTCTTGCGAGGAACGCATGGCGTGCCGCAGGGGTTCGTACTTGGCCCTATGCTCTTTCTGATCCTTGTCAATGACCTAGACCTTAAGGGACGTTCGCTTTTATTTGCGGACGACACAACCCTGTTGACAACGGGTAAAGATATCAATCAAATGCCAACTGATTATGCCGCTCTTTTCAGTGATGCCAAGGACTGGTTTGTAGCAAGCAGGTTGATATTAAATGAAGACAAAACACAGCGCCTCGTCTGTACTCTTAAGAGGTGTGACCTCTCTTATCCTGTGAAACTATTGGGCTTTTGGATTGATCCAAAACTGACCTGGAATGAGCACGAACTCCAGTCCCACAAACTCTCCAGAGTACTGTACTTACTGAGGAAGCATAAGACATCGGTGCCAGCAGATTTTCTGGTCTCGGCATACCATGCTTTGTTCCATAACGACATCTTATATGGACTAGTACTATGGGGACACGCCTCTGAAACAAAGAAAATTCTACTTCATCAAAAGAAGGCAGTCAGGCTCTTATGTTCGGCAGGAAATACCGACCACTGCAGCCCTTATTTTCCAGATTACACATTCTGACCACCTTTAGTCAATATGTACTTGACTCGCTTGTGTATATCAAGGAAAATATTAGCTCTTTTGCTCAACGCAGTAAAACACATCTTCACAACACCCGAAGATCAGGCAACCTGGACATGCTGAGACGCAGACTCTCAAAATCCCTGAACACTTTTCCTATCATGGCCATAAAATTCTATAATTCCAAATAAACTCCGTCAGGCAGAAAACCGAAAGTTTAAGCAAGTGATTCTAGCGAGGCTTTTGTCTTGACCACTGTACTCAATAAAAGTTTCTAGAGGACCCGTGGAGGGGAGGCTTTCCACTGCCCCAGTAACCAGTGATTATTATCTTCAAGAAATAAGAACACCAATCAATTTGACTCAGTCTCCAGAATCATCTGGTCAACGACGTCGCAGCGGCAATAAGGTTATAAAACAGGTGCGGCGATGTCAAGTAATAAACACACTAAATATATTAATATAATCAAACCCCTGTTTAAGACTGTTGGTGAAGGTTTAAGGCAGGTAACTGGTAATAAAATAGACTATGTTTATTGGGACGATCCTAATGAACTTGTAGATAGGTTAAGATTGCCTTGGTTAAGTCAACAAGCTGGTAATTCTGGGGTGGGAAATGAGATAGATTCTATTATAGAAGGATTGAGAGAGAGTGGAATTATTTATTGAATAAAAAGATGTTTGTAGATACATTTTATAGTGTTTATAATCCATTTAGTAAACCTCCTAATGCTATAAGTTTGAAAGAAACTACTTTAAATATAAAATATGATAGTTGGAATGCTTTCAATTATAAAATTGGTAGTGTTAAAGATGAGGAGTTTATTGATGATGTGTCGACTTTGGGCCAGACGTTAACCAGGAAAGACGTTTAGTTGCCTTTGCACAAGGTAATACTAAATATGAGTTTTTAGAATCCCAGAGTAATAAGTGGAACGCTAATAAGCGCAAAATTACTAATGTGGAAAGGGGTAAAAGTTTAGACGATTTACCCACATTAGAGCAGACTTTAATAAGAAAAAATGGTGCCTTTGTACTGGGTGATAATAAATATGATATTTTAGAATCGGAGAAAAATGTTTGGAACGCCAAAAAGCGAAAGATTGGGAATTTTAAGAGTGCCGAAAATTTAGATGAAGACCCAACTTTACAACAAAATTCAATAAGAAAGGATGGTGCCTTTGTACAGGGTGATAATAAATATGAGTTTTTAGAACGAAGAGAAAACAATTGAGACGCTAAACACCATACAATTATTAACCTGGGGGAAGGCAAAGATAGTGGTGATGCTGTAAATGTTTCTCAAGTACCAACAAAGAGCAAAGGATTTTGGGATTTTGGAAATAAAAGATTAGTTAAACCCGCTGTCGATGATAATGATTGTGTAAAAAAACATCAGAGTATAACATTGGAAGGTCTTAAGTTAGATGGTAAAATTAATTAATAAACATTTTACCAGGAACATTGCCAAATGATGTGGCTGTCGTCAATCAAATATTACCTTTTTTAACAAAAGGTGAGAAAAGCATAATAAAACAGGGGGATAAAAATTATAATGTATTAACTCCGACCTCCCTAGGTCGTGTATATGGAAAGACGACCATTGGTGGTACACACACACCATCTGCAGAAAAAATACCCAACACAGTGAGCTGTTCCTTATCTTTGTTGCTGGTTACTCGATAGAAGTCCTCCTTTGATCCTCTTTCACCAATCACCCTTCCTGATTTGGGACATAAGAGGAAGCCCGTTTCATCGGCATTAAATACTCGACTTGGGTCTTTCAGCACATCAAAACGACCATCCTTTTTGAGCCACGTCTCAACCTCGGAAAACCATTTCTTCACTGACTCTTCAGTCACTGCAGCTCTTGCTATGGTTAGTGATTCTGCTTCTTTTTCGACTATTTTTGGGTGCCGTTTTTTGAAGGCCTCCCACCATGTTAATCCGGGTCGGTTATCCTTAAATATAGTTATTTTCTTTTGTTCATCAAGAATTCTCTTAACAGTGTCAAGGAGAATTGTTCGATGGAGCTGGTAGGCTTTTCTTGCTATTGTTAGGAGCCATTCTTCCAACTTATTTTCTTCGGCTTTTGTCAACACTGGACCCATTTTCTTCCCTTCAGCCACTTTCCCACTGACACGCCAGACAAGTGATGATCTGAAGCAATAATATATTTGTAGAGAAACAGCTTAGGTAAACAGCTAAATGTTTGCTTGTTTAAAAAAATTGTAAATTTGGTAAACAATAGCGTCGTTGTTTAAAGACAGCACAATACCTTAAGAAACCATCACTTCGGCTGTTAAAACCTAAGTAGGCAATACATAAACATAGTTACCTTGGAACATTATAAGTAGTTGCCGCAGCTTTCTTTCGACATTCCACCTCTCACAGCTTCAATGGCAGCCTTCATATTGTCCTGTTCATAAAGGAAAAAAGACTTCTTTTTGACAGCTGACATTTTTATCTGCAAACAAAATTTATCAGATAAGTTAAACAGTCAAAATATACTTTTGGACCAATAAAAGCAAAAACTGTACCCATAAACATTAGGTCGCTAATATAATTGTGTTTTTTTAGTACTGATCACAAAGTGGCCACTTCCAAAATTTAATATTTAGTAGTGACCATAGAAAGTGACCACTTCCAAAACTTAATATTTAGTAGTGACCATAGGGTGTGACCACTACTAAAATTAAGCCATGTTTTGCTTTTAGTAGTGATCACCCCTAAAAGTTGTGGTTAGATTGAATTCATATTAAAACCATGCATATTGTTGAAAAGTACATCTATAAATCAACAACTTAAGTACTTAATGTTTTTCTTATGCTCCAGAATCTGAGGGATTAAAACAGATAATAAATGTTATGTGCTTACCTCTAATCATAACAGTTGTAGTGGAACACAGGACATGGAGTAGAAAAAAAATTCCACAGCTGGTGATGAACTATCAACTGGCCAATAGGAAAGCTATCTATTAAAACAGGTTATGTAGAATGTGTTTGCAGCCAATAACAGATGTAATATGATTGGTTGGCACAAAATAAGAGGGAAAGTGACCACTACTGACCCTATGACCACTACTGACTACTTCACCCTATTTTTCATCTTCCTCCCTTCACAATCGTCAAGACTTCACAATCGTCACAGTCGTCAATTCAGGGTCAATTCTGGGTTCTATGATTTGTTGAGGAGTGTTATAGTTTGTACGTATGTTTCAGTGTCGTATAGTGAGCAGGGTTTTAAAGCCTATTGGTTCGACAGTTGTAATCTTTAAAAAATAATTTATTTTATACTATGGCTTATTTAATAGACAAATTTTGTTAGTTTGTGAATTTGTTGTTGTTGTTGATGGATTTGAGATTACGTGGGAGCAAGTTGAATAGTTTTACCCCTTTAAAAGGGAGCGTTTTGCTGGTTTTGTTGAGTCTATGTTGATTCAGATTTAAGTTAGTCCCTGATATAATATTGTATTTGGATGCAATTATTCTGGATTGGAGTAGGTTTAATTTTGTTATGGTTATGGTATCGAGGATGTATAAGGATCATACGTCAGGATACTGTGTTTCATGAAGATTGGCTTGCAGTGTTATTGGAAGTGAGCTCTGTCGATTATTCGAATGGCCTTTTGTTTTAGCAAGAAGATTTTTGGCCGATGAGTATCGCTGTCTCCTCCCAAGGATATAATTTAAAATCTCAAAGTGCATCTCAAAATGCAAAGTGTATTAAGAGTGCATGGTAAGCCATTTTGGCAATAGTAATAGTTAGGTCAGTGATTTCTCTAATTCTCATCACTTCAAACAGAGAAGTTGATTGTTTTTCGTGAAGGTTTTTGAGGTGTGGTTGTTAATTTAAATTTTCACCAATGTTATACCAAGAAGTTTTGTAGTTTTTAACTTTAATATGGTACTGTTGTTGTTGAGGTGGTTGGAGTGTCTTCTGTAGATGTGGAGTTGGTGGAGAAATTAACATTGATTGTTTTGGATTTCTTGATGGTTAGGTTCATGTTTTGGCAGATGTTACTGGCTATCTGCAGGGTTTCTATTTGATTTTTGCTTGGTGATTTGGGTATGGTAACAATTGTGTCGTCAGCGGACATATAATACATGTATTATTTGTTGGATGGAGCGTAGGGCAGGCGTTGATAAATGCTAAGAAAAATAGTGGTCCAAGAACCGACCCTTGAGAGATTCCGGTGGTGATTTATATTTGAGTTTGGATCTTGATTTGATTTTTGTGTTATTTAGGTAGTTATTAGACACTTTTGTAGAGCATAATAAACTAAATAATTTGGTATTTTATTACCTAGGTTAAATGGTGGTGGATCAAATTAAAAAAAGTTCAAAAAATTCCCCATGTTAATCTTATGGGTAATAGAGTTTAGATTGTTCACAATAAGTGTTAAGAAGAGTACCCATTGCTCAAAATTGAGCAAAATTTGGTTTTTAAAAGCATGGCTGCAGTACACTCCCTAATGTTATCCTTATGAAGAAGATTAAAATTCCATTTTATGCTGGTTTATATATAGATTTTACTTAAAAACCAATTGCACCAAACCTGCGTACTCACCGAATTTTCAATACGTATATATGTACGTCACTACTACAAGAATCATCTTGACAAGGGTCATTAAAATATATTGATAATTAAGATATGTATATATATATATATATGTGTGTATAATTAGTTCATACCCCATAAGAATAACGTAAGAGATGACTACATAGATTTGCTGCAACATAAAGTGTAAGATGTAGGTTTTATGCAGTAATTATTGGACCACAAGTACATTAAGCTAAATACCAAGTTCCTCGAAATATGTTTATAAATAAGCTAGGTATTACATGTTATTTATTCTCCATATGAATAACGTTAAACCATGTTCTGTGTTTAGCTTTTTCGATAGCTCGGCAACGGATTGACGTAAAACCAAATTTGAAAAGTCTTCATTTAAGCAGTGTCATTCTTAAGTGAAAAAGGAAAAATATACTTTTAAGCTACATTAGTTGGTAAAATAATAAATTAATTTTTTATTACACTTACTGTGAAAAGTCTGAATACCAATACCCCGTAAGATAAATTTAGAGAATTTCTTGAAAGGTTTTTTTGATTTATTTCGCAACCACTCGACCTAGATTATAAATTCAACATCCTAAATTATTTAGTTTGTTGTGCTCTAAACGGTGTCAAAGCCAAAACTGTGGGTTTTAAAACATGTAAAAAATATATGAAGAGAATATTATAAATCTAATTAAAACACCATAAAACCCCCTTTCTGGTTAATATTTCTAGTTTTTGAAATCGTGACACTGAAACATTCATACAAATCATAAGACCCAGAATTGACCTTGAATTGACGACTTTCCAGTCTTGACGATTGTGAAGGGAGGAAGATGAAAAATGTACGGTAAGCCAAAACTGTGTGTTTTAAAAACATTAATAAAATATATAAAAAGGTTATTTTAAATCTAATTAAAACAAAATAAAAACCCCTTTTCCCTGATACAAAATTTCTGGTGTTTGAAATCGTGACAAAATACTGTCTTAAATGTTGATACAGTACCATTTTTATTCAAAATCGAAGGGTTAGTTCATAAGTTACAGTGTAAACGGCTTCGAATCCAAAAAGAATGTATATGTACAAAATGGGTCATATTCAAAAGTATACAAATACAAATTTCAAAAAATATAATTTATAGTAGTTAGATTGGTTTTCTTTAAAATAATTCCTTAAAAGTCGAAATCAAGCAACAGGTATAGGAGTTATTAACGTCTAAAGCATACCCTGTAATGTTTCTAGTCCGCCATCTTGATGACGTCAGCATAGGGTGTTGGGGAGCTCTGAAAGTGTGTTTCTATAAAATATAGTCGGTTGAAGATACAACGTGCAAAATTTGGTACCAGTAACCAGAAGTGAAATATTTTTGATCTAACGATGCAGCCAGCGCAGGCGCTGCGCTGGTACGGTAGCTGCTGCATATCGAGCATCAAGGTGCGCGCATTGCATTTCAGTGTTGCAATCACTTTTATTAAAAAAATTGTTGTTAAATGACCTTTGGAATTTTTCTTTCAAAAATTGAATGGTTTATTTACCACACAACTACACAACTATATTATTCATACAATATACAATGATTGTTACTGGTATTTTTTTATGTAAAAATCAGCTATCAACCATTACCCATGTTAAACGTAATAAATTTATTAAATAATATCTTAAATAACATAGTCTTTTTACAATATCAATAAAGGGTACTTGATTATTGCTTGTGATATTTAGCCTTAAAACGTGAGTGGCAAATAAACTGCCGAAATTCCGCCGCCACTGTGGCGCAGCGGCCCAAAGTGCACGCGCCTCATTGGAGCAGACTCACGAGCTTGTTCCGCTCCTTCCTTGTTATTTGTTTAACTATTGAATTGGAATAGAAAATTTGTGTTTTTAAATGGATTAATGGTATATTTTAGTTAAAATATGGTCTTATTTCAGCTTATAAAGAGTCACATTGGCACACACACAGTAGACATAAGTAAAAAGTAGCAAAATCAGTGTTGACCATGTGCAACTCACAAAGAATTAACCGATCCTGTCAACTTCCAAGCAAGCCTGTCACCGTTTATTTTACTTGGGCCCTCTCACCAACGTTGCCACAGACCGGTTAACTCATTGAGAGTTGCACGATTGGTCATCTTTGGTCGAGTGCGGGAATCGAACCCACGAACTTCTTATCAATACCTGGCCAAGGTGTTTCCACGACTTGGCCGACTCGGCTCCCACGACCAGTGGCCTAGAGGCGTTAGATAGGCCAGTCCGCGCCCCTAGCGGAGAGAACCGTAGTTGCCCGCAGTCATTAGTTACAGATTTTGCTACCAGTGTGCAGCACCAATTAAATCCAGCTGTAGGCTATTGCGAATGGAATAAAATTACTACCTTAATGGGTTAAGTTACGTTGCCATTGTTGAAACTATAACAATGTATATATCATTCTACGTGGAATATAATTTACCACAACTTTTGTTTTAAGTATTTTCTGGAAAAATTGCGTATTTGAATTTTAGAGGAGAATAATGTTAAAACGTATTTTAAAATTGTCAAATATTTATTATTATAATGCGAATATCTATTGAACCGTTGGTCTGAGCTATTTTAATGACCCAACCTTGTTTGTAGATAATTATTTAGGCAATCAAACAAACAAATAAATATTAAGCTAAAATAAATAGTAATGGAGATATGATCATTTTGTAAATGCTTGCAGGGAGGGGGGTTAGGGGGGTTTAAAGGGGGCTACGAGATAAGCACCGGGGGGAATTTAGGGGACTTTTGGGTTTTTGTACCTCTAGGTGGGTACTATCGACTGGTATAGGTTTCAGCCAGTTACTAATTTCTTCCGACATTTGCTAGTGTTTTACCTTCATTGCCTGGGCTACAAGGTCGGTTTTACAAAGGTCAATCGCATACTGAAACCTAGTCGGACGTAGATCAGCGAACGGGCGTCAGGCTACTGAGAACCAACGTTTAGACCAAGGTAGTTTTTTAAAGACCGACTTAATATTCACAATGGTTTCTCGAGCGTGAGGGCTAAGATAGGTAATGTCAACCGGTTTGCATGGCCGTATTGACAAGGCCGGTTTTCAGGGCCGAACCTTTTTGTAAGGGGTTAGGAAAGGGTTTATTTGAGAAACATATTAAATTACTTATTAAAACCCTACGGATATAAATAAAGATTTTATTCAGTATAAAAGCGTGTAAGAAAGGTACATATTTCATCAGTAAATAAAACATTTCAAACCAACACCAAAATATAATAACAAACATCAACACTAACTACATTACTAGCAGCAAACTTCAAGCGTTTGTCTAACATGCTTAACAAACTAACATGCTAAGGTAGAATCTTTAGTATACAGTGCTACAACTTTAAACTAAAGATGCTTTTAAAAACAGCTAGCTAGGCTGTCAGCCTGAGAATGTGAGGCCTCTGCGATCTGTCCCCGCTTTTATAGCCGACAATCCGTTGTGGGGGTAAGCTCAAGGGGGGTGGGGGCTTTGGCAGTATATTGTTGCGACGCTACAACGTGCACATTGACATATTTTAAGTTAATTAACTGGGTCAAGGTCAAATTTAATGTTTCGTAAAATAGAAAATATTTGACCTTTGCTATTTTACTTTTTGGAAGGATCGGAAGAAAGCTCTAAGATCAAACAAGGGATACTATTATCCGTTTTACACAAAATTCATTTCGTAATCTTTTGATAAAATAGAAAAGTTCCATGTTAGAGGGCGATTGCCATATCATCAAAATACAATACAAATCATTTTTGTGTAATGGTCTAAGCTCCATCTCTACTTTTAATGTAATACCTCATAAGCAAAGATAGTTAGAAATGCTTCTGTCAAAGCTAGCTCTGAAGGAACAAGCCAAGTGATTACACCTAAAGCTTTCATAGCGATATGATGATTTGTATTCCGTTGTAGCAGTATATAAGTGCAAAACGAGGGGGGTTTCCACTCCATAATCTTTACCACAACATTTGTGTCTAACCAGTCTGCTTAGGATATTTCCAAGTCCACAAATTAGGTCAAGGTCACGTTAGAAATAAAAGTGTAAAGCAAACATTCAATCTACACAATTATTATAAAGCATTACGTGTTAGGCAAACCCTACAAAGATATTATAAAGCATTAAGAGTTAAGCTAACAGTTAGTCTACTAGTTTATTATAATGCATCAAAAAGCGTTAAGTGTCAGGCAAACGTTAATCTACACATGCAAATGCGCATGGTCTGTTAATTGCGCGTCGGGCCCAAATGCACAATTAACAGACATACGCTTCAGCAGATTGAAACCCAGTCGGACTTAGATCACGAACGGGCGTCAGGCAACTGCGAAGAGAGCAGAGTCTCGGGCTCAATATATACCCGAGCCAGCCATATAAGGATGTGTCGAAGGTCACGGGGGGGGGGTTCAACAGGTTGTAAATCGGTCTATGTCAAACAGGTTCTAAACCAGTCCCCAGCTTTTTAACTACATATGGATAGAGCAAGGTTTCACTTTGCTCCCCGCTTTCCTCCGCCTGTCACCTCATTTCAGCTTTATCCTGCGAACTGTAACCACGTCAAACCACGCTACAATGTCTTCTCCAGTAACCCCCGAGAAACTGCGTCGCCTGAAGGAGTCCCTGAAGAAGACGATGGAGAAAAGGAGTGGTTTCAAGAGGTCTACTTTTTTAAGTCGAACATCAAAAAGATCTTTAGGAACCGTCCTTTGTACTTTGCCAAACAACCATCTACATCATCTCTGCCTCGACCACACACCTCTACTTCATCTATGCCTCAACAACAAGAGTAGGGATAAATGGACATTTCTGGGGCAGGAGGAGCCAGGAGGAGCGCCCCCCCCGGTACATCAATCAGGAGGAGCCCCCCCCCGGTACATCAATCAGGAGGAGTCCCCCCCCGGTACATCAATCAGGAGGAGCGCCCCCCCCCGGTACATCAATCAGGAGCCCCCCCCCCCGACTCACACTACGCTCTTAGCCTTTATGCCTAGGGGCCCGCACCGCGACCATGCCTTGGGACTTGGCGATAGACAACTCACCCTCTTAGGCAATGATTATATATTTTTATTTTTTTTTTTGTTGTTGATGCAAAGATAAACTGCATTTGTTTATCATTGTACCAACGGGTTTTCTTTTTATATCTTTTTTTTGTCATTTATTTTATTTTCATTTTTACAATATAATCTTAAAAACTATTTGGAGGATGCAGCTTCGGCAGACGCCCTCTCATCAGGTGTAGCAGCAGCAGCATCAGCAGCCATCCGCAAAGCATCGGCAGCTGCCTTCACCGCAATCTCCAGCTCCTCCTCCAGATCACTCACCGAGCGCCAATCCGCATCATGCTCAGCATACTCTTCCGGGCATTTGGGTTGACCACACCACTTCGTAAATGCATATCCATATGCATCAGTCAACTCCGATTGGATTGTCGCGATAGGACGATGGCGGTAGTATGCGTCCTCCACAAATTCCAATGTACGGACCAAATCAGCATCGGACATGGTCATAGCTCTGCTGTTATATCTGAACTGAAGTCCGAAGCGCCCGAGAGCGTGGTGAGGGTGGGAGAAACTAGTTTCCCACCCTGCGGGCGAGTATTAACAATAGACCCTTCTACAATAGGACAGCGGATGCGATTTATTTCATGAATGCAACGAAGGGTCCAGGGCCCTTTCACATGTCCATTGTACGAGGGTAGTTTACAACCCAGCGGACCATAAACAAGAGACCCTTCTCAGAATTTTCGGACAGCGGATGAGATTTATTGTCGGGCGTCATTCTCCAACAAAGGACTCTTTCAGTTAGATTCCTTTGAATTCGATTAGGGGAGGGTAGTTTACTACCCAGCAGGTGGTCACAGACAAGACACCATTCCACAATATGCCATTCGAGACGTAAGTCTTTGTCACATCCCCACCACCACCGCCAGAGCGCGTAATATCACACTCATTCTGTCCAGACATCGCAATGGAAGAGGAACAAGTTTTGCTCGGGGACACGTACGAGGAATTTATTCAAAATTTCATCGATTTGATGCGTCGGGAAATAAGGCAGCAAAGACTGCGTATTAAGAGCATCACCATCAAAGGTGAAAAACCAATTGGCGAAGATAAAGTCACGATGTCGCGCGAATTCAGTTGGAATCCGGAAATTTTTTCAAGAATTTTCATTTTCATGGTGAACATGGTGAAAGCGGACTACACAACCATGGAAACAACGCTGCAGCACGATTCAGCATGGTACGAGGAATAAGCAGCATCAACCAGACTCCAAGTCAACCAGACAACATAAAAGGCCTTCATCAAGGCCACCTAAGCTTTTCATGTTAGGGACTAGAAGGAAATATTCCTGAGATAGGAAGATTTCCCAATGTGGGAGTTAACCCCCCCCCCGTACATCAATCAGGAGGAGCCCCCCCCCGGTACATCAATCAGGAGGAGCCCCCCCCCCGACTCACACTACGCTCTTAGCCTTTATGCCTAGGGGCCCGCACCGCGACCATGCCTTGGGACTTGGCGATAGACGACTCACCCTCTTAGGCAATGATTATATATTTTTGTTTTATAACTGTTTCGACCTAGTTGGGTCTCATCAGATAGAGGCATGCTACACAGAGCAACTCTATTACAGTTTATTTGGATTTTGTTTTTAAAATTTTTTTTGTTTTTGTTTTTTAAATTTTTTTTTGGTCCTTAACTAATATATACAATATGGTGGTACAATTAAATAACAAAGAAAATATTTACAAATAATTAAAATGTCAAAGAAAAATATTTACAAATAATTAAAATGGCAAAGAAAAATATTTACAATTAAAATAACAAAGAAAATATTTACAACTCATCCGATGATGATGATATTTCGATGATTTCCTCATCGGCGGGTACATCATCATCACCGGACTCATCTTCATTGGTGCTGGACACAGCATCCTCAGCGCCGGACTCGTCATCCTCAGCGCCGGACACCTCGTCATCCTCGAACACCTCGACATCTTCGTAGATGACCACGTCGACGGCATCCCACTCGACGAATTCGCCGGCCGCCGCATTCCACCGGTATGCCGGCGGGGCGGGTCCCTCGTCGAGCAGGGCCTCGGGCTCCTCCTCCTCGGGCTCTGCTTCAGGCTCCGCGCGCGTCACCCCGGCGATGTAGGCCGTAGGGCGAGGAGGCCTCTCCTCCTACACCCGCCGCCGGAACACAGGTGTTGGGTCAGGTGCTGAGGTGACGTCAGCCCACCTCACCGGGCTCGTTGCGGAGTCGCGGCTCGGCGCTGCGGTGACGTCAGCCCACATGACCGGGCTCGTGGTGGAGTCGCGCGTCGGTGGCCGATGGGGTAGTCCTGCGGGGCGAACCAGCGCAGGGTGCAGCGGCTCCGGCGACTGTGGGGGGCGATGCGCAGCCATCTCGAAGAGCCGGCGCTTGTGAATAGCACGCAGCGCAGCGATGCTGGTGCTCGGCTCCGACGTCTGAGGTATGGATGGTGATGGGCGCTGCATCCTGGTCTCAGGCGGCGGTGAATCGCAGCTCGGCTGCGGCTCCGACGGCTGCGGTCGAGCAGGCGGTGGTGCGCTCGGCTGCGGCTCCGACGGCTGCGGTCGAGCAGGCGGTGGTGCGCTCGGCTGCGGCTCCGACGGCTGAGATCGCGATGACGTTGGCAGCATGATCTCAGGCGGTGGTGAATAACCACACCGCTGCCTCCGAGCAGGATTCATCACCTCGGCATCCTCCGGAGAGCGTGGACGCCGCTGCCTCAGGTGCTGCGTCTGAGGGCAGGATATCCGGACATGCCTGTCCAAATGGCTCCGCCTCTTAAATGATTTTGAGCACCCGAGGCACGTCAACAATGAACCTAGCCGATGCACCTCACGCAAATGTCTCGCGAGGTGCTCAGCGCGGTAAAATACACGGGCGCAACTTTCACAGGTGTATACGTCCATTTCGAACCAGAGCTGGATTCTAACTGAGGATGTGTGCTGTGCAGAGTTCGCATGTGACGGTTAAAAGCTTTAGACTCGAACAACAGAAGGGCAGGTTGTGAATGCTAGTTTCTCTGAATAGCTAGAAATTTGTATTATTGTGCCATTGTGTCACCCGAGACCGACGGGAGGGCGGTTCTAGGAAGAATCACTTAACGTCGGACCCTAGCAACAAAGGGCAGGTGTAAATCCTAGTTTCTCGGAAAAGATAGAAATGAACTTGCAAGTAGGGTGCATTGGCCGATTCTGGAGGTTTCTGTTCCATTAATGTTCAAACAGTCCAAGTGCCACGCCAAATAGAAATGGTACAATAAAAATGTTAACACCCCCCCCCCCGAGGTTTCACCTGTGACACTTTTGCCCCCCCCCGAGGTTTCACCTGTGACACTTTTGCCCCCCCCCCGAGGTTTCACCTGTGACACTTTTGCCCCCCCCCAAAAAAAAGTGTCACAGACGAAACCTCGGGGGGGGGTCAAAATTTTTAAACTAGGTCATGTGGGTACTCTGGTGACTCGGCTCGACGAGACGAACAAGAAAATGAAAAGATTATTGCAATCGCACAAACGGTGTGGGAGTTATGGTGAAAAATCTGTTTGGAGAGTCGATTCGAGGGTCGACTCTAGTTTGCTGATCTGATTTTGCTTTTACGACTAATTCATAACTGTTTCGACCTAGTTGGGTCTCATCAGATGGAGGCAGACTACGCAGAGTCACTCCATTACAGTTTTTTTTGTTTTTTTTGTTTTATATTTTTTTTTTGTTTTAAATTATATTTTCTCGATTCACATCCTCTTCGTCTGTAGTAGCGCCGTTTCACCATTCATTATAAAATTAATTAATCTCTCCTGAATCATTCCCAATGCTTCCTGGTGCCAGATGTTAACCACATGCTTCTTTGGCAGCAGATGTGGAGCACTGACGCCATCCTCAACGACCATGAATCCGAAACGCACTGCGAACTCCTGGTTCATATCCAACTTCGTACGCAGCACGTTCATGTGGGCGTTGACAGATTCGACAGTGTTCAAGCGGTATGCCATGATGTTGCTTCAACGACGTATCGGGTGGAAATGATCTGGACGCTACGAGCGAGGGTGTCGGTGGTGGGGTGTTGAGTATTTGTGTGGACGATGTGAAACTCTCCGAGGGTGGGAACGGCCCAAAACCATTATTCTCTATATTGGCCTAGACGAATAAAAGCTTTTAGCAAGTCTATAGCATGGCAGACCCCTGTAGGGAGGGTTCTACGCACGCTAACAATGGGGATGTCTAAGGCGCCGAACAACAAAGACTCGATTCTTGGAAGGACCAAGCATAAATTTTCTACAAATCTTTGTTTGGATTGCTTATTGTGTGCCGTTCGTTGGCATATGTTGAAGGTAATTCCCAGGTGATTGATACATGACCTAGTTTAAATGTACCCCCCCCCCCCAAAGGGTCATCTCGGGGGGTGGGCAAAAGTGTCACAGACGAAACTTCTGGTGGGGGGGATCAACATTTTTTAAACTAGGTCATGTGGGTACTCTGGTGACTCGGCTCGACGAGACGAACAACAAAATGAAAAAATTATTGCAATCGCACCACCGGTGTGGGAGTTATGGTGACAAATCTGTTTCGAGAGTAGTTTCGAGGGTAGACGCTAGTTCGCTGATGACGTCTGACGCTAACAGCGCGTCGATCAGCTCATTCGTCAGTATGTCGGGTGATTCGACCGAAGCGAGAAGAGTAGTCGCCGCTTCTTTGCTCAAGTTACGCTATCTCAAACGACGCAGTTTGCGCGATAGACTCTCAATCAAGAGTGTGTTTGATCGAGCGAGGGACGAAGTTTTTGAGCTTGCATTTCATAAGAAAAGACCTTGTAATGAAGAAAACAGAGATGGTGAACTGCACATCAAAGAATATAACTATGAAGTCATCGAAGAAGAAGACGGTTAAATTTAACGAGGTGCAAAATAGACGTTATACATACGAGCCCTGCGAGGATGTGCAAGAGTTGACTTGGACGCAAATTGCAATTGACGAAATGCGATTTCGTAGGCCGTTGGTGTGTATGTTGGAGGAGAAAATGAAACACCTTGTCTGTTGCGACAAGACGTGTCACGAGACGTGCGTCACGCAGTTTACTTCAAGCGGACTATACGACGCATCTCGTCAGTAGTGTGAGAGCACTCAAGCGGCGCGGACGTGACCATGGATGCTTTCAGCGCAGCGGATGATTATATCAAATCGTTTATTGGTGAGATCGAAATGATGAACGACGACGCAGTTGCGACATCACCACCGACTCCACCAACGGCATCGGTCAGGCCCAAAACAACATCAAGCAAGAAGAGAAAGAGCCCGTCTTCTATCGATTTGGAAACCCAGAAACCGGGGTGGGTGACGAAACCCGCTATGGATTGCCCCATAGTGTCGTGGGTGGATAATGGAAACGTGTTTGCGGTTCAGAATCCTGCAAACACCGGCAGGTCTTTACTAAAAATGTATCTGTACGACGGGAAAGAAATTATCTATATGTGCGGATTATTTCTGGACAATAACAGTGGTGAGTACGCGAGTGTTGTGGACTTGATCAATAAACTGGAAAACTTGTGGGTTGACAAAGCGACCGATGTTCCAAAAATCGTGGGTTTGACTCAAACTGTATAGCACCGAGTCATAACGATTGCACATCACCAGTGCAGAAAAAGCATGTAAAAGGTTCCCACCAAAAACGCTAGAACCTAACATTTCACAAGAACCGAGTTCCGAGATATGATTGGCGACCTGCGTGAAGAATGCACCTACCCGGTCCGATCGTTGGAGAGAGTCGACACACCGTTTGGCGAGACGGTAGTTGCCATCTTGGAGGGTCAAGTCGGAGAATCCTTGAGCTGTAACGATGACAAACGTAACATCCTTCCGGACGGTGTAAATACACTACCATGGGGGCATATTGACATCCCACCCCAGCCCGAAGACATCCCTCAAGACGATGAAGAGGCGGAGGATGAGGAGTGTTGAGTGGTTGTTGCATATTACCAAAGACCCTGACTTGTAAATTATTTTGAAAAATCTAGTCATTAGTTTGTATCGAGTCTCGTAAAACTTAGAAATGTGCTCCTTTTTTCTAGTAATTAGTTTGTGTCTAGTCTCGTTTTTGCTAGACAATCTCAAATGTTCAGGAGTACATACTCGATGTAAAATATATTTAAAGTGTGTAAATAAATAGCCAAATTGTTCGTATATACATTCGTCTTTTTTTCTCCCCTCACATAGTCTTAAGATACAAAAGTAAAAAAAAAAATATTCAGGAATATGTTAATTCATATAAACCAGGTTCAGATATGAATGTTACTTTACAATCATTGTATGATAGGTCTGTCCCATTTTGGGGCAGGCCTATAATTGTACGTTAGGTCTACCCCACTTTGGAGTAGACCTATGAGACCTCAGGTGGTTGACAACTGTTGTTCAATTGGTTTAATTACCAGGGGGGGAGATTTCCGCTCCCCCTAACACACAATGGGTTAGGGAGAGATTTTCGCTCCCCCATACTACAGGAATTGATGAAGACTAGAATGCACCTGCTAATGTCATTGTATGATAGATCTGCCCCACTTTGGGGTAAAGGAGGAGAGGATGGGAAATAATAAGAATATTTCTTTTTTCATTCTGAGTACACAACTAGTTTATTGAGAAAAAAAAATGCAAAATTTCAAAATTCAATTGGTTTACATTTGGGCAACGAGTCTTCTGATCAGTGCGTCGTTGTGACCAGTAGATGAGTGTTCAAAGAGCTGCACAAAGTCCTTCATCTTCATGCCGTAGTGGGTGCGACAGTACAGGAATACAAGGCAGTATTGGCCGCAGACCAGAGTGTTGTCGCTTTGAATGCGATGCTCGTTGTACAGGTAACGACGAGCGTTGCGTCTCAGGAATCCTTGGTAGAATTGAAGATGTGGCGGTTGATCGTAGCTGTCAAAGAATTCAATTATTCCTCCTCCTTTGTTAAGGTAGAAAGCGACCCAGTGAGTTCCGTCTTCATTGTGTGGATCAGTGTTCACAATCATAGCAGTAGATGGTGAGATGTAATGGGGCAATCGATCCGCAGCGTAGACACCAACATTCTGTACGGGCAGTTTAGCCATACACTTTTGTATCTCTAAGGTATTCATTCTACTGTGTCGATGCCACAGTCAGTAGTAGGAGTAGTACTAGTAGCAAAACAAAAGCAGGAACTGGTATCACGCCCACCATCGTCAGCGTCATCATCCAAGTTCCAATCTTGAGTAATGTCAACCCAAGAAAATGAAAGCTAACAGCATCACGTAGTTGGGTTAAGTTACGATAGGTATAGTTAGGTTTATTAAGACTGTTTCCAGTTAGAAAGGGGAAACATGGAGAGACTTATCTCATCGTTAGGTTACGATATCCAGTGTAAAGTTAGGTCCCTGCATAGAAATAGGAAACGTAGGCAGTTGTATCTCATTCTTAGGTTATGTTATGCTCTGTTAAGTTAGGTTTGTGCTTATAGATAGAAAATATTGTCAGGAGTATCTCGTCGTTAGGTTAAGTCATGCTCTGTTAAGTTAGGTTTGTTGTTGATTATAAAAAAAAAATCTGTGCGTCAATGTCGGCGCGCGCAATTTAAATGGGTATAATCATGATGCGCGCGCCGACATTGAGGCACAGATTTTTTTTTTATAATCAACAACAAACCTAACTTAACAGAGCATGACTTAACCTAACGACGAGATACTCCTGACAATATTTTCTATCTATAAGCACAAACCTAACTTAACAGAGCATAACATAACCTAAGGATGAGATACAACTGCCTACGTTTCCTATTTCTATGCAGGGACCTAACTTTACACTGGATATCGTAACCTAACGATGAGATAAGTCTCTCCATGTTTCCCCTTTCTAACTGGAAACAGTCTTAATAAACCTAACTATACCTATCGTAACTTAACACAACTACGTGATGCTGTTAGCTTTCATTTTCTTGGGTTGACATTACTCAAGATTGGAACTTGTGTGATGGTGAAAACTCAAACGTCTTGAAACATCGTTTACTTGGATTTTTTTTGTTTTTTGTATCAATGTGCGAACTTTTTCAAACCTCGATTACTTGGAATTTTTATCGATATACAAAAATATTGCAAGTGCGATCTGGTTATTAAACGAGTATGTTATAATGCTAGTGACAATTCTTGAAGGAAAGGCAAACTTCTTGAAACACCGAATACTTGGGATTGACATACGAGAAGTTTAATGTAAAACTAAATACTCGTTACACTTACGAACCGCGTGAGGATGTACAACAGTTAACGCGGACTTGAATTACAACCGATGAAATGAGATTACGCATACAATTGTAATTGATGTTGAATGGGGAAATGAGCAATATAACCTGCTGTGACAAGACGTAACGCAACACATGTGCTCAGTTTACTTCAAGCATTGCTATTACCAGTCGTCACATACAACATAATGCACATTGTGACTTAAGCATGAAAAGTGATCGATGCGTCAATGTACAAGTTACGTTGTTAATGAACTAACATACGATAAAGGTTCGTAGTCGAGTTATTCCCTCAAATTACACCAGATGAAATGATACCACGCATAACATTTCAATTGATGCTGAATGTTAGAATGATGTATCTAACTTGTTGTGTTTGGATGTATCGCAACACATGTGTGCAGTTTATTTCAAGCGTTGTTAGTACCATCTGGCACGTACGCCATAATGCATATTGAGACTGAAACAAGAATAGGGATCGGAAAAGTTACGTGCATGTATCGCCAAACGACCGATTGTCTATGTCAAAGGTGCTGAGAAAAAATAGTTTGTACGATACAATTTCATCACGGATCACTGTACTACTAATGTCATCGATATCAACGATATTGGCTGCGGATCACTATCATCAATCAACAGTATACTATCAACAAACGCAGTGCGATGTCGCCATCACAGAACAGTTCACACACGATGCGCTCTAACCAATTGCATCACATTGCGCGGTTGGTTACATCTAAGTACAAATATCGATGACGCTGATGATGACGCTGACGATGGTGGGCGTGATACCAGTTCCTGCTTTTGTTTTGCTACTAGTACTACTCCTACTACTGACTGTGGCATCGACACAGTAGAATGAATACCTTAGAGATACAAAAGTGTATGGCTAAACTTCCCGTACAGAATGTTGGTGTCTACGCTGCGGATCGATTGCCCCATTACATCTCACCATCTACTGCTATGATTGTGAACACTGATCCACACAATGAAGACGGAACTCACTGGGTCGCTTTCTACCTTAACAAAGGAGGAGGAATAATTGAATTCTTTGACAGCTACGGTCAACCGCCACATCTTCAATTCTACCAAGGATTCCTGAGACGCAACGCTCGTCGTTACCTGTACAACGAGCATCGCATTCAAAGCGACAACACTCTGGTCTGCGGCCAATACTGCCTTGTATTCCTGTACTGTCGCACCCAATACGGCATGAAGATGAAGGACTTTGTGCAGCTCTTTGAACACTCATCTACTGGTCACAACGACGCACTGATCAGAAGACTCTTTGCCCAAATGTATACCAATTGAATTTTGAAATTTTGCATTTTTTTTCTCAATAAACTAGTTGTGTACTCAGAATAAAAAAGAAATATTATTATTATTTCCCATCCTCTCCTCCTTTACCCCAAAGTGGGGCAGATCTATCATACAATGACATTAGCAGGTGCATTCTAGTCTTCATCAATTCCTGTAGTATGGGGGAGCGAAAATCTCCCCCTAACCCATTGTGTGTTAGGGGGAGCGGAAATCTCCCCCCCTGGTAATTAAACCAATTGAACAACAGTTGTCAACCACCTGAGGTCTCATAGGTCTACTCCAAAGTGGGGTAGACCTAACGTACAATTATAGGCCTGCCCCAAAATGGGACAGACCTATCACACAATGATTGTAAAGTAACATTCATATCTGAACCTGGTTTATATGAATTAACATATTCCTGAATAATTTTTTTTTTTACTTTTGTATCTTAAGACTATGTGAGGGGAGAAAAAAAAAGACGAATGTATATACGAACAATTTGGCTATTTATTTACACACTTTAAATATATTTTACATCGAGTATGTACTCCTGAACATTTGAGATTGTCTAGCAAAAACGAGACTAGACACAAACTAATTACTAGAAAAAAGGAGCACATTTCTAAGTTTTACGAGACTCGATACAAACTAATGACTAGATTTTTCAAAATAATTTACAAGTCAGGGTCTTTGGTAATATGCAACAACCACTCAACACTCCTCATCCTCCGCCTCTTCATCGTCTTGAGGGATGTCTTCGGGCTGGGGTGGGATGTCAATATGCCCCCATGGTAGTGTATTTACACCGTCCGGAAGGATGTTACGTTTGTCATCGTTACAGCTCAAGGATTCTCCGACTTGACCCTCCAAGATGGCAACTACCGTCTCGCCAAACGGTGTGTCGACTCTCTCCAACGATCGGACCGGGTAGGTGCATTCTTCACGCAGGTCGCCAATCATATCTCGGAACTCGGTTCTTGTGAAATGTTAGGTTCTAGCGTTTTTGGTGGGAACCTTTTACATGCTTTTTCTGCACTGGTGATGTGCAATCGTTATGACTCGGTGCTATACAGTTTGAGTCAAACCCACGATTTTTGGAACATCGGTCGCTTTGTCAACCCACAAGTTTTCCAGTTTATTGATCAAGTCCACAACACTCGCGTACTCACCACTGTTATTGTCCAGAAATAATCCGCACATATAGATAATTTCTTTCCCGTCGTACAGATACATTTTTAGTAAAGACCTGCCGGTGTTTGCAGGATTCTGAACCGCAAACACGTTTCCATTATCCACCCACGACACTATGGGGCAATCCATAGCGGGTTTCGTAACCCACCCCGGTTTCTGGGTTTCCAAATCGATAGAAGACGGGCTCTTTCTCTTCTTGCTTGATGTTGTTTTGGGCCTGACCGATGCCGTTGGTGGAGTCGGTGGTGATGTCGCAACTGCGTCGTCGTTCATCATTTCGATCTCACCAATAAACGATTTGATATAATCATCCGCTGCGCTGAAAGCATCCATGGTCACGTCCGCGCCGCTTGAGTGCTCTCACACTACTGACGAGATGCGTCGTATAGTCCGCTTGAAGTAAACTGCGTGACGCACGTCTCGTGACACGTCTTGTCGCAACAGACAAGGTGTTTCATTTTCTCCTCCAACATACACACCAACGGCCTACGAAATCGCATTTCGTCAATTGCAATTTGCGTCCAAGTCAACTCTTGCACATCCTCGCAGGGCTCGTATGTATAACGTCTATTTTGCACCTCGTTAAATTTAACCGTCTTCTTCTTCGATGACTTCATAGTTATATTCTTTGATGTGCAGTTCACCATCTCTGTTTTCTTCATTACAAGGTCTTTTCTTATGAAATGCAAGCTCAAAAACTTCGTCCCTCGCTCGATCAAACACACTCTTGATTGAGAGTCTATCGCGCAAACTGCGTCGTTTGAGATAGCGTAACTTGAGCAAAGAAGCGACGACTACTCTTCTCGCTTCGGTCGAATCACCCGACATACTGACGAATGAGCTGATCGACGCGCTGTTAGCGTCAGACGTCATCAGCGAACTAGCGTCTACCCTCGAAACTACTCTCGAAACAGATTCTTCACCATAACTCCCACACCGGTGGTGCGATTGCAATAATTTTTTCATTTTGTTGTTCGTCTCGTCGAGCCGAGTCACCAGAGTACCCACATGACCTAGTTTAAAAAATGTTGATCCCCCCCACCAGGAGTTTCGTCTGTGACACTTTTGCCCACCCCCCGAGATGACCCTTTGGGGGGGGGGGGTACATTTAAACTAGGTCATGTATCAATCACCTGGGAATTACCTTCAACATATGCCAACGAACGGCACACAATAAGCAATCCAAACAAAGATTTGTAGAAAATTTATGCTTGGTCCTTCCAAGAATCGAGTCTTTGTTGTTCGGCGCCTTAGACATCCCCATTGTTAGCGTGCGTAGAACCCTCCCTACAGGGGTCTGCCATGCTATAGACTTGCTAAAAGCTTTTATTCGTCTAGGCCAATATAGAGAATAATGGTTTTGGGCCGTTCCCACCCTCGGAGAGTTTCACATCGTCCACACAAATACTCAACACCCCACCACCGACACCCTCGCTCGTAGCGTCCAGATCATTTCCACCCGATACGTCGTTGAAGCAACATCATGGCATACCGCTTGAACACTGTCGAATCTGTCAACGCCCACATGAACGTGCTGCGTACGAAGTTGGATATGAACCAGGAGTTCGCAGTGCGTTTCGGATTCATGGTCGTTGAGGATGGCGTCAGTGCTCCACATCTGCTGCCAAAGAAGCATGTGGTTAACATCTGGCACCAGGAAGCATTGGGAATGATTCAGGAGAGATTAATTAATTTTATAATGAATGGTGAAACGGCGCTACTACAGACGAAGAGGATGTGAATCGAGAAAATATAATTTAAAACAAAAAAAAATATATAAAACAAAAAAAAAAAAAACTGTAATGGAGTGACTCTGCGTAGTCTGCCTCCATCTGATGAGACCCAACTAGGTCGAAACAGTTATGAATTAGTCGTAAAAGCAAAATCAGATCAGCAAACTAGAGTCGACCCTCGAATCGACTCTCCAAACAGATTTTTCACCATAACTCCCACACCGTTTGTGCGATTGCAATCATTTTTTCATTTTCTTGTTCGTCTCGTCGAGCCGAGTCACCAGAGTACCCACATGACCTAGTTTAAAAATTTTGACCCTCCCCGAGGTTTCGTCTGTGACACTTTTTTTTTGGGGGGGGGCAAAAGTGTCACAGGTGAAACCTCGGGGGGGGGGTGTTAATATTTTTATTGTACCATTTCTATTTGGCGTGGCACTTGGACTGTTTGAACATGAATGGAACAGAAACCTCCAGAATCGGCCAATGCACCCTACTTGCAAGTTCATTTCTATCTTTTCCGAGAAACTAGGATTTACACCTGGCCTTTGTTGCTAGGGTCCGACGTTAAGTGATTCTTCCTAGAACCGCCCTCCCGTCGGTCTCGGGTGACACAATGGCACAATAATACAAATTTCTAGCTATTCAGAGAAACTAGCATTCACAACCTGCCCTTCTGTTGTTCGAGTCTAAAGCTTTTAACCGTCACATGCGAACTCTGCACAGCACACATCCTCAGTTAGAATCCAGCTCTGGTTCGAAATGGACGTATACACCTGTGAAAGTTGCGCCCGTGTATTTTACCGCGCTGAGCACCTCGCGAGACATTTGCGTGAGGTACATCGGCTAGGTTCATTGTTGACGTGCCTCGGGTGCTCAAAATCATTTAAGAGGCGGAGCCATTTGGACAGGCATGTCCGGATATCCTGCCCTCAGACGCAGCACCTGAGGCAGCGGCGTCCACGCTCTCCGGAGGATGCCGAGGTGATGAATCCTGCTCGGAGGCAGCGGTGTGGTGATTCACCACCGCCTGAGATCATGCTGCCAACGTCATCGCGATCTCAGCCGTCGGAGCCGCAGCCGAGCGCACCACCGCCTGCTCAACCGCAGCCGTCGGAGCCGCAGCCGAGCTGCGATTCACCGCCGCCTGAGACCAGGATGCAGCGCCCATCACCATCCATACCTCAGACGTCGGAGCCGAGCACCAGCATCGCTGCGCTGCGTGCTATTCACAAGCGCCGGCTCTTCGAGATGGCTGCGCATCGCCCCCCACAGTCGCCGGAGCCGCTGCACCCTGCGCTGGTTAACTCCCACATTGGGAAATCTTCCTATCTCAGGAATATTTCCTTCTAGTCCCTAACATGAAAAGCTTAGGTGGCCTTGATGAAGGCCTTTTATGTTGTCTGGTTGACTTGGAGTCTGGTTGATGCTGCTTATTCCTCGTACCATGCTGAATCGTGCTGCAGCGTTGTTTCCATGGTTGTGTAGTCCGCTTTCACCATGTTCACCATGAAAATGAAAATTCTTGAAAAAATTTCCGGATTCCAACTGAATTCGCGCGACATCGTGACTTTATCTTCGCCAATTGGTTTTTCACCTTTGATGGTGATGCTCTTAATACGCAGTCTTTGCTGCCTTATTTCCCGACGCATCAAATCGATGAAATTTTGAATAAATTCCTCGTACGTGTCCCCGAGCAAAACTTGTTCCTCTTCCATTGCGATGTCTGGACAGAATGAGTGTGATATTACGCGCTCTGGCGGTGGTGGTGGGGATGTGACAAAGACTTACGTCTCGAATGGCATATTGTGGAATGGTGTCTTGTTTGTGACCACCTGCTGGGTAGTAAACTACCCTCCCCTAATCGAATTCAAAGGAATCTAACTGAAAGAGTCCTTTGTTGGAGAATGACGCCCGACAATAAATCTCATCCGCTGTCCGAAAATTCTGAGAAGGGTCTCTTGTTTATGGTCCGCTGGGTTGTAAACTACCCTCCTACAATGGACATGTGAAAGGGCCCTGGACCCTTCGTTGCATTCATGAAATAAATCGCATCCGCTGTCCTATTGTAGAGGGGTCTATTGTTAATACTCGCCCGCAGGGTGGGAAACTAGTTTCTCCCACCCTCACCACGCTCTCGGGCGCTTCGGGCTTCAGTTCAGATATAACAGCAGAGCTATGACCATGTCCGATGCTGATTTGGTCCGTACATTGGAATTTGTGGAGGACGCATACTACCGCCATCGTCCTATCGCGACAATCCAATCGGAGTTGACTGATGCATATGGATATGCATTTACGAAGTGGTGTGGTCAACCCAAATGCCCGGAAGAGTATGCTGAGCATGATGCGGATTGGCGCTCGGTGAGTGATCTGGAAGAGGAGCTGGAGATTGCGGTGAAGGCAGCTGCCGATGCTTTGCGGATGGCTGCTGATGCTGCTGCTGCTACACCTGATGAGAGGGCGTCTGCCGAAGCTGCATCCTCCAAATAGTTTTTAAGATTATATTGTAAAAATGAAAATAAAATAAATGACAAAAAAAATATATAAAAAGAAAACCCGTTGGTACAATGATAAACAAATGCAGTTTATCTTTGCATCAACAACAAAAAAAAATATAAAAATATATAATCATTGCCTAAGAGGGTGAGTCGTCTATCGCCAAGTCCCAAGGCATGGTCGCGGTGCGGGCCCCTAGGCATAAAGGCTAAGAGCGTAGTGTGAGTCGGGTGGGGGGGGCTCCTGATTGATGTACCGGGGGGGGGCGCTCCTCGTGATTGATGTACCGGGGGGGGCTCCTCCTGATTGATGTACCGGGGGGGGGGCTCCTCCTGATTGATGTACCGGGGGGGCGCTCCTCCTGGCTCCTCCTGCCCCAGAAATGTCCATTTATCCCTACTCACAAGCCTCTACTTCATCTCTGCCTCAACCACAAGCCTCTACTTCATCTCTGCCTCGACTGTCGCATCAACCTCGCCCTTCAACTTTGCCTCGACCTTCTCTTCAAGACATCAGGAAGGAAATGAAGGAATCGGTGACACCCTTCAACTTGACACAAACTAAGTTCCGCAAACTAAGATCCAGTGTGGAATATAAGGTTGTAACCATCATCGGTAACATATATCTGTTTCACCACCTTGACTTTCACATCGAGGTCCATCTACCCCATTCACTTCCACCACCTCCTGAGATCGCCTACGATCAGAGTTTGTTTTCTCCTGGCAAAATGGCAAAGTGCATTGGATTGTTAAAAATAAATAGTTTGTACCATCATCCCTTGACCACGCAACTCTTCCAGGACAACACAAACGGTTCTTTTCAGGACCACCTAAGCATTTCAAGTTAGGGACTTCGCCTTTAAATAGACAGGAGACTTTTGTTCGTCTCACGTTTGTGTGCGGCCCACTTTGTGTTGGTGCTTTCTAACCGGTTATGCAAGTGACCTTGACTGGAGGGGGTCTAAAGTATGTCACGTGGCTACTCAAATTACGCGGTTTGATAAGACGTACAAGAAGGTGCAATCAGAATTCAGATCCGACCAAGGGTATAGAATCAATAGCGGAACAACAACTATTTTCAGGGATAAACGTAAATAACTTATTTGTTTATGGTTTAAACTATGTCAAGTGGGTACGTAAATTACGCGATTTGACAAGACGAACAAGAAGGTGCAATCATACGCTACATCATTATACTTCCAGCTCTTGACGGATGAACATCTACCTATAGAGTTTGTGTTAAAGTCTGAACATGTCACAGTTTTACAGGAATGTGAGGAAGGTGTCCTTCGGTAGTCCGCTTGCCACCACCTTCTACTTTTCCGACTATGAAGACAGAATGTCTACGATTGTAGTGGACGGTGAGCGGTCCCGTCGTAAAATACTTAAGGCTGAAACACTCTAACCAGTTGTCTGCTACGCAAGGAGCTTCACATGAATATAAGCACTAGTTTAAATCACAGTGACTTATGATAATACACATACAGTGTTGAGCAGAGATTACTGAAGTTTTCAGTTACGGAGCTACGATCCTCACAGTGTAAGAGCTAAACCCTAACTAACGAATATACGGAAGTTATTGTGCGGTGTAAAGACTTGGTGGGGGAAACGTTGCGGTGGGGGGAAGGGCGGGTACCTTAAAGCCTGTGGTGTTAAAGGAATATCAAATATATAATTGTCTTGTCTAAATTTGTTATTTGTATTGTCATACCTCAAAGCCTGTGACATTAACCAAATATCACTCCTACCTTTGCCTTAGGGTACATTATTTATTAATTTTTCTTCGGCATCCCACTCATCGGCATCCCCATCAGAGTGTGCCTGATTCATGGGGCATTGGTATAACTCCCACTGGTTGGATGAATGGGGACATATTTTTTGAGTTGATGGCTAACCACTTCATTCCGTATGTGGAATCAGAAAAGTTAAAGTTGTCAATAATCTTATTTGTTGATGGCCACAGATCACATCTGACAATGCATGCATCTGAACTGTGTGATGCAAAGCAGATAATACTAGTGGCTCTACACCCCAACTGCACACACATGTTACAACCAGCAGATGTTAGCATCTTCAGGCCACTAAAAGCTGGTTGGCAGCAACATGTACGGGAATGGAAATTCCATAACAACTACATGCAAGTGGTAAAATCAAATTTTGCCTCCCTTCTTAAAGATGTTTTAGCTTCTAGAGCTAAGCCTATAGTAATTTAAAATGGTTTTAAAGCTTGCGGCCTTTACCCTTTCAAACCTGAAGCAGTGGACTATTCTAAATGTTTACGGTCAAGAACCCATACAACAGTGGAAAGTTCCCAGACACTGACAGCTCACACTGGGCAGAAGGAAAACCACGGGTTTCTTTTAACATTGGAATCTAAAATTGACCCAAAAAGTCTAAATGAGTTTAAGCCATCTGGAGACTCATGGACTGGCGATGAAAAGGCTCACGACCTGTTTTATGTGTGGAAAGATTTCTGCTCGTGAATCAATTCTAGATGACTTGGTTCTTGACACAGATGACAACAGAATAGGTATAAATGTAAATACAAACATTGATGCACCCTCTACGCCAAATGCATCAACTAGCAGTTTGTGGAATGAAGACTTACTCAAAACACCGTTTACCGATAACAACGAATCAATATCTCAAACATCATGTAATGAGACTGTCATCACTACAGAAGTGAAATATTTTTGATCTAACGATGCAGCCAGAGCACGCGCTGCGCTGGTACGGTAGCTGCTGCATATCGAGCATCAAGGTGCGCGCATTGCATTTCAGTGTTGCAATCACTTTTATTAAAAAGTTGTTGTTAAATGAACCTTTGGAATTTTTCTTTCAAAAATTTAATCGTTTATTTAGCACACAACTACACTGAACATACAATATACAATGGTTATTGATACAATATACAATGGTTGTTACTGGTAAACTTTTTTTATGTAAAAATCAGCTATCAACCATTACCCATGTTAGACGTAATAAATTTGTTAAATAATATCTTAAATAACATAGTCTTTTTACAATATCAATAAAGGGTAGTTGATTATTCCTTGTGATATTTAGCCTTAAAACGTGAGTGGCGAATAAATTGCCGAAATTCCGCCGCCGCTGTGGCGCAGCGGCCCAAAGTGCACGCGCTGTGTTCGAGCCTCTTAAGTTACGTTGCCATTGTTGAAACTAACAATGTATATATCATTCTACGCGGAATATAATTTACCACAACTTTTGTTTTAAGTATTTTCTGGAAAAAATGCGTATTTGAATTATAGAGAAGAATACAGTAATGTTAAAAAGTATTTTAAAATTGTCAAATATTTATTATAACGAACCGTTGGTCTGAGGTATTTTAATGACTCAACCTTGTTTGTAGATAATTATTTAGGCAATCAACCAAAAAAAGAAATATTAAGCTACAATAAATAGTAATGGAGATATGAGCGTTTTTGTAAATGCTTGCAGGAAGGGGGGCTAGGGGGGTTTAAAGGGGGGCTACGAGATAAGCACCGGGGGGAATTTAGGAGACTTTTGGGTTTTGTACCTCTAGGTGGGTACTATTGACTGGTATAGGTTTCAGCCTGTTACTAATTTCTTCCGACATTTTTCCTTCATTGCCTGGGCTATTGGTTGGTATTTGTAACTTGTGAATATTAAGTCGGTGTTTGTTAACTACCTTGGTCAAAACTTTGGTTCTCAGTAGCCTGACGCCCATTCGCTGATCTACGTCCTGATTGGGTTTCAAGTATGCTGTTGACCTTTGTAAAACCGACCTTGGTTGGTCTTTGTAAAATTAACCTTGATTGATCAGTTTGTTTAAATATCTGTATTTGTTTTCTATTTGGGGTTTTTATTTTTCGGGGGAGAGATTAATGCTCCGTTTTTAAAATCATTGCTTGTAATTCTCTTCCCCTAATACAGGACGAGGAATAGAGCAGTCTGTGGTTTAAGTGACAATAACTTACTGATCTAGTCCCCGTTTTGGCAACTTGTTCAAATGACCTTGACCCACTGACGGGACTTACAAAATTTTCGTTTGGTCAAATATCGGAAGATGTATTTATGTTTTACAACAATATCCCTCCCAGACCTATAATAGAATTTGTTGTGGTGTGATTCAATAAACATCAGCTGACTCACAAGGTCTGTCTGTCTGCGGGCTGCTATCTGGCGGCATGCGCCGTTATTATTCTAGCCGTGGTCAGAAGTCAATGTCATGGTTATATTCGAGACAATACTCATACAACATGTGATTTTCAACAGTAAAAAAATGAATAAAAATCTTTATAGTTGAGTTATTTATTCTCATTTTCTCATTTTTAGACCAGTTGATCCAAAACCTTTGTTTCCACGTTCCGTATGGCGCGTATCTTTGTCACCCTCAATTAGCACATTGTTTTTATAAACTGTTAATATTTTTTGAGCGATCTGATCACCTCTTTTCACCACAAAATCATCATCCGATAGATTAAACAACAACACACCTACATTTCCAGTATAGTCATAATCAATCACACCGGCACCTACATTAAGTGCTCAAGCGCTAATCCTATTCTTCTGAATTTTACAACTTTAATCGCTTATATCTCGAAAACGGTAAGAGATTTCGCAAAAATAACGAAATTATTAAGAGAAAATAAAAGAGAACTGTTTACCCATACGGTCTATATGATGACGTAACTTTCATTCCTATGGGATGCGTTTTCAGTCGGACTTAACTATCAACCTTTGCTCGATGCTTAATATCTCCGTTATTATTAAAGATATCGATTTGAGATTTGGTATGCGGGTTCGCAGTGACTTCTAGTACACGTTAATATGCGTGTACTAGAAAGTGGTCTTTACAAAGTGACCTCGCGTTTGGTTATTTAGCGGCGGATTTGTATGAAATTTGGGGGATGGTATCAAAATATAGGGTTTTATATGCAAATTGACGGGAATCGATATGAAATATGGTGTGACCAAATTTCGGATAGACCAAGATCTGACGTAAGTTGAAGGGGGGTGGAATCAAAATATAGGGTTTTAAATAAAAGTTCCCTTTTCATAAAAGGAACTGCACAAGACTGTTTTTTAAAGATTCATAAAGGTAGTACCGGTTTTAGGTATCACCATTTATATTGACAAAGGTAGTACCGGTTTTCAGTATCACCTTTTATATTGACAAAAGTAGTACATGACAACATGGAGAATCACCAGAGTGCCCGCGACTGTCAACAGGCCGAATATATCTTGCCAATTCGAAGCGTCGTTAGGTATTTTGTAAGCGAAAACTCAATTTCACCGCCGTACGTAATACAGTAAATATTTGTTGATTCACTAGGAGTCTGTTATCTCGCAGCACGCACGCTGTCAGACGAATCGTACGGTACAACGTTCGTTGTTACCGAGTGTCTCAAGATGGTGACGTGCGTCGACGATGGTCGGTATACCGTGACGCTCGGTAACCGCGATCGTTGTACGGTGCGATCTACCTGACGACGTGCATGTCGTGCGTTGATGAGGGTTGTTATACATTTGTAGGTGAGAGACCTTAAACACCCAACGAAAGACGAAGTTAAGCAAGTGATTCAAGCTTCACACTTTGATCTTCAAAGCTTCATTATTGGCCTAATAGTCCGAAAAAAATCTAAAATAAATTTACGAATTATAAGATTTTTGCGTTGGATTTTACAGCACATAATTTGATTTTCACAGTAATTCAATAATACTTTCCCTCTTGGGCCTGCTATCTCGCGGCACGCACCGTTATCATTCGATAGGGCATAGGTCAATGTCGCGGTGATATTAAAGCTTCATTGTTGGCAGCGTTACGTAATCCCATTTTTGTTGTTTATAGGAATAAAAAAAAATAATTCAGATTGTACTTTTAAAAAATCAGTCTTGTACGCACTATTTTCGATTAAATAAAAGTATATTTTTCTTCCTATCTGATACCAGTCCCAAATTAGTTCTCCGGAACCCCCGTTTCACCTCAGGCGCCTTTTCCATCGTGCCCGCATTACTCTAATCATCTCTGTCTGGAAATGTTACAGGTAACCACATGTCTAATTTCTGTTTTGCCCACATCGCTGTCCCTGTAGCCAAGGCTAAAGGTCTCTCGTAAAGACTGGCATCAGGAGCAATAACGAATCACAATCGAATTTTACGCGAGCGAGGTAGTACTTTTTTAAAATTTCCTTTCCGTGACCTTGAACTTTAGCCTTTCAGTCATTACGTCACGAAAACGCCTACGTCACTGGCTCAGCCTCAGATGACGTATTTCATGATGCAGCGCTTCCGGTCACGTGACCGGAAGCTGTCAATCAAGTGAGCCAAAACCGGCAAACCCCCACTACTCGTTATCAACTGGAAATTCAACAATTGTATGTGCTACATTCTGTGGTTAACCCGTGGAACTACTACGAATCATGATCAGCTGTTTAAATTCTCATCAGCTCAAACTAAAATGAATGCCCATAAGAATAACGCACGCAGGATTCAAACTTTGGCTCCCTGTGGGCCGGAGCCCAGTGGTAATTTCTTAAAATCCTTTCTCAGCGGTTACCTACGTTATGGAAACAATATAGTGCTAAATTTCATGATTTTAGGTGTAGTGGTTTGGCCTTGGGAGTGATCGGTTTTCGTCTTTATAGGTATAGGATAAATTATAACAGAACAAAAGAGTAGCCTTTAAGAGATCCCTTGATCTATTATTAATGAAGTTCGGCTCAGAGTTTTTTAAGAGTGGAAGAAGCGAAGAGCACACACATTACTTATTTCCAATGTAAGATATCTCTCAAACTTAATAATTGGAATGAAATAAACGGTATCAGGAAACTGACACATACTTTCTCCCTTTTAGCCCAACTGTAATGAATAAATTACTTTTTATTACCTAAATATAGAATACAAAGCACGGTCGAATGTACAGAACATCTTGTAAACAAGTTGTTTTACAAAAAATCCACCCAAATCCTTGCTTTGGAGGCCCTACAGAATCCATTGCTACACTCGTGGTTTAAAGAGGGGAAATGCCCCCTATTCCCCCCCAGGGTTATTAAGGGGCGACATATTTCGAATTTCCTCTGTTGGTCAATGCTAACTAGACAAGCATATCAAGTTTGAATGATATTGATCAGTAAATAAGAGAGAAATAGTAATTTTTGTATTCCCCATAATAATAACATTGGACAACGTACTGCGTTTACCGCAAAATTAAAATTTCAATTTTCTCCGCACCCGGCAATCGTAGAATAGTAATTAAAACTACTAAATTATTTAGTTTTTTGAGCTCTTTTTAATGGTGAATATAATTTTTTTGTATATTTATGTTTTTCTATAAAAAATTAAAAAAAATTGAATTTTTGATGTTTTAAGTCCTGTAATTTCTAAACCCGAATTTTTACAGAAATGCGGGTGGGGTCATTTTGTTGGAGAACTAAAGTTCTACAAACGACTAAAGTTTATTCAAAATCGTTAGAGCCGTTTTTGAGAAATTTGGATTTTTCATGTTTTTTGGTGGTTTTTGGGGGATAATTACCCTTAAAAATCAAAAATTCCAAAAAATGAAAAAAACACCTGGAGATATCGTGGATTAGTACCTACATACCAAATTTCATAAAAATCGGCCCATTGGTTAGGCTCTAGCTCTGTACACATCCACACAGACACACACACACACACACACACACACACACACACACACACACACACACAGACAGACATCACGTAAAAACCACTTTTTGGGTTCAGGGAGCACCAAAACGAATATTTCCACTAACAACTCAAATTCTAAAATTTTGACGAAAACAATACTTTCTCCATATACTATGTATAGGGGGAGAAAGTAAAAATGGACCCTGATATAAATGTTTTTGACACTTTACTGAAAGCAGTTCTAATCTTAAGTCAATATGATCCACAATCTGAGCAGCTAGAAGTACCCTCTGTGGCGTACAGAATGTCACAACCTCTGAACATAGCTGCAATCACTGCCAAAAGTTATGCAGTTCGTGAAGCATATAAAGGAGAAACTGTAGATTTAAGCAAGGACAATATTTCCCAACACTTTTCTTGATGAAGAAAAAATCAGTGGGCGATAAGTATTGGCAGAATATCAAGTAATATGAGAAAAGGAGCTGCGGCTGGTAAACTTCAAAGATTTGCTCTGGCAGAAGATATAGTAAAAGTGTGTTTATATTTAAAAGAGATGAGGATTTTAGAAAGTAGTAGTGTCACACGCCAACAACTTTATGATATCTTGATGGACATGTTAATGTGTCGCATTATGTGCCTGATCCGATAAAGACCAGATGATTTCAAACGAGCAACCTATCTACAATACAGTTTATTGAACAAGCAAGATGATTAGACGTATATGGTAAAGCAATGCAGCAAACGTAACAGCGAGAAAAATTGCGAAAGCATTGAGCAAATTTAAATCGAAAACTCCCGAAATGTTTACTTTTTTTGTTTCAGGAAAAAAATTAAAATTGTACCAATTATTCTGATATTTTACCAGGTAAGCAATTTTGGTATTATATAAGGTTGTTAGGTCCCAGGAGGTTAACAACTATGTTGGCCGACCCTAGTATTTTTTCCCCGATGTGTCCTTCTAAACAAAATAAATCTGATCAAACTTGTTGTAATACGATCTGCAGTAAAATACGTTTTAGGGTTGCCAAATGATATTCACTATTATGGTCCATTGTCTAATATTGTACAAAGGGTTGGGTGTTACAACAGCATAATGGAAAGCGTATATACAAAAAGTAAATGTCTGTGTTCTTGAAGGATAACCCATATATTTCATATTATAGAAACTTTGATCATGAAATCAATGACTGCTTTAACAAATTTCATATAACAGATGTAGATACATTTTTTTATAACCAAAAGGAATTAGGTTAAAACTTCAAAATTTAGAATTTGAAAATCTATGCTCTCTTCTGAGGCAAAAATAAAAGGTACTATTCTAATCAAATAATGTACAACTGCAGAAAATAATACAATTTTACGTAGTGAAATTATTACCTTAATATATCAAAGCCAAATGCCACTGACTGACTGACCTATCACGAAATCTCCATAACTATGAGGTCTACAGAGTTGAAATTTGACAAATAGGTTCCTCTTTTGCCCTAGGTGCTTGCTAAGAAACGGTATTACGAAATTCTCCCTGTGTTTCGCCCCGCTGGGTCCCATAGTTACCATGTATTCCTTATGGACTTTCACTTTGGTTTGACCTGATGAAAATTCAAACAGCTGATCTTGATTCGTAGAAGTTGCATGGGCTAATCACAGAATACAAGGCCTTTCGTTTTATTTATCAACATTCAATACATAAGCTATAATTTTTGCTGATATTATTTTCTTACCAAGTTTGTTTATGTGAAGACCAAGTCTTATATGAAAGCGTTTTGAGGGGCTAATATCTAAATAAGTTTTATGATTCATCTTGTCATTTACACGTTTTAGTTGTTTATTGATTGCGTTTATCGTTTCATAGACAAGGAAGGTCATTTGGTAAGCCACAAATAACTATATTTGTATTTTTTGTTTCCATAACAAAACCTTTGAATGAGCCTACCAAGCCTGCTCCCCAATCCATAAATTCTGTTTCTGTATTTTCTGGCATATGATTTGTACCTGCCAGAAGAATTAGGTGATCAGAAACTAGAAACTAAAGGAAAACTCTACAATCCCTAGCTTATTAAATAATGGCAATGTTTATGAAAGTAAGGCAGAAAAAGTAAATGTGTTGGCTGATTACTATCAGTCGACGTTTCATCCTAACGATGACATTCAAGTTGCTGAATTTTCATATCACGTCATCTCAGTCATTTCATCACTATGGTACACCGTCGAGAGACCTGTAAAATATACTTCCCCATCAGAAATATCTCACCACATAAAGACATTAAAAAAGAAAAAATCTCCTGGTCATGATGGGATACCTAACAAAATTGTACTCCAAAATTTACCTAAAAAAAGGACTTGCTTTCCTCGCATCTCTTTTCAATGCTTGCCTCAGTATCTCGTACTTCCCAACAACGTAGAAACATTCCTTAATCACAGTAATCCATAAACCTGGAAATCCTTCATCTCAAGTAAATAGTTATCGTCCTATCAGCCTTCTCACAACTTTGTCAAAGTTATTCGAAAAAATTATAAAAAAAAGTTTAGACACTTATGTGAAAAGTATATCTCTTATACCCCCACAACAATTTGGCTTCCGTTCTCATCATTCTACAAGTCACCAACTATTAAGAGTATCAGAAGATATAATACAGGGCTTTAAAAGAATATGTCATACTACTGCTGTATTTCTAGATGTAGGTCAGGCTTTTGATCGTGTTTGGCATGATGGCTTATTATTTAAATTGAGAGAATTTGGTATCCCTGGTTATTTACAAAGTATTATAAAAAGCTTTCTTGAAGATAGGTCATTTGCAGTGAAAATTGGTGGAGTTTTATCTACAACCAGGCCTATACAAGCCACAAGGTGCAATTTTGTCGCCTCTTTTATATAACATATACACTTCAGACATGCCTTTGTCAACTAATGTTAAAACCGCTGTTTTTGCTGATGATAACCTTATTTATTCCACACACCATGACATTCATATTGCTACAACAAACGTTCAAAAATCCCTGGACAATTTAATTCATTGGTTTACGAGATGGAGAATAGCAATCAATCCCAACAAAAGTGAGGCAAAAATCTTTACTCTTCGCAGACCTGAAGAACCTCAAAATCTTGAAATATTAGACGATGAAATACCATGGAACCCTCCAGATCAGGCAATAAAATATTTAGGAGTTTATTTTGACCGAAAACTAAATTGGAAATTTCACATAAACAAAAAGCTTAACTTAGCATATGGAAGATTATCAAAACTGTTCCCATTATTAAACAAGAAATCATCTCTATCAGTGAAAAATGGTATTCTTAACCAGCATGGGCTCCGCAGGGGGTGGTGTACTACTTCAGCGATTCTATCACTGGTAGAAAAGCGATGGACGCTTTTGAAGAGGGCGATTCACTGGGAATGACGCTCTGCGATTTGAGCAAAGCGTTCGATTGCGTCTCGCACGAACTGCTTTTGAAAAAATTAGAACATTACGGTGTTGCTGGTGCTTTGCTCTGCACAATGAAATCATATCTTCTTGCGAGGAACGCATGGCGTGCCGCAGGGGTTCCTATTTGGCCCTAAGCTCTTTCTGATCCTTGTCAATGACGTAGACCTTAAGGGACGTTCGCTTTTATTTGCGGACGACACTACCCTGTTGACAACGGGTAAAGACATCAATCAAATGCCAACTGATCAAATCCCAAGGCCCCATGGCACGTAATCTCGGCTGATCTTATGGGTCCGCTTCCGCGGTCAATAAGCGGGAATAAGTTCATTGTGGCGTTTCAAGATCAATTTAGTAAGTGGACCGAAATGTGCCCTACGAGATCCGCCACAGCTAAGGTCGTCGCCGATCGTTTTAAGGACCTAATTCTGACGCGGTACGGGGCCCCGGAGATCCTTATTACCGATAACGGAACCCAATTCGTATCAAAGATTTTTAAGGATTTGGCGAACGAGTGGGACATTGAGTTTCGGCAGACCGCCCCAGTCGAACCCGGTAGAGCGCCAAAACAGGGTTATCAAAACTATGATATCCAAATATGTCGGCACGGACCATCGTACGTGGGACGTCAATCTTGGAGAATTCCAGTTTGCGCTAAACTCGGCCGTGCACGATTCGACCAGGTTTTCCCCGGCAACCTTATTGTTTGGCCAACAGCTAAGGGTTCCGAAGGCACTCGCGAATCTGGGAACCGGACTAGCCGACGTTTCGACCGGGAAGTCATTGGAGTCTGTCCATGACGAACGACGCGAGCGATTCCGACAAATATACGAAAAGTGCCAGAAAAATCTGAAGACCGCTTACTGCCGCCAAGCCAAGTATTATAATTTGAGGCGGAGACCGGCTATTTTTGCGGCAGGAGACGTCGTAATGCGTAGAGTCCGTACTCTGTCATCGGCAGCGGACGCCATCGCTCAAGCTAGCCCCTAAGTTTCGTGGTCCGTGTAAAGTGATAGGCCGCTCGGGCCCTAACATGTTCGAGGTCGAGGATGCATAAGACGGCGTCCTGGTGACGGTTCACGCGAAGGACCTGAAACCGTTCGCCGCTCGATCGTAATTTGCGGGAGAGGCGCAACACGCATGAGGGAAATGAAGTAAGGGTTACCCGCTTTGAATGCTGTTATCCTTGTCCTTGCACGCATGCGGCTGCTTACATACGTAGCAAGTAGCTTTATTTTTACGACAACTTTACCCTTTGTAATTTTCATTTTGGTCATTGCTTTATTAAACGATCTAGATTTATTTTTTTCACGTTGAATTGTGCTATTATATGCTTGGTAGTCATAAGTGCTTGTAACTTTTAGTCTTGCTTAGAGGGTTTTTGTTCTTTTGCAGGTTATGCACGTTGCTTATTTGCTTCCTTGCTTGCAAAATTTTTCTTCCTTTGCACGTTTTGTTCATTTGCACGCTTACCTATTGGCTTGAACGATTATTTTTTCCTCATTCAGCACAGCTTTGCACGACCTTTTTTGTTTCCTGTTTGCACGCCTCCATTCCGTTAACGTTCCCACGAGCGCCTTCCATTCGTAGAAAAATGTCAGTGTTTGGTTTGCGGCCCCTCCTTCCAGTCCATCTCACGGAATTGGAGACGCTAAAGCCGGGGGGGCTTATCAGTGAATACGTCATTGACGCCTTCCTCCGAATCGTGGAGCGCGGAGTACTCACCCGGGGATGCTCTCGGTCTTTGCCTTCGACGTAAGCTTCCGGTACGACTGGCTAGAGCGGGGATACCCGGCGGTTCGTAGCAGGTTTGAAGGGGAGAACCTATTTTCCAAACACTTGCTAGTGTTCCCCCTCCACTTGCCCGACGTCAGCGAAGTGGGACACTGGTCCCTGATTATCGTGCGGCCCGCAGGGGAAGAGATCCGGGCGTACGATTCGTCCTTCACTGACCTCACGGAGGAGATGACTTGGGTCCTCGAATTCTTGACGAGCCATGCGGAGGATCGGGGACTTCGCTTTGAACCCAGGGCCTGGCGGATGATCGACAAGCCGTCAGAAATCACCAAACAAGTCGACGACTCGTCATGCGGAATCTACGTATGCGTTTACGCGGAGAGAATGGCCCGCAATCGGATCCTCGATCGTCCATTCTGCCCTTTAGTAGCCAGGAAGACGGTGTACCGGGTTCTGCTGAGAGGGCGATTCGACGAGGAGGACTATACACTCCTGGAACCACCCAGTTGGCAGCTCGACCACCGGTTCACCCATTCTCGACACCCCCCTCCGCCACCAAGGGATGACGCTCTGCTAGGACCCTACACCGGCAACGATCCGCTTTTACTGGAGCTGGAGGCCGCCATAAACGCCCCGAGTTGGAGCTCCCGACAACCGTTCTTCCCCCGTTGGTGCGAACCACAGGGGAAAGTAGCAGCACGAGAGAACCGGCCCCTGTCTCCGAGCCGCCCACGCCCGGATCCTCAAGGACGCCGCCAGTGGCGACCCTCCCACAGACCGACGTTGATGACGACGGAGACGAGAATCCATCCCGGGACGACGACGTGATGGACCTCGACACTTCGGACATCGAGGTCGAAGGGTACGAGGATCCCCCTTCGAAGACGACGCCGGCTTCGGCGACCGCACCAGTGGAGATTTCCCTGACCGGTTCGCCTGTTCCAGGACCTTCTCGCTAGGTGCACGACATTCCTCCGTCCATGGCCGCAGTCCCAGAGGACATCAGATTGCGGTTGAGCGGAATAACCACCCAGCTGACACCAAAGCAGAAAAAAGACCAGCGCTGGAAGGTGTACCGTCCGGACGGAACTTTTTTCCGGATGCGGACGAAGAAGCTGCGAAATCTCGACCGCATTTATTAGTAGTCTGGTCCACGGACAGACCCGTTCGTGAAAAAAGGAGATTTTAATTTTCTTTCTTTTAATTTCGGTTTTCCTTTTCGTTATGCTCAGGTCGAGCACATTTTTAGGGAGATCCCTAATACCCCGAGTGAGGGTATTCTTTTTTATTTTTTTGTTTTCTTTTTTCTTTTCCCCCAAGTCGGAGGGGGATGTAACGTCCATTTTTTTAAATATTTTCAATAAAAACTTAAAGAATTCTTCTATATAATCATGTAAGTAATGATCTAAACTTTTAAATAATTAATTTTCTAAAAGCTATCCAAACTTTCTATTTAATTTGTAATCACCCTGTATATCATTTATTTATGTATGTTTTTGAAACTTGGTAAGTGGCTCTATGTAGTAGTGAGACACATATATATGCATTGGAAATTCGCCCGAGTACGCAGGTTTGCTGCAAAGGGGGTATTTTATTACTTTTCGGGGATGTAGAATAATACCCTGGTCCACAATAAAATACTCAGACCCAAGAAGAAAATCATAATGCACCAAATCAATGTCCATTTTGTCACAAATCATTTAAAAGATTGCAATCTCATATTAAAGCTAGTCATAAGTATGAAACCTCTACAAAATAGACTTGCTCAGTGGGGAATAACACGGTGTCAGAAAATAACTCAACATATGATATGCAAATCAGTGTAGAGTTTCATAAGAGAAATTATAAAAATTCTTCTAATTTAAATCGTAAAATGACATATGAAACAATTTCTAATAATGAAAATCCACTACCTGGTACCTCAAGAACGTCATCAAATGCAATAGTCATCCCACCAAACCGTGACCCTCGATACATTAGACCTTTCTTTGGGATTGGAAACCAAGATAGTGACGAGGATGACAATAACAGTGTTGACCAGACTAAACTCATACCTCGAACCATAAGTTATTCAAGTTCACAATTTTTGCTACATGAAGCAAAAAATGATTCAACAACAGTTAAGGACTGTCATAAAACTGAACATAAATGCAATGTTTGTGGAAAGTATTTCCATAGTAAAAAATCAATAGAGATTCACATATCAAAGAGCATACAAGGAACATAGACATAATATTGTTTCAAAACATCAGTACTGCAATACCCGTTATTTGAATCTTTAGACAAATTCATGATAACAAAACCTAACAATGAAAATTTGCAAAGTTACAACCAATTAGAGTCTTATACACAAAAATGGTTGGAAGTTTTTTCAAAAGAAATAAATGACATAGATTTTGACAAAAATGTTAAAGACTTCACTTCTTTTCTGGCCAATGCTATACACTTAATGCCAGGGCCCAAACATCCTGCTAAAAGGTTTTATTAATTAAGAAAAAAGAAAAGAGATGTTTCACACAATCAGACCTACAAAAAATCTTTCAACCCTCAAAGAAGTACAAAAAGAGATAGACAAAACGGAAAAAGAAACATAACTATGAAATATTACAGTTTGAATACTACAACAGAAGAAGGCGACCAGTAAGAAGAGTAAAATGATTCTAAGGGTTGTGATATTGATCTTTCTTCACTGTATGACCACTTTACGAATAGATTTTCTGAACCAAACAATAACGTATTATCTAAATATAATAAAATAGATCAAGAAGAACATGCACATGTGTAGATGATCAATATAGCGCAAATATTTCTGAAAATGAAGTAATAGAATCTATCAAGTCCATAAAAGTTGATACTGCCCCAGGTCCAGATCAGAGGAGTATAAAAGTAAAAAAATGTCACTGCAATATTATCAATGATATATAAATAAACGGTATCAGGAAACGGACACATACTTTCTCCCTTTTAGCCCAACTTTAACGAATAAATTACTTTTTATTTACTAAATATAGAATACAAAGCACGGTCAGATGTACAGAAAATCTTGTAAACAAGTTGTTTTAAAAAGCATCCACCCAAATCCCTGTTTTGGAGGCACTACAGAATCCATTGCTACACTCGTGGTTTTAAGAGGGGAAATGCCCCCTATTCCCCCCCCAGGGTTATTAAGGGGCAACATATTTTTAATTTCCTCTGTTGGTCAATGCTAAATTGACAAGCATATCAAGTTTGGATGAAATTTATCAGTAAATAAGAGATAAATAGTAATTTTTGTATTCCCCATAAAAATAACATTGGACAACGTACTGCGTTTACCACAAAATTAAAATTTCAATTTTCTCCGAAACCAGTAATCGTAGAATCGTAATTCAAAATACTAAATTATTTCGTTTTTGAGCTCTTTTTAATGGTGAATAGTAATATTTTTTTATATTCATGTCTTTTTATGAAAAATCCAAAAAAAACTGAATTTTTTATATTTTAAGTCCTGTAATTTCTGAACCCGAATTTTCACAGGAATGCGGGTAGTGTCATTTTGGTGGAAAACTAAAGTTCTACAAACGACTAAAGTTTAATCAAAATCGTTAGAGCCGTTTTTGAGAAATTTTGATTTTTCATGTTTTTTGGCGGTTTTTGGGGGATAATTAACCTTAAAAATAAAAAAATGAAAAAACACCTGGAGATATTAGGGCTCTAGCTTTGCGCACGCACGCACGCACGCACGCACACACGCACACACACACACACACACACACACACACACACACACACACACAGACAGACATCACGTAAAAACCACTTTTTTGGGTTCAGGGAGCACCAAAACGAATATTTCCACTAACAACTCAAATTCGAAAATTTTGACGAAAACAATACTTTCTCCATATAATATGTATAGAGGGAGAAAGTAAAAAGGATGCATAAAAATAATTGTATACCAGATCAATTCAAAAATGCTCGAACAATTCTCCTGGATAAAGGAGGTGATGTAAGTCAAGTAACTAACTGGAGACCCATTTCTGTTGCTCAATTCTGAGAAGAATATTTGAAAGAATACTGAATAAACGTCTAAAACCTTATAAATCTTTCAACAGAGTTCAAAAAGGATTTACAACAATGCCTGGAACTTACATGAATTCATTGCATTTTGGCCTCTATTTTAAATCTTTCAAAAACTAAAACTAAATGGCTGTGTAATAATGTTTCTCGATATAGAAAAGGCGTATGACAATGTTGGTCATAGTCATGTTGAATGTTTACTTGATTCTATAAATGTTCCTTCAGTATTAAAAAACAATATCAAAAACCTACAATCCGGAAATATCACACAAAATGAGACAAGGCGTGGAAAGACAAAACCCATTACAATAAATCGAGTTCTCCAAGGAGCCCCTTTATCACCGACAATTTACAACTTAAGCATAAATCATATTTTGAATGACTTGACAGAACCTACAATATCTGAATTGTATGGATGTAAACTTGATAACTTACTTCCTGCAGTAAATGTGCTTAGCTTTACCGATGACACAGTTTTAATTGGAAAACATAAATATGCTGTTCTTGCTTTACATGACACTAAATCGGTTTAAAGAAATTGGACTTGGCATAAATGTTAACAAGACTAAAATTTTAAATGTTTATAAAGGTAATCTTATGCCTGAACTGTTCCAGTTGGAAGACGAAACTGTATTATCTGTTAATAAAAATGAACAAATTCGTTATCTTGGAATAAACTTTAACAGTGAAATTGTATTTAACAAATGACATGTTATTAATAATTTGGATTCCAAAATAAATAAACTAACAACTTATCCTTTTTTGAAGTCAACTCAAAAACTATTCATATTAAATAACTATATCGTCGGACTAATTTTAAAAACACCCAACTCCAAAAAATACAAAATTGAGTTTTTATGTCCAGTGTGTTGGCATGGATACCACTCATAGCCCGCTCAAATCACATATCTCCAAAAAATTATTTTAAGAGATATTGGGAGTTTTGCAAATCACCTATGTTTTTAGTGGGAATTTTGTTTTTGCAAACCTGCTATCTCCAGCTGTTTCCATTGTGTTGTTATGAGGCTCAACAGTGCCGACGGTGTAACGCGTGTTCAGTGGGATAAATCTTAATTTCGATCTCATGGACTTATTCTACGCTCAAAGTAAGTAACAAAGTTTATTTCTAGTTAAGGATAAGTCAGTTTATAATAATGCAGGTGGTAAACAATGGCATTAAAAGTGCAACAGGAGTTAGGAGAATTGTCTCATGCCCTCTTTGAGGTTAGTTGCAATTAAAATTAGAGTTGAGTGTTTTCAAATAGGTAATGTTTTAATTATTAAATATGTGTACATCATTTACTTGCACGTAATGTTATTTTTATACAATAAGTAGTTTATGTTTATATTACTATCTACTGACAAATTTAGGTTAGGCCTATAAGGAGACTTTTGACTAAATATATTTTTAGAAGTCATTGGTTTTTGTTTTCATAGTTGCTGGAGTTGGGTGATTTGTTACAAAGGAGATAGGTGATTTTTCCCCTAAACCTTTAACCGGTCCTTATAGGTTTTGGAGTTACGTGGACAGTATAAGCATTATTTTAATGCAAAACTGATCCAATTTATTTTATTCCAGGATGGCTAGGAGAGCTGACCTCATTTTCAATAAGCTACCAGAAAAAGTTCGTATTAAAATCAAAATAACTCAAGGCCAAAACTCAGATATATCTCGAAGCATTGTCGAAGACTCTAAAATCTTAATTAGTGAAAATGTTTGTGAAGGACAAGAAGCCCCGAACGCAGATAGGACCAGCAATGTTAAAGACTCTAAAACCTTAATTAGTGAAAATGTTTTTGAAGGACAAGAAGCCCCGAACGCAGATAGGCCTAGCAATGTTAAAGACCCTAAAACCTTAATTAGTGAAAATGTTTTTGAAGGACAAGAAGCCCCGAACGCAGATAGGCCCAATGTTAGACCCTAAACCCTTAATTAGTGAAAGTGTTTTTGAAGGACCAAGCAACAATACTGTAACAACAACTGCAATACTGTATGTAACAATACTGTTGAACAAATCAGTGGCATCAATCTCGAGAATTTATACAACGATCCATTAATATTTGTTGTTGGTGAAAATGGTGAGATGACTCAAATTCAAACCAATTCAGAAAACAATACTTCGTTTCTACCCGAATTTTCAGATGAAATAGAAGTATTTACTTGTAATGAATTCGGTGACATCAGTGCTTTAGAGAGTGACTTAAATGATAATCAACTATTTCAAATCGGTAATGACGATATAATAGAGGAGACAGAAACTCTGAAAATCATGAAATTATCGAAGAAAATATTATTCCAGAACCAGTGAACATTGAATTGGACCTAGGGAATGAAGTAGAAGAGGTATTGGTAGAAGAGCCGAGAAATTCAGTGTATGTCAATAGAGCAGAAGAAAAAGAAGACGACTTAGGACCAATACAAGAAAACCTAAATGAAGAAATGCAAGATGAAACTGTTTGTATAAATAATAGAAAAAGGAGGAAAAGGCACCAAGTGAATGAAAATGATTGGGAATACAATAAGCTAAGCTTTCAAGAGAGAAGGGAGAAGAGTATAAGGGACGAAAAACTGTTGATGGTAAATCAAAGTTCGTTATGAACGAACAAAAAAGAGAAATGAAACCAGTTTCTTGTAAATGCAAGTCACCTACTTTCAGTTGTAGTGTTCTGTCTGAAGATGACCGCAAAAAGCAGTTTTTAAAATTTTGGAGTATGACTTGGCCCGAAAAAAATGTTGTATCAGGACTGACAGAAATAGATTTAACAGCAAGATCACGTGACATGAAATTAGAAAACGTAACAAGAAGGAAATTTTCTGATAAATTTTATCTGAAAATTAATAACAAGAAAATGAGGATTTGTAGACAAACGTTTCTGGACACATTTGATTTAAAAGGCTGGACCGTTAACAATTGGCTGAGAGGAAAAACAAATGATGAAACTGAAGATTCACTTGATTTAGATGAACCAAATGAAAGTAGGGATGGAATTGAAGAAGAGAGTCAGCACGAATCAGGACAGAAAAGTAAAATCCGTTGTCGGTCACGACAAGAACTTTGACATGGCACTATTTATAAAACTCAGTTCGGAGATAAATTGGGATGCTGTGATAACATCAAATGATGTAAATTATATCGTAGATTTTATAATGAACAACATACAGTAATGCGTGTATTTGACAAGTGTGCTCCTGTGGTGAGAAAACGTGTGACGAGAAAGAGGTCGCCTTGATGAATTGTGAGATTAAAAAATTAATTAAAAAGAAAAATAAGTTAGGAGACCATTACAAAAGTTGTTCAGTTGCTAAGGAATCCTATATCAGATGCAGAAATGAACTAAATAGTGCTGTCCGAAGAGCTAAGAAGGATTATTTTGCCCACAACTTGGACTGCAAAGACTCCAAAAGGTTTTGGTCTACTCTGTCCAAAAGTGGAGCTTTAGAAAAAAACGACAACGACTACTCTTGCCCACTCTCTCCCAGTGAGTTAAATGTCTATTTTGCTAGCATGGGAGTAGGTAATAAAGTTGATCGAGAGAAACTGGCCTTTTATAAGGGAAACTACTGTGAAGCGGTAAGGGAAGGTTTCAGATTTAGCACCGTTGTCAAAGAGAAGGTTATGGACACTATGAACAAAATAACATCAAAAGCGTTTGGTATAGATGGTTTATCAATAGACATGATAAAGTGTGTGAGCCCATATTGTCTGCCAGCCATTACGCATCTGATTAATGTGTCACTGACTACTGGTTTTTTCCCAGACAGTTGGAAGCGTAGCATTGTGATCCCGCTTCAGAAGTGCTCGAACCCAACATTGAATTGCCATTTCCGTCCAATATCGATTTTACCTGCTTGCTCCAAAATTTTGGAGAAAATTGTTGTGGAACAGTTGGTGAATTACCTAGAGGTGTCAGATGTGTTGTCAGAGACGCAGTCAGGTTTTCGTAGGGGGTTCAGCACTTGTGCTGCTCTTCTTAATATTACTGATGAGCTACTTCAAGCTTAAGACCAAGGGCGACACAGTATTATGGCGTCACTTGACTATTCCCAGGAGTTCGACTCTGTGAACCATGACATGCTTATGTCAAAACTCAGGTTTCTCAAATTCGACGAGGATTCTCTCAGATGGTTTTCTTCTTATCTAGGTCACAGATCGCAGGTAACTAAGGTGAATGGGAGTTACTCTGATGTACTTCATAGGGACGTAGGAGTTCCGCAGGGAACTTGTCTGGGACCTGTTCTATTCATCTTGTATACACAGAACCTTCACAGTGTGCTAGAATTCTCCAGTTTACATTCCTATGCTGATGATTGTCAACTAGTCCTGTCTTATGATCCTCCTGGATTTCATCAAGCAGTTAAGCTCATGAACTCTGATTTGTTCAGGTTGAAGCAGTGGTCTGATGGTCATGATCTGGTTCTTAATCCGGAAAAGTGTGTCGTGCTTAATTTTGGTTCCTCTTACTTGAAACCTGCAAATAGTCTTCTTGGGAAGGTGGAGCTGGATGGCAGGGCTCTCTCTGTTTCTGATTCTGTCAAAGTTCTGGGCGTCAACATTGATTCTCAGTTGATTTCGCTCACATGTTAGTTATATTTGTCAGAAAGTTTTAAATAGGTTAAGAATGTTATATCGACTGAAGTTTGTGCTGACTGAAACTGATAAGCTGGAGTTGATAAGATCTATGGTCTTCCCAATAATTCATTATGCCCTTCCATCCTTTGGCGAATGTCTGACCCTGGATAGTAGAGTGCTTCTGATGAGGTTGCAGAATAGAGCCCTAAGGTTTGTTTATAATCTTAGGAAGTTTGATCGTATATCTGCATATCGTGAACAGGCTAAGGTTCTCACCTTGGGGAAGCAGTCTTTCCTTCAGACTGTATCAGTTGTACATAAGCTACTACTGTCTTCAAATGTACCTCCTTATCTGAAGAGGAAGCTTGTGCCTCGTGCATTGGTTAGGAAACGCTGTACCAGGCAGGATGCTTTGCTTGTAATGCCAAGAGTGTGGCTTGAGTTAGGGAAGAAAGGGTTCTCGTACTTTGGACCCCAAGCATACAATACCCTTCCTCCAAGCATGAAATCGTTAAATTATAACTCGTTCAAGGCCAGGTTGAAGTTATAGGTTAAGAGCATTTTGTTTATTTTTATAATTTGACCTGTATTTTTTGCTGTAATGTCTGTTTTATTTTTCTCTTGTGTTGTGTTGACTTGAGTTGTCTTGAAAAACAGTTTGTACTGAAGAACACTTGTAAATAAAGGCATTATTTAATTATCAGAAAACATAACAGCTTAAAAGAATTTCTTTTGTCATTACCGACAGTAGAGTCACACTACTGTCGCAAGTCTTCAACTAGACTTTATTTGGAACCAATATGGACGTCAAAAAGTGTACTTTATGATCATTACTCTTCAAAGTGGTGTAAAGAAAGAGATGTCAAGCTTTGTCTAAATGCGGTTTTCACAAAACTTTTGAAGATTTAAAACTGTCACTATTCAGGCCCAAAAAAGATCAATGTGACTTATGTCGGGCACATTCGTTAAAACAAATCACTGAAGAAGTCTACCAGAACCACTTAAGGAATAAGGATGATGCAGGGCCATTCCATGCCAAATCATCCAGGGGCTGACACCCATGGTGTCAGATTTTAATAAAAATTTGTATATATTAAGTGTGTACAAAAATAAGAAAAAATGCAAAGTTTCACCAAATTCCATTACGTAGTTTCAGAATTATAGTCGTTTAAAGTTTTAGAAAAATGTAATTTCCGATGGCAGTATGAGCGGGAAATCAGCTTGTATGTTTCCACGTTTTTCTAAATAATATTTATATTTATGTAGCTAGAGGCTTCAAACTTTATGAATTTGTCCTAAATTTAATGGAGAATCAGATTATACTATAAGTGTTGGCATTATTACTTTTCATCATTGTTTAAAAAATCGTAAAACACAAAAATTATAGTTTTTTTCAAATTGTGACGTTTATGTAAAAAACAATCTTTGGCTAAAATCTCTCTCCAGATACCCTAATACAACCATATATCACTGAAAAGAGCATAACATTTCCTTTTAAATGGTGAAATAATATTTGTGGGTTTACGTGTTCTAAAAGTTTTATTACAATGTAAAGTTAATAAATAAATTTTTGAATAGCGGAAAAGGTATTTTCATTGACAAAGACAGAGTTTGTGGTAAGGATGTTAGAAAGTCAATAATATCTTATAAAATATAGGACTATGGAGCTAAAATCATATGTAATACAATTTGCATGGCATATTTTGTAATAACATAAGGCTTACTGTTGGATATAACACATTTACAACAAATAATTTTGTACAGTATGTCATTTTGAATTTAAATGTATACCCTTGTTAGCCTACGTATTACTGGAGAGCTGCATGTCAGTCTCAAAAGGTGAAATAATATTTGCAAGTTGTAGCATTACAAGAGTTTTAATACAATATAAAAATATGAAATGATTTGATGAAGTTTTGGTCTTAATGGATTTCGCTGAGAATTATAATTTTGTTCTTCAAAATTAAGTACAGTCATACCACTGGAGCCATTTAAGTTGTTCAGTTCATCCTGTAGTAATATATTCTAAAAATGGAGATGGTACCTTAAAACATCATTGTGGTACTAGAAACATCATAGTGTTTCATTTCTGATGACCTAAGACACGATGTACCATTTGTCTTCTCTGTCCAAGAAAAAACGATTGATTTAATTAAGCTGACATTTCCATCAGTTGGCAGAGAGGAATACATTACTGATGGGTGCAGTGCACAGTATAACAATTTCAATACCATGATGAATTTGTCATGAAAAAATGTTCAACTTAAAGGAAGTCATGGAAAATCTTCATGGAAGTTATGGAAGGTCTTTTCATGCAACAAGTCATGGAAAAACTGTATGTGACGGAATCGGGGGCAAGACAAAAGAACTAATACAGAGAAACCTCCAAAGTTCAAAAGCAAGTGAACGGATTGTAAATGCTTTGCAAATGTTCACACTTTGTCATAATCTGTTTTCAAAAATAAAATTTTTCTTTTTGAGTGAAGAAGATATTGAAAATATCAGAATAACCCAAAGTAGTCGTTTTGAATCTGGGCAAAGCATAACTGGAACAAGAAGTTTTAATTTTTTTCCAGCCTGCATCGTCAGAAGAAATCATAGCAAAAAGAGTGAGCTCAGGCTCTGTTATCTGTTTAACACTTTCGCTGCTGCAAACATGTTTAAACATGAAACTTGCATAAGTTTCTATGTTAAGAAAAAAAAACCTATCGGGGCCCACAGCAGCCAACGTGTTAAGAAAAACTATGTTTAACCCATCAGGACCAATGATTGAACCTAACCTCCGTTCCTTTGTTGCCTGGGTTTATGAAAGCAACTGGTGGATTGGAATGGTTCAGCAAATTAATGAGGAAGAAGGGGATTATAATATCCTCTTTATGCAATCCTCATGGTACAGCTGAAAACTTTTATTGGCCTCAAAAAGAAGAAAACTGTCCCGTACCACCAACTCATCTCCTTTGTAAAGTAAAACCTCCAGTGGTAACGTCACAATTGGATTGAACTTGTAAGATTGATTCTGACTCTCAAAAATAAATTAACACAGCCTGGGACAACTTTAAAATATCACTAAAGACGGTCATCAGTTTTAAGTTTCAGTGATTGTGTTTACTTACATTTCAAGTTACTTTCGAACCAAGCCAAGACCTTTAAAAACTATTTAACAATTTTTAACTTTTAACAAAATTTGAAGATATACTATCATTTTGTACAACAGAAGAATTTTCCCACGAAAATCTGGATAAGAAGTAAGTAAACCAGTGCAGTAACTAAATGAAATGTAAATATTGTATATTTTGTGTAGGTATCATAAATTCATGAGGTTGTTTAATGTAAGCTAAATCAGTACACCCTCAGTATTGAGGTAAAAAAGGAGCACTTAAGCCATGTCATTTCATATTTTTATATTGTATTAAAACTCTTGTAATGCTACAACTTGCAAATATTATTTCACCTTTTGAGACTGACATGCAGCTCTCCAGTAATACGTAGGCTAACAAGGGTATACATTTAAATTCAAAATGACATCATACTGTACAAAATTATTTGTTGTAAATGTGTTATATCCAACAGTAAGCCTTATGTTATTACAAAATATGCCATGCAAATTGTATTACATATGATTTTAGCTCCATAGTCCTATATTTTATAAGATATTATTGACTTTCTAACATCCTTACCACAAACTCTGTCTTTGTCAATGAAAATACCTTTTCCGCTATTCAAAAATTTATTTATTAACTTTACATTGTAATAAAACTTTTAGAACACGTAAACCCACAAATATTATTTCACCATTTAAAAGGAAATGTTATGCTCTTTTCAGTGATATTTGGTTGTATTAGGGTATCTGGAGAGAGATTTTAGCCAAAGATTGTTTTTTACATAAACGTCACAATTTGAAAAAAACTATAATTTTTGTGTTATACGATTTTTTAAACAATGATGAAAAGTTATAATGCCAACACTTATAGTATAATCTGATTCTCCATCAAATTTAGGACAAATTCATAAAGTTTGAAGCCTCTAGCTACATAAATATAAATGTTATTTAGAAAAACGTGGAAACATACAAGCTGATTTCCCGCTCATACTGCCATTGGAAATTACATTTTTCTAAAACTTTAAACGACTATAATTCTGAAACTACTTAATGGAATTTGGTGAAACTTTGCATTTTTTCTTATTTTTGTACACACTTAATGTATACAAAATTTCATAAAAATCTGAGAACTTGGGTGTCAAATTGTAATTTGGCTGGATGATTTGACATGGAATGGCCCTGCACTAAACGAAAAAGAAAAGGATAAAAAGGAAGGAGCAAATGTGTTTACAGTAGACCTTCAGTCCCTACTTCTCTGCCCCAAGTCAAACGCATCTGCCCTTTATTATAGACGCAAACTGGCTGTTCATAATTTATGTATTTTCAATTTGAGAACTAAAGAAGGATATTGTTACTTGTGGAACAAGAGTGAAGGAAAATTAACGGAAAACGAATTTTCAAGCATACTGTATGATTTTATCGAACAACAATTTGTTTCAAATGGTTCGAAGAATTTTACTATTTACAGTGATGGTTGTACATACCAAAACAGATGTTCAACATTATCAAACGCCTTGTTACACCTGGTAGTACAATATTTTTGTTTGTTTGTAACATATTTTTATTTACAATCTGTTCAGCAGAAAGAACAATAAGTAAATATTATAAAATTAAATCACATGAGTTAGAAACAAACCAGTGTTCGCACTAACATAGGGAAAAAATAAAAATAAAACATAGTTTTCACTGGAATCGAGTACTGAGATCAAGAATGTGGTGTCTCTGAAGGCGAAATGTAGATTGACTGTTGTCTAATAGATTGACTGCAAGGTGGTTAGGATGCACTTCTAGTTTTGTTTGATGTTTTTTGCTGTACCTCGTAATTTCTTCTTTTACAGTTAGAATTTTGGTGTCATTATAGATTACTCTGTTTGTGACAAACCATGGAGCTTGTAGAATCATCCTTAAGGTCTTTGACTGATATCTCTGCATGATCTCAATGTTAGAATTAGATGCAGTTCCCCATAACTGTATGCCATATGTCCACACAGGTTTTAGAATAATTTTATACAAGAGTAATTTGTTTTCACAGGATAATTTTGAACGATTGTCAAGAAGCCAAGCCAATTTTCTAGTTTTTAGATAGTTGTAATCTTTTATTCCAAACATGTGTGTGCACGTGAGGCGCCTATCTAAGTGGATTCCAAGATACTTTACTTCGTCCGCTTGAGGCAGTGCAACGTTATTTAACGTTACAGCAGGGCAAGTGGGAGTTCTCATAGTAAAAGTAACATGGAGGGATTTGTTTTCGTTTTCTTTTATCTTCCAGTCGGAAAGCCACTGAGATATATCGTCTAATGCTGTTTGTAAGTTTAAGGATGCCTGTACAGGATCAAGATCTGAGGATAAAAGTGCGGTATCATCCGCAAACGTCGCAACAGTGATTCTTGGCGTTTGAGGAAGGTCATATGTAAACAAAATATATAATACAGGTCCAAGAACGCTGCCTTGGGGTACCCCAGACTCAATTCCATGTAGATCAGTGGTGTAATCTTCATATTTGATTTGAAAATACCTGTTAGAGAGGTAAGATTTTAGAACTCCAAAGTAAGTATGAGGCAGTAAATATTTTATTTTAAATAACAGACCAGCATGCCAAACCTTATCAAAGGCCTGTGCCACATCTAAGTATGCAGCTGAACAGAACCATTTATTTTCAAGATCTTCTTTAATTACATTAGATATCCTGTGAATTTGCTCTACAGTGGAGTGCCTGCGTTGAAAACCAAATTGATGAGATGGTACAATGTCATTTTCATCTATTAATAATTGAAGCCGTTGTAAAAAGAGTTTCTCAAAAACCTTGGAAACGACTGGCCGGAGACTGATAGGGCGATAAGACGAAACTTGTTGTAAAGGTTTGCCCGGTTTTGGAATTACAACAATCTGAGAGACTTTCCACTGCGATGGAAAATATTCTAGTCGCAAAATTGCATTGAAAATTACAGTGAGTAATACCATACCTTTCCTTGGCAATTCTTTCAATACTGTTCCAGTGATTAAACCATATCCTGGGGCTTTTTTGGCATTTAAATCATATTTTATAACTTTATTGACATCAGTTAGAGTAAATGGCCTGATTGGCATATCTAGTTGATTTGGAGAAGCATTGAATTCAAGAATGTCCTCTTCTATGTTGGAGTTCAAATTATGTGGCTTGAAAACCTCTTTAAAGTATGAAGCAAAGGTTTCAGCCTTATCTTTACAGTCTTTCGCCCAAGTACCATAGTTTTTTAATATTGAATGAATACATATTTGGGGGCGTTTCAAATAATTTGTCGCTTTCCAAAGAGAGTAATCACTTGCTTCAGTTGGCGAAAGCTTCGATTTCCTGAAACCTCTCGTTTTTAATATTTTTGAGCAATCGTTTTAGTTGTTGTGCGGCCCGATTCAGATTATTTTTGTCCCTTTGCATCCTTGAATTTTGCCATATCCTGCGAAGTCGACGTTTTTCCACAATTTTTCTATTTATCTCCACCGGATATTTCATTTTAGGAACGATTTCTCTTGTACAGATCGAAGTTGCTCGCCAAGCAGAATTTTGAATTACATTATTTAAGTGTTCAACGGCGATGTCAAGGTCCTCCGGGGATTTAAGAGGGATTCTTAGGTTGATGTTTTGATCAATAAGCTCACGAAAATAATCCCAGTCAGTATCTTTATTGCATAGTAAGGGAGGAGCTGGTCTCAAAATAACAGACGAAGCCAGCGTTAAAATAACAGGCGAGTGGTCAGAAGAAAGATCGAGGGATTGTTCTACATGTAAATTATTCCTGGGTAAACACTTTGTTACAAAGAAGTCTAGAAGATCAGGAATATTTTGTCGGGTCAGAGGGCCAGTAGGTTGGTTCACCTGTTGATAGGTAATCAAGGTTTTTTCGTGAAGAGAACGTAAAAGCTGGCGACCCCTAGGATTCGTTAGACGGGATCCCCACGTAGGGATGTTTGGCATTATAATCACCACCAGAAATAAATCTACAACCTAAGGTGGAAAAGAAATCGTTGAACTGCTGGTGAGTTATGTTGTGCCTGGGTGGACAGTAAACAGCACTAATAGAGAGTGGGCCTGTGGGAAAATCTACTACAACAGAGGTGCCTTGAATATAGTCAAACTGGTATTTTGGTAGTTCGTGATGTTTAATATGACTTTTAATTAAAACGGCACTCCCAGCATGAGCTCTATTGTCAGGGTGATTAGTGGTATACAAGGTGAAACAAAAATTTCTGAAAAAAACTCAAATCTGTAAAATGCGTTTCAGAAACGAGAACAATATCCAAATTATGTTTAGCAATAAACAGTTTTAATTCTTGGCAATGTTGTGCTAAACCGTTGGCATTCCATAAGGCTATTTTTAGGAATCGATTCATGAATTAGTTGAGCTTTTGGAGAACAGAGGTAAGTAGGTTTAGCAAAGCACCTATCTGTTGAGATTGTTGCATGAAAAGTTTCTCAAACCTATAAAAAAATGTTGTTATTGTTTGTTTTAAGTTATAATTTGAGGCTACATCACGGTTTGAGTTATCTGTTGTGTGCATATCAGCAGCACTAGAAGGATTAGATACATCATTATTACTTACTTCAGCATTACTGGTTGCTGCAGCATAAGACAACCCCGGTCGACGAAACTGGGAGAAGTAGGCCGTTCTTTAGGAATGGTGGTTTTTTCCCTCAATGGAGGAAATGTGCAGCTTTGGATATCCTTAAAAACGGCACATCCCTTATAATTCGCCGGGTGATCCCCCTCACACAAGGCACACACTGCAGGACTAGAATTGTCCTTTGTACATTTGGTAGTTTTGTGATCCTTTCCACATTTGACACATCGAAAGGGATGTCTACAGTAGCTTTTCGTATGTCCATACTGCTGACATCGCTTGCATTGAACAATATCCTTCTTTTTATAAGAGGCCTCAAAGGTTACCTTAGCATGCAACAAATATTGTACAGCGAAGATATCCTTATTGTTAGAACTTGGCTCCAAATCGATGAAAAACATGGATAGTGGTTGTTTAGTTGATTTATGAAGAACATTGGTAATATTCCTTACGGTGTGACCTAGTTGACTTAGAGCCTCCTTCACATCGTCCGTGTCAACGGAGTAGTGCATATGTTTCAAAACTACCCTGTAAGCACGATCCTGTTTGAGTTGATACGTATGAAAACTAATATTAACTTCATTTAGTTTTTTAACAAGTTTCCTATAAATATCAGCAGAATTAGGGAGAACCTTCACTGAGTTTTGATTTATGCATTTATAAGTAAAATCGCCAGTTGCAACAACTGATTCAAATGATCGAATCATGGCTGGAACGTTACCTACATTAGGTATAAATATAGGAGGAGGCTTCGGTTCTCTATTTTGGACGATTTGGACATCGTCCTCCATGTCTTCATTTACTGAGTTTAGGACCTCAACACCGTTTTGGGTCTCGATAACACTCGATGGACAAGGATCTTGTTTGGAATTTTTTTGTCCTCTAGTGGGTAACTCTCCGAGAGTCTTACGTTTAGGAATAGTTTGCCAGTTATAGGTACTGGCTCCGTCGGTCGTTGCTGAGAAGGAAGGCCGGTTGATGTCTTCAGTTCGTCCTTCCAATGCATAACTGTCTTCAATTGCATAATTATGCTCTTTAAGATGAACAGAGGTACTAAGCTGATTAGCACCTTCTGTTGTGTTTTCGTTTATCATATTATTTACCAGTGTCTATAGGGTAAACACAAACAAACCAAGTAGGTTATGAATGCAATAAATTGTGATTAAATCTTCTACATTTGATCACCACGACAAGAAAACTACAGGGTGTTTCAAAAAGAATCATCCGATTTAGAAAAATCATAGCTATTCATCTGTGAATCCGATGTGCTCGAACAATGTACTGTTAGAAAGAGGAAGCTCTGGAGTTATGGAGAATATGGGGGACCGAGCAACCACACCAAATTGTACAGCATGAGCGAGATTCCCCAAAAGTTAATGTTTTTTGTGCAATCTCACGGAATAAAGTGTATGGTCCCTTTTTCTTTGCTGAGAACACTGTTACGGGAATAACATATCTCGATATGTTAGAAAACTATCTCTTCCCTCAATTGGAAACAGATTCTGATGACTTCATATACCAACAGGACGGTGCCCCACCACACTGGAATCGTCATGTGAGAGAGTTTTTAAATGGTAGGCTTCCTCAAAGATGGATCGGCCGTACTGGACCTAATGATTCCGCGTTAAGTCACTGGCCTCCAAGGTCACCGGACCTTACTGTTTGTGATTTCTTTTTGTGGGGGTTTGAAAAAGACAATGTTTATATCCCTCCCCTTCCAACAACATTGGTTGAACTGAAGAACCGCATTAGAGCAGCCATCGAATCCATCGAAGATATGCTAGCTAAGGTGTGGGACGAATTTGAATATCGTATAGACATATGCTGTGCATCTAAAGGGGGCCATATTGAGCACCTGTAAATGGTATGTAAAAAAACTTTATTAGTTGTCCTTTAATATGAAATTAACCTCATGTCCATATGATCATTAGTTTTGAAATTATAAACCTTTAAAATCGGATGATTCTTTTTGAAACACCCTGTATTGTAAATAACAAAAGAAACTGTTTTCAACAAATTGCAACTAGACTTACACAAAATTAATAGTTTGAGTCAATTATTTTCCCGAAATACCGAAGAGAAAAAATGTTGAGTGATATTTTGCGCGAAAAATTCTTATGGAGTTTGTAGTAAAATATGACTTGAAAATACAACAAAAATTTGTTGAAAAAGGTCATACGTTTATGGAATGTGACTCAATGCATTCTGTCATTGAAAGACATCTGAAGAATAGAGATATAAATGTTCCAGCGGACTACATAAATATATGTAGAAATGCAAGAAAAAATCCAAAATCCTACGAAGTTAAATACTTAAGAGTACCGTCAGATGGGGTTACTTTGAACTGTGGGGTTACTTTGAACAAAAAGTAAAAAAAGTTTTAGTTGTAACACCCACTAAATACATAATAATCCCCTTATTTTATAAATTTCCTAATTCCCTGGTTCATCTACTTTAAGAAAATAACAATAAGTTTAGTATTATATGAGTAGGAAAAAATACAAAAAATAAAAACTGAGACCACGTTTTTCGGTAAAAAACCGAACCCGATCAAACTATTTTGTCTAGACAAAAAACCAATTAATTTTGGGTCCTCTAATATTTTTCTTATGATACCTTGATTTACTGGGATGAAATTATTTTCATTTACCCATACATATTTTCAGTAAAAAGTTGTAAAAAAAATATTTTTTTTACCTTTTTGAGGAAAAAATGGGGCTACTTTGAACGTAGGGGCTACTACATTGAACAAATTGAAAAAAAAAATTAGCCAATTTTACGTTTTAACTTTTTCTTTTTTTTGTTTCAGGTTGTATTTGAAGTAGAAAACTAGTGTAGAATTTTTTTTAAGTAGAGTTGGCTTCTAGTATTGCTTTTTAGTGACCTTAAGCATTTAGAAAACAGTTTTTTTAGTGAAACCGTAGTGCTTTTTGACTTGGAGACATGCTTTTAGTGTTTTTTTTTATTTAGACTGTGCTTGAAAAATAAATACCCCCGTCGCAGCAAACCTGCATACTCAGCAAATTTCCAATGAATATATAACATAACACATTAAAACAGTTAACAGGATTCATAAGAAATGTATTCACAAACAAGCGATATTTAAAATATTAATTATTCTCCATAAGAATAACATTGGGGATGAGTACGCAGGTTTGCTGCAACAAGGCACACAAAATAATGGGTTTTTATGCAAATATCAATATAACTCATCTTAGTGAAGTCACATACCAAGTTTCATCCATATACATTCATAAATAAGCGATATATAACACTTTAAGTATTTCCCATAAGAATAACATGGGGACCAAGTACCTAGGTTTGCTGCTACAGGAACCATAGGCGAAAAATTGTTTTTTTGTGCAAACAACAATAAAATACAACCAGATCAAGCCATATACCAAATTTCACCAGTTTATGTTCATAAATAAGCGAGATATACAATTTTTCTTTTTCTCCATAAGAATAACATTAGACAACGTACTGTGTTTAGCACTTTCAATATCTCAGTAACCAATTGACGTATAGCAATGATCAAAATACCGAATTGTTTGTTTTTTTAAGCTGAATTCAATGGTATAGATTATAATTTGATTAAATTAAAATTGCATGTGAAAACCCCAAAAAACACATTTTTGGGGTACAAAACCCCCCACAAAAAAACCCCTTCGGATGGTGCGATTCATCTGGTTTTCGAACTTGTTCAAATAAATGGTACTTTACACATTTTTACTAAATTTCATTAAGATCGGACCTTTTTTACGAGAGTTATCGTGCTTACGGACACACACATATATATATTATTAGATTGAAAACAAAATTTCCAGAGTACCCTTTTTTAAACATTTTTATTACACAACGCGTTTCGGCTATAATGCCATTTTCAAAGTGTATAAAAAGTATAACCTTAAAATAAAATAGTAAAATTTAAAATGAATAAACATATGTTAAAATATAGATAAAGTAAAAAATAAATGAAAAATATACAGACAAATAGGGTTATCAAGGTAGATAGCGTTCATCAAGCTATTATTTGTTTCTTAATTCTTCAATTTTTTCAAATATTGGATTTTGGATTTCATTCTTTATCACATTTAGAATATTATTAGGGTCATGTTTTTTGTTCTTGTAGATTTGGTATTCTTCTAATATGTTCATCTTTTCTCCTTTTTGTGCAATATTTAGAATTTTCATATTTTCTGAGATATTTTTGTAACTATGCTGAGTTTCAAGAATATGCTCAGCAAATGCAGATTTCTGTGTTGTTTGGTTGTTTGATTTTACAGATTGTATATGTTCACGAAATCTGCATTTAAAGTTTCTTCCTGTCTGCCCTATATAAAATTTGGGGCATTCGCTGCACTGGATTTTGTAAATGCCACTTTTGTCGTATACGTCAAAGTTTTGCTGATTCTTTATACTACTTATCTTTTGTATCAGTTTGAATGAGTTGTTTTTTGTTCTATAGCTTATTTTAATGTTTGATCCGTAAAATGTTTTTCTTATAGCTTTATTGAAAACTTTATTATATGGTAGACATATATACTCTTCTTTTATTTTATTTTTGGGACTAAGATTAGTTTTATTCTTCATGTTGTTTATCATTGTGTCGATCATTTTTGATTTATAACCATTTCTTACAGCTAAAGTTTTGATAAGTTTTTTTAAATAAAATCCAATATTTGAAAAAATTGAAGAATTAAGAAACAAATAATAGCTTGATGAACGCTATCTACCTTGATAACCCTATTTGTCTGTATATTTTTTATTTATTTTTTACTTTATCTATATTTTAACATATGTTTATTCATTTTAAATTTTACTATTTTATTTTAAGGTTATACTTTTTATACACTTTGAAAATGGCATTATAGCCGAAACGCGTTGTGTAATAAAAATGTTTAAAAAAGGGTACTCTGGAAATTTTGTTTTCAATCTAATAACATTATTAGTAGCCCTATTCGTGAACTCAAGTAAAATATATATATATATATATATACATATATATACATATATAAAAATTTGAACGAATGGTGTTTTTGGCATCTGGGGACCTCAAAATGAAAAGTTATCATGGTCTCGGGCTTAAGTCTTACCATGAGACCTACGGTAATAGCTTCTTCCCTATAGGGGAAATTCGCTAAAAAACGCAAAGTAGGTGCTCGAAAGTACCGTAACTTTTCCACAGAGGAGTTATCAAAAGCCTGCTGTGAAATACTAAATAAGAAAATATCTTACAGGGAAGCTGCAAAAAAGTACAATATTTCTTTGAGTAGTTTGGCTAAACACATCAAAGTGTTTCAAATGCAAAAACAAATTAACGAACCTCAAGCTTCAGAAATGGAAGATAAGTCTACCAGCAATACACAAACTGATTGTGGTCCTATAAGAATGGCAGTGCCGTCCACTAGTGATGCTACACCCTCTACGAGCACCAGTACTAGTAGCGGTATCACAGCAACATCACTGCCATCAACTCCTCGAAGTATCACTTCCACTGCCTCTTCTCCCAGTACAATCCCAATTTATAAACCAGGTCATCCAACAGTGTTTACTGCCCTCGAAGAGGCAATCTTTGCTGACTACATCTGCCTAATATCAGAATGGGGATTCCCAACTGATTCATTTGGCCTAAGAAAGCTAGCAAAGAGTTATTTAGACTCAAATGGGAGGTGTGTGCCTACCTTCAAAGATAATACCCCCGGACGTGACTGGTCACGGAGCTTTCTTAAACGTCATCAACCCATTCTAAGCCAGCGAATGTGTCAAAACATAAGGTACGCTAGGGCAACTACAAATGAAGAGGATTTAACAAACTACTTCAACCATTTGCAAGCAAGTGAGGTGCAAGTAATAACACCAGGTAATATATTAAACTACGACGAGACTAATATGGTGGACGACCCAAAAAGCAAAAAAATGATATTTAAACACAGCTTGAAAAGATCCGAGAGAGTAATGAACTTTACCAAGAGTGCGACCTCTGTTATGTTTGCTTGCAGCGATGATGGACAACTATTACCTCCGTATGTGGTATACAAAGCAGAGGGAATGTGGTCCACTTGGACCTTAGGAGGGCCACCGGGAACTAGATACAACAGAACAAAGTCTGGGTGGTTTGACGAGTGCTGTTTCTTGGATTGGTCTATACGATTGTCGTTCCGTGGGCTAAAAAGCGAGATGGCAAAAAAATGTTAATAGGGGACAATCTCTCTAGCCATTTCTCTGGAGAAATAATAAAAAAATGCAACGAGCTCAACATCTCATTCATTTGTTTGCCACCAAATACAACCCACCTTACACAGCCATTGGATGTGGGTGTTTACGGCCCCCTGAAAAAGGAGTGGCGGAAGGCCTTGGAGTCATGGAAACTCGGACCTGGTCGAAAACGCCCAACTCTGTCCAAAGATGAGTTCCCAAGTATTCTTGATAAAGTGCTGAACAATATGAAAGAAAAAATTAGCAAAAACATAAAATCAGGTTTTTTAGCTACAGGAATCAGACCTTTAGATAAAGAACAGGTGATAAAAAGACTTCCAAAAAAATCATTGGCAAATCAAAAAGACAGTGAAGAAGAAAAGGCAAGGAAAGAATCTCTAATGTCTAGCCAGATTGGTGCAGCAGTTCTGGGCATTCTGCAAGAGCTTCGCTCAAAGAAAACCCCGGAAGGAAAAAGGAAAAGATCTAAAATCAACATCACACTAGGAAAGAGCATAAGTTTGAAGGAAACGGGGACAACCCTGACGATCCTAGTGCCCCTCCAACTGGTGTAGATGTTGGTACTAACAGTTCAAAGCAATCATTGGAAATCTCAATGAAGAAAACTTCAAAAAGTAATAAATACCCCCATAACAGCAAACCTGCGTACTTAGCGAATTTCCAATGCATATATATTTATCTTAATACCACATAAAGCTACATACCAAGTTTCATCAATATACATTCATAAATAAACAATTTATGAAATTTTAATTATTCTCCATAAGAATAACATGGCGGCAGAGTATGCAGGTTTGCTGAAGCAAGGATCACAAAAAATGGGGGTTTATGCTAATATCAATATGACTCAACTAGGTGAAGTCACATACTAAATTTCATTAATTTATTTTCATAATTAAGGGAGATAACACGTTACTTATTCTCCATAAGAATAACATGGGGCTGAGTGCGCAGGTTTGCTGCTACGGGAGCCTTTGGCAAAAAATGGTTTTTTTGAGCAAATATCAATGGTTCAAGACCAGATGAAGCCGTATACCAAGTCTCGTCAGTATATGTTCATAAATAAGCAAGATATAAAATTTTTATTTTCCTCCATAAGAATAACATTAGACAACGTACTGTGTTTAGCACTTTCAATATCTCGGTAACATTGACGTAGAGAAATGATCAAAATACCAAATTGTGTGTTTTTTAAGCTGAATCCAATGAAAAAAACTAAAATTTGACTATTTCCAAAATTATATATAAAAAATTCAAAAAACCCATTTTTGGGGTACAAAACCCCCCCCCCAAAATACCCTTTTGGATAGAGCGATCTGGCTGGTTTTCGAACTTAGTCATAAATGTTGCTTTACACACGTTTATACCAAATTTCATCAAAATCGGATAATTTTTACGAGAGTTATCGTGCTCACGGACATATATATATATATATATATATATATATATATATATACAGTTTCGAACGAATGGTGTTTTTGGGGTCTGGGGACCTCAAAACGAAAAGTTATCATGGTCCCGGGCCTAGGTCTTACCATGCAGACTACGGTAATAGCTTCTTCCCTATAGGGGAAATTCGCTAAAAAATGAAAGAAAAGAAAGGAAATCTAAAGAAAGAGATAAAAAAGAAGACCTGGGATCCAAGAAAGAAAAAAAGAAGACAGATAAAACTAAGTTTGAAAACTTGAAAACAGATAAAACTTAGAAGATGAAAAACATCAAAAGAAAACGTAAGAACTGGGAGAACTTGAGTGATTCAACTGACGATTTGACCAGTGTTGAATATGATGATGATTCCGTAATGAATGCTAGTCTTGGCTTTTCTGATTTGGAAGATGAGGACATAGGAATAAATGAGTTGTCAACTAATGAAAAAATCCATTCATTCCCAGCCCCTGAAGACAGCATGCCTGGTAGCAGCGAACAATCATCTACAAAAGACACAACCGGTACCAGTGAGCCGACCCCTGGATCATGGGTCGTTGTGAAGTATGCCTCTAAACGGGATGTTTTCCACTATTTCATTGGCCAAGTAATCCACAGTTATGAAAGGGGGTGTGAGATCAAATTTCTGAGAAACCAGGGAAATAATAAATTTATTTGGCCCCCAAAAGATGATTACGACAACGTTCCATACCCTGATATTGTCAAAGTACTCCCGGAACCAACGATGGTTTCTTCCAGAGGTTCTGGGATATTTACATTCAGTATGGACCTGAGTGGTTACAATATCATTTAAACAACCTACCAAACAAAAAAGAAGAAAAAACTGTACATATTGTTTAGTTAATAAGAGATTCTTTAGTTTTTAATTCAGCGAAGATCGCTGTTTCAAGTGTGTTTTTTGTCATATTTTTAAAGACGCTTCGAGTGATTTATGAACTTTATACATTTTTTTCTGACTTAAGAGTGCATTCAAACATTTAGTTTATGGGAATATATGACATCACCAGTCATAAATGACAGTTAAAATCAATTAAATTCATGAAGAAGTAAACTCCGATTTTTCCGGTAAGTTGTTTCTTTTATTTTTATACAAAAAGATAAGTTCGTAATATTTTTAAATAATTTGTATATGTATTTGAAACCCCAGCTTTCAAATGGTGTTATATAGAAGCCCCTAGGTTTAACAGTGACATAGATTTATTCATTTAAACATTTTGTTCATAGAAGCCCCATCTGCGGGGCTACTTTGAACAGCCATATTTTATTTTATTTTTTTTTTATGAAAGCATGTACATTTTTTTCTACATGCTTAGTTTAAGGTTACACACGTGGACATAATCTGGCTCAAGAGTTATTAATTTTGTACATAAGGTTTTCTTGTAATGTAAAAAATTCAAATTTTTTGTTACAAAGTAACCCCATCTGACGGTACTCATTCTTCAAAGATTTCAACAACAAAATTAAGTACAAATCCATACGACCTGGGGATAAGGTTGGTGATCCCAAGGTAACTGACATTCACTGTCTGTTATATTCTGTAGATGAAGTTAAAATTTATTATAAGCTGGACTATCATGAAGAGTATAAAGAGCTCAAACCTGAACCAGATCCAAATGTGGCTCAAAGGAAAACAACCAGACGATCAAGTACTGGTAAATCAAAAGATGGTACTGACAAAGATGTTACTGACGAAGATGTTGGGCACTTCGAATTCCCACAACTTTATAGATCAAGACAGAAGATACCAAATGAAAAATTTAACCACCTACAAGAATTAAAGTTAAGTGTACCCAAAGACTTTCATACATATTATGACAATATACCAACAGAGTAAGATAATTTACATACGTATTCCTATATTATGTAAATTAGGCCTATGTCTCAAAGATTTTCTTTTGTTTAAACAATTTAAGAATATAATAGGGTCCTTCATTAAACATGGTTTGTGTTTTATATAGTAAATTGTTTAACATGCTCATACAAATAAATAAAATTATATAAAAATAACATTACCGGTGCTATTGTTCTTTACCCTTGTACTACATTTTCTTACTTTAATATAATACAAATAAGCCACATAACTCCAGTTTCAAATTGCTATATTAGTTATCAAACCACCGAACTCCTAAAAATAAATCACCTAAATCAACAAAATTAAGATATCAAATCCCTCCACTCCAAAAGCGAATCACTTAACTCCAAGAACCCACATCAGCAAATCAAATAACTCCAGTTATTCCAGGTTTGAAATAAATTGCCCCTTTAAATACTATTAAAAACAATTTTGGCGTTTTAAAATAAACACACATATTTTTTTCAGACCAATAACTTTTACAAGTTTTGGAAAAATCAGTTTTTTGTGTCTCCTGTAAAATGCTACAAATGTGAGTTAGGTGATTTTATAATTAGGCCGATGATATATGGCCTACATTGATATATCCAATTCAGGGTGCACCTTTACAAATGAAGAGGTCAGGGGAAAAAAGATGAGTGTCCATTTTTTTCACATATTGAGTTTGAGGTGATTTCTTGATCATTATAACATGTAGAATCTCATAGTATATTTATCGTAAGCATAAAAGATGAGGGTGCTATGTTATTGCAGTTTAAAATTTAGTAGGTTTAGGGAAGAAAGATGAAGGTACCAGTGAATGTGGGAAAGATAGATGAGGGTCCACTTATGTTGGCTACCGTGTTTCCAGTGCTACCAGTGTTCTTTTCTGTGTTTACATTAGTTGTTGATTTGTATTTGTGAATGTTCAGTGATGACTCTTACGAGTAAGACGTTTTAAAGTTTAATTTATTTAGGTAATATTAAGAAGTAAAAATGTCTGAAGAAGATGAAACTTTGTGTGCTCTTCATTTGAAGTCTTCAAAGAAACGTAAGTCATTTGGAAGAATGACAGATGTTGGTAAGAAATTGAGGTTAAGTAGCCATGAAACTGGTGAAGACTGTCATTGCAAAAAACTGAAATGTTTTGAAAGTGTTACGCCTGAAATGAGGAAAGTTATAATATCTGATTTTAACAATATTAAGACCTATGATGAACAGTCAGTGTACCTTTGTGGACTAATAACCTGTAAGCAAGTTGCCCATCACCGCCCCAGAAAATCAGAGGATGAGGCTGATTTACATTCATACTCATATAACTACAAGGTAAGAGCTATGAGAAATAATAATCTTTGTGAAATACCGGTCTGTTACAAGGCTTTTCTATCACTCCATGGAATTACTGCTAAAAGGGTGCAAACCTTGCAAGAAGGCCTTAAAAGTACAGGAAAAGCCCCTGTTGACAATCGGGGAAAGCACGAGAATAGGCCTAATAGAATTCGTGTGGAAATTACTGATTCCATTATTGAGCACATAAAATCATTCCGAACACGGAGATCACATTACAGTCTGTCTAAATCTAAAAAGCTATACTTACCTGAAGAATTAAATGTTAAAAAAATGTTTAATATGTTCAAGACAATGTTTCCAGAACATAAAGTTTCCTACGAAAAGTACAGAGAAATATTTATATCAAAATTTAACATTTCCTTCGGGTATCCCCGAAGTGACACCTGCAGCTTTTGTGATGAGATTACGGTAACAATTGATGCACTAAACAATAAAATCAATAAAACTAATCCACATTTGGAAACGTACAAGCAGTTAAATGAAGAACTGAAATCATTGCAAACGAAGAAGGAGTTACATTTACGCAAGGCGAAAATGTTTTATGACAAGAAAAGAGCTGCTAGACTAGAAGCACAAAAGAATCCACAAAAAGAAGCAATTGCAATGGACTTTGAAAAAAACCTCCCAGTTCCAAACATTGAAACGAACGATGTTTATTACCGTCGACAGTTATCTTTCTACATGTTCAACGTACACACACTCTCTACCTCAGAAGCAATTTTTTATACTTATCCAGAGGTATGCGGGAGAAAAGGATCAGATGATGTTTCATCAGTACTCTTTGATTTTATTTTTAACCATTTAGACCCTCAGGTAAAAGAGCTGACCATTTTTTGTGACTCCTGTGGTGGTCAAAATAAGAACTATACAGTTTTCCGTTTGATCCATTACATTGTTCATTTCACAAGAAGACTCAAATCTATTAAACTTGTTTTTCCTGTTCGGGGACATTCTTACCTCGAATGCGACAAAAACATGGGTTTAATAAACCAAAAAAATCGAGTCGAGCTGCCATGTGAATGGAATACTGTTGTAGAAAATGCTAGATCGAAACCTTCACCATTTAAGGTAGTTTCGTGTGAAGACCAAACGATTTTTAAAGCTTGGTCTGAGTTCCTTTCTGACATTTATGTAAAAAAATGTCCCTTTAAAAGCCGACCAGTAAGAGAAATGTCTGTAGTTGAACATCATCCCCGTATGATTCTTCACCGATCATCTTTTAGTGGACCACAAACTGAAAGTGTAGTGATCAAAGCAAAGTGGAAGAGACTGACTTTAGAAGAGGGTTGTTTTCGACTACCATCAATGTTGTACCATGAAAAATTGCCACTGTCTGAAGCTAAATTTCAAGATTTGCAGCATCTCAAGAAATTCTGCCATGAAGAAGCACAACAGTATTTCAATACCCTTCCACATTCAGGATAGTGGTTTTATGAACTGCAAAAACACTGGTATTCAATAAGTGTATAGGCCTCTCATATATAAATTTAGGCCTATATTTTTATTTTTAAACTATAAAACCTTACTTCATGATTCATTAACTTCAATAAATTTTGGCAAATTTTTTCGATAATTTCATGTAATCTTTTGGACTTACCGTACTTACTATAGTGTTTTAAGAGCAAAAAGACTGTCATTCAGAACATTTATATTATAAGCAAGATACATGATTTTATTGTTCAAACTAAAAATCTTTCTTTGTAATAAATAAAATACATTTATTAATGTTTTTTTAGTAATTCTATGGACTCTCATCTTTTTTCACCGGTCGGACCCTCATCCTTTTTCCTGAAAATATTTGTAAAAAAAAATACAAATATAAATTTTATTAATAAATAAAATTATAACAAAATTTCCTTGTAGGTGTGCAATTTAAGCTGAATGTGTTTTACAACATAACTACTAAAATGTCATTAATTTTTTGTTCAGCCTTTTGGTATGAGTACTGAAAGTTTATATTTCCGTTTTCTCTGAATGTCGCCTCTTGGACATTCATCTTTTTTCCCCTGGCCTCTTCAAATGCTTCTTGGGAGGCATACCCTAAACATATTAATATATGCAAAGTGTTGGAAAGTCAAAATGATCCCATCATATCACACTTTAAAGCAGAAATTAAGTAATGTCTAAAAAAATTGAAATTTCCTGATACAGAATTCAATGAAAATGCAGGATCAAAAACTGTAAGAGAAAACCTTAGACATTGAATATGATCAATGGTGTCAGCTCCAGCAGAAAGGCAAAGGTGTATGTCTTTTCAGTGAATGTCCAAGAATAAATAAAGAACCATAGACTGCAGGGATTAACATCGGCTGAGTACACAGATATTATTAAGATGATTGGTGACGAGGCTCCGGTAAGAGGAAAAAAAGCCAGGTCCAAGGATGACACCAAGTGTAGACATTGTTCTACAACTGAGCAGTATACAGTTGAAACTTTGCCAGATGTCCTTGGACTTTGACCTCATGGCAGTCTATCAAGAATCGCCCGCCATAACCGCCTCAGAACTCTGATAGCTGACGAATTTTGAGCCAAATCTTGTGAAGTATATGAAGAAGTCACTGCCCTCGCAAATAGTGAAACTACAAAAAGGTGTGACATTATTGCAATAAATAAATACCCCCGTCGCAGCAAACCTGCGTACTCAGCGAATTTCCAATGTTTCTTACTACCTACTACCACATAAAGCCACTTACCAACATTCATAAAAATACATAAATAAATAAGTGATCTATTGTATTTTATTTATTCTCCATAAGAATAACATAGGGGTGAGTACGCAGGTTTGCTGCAACAAGGAACACAAAATATGTGTTTATATGCAATTATCAATATAACTCAACCAAGTGAAGCTACATACTAAGTTTTATTAATTTATGTTCATAATTAAGGGAGATATAAAACTTTACTTATTCTCCATAAGAATAACATTAGGGCTGAGTATGCAGGTTTGCTGCTACTGGGATAATCAACAAAAAGCAATTGTTTGTGCAAATATCAATATACCAGTACTACGTGGAGCCACATCCCAAGTTTCATCAATATAAATTCATAAATAATCGAGATATCAAATTTTATTTATTCTCCGTAAGGGTGAAAATCAAATTGTGGGACAAATTGAGTCCCAGCAATATTTCAACAATTTTTCAATTTATAATAATAAAAAAAAATTTTTATACATAATTTATCATAAAACGTAACATATAAACGCATAAAATGTAAACAATAAAGGTTGTAATAATGTGAAAAAAATTGCTAAACTGTGTTTTAAACAGATCGCTAACGGTCCCGAAGTGTAACATTGCTAGTTGAAGATCACCAAAGTAAATTAAAAATAACCAAATAAAATATACTAATAACTTAAAAATAATCGTCAAATATACCTAGATCTTTTAATTTACAAAGTTGTTTAAAAGCAAAGGACAACACAAAACCACATTATTTTATTACATTTGAATGTCCCGCCATCTCGCTCTGAATTGGCGGCAGTTTTTCAATTTGCCGCCATTACTCATTCCGCGTCTCACAAGAAGCTCGCTCTTCGCCAGTGACCTTCGAGTTTGTTTACTGAAGTGAACCCGTCAACTATTTTTCCAGTTAAACTTCGTCTTTGCAAGATATTATCATATATCCAGGTAAGTTCTACACAGTATGTTAATTGAGCAACAGCTCGCTAACGTGCATAACTTTTAACTTTTCAGATGGACATTAACAAAAACGCCGTAATGTAAGAATACGAAGTGAGCAACATAACCTCAAAGTTAGTTTTCTCGCAACAAGGCCCGTATGAAGTCACCAGTTCCAAAGACAACCAATTTTCATAGGTCGCTAACGAACAGCTCGGTAACGTTTTCGATCTGTTTAATGTGTCGCTTACGTTAGCGAGCTGTCTGCTGACGTTAGCGAGCTGTCTGCTGGCGTTAGCGAGCTGTAAACTATTGTTGACGAGCCGTTTATTGGTTTAAATAATGATGGGTTGTTTCAGTAAGTTTACTTTTTGTCAGTATTACACTATGTTTACAGTAAAACCTCTCTTAACCTAAATTCTTGTTTCCGAAATACCGTTAAACCAAAAAGGCACCAAACTGTACGTTATGTACGCATTAATTTAGAGGGATGTGAAAGCCACTCCGCCCCCTTTATTTCGGTTAACGGTGGTTGTACCGGATATACTTTTTATTAGATATTTGTGACGTACATACACGCGCTAGAGGAATTATTAAATACGACGATCAGTTTATTCAACTCAGCGTAGCGTCATTTATAAAGTAGTTTAAGTTTTAAGGGCCGATTAAGTAAACCTTAGAAAGTGTTTGTCCTGTTAGCTTCTTAAAATGTTACTAACTTGTTTCACCAATCCTTTACAGCCACGTACATTAGTGAAGTTTATTATTAACACTTCAACTGGTAAAGATCGTGATCGCATTATGCTATCATACAGCTAAGGTCGCGAACGCGACCATTTTATTCATGGTGCAAAACAGTGCTACTTAAATATATTTTGTATTTAGCACTAAATTATTCTACATGGAAATTGAAATTAAATGAAGTATCGGAAGTAGTCTTTCGGTGTTTTTTGTGATTTTTTTAACCAATTACGAAATGGTGCGTTTTTCCATTGTTGGCGCCTTTTGTGTTGTCGTCATGCGGTCGTGGTTCATGCATTTTTAAAAAAATGAAAATCATTATTTTAACCATAGCAATAATCTTTTCCAATCTGTGAATAATTTATAAAAAAGTTAATTAGTTAATTGTGGTTGGATGGTTAAAGATTTCGGAATGCTCTGATTTTTTATTACTGTATTTCCCCACGCTCTTGTTTAACATAAAAAGCTGAAATGAACTTAAGTAAGTGACAAAATGTGAGTATTGGGATTTTGTAACTTTTTTCCAGACTTGCTGGTGACGTTTGCTGCAATGGGGAAGAAGGTGAGCAACAAACATATTCAGAACTCAGAAAAATATGAGCGGCTAAAGAAATTGGCAGCTGAGAGACAGCGTCGGTTCAAGGCAAAAATGACCGAAGAGCAGCTAGAAAAGAAGAGACAAAGAGACAGAGATAGACTAAAACGGTTGAGAGAAGAAAAGAAAATAAAACCGATAAAAGAAATGAAGCCGTCTGAGCAAAAGAAAAAAAGAAAACAATGGCGAAAATATTGTACGACGTACAGGAATAAACAAAGGCTTTGAAAAATGCCTTAAGGGGAGCCAGAAGGGTAAAAAATATTTGTTCTACACATTTTTATGTTTTTGCAGTTTTGAAATATTTGATTTATTCCCTTTTAGAAAATATATACTTTAATAGGTGTATCCCAATAAAATTAGGTAAAAAAAGGCAAATTGTAAAGTTAAGCACGACTCTCAGCTCAAAAGTAAGAATCGCTTGACATATACATTTACTACAATCCTCACTGATATTCCCCAGGAATTTTATTTTCATGGGTTGGCTAACCTGCATTTTGCTTCTGGTCTGTATGAGTTGCTGCAGTGGAAAAATATCATCTGCTAGAGTGGTTTTGTTTACACATCAACTTCAAAGTTTGCATTTTTACTATAGTTTAGTGCCAAGAAAAGTGATTTTGTGGAAAGTTGGTTTCTATAGTGATATTTTAGTTATTGTATCTACATATTGTTACAATGCCTAGGCAACGTGTGAGTTATAAAATCAAAAAGAAACACCACACAGGTAATCAGTACTGCAAATCCAGGCCTAGGCCTAGTCCTCCTGAAGTGCCAAGTTCTGAACCTAGGCCTATAAGTCCTGAAACTCCTAAAAATAAATGTGAAAGCAGTTCAGTAAAAGGTTCTTCAAGTAAAAAGCTACCATTTGATTATTTTGATACATTCAATGCAACTGGTAGTGGCAATTGCATTTTTGACATAACCTTACTATCCAATACAATAAAAGAATTCGTGAAGTGTAAGTTCTGTGATAGTACTGGCTCGATCAAACTCATTGTTTGCAATGATGACAATCAAAGTAATGGCTTAGTGTTAACAACTAACCTAATATGCAGAACATGCTCAGAATATGTTTCCTTCAAAAACTCTAACCTTTCTGCTGATGGAAATTTGTATGACTTAAGCAATACTCCTCCATCTTCTGCGAATGAGGAAGAGAATGCTGAAGTAGTAGTTTCCAGACAGAAAGAGAAAGGTCGAAAACAGGTTCGTCGAGATAGGGCTAAGGCATATAGAAAAATAAACAAGCAGGCAGAGGAAATTAAACATCTGAAACGGAGAGTTGAAAAATACAAAAAAAGGCTGCAGAGACAGTTGAAAAATAAAAACAAACCAACTGGTTCTCCATCTCCGAATAAGAGAGTAAGTGAATTGATTGGAATCGATTGTGTATCACCCAAAATTAAAAAACAACTGTGTTGGATTTACTCTGCAACAACAACTGAAAAAACGGATAACAGGAGTCAATCCAAGAGCAAAAGAAAGGCAGATAATGAATAAAGTAATAGGCACAAAAATCTTGAAACGGTATAGAGTCCAACCTTACTTAAAAAACATCGTTTCTTATAAACACAATCAAAGGATACAGAAAGAGGTTGATGGTGAATCAGGTGATCTAACGTACACAAGAAAGCAGCATGAGACGGTACGAGTTAAATAGGCCTTGCTTTTAAGGCGATTTTTTGAAGATGACTTAGTCTCATAGATGTGCCCAGGTAAAAAAGACTGTCCGAAAGGGGAAAAACAAAAAACAACGCCGGATTTTGCTGGACACATTGAAAAACTTGTACTCGAAATTCTGTTAAGAAAATCAAAGCATAAAGATAGGATATAGTACGTTTTTAAGATCTAGACCGTTTTGGGTGACTCGCCCCAAAGCTCGAGACAGAGAAACATGTGCGTGTATAAGCCATGAAAACTTTGAATTCTTGGTTTCTTCATTAAGAGCAGCAAATGTGATAAAAGAACAGAGTGGTCGTGATGTACTGAAAACACTTGTTTGTTCGGCAAAGAATGAAAAATGCATGTTAAAGCTGTGTAAAAAATGCAAAAACAATGACATTAAATTCAATGTGAATGACAACGATACAAACTTGAAGTACTCTAAGTGGAAAAGTATACAAGAAGAAAGAAACATCAAGGGGACAATTAAGAAGATTAAAAGGACTGTTAAGTTGGAAATAGTGGCTCCTGTTTCAGAAGTCATTGACACGTTTAAGAAAACACTTCCCCTATATAAAAAACAGGTTTTCAGCATGCTTCACCAGGCTAACAAATTGAAGAAGGTCAGAGAAAACCTTAAAGAGGGAGAGCTTTTGTTACAAATTGATTTCTCCCAAAACTATATTTGTAAATTGGGAACCGAAGTACAATCCATGCATTTTGGCGCTTCGAAGAAACAAGTGTCATTGCATACCGGAGTAATGCACTACATCGCTAAAGGAGATGTTGTCTGTAATTCGTTTTGTACGGTTTCAGACAACTTAGACCACCACTGTCATGCGGTTTGGGCTCACCTGCGACCAGTGATGGAGGATGCAGCTGAAAGACTTCCCTTAACCCACACCGTCCACATATTTTCTGACGGTCCGTCGTCGCAATAAAGGAATAAGGGAAACCTGTATTTAATGAAAGTTATGCTACCAAAGTTGTTTAAAAACTTAAAAGTGTTCACCTGGAACTACTCTGAGCCAGGTCATGGCAAAGGGTCGATGGACGGAGTAGGTGGAGCAATTAAAAGGATGCAGACGACTGTGTAAGCCATGGTAATGACATTAGTTCGGCAGCAGAGTTAGTAAGAGTGCTAAGCAAGAATAGCTCTGTAATGCTCGCCGAGGTGTCGAACAGCGAGTTCGAGGACATGAAAAGTCTACTTCCCACTAATCTTATTGCCCTAAAAGGTATTATGGGAGTAAGGCAAGTAAGCTGGAACAGCAGGGGATTTATGTTCGGGTCAAAGCTGTCTTGCTTCCAGTGCTTAGACACGTCGAAGCCGTGCAAGCACTATCACTTGATGGAAATTAAAGACAACGTTCCAAAGCCTTGCACTTCCAAGAAAAGAGCTTCTTCATGTTCCTCCACATCCAACAAAATTAAATTGGAAGACGATTCTTCAGATGAGGTGAAGAAAAATAAGACCCGGGCTTCATCTTCGACATCAAAGAAGAAATTATTCGTTGAAGAGGTTTTCTCTTGCTCGGACGAAGAGGACTTGAAGCCCAAAACCCCTAAAGACAACAACTTGGTCAAATGTGAACCTTTACATACTGTGCCCTCATTAGGAAAAGGCTGTTTTGTTGTTGTTTCGGTTGGAAACCAAAAGAAAAATAAAAAACCGGTTAATTTTGTTGGAGTGGTGCAGACAGAAGTTGATAGTGAGGATGAACTGAAAGTGATGTTTATGAAGAACTTCTCTAGTGATAAGTCGGTGTACGTAATGGATGAAAAGGACGTATCATATGTATCTTATGATCAAATTGTTGGAGTTCTGCCAAGCCCTTCAGTTGTAGCAAGGGAGGGTAAAATTTTGTATAAGTTCAAAAACCGGGTACAACTGTAAAGTTGTTTGGTTGTGCAACTGTTTTTAAAATGTTAACTGTCATTTTTTTCTTAAATTGTAATAATTTTTTGTTTGTAATCTCTCAAGAGTCATTTGAGTTTCTTTCTTTGTTTAAATTAATGTTCTAATTTATAAAATAGAGTATTTTCCATTGTATAACTTTGGATCACTAACAGCTGCGACAGATCGCTAACGGCCGGGACAGATCGCTAACGGCCGCGACAGATCGCTAACACCGTTACAGATCGCTAACGCTAACGAAAACTCTTAAAATCCCTTAAAATCAACTTATTCTGATATTTAAAGTTGATAATATGAAATAATTTAACCTGTTCTTACACATAACTTAAAAATAAAATCAATACAAATTAAGAATGGAACATAAATTGAAATTTTAGTGTACGCACCATGGCAATTGGTTAAGTATTCATCTGTTTACACCATTCATATATACAAAATCCGTAATAAATGTAATAATAATATTTAGAATACATTGCTGTAAGTATGTTCTATTCTAAAACTATGTTTTTTGTGCTCTGATTTTAAGGAATTCATTTTTATAGTAACTTTATAAGACGTTAGCGATCTGGCAAAATTGTGTACATTCAGCAAGTAAAAATAAAAAAAAAAATAGAAAATATTAAAATTAAGCTATGCTAAGGTTAATATTGTATTTGTAAGGTTATGTTTTTACTATTGATAACAAAATAAATTCACTTCTATAAAAAAATGTATAAAATTGTTTCCACCTTTTTGTCCCACAATTTGATTTTCACCCCATAAGGATAACATTGGACAACATACTGTGTTTAGCACTTTGGATATCTTTGCAACGGTTGGACGTAGAATCACAATTAATTTAAACACCAAAATGATTGGTTTGTAGAGCTGAATTGATTGGTAAAAGCAAATATAAAGTGTACGTTAAAATGAACTGAGGAAAAGCCAAAAACCTTTTTCCTATAAGATTAACATTGTAGATTTTATGAGCAGGTTTTTTGGATTTTCTCCACAACCATTTATCCTAGGTTAATAATTTAAAATACTACATTATTTGTTTTGTTAAGCTCTATAAAATGCTCAAAACCAAAATTGAGTGTTTTAAAAATGTTAGGGTGAAAAGTGCAAAAAGCTGATTTTTGGAAAATGTAAAACCCCCATGAACCTCCCTTTTCCCATGGTCCGATTTTTATGGTTTTCAAACTTAAAGTCATGAAGTCACTTTACACATTTGAGCCAAATTTCATCGAAATCGGACATTCTTTACTGAAGTTATCGTGTTAACGGACACATATATATAAATTTGAACGAATAGTGTTTTTGGCATCTGGGGACCTCAAAACAAAAAGTTATCATGGTCTCGGGCTTAAGTCTTATCATGAGACCTAAGGTAATAGCTTCTTCCCTATAGGGGAAATTCGCTAAAAGAGTGAAAAAGACTTTATAATTGATCTGACGGTAAAGTTTGAGTTCAATAATAACCAACCAAAAGAAGTTAACCAAGAAAAGATTAATACTTACTCACCTACCGCTCAATTCTACAAAGAAAAATATAGCCTAAAGGAAATATAAATTATTGGCTTATTAATTAGCTCAAGAGGAACAATAACAACATTTTTTGAAGATTTTTGGACAAAATTTAATTTTGATCAGAAAAATTATACCTAATTTCACTTTTGACAATGAAAAGTTCTGTTCAGATTAAAAAAATCATTTATGTAATAAGTAAGTTCAAATTGTATAGTATTCTTTGTATTAGCAACTTGCAATGAGAAAGAAAATGTAATTTATTTATATTTTTATTATAAATAAATTTTTTTTCCTCTCTCACACAAAATATCCTATGTTGCAGGCTATGAAAAGTTTAACTGCAGATACGGGGAATTAAGGCTATACGATTGAAGATAAACTAACTGTTGCATAAGTTATTGAACAAAAAGCATAAATATCTTTATCAAGGGTAATTTCCCAAAATTGTTTGTATTAAGCGACTTTTTCTATTGTTGTTAAGTATAGGCGTAACATAAGGGAAGAAGGGTGTGGGCCTAATTAAGCTAACTTCGAAGATATAAACCATAACTGAAGTACATTTAGGCTTAGTCTGACTCTTGCGTTCCTCAAAACACGAACAGCATTATATCAAATGCTGTTATGGATTTTCTTAGGGAAAATCCTACAATAAAATCCATAACTATGAAGTATTCCCTTCCCGGCCACTCATGTGTCCAGGAAGTCGACCATGCCCACAGTGAAATGGAGAAACTCATGAGGAAGAGTGATTTTTTCAGTCCTATTGGGTTGATAAGAATCCTGAAGCAGGTCAACAGAAACAACCCTTACCGCATTTTGCAAATGAAGCCAACAGACTTTAAGGAATTTTCAGCTACAGCCAAGTTGTTCAACTATAAGTTAGTGCCCTTTACACAAGTTTTGGTGCTCAAATTTACGCAGACATCACACCTAATTAATTTTAAAACAAGCCATGACAGGCATGAACCAATGAATCAAGCCAATGTAAAATATAATGAAACTCCGAAACGGAAACGTTCCAATGGATCATCAGCATCGACAGCATCACTTAATGTTTGTGAAGTTAAACCGAAAATTCAGACTTACCGCATAGAGTTTCCTGAGCTAAAGAAAAAAGACATCAAGGCGGCATTCCCCTACATGCCGCTTCAGGACCGAGAGTATTACAGAGCAATTCTCCATATCTAATCGGCGTTAAAAGATATTGAAGACATACAAGTCATGTAAACAATTAATTGTATCATTTTTAACACAGAATAAATAATATTTTTTAAGATTATATTTATTTTCTGTTCTCCAATTAAAATTATCCACTAATATTTTACCACGTTTATTAGTTTGACAAGGTTCTAACTGCCGTTAGAACCTTAGAACCTTGTCACAGTGAAATTGTCACTATTTCCATGTGACAAGGTTCTAACTACATTTTGATAGTATTTTTTTTATAGGAACCGTACGATATTTTTTAATAAAAAATAAATATACTAATAAGTAATATATATATAACTGTAGGGAAAAAATATAAAATGTATATTCATAATAATAAAAAAGTTGTTAACATAACAATCTTTGAAATTGAATTACTCAAAAAGACCCCAGTGGCAGTTAGAACCTTGTCAAACCAATGTGACGATATATATATACATAGATATAAATTTGAACGAATAGTGTTTTTGGCATCTGGGGACCTCAAAACGAAAAGTTATCATGGTCTCGGGCTTAAGTCTTACCATGCCACCTACGGTAATAGCTTCTTCCCTATAGGGGAAATTCGCTAAAAAGTGAACTCAATTGTAAATATTTATAACATGAAACATATGTAAACAAATTCGTCAGCTGTTCTTTCAGTCTGGATGAAGACTCACAAAGACTTAACAACCCGGCACCTTGAAGTACTTCCGTACTTCAACTAATGTCGATCTTCATATTGCGGTAAAAGAAAAAGTTAAGTAACAGGGCGGGCATAAGACCCATCTTGTGTCTAGATTTTTACCTCTGACAGCGTCGTCAGATCCAGGTAAAACTTTGATGATTCTTGCGAGAGGCCAAAAAAGTGGATTCGCAGTCGTCTTCATGAGCATGAGATCTCCAACGCGTAAATTAGCTGACTTTAAGGTCCATTTGGTCCGTTGTTGTAGGGTGTACAAATATTCCGTGCTCCATTGTTTCCATATTCGTTGAGCGAACTGTTGCAAGAGATGCCAGTATTTAAGTCGGTTAGGTGGAACTTCAGTAACGTCAGGTTTAGGAAGTGCTGCTAATGGAGCACCAGTGAGGAAATATCCTGGAGTCAGCACTGAAAAGTCGGTGGAATCACTGGACATCGGAGTCAAAGGGCGAGAATTTAATATAGCCTCGATATGTATAGACAATATCATAAATTCTGTAGTGTGAGTACAGTTTTCCCCATTACACATGTTAAATGCTGTTTGGCACTCTTGACTGCTCATTCCCAGAGGCCACCATGGTGAGGAGCGGCTGGAGGGTTGAAATGGAAGCGCAATAACAATGTTGAAGAGAACTTTTGAATGTGCAGTTGCGAGTTAGCGTTTGTCACAGTTGTTTGAACGATCTTCCGTGATGATGACTCAGCGCCAACAAAGTTTCTTCCGCAGTCACAATATATGTCAGAACACATGCCACGACGTGATATAAACAAGCAGCAATAAATGTGTCTGTTGTAAGATCTGTAACGACTTCAACATGTACAGCCTTTGTGACCATGCATATAAAAATACACAAATACACTTTGATCAAATTAATGAACCGTAACTTAGTGACTTTAACTGAGAACGGGCCACAATAATCAATCCCTGTTGAAACGAATGGTTTCGCAGGTTCCGTGCGAACAGGGGTAAATCTGCCAAGAATAGAACAACATTAGTAGGGCGAAGTCGGAAGCATGTGATGCACTTGTGAATTCGCGAACGAATAACGTTTCTAGCGTTAAAAATCCACACTTGGCGTGTTATCATTGACTGGACTAGTTGTGGACCAGCGTGAAGATACTGAATATGAAAATAGTCGATTAATATATTGACTACATGATGTCGTTTCGGTAATAACACGGGGTGTTTGGTTTCATAAATCAATGAAGACTTACTGAGACGACCTCCAACACGAATCAACTGTTGATCATCAATGAATGGATTTAGTTTGCCTAATGTGCTAGGACAGTTTCCTTGCTTGATTTCATTGAACTCTTTCACAAATGATACTTGTTGTACCATGTAAAAAACTTTCATGCTTGATGCTTTTATTTCTGAAACAGTTATATAACCGGATTGATGAGTCGTACGTTTGCAGTTAAGAATAAAACGTAAAACCAAAGAAACTATGCGTAGTAGTTTAGACCAGGATGAGTACTTTGTTAACAAAGGCAATCGATAGACGAAACAGTAAATACCGGTAATGGATTAGATTTCAATTCAGTTAAGTCATTCAAAGTGATGGAAGTAAACTCTTTTGAAGGCCAATCACAAGATGGAACCGTTCCACCACAAATTATGATGCATTAATTGAGATAAGAGGTAAACCACGTGATGCACAAGCAGCTGGGTTGTCATACGATGAAATGTGGTGCCAACATTCTGATGATGTGAGTTCTTGAATTTGAGCAACTCGATTTGCGACATACCTTTTTAGTCGATAGGGAGGAGTGTGAATTCACGTTAGAACAACAGTAGAATCACTCCACAAGAAAATGTTTGTTGCGTTGAACATATTAGGAAATAGTGTGATGTAATGTACCACTAAACGGGACAACAAATGAGCGGCACACAACTCAAGATGAGGAATGGTTACTCGTTTTAATGGAGCGACCCTGCTTTTTGCTGCTACTAAATTAGCTGTCACAACTTTGTCATGCCGTTCACATTTAAAATAAATAACTGCGGCATAGCCACTTTCTGATGCGTCGCAGAATCCATGTAATTCTATTTTATGTAAAGAGCTGAGATTCAAAGTCCGGGGTATAGATACTTGTGACAACCAGTGTTTTTCAGCAACTATACGTGTCCATTGGTCTTGTACGTCAGATGGTATTTGTGCGTCCCAAATTAAACCTAAAGTCCAAATAAGCTGCATAAAGCACTTGGCAAGCATTATGAAAGGAGTTAAAAAACCACAAGGGTCATAGATTGTGGAAATGACACTTAACACTGTACGTTTGGTAGACGTCTTGTTCAAGTTTTCTACACCATGCGTAGTGTAGGAGAATGTGTCAGATGTAGGGGACCATTTAAGACCTAATACAATAAAATGTGGATCGGTAGAATCAGAAACAAACTTTGAGGACTCACGATGGGCGTCTGGAACTTGTTGCAACAGTTGTTCAGAATTGGACACCCATTTACGGAGTTTGAAACCTCCACGTTGGAGCAAACTGGTCAGTTGTTTTTGTAGCTCAATCACAGATTGGATTGATTCCGCACCTGTAATGATGTCATCAACATATGTCTGATGTAACAGCGCATGAGCTGCTTCAGGGAAATCGTGCCCTTCGTCAATGGCCAACTGATGTAGCGTACGGATGGCCAAATATGGAGAACAATTTACACCGTAAGTAACGGTATTAAGTTGAAATGATTCTATTGGTTGATCAGCTATTGATCTCCAAAGAATTAGTTGAAAATTCCGATCATCTGGATGAATGATTATTTGCCGATACATCTGTTTGATATCGCAGCAAATTACTATGTGATGACGCCAAAATTGTGTCCAAATGTCAGCAGTATTGGTCTGTAGCTTTCTACCTGTCATGAGTGTCATTTAAGGAAAATCCTGAGCTCTACTTACAACTAGCATCGAAATCTGTTCGCAGTTTTGTGGTAGGTAGAACTAGTTTCCTTAAGAATGCCATGATGAGGCAAAAAATAATTAATGCTAGAGGAAGATGGATTCACACATTTTGCATCACACTCATTTTACTCTTGCATAAAGCCACAGTAAAGCAATCCAAAATGCTCGTTATTAACAAATTTCCGTTCCATTGCTTTCAACCGAAGTCCGGCGGCCGGACGAGATGTACCTAACGTAGGTTTTGACTCTTTAAAAGGGAGACGAACGATGCAGCGACCAGTGTCGTCACGGCTATGTGTTTCAATGAACAAACGTTCACATGCGTTGTCTTCGTCAGACTTAAGGTTATGTAATGGGATCTCTTCTTGAAGCCAAAATTGTTGAATAGAATCATGTAAGTCAAAGTCATTAACGGAATGGAGACAAATGTTAAAAGTGCTTTGTTGGTGGGTAGACATTGATGATGAAGGAACACAGGGAGTTGTGCCCATGACAACTTGTCCAAAAGGAGTACCAATAATGCATGGTAATTCGTGACCTAAAAATGTTTTGTGGACCAGTGAAAATATGTGGAAATAATGCAGCTCCCAATATAACATCAATACGACTGGGACTATGAAATATTGGGTCAGCCAATTCAAGATGTTGAGCGAATTGAATAACTTCTGGGGACACAGGAAGACGAGGCAAATTGATAGTTAATTTGTCCAGAATGACCATAGGATGATTAGTGATTAGCTGAACGCCGGACAAAGTTTCTAATGTGGCTAAAATCTGCCCTTTGTTACGAGAAACCTTTTGATCAATGCCCAAGATTTGCACATCGCATTTTTGATGCTGTGCATTTAGTATATTAACTGCTCTTTCTGTGATGAGAGTACACATACCAGAGTCAAGCAGTGCACGGAATGTATGAGTAACTCCACTAGAACTGCATAAATTGATTAATATGGTTCCTAGCAATACCATAACATGTTTGTTACATTGAGGAGCATTGTTTTGTGAGTAAAACGCAACTGTTTTATTACTATTGTTAAGGTTAAGGACATCAGTGGTTGGATTGTGTTTTTCAACCTCAACATTGGTGGTTGAACATTTGGAAAATTTGTCTGATTTTTCAGACGGGAAATGCAAAAGATTATTATGCCTGTTGTGATAAACTTTGCATACAGATTGGGATTTGCATGCTTTAATATCGTGCATGCCCAAACACGAAATGCAATGGCGACGTGTTTTAACGATTTGATACCTTTCCTGTGGAGTTTTGACCAAAAACCTTGGACATGAAAAGGTTTTGTGATTGGATGTATCGCAAACCGCACAGGAGAACTACTGGTTAGTATTTGTGGACGTTGGGGCAACTGCAGTTTTATGACCGGTGTCTGTCCGATAAAAAGGTTTGTCCCGAGGGTTAGACAACTTAGTATCGTTAATACGCATTCCCAGTGAGCACACAGCGTCTTCATGATGGGAAAACTCAAGAGTGAGAAAATCAATTATTTCATCTACAGAAGGTTGAGTATGTTTTTTCGTAATGATGACATCACGAGAGAGCTCTAACCGTTTACGCAACTCTACGTCTAATTTGCGTAGAAGTAATGCTGACAACAAATGACTGACTCAGTAATACTACATTGTATAGCATTTAAAGCTTGAATGTTCTCAATGTAGCTATTCAAAAATTGCCAAATTCCCAATAAGTTGTTGTACGATATGTCAGGTAGATCGATAATCCAGTTGATGTGCATAAGCTGTAACAGCCGATCATTTCGATAACGATCGAGAATGATCCCGTAAGCAACATCATAATTAGCATCAGTTAAGATTTCGTACTAGGTTAAGTGGATCACCAGACAGAACACTTAATAGATACTGAAATTTAAGTACCTTGGTCAAAGATTGGTTAGAATGAATGGTAGTATTGAACAAGTTTATCCAACTGGCATACTCACCATTAAACTTAATCAATTCCAGTTTAGGTAGTCGAGCTGCGCATTGGTCAATATTGTTAGGGGTGTCTAAAATGACGTTGAGCAACGAATGATCTTGTTGATCGTCTTCGCCTAACAAGTCTTCAATAACGGACAATAAGTAGACGTACGAATCATTGATGTTATTCTAGTCTTCTGCAAGAACTTCCTCGGATATAGCGTCTTCTTCATGGTAAGATGTAGCTCGAGTGGAATGTTGTAAAAAGTCTTCATGTTTCCTGTTGATTTAATTCGCATATACTTTCAGCGATTTTCGCTGAACTCAAGTGATTGTCTCTGGATGACTTTGAAATTCATCGACGACTGTCTTTATTGATGCAAAACGTATTTTCGTCAGCGCCGTCAAACGTTTGTAGGGTGTGTCCATAAGAAACAAGACAATTATCATTAAAAAAATATTTAAAAAAAATTATTAACAAGCCAAACTGGAAAGTTATTATGTTGGTCAATGTTGGCAGCAAGAAACTTTTGGAGGGAAACCACAATTTCTGTGCTTTTTCTGGACTCTATTGACTGCACTGAGGTGAGTGAGTTGCTCATGTTTTATGTTGGATTTTTTTCAAATAAATGGATTTTACCATTTGAAATATAATCTAATATCATTATATTAGCAAAATCAGCAGAACTTAAGGTAAGCAAATATGCAGTCATTCAAAGTTCATTTTTTGTAGGTTAGTTGTAAATAGTTTATAAATTAACCATAACCTAGTGTAACGTGAGTTACCAAAATTTATCATTTTTTACTATGTCTCTTGTAAATAATGCTATACAGTGACAAAAATGTAATCTTTCTCACAAGTTGATACTTTTTAATCAACCCTATTTTTTGCTGTATTTTTGTACCACTGCATTTAAAGTAATTAAGCATTAGTTTTTGGTAACATGAGTTACCAAGAATCCATCTCAACCCTTATTTTATAGCAGTAATATTTAAAGTTGTAATATAAATGAATATGCATCATGCGGGTTCTGTGAAACTGCAAGTGAAGTAAAGTTTAATAAGCATTATTAACTTGATTAAAACTTGATATTTATATATTTTTTTAAGTTTTGAAAAATACCTTGTAAGAAGTGTTACGTGAGTTACCCAAAACAATTTTTAACGTGTAACCTATAAATACTTGCATATTTGGCCAAAATTTTGATCATAAATTAGGCCTAAGTTATACTGTTTAAAGGTGTTTTAAAATAGTTGCAAATCTACAAATGAACTATAATTTGCCTACATAATAAAATGTAACGTGAGTTACTATTAAGTTTTGCCTTTAAAGAGTTGTCATACACACATAATTTGTTAGGCCTATGTGTGAAATAGTAGGCCTATATTAATGGTGGTTTTTCCTAAGTAAGCCTAATTAGTAAAGGTGACAAGACCTAACATTTTGTTAAAAAAACAGTCTGATTTAAGTTTTGGGTTTAAATTTATCCAAAAATAAATTTGTATGTTTTCAGATAATGGCTCTCACTCCAGCGGAGAAAATGAAAACGAGAAGAGAAAAATTGAAGAAAGAAGGGAAGTATGATGAACATAAGCGGAAGCACAAACTGGAAATGAAGAAATTCATAGAGAAGAAAAAGGATGAAATAGCTCACATGTCTGCTAGAAAGCGAAAAAAGGTTTTACTGGAAGAAAGAGAAAAGACGAAGGTAAGAGTGGCTAAGTGGCGTAATCTCAAGAGAGAAAAGGAAAACCCCCAATCTCCTGCCTACAAAAATGATAGGGCTCTCATCAAAGATGTGTCTCGTGTGAAACAAACTTTGCCAAAATCCCCTCAGAAAAAGAAATGTGTAGTAAAAAAATTATTTCAATCAGTTGTGGGGCAAAGCGCAAATGATGAAACTCTGCCTATTGACATAAGTAAAAAATCTTCATTGGCTCTTGATACAGAAACGATTAATAAAGTCAAATCATTTTACGAACGAGATGACATCAGTCTTCAAGCACCAGGTATGAAAGACGTAGTGACAATCAAAGAAAATGGTAAAAAATTGAAATTACAAGCTCGCCATCTATTTTCCTCCATTAGAGAAACACACGCTTTGTTTTGTTCAGAAAATGAAGACATAAAAATTGGAAAATCAAAATTTAGTCAGTTACGTCCCCAACATGTAAAAACTTCTAATAAAATGCCTCACAACGTCTGCTTGTGCAGATACCATGAAAATTACATTGCAGCAGTCAATGCCTTTCATGACAACTTTCACAATTTTCCCCGTTATTCAAAAGACTTCTTCAATCAGTTTTTATATGAAACAGCAACTGAAAAGTGCTGGCTTGGTGAATGTAATTTGTGTAAGCTAAAACTGCAAGTATCAATGTTAAAACAACTTGAACAGAATTCTGATGTACCTAATAATGTTAAGTGGACCACGTGGAAAGAATTAGCTGATGGAAGACTCAGCAAAGTAGTAGAGGAAGGTGAAGTCGAACAGCTAGTAAGTTATATTAATTCCATGACTGAACATTTCTTGCATCATGTGTTTGTTAAAAGGGAGCAGGCGAAAGCTTATGAAAGTGACTGCAATCTAACATTATCGTCTAAGGGTAAGAAAAATGTTGCACTGATTCAGGTAGACTTTTCTGAAAATTATACCTGTATTGCCCAGTGAGAAATCCAGAGCTACCACTGGAAGCAGCCTCAGGTGACATTGTTTACATGTAGTATTTGTTACCATGGAAAACAATATCCATACACCATAATTTCGGAAAATTTAGACCACAGCAAGGAGACTGTTGTGGCATACATGTCAAGGATTTTAGAAGAAATTCCAGGATATATAACAGAGGTCAGGGTGTGGTCTGATGGACCAAGTTCCCAATTTAAAAATAAGTACATTACAGCATGTATTAAAATGTTGCAGGACAGGACCAAGAAAAAAATAATTTGGAATTTCTTTGCGACAAACCATGGCAAAGGCCCTGTTGATGGCATCGGCAAATCTGTTAAACGCCAAGTGAGGCAGACTGTTTTGAGCAAGAGTGAAATAGTGGAAAGTGCCTCAGATTTTTCTAGAGTTGCTCAAACAGCTAGTAACTTGCATACTATTCTAATGAATACTGAAGAAATTAATCGGTTAAACGAGGATATGGACATTACTTCCATTTTTGAAAATGCAGAGACCATTACTGGAATCTCCAAGATGCACTGCTTGACTTGGTCTAAAAACAAATTGAAGTCCTTCAACATTTCCAGCCAAAGAAAGAAAGACCCTGCTGCTTCTATCACACATCAAACAACAAGTAAACCCGCTCGAGTTCCTGTCTACAATTTAATTTACTCATCAAGTTCAGAAGACTCTGAAGACGAAGTGAGGTGTTCAACTCCCACCACAAAATAAAGAATGGTTTATTTGTATTGGTAGAATTTCTGAAAGAAAGCAAGTCTTCAGTTACAAAGTACAAACATGTTGCAATTTGCCAAAGTAGCGTCGACAAGTACAATGATGTAGAAGTAATGTGTTTAAAAAGTTTAAAGAGTAAAAATACATTTAGAATTGATGAATCAGATGTAACATTTGTAAAATTCAATCAGATTTTGATGGTTTTGCCACTTGCAGAAATACAAATGAAAGGAAATAGAATGTATTATTCATTCAAAAGAAGTATTGATATTAAAGAAATGTAAACTTGAGATAGGTTTACACAGTGCCTATAGTGTAGGCAGTCGATATAGACTTAACATAAATAATAATGTATAACTATTTTCTCTGTTCATTATGTTCATTATTATAGGCCTAAATAATGTGGTACCGCGTCTAGGTGTCACCCCGTCAACCTGTCACCCCGAAAAACCATCACCTTTTAAAACAGGTTTTGAGGTGACAAGTTGACGCGCATCGTCCCCGACAACCCGTCACCATTTGAAGGAGGTGACAGGTTGTCGGGGTGACACCTTGACGCGAGCGTGCGAGGTGACGGGTTGTCGTGTACAGAGGCGTCTAATCGTCACCTCCAAAGAGAGGAGGTGACACCTTGACGCGAGCATGAGAGGTGGCAGTTTGACGTCGATGCAACCGACAACTTGACACCACAGCAAATCGCCACCCCGATAGGCTCCTCCCTTTGAACTAAAATTACATATTTGCACACATAATCAATTCGTTTAACACTGCAATAGAGACAGCTTCTTAGACTTTATACATGGTATGGTCCAACAAAACCGCTGATGATTTTTGCGGTGAATGGTTCTATCAGTGGTTTTAAACTATTTCAACTTTCTTAATAGAGGCGGCATAAAAAATTTATAATGCGTGAATTCTACTAAACGTATTTTTCAGCTCGCTTCAATGCTGTTTGTAATGTTTATAATAATTCTAAGGTAGGTAAAAAACTTTCGCAATACCGCAGAAGTAGTCATTATCAATCAATCAATCAATCAATAATACTTTATTCATTAGTACATAAAATGCACAGAATGGTGTCAATACATACATTGTTTAGGTGTATGCTGAAAACAAATAATAAAATACAATAATTCTTAACAAACAATAGTTCAAATTAAATAAAATCATGGTTCTAATTCTAACTCTAACTTGCCAAGCTCACTACAATAATCATGAAAAAAAGTCATCAATACTATACAGTGGCTTATTGATAAGATACAGCTTTACTTGATTTTTAAACGTTTTAAGATCTGTTATTCGTTTAAGATATTCTGGCAAAGAATTAAAAAATCTTATTCCAATATATGTGAGGTGGAAAGCGAAAAGGGACCTCTTGTCGGCAAAGTAAAATTTTCAGTACAGCTAAATACAGCAATTTCGGTCCAAATCATCGATTTTCGGTTTTTTATCGATTATTATTCGATATTTTGAGTAGAAAAGGCGTGTATCGGTTAAAAAGTCGAATCAAAGCTTAAACAAGTCGATATAAATCATTTTGTTAGTCACTGCATGCCCTGAGAAAAGGTACCTCTTGTCGCTTATGGGAAAATAACATGGCCGACAAGAGGTCCCTTTTCCACAACACACTTCGTAAAGAAACATTGGTTCAAAAAGTAGTCTCTCCTGAATTCTAGCGGACACTTAGAGAACTAGGACGAAGTTCTAGTAAAAGCAGAACATCGTCTGATTATTTTAATACGGCCCCGACAAGAGGTACCTTTTCTATAACCGAGGTTTTGGTTAAAAAACGTTGACTTTCCTATACAGTCCTTTAAACAGTGGACAGTTATTACGTTATTGTAATTAATTAATCAGTAATTATCAAATAACAATATTCTATCAATGATAAGCGGGATAGTTCAATAATGAACAGGGCATTTTTATTTTAAAGTACAAGGTTGGTAGCAATGGATATTGTGGTTGCAACCATCAGCTGTTGCCCCAGCTACTCTGATAGGAGTATTGTTGACACTGTCATTGTTAGAGTGTTGTCAGTTCGGCTTGCACTAAGTTGTTTATCAGTTCGGCTTATAGTTAGTTGTTTATTAGTTCGGCAACGAAATGAGTAAAAGTGAGGATAAAGTTTTGAAAATATTAAACGAATTAGGTGTCGGTGGCAACGTCAGTGCGGAGGATTACGGTGTGTTTGAGGACTACTTCACACAAAGACCACTTAGTGATGAATCAAGTGACGATGAATTGGAAGATAAACATTCTGAGGATGAATCACTAAATCTGTGTGATTCATCATTATTAAAAGACATCCCTAAGTTTGATGATACCTTGGGTAATTATGAAAATCTTATTGATTTAGATAATGTTATTATCGAAATTGAACAAGGCGGTTCTAACGATCAAGTTGTTGATGATGAGGACGGTGGAGAGAATGTAGTTTTAACAGATAACTGCACAGATATTGTCGACACTTTTAATCCAAATGAAGACTTGAATGTAATTTTAAAGTTTCTTGAAAACGGGTGTGGGTGCAAAGATGCATGTTCTGGTAAATTTTCCTCTGATGAATATGCACAAATGCGCCAGGATTGTGCTGAGCTAGATCACTATAACAACGACCATGTAAATTCCTTAGACCAACTTATCTTAGGACAATTACGATGTTTAACAATAGATACGCCTTTCACAGTTCGTTCTAAGAAACCGACAACCGAGAGGAAACAATCAAGAACTAAGTATTTGATAAAAGGTATTCAGGTATGCAAAGAAACATACATGTTCTCTAACAATATTAAAATTAAAAGAATGAAACGTTTGACTAAAATGTACAATGAAAGCGGTTTGATAAGCAAAGTACATGGAAATGCAGGTAAAGTCCCAAAGAATGTTACTTCGTTTTGTGACACTGAAAATATAGTACGATTTTTATATAACTACGCTGAACAGCATGCAGTAATATTGCCAGGCAGAAGTAGCACAATCTACAAAACAAATTTGAAACTGTTGCCTTCAAGCGACAGTAAAGTTAAAATTTATGAAACCTACAAGGCTTCTTTTACCCCAGATATGCCTTCAAAACCGGTATCATGTAGGCTGTTCAGAAATATCTGGAGACAGCTTTGCCCCGAAGTTGTTGTTATGAAACCAAGATCAGACCTTTGCGCAACGTGCCAGAAGCACTTCACATCTGGGGCTGCAATGGCCTTGTTACCAGAAGAAACAAAATTGCAAACGATCGAAAAGATGAGATCTCATTTAGATCTAGTTTCAAAAGAGAGGAAGTTTTATAAAGACACTATTAAACAATCAGACGAATTTTGAAACAGAAAAAACTTGTGTTCACTACAGTTTCGATATGGCACAACAGATCCACATTCCGAGTAACCCACTACAGCCAGGTCCCATTTATTTCCTCGTGCCATTCAAAATTGGCATTTTCGGTGTAATGTGCGACACTGTGAATAAACAAATGAACTTTTTGATCCCTGAAAGTGTAAGCATTACTAAAGGGTCCAACCTCATAGTCAGTCTTTTTCATTATTATTTGGAACACCATAGCCATGGAGAAGACACAATGTTCATACATGCCGATAACTGTGTCGGCCAAAACAAAAATAATATTTTGCTAGGCTACCTTTGTTGGAGAGTATGCAAAGGTATGAACAAAGAAATTGTTCTGTCCTTCATGCCTGTGGGTCATACGAAGTTCTCATGTGACTGGGCGTTTGGGTTGTTGAAAAAAAGATTTAGGGTCTCCCACGTCTCTTGCATAGAAGAAGTTGTGGACTGCGTTGAGAAGTCAACACCCGTAACACAGGTCAATCAGGCTGTATCACTTGGGAACGAAGAAGGAGAGGTTAAGATTGAGGTGCACGATTGGTTGAACTTCTTTAAAGACAATGGAGCCAAGAAAGTGCCACAAATTACACATTACAACCACTTTCAGTTTTCGGCAACCAAAAAGGCGAAAGTTACCTGCAAAGTCGATGTGGATGGCAATGAATTTGTGCATGGAATTTTTACTGAAGATAGTGGTCCCACTGGACTTCCTAAGGTTATAAATCCGGAAGGTATGTCACGTCAACGGAAAGAGTATCTCTACAAAAACATCAGGAACTTTTGTAAAGACGAATTTAAGGACACTCTTTGCCCTGCAGTTCCAGCTGCAGTAGAACCAGATGAACCTACAGAGCAACCTGAAGTTGAAGACCCTGAGCCGGCTGTCAAGCAAACAAAGAAAAAAAGAAAACGTACCGTATAAAATACATTTCAACCAAGTCATGGTACCAGCAAAAAGTTATTATTTTTAACATGTTGTGTTATATCTCATTTAAAAGCTGGTTATGTTTTTTATTGTCTGTTATCAGTAGTAGGCTATATTTTTTAATGTAAAAGTAGTTTTTTAATGTTATTAATATTGGTATATATAATAGGTACTAGTAAAGTTTTAGTTTGTAGGTATTATTCTGAGTATATCTCATTTTAAAGCTGGTTATCGTTATTATTGTGTGTTATCAGTAGTAATTTTTAATGTAAAAGTTTTATGGTGTTAAATTGAATAACACATTTTTTTTACTGTAATGTGTGTTTTTCATTTAAACCATTTTTTATGCTTAAAACCCGAATGTTAACTTATCAATTTGGTCATTGGTATTAGTTGATTTAATGACGAGTATTCAATTTAATAGCAGATCAAAAGCAAAATCTTTCAGCAATAGGTCCCACTTGTCTTTTCAATGGTCAACGTTCAAACTATCGATATTATTTTCTAATTAGGATGTTAATTATACTTCATTTTGACTATATTAAACTAATTATTGGATAAAACACTTAAACAACAATGTGGCAGCAGTAAATGTTCAGCCTTGAAAAGGTATCTCTTGTCGTTATGGAGATATAACACGGGGCCGACAAGAGGTCCCTTTTCAGAAAATACCCTTGTGTACTACATATTGCAATAAACACAGTATAAGCCTAAATTCTAGCGTTAGTTAAGGAAACTACTAGTGTTCTTCCTAAAGAGGACATTATAAGCTTTGCATTGATACCAAAAGCATCGCTTAAATATGAAAAATATAGATTCTGAGTTTATTTAAACTTTTTGAGGGCGTTTTCCTGAAAATGCCCTTCACCCTTCGAGAAAGTTCAAACGTCCATAACTCAAACAAAAAAAATCGTAGAGACATGAAATTTGCACCAAACTGTTAGGAATTTTAAGGTGATAATAAAAATATCAATAACTCAAAATCGGAAATTGCCGACAAGAGGTCCCTTTTCGCATTCCACCTCACATATGAGGTTTTTTTTGTGAACAATGAAGAATTATGCTTTCTGTATGCCAGTTGATTACCTTTCCTTGTTTCATACTGATGAAAAGAATTTAATTGGGGTAATTTTTGAAAGTTTGATCTAATATGAACTACTGACTGAAAAATAAATAAACCATAAACTGTCAAAATTTCTGTATTTTTGAAATGTTCTTTTACAGAGTCCCCCGGTTTCAATTTTAACATAATTGAAACTTGTAAGCGTTATAGAAATGATTTTGCAATTTCGTCAAAACATCATCGAAAAATTTGAACACAATCCCCTTAGTAGTTAAAAATAAGTTTCACTGGGGGTTGACCATAATGATAATGTGTTTCATGTGCAAGCTGCAGTTGGTTTATACGCATAAGGCAAGACAGTTTTCAAAGCGTACTCACGCGTACTCATTTGTGTCTATTATCATTGCATTTTTCCCGTTACTAGATGGGAACTGACGAAATATTGTTGAGTTTGTCATTATGTATTGCTAGATTCAAAGTGATGTGATTGATTATCGTGAGAATTTGACCAATCCCGCAAATCACACTTCGCATAGAATTTACATATTATTTATTTTCTATGCCGCCTTCATGAGAAAAGTTGAATAGTTGAAACCACTGATATGAAAAAATGGTAGTATCTAAAGAACCGTTCACCGCAAAAATCATCTCACTAACCAATGAAATAGCTGTGCTGTCACAAAACAAAATGTGAGCGCTATTTTTGGACCACCCGTTATACGATTAGGCCTACTAGCAGTTTCCCGTGGCTACGCACACGCTCAAACTGAGGTTATAAACCAGTTTCTTGTTGTTGCCTTTAAGACGAAACCCCAAAGAATAAATTATAAGGTAAAACTGCAACATATATGCTTTATTACAGTTATTACTTATTTGGTTTTATCAGTTGGTATGTTAAAAAATTAAGACGCTATTATGAAGGTTTATTAAGATGTCTTATAAGGACTATGAAACGACTACCTATCATGAAGACGTTACACGCTATTCTTTAAGATATAATTTTTTGGAGTTGAGATTTCTGAAACAAAGTTACGAAAATTGTTCATTTAAAGTAATAGGATTTTTAAATTTAAAAGTCGAATGAAGCCAATCTAAAATTATATTTGTAGCCACAAAGATATAATTCCTAGCATATCATAAATTTATTTGAAAACATACTTGATCTTTGCACGGGTTACAGAGAATATATGAATCCTGATGTGTCAGCTTTTTCAGCCTTTTACTTGCGAAAAACCTACTCTTTGTGTTATCTTCTTTGTTTACGTTTTAAAAGTCAACTAAAAATGAAATGAAAAATTTTAAAGTGATTACTTTTAATATATTTTAATTTTAAACTTTATTCATGGTATCATAAGGCACTTATATGAGAAAAATATGAGTGACTTTGAAATTTCATTTAGGTTTGATGAGAAAAAAAGTCGCTAGGCTTTCTGAACATCGAGGTGGAAGATTCGATCAAAATTTACGAAACTTGTAATATTTTCGCTACTTAAAACGTTTATTTCTCGATTATTATACCATTCTAAAACAAACTGTCGTATACTTTGGTGTTTTTTAACGTGTTAAAACGGAATTAGATCAAATTAGGGCTTTAAATTTCTTTTTTGGTGGGTCGAAAAATCGCCTCATTTTCCTTCGTGTTAACTCTCGTCGCGTCGTCGTTCGCTCGTCGTCTGCTGGTGGACTTGGCGACGAGACACGACCGTGCCCCTAAATTAATGTAGTTTTAAATACGGTAGAAGATTAAACATGAATAATTTATCATTTTTAAAAGTTTATTATTTGTTTTAAGCATGATAGCGCTGATAGGCCAAGTGGAGAAAGCCTATTTTTGCGTTATAAGAAGACGGAAACAGATGGAGCGGGGTGGCAGGTTCGGGGTGACACCTTGACGCGAGTGTGCGAGGTGACGGTTTGTCATGAACGGCGACGACAGATCGTCACCTGGGAGAAGAGAAGGTGACGGGTTGTCGGGGTGACACCTTGACGCAAGCGTGCGAGGTGACAATTTGTCGTCTCTGCACACGACAAACAATCACCTCTATAAAAGAGGTGACAACTTGACGGGGTGACACCTTGACGGCATCGGTACGAGGTGACAGGTTGTCACCTGTGGCCAAAATGCCGAGGTGACGGGTTGTCGGGGTGACACCTAGACGGCTTCCCAATAATGTGATGTGGAGTATGATATTACATTTAGTAGCCCGCCAGTTTTTATTTTGTTTAACAGAACCGATTTGTGTAACTGTACTAGATGTGTAGTAAATAAATTTACTGATTTTATAAAATTATGATTTTATAGGCTAATTTCCCCATTCTACTAACTTAATATTATCAGCATTTTAATCCTTTAAAATTACCATGGTTGTATTTTTTCAAAAAAATATAATTTTTTAGGGAGTAAATGAATTTTACAAGAAGTGGACAAAGTGTAACGTGAGTTACCGTAACGTGAGTTACCGACCCATCGATTTTTCTTTTTATTTATTGACAATAAAGTTACAGTAGAAATCCAATTATCCGAACCCCAATCATCCGAATATCCAATTATCCGAATCGATTTTGAGTGAAATAATAGAAATATAAAAATCAAGAAAATAACAGCGGGAGCGCGTGTAGCGATAATGCGCCGTGAGCGCTAAAATAAAAGCCTGCGCTGTTACCTTCCGGACGATATTTCGCAGGGAACAATGAGTCATACCCCCTTCCCGCCCTGCTCATCATCAGTCGCTACTGTTCTTTCACCGAGATTATCGTTCGAAATGAGTACAAAACGTAAACGTGTTGTCCTTTCGCTAAGTGATAAACTCACTTTGCTCGAGATGATCAAGTGAAATAACCAACAATGAACAGTGAAATACGTACAGTATGTAGGCCTATTGAAAAGAGCAACTGTATATACTGTACTCGCTTCGCTCGCTGGGGGCTCCGCCCCCAGACCCCTGGGGGGGGCTTCGCCCCCGGGTTGCTGTTTGGCCTCATTTTGAAGTGGCGTCAAATCAAGTGGCCAAGAACCCCCATAAGACTACTACTCATACTAAGAAAACAGACCAATCTTCAGAAATTTAAATATGAGAGCATCTGTATGGCCGTTGGAACTGTTTAAACAACACTAGATTTCGATTGTTTCTATCCGCCATTATTAAGTTATTGAGGTAGTAAAACTGGAAAAAGTAAGGCTTAGGAATTTTCTCTTTGGTTAGAAAGTGCAAAGGGCATGAATGCCAAATCTGGAGTTCCTAACTTTAGGAAATGTAACCGAAATACTACTACTATTAATATAATACTACGTGGAAATAAAACCGAAACCAGGTAAATAATAATATTAGTGGTATAATCAGACTCCGGGTATAATTTAAGTTATTCAAATAATTGAATAACTTTGAAACATTTTTTAGTATGACCTGTAAATAACGATTTTTAAATGTTGTGGATGGATACACCGTCATAACATACCATAATAATAATACATGTGGTGTCTATAGGACATGTCCAACTAATCAAAACAAATTTGTGCTGGTTTTTACCCACTATGTAAGTCTAACATGCCAAAATATCAACGAAAACACCTGGAAATCTAAAAAACTAGAGGATTTTCAAAATTGTTTAGGGTTCAAACAATTCAAATTGGTCATGCGACTTCTGCCACATACTTCGTGTAATGTAGAGATATTACGTGCCAAATATTAGGACTGTAAGTACTATTTTTGAGTGTAAAATAAATAAAAACCACTAAGTTTTGGTGGAAAATTGCTAAAGATTTAAGAAATCTAGCGCTACCCAAGGGTGAAGGGGGTGAGATACGGCAAAATGTCATATGAATAAAGTTGTAGTTTGTCTAAAATCCGTGGCACGTGGTGGTCTTCGTTTTTCGATAGGACAGCCCGTTCTGCCACTAGAGCCCAAATAAAAAAAATATTGCATTTTGATTTTTGTATTCACAATTATTTATTTCGTTTGAGATAGTTCAAACTAAAAATAATAGGATTTGGGAAGAAAAGGTGCAACGCACACACATTCCATATCTCACGATCCTAGTTAAAGTATAAATGGTGATACGTGCATTCTATTTAATAAAAATTGTTCCAGAACCGGCATTTCCTTACTACTTATACTTAGAAAACTGTAAAATATATAGATTTTAAGAGTTTTTGATTTTCCGGCAGGTTTAAGTAGTAAAAATGGTTATATTTCTGCTGCTATTTACTAAGTGTGATGTAGGCATACTGCGTGCCCAATATTAGGCCTCCGACAAGTATATTAACGTGATAGAAAATAAAAAACAGCCACAAAATATAGAAAATATGCCGAAATTTGAGATATCTAGCGCTATCTAAGGGTGAAGGAGACGAGATACGACAAAAAGTCATAGGACCAATGTTATAGATCGTCTAAAGCTCGTATGTCTTAGTAGTCCCTGTTTCTCGAATGGACCAACCGTTCGGCCGCTACAGCACAAAAACATGCACTATTTTGAAGATGTTCAAAATTTCCTCCATTTTGAATTTTTTTGAGGAGGTTAAAATAAAAAATTATACATTTTTGCAATTTTCCTGGGGGTTTCAATAGACAAGCTACATATAGGCCTAATTCCATGTTTTTAGCTTATCTAGAATTACCTGAGTAAGTCGATAATGCAGTTTGTCTTCTATAGAATAATTAGGGTTTTTAATTTTTTTGGGATGTTTAATTATTAAAACATGTTAGTTTATCGAGTGTTTCGTGAAGGGTAATGTGTAAACATATTGAGTGGCAAATATCAAGCCTTTAAATACTAAATTAAAGTGATAGGAAATTAAAGACCACAAAAATAACCGTCAAAATTGCCTGAAATTTGAAAAATCTAGCGCCACTTAAGGGTGAAGGGAGCAAGATACGACAAAAAGTCATAGGATTAAAGTTGTAGATCTTGTAAAATCCGTAGCACTTGGTGGTGTCCGTTTTTCGATAGGTCAATACGTTCGGCCGCTAGAGCTCAAAAACTGTAATTTAAAATAAGCCTTTTTGGGGGGGGGGTTTAAATATTTTTTTAGGGGGGTTAAAATAAAAAATTGACAGTTTTGGAAATTTTTCTGTGGGTTCCAAGCTATAAGCTACCTGCATGCAAAATTTCAGGTTTCTAGCTCGTCTATAAGTGGTCTAGAATTCGTATACCTCAGTGAGTGAGTGAGTGAGTCAGTTACACATGCGGCTGTATATATATTAGATTCAATTTAACTCCTGTAATTTAATTGTTATGACGTATATTCTTGATACAGTTCGCTCACTTTCTGTTCACTACATTTATAATAACTTTGTCGATAAAATTCTGATTTGTTATGTATGGTGATGTTTTTTGCTTAATTCCCGAGGTATACCTGATTATCCGAATTTCTGCATATCCGAATTGGCCCGATCCCCAATTAATTCAGATAATTGGAGTTCTACTGTATTGAAATTAATATTACAGAACTCCCACTAATCCAAAACATATTTTATAAAGCAAGAATTATTTTTAGGACAAAAGTTATTGAAAGTTAAAGTACTGGGTGGTTCTCAAATGTCAATTTTACGTAACGTGAGTTACCAAACTTGAACAATTTTTATCTTCTTTAATTATTAACAGAAAAAATCTAAATTAAATATGTTAAGCTATTGTATTTTTCTTAATTATTTAAATAAAAAAAAAAAATATTTTGCTTTTATATTTCTTAGTATTAAATAGGCTATATAACTATACAGGTCTCAGTAAATATGTAACGTGAGTTACCATGGACAAGCCCTGTAAGTATCTGGCTTAAAATCGCCGGTGCAGGTAGGTGCCATTTCTCAATTGCAAAGCAATACTATTGAAGTTAAAAAATACATGAGTATTGAAAGAATTCTAGTTTCCATAGCTGAAATTCATACTACCCGGCTCGTTTCAGTCTGGATGAAGACTCACTAAGACTTAACAGAAAGTATAATAAAGGTAGATTGGTTGAAGGTGTTTGGGTACTTGGCTTGATTAAAATTAATATAGGGGTGGACCCTAGTAAGAGAGAGAAACGTGGTGGGAGGTATCATTTGGAAATTTGCCCAAATAATAAAAGGGATGCAGAAACACTAATTCCCTTGATACTTCAACATGTGAAACCAAACACTACCCTAGTAACTGATCTTTGGAGGTCATATTTCGGATTGGCATCAAGTGGATACCCACCAACATTTTACTGTGAGTCATAATAGAAATTGTATTGATCCTATCACCAGTGCAAATACACAAACAATAGAATCGTCATGGCGGAGTGTAAAACGATCTCTAAAAAGTGATATTAGGGCGGAAAAATTGGCAGGCCACTTATGTAAGAACCTTTACAGAAGGGAAGTAAAACTATCAAATCAAGAGCCTTTCAACCACTTTATTGAGGCTGTTAAAGAAGTATAACCAGGATTATAGATAGGTTTAGTTGTGTTTAATTGTTTAGCAAATGTTCACTTGTTTACTAATTTGAGTTTCTATGCATTTTAATTTTGTTCACTTCTTTATATTCATTTGTTAGCTAACTTGTTTCTGATTATATTACTTTTAAATAATCAACTACAACATATTTATAAATATAATCGAGTTTTTCATTGAATGTACTAATTTACATAGACTTTTATTAGATTAGGCTACTAATTTTGAGTATCATTCGATTACAATATCGATACGTAAACAATCGATTGTTCATCCGATAATATATCGTTGAGCATCCACGGAACTGTACCTAATTGTTGCACAAATACCTAAAAATTACCAAAATCACATTCATTTTCTATTTCCATTTTGGTTAACTTTCATAAGCGGAACGATATATAAACCCGAATGAAATTGTTCGATACGGTAAGTTATATCGATTAGGTCGATATTTTTATCGGTTGCAAGAAAAAATTTCTCGTTTGTATATTAGTTATTACGTCATGTTTGTTTTGTTTAGTTTTTTTTTCATTCAAACTAAAAAAATAACGAGTTCGCACGCAGCACGCTGACTTGAGGGAAGTGAATTTCCACTTACAAAACTTTTAAAACTCAAAACCAGTGAAAAACATATTTTTTTTCCAATTTTATTGAAATCTGAAAATATTGATTTTTTGGCTGTTCTGATGCTCCTGGTTTCATTGCTATGCTAGGAATACAATTTTACGCATTTTAAGGTTAGTAGAAGGTCCAGTCAGGCTTGAAAGTAGGCGCGAGGTTGCTGGGGATGATACAAGTACTCCAACAAATGAATAACATGCTTTTCTAATGTAAAAACCCCATAAGACAATACGTGTCTATCCGATATACATTTTCTTTAATAACTAGGTAAATATTTATGCTAGAGTGACGAGAGAGGGCTTAAAACTTTCGCTTCACTAATTCCCATCTTACCATAAACATTAATTTTACGTCTGGATCTTTTCTGACCCTTTTTGGGCCTAAAAACTCTAAATTTGAGAGAATAATCCCCAAAAAAGGGGTTTAGAGTTTTCCGATTGTTTGCCCAACGAACTTGTCCAACTGATTATAGAAAGGAACATCCCTACCAAATTTGAAATAAATCCGACAAAAAATGTGACCGCCAGAGTGCATACACACACACACACACACATATATGTATGTGTGTATATACATATATCATTTTGAACGACCCCCCAAAACGTGTTCAGAGGGTCATGTTAGGAACTTCTATGGTGGTCCCGGGCTTAAGTTTCACCGTGCGGGTCATGCTAATTGTTCACTTTTCCATAGGAAATTCACTAACAAAAAGGACAATGACACGACATGAAAATTTGTTTCTGGGTTAAAACATGTTGTTTAGGTAATAGTGGAATCAACGTTTATTTTCTGGACAAATTTCAACACACCTTAACTGAAACCGTAACTGGTTTTTTTATATCGCTCCGCTTATGAAAGTCTATCCCCATTTTTATTTACATTATAATAAAATGTAAATAAACAATTTTAATTAATAATTATAAAAACCGTATGATTATTAAAAATTGGATAAAGTTTAATTATCTGATATACAGCAGAACCTCAGTTAACCGAGCCTCGCTTATCCGAGATTCCGGGTTATCCGAGGCGGTCCTAATATGTGTACAGTATTATAAATTTCAAAGAGAAAGTAACACGCTCAAATAAACGAGCAATTGACAGCGTGCGCCTTCACTTACAGCAACCGCAATATGCGCGCTGCACTGTATTGTGTTTGCATTCAACCACAGTAAACGTCGGCAGTAGTCGGGGTTGTTCGACAAATTTTGTGCGTAGCAGACAGTGCAATTCGGGACCGTCGTCGTTAGTCTGCCGAAGCCGCCATTTCAAGTTAACAGTGATTTAGCAATTTAGGCTATAGCGTTACCATATCTCTTTACGTTTTTGGTAGAAATAATGTTTTAAGGATTATAATGGCAATGTTACGATATTTCTTGTACAGTACTAATAAACTGAACAAAACTCAAATCATTGTTTTATCTCATGGTTTAAACATATCTTGAGCTATTTATAAACCCCAATTACGATTTTTAGGTTACAGTCCGTGTTATCCGAGATTTGACGTGTCCGAGGTGGCCTCGGTCCCAATTAACTCGGTTAAGCAAGGTCCTACTGTATATATAGATTGTTAAAACTTCAACATTTTCATTTGATAGTATGGTAGGACAGATACGGAACTGCACCCGATAGTTTAGTATGTAACTGTACCGGTACCCCAAGTAGGCCTATTATACTATGACAATTACCTTAACAGACCTAGGCGTATAACTTGCCTACCAAACCCAAAATAAAATCCTGGAACTAGATCCTAATACCTGAGCCTAGTATATTTAGCAAAAAGGCCTAGGTGCTAGACTTGGCCTAGCTTTTAGTCTGAACTTATCTTCGTTAAAGTAGTAATATAAAATAAATGATGTTAGGCTGGAGATTCTTAATCAATACTCTTACATCTGAAACAAAATACTTCTTTAACTTATGGAATTCATCAAATCAAACCGGCCACGCCAGTAAAGGTACAATAATAACCTAACCTACGCAAGGACCTCAAGTCTCGCGCCTCCTAAATTGAATCGTCAACAGGGACAACTACATCTTACATATATATTAAAATGTGTTCTTAGTATATCTTAAAAAGCTCAATCTACATATATTCCTAGTGGTAACACTAATTTACTACTATCAATCAACAAAATCTCCAAAACGACGCCAAACAAAACTATTGCTAATGTCAATATTAGCCATTCCCATTAGTACATTAATTAGCCAGTGTGCGACTTATGCGTACCAGGGTTGCCAATCACTTTTTGACAAATTACTCTCAGGCTCTCAGTCCTTGTCAAAATTACCCTCGAATTCCAAGTATGTAAGGAGGGGGCAGCGTCCGTTTTACCCTGCTATATCAAATAAAAGTGTTGCCTAATGTATAACTAACTAACTAATGTTAAAACTGGCCTAATGTATAAAAAACCCTGTAATTTAGATTATTTTATAAAATCAAGGTTCAATTATTAAGATAAAATGTTAAAACTTGAAAAAAGGCTTGTTTAAATGTAAACTGATTACAATAGACTAGAAACCAGCAAACAAATTAGACCTATAGTACCAACAAGCAATCCTAACCTACACTAATCAATCATACTTCAGCCAGGTTTTTAAGTAGACAAAGATTCATCATCATTAGCTAAACCTAACAGAAGATCTAACTATTCCCATCATAACAGTAATTAGGCAACTTATGAGCCTATATACCACGGTTAATGTTCATCATTCTACCAATTACAACTCATTCAGTGCGGGTGGATCTCATGAGCTCCAAGCTGGCCTTGGCAGTCGATCGGTTACTGGAGCCGGAGCTCATGAGCTCCAAAGTCTAATGTTGTTTTCAAAGGAATACTGTGTCTCAGCCACTGCAGATGGATGAATGAAACTTGAGTTTGTCTATGCCCGTACAAGTACAATGTCCGCAATATGGTCAGTTTCATCCCCCCCCCTAACTCGATAACGGCTCGACGGATTTTAACGTTTGATGTGTCAAATTAAAGATTTGCCAATACTTCTCAGAATTTTAAGAAAGGACATCACTTAAATACAGTAAAGAGCTGAATTTTCGGAACAGTGGGCGCTATCCAAAGGCGAAAGTCCAAAGTACGTGTTGATTGAAAGTACGTTATCCCCATTATTCTCAGATGTTATCAGCACCAGATTTAGGAGCTGTGGGCTCCTAGGCACAGCCGGTGGTGCGGGCCCTTACCACCCAGGTCAGCAAACTGGCGAATTTTTGTGAATACGGAATTGGCTAACCATGGAACTTGCTAACCTCTTGTTAAAATGCCTTATCTTGAAAAGTTTTCGTTGGCGAAACTCACTAACTCGGTCTATCTCAGGAACTGGCTAATCCCGGAACCCGCTAACCCTATTAAAAGGTGGACAGCAGATTCCGTAGTCGAACATGTATGGTGGCGAAACTGACTAACTTTGTCTCCCACTGGAACTCGCTATCTACAAATAAGAGGCCTCGAGCTCTGTCTAGTTGGAGCGCCAAACGGTATAGAATGACCTAAGTTGTTCAGTACCGCCAATTTTTACAAAAACAAAAACAAAAGTGTGGTATTGATATAACAAAAATTATGGTATTGATGTCATAATATTGTCCTTGACAAAATACAACCCTTATTGCGCACTCTTTGTATACTTATTAAAACACTGTAATTAGTATAATTATCGTTGCAGTTTGATGTATGATATTCCAGATTAATCATCCCGAATTCTAAATTATTTGTTTTGTTAAGCTCTATGAAATGGTCACAACAAATTGTGTGTTTTTAAAATTGTAGGGTAAAAAAGGATAAAAAACTGATTTTTGGAAAATGTTAATCCCCCACTAAACCCCTTTCCCATGGTCCGATTGTGCTGGAATCAAACTGTTAAAGCCTTAAATATCACTCCCCACATTTGTGCCAAATTATCAAAATAGGGCGTTCCTTTCAAAAGTTATCAAGGTAACGGTCAGAAACACGAAAGGTTTTTTATATATCTGGGGGCCTCAAAAAAAAAATTTATCATGGTCTTAAGTCTTTCCACCTACGGTATAGCTTTTTCCCTATACCTTGTTTATTTGTAAGAACAGACTATTGTCAATGCTAGTTACATGACAAGAATACAAATTCTTGATTCTTGACAGGAAATACGCTAATCTATTTTTATAAATAAGGATGTTGGTTTGTTTGTTTGTATATATATTTGAAGTTTATATGGACTCGGACACCGTTGGACCGTTTGCCATGAAACTTGGTATATGCATGTAAATTTCACGGAGAAGGTTTTTAAGCCATCCATTTCGTCCTAACTCAATTGGGTTCCTCCCAAGAGGCCCAAAAGGGTTGCCTTATAAACCTTCTGAAAATATATTGTTGTTTACATAAAAGCTAAGGACATGTTTACTTGTACAGGTGATCTTGGTGATATTGGTTTTAGTTGTTAAGTCAAAGGCATGACAACGTCTGCCAGGTAACAACTATAGTAAGTATATACAAGATTTATTCAAGGCTGTGAGAGTCCAGTACAAGCTTCTTCCTAATGGGAAATTCATTAATAGCCCGTCACAGCAAACCTGCGTACTCTGTGAATTTCCAATGTCTTAATACTACATACAGCCACATACCAAGTTTCATAAAAATATGTCCACAAATAAGCGATAAATACAATTTGAATTATTCTCCATAAGAATAACATTGGGGATGAGTACGCAGGTTTGTTGCAACAAGGAACACCAAATAATGGGTTTTTATGCAAATATCAATAGAACTCATCTAAGTAAAGTCACATACCAAGTTTCATTCATATAGATTTATAAATAAGCGATATATAACATTTTAATTATTTTCCATAAGAACAACATGGGGACCAAGTACCTAGGTTTGCTGCTTCGGGAAACATACGTGACAATTTTTTTTGTGCAATCAACAACAAACCACAACCAGATGAAGCCATATACCAAGTTTTGTCAGTTTATATTCATAAATAAGCAAGTTATAACGTTTTTATTTTTCTCCGTAAGAATAGCATTAGACAATGTACTGTATTTAGGACTTGCAATATCTCAGTAACCAATAGACTTAGAGCAATTATCAAAATGCAAAATTTTTTAAAGCTGAAACCAATGGTATAAATTAAAATTTGATTTAAGTAAAAATTACATGCGAAAACCCCATAAAACCATTTTTGGGGTACAAACCCCCCTTTGGATGGTGCGATTCGTCTGGTTTTCGAACTCTTTCAAATAAATGGTACTTTACACATTTGTACAAAATTTCATTAAGATCGGACCTTTTTTACGAGAGTTATCGTGCTTACGGACACACATATATATAATATATACATACTTATATACAAATTTGAACGAATGGTATTTTTGGCATCTGGGTACCACAAAACAAAAAGCTATCATGGTCTGGGGCTTAAGTCTTACCATGAAACCTCCGGTAATAGCTTCTTTCCTATAGTAGAAATTCGCTTTAAAATTTGCCGTTTTTAAACCAATTTAATTGAATTAAACTGTATTAAGCTGACAAAAATTAAGTATAAATAAGGTTTAAATGTGAATACAAGCAAGACTTTTGTTTTTGCTTGGTTGAGGCTTTTTATGTGGGATTCGTGTGGTTCGGGCCCCCTCAGCTTATGCTTGGATCCAGCTCTGTGTGTTATCATCCGTTTTAATATCAGATGTTTTTGTTTTGTTTGTTTACAACTGAAGTAACCTTTCGTTGGGTACAAAATTGCTCGGATTGGAGCAAAATGACAACTAGTATATTTTAATACTCATAATATTTGGAAAGTTCCTTCATTTGGTTGGTTGTGGCCAAGGTGGTACTGGAGGCAACTCTTGGTTTTCATTGATTACCGTTGGAAATAGATAAACACTTGAGGCATATAGTTCCAAAAGCAGGTAAGTCACCTGAAGAAAATTTTATAGGAGAAGCCAAAAACTGTCACATATACTTGCCAGCAAACAATATACATGCTGTTAACCTTAAAAATAGTAAAAAAAATCATGGTTTAAGATAAAATAAAACTTTATGGGTGTTTCCACATCAGATTTTGAGGTAAAATGCTATGAAAATGGAGATGCCTGGATTTGGAAATAAAAAATGGATTTACCTGGTTTTGGAACTAAGAGGATTTACTTGGTTTTGAAAGTTACTTTTGAGATGGTCACTGGATTATCATGCCAACTTTGGTTTGGTGAAACTAAATAAAGCAATTAAATTATTTGGAAACATTATCATTAGTACCTGCCATAGTATTAGTAAATGAGATTTTTTTAAAGCACTGCCTCTTGGTAAGGAAAATAAAAATTAGTTTAATTTGCTCAGAATATGTTTTTTCAAACCTGCTATTAGGTTGATGAAAATCACAAAAGTAATATTACAATAAAAAAACACAATATGAATTATTGTTCTTGCATTATTAATAAAAATTAAGTTCTTCTTCTAGAGTTGTTACTTTTCACATAACAAGTTATAGCCATCGAGTTATAGCTCACACTCTTAGTTCTGAGGATTCCTCCATTGGTTCACATAGAGGCTCTTCTTGATCTCCCTCGTCACCATCATTAGGTTGCACAGGAAGTGATAAAACTTGTCTGTAATATGACAGGTTTTCATTTTCTGCCCATTTCTCGCCGTAGTGGATTTTCAAAAGTCTCTCAACATTTTTAGACATCTCAATTCTATTAAAGTTAAACTAATAACAACACACACTCACATTATTTCAGCGTAGGATTTCATCAGTAAACCTCAAATAAACAAAACACTGCAGAGCACAACAGACTGCTCAATGCAACAACTGTAATGGAGATACCTGTTGTTGGTTCTAACTGTCAATGGTTTTACCTTTATTTGATTCTAACAGCAATGAAAAACAATAAAAAAAGTCGGGATATAAATTTTTTCGGCACTAACTGTTTGAACAGGCTTGTAGATCTGTTTCCAATGTATAATAAACACCTCAATTTCGTAAAAAATTGGGCATACCTGCTTTTACATTTCTGATATTTTTCCCACCGTCCTTGGCCCTCAAGCTTTAAAATTAATAGTCATAACCTAACACTCAACTTCTTCCTAGCTCGAAATATTTCGTGGGGACCGATTTTCTTACGGAATTAATTATATAGATGTTTATGAAAGAGCTCCAAGGACAGTACTTGCAAGAAATATAAATAGTTTCGATTTAATACATCAGCTTTCAATATCGAATAGCGTTACATATAGACAGGTCGAATGTTGAATATCGCTTTTTCTCCCCTACCACATCTACAAAGTCTCCACTTCACGAGGTGCGTGCCTCTTTTATGTGTTGGTGGATTGGACTAGAGGAATGGGAAGTGGCTTGACCCAAACTGGCTTCAACGCTGGGAACACTGGAAGTGGACTGGCGAGGGCGAGTGGTGTTGTAGTGGTGCGGCACACGGGAGACATTTCAGGAGCCGTGTGACGTCACTAAAACGCGTCATCGGTGAGGTTCCCTCATCGCCCGCCGCTAGCGCCAGAACAGTTTTTGCCGACATCTAAGTTAATCAAGATCCAGGATCATCATCATCATCTCATCATATGTTCAATATTTGTACTTGTAACCACATTCTTATTATTTCTGTCCTAAGTATTCCCTCACCCGATTGTCAGCGCTCTGCGGGGCAGCAGTTAGATACGTTTTTTTCACTGATTTTACAATCAAAACAACAGCTACTCATTACTGAAATCAACCCTTTATCATTAACAGATTAACTTGGTACCACTTTTGCTGTTTCCAGAGATAAACACGTTACTTTCATCCTCATCGCTATCCAATCTAATGGGCAATAATCCAACCTGGCCAGCAACAATAAACAACTTAATTTAATATAGCCCTAGTAAAATTATGTTCGGCAGGTTTTCCATAGTTATTAACATATTGCGTGATATGTTTCACTATTTATTCGTCTTTTATCATTAAGTCAACCAATCGAGGACAACTTTGGTGTCCAATTAAGGAGAAAGTTTATTGAATCTTCTTAGTAGTAAAATTTTAATTTTCCAAATTGATATCTCTTATTTACAGATACAAGCAAACAATTAGCTTATTATATAAGAGAATAACCAAATGTTTTGACTCATTACGCCAAACTGAAGAGGAACATGCTTTATTCACATAGGCTATACTATGTTTGGCCTATCTAGTTAAAATTCTTTACAATTTGTGTAATTGCACACAACAAATAAAATGTGTGAACCTACACAACACACATTGAGTAAAAATAGAATTATAATGTTTCCAATTAATTGTAATTAGAAGAAAAATAACTGTTTCCGAGTAGGTTGAAACATTATGTAAATGTGCAGTAGCTTACATTTTTTAAATATGGCTAGGCCTATATTAATTTGTTTTCAAAGCCCAAAGAAACAAACCCTTTTTGTTCTCATTTATTTGACGGCAAAATTATTATTAGTATGTAAATTCGTATGTAAGGCCAGTTACTGGGATATTGTTCAGGTTAATTTATGATACAATAAATACATAAACATTCCTTTCAGTCGATTTATAGACACGTAAAGTTGTTAACATAACAGAGCGGACGACTCTTCAACTGACAGATGAGCAGCAGACTCTAGCTACAGTACGTGTGATGTCATAGGGCTTCTGTTTTTGTGTTCATCGGTGACGTCATACAGCTCCTGAAATGTCTCCCGTGTGCCGCACCGCTGTTTTTGTGTTCTTGGTGACGTCATACGGCTCCTGAAATGTCTCCCGTGTGTCGCACCGGCAGAACAATAGCCATCTTTACCTTCGCCTTGTTTTGAGTTTGGTTAATATATGAATTCTATTATGTACTCTATGTCAATGTCAACTATGATGCGCAGTTGCAGAAAAATTGTCATCTTCACCTCGACCTTGTTTTGATTTTAGTTAAGTTCCTTAGGCTAATATGGAAAAGTTTCTTTTAAAGAAAAAACGACCGAGGGATCTTGATTTGGTAAATGTTGTTCAGTTTTTGAAAATGAATAATTTTGTCAAATTTATCTCTGATAATAAAAGGTGTAACCTCAGGCTCTAACTGTGCGCCACAAAAATAAAACATAGAAATGAAGATATTATAACACTGGACTTTTTTCTTTTTAGTCAAATATGTTCTTATTGAAAAGAATTTTAAACCAGACCTTGTCTAATTTATTTATTCTATAGACTGGCTTGGGCTAAGCCTTTTTCAAACTGACCAGTATACTGTCCATATAGGCCTAATTTATCTAGGTCTAGAAAGCCTCTGAGGCCTATGACTTGTGGGTAAATTTATAATATCAGCAACTTTTAATAGTAGGCCTACATTAGTCACAGTTTCTCTGTATCTTATTAGGTAGGGTACATCTTAACTTATAGGCCTAGTTTATCTAGGTCTAGAAAGCCTCTGAGGCCTATGACTTGTGGGTAAATTTATAACATCAGCAACTTTTAATAGTAGGCCTACATTAGTCAGTTTCTCTGTATCTTATTAGGTAGGGTACATCTTAAATTATAGGCCTAGTTTATCTAGGTCTAGAAAGCCTGAGGCCTATGATTTGTGGGTAAATTTATAATATCAGCAACTTTTATTGGTAGGCCTACATTAGTCACAGTTTCTCTGTATCTTATTAGGTAGGGTACATCTTAACTTAGGCCTCTAAACTTATATATGTAAAATGCTAAGTAAGCATTATGAATGGTCTTTTATTCGGAAAATGTTCTCTGCTTATATGACGTGGGACCAGTCACACATTTTTTCCAATAAAATATATCTCTTTCAGGCACTACATGGCGATACACCGAGTGACGAAGCTGTCATTCATGAGGTTGAGGAGGAAGACGATAAAGAAGCTTGCAAAGGTGGAAGAAAGAAAAGAATTAGAATCAACAAATTTTCTAATAGTTGGTTGATGGTGCCTGGATTTGCTGGGTGGCTGCAAAGGTCTACAGACAATAAAGATGGGAATGAATTAGCATTTTGTAAAGTCTGCCATTCCAATATTACAGCTCACAAGAATGATTTGTTGAGACATCATCACTCTGATAAACGTAAACAAAGGTTTAAAGATATCTCCTCTACGAAATAATTGAAAAAGGTACTGGAGCGTTCCCCCCATGAAAAATTAAAAAGCGCTGAAATAAAAGTCGCAGCGTTATTGGCAGAAAATAATTTGCCATTTTCCCTAATGGACATGTTATGCGAGACATTGCCTCACATTTTCCCTGACTCACAAATAGCAAGCAATTTGAACCAACATATGACAAAAGCAACAGCTCTTGTAAAAAATTGCCTTAGCCCGACTTTCGAAAACGCTCTTTGCGAGAAACTCAAACAGCCCGAATGTTTCTACAGTTTAACTGTAGATGAAACGACAGACTGCAGTTCGGTCAAAGAATGCGGAATTATTGTTTTATATTTTAATGACACCTCCTGCAGTGTCAAAACCAAATTTTTGGAACTAATTGAAATGCCGTCATCAACTGCAAAAGACCTAATAGAATGCATTAAAACCTATCTCAATAACAAGGGCATTCCATTAGAAAACATGGTTGGAATTTCAGCTGACACTACGAATGACATGTTTGGTGAACATGTGTCCCTAAGTGCTTTTCTCAAGGCAGAGCTACCCATTTAGCATCCATTTAGCATTTTACTTCATTTAGCTGCATCAAAAGCATGCATGAAGCTTCCAAGATTGTTGGAAGATTTGCTGCGGAACTTGGGTTTTCACTTCAGCCGAAGCTTTTGCCGACAGGTGAAATTCAAAGAGTTTCAGGAATTTTTCCAAGTAGAAATCCACAAAATATTGTCTCCAGCCAACACGAGGTGGCTCTCTCTAAAAGCTTGTGTGGATAGAGTCTTAGAACAATTTGTTCCTCTTAGACAATATTTATAAGAGAGCTTCTCTTCGAAGACCTCTCAAAGACCACTGAAGAGATGTTGAGCTCAATGAGTAACAGCTTTATGGAAATATACTTGGAGTTCTTGACATATGTCTTGGATCTATTCACATCTGCTAATTTGATATTTCAGAGCGAAGTGCCTTTGCTCCATAGAGTCAAGCCCGAGATTGAGTCCTAAATCAAATCCCTATATGGATGTTACATGCACATTCATGTAATCAGAACAAATAATGCCTTTGACCTGAATCACAAGGATACTTCCTTTTTTGTGCCACTAGACAAGATATACATGGGTATTAGCAGCTTGTAAAGCTAAAGGAAGACCCTAACGTCCGACCTGAAGACATGCAGATGTTTCTCAAGACTTGTCGAGATTTCTGCATAGAGGCGCAGTTTCTCAATTGAAACAGAGGTTTGATTTCTCTGATCCTATCATTCCTTGATCTCAGTTGTTGACTCAGCCGAGGTCCAGTCCTCAACATGTGAAGTTAGATATCTCATTCCAGTTGTCTCTAGATTTCCCCAACTAAAAAACCATGTCAATCTCCAGTAGTTAGAATAAGAGTGGAGAGATTTTTCTTACCTTGATCATAGTAAACATAGCCTGGATGCCGGAATGCACGCTGAAGAGTACTGGAAACAAGTTTTTTCTTTGAAGAATGCAGCAGGCGTTGTGCTATTTCCAAACTTGAGACTTGTATTAAAACTTCTTCTTGTCCTACCATTCTCAAATGCTAGTGCTGAAAGATTGTTCAGCAACCTCAACAACTGCAAGACTCAATATCGAAATCGACTGAAAACCAGCACTGTGTCAGCTTTGTTGAAAACCAAAGACGGTCTTAAGTAACTTGGAGGAGTGTGGAATTTCGAGCCGACAAAGCAGATGTTAAAAACAAAAATATGGAAGTAGATAGATAGATAAGCTCAGATCATCTTACTCGGACATTAGTCTCTTTTTAGAACTATCTTTAATTATAAAATTGGCTGATTAATTATGATTTCATAATCTATATTATCACCATAAGTAATGATAAATAATTGTGATATTCTGTTTATGCAATTATACTGACGTGTGACGTTGTTACCTGACTCACTGTGATTGAGATATGAAACAAAACTGTATTTGTAATGTTCTTTAGTTTCTTTTAATAACTCAATCTTTGCTCATCCCTTCTTTAAAGAAAGGTTTCATCAATGTAAAGCCCATCTATATTTAGGGCGTATATACCTATGACAAGGAAACCTGTATTTAGTTAGGTATGATTCCATATTACAAAGTCAGTTTAAATTATGTCATTGAAAAAGGATATTTTTAGTTACAGTTTTTGTTAGGCCTACCTTGTGTTTACTTGTACTTTGTTTCTATGTTTATATTATTATTGCACAATTTATTCTTTGTTTGTTATTAGCTGTACTTGAGACAGATTTGTTGTCTTTAAAGTGTTGATTAAACCAAAGGTGACTGACTAAATTTAGTACAGTACAGTGATGAATATAAGGTATTGTTACATAATTTGTTGTGTTCTTTAGTCCACCAGATGAAGACCTACTTTGAGGTCATATACGTTTGATTAAAGGTTTAATGTTACCTGAACTGAATATTTGAAAGTTAGGCTATTTTTTTAATTTTCTCAGTGTAATCTATGACCTTGCCCCTAAATAAAACCATTCAAACATTTTTGTTTGGGAAAAGCTAAATGTTTAACATTATTTGATTAAGTTTTGTAAAAGAACATGGGCAATCTGATGGGTATCTTTAAGTGTGCCCATAAAAACTGTTTTAAAATTTGTTCTGTTTTTTTGGTAAGAATTGTTTGTTTGGTAATATTAATTTTGATAACTTGTTGAATATCTCAACATAATTTACTTTTTTTTTAATTTCCAAGTTAATTGTTTCTTAAGACTGTTATTTGGAGTTGTTCTTACAATAGTACAGTAAATTATGTATGTTGTTTACATACAACTCGCTTTCAATTGTTTACAAAAAAATACAACTTATTTGTTATAAGTGTATGATTTTGGTTTTCCCCTGATTCATTCAAATGACTTAATTAACGATTTTTTTGACGCCTACAGGAAAATTGTTCATTTCCTTCGCGAAAACAAGGCCGAATTCCACACTTTTCAACTTCCAGAAGACAAAGTCTTTCGTGTAGTTATTCGTGGTCTTCATAGCTCCATTGAGCCTGAAACAATCAAAAGTGAATTATCATCCAAAGGATTTAATGTTCAAAATGTAACTAATGTCTGGTCTAAGGACAAAACTCGCCTTCCATTGTTTTTTGTCGATCTTGACCAATCCCAATCAAATGACCACATTTTCGACCTTTCTACTCTCCTTCACTCAAAGATCCAAATCGAAGAACCTAGACCAAAACGACTTGTAGTGCAATGCATGCGCTGCCAACAATTGGGACATTCAAAGAAATATTGCAATCGAACCCCTAAATGTGTCAAGTGCGCTAAGGATCACGAATCCGCAACTTGTACGAAACCCAATAACACACCCGCAACCTGTGCACTTTGTGGCGATAACCACCCTGCTAACTATAGGGGTTGTTCAGTTCACAGGGAACTGCAGAACAGACGCTCATCCAAATCTACGTTATCAAAAGAAGAAACCCCTTCTCGCCACCCCCACCCGACTCCTGATCTATCACCCTCATCATTTCCTCAACTTCCGAAACCAAAATCACACGCCTTTCCATCAAACTCAAACGACCAACGAGCACTTACTCCCAATGCTTTACACTCAAATGAAGAACATAACTACGCCAAACGACTTCAAACCACTATTCACAACACTTCCAACCAAACTGACATTGTAACACAATTAACGTCAATACTTACAGAATTCAAAGCCCTTTTTTCACCATTACTAACCATGATGACTCAACTTATGCAAGCTCTTACCACCAAAAATGACAAATAACCTATCAAATATTTTTCTTACAGTCCTGCTGTGGAATGCAAATGGTTTATACCAACACGCACAAGAACTAGAGTTACTTTTACATGAGAAACGTATAGACGTCGCTTTAATAAGTGAAACTCATTTTACTACAAACTCTAGATTTTACATTCCAGGTTACAACATATACAGAGCTGATCGCCCTGACAATCGGGCATATGGCGGTACAGCGGTTCTTGTCCGAAATAGTCTCAAACACTTTGTTCACCCATCCATCAATCTAACAAATTTCCTTCAGTCAGCAGCATCAACCGTAGTTTTTAATAACATTGAAATAACCTTTTCGGCTGTTTACTGCCCCCCTAGATTTGCAATAAATTCGAATGATTTTACAGAACTATTTTCAAACCTAGGTTCTCATTTCATCTGTGGGGGAGACTATAACGCCAAACATGTACAATGGGGTTCAAGGTTAAATAACCCGAGAGGCCGCCAACTGCTTCATTCTGTCGTTTCTAACAACCTGAACTATCATTCACCTGGCACACCTACTTATTGGCCAACAGCTGTAAATAAAGCACCTGATCTACTTGATTTTTTCATTTCAAAGGGTGTAAGCCAATTTCATAAATCCCTCAACTGCCTTGACAACTCTCCTTCTGACCACTCTCAAATTCTGTTAACAATTTCATGTGCCCCTCTAGAAAAAATTGAAAAACTATCTCTAACAAATGGGATAATGAACTGGGAGCTATTTCGAAACACACTTATGTCCACAGTAAACATAAACCTCCCACTGAAAACTGGCGGGGATGTGGAAGTAGCAGTAGACCACTTAACCAAGTCCATCCAACAAGCCGCCTGGAGCTCGTCAACTCCGAAACCTCCTAAGAAACGATCTGGTCCTTGCTACCCCCAATATATATGTGAGCTGATAAGACTAAAACGAACAGCTAGAAGGAAATGGCACCAAAGTAGACTTCCATCTGATAAAACCGCCCTCAATCGCTGCACAAATCAATTGAAACAAGCAATTAGGGAATTCAAAACTTCTACATTCGAAAATAAACTAGGTAATCTTTCCCCTTCAGATGGCTCCTTATGGAAGACAACGAAGAAAATTCTACATTATACTTCTACATCTTCCCCAATCAGGCGACCGGACAATTCATGGTCAAAATCAGACAAAGAAAAAGCAGATCTCTTTGCTGAACACCTTTCTGGTGTTTTTAGTCCCTACGAAGAACACAATCGAAGATTCTCCACCGAAGTAGAAACATCTATTGAAATTCCCTTGCCCATGTCCTTACCACCTTCTCGAATTACAGCAAATGATGTCAAACGGGCCATTTTTAAACTACCCCCAAGAAAATCACCTGGATATGATTTAATCACAAGTGAAATTTTACGTGAAATACCCGGTCCCTGTATCACCTTACTGACACAAAAATTTAATGCAATATTACGGACAACTCATTACCCCATTCAATGGAAACTATCCCAAATAATTCTAATCCAAAAACCGGAGGAACCAGCAGACCAAGTCTCATCATACAGACCTATTAGCTTACTCCCTGTTGTTTCAAAATTGTTCGAAATAATCCTCTTAACACGTTTACAATCTGCAATTGAGGATTGTAATGGATTGCCAAATCACCAATTCGGGTTTAGATCTCTGCATTCTACAGTGCAGCAACTTCATAGAGTGGTCGATACAATTGCGTCTGGACTTGAAAGCAAAAAATATACGAGTGCTGTTTTTCTAGACATAAGTGCCGCCTTCGATAAGGTGTGGTATCCTGGTCTACTATCAAAATTAAGAATTCTTCCACCTACTTACTATTTGATTCTCCGTTCTTATTTAGAAGATAGATTTTTTATGGTGAAACAAGGGTCAGATTTCTCAGATTACAAGCCAATATTAGCCGGTGTTCCTCAGGGCTCCTTATTATCTCCTCTTCTTTACAGTATCTACACAGCTGATCTTCCTGAAACTGGAAATACAAAGATCGCCACATTTGCTGATGACACTGCCATTCTAAGTTCATCAGAAGACCCCATTGAAGCTAGTAACAATCTCCAAAATCACATTAACGTCCTAAGTAATTGGTTAAAAAATTGGAGAATAAAAGTTAATGCAACAAAGTCGTCACATGTCACATTCACACTAAGGAAAGGTGTATGCCCTCCTGTACACATTGACAACAACAGAATCCCTCAAAGTAACGAAACACGTTATCTTGGTCTCCATCTAGACAAGCGATTAACATGGAAGACACACGTAACAAAAAAGATAACTGCTCTCAAATCAAGAGCTAAGCAACTTTATCGACTACTCAATTTCAATTCAAAATTACCTACTACATCAAAATTACTATTGTATAAAACTCTTCTAAAACCAATATGGGCTTATGGTATTCAAATTTTTGGTTCAGCAAAATTTTGTCACTTAAAGAAAATTCAAACCTTTCAATCTAAAATGCTTCGCTTAATTTCTGGTGTTCCCTACTATGTAAGTAACAAGACACTTCATACAGACTTTAAATTGAAATTTGTTCACGAAACAGCAAAAGAATGTTATCAACTATTCTTCAACAAACTTGATGGTCACTCAAATCCTTTGATTCAAGAACTCCACACACCGACACTTCCTGGCATCCTTCAGAGAAGATTAAAAAGAAACTGGAGCCGAGATCTTCTAAGATGACTGTAGGCACAGAAGAGCAAAACAAAACAATACGTGTCAGAAGAAACCTTTGAAAACCAGTTCAAAAAAGGAAGACTACTGAGCCTACTTTTTAATATTATTTGTTCATGTTTTTGTTAGAATAATTATTAGCACATTTGCTCGTTGTATGTAATTTTACAGTTGCAAATAAAGAATGAAAGACAAAAAAAGTTTTTTAATTTAAGTGTCGGGTAATTGGGAGGGGGAATTTAGCTTGACCATGCGGGGATTTTCACTAATATCTGCGGGTAATTGAACCATTTCCTGTTGGCAACACTGCACAAGAGTGGCGTCTCTGTCTCTGGTGGGGTTAAGGACTATTAGGGCGCGGGTGCGTTTTTGATACCTAATTTCTTATTGATTTGGTTTGTGATTTTACTTTTATTTCTCTAATAATAGTGTTTCTAATTATATAGTCTAGCCTATTAAGAGTGATACACACAAGTTTTTGGGTTTTTGGGTGGGTATTTTCATATCGGGGTGAAATTAGCCATGGTGGTTTGGTCTATAACCAATACAAATATGTGTTGCCAATCTCTAGTAGTGTAAAAGCGTGTCACACATTATTTTCACTGTATATTATCCTTGATTACCATTGTCTTGCTGCCTGCCCCTTTGATTGATGCTTGGTGTACATTATTCAATTGTTAATGATATTGGCCTTGCTGTTGAATGCTATTGAATCTCAAGAGTACCTTGTAAAGCTAGGCCTCTCTTGTTTATGCTAGTTCAAATGCCTGCTATCTTGAATGAAATCTTAGTACCACTGATTGTAAAATGGATGTCCCTCAATAAATAATTAAAAATACAAAGATAACTTACACTTTCATAAGTGGAATGATATAAAAAACTGAATGTAATTGTTCATACCGTTTGATTAATTAATTTAGGTTATTCTGTTATGATATCAGTTAGGTTAGATCTCTAACCTAGATCTCTAAGAGGTGGAAGATTACTGTCTTGAAATTTGCACAATTAACAAAAGCTGATTCCACTAATAAACCCTTTTAAGGCCAACACATATATATTTTGGTAAAAACGTAACAATAAACATATAATGTGTATCACTTGGCGAGCATAGTTTTGGTTAAAAATTTGTAACTATATATTTTTAATCATAAACCAATAATATTTTTTTTTTACTTGTTGCAAATTAAACGAGTTTGCACGCAGCACGCTGACGTGAGGGAAGTGAATTTCCACATAAAAACTTTTAAAACTCAAAACCAGTGAAAAACATATTTTTTTTCCAATTTTTATATACCGGGTGTCCCATGAAGAGGTTTAAACGTTTGATTTTATATTACGTGCCCATTCATGCACCGAACTTTTTTAAACTTTACACAGTTTACAAAGTAGGTTCTAAAAATAATCTGGAAAAATTTCAGCTCCCTAACCTTAATAGAAACAAAATGGCGGCATATTGAAAAACGATACTTTAAAAACATTAAAAAAGGTGTTTTTAGTTTTATAAAATATTTTTATTGTTACATTCTAGGGCAATATGACTTTTAAATAAAAGAACTAGAACATAGCCTAATGGAAAACCTTAAAGTCCAAAATTATTCAAACTGTAACCCATCCACAGCAACACACTGATAACAGCGCGTAACAAATGATTCGTAAGCTCTTACAAAGAAACTCCGCGGTATCCGGAGAAGTTCCTCTTCTATTGATCGTTTTAGTTCCTCATCATTATTGAAGCTATGGGTATAAACTTGTTCCTTCAAATAACCCCATAAAAAAAAGTCACTAACAGTTAAATCAGGTGATCGGGGTGCCAATCTAAAAAATCACTTCCACGACCAATCCAACGGCCATGAAGGTTGCCATTTAGTAATTGAAGACCTAAGTGGAAGAAAGTGGTATGTTACAAAAAGTTACTTTTGAGATATCAGCTGTTAAAGTGTTAAACTATCTACTTTTACCTCCGAAGTAAATTTCCCATTTTTATATTGTTTTCCTATTGCTATGAGTATATGGTTTCTTTATAACATATTCATTATTTTTAGTTTGTTATTTTATTCATAAAAATCAATAAATACTGTACATACCTCCTTCTTCCGCTATTTTTTATTTAAGTTTTATTCTTAACCTACTGGATGATGGGGGTATGTACGAAATGAAACTACTTTGATAAAAGTAAGTAAATTTATTTATGTAATTACACACAAAATTGTATATCTTTCGAGGCTAAATATAAAAGTACATTTTGGAAGCTATGAACACTTTTTTTAGAGTTCAATGTAAAATAAGTCATGGGTAGCTATCCAATATGTTTTGATACCACCACTTGTGTTGGTCAGGGATGAAGATTAGTTGCTCTCTTAAGTTTTCAACTTTTGGTTGCTTCAGTGAACCCGTCTTCATTAATAATCTTGGTACGGTGATTGGCACATCAAGAGACGGAGCTTCATTTAGTTTATGGTAAATATTTACCTTCTGAAATGGTGTGTTCTCATCATACGTGGTTTTAAATAGGTATGAGCCATACTCTTCCACCCGAATCCACTTTATACTGTCTCTGAACTGTATTTTATTCTTGTTGACATCCTTCTTTCTATTATATAGCTTCAAGTTTTGTTCAAGAGTTTGAGTATCTCTGAAATGATGTGTCATGTCTATAACTTGGTTCTTTTTACTTGACTTGGATATAACATGCCTATACTCTTCAGGGGAGTAAATGTTCTGATGTTTCCGCAAATTCTTCTCAATACGTCCAAAATCTCTGTCCGAGTCTAGGTACGTATGCCCTACTTCAGGAAACTTGTGGTCGATTATTTTAAAAAGGCCTTTGGAAATCAAATGCTGATACAGGCAGATCAAAAGAAAGTTTTTGTTTTGGCCAGAACAAGAGTCTGACCAGATGATGAGGTGTTCTTTGTTTTTCACGGATTCTTCAAATTCTAAGACCGTAAGGAGGCAGCTAAAAATCTCAGTGCTTCCTCTTGAAGCCTGATCCTCAGTCCAAGAACAAAAGACAGCATTGTCATCTTCTTTTGTTAAAATATGGGTGCCAAAATTATACATCCAAAGCTGCCTTAAATAAAAAGCTTTGCTTGTACTCAAACGAGGTAATGGCATCGTTTGTTGAAGGTCCATTGTCATGTAAGCTATACTATCCGAATTTTTGGCTTTTTCGCGGTCATCTTTCAGAGCATCGTACGCTTCATGATAATTTTGAACATGTTCTTCGTTGGATTCACCAGCATCACAAGTGCTACAAGTGTCATTCTTAGGGTAACCGAATGATAGGTTAAACTCTGAGACGAAAACATTTCGATATGTGCACTCTTTGTACATAAGAAACTTCATCGACGTTATCAAATTTACACTTGTCGAGATAAAGTTTGTGCATTTTTGAAATTGATAACAAAGGAGAAAGATACTTTTTGTTGACATTTTTAGTCCTGGAGTAATGTGATTCTTCTGCTGGAAACTCATTTATATGCTGTTTGACATACTCAATGACCCGATCATCAATCTTATGAGGCCTATTGTTGTGTTTGCCTCGTTTATCAATACTAGGCATAGATAATCCTTGCTTTATAGATTTTTGAAGCAAATCGATCTTTTTTCTGCCAATACAAAACAAATTAGCAAATGCCTGCTTACAAACAACAGTATGTTTTCCATCAACGGTTATTATATATTTGAATGTTGCTGATTTATATTTAATGGTCCCCTTTCTCTTTCTTTGGACAGGGCATATTTTAATGCAACCAAACAGTAATGCGTTCTTTGCATTTGTGTCCAGCTGATAAAACTGATTAAAGATAGCTTCTCGATTTGCAAAGGTAAACTTTTCATCACATTTTAAACGACATCTTGGACACAAGTTTTGTGCTGTGACGGACTTTGCTTCAACAAGCACACCTTTATAATTAGTGTAAGCCTCTCCTTTCTGTCTAGAAATTGCAGCCTTACGCTTAACCCACTCATCAGGATTCCTTTTTCTTTTTCTTGAATTTTTTTGTTTGGGTGTAAAGATTTTCTTTTTAACTCTTGTACCACCATTTTCATTAGAGTTCAATAAATGTTGAGGCTGCTCTCTCACGTGTTGGTATGTATTAACCCCTAGACTTGACCTAGGCACACTTGGACCTTCATCATCCTCGTCACTTGGGCCGACAATATCGTCTTCACTTTCAAAGTTAACTGTTGCACCCTCATTTTCATTAGAGTTCAATAAATGTTGAGGCTGATCTCTCACGTGTTGGTATGTATTGACCGTTTGACTTGACCTAGACACACTTGGACCTTCATCATCTTCGTCACTTGGGCCAACAATATCGTCTTCACTTTCAAAGTTAACTGTTGCACCCTCATTTTCATTAGAGTTCAATAAATGTTGAGGCTGATCTCTCACGTGTTGGTATGTATTGACCGTTTGACTTGATATAGACACACTTGGACCTTCATCATCTTCGTCACTTGGGCCAACAACACCATTGTCAACAAAACTTAAACCGGTTTTCCGGTGTGGTACTCTCTGAAGTTCTGGATAATTTTCCTCGTCAGATTCACTTAAATCATCAGCATCGGGTTTGTACTCGTCGCTTGATGGGTCACCAAATAGGCTGGAGCTGCTTTCAGAGTCACTTTCAAATCCAGACCCTGAAAACAACCAAAAATATGTAGTTGCTTGGTGACATAAAACATAGTAAGCCTATTGAATAGCATGGCATAGTTGCGATAGGGAAAATGGCCTAGGTTTAAAAAAACCGTAATAACTCAATAAACATCATAAAATTAAAATTAAACAGATATATTAAGCATAAAGTAAGTTTTATAGAGGCTAACATTCTCCATAAAAAGTCACATATGCCTAAATAGGCCATTAATATTAGTCTAATGTTTGTTTTTTCAGTACTTATACAACAATCAAATTAGGCTACGGTAGCTCCATAAAAAGGCACATAGGCCTAAATAGGCCATAAATATTAGCCTAATTTTTGTTAGTACTTATAACAATCAAATTAGGCTACTGTAGGCCTACTAAAATTTTGAGGACTAGACAATTTCATAACTCTTTTTCCAGATTAAAAAATAAACAATAACTAGTGGCTTACAGGGGCCATAGTCACTAACATAAGAATTTTGTGTACTGTAAGTGGATAATCATAGCTGATCATTAGTTAATTTTGCTTATTAATAAAAACATTGTAGTGATATTTCCATAAGAAAATCATTGGATCTTTAAAGTCCAGTGGGGCGTAGCCCACGTAATTTTTGACATTTCTGATATTTCTCTCACCGTCCTTGGCCCTCAAACTTTAACACATTAAACCCTATGGGCGCTAACAGGGCTTATTTGCATATATACTGGGCATTTTTGCATTAATACAAAAAATTATTAGTTTTTTAGTTTTAATCAAAACACCACAAAGCATACATCATTTTAAAGAGGAAATCAAGAGCTTTAAGAAAATATAATATGTTATAGGGCAAAAAAAAATTTTTTTTTTTTATTTGTTGTATAAAAAACAATAAATATTATATAGAGAAAAAAATAGCTACATTATGCAAGAGTTCATATAAAATTAACCCCAATGTTGTTGTTTATTTTTTATACATACATTAATAGATCAAATTAATCCTAATGAAATTCTGAATAAAAAAATATTTACTTACATGAAAAAATATGTACACTAAGGCCTGAAATTGTCTTTGAAAATAAAGGAGTCATATGTAGTCGGCTTTGGTGTGGTAGAGCTGGAAACACTCTGGCACACAAATGGCTACTTCACATTCTGCACACCACCAAGATGTCTCTTTTCTTCCTCTATTCCCAGATGAAGCCTTGGCTTTGTCAGAACACACCTTGCATATCCTAGTTGGGTTTGCCTTTTTATCTGAGGGAGGGATTTTTGCGGGGAAGTGTCGCCCAGTGAGCCTACTGGCCTTGGTTTGTATTGGACTACTTTGCTGTTCAGCTTGGAACAAGGTACCACCTTGATTTCCTAAGGCTTTCCCAACTGACACTATGAAACTGTCCATGTGGCAGTGTTTCCGTTGAGGCTCGGATCGTGTCGCTCGGTAAAGGATGAAAGCATTCGTCATCGACATCATGAACAGGTGAAAAAACATTTTCTTCCACCACTTGAACTGCTTCCTTTTGAAAGGATAGTAGGCTATGATTTGGTCATTTCTATCCACCCCAGTTTTGTTTTTGTTGTAGTCAATGACCACATCAGGTTTGGTTTTTGGTTTCATACCTTCCTTACTAGGTACCAAGACCTCTGAAGTTGTTGACTTATGTTTGGTGGATAAGAGTAAGACATCCCTTGTATCCTTCCACTTCAAACAGAGTAAATGATTCCTTCTCATAAAAATAATATCATCTTGATTGAGTTTCATTTTGGTAACAGTTTTAGGCAACTGCACTCTGTTGCTCATGCAGGTACCCACAGCTTTTGTGTTGTTTGACCACAACAAATCATAAAGAACGGGTGAGCTGTAAAACCTGTCCATATAAATAGTATGGCCCTTTCCCAAGTACTCTGAAAGTAGCCTACCAAACAGAGCTACAGCACTATTGTTGGCTGACTTTCCAGTGTATGGCTCAAATTTCAATACATATCCTGTTGAGGCATCGCAGACAATATATAACTTCATACCATATTTATCCGGCTTGTTCTTGTTATATACTCTAAATTTGACCCTACCACGAAACCCACATGTACCTTCATCAACAGTGAGGTTTTCGGATGGATAAATACACTGAGGAAATACAGTCAGAAGATGGTCAATATAAGGCCTTATTTTGTGCATTGGGTCATGACCTGGTGTTTGGTGCGGTATGTAAGTTGCATTGTCGCTAATATGCAAGTTGGCCAAGATTGCAAAAAATCTATCCCTTGACATGATTGAAGGTGCATAGGAAGACTTCAGAAATTCATCAGTTGACCAGTAATCAGATAACTTGGGTTTTTTTACAATACACATATGTAAAATTATGGCAAAAAAATTATAGACCTCATATAATTTTACAGTTTTCCATTTACCCCAAACACTGTTTTTCAGTAGTTTGTTTGAGCGCCTCAATTTGTCAATCATTAATTTTGCATATTTATTAGTCTCGGACTTGATCAGCCTAATCATACTTTCTGGAAAAAATAAAGAAAATATCTCTAGTGGGGTTGAAGTGTCAGTTATAGCGGCTCTAACGCCTGCTTGCTCATTGAAGGTAGGGAGCTGTGACAGTATGTCAACACAACTCCAACCAAGCTCTTCATCAGTTGGTTTCTTTTTTTTAGGTTTCCTTTTTCTTTTAGTTTTATTATTTACAGGATCATCTGCTACTACCTCATTATGGGCTACATCGTCAACAGGCATAGGACTAGGCCTATCATCTTTGTCAGTCTGACTAGGCCTAGGCCTAGGCCTAACACTGTCTTTATAAACTTGACCATTATCACCAGATTCATTAGGTCTATGAGAAAACTTTACTTTCTTATTAATTTGATCATTTGGTGATTGACTAGTTATATTATGGCTGGTTGAAGGACCTAAACTGTTGTTTTCTTCCTCACTAACCTCAAAGTTGGTATCATCAAAGTTTGGTGGGTCGGCCAACAGACGGTCAACAAATTCATCATCAGAGCCAGCATCGTACACAGGATCACTTATTTTTTCATACTGAACTACAGAAGAATGATTACGATTGTCATTGTCATCAAAACTAAGATTATAAATAGTATTATTACCTTCATCTTCACTATCGTCAGAGTTTGACAACTCGGAACGAATCATTCGAACTGTGTGTCTGTCTAAATAATCACTCATTTTCACAGTTCACTACACTATGCTACACTAAATAACTAAAACGAAAAATAAAAATATTGCTATGGAAACAATAAACACATTTTATTAGCGTACAAATCACATAGAAAGCTCACTAGCAGAACGTAAACAATGACGCGGTAAACAAAGCACAGACGACTAAACTCAACTCAGACAGCTGACATCGTGCTAATGCGCAATACGTCAGAATACTATTTTCTTATGACTAAACAGCTGACTATATAGTAAAAACTGCTCATTTACTGAAAGAATATGAATTGAAGAGCATTACTATACATACAAATATATTATTACGCTAAAAATAACGACGTACCGAATTAATTAGCGATACCCGATATATACTCGGGCTTCGTTTACAACGGCATTTTCGGTACCCCGACCTATACTCGGGCATAGGGTTCAATGTGTTAAAATGAATCGTCATAACCTAACGTACCTTTTTCCTAGCTCGATATATTTCGTGGGGACTGATTCGCTTACAGAATTAAATATATACATAACTTGACTTTACAGTAAAACGTTTGCATTACATTGATTTAATGAAATTAAAAAACAGAATGATGAAAACAGTTCAGGTTTTAGGTTAGGTTCCCAAGTAATATAGTTTTGAACAACACTTACCTTCATTTTCAAAATTAGACCAGTTGATTTCATTAATATCTTCTGTTGAACTACCATCTTTAGCTCTTAAAGCTAGGTTTAAGAGCCTTTTCCCTCTTGAATCCATTTTACATTCTCATTGCTGATGCATGAAAACTAACCAAACTAACCTCCAGTGTTCTACTTTTGATCAGCTGTTTGGTGGAAGAAAGTGGTATGTTACAGATTTAATTGGCTGTTGAATGGAAGAGGGTGGTATGTGCACATTTGAGTTTCATACCTCCTTCTTCCATTAAAGATATTTGAATTTACATTGTACATACCTCCTTCATCACCTGTAATTTCTGTTGCTAAGCAACATAGAGTTGCAGGGTGAGCATGGAAAGTTAGATAGGCACATACCACCTTCCTTCACTATGAAAACCGGGGTTTAAAAAAAATGTCACATACCACCTTCTTCCACTTAGGTCTTCAATTGCTTGACAGGATTTGCAAAATGAGGTGGAGCACCATCTTGTTGAAAGATTGCTTGATTCATTTCTGGTACCGTCAAATTGGGCAAGACCTGTTCATTTAAAACTCGTGCATACCTAATCCCAGTCATTGTATTGTCTGAAATGTCGTAAGATAACACGCTGTTACAACTGACACTCGCCCAAACAGTAATTCCTTTTGATTTAATTGGAGTCTCTTCAAGAATGTGGGGATTGACGGTATTATAATAATTACAATTATGCCTATTTACAACACCATTGCGGTAGAAAGTGGACTCGTCTGAGAAAATGATTTGAGTATGCCAATCAGGATCTGACTCATGGTATTAAGTGATACGAGAACAAAATTCCACTCTCCTGAAAAAAAAAACAAATCAGATAATAAATCATGAAAGTAGTTTTTATAGGAAGCAAATTGGTAAATTTTTCAATATGCCGCCATTTTGTTTCTATTAAGGTTAGGGAGCTGAAATTTTTCCAGATTATTTTTAGAACCTACTTTGTAAACTGTGTAAAGTTTAAAAAAGTTCGGTGCATGAATGGGCACGTAATATAAAATCAAACGTTTAAACCTCTTCGTGGGACACCCGGTATATACATATATATATATATAAAATTTTGAACGACCCCCCAAAACGTGTTCAGGGGGTCACGTTAGGAACTTCTATAGTGGTCCCGGGCTTAAGTTTCACCGTGCGGGTCATGCTAATAGTTCACTTTCCAAAGGAAATTCACTAATAAGCTTTTAAGGAAAAAATATATTTTGCTTGATATTTTCCAATGAAAAAATCAAAACCAGAAATGTACTGAAGAAAAATAGGATAGGAAAAATACAAATCTTTTATTTTTCCAAATTTAAAAAAAATACTTGAGTAACCTTTACAGATGACTTTTTAACATATAAAATTCAATTACAGATTTTGAAGGTCCTACCTTGATTTATAATGGAGCAGTGACAACTATTGTGAAAGTTGACACTACGCTGTTTTTGGGTTCAATAGGCAGAAGCCGTTTCATTTGCTTACAGTTCCCTTCCAATCACTTTTCTTTCAAAACGGTTCAAATTAACTACATGAACACACTAAAAAAAAAAACAATAAATATATAGGCCTAACAGATAACTAAGTTAAGTAATATTTACACTCAAAAACTATTTACATCTCATACGGTTCGGGTAGTTAAATAAGCGGCCACCAACTAATCGTATGCAGTATATCAATCTTAAACATTCAGTATATCTAATTGCATCTTAAATCGAGCTTTAACCTAAATACCACAAACACCCAAACATTTGAGTCCTCTTGGCGTGTGTTGAAACGGTCTCTGAAAACTGGGATTAAGAGCGATGATGTCAGTTACAATTATATTTTAATGAAACATTTAACAAATAACAAACGAAAACTAAAATTAAAAATAAAACAAATAATAGGCTGAAGAAACGTATAACCAAGCTAAAACTTAGTTTTCTTTGCCATTCAATTCATGAAAGCAGTACATAAAGTTTACCCTGACTAAGATAACTTAACCCTTAACCGCGTGCGCCCTTTTTTTACGCAAGAGCGCGCTCGGGGATCTAGTGGACCCCCAATTAAAATTATGAATAAAAATTAAAACAATTTATATTTTATTTTTCAAACTTTTAATATAATATCTCCATTAATTTTTTCATATTTTTATGATTCTATCAGATTTAATTTATGAATTAAAAATAATAATTTAATTCCCTTGTTTTTTATGACAAAATGTAATAACTTCGTAAAAGAGGGTGAAATCAAAGTCAAACGAGTTTTTATTGCCAAAAAGTGATATTGTTTATTGCGTAAAGGTATAATATTAATAAAAAATCATGGGAAACTTACATCTTTTATAAACTATACAATTTCCTGTTGTACAGAAAATACTGTACAAAAAATGAAGAAAAATGAAAGAAAGTCCTTTGAAATTTAAGGTTTGTCACTAAACATTATCGTCAATCTCTCGATTCATGAGTCCAGTCAAACAAGTTTCACACACATTCTTTATGTGTCCTTGGCACATTGCTTTTTTGCAAGTTTCGCATCAAAATTTTCTCTTCACATCCTTTTGCCTCGGACACACGGGGTACCGCGCCTTTGCATTGGGAGGCTGGATCGGTTGATTAGGTGTTAGTGCAGTTCCAGCCAATTTATTTACAGATACTCTCAGTTCTTTTGGCAGACTTTCAATATTTGATCTTCTTGTTATCTAAAGAAAAAAAAAATACCCCCGTCGTAGCAAACCTGTGTACTCAGCGAATTTCCAATGCAAATATGTGGGTATCACTACTACCTAGAGCCACTTACCAAGTTTCACAAAAATACATTCATTAATAAGTGATATATAGCATTTTATTTATTCTCCATAAGAATAACATTATAAATGAGTACGCAGGTTTGCTGCAACAAGGAAGATAAGATATGTGTTATTTTTGCAATTATCAATATAACTGAACCAGGTGAAGCTACATACCAAGTTTTATTAATTTAGGTTCATAACTAAGGAAGATATAAAACTTTATTTATTCTCCATATGAATAACATGGGGGCCGAGTATGCAGGTTTGCTGCTACCGGGAAAAATCAACAAAAAACTTTTTTGCGCTATTATCAATATACCACAACTAGTTGAAGCCACATACCAAGTTTCATCAATATACATACATAAATAATCATAATATAACATTTTATTTATTCTTCATAAGGATAACGTTGGACAACGTACTGTGTTTAGCACATTGAATATCACTCCAACGGTTGGACGTAAAACAACAATTAAAATGCCAAAATGATTGTTTTGTAGGGCTAAACTGATTGGTAGAAAGAAATGTAGAGTTTTTAATGAAATTAACTGAGGAAAATCCAAAAACCGTATTCCTATAAGATTAACATGGGACATTTTTTTGACACTTTTTTGACTTTTCTCCACAATCACTAAACCTAGCTTAATGATTAAAAATACTAAATTGTTTGTTTTTTTAAGCTCTACAAAATGGATAGAACCAAAATCTAGTTTTTTTAAAATTTTAGGGTAAAAAGTAAAAAAAACTGATTTTTGGAAAATTTGAAACCCCTATAAAACCCCCTTCCCATAAACCAATCGATCTGGTTTTCAAACTTAAAGTCATAAATGTTACTCTCCACATTTGTGCCAAATTTCATAAAAATCGGGCGCTTCTTTCAAAAGTTATTGCGGTAACGGACACACACACACACACATATATATATTTATATATATATATATATAAATTTGAACGAATAGCCTAGTGTTTTTGGCATCTGGGGACCTCAAAACAAAAAGTTATCATGGTCTCGGGCTTAGTCTTACCATGCCACCTACGGTAATAGCTTCTTCCCTATAGGGGAAATTCACCAAAACAAGTATTCTACGATAAAAAGTAGTAATCAGCATTCCATTCCTTTCGTAAGAAAATGAAAGATTAGTACCGTAGTCAAATATAATACCCCCGTCGCAGCAAACCTGCATACTCAGCGAATTTCCAATGGAGATATAAAAACTACATAAAGCCACTGACCAAGTTTCATACAAATATATTCATAAACAAGTGGTATATACAATTTTAATTATCCTCCATAAGAATAACATTGGGGCTGAGTACGCAGGTTTGCTGCAACAAGGATCACAAAAAATGGGCTTTTATGCGAATATCAATATAACTCAACTAGGTGAAGTCGTATAGGGGAGACAGGGGAGGTTTGACCATGTTTTTACATTATTATTTTTTTAATTTTTATTTTTTTATACAGATACCTCTAAATCACCCCAAATTAAATAGTGATTTGCCACCTTTGTAATGATCCCTTACTGAAGACTGATACTCTCATACACACCCTTCCAAATAAAAAATTAAAAAAGATTACAAGTATGGTCAAACCTCCCGGTATATGGGAGGCTTGACCCATAGTATGGGAGGTTTGACCCGGTCTTAAAAACTTCTTATATTACTTGGCTTAAAATGTAAAAAAACACAACAAATAATTAGTTACATGACACGTTTACTGGACATGAGTAAAAGAAATTAAAACACATCTATTCTACATTTTCAAATCTTAAAAAGTCAAAATCATTTTGAGTGCCACTCGCTCAGTAACTCCACTAGATAAAGGGGCAGGGAGTTTAGCAACTATGTCAGTTTTAGGTACAACTGACCGATCTTCTTTTTCTGGGTAACTAAAATGTCCAGAGTCCTTTCTGCGCAGAAATATAACTTCATATTCAGCATTTGGTTCTGTTTCACTTGACACCAATCCGGCAAAATGAGAAGTAGTTTTTTTCGTCGTAAACTTAACAAGGACAAAATCCCCAATACCAAAACTAGGCTCGACTTAAGTTTCTTCTTCAAGATCAGCGAAGTCTTCCATATCATTGTCTGGATCACTGTAGTCACTATCCATATTTTCTGGATCATACTCACTGTCACTTTCTGTTGAGAACTTCAACTTTTTTGTTATTTTCGTCTTCAGAGCATTTGTTTTTCTTTTAGCACACTTTTTGGGCTCTTTGCTTAGTTTTTCTTTTTTTTCTAACTTCTTTTTGTATTCTTCTTCAATCTGATTTTTAACTGGTGTGCTGGTAAGAATCAGCGTTTTCCCAGGTCTCCGACCTTTTCCACTTTTTCTAGGGCCTGCCTTAGGGAACGGCCTCACAACTTCGGGGCTAACAATCTGTTGGTCGACATTTTTTTCTAATGAACTTGACTGAACTTCTACTTCAAGACCGATATCAAAGTCATTTGGTCTTGAGCACCCTGTAGATGAAGTTGATGGAAGACAAGGTAGGTCAATTACCCTAGTCAAGTCAGAAAGGCTAGTGTTAGGAATGGTTGGATCGGGACGGTCAGTGACATAACTTCCCATAAAATCGTCATCGGTGAATATGTCCGAATCCAAAGGTGAGATTCCTGTTTTTGAAAAGCCTTTGGTGATGTTTTGAGGTGTGAAAGCCTTTGGGAAAGCTTTTGCTACAATTTCAGGAATGTCATATATGTTAATTGGCTTGCCTGGATTGTTAACCATGAAATCATCTGATGCCTGGTTGATCGAATTTTTAAACGGTCCAAACACTGATCGGTCGAGAGGTTGGAGCTTGTGGCTCGTATGGGGAGGTATAGTTAACAGTATGATTCCGTTGTCCTTGCATTTTGTTATGCCTGCAGGAGTTATGTGGGAATCATGATTGTCTAAAATTACCAGGACAGGAGATTCTTTTGTGCATTTAACAAATTTCATAAAGTGCTCCCAGTAAATTTCAAAATTACCTCCTGTCATCCAACCACTGTGATAAGCTACGGCTTTAGACCCCGGTGGCGCTCCTTTAGTCATAGTGTCTTTCACTCGAACCCGTGGGAAGACAAAAAATGGTGGTACCGAAGTACCAATTGCTGATACGGCACAGCACACAGTCACTAAGGTGCCCCTCTCACCCGATGTAACTTTTGACACTTCTTTTGAACCTTTTTCCGCAATCACTCTACCAGGCACATGCACAGTAGTAACACCCGTCTCATCTACGTTGAAAATAGAGTGTGACTCGAACTTGTGTTTGGTCATAAGTTCCTTTAAGTTGGTGAAAAATTCTCCTACAGTCACTCTGTTGAAAGCGGTGGCTCTGCTCAAGCTTGTTGATCTTGGAGTGCGTAGAGATAATCTCTGATGTCGGTGCATGAAACCTCGAACCCAGTCGTAGGAAGCCTTCTTAAGAATGGACCAGTTTTCAGGCATTCTTATGTTGTTTGCCTTTCCAAATTCAAAAACAAAAGCCCTGATCGTTTTCTGACTCAGTCCGTAATGCAATTTGGCTGCGGTTTTTAAGTATTCAGCTAGTAGATTCTCCATTTCATTACTGAACACTTGGCCAGTATTATAGTTCGGTATATAGGTAACACTATCCTTGTTTTCAGCAAGCCTATACTTCTTAACATACCGCTCGAGTGTTTTCCTGTCTATATTGTAATCTTTAGCAGTAGCTCGGACACTCTGACCACTCTCCACTACATTGAGAACAGCTGCTCGCATGTGTTCTGGAGTGTGTTTTGTCCTCTTTTTTCCATTTTCTTTAGCTTTCCAAAAGAACGGCATTCTGTAACAATTCAATTTGCTGTAATACTCTTGGCCTAATGCATTAATAATTTAAACCTATCACTGCAGTTGTGTGCTTACTAAAAAGAAAATCATTTACCAAGTTAAGTACAGTTCTAGGGTATAACTACTAACTAGTAATTATAGGCCTACCGTGAAAAAAATAAATACATGATAATAATATAGGCCTAACTCATCTTACTCTGTTTAAGAAGTATGTAAAGCAGTTTGTCTTTACTATAAATTGAATTTTAATCCAAATTCAAGAAACACACAGTATAAAAAGGCAATATGGGAGGATTGACCATATGGTCAAACCTCCCTGGTTGGATGTGGGTCAAGCCTCCCTGAGAGCACATTTTTACTTTGACTACTTCTGAGCTAGTTATATTTGAGGTTATCAGTTGATCCACCATATCATTATGAAGCTTATTATCCATATTCAAAACTTAACACTTTATCTCAATAGTATCACTTACACTAAAAGAGCTATTATCTTACAAATGTTGGGTGAAACTTACATGAAAAAGGATGAAAATCTTCAAACATCAAAAACTTCCAAACAAGAGCTTCTGCAGCTTCCATAGACAAATAAAAGTTAGATTCCCTCCAAAAGTAACTGGTGAGAAGAAGACATCAGGTCTAACCAGCTGTAGAGCGGGAAATTCAAATGTGGGTCAAACCTCCCCTATGGTCAAGGCTCCCCTGTCTCCCCTACCAGTTATTATTAATTTATATTGATAATTAAGGGAGACATAGCATTTAATTAACCTCCATAAGAATAACATGGGGGTTGAGTACGCAGGTTTGCTGCTATGGGAGCCTTTTGCAAAAAATTGTTTTTTTGAGCAAATATTTGACTGCAACCAGATGAAGCCTTATACCAAGTTTCGTCAGTATACGTACATAAATAAGCGAGATATACAATTTTTCCTTTCCTCCATGAGAATAACATTAGACAACGTACTGTGTTTAGCACTTTCAATATCTCGGTAACCAATTGACGTAGAGGAATGATCAAAATACCAAATTGTGTATTTTTTTAAGCTGAATCCAATGGTAAAAACCAATCTTTGTCTTTTTCAAAAATTATATATAACAAATTCATAAAACCCATTTTTGGGGTACAAAACCCCCCCAAAATACCCCTTCAGGTGGAGTGATATGGCTGGTTTTCGAACTTAAAGTCATAAATGTTGCTTTACACGTTTATACCAAATTTCATCAAAATCGGATCATTTTTACGAGAGTTATCGTGCTCACGGACACATATATATATATAGGTATATAGATATATATATATATATATCTACAGTTTCGAACGAATGGTGTTTTTGGGGTCTAGGGACCTCAAAACAAAAAATTTATCATGGTCCCGGGCCTAGGTCTTACCATGCCGACTACGGTAATAGCTTCTTCCCTATAGGGGAAATTCGCTAAAAATTACTAAATGAGTGATAAAAATAAACAGATATTATGTTTCTATATATATAAATAAATAATATATATTTTTATATTGACATATATAAATACATTTTTATTACCTGAGGTTTTGGGATAGGCCAATTTCCATCAGAAAGTTTCTTCTTATCGTCTTCTCTTCCACATTGTTGAAAGTTGTTTGTAGGGACTTTCATCAGGTTGGTTGCCAACATACACTTCCATGTTCTTAACATTGAATAATTTTGCATCCGTCAGGGTGAAAATCTTTAAGCCGTACTTGGCTGGTTTGCTTTTCATGAATTGGCGAAAAGAACATCTTCCCCTAAAAGCAACTAGTTGTTCATCTATAGTAGTGCACAAACTAAGGTTAAAACATTTCTTACAGTTTTCCACAAATAACTCAAACACCTCTTGAAAGGGTGCAAATTTATCTAACTGCCGTCTGGCATGTCGGTCAAACAAATTATCGAATCTCATGCACCGAAGTAGAAAGGTAAATCTTCTCAGGCTCACTGTTGTTAGTTATTGAACTGTATATATTAATATATTTCTACAACCGCTGTCTTACAAATACAACTTGCCTCCAAAACGCGACAACTATTTTATTTTTATACATAACCATACATTTTCTTGTAGGATAATAAATTCTACACATGGTGTATATATTTATTGGTTCATAAAAAAATTGTGTAGATATAATAGTATTTTACTTTAGAAATTTCATAAAAAAACTTTTTTCTCATTTATTGATTATTATTTTGAAAATTAGCCAACCGCAAATTATATATTTTACCATTTATGAAATCTTCTTTCTTTTACGAGTAAAAAGAATATGGCGTTCAATAGGTTTCAATCATTTATTTCTTTGCTGTGAATCGTTCAAAAAACCCTTGCAAACTGGGTGACACCTAGCAATAAGACTTGATCTTTCGTCTGAAAAACAGTATGTTCCATTATCATAAAGTACGTGATAACAATGTTATTTTTATATATTTGTATAAATAACTATATATTTTCTTGTAGGGAAATAACTACTAAATCATATTACATAGCTCATTTAGGAGCATTAGGTGTTATAAACAAATTATTTTACATTGAATAGCAAAAGTTTTGTTTTCAAAAAATAAATTTTATAATTTCTTCTATAATATTTTGAAAAACAATTCTTAGACTACTCATTCTTATAATTTGATAGCCTTCAAATAAAATTAGATTTTATTATATTTATGTATTGTTAGAGGTTTTTTTGGCATACCAAATTGGTGACGCACAAATATTTGTTTTGCACTTGTCCCAAATTATGCTATATAATTCATATATACAATTTTTTATTTTATGAACTATCTATATTTCTACGTAGGGAATTAGATAAGTGACATTTGGTAAATTTGTATTTTTACTTTAAAAAATTAGTTTATTTACTGTAACGTTTTACTTTTGAAATTTATAACCAAAACTTCCAATTTTTTTCAATCTTTTCATATTTTTTTTATAACCATCCCTCTAAATTTAATTTATTTTACCATTTATAATTCTCCTGTTATCTGTGAACAAAACGAATATGCATGATGATATATGTTTACTTCAAAATTGAATTTTATACAATTTTCTAAAAAATAGTCTGCAAAATCACCAAAATGACCCTGCCACTACAGAAACCACTGACAACAAATTTGCTGCCGCTTGGAGGGTTAATAACCCTTGTTTCTTAAACAATATGTTTTCTTTCAAATATCCAGTTTACAATTATTAAGAAAATTAATATTATAACTTCTTAGTTTTAGCGAATTTCCCCTATAGGGAAGAAGCTATTACCGTAGGTCTCATGGTAAGACTTAAGCCCGAGACCATGATAACTTTTTGTTTTGAGGTCCCCAGATGCCAAAAACACTATTCGTTCAAATTTATATATATATGTGTATATATATATATATATATATGTATATATATATATATATATATGTGTGTCCGTTACCGCGATAACTTGAGTAAAAAACGTCCGATTTCGATGAAATTTGGCTCAAATGTGTAAAGTGACATTCATGACTTTAAGTTCGAAAACCAGAAATATCGGACCACGGGAAGGGGGGTTTATGGGGATTTTAAATTTTCCAAAAATCAGTTTTTTTGCATTTTTCACCCTAAATTTTTTTTAAAAACTTAATTTTGGTTTTGACCATGTTATAGAGCTTAAAAAAACAAATAATATGGTATTTTGAATTACTAACCTAGGTTAAGTGGTTGCGGAGAAAATCCAAAAAAACCTGCTCATAAACTCTCCCATGTTAATCTTATGGGAAAAAGGTTTTTGGCTTTTCCTCAGTTCATTTCTATGTAAACTTTACATTTGCTTTTACCAATCAGTTTAGCTCTACAAAACAATCATTTTGGTGTTTGAATTGTGATTCTACGTCCAACCGTTGTCGTGATATTCAAACTGCTAAACACAGTATGTTGTCCAATGTTATCCTTATGGAGAATATTTAAAATTTGATATCTCGATTATTTATGAACGTATATTGATGAAACTTGGTAGGTGGCTTCACCTAGTACTGGTATATTTATATTTCCACAAAAAATTGATTTTTTGTTGATTATCCTCTTAGCAGCAAACCTGCATTCTCATCCCTAATGTTATTCTTATGGAGAATACGGAAAGCTTTATATCTCCCTTAATTATGAACATAAATCATTAAAACTTGGTATATAGCTTCACGTGGTTGAGTTATATTGATAATTGCAGAAAACCCACATTTTTATCTTCCTCGTTGCAGCAAACCTGCATTCTCAGCCCTAATGTTATTCTTATAGAGAATAAATAAAATGCTATATATCACTTATTTATTTAAGTATTTTTATGAAACTTGGTAAGTGGCTTTATGTGGTAGTAAGAAATATATTCATTCATAGGAAATTCGCTGAGTACACAGGTTTGCTGCGACGGGGGTATTTATTTATTGCTGTACTGCTTAGGCCTCATGAAAATTTTATATTCGATTCAGATAAATGCTATATTTTAAATAGTATATTATGTTGTTTTATATTTGCTTCATAAAATATATAAAATAATTCCCGGGGTAGGCCTATGGGCTTCTTCTTACTTTGAGTTCTGCTCTCAATAAAGTTTGAGTATCAATTGCAGCAGTAAGTATTGCATTTTTTCAATGAGCTCATAAACCACCTTTGCAGACTATTAAGACCGAAAGTAACTTGAACCCTAAGCAATATGGCCCCCTCCAAAAATCAGTCCTGGAACCGCCCTTGGTAGGTAGGGCCTTCATAACTATCAAGTCTGGTACTTAAAACAAGTTTCAGGAGGCACTGTTTGTTGACGTGGAAGGAATGACATGTCAGTCATTAGAGGAATAAAAAATTACTAAGAGTTAACCCTTCCAGGACCACAGACGGATATATATGTTTTTATCTGTCATGGGTCAAGAGATGGATATATCCGTAAGTGGTTTTTCGTATTCAGGACTTTTAAGGGATATATCCGTCGTGTTTTATAAAACCAATAGAACACTTTTAACCTTACTTTTTTAATAAAATACCGTGTTAACAATAACCAACATTAGTTAGGGAAACCTATAAAAATAATATGGCCTGTTATCGAGACTCCTTTAAGGTAAACCGCCCAAATTCCGAACAGTTAAGGTTATGTTGGATTATTAATGCTCATGGTACTGTTAAATATGTCAATTAAGTCTTTATATTTACTTTATCAAATTTGTTGATAGATTTTCTGTAAAATAAACATATTTATTTGGTCAGCAACTTAAAGAACTATTCATTTTACCCTATTTCCTATCACCCTTTGTGTTCAGTAGAAAAATCCTAATACTGATCGGCAACAGCCTAATACCGAATTTCAAGTTACTAATACCGAACAGTTGTGAACTAACGACAATTTTATAGCTTTTATTCGGTTTTTTATTGTATCTATCTTTTTTTTTTTTCATCTAAATAATTTTGCAGTAATGGTTATTTACGGACATTATTCTTGCATAACCTTCAAACAAATCATTGTGTGTGTGAATAAAACACCCTAACTTATTTTGAATTAAAATGATCGATCATGACTTACAAAGATTGTTTACAATGTGTAAGTGAACTTATACAAGTTACTGTTGTTACACAATTCGATGATTCATTTTGCGATATAGGTTATTAAGCAACTGTAACTATATCATAGATTACCCAAGATTCATGCACATACTATATTCATTAGGCTACATGAAAACATAAATATACATTAAAACATTAAACAAGTTAAAGCAAAAACGTTAATGCATGGTCAAAGACGTTTTGTTCTAAGTTAATTTGATTTATGATATGATTTTGTCTTTGAAAGAGAAAAACCCTCTTCTTTCAACATGTGGGTTTGACAATATTTGAGTGATTTCCGTCAGTTGAACAGAGTCATCGACATCGTCCTCTTCTGGCCACATGTACTTGTTTCCTTTTAGGGTGAGGAACTTGACAGAGACACTTTCACCACTGATACGTTTGATTTGGCCGGGAAACTAGTCTTTTTGCCATCAACAACATAGGGAACAACTAGCCAAGAATTTATTTGTAGGTCCTTTAGATCTTCTGATGTTATTTTAATAGGCTCCGGACTGTCTATTTCATCCTCACTCTCGCTCGATCTAATTGTAACTCTTATGTTAACAGCATCTTCTTTCGTCTTCTTCTTTTCTTCTCTTTCTTTTCTCTTCTGCTCTTTTTCTTTCTCCTTCTTAAGTTTCTGTTCTTCTTTCTTCCTGATATATTCTTTGAAATCCGCCCCAGTAATTGTGTATGGCATTCGTTTACCAGAAGTTTTCTTTTTCTTCCCAGTGGAAGGATCAGGGTACAGAAGGCATCTTTTAAGAGGTTAGGGTAAGTTTGACTGTTTTTGTGTTTGGGTTATAAGAGAAGAATCTGATGTAGGTGTAGCTGGGAAAATTGAATTTGGCGAGAAAGTTGATGGTGAAGGCATAGTTAGAAGGATGTCGAGGGAACAGGAGATGTAATATGGTTCGATGTGGTGGCAGTCGAAGTTGATGGGTTGAGGTTGATGGGTTGTCGAAGTTGATGGGTTCTGCGGTGACTGGGTAGGAGTCTTTGACGGGGTTGAAGTTATCGGTGGAAGAACCGGTAAGTTTAGTTCATGGGTCATGCTTGCGTTATGAACTACTACATCTAGTTCCCCGTCATTCAACTCTGCAAGATCGGGGAACATCGATAAATAGATAGATATTGCATCTTCATCTTCGCCAGCCTCTCCTACGATGCAGCCTTCGATAACTTCTTCAGCTATCGCTTGATCGTCTGCTTCCTCCGTTTGGCTGTTGTTGGGTTCTTGGAGCGTTTGTCGTCTTCTTGATTCTTCTTGTCGATCTCTTATTTCTGTCTTGACAGCATCTACGTCTTCTTTGATTACTCTCCAGAGATCGTAGAGAGACTCATCTCTTAGCATCACGTCACCTTGTGAAAACATTTAAACTTTCTGGAGCCCAACCTTTGATTTGGTGTTGTTCAGATAGTTCCTCAAGTCCTTACACTTTTGTTCAAGAAACAACACTAGGTTGGCTTTCTGCGTTGGACTTAATTAGAATAGACAATTGCACTTTATCAGGGTCCAGGACAGTAAGGCCTGTTGCCTTGAACCCACTAGCAATAGTCTCAGGTTTCAAGTAATTGTTCATTACTTTTTTCAGGACAGGAGCAAACTCGTCCTTCCTCATCTTTCTGCCGTTATGCTCAAATCTCCATTTCTCCACTCCTTTCCTCCAACCGGATTTTAGAGGGTGAAATACAGCCACTTCCATCGGCTGGAGGAGATGTGTGGCGTTGGGAAACAGTACCATCACTTCAATTTATTTCTCACTGCAAAAGTTTGACAAATGCAAACTAAGATGAGATGTATGTCCATTGATGAAAAGGACTACGGGTAACTGCACCGCAAACCTTACAAGCCACGGATAAAATACGTTTGTTATATACTCATAGAACGTAGCCGTGGTCATCCAGCCGGATTCGCTTTTCAAAATCGTTCAATCATCAGGGAATGACTGCGCGATTGCTGCTGGAATTCGCTCGTATGAGTACAGCACCATTGTAAGAGCAACTGCCCAGCAGCGTTCCCATTCACCAAAACGGCTATACATTCCTTCTCGTCGTTTCCAGCAACGTTGTACACCGTCTTAATTCCTTTTTTATCGAGGACTTTCTTGCCTGTTGGCGTGAGAAAAAAAGCGGTTTCATGTGCGTTGAAGACACGTTGTGGATCTTTGAAGACATCCATTATACCTTTGTCTTCCATGTAGGTCTTGATGTTATCGAACCATTTTCTGAGGTTTTCCTCGGTGACATTTGCCCTTGCGGTTGTCAGGCCCTGAGTTACTCGCTTGGATATTGTTGGATGCCTCTTGAGAAAAAGTGAATACCATTTTTCCCCTGGAATACCGTTGTGGAAGGGGTTTTCCCTATTTAAGTCCTTTATCAGAGTGGTTCCCAAATAGCAGTCGGTCGAGGACCCCCAAACAAAAAAATTAAACCATCGGGGACCCCTGAACATGTGTTAAATTAAAACCTCATTTTTTACACTCAGTTACCTTATTAATTATACTTAATAATTAATACTTCAGTGTTAGTGTTAAATATCAAACTGTGTATACCCAATTAAAGGTAAAATTATGGGGAAAAATAAGTTCCAAAGTTGTTTTAAAAACTTATACTAATTTTATTCTACGAAACATATGAGTGATTCATATTTTTTTCGACAAATCAGTTGAAATTACTAAGTAGTGTGGATGTAAACAGATGCCCACTATTTTGCTCTCAGTGTGAAAGATGAAATCTATATTTTTTCTCCAAAATTTCATCAGTATTGTGACGAAGTTTAGAGACGTTCACACGGAAATCATCATGAACGTTGAGGGGATTCCTATATTTATTTTTCATGTAACAAAGTATAGAGAAAGCCTGTTCACATGAGTAGGTTGTACAAAATGGTGTTAAATAAGCAATTGCTTTCAAAGATGACTCCTTGTGGTCTCGATGCACAGTCAGCCAGAAGTCTAATAATTTGTCACTGTCATATACATTTTTGAGCACACCATTACTTGACAAATCGATAAGTTGGTCTTCCTCTGCTTTAGTCAAGTTTAGGTCTTCAGTTTTGCTTCCGTTGATGAATGGATTTCTAATCCAACTGTTCTGAGGGTCTGGAGCAGGAAAATACTCTCTCAGTGAAACTGCTAAAAGGCCTTAAGATACACTGATATTACAAGTTTTACTTGTTCAGACAATTTATTATCAACAGGCTCTAAAAAACCTTTGAGTGAAGGAAAATTTGAAAGTGAATCCTTTTCAACTCGTTTGCCCAAACTTGAAACTTTTTCATTATTGCTTCAATCTTGTCTTCTACTCTGATGATATCCACATAGTGCCCTTGTAGACTCAAATTTAATATATTAAAATGCTCAAAGATGTCTGTTAAGTATGCTGCCATACAAAGCTTATCAAAGTCGTTGAGTGGATTTGAAAACTTTGTTTCTAAAAGAAAAACTCGAACTTCATCTCTTAAGCTCAAAAAATCTTTTAAGAACCTTTCCCCGGGAGAGCCATTGTATCTCATTATGCAACAAAAGTTGAATGTGATCACTCTGCATGTTCTTGCATAAAGCTTCAAACAGCCTGGATTGAAGGAGACGTGATTTGATAAAGTTGATTATTTTTACAACTTCATCAAATGTATTTTTCAGCATTATGGGCATTTTCTTTGCCGCCAGAGCTTCCCTGTGAATGCAGCAATGAGTCCACTTAATGTTTGGTGCGACGGCCTTCAACTGACCCAATAATCCCGTTTTATAGCCGGACATAGCCCCAGCACCGTCACTAGTAATTACAACACATTTATCCCAGCTAATACCATGTTTGGAAAGAAACTGATCAATAGCATTAAAAATGTCTTCACCTTTTGTGTGCATGAGATCACAGGAAAATAAAAAATCTTCATATAATTGGAATTCCCAAATAAATCTAACAAAAACTAGCATAGTAGCTTCAGTTCAGTTCAGTTCAGTTCTTTATTGAGCATGTTGACATATATACAATGCATATGCTAAGTTATACAAATATTTAATAAAAACAATGATCTCCTAAAAGTATTAACTATAATATACAATCATGCAACTATACTAAATAAATGATATATTATTCTTATTTCTATCAAAATGTAAAATCATTTAAACTGTAGCATGCCTTACTAATAAGTGTGCTCTTTAACTTTTTTCTAAACATGCCGTAATCACTCTCCTCTTTCAAACTCAGTGGCAGACTGTTAAACAATTTTACAGCTGAGTATTTTTAATGTTTTTGAAAAAACGATGTAGAGTGAGGAGGTATACCAAGAATACATCTGGGTTTACTTCTTGTTTCATAACCATGAGAAGGAAGAAAATTCTGAAATAGTGGAAAGTTCTTATGAAGAAATGACTGAGTTTCAAGAATATAGATGGAAGAAAAGGTGAGAATTTTGTTTCCAATGAAGAAGTCCGAACATGAGGTCCGCTTAGGTAGCTGAAAAATCGTTCTAATTGCCTTCTTCTTAGACCTGAATATCACACAACCCCAGACGGGTACTCCGTAAGACGGGTAAGGGTATATAATACCATAGTAGGCTGCAATGAGTAGCTCGGAGGAGGCAAAGCATGCCAACTTCCTAAGCACAAAAATTCCCTGGCTCAATCTATTGCACACATGATCAATATGTGTGGCAAAAGAGAGGTTGGAGTCAATGAATAATCCAAGGAACTTTGCAACAGAAGTTGAAGATATTGCATCATCAGCAAGATGAACACTGAATAAACTATCATGGCGGTCCCGTAAAGAAAATTCCACAAGAGTGGTTTTTGAGACATTTGCTTTCAGTTGGTTCTGTCGAAGCCAATCCAGAAGAATATTTCCCTGCAAAAACGTTTTGACTTCCAGATGATTCCTAGAAGGAGTAGAGAATATGAGGGAAGTATCGTCAGCATATAGGCAAATATTAGATTTTTCCACTCTTTTATGGATGTCATTGATGAACAAAAGAAACAACATAGGTCCGAGGATAGACCCTTGTGGTACGCCCCTTTTTACCACTCCTTCACCGGAAAGTATAGTACACATTGTACTTGAACGATTGATAGAGGAAACCTTCACACGCTGAGTTCTATTTGTGAGGAACGAACGAAACCATTCAAGGGCCCCACCTGATACCCATGCTGTACATCTTGATAAGCAAAAGCTCATGATCTACAAGGTCGAACGCTTTGCTGAGGTCGAAAAATAAACCAGATGAATACTGGCCTTGGTCAACCGCATCGACAATATTTTGAACAACGGAGAACATAGCATTGGTTGTACTTTTTCCCTTGATAAATCCAAACTGTTGAGAGCATAACAACTTATTATCATTCAAGAAGTTCCAGAGCCTATTCAAAACAATTTTCTCAAACACTTTTGAAAAAGTCGATATGATTGAGATTGGCCTGTAATTTGAACACTCTAATGTACTTTTACCTTTATAAAGAGGTCTAACAATAGCCAGTTTCAAGGAATCTGGGAATTCACCTGAGGAAAATGAATCATTTATCAAAGTGCAAAGAGGTTGAGCTAGTTCAACAGCTACCTTTTTCAGTAAGGCCGAAGATATACCATCTCTCCCAGTTGACAACTTACACTTTGGTGAATGGATTGCATCCATTACCTCTTGAGGACTGGTAGGAAACAAGAAAAGGGAGTTTACAGGTGGTGAGTTTGTAGTTTCGGATAAGGTGTTGCCAGAAGATTTGTCTAAGCATTCCCCAACGTTAAGGAAGTAATTGTTAAAGATATTACTAACAACAACAGGATCCTTAACCACATCACCTGTCTGAGACTTAATTGCTGGTGTGTTATCCTTCCTAACATCAACTGAACCTCTGCTCTGATTAACGATACCCCAAAGAGTTTTGGCTTTGTTAGATGAAAGTTCAAGCATCCTTGCTACATTTTCAGATTTAAGTTTCAGAATAATACGTCTATACAGCCTCTTGAGCGAAAGGTATTTTTTCCTCAGTGGGTGGGCAGAAGGCAGATCTTTAGAGTCAACATAGGAGGTCCTAAGTTCTTCCCTAAACCTTCAAAGCCTCACTACTCAGTTTGACTTTGTGATAAGAACAAGAGCTCATCCTAGACTTTCTCTTAACCAGAGGGAAGCACAAATTGAAATAGAAATCCAGGGTACTCAGAAACGAATCAAATCTATCATTCACATTGGATGAAGCATGGATCTCTGACCACTCTTCAACGCCAATATAAGAACCAAACAGTTTTATGTTGCCTTCAGAGAATACACGTTTTAAATAGGAAACATTTGAAGAAGACGTAAGAGGTGAGCTCCTATCCAGAACAGCAACCTGAGCATGATGGTCGGTCAAGTAGGATACTAACACAGAGCTCCTAAATTCGCTTTCCGGTAAATTGGTGAAGACGTGATCTATTAAGGTTTTAGAGTTTTTGAACTCTCTAGTATAGGAGTGTATCGTTTGTCGAAGACCAAAAGAAGACATATCTTGTAACAACATTTCAGAGCTTATTGAAGGAATGGCTAAGTCTATATTGAAATCACCAAGAACGATGGATCTACGATCCCCTTTCATCATGTGCATTAAACAAGTGCTAATGTTTTCAAAAAAAACTTCCTTGCCGTCCCTTGGAGGCCTATATACACCGACCACATTACACTTCTTGCCATTCAAGTCCACCGCAATTGCTGCCAACTCACAGAAACCTTCGACACAGTAATTGCTAACGTCTAAAGGTGAAATTGAGAACTCTGGCCTTACAAATATTGCCACTCCACCCTTTTGCATGTGAGACCTGCAGAAAGCACTTGCAGTTATATAACCTTCAATCTGAAGACATTCTGGATATCTAATATTATGCTCACTGACACAAATTACATCTGGGCGTTCTTCCTCTAGAAAAAATAGGAAGGCATCATAGTTCGTAAACAACCCACGTATATTTTGATGAAGAACTTTAGTCCCTAATGAGGCATGAGATGAATGAAGGACGGAAGAACTAAGTTCAGAAATGGTACTATGGGCCACCGATGCAGCATTACCCTCTGCTACGTTGAGGGGTCTGGAGCTTCGGTAGTGTCGTTCCCCGAAGGGATAGGTGATTCAGGCGTACGAATGTTAAGGTTGAGCTGAAACACATTTTGAAGAATTTCATGCATTAAATATCCTAACAAATCATTACCTTTCCTGCTGAGATGTCTTCCATCTCTTGCAAGGTGATACCACCTCAAACACTCATTCACTTCAACATATTGAACTCCAAAATTAAAACACATTAATTCTATCTGTTCGTTTAGTTGGCAAAGAGATTTGTTGTTAATATCTCTCCTCATCGGAATACTATTCAAAAATACAAGAGAATTTGGAAATCTAGTTCTTGTCGTATATAATAAGTCTGCCAACGAGTCAAGAATAGCCCGTTTGCCTCCTCCGCCATTGTAACCTGCACCACCATTATACCTGAACGGTATATCATTTGTTCCTACATTAAAATAAATCATTTCGGGCTGTTTTTTTTTTTTACATATGACAACAGTTTATTTTTTATGAAACCAATCTTAGCACCAGGATTCATATCGAGCAAAGCACCAGAGTCGGAACATTGCTTGCCTGAGTATCGGAGGAGAGAGTCGCCAATTATCAAACAACTAGCGAACTGAGGGCGAGGATTGCTCTTACAGAGTAAGGGTTCATCAGAGAGAACTGGTTCACTATGTTTACTTTCTTTGTCGGTTAAGTTAGGAAGAGGTTTTTCCCTGTGATTGACATTGTTTGTACTGCAGTCTTTTCTATTTTCCAACTTTGCCTTATTTGAGCGTATAGAAACAGGGCTTTTGCCATTGCTGCACTTAACTGATTCTTTCCATATACCAGAAACATTTTTTATATAAGAAGTTAGATTTTCACAACTGACTTTGTGATCTAACAAGGAGAATATATTGTTACATTGAATGATTGGTTGTTCATGAATAAATTGACTTTTTCTCACTTTGGCATTTGACTTGCTTACTCGCCTTCTTGCAACAGTTTTTCATTCATCGTCCTTATTTCGAACCAGCTTTAACACATTTACGTTATTGCTACAATTAACATCACATTTGGATTTACCTCATATTACATTTACCGGGGCAACATTAGGTACCTTAGATACATCAAGCTGCTCATCTTTTTTGTTTGAAATATTTACAAGATGATTACTATGTACATCACAGTTTGTACTACTACAGCTGATCATATCAAGATTGAGGTGAGTCCCGGTGTGGAAATGCTTATACTAGTTCATGAAACCACCATGACCAGGAGAAATTGTTCTACAAAAACCCTCATACACAAACTTAGTGTTTAATAGGACATTTAAGCCACACTCAAATGTATTTGTTTGCTGTGGACAGCTCACTTCAGAAAAAACAGATTCCTCAAACCCAAGCTTGGCAGAAACTGCCTTGGCAGCAAACATGTTTGTGTTTTGAAGGGAGTCAAAATGAAACACATTACTTAAAGTATTATCAATAAACAACATGCTCCAATGACAGCCATTGTCCATGCTCCTCAATGACAGCTTTCTCAGATATGTCTGTACTTTCATCTATTTGTAAAGCAAACATGTCACTCATGCACAGCTTCAAAAACAAATTTTCCTGAATATTTTCAGACATGTCTGAAATTCGTCTTTGTATTATATTATTTGAAACAGGGATCGTGCTAATTGTTTTGGCTGCTGATTCCCCAAGCATTGTTCTGCACATTTTTTCTGCAGCAGGGACAATAAGTTCCTCTGCAATTGTGTGCGGCTTTCCAGAGTTTGCAATAAGTTCAGCAATTTGGTAAGAAGCTCATGTTGCATTTTTGTTAGTATTGAAGTTAGTTTTTTCATTACATTTTGGGATTTTTTAAACTCGTTAAGCTTGAGTTTAAATAACTCTACAGACTTATTCTTAGATTCAGGATGTTTTGTTTCCAGGTGACGGTGCAATTTAGCAGGTTTCATACCTTCATTGGACAAAACTTCAAAGCAAATTACGCATTGAGGCCTTGGCTCTTCTTCAGAGCCAACATATATGAATCCTAATTCCAAATATTGACCGTTATAATACTTTCTAACATTTTTACCGGAATTACATTTTTTACTTACGCTGTTAGAGCTAGCGCTAGGCTGTTGGCAGCTAGAAACTTCACTCAGGCCTACACTTACACTAAAACCACTAGGACTAAATATGTCACTTAATGCCTGTTCTTCTTGTTCTGTATCAGCTATTGTCCTTTTTAACTTAACTGTTCAGCCATCAATCCATAGTTCTGATCAAATCACTACACAGATGTAAAACACTAGACAAAAGTAGGGTTAGATTAATACGTTTGTCAAACGTCAACTTGCATAGAAATATGCACGAGCGCCAGTGTTGCCACACTGTCCTTGCGATATTGCCCGCCACCTGCCTAGAAAATACCCACTTTTGTTCAGCAATACAGGAGAGCAATTCCCACACGATCTTAAAATACTGGAAACTGGGTAATGTAATTAATTACTCAGCTTCTGGAAACACTGCAGCGCGGACAAGGGTAAAGGGTGGGAGGGGACGGAGAATAGGCGGCGCCAGGCGCCAGTTGTGTCTGTACACGGGTGTAGTGGGACGAACTAGAGATGGGAATTATCGTTGTTTTCCGGCAACGGTTGTAACGATAACGCAGCTATCCAATAACGTGTTGCGGCAACCTGTTATTTGAATAACGATTGCCAACTCGTTGCCGCTAAAAAACCGTTGTCCGTCGGCCGGCGTTGCGGCGTTCAGTTGTCGACGTTGTCGTTGTCGGTTGTTCAAAATTGTAAGTAGGGCGTTATACAAACAGGACGTTATTTAAACGTTATATTACTGTGCTAGGTTTTTGCAGCATGATTCACTCCATGGTGTTGGTGTTACATTTTACCTGATACAATACTTAAATTAATTATTTAAAAACTATTTCGACACCGTCTGCTTAGAACCATCTCTAATTAATTACCCATAAATCAATTTAACTATTGCTAAAGAATGAATAACAACTAACTGGTTATTAGTGTAAATAATTTGTAGCGTATTTTTTAATTATAGTAAAGATCCATAACACTTCAAACCAAAACTTGATTACAATATCGAGGAATTCTCAGTAGCAGCCACTGAGAATTATCGAACAAAAATTTCAATTTAAAGCCCGTTTTGAAACTTATAACAGTAATAATTATTCAGCTCGTTGCCGAAGTTATCGTTGCTCTGGTAACGTTACGGAAACGGCATTGTACGTTGTCCCGTTGTCCGTGCGGCTTTTCTGCAACGGGTGTAGAAACGTTATTAGAATAACAGGGAGTTCTCCGCAACGTGTTGCCGCGATAACGTTGCCACGGCCGCAACACTGTTATTCATCCTGTTATGTTAAATAACGCCCACCTCTAGGACGAACGCTAAACGTAACAGATCCTATATTTGTTACTTATAAATCTCCCGACAACTAAAGTGGTTGTTATTATTTTACTAAGGTTATGGGTGATGTATTTTTTTACACAAATTCAATTTCTTTAATAACAAATATATTTCTATTTAAAATACCAGATAGCCGCCGCGGACCCCTTGCAAACCACTGCGGACCACCTTTTGGGAACCACTGCTTTATGAGACGGGATACACTATCAATCAGATGGTCTTTGGTGACCGGAAATCCTGCCTTTCCTATGTCAATCACCCACTGAGCGATTAATTCTTCCTCGGCAGCGGTTAGTACAGAGGGCCTTCCGATCGTTGCTGCCTCCTTATATTTCCCATCCAAGTCTAGTTGGGAGTACTGCCGAGGTGCTATTGAGCGGGTAGGGGCTGGCATACTGCTGAAAATAAAAACAAGGCATTAATTTTAAGCTTTAATAAATTTAATATTGTCTGTTACGAGAGTGGGAAATCAAAATAAGATCAAGGATACTCAATTGAAATTAATATAAATTTCTTACTGAAATGAACTGCTATTTATAACTAAACTAACAGAAATAAGTTCAAGCAAAAATAAAACACCATGTGCACCAAAGCTTCACTAACACTGTTGAAAGTTTCAAAGGAAACTTGTTGCGGCAAGCAAAAATGTTCAGGAAATGTTCAAAAACTAAGCAATATAATGATTCACATCAAGCAGCAACCTGAAACAAGATAAACATGCATAAGTTAGGAGTTATGATTGGTTATATGGTAAAAGCAAGCAGGATATGACATGAAAACATGAAAATAAACAGTGTACAAAGTTACCCCAGGTTTTAAAAATTGGTGTACCTTTTTCAAAAGAATTTTTTAAAATTTTAATGGTTCATTTTTTATAACATATTTTATATGTTTGGAATCCCAGAAAGTGGGCCTACAACATATAACAGTTATAGCTTGTGATCATTTATGCAGTTAGCTGTGCATACAAAAGTTTGGGTAACTTTTTTTTGCAAAAAAAGTACCTTCAGTTTTTAATTTTTAATTTAGCGAATTTCCCCTATAGGGAAGAAGCTATTACCGTAGGTCTCATGGTAAGACTTAAGCCCGAGACCATGATAACTTTTCATTTTGAGGTCCCCAGAAGCCAAAAACACCATTCGTTCAAATTTATATATATATATATATATGTGTGTCCGTAAGCACGATAACTCTCGTAAAAAAGGTCCGATCTTAATGAAATTTGGTACAAATGTGCAAAGTACCATTTATTTGAACGAGTTCGAAAACCAGATGAATCGCACCATCCGAAGGGGGGTTTTGTACCCCAAAAATGAGGTTTTTGGGGTTTTCACATTTAATTTTAATTTAAATCAAATTTTAATTTATACCATTGAATTCAGCTTAAAAAAACAAACAATTTGGTATTTTGATCATTGCTCTACGTCAATTGGTTACCGAGATATTGAAAGTGCTAAACACAGTACGTTGTCTAATGTTATTCTTATGGAGAAAAAGGAAAATTGTATATCTCGCTTATTTATGAACATAAACTGGCGAAATTTGGTATATGGCTTGATCTGGTTATGGTTTATTGTTGTTTGCACAAAAAAACAATTTTTCGCCTATGGCTCCTGTAGCAGCAAACCTAGGTACTCGGTCCCCATGTTATTCTTATGGAAAATACTTAAAATGTTTTATATAGCTTATTTATGAATGTATATGGATGAAACTTGGTATGTGACTTCACTAAGATGAGTTCTATTGATATTTGCATAAAAACCCATTATTTTGTGTGCGTTGTTGCAGCAAACCTGCGTACTCATCCCCAATGTTATTCTTATGAAGAATAATTAATATTTTAAATATCGCTTGTTTGTGAATACATTTCTTATGAATCCTGTTAAGTGTTATAATGTGTTATGTTATATATTCATTGGAAATTCGCTGAGTATGCAGGTTTGCTGCGACGGGGGTATTTTAAATTTAATCTGTAATGTGCTGTAATATTTTTTTATTAAAAATTAACAGTTTACTATAATTTGCAGGAACAAGAACTAGGCCTGGCCTATGCGTATACGCCAGAAATGAATGGCTCTCAATCCTTTGATTCTGTTCTGCAAGTAAAATTAACGACTTGTTCAGTTCAAGTTCTAACTACTCACTCACTCGCTACTCGCTTGCTTAGTTGGCAAAGAAAGAGTGATGCCAGTAAATACAAATTGTAGTTTGAAGTTTGGAGAGATGCATAATTATGGAAAATAACAAGTTTATTTGCCGTATTTGTGAAAAGGGGGCAAGCTGTAGAAGCAATTTAAACAGGCACGTGAGAAATGTCGTGGGAAAGTTTTGTTGAGTCGATGTACGAGCATTCCGAAACCTGTTTTATTGTCCTCTGAAACCTGGTATAATAATTACTGTGTGGTTTATGCCTTATAATTATATTTTACAATGGCCAGTGCATGTTGCAATGCTTGACAACTAATAAATATTTCTTGCTTATCAACAGAATCGAACAGATTACAAAATATCAAAATATAACTATTAATAAAATGGCATAGTCATATAGATTAATGTTTTGAAAGACATAGGCCTATTTACTGCCAAAAAAATTTAAATAAGCTATAAATAAATATTTTTATAAGATAAAAATTGAGGATAAACGAACAAAATAATTATACTTTCTTTTAATAACTTCCTAAATTTTTTATCGCACCTGTGGTGCACCTCTATTAATATGCATGGGAATGGTACTGTTGAGTTGAGTGTTGGTTGGTGTTGCATTGTTATGAGACCAGTTCGAGCTCAAATCGTTCATCAATCAGAAATCTGACTTGTAGAACAGAATAAAAGGAACGAGAGTCGATCATTTTTGGCGCACGCGCAAAGGAAAAGCCTATAGCCCTTGTTCCTGCTTCAGGAAGGGAGAGGAGAATTTCAAGATGGAGGAATCGACACTGCCAGTGTCGCCAATCATCTTTGTCAATACATTAGTGGTTCTGCTGATTCGATTGAGTTCTGGAATTGAGCGCTGGCTAAATACTCTGTTGCAAAATGCTTTTTTGATGGTTTGTTTTTATAGTAAATGATCGCTAGTTCATAAAAGTTGTATTAGCCTACTTAATTTCAATTAGAAAAAGAAACATCTTTTCCAAAATCTCGGGGGGGGGCATGGCTCCCATGGCCCCTTCTCTGGAACCGCCCTTGGGCCCTACAGGTTTGCTTTATTTTAGCGAATTTCTCCTATAGGGAAGAAGCTATTACCATAGGTCTCATGGTAAGACTTAAGCCCGAGACCATGATAACTTTTTGTTTTGAAGTCCCCAGATGCCAAAAAAACACTATTCGTTAAAATTTGAATACATATACATATGTGTGTGTGTCCATGAATGTGATAACTTGAGTAAAAAAGTCTGATTTCGATGAAATTTGGTTTAAAAGTGTAAAATAACATTGATGACTTTAGTTCGAAAACCGGAAAAATCGGACTATGGGAAAAGGGGGGTTTCAAAATTTTCCGAAAATAAATTTTTTGCATTTTCACCTTAAGATTTGTAAACCACTCAATTTTTGTTAAGCTTAAAAAACAATTAATACAGCATTTTGGACCATTAACATAGGTTAAGTGGTTGCGGAGAAAATCCAAAAAACAGGTTCATAAAATCTCCCATGTTAATCTTATGGGAAAATGGTTTTTAGTTTTTCCTCAGTTAACTTTACTGTAAACTTCACATTTGCTTTTACCAATCAGTTTAGCTCTAAAAAACAATCATTTTGGTGTTTGAATTGTAATTCTACGTCCAACCCTTGCCGAGATATTCAAAGTGCTAAACATTGTCCAATGTTATCCTTATGGATAATAATTACAATTTGATATCTCGATTATTTATGAACGTATATTGATGAAACTTGGTATGTGGCTTCACCTAGTACTGGTATATTGATATCCGCACAAAAAGTTTATTTTTTGTTGATTGCCCCCGTAGAAGCAAACCTGCATACTCAGCCATAATGTTAATCTTAGGGAGGATAAAAGTTTTATATCTCCCTTAAGTATGAACATAAATTATTAGAACTTGGTATGTAGCTTCACCTGGTTGAGTTATATTGATACGCTTAAAAACATTTCTTATCTGTCTCGTTGCAGCAAACCTGCGTATTCAGCCCCCATGTTATTCTTATAGAGAATAAGTAAAGTTGTACATCTCCCTTAATTATGAACATAGATTAATAAGACTTGGTATGAAGCTTCCCCTGGTTGAGTTAAATTGATAATTGCATAAAACATATTTCTTATCTTCCTTGTTGCAGCAAATCTTCTTACTCAGCCCTAATGTTATTTTTATGGAGAATAAATAAAATGCTGTATATCACTTTTATTTATGCATGTTTATTAAACTTGGTAAGCGGCTTTATGTGGTAGTGAGAAATATATGCATGCATTGGAAATTCGCTGAGTATGCAGGTTTGCTGCGACGGGGATATTTACAGGTGCCACAGCGCTATTGCAGTAGGAAATGGCTTAATAGATGATTCCTCTGCTAAAATCTATTGTTAGAAAATGTAGGAAAAGTATGGAAATCTAAAACAAAAACTGTTTTAAAAACTTCACTAAATGGTTAAAAATATTTACCTTTTCCCAATAAATTGTATCACTTATCAGGACTTTTTTAAGAATCTAAAAAATATATCAGGACTTGTTTAAGAATCTAAATAATCTAAAGGGATTATACTTTATTCATTGGTTAATCTGGCATGTGAATTACAAATAAAACAATGGTAACGGTAGTAGTTTATGACATATTTTCTCTCTGAAAGAAAATATTCATAAGAGTTGTTAACAAAATTCACCACAGACAGCTCAGCCAACGATGGCTTTGGCTGGGTTACCCCACAGGATTCCTTCGGCAACAGGGGTCAATGCGGACTGGACTTTGGTAATGTCTGGCTCATAAAATCAAATATGAACAAGTTCACCACATAAGTAGTCTCAATCACAGCCAGACTCAGGGGGTTGATAAACACTTCAACTCAGGCCGCCTTCTTACGACGACTGCATTCATTAATTTATTTTCATTTCAGAGTGGGGCACACCGAATTCCAAGGCACATCAGCAGCTAGGGTTTTTGGTGCTACCCGTTGATTTGTTGGTTTCAGAGCCCATCGAGTTGCAGGAGCCTGATGAACTGCGGTAACCTGCATACAAACTCCTCCCGAGGCAGATGACTTACCTTTCACCGTGGTTCCGAGAGTGGTAGCCCTTACCTCATCCAGAGCGTTGCAGTCAAAGAGCAGATGGTTGGCAGTCTCTTCAGACTGCCCGCACTTTCTGCATGCTGGGTCTCCATTAAAGATACCCATGCGTCACAAGTGTTTCCTCAGGTGTCCATGTCCAGTGACTAACCCTGTCATTTGTTTGATGTCCTGCCTACTTAGACACAGGATGTCAGAAGCCACCCACTACATGGTGAGTGAAGAGTGAGCTTGCTCACCCTCAGTGCGGGGAGCTCCGCCCATCTCCTTCGATGCCTCTCCCGAGCCCATGATGTGATGGACTGACCTGCATACTCAAGAAAAATTCTGCAGAAGGGTTCAGGGCATAGGTTGTGCTCATAGGAGTGCAGCCTACGATGCCAAGTTTGCCAGCTCATCCGCAGCCTCATTCCCCCTGATTCCAGTGTGACTCAGCTCCCAGCCAAGGGTGACCTTGCTGCGCCTACCAAGGCACAACACTAGTGAGAGACAGTCCCAGATAATCCTGGATCTGAAGTTTTATTTCTATATTGCAAATACTTCTGTTTTCAATAGTTTTTCATCAGTAGTCTTCAGTTTTACATTCTTAATTACAGCCTGTTTTTGAGTCATCTTTACCCCGACCAATGACCTTCTGTAGATGTGGTCCCCTGAAGTGTCCGGTCCAGAGTGACACCCAGATGTTTTACCTGGTTCTGCATTTTTCATTTAATTTAATTTATTAACGGGCAAGCCATTTACAAAGTAGTATAAAATTATATGGGTAATAGTACAAATTTTAAATGAAGTCCAGTCGGGTGTAGCCCAGGTAATTTTGACATTTCTGATATTTTTCTCAACGTGAAGCTTTTAAATGAATCGTCATAAGCTATCTTATTTTCCTCCTAGTTCGAGAAATTTTGTGGAGACCGATTCACTTCCGGAATTAAATATTAAGGTTTCTAGACCTTGTAAATAAAATAAATAAAATATTTCTGTAAAATTAATTTTGAGCCTTGCCAGACAGCAAGCACTACTCTGATCCAAGTGTGTCTTAACACCACACGTGGCAAAACTCTTTGACACAAGTTAAAGTTATCCAATAAAATAATGTATTTGCATACAATTCTGCAAAACTTTCACCGCGAAAACTGCATGAGCACAAACGAAACACACCAGACTTGATTGCTGACAGAGTTCAGGTCGTACTGTCTGTGGGTTGGCTACAGGCAACAGAGCTGATAAAGACGGGTGGAAGGCCGATCAGCACCGTGCCTGCCGTTGCCCGCCGCTTTCCGCTTGGTTGACAATTAAATCCTACTTTTCTTACCCCCTCAGAAAAAGGACTCGCCACAAGTTTACTGTAGCATTGTACTTTAAAACATTTTTATAACTCAAGCTAATAGCATTTTTTTTGTTCTAACCATATAGAAAACATGTGTAAAGATGTCACTCATGCGAGTTGATGTCCAAGAATTGTCCCCTAGTGTATTTAATCTAATTCTGTTTCATCATATTTGCTGAGGAAATATTTACTCATAAGATTGCCAGCATAAACTGGTGTCACTCAAAAAAGAAAGAGTTGATTTCCAATATTTTTATTGTAGAACATAAATTGTTAAGTGTAATAATTATATCGTGTTTGAAAATCTTTAAAAAAATCATACTTACTCCCATGGCCACACATATCTAAGGAGATATTTGGCCGCACCAACAAAGCCCCTCCATCTGTCTGTGTCTTCCTCATTCGCTCCCAATCGCTCCAGGTCCCCCTTCACTTGCTTCCACCACTTTTGCCGTGGTCTTCCTCTTGGTCTTCTTCCTTCAGGATTCCTCATTATAACTTGTTTCAAACTATGATTCTCCTCTCTTCTTAAAACGTGTCCAGCCCATGTAATTCTTCTGCATTTAAACTCGCAAACTACATCCGGATCCCTCTATAGCTCTCTCAATTCCCTGTTGTGTCTCCTCCTCCACTCTCCTTCAAAAATTGGCCCATACATTTTTCTGAGGATCTTATTTTCAAAAACAATCAATCTCCTCTCATCCTTTTTATTGGTCTTCCACGTTTCAGCTCCATATAGCAATACTGGACTGATAATTGTTTTATATAATCAAATTTTTGTTGTTTGTGATAGTAATTTTGAAGACATAAGTTTATTGCATGCTAGAACCATCTGTTTGCAAGATTTAGCCTATTTTGTATTTCTATTTCATCTTTGTTTTCTCCGGATATTACAACGCCTAGATACTTAAATGAGTCTACCTTTTCAAATTCATGACTTTCTACTTGAAGAGGGCCTTGATTTAAATTGACTGGATTTCTTGCGAATTGCATATATTTGGTTTTTCCATCGTTTACTTTTAGACCTAATTGTTCTGTTTCTTCCATGAATAATTTTGTTCATCGCCTTAAATTTTCTGCAAAAATTACTACATCGTCTGCGAATGCCAGTATGTTGATTCTAGAGCCAATTGTTATTCCTTCATCCATTTTTGATACTTTTTGGAGAGCTTCTTCTGTCGCTAGGTTGAAGAGGATTGGTTAAAAAAATAGGTTAAAAAATCATACTAAAATTAATTCTTCAGAAGTAGTGGCTGAATGTGGCTTTAAACTTAATAGAGCCCCATGCACTTGTGGCACTTTTTATCCAAGAAGAATCAACTCATTTCGGCTGATGTTGTAAAAATAAGATTATACCTGGAACTAATTGCAACAGAAAGTTCCTTGACTGATTCTTAACCAAAGACTAACACCACTTTGTTTTATATATTAAGATATTGTTTTCTTTTGGTTTTAAAAGTAATTGGCACACACACACAGTAAACATAAACAAAAAGTAGCAAAATCAGTGTTGACCATGTGCAATTCTCAAAGAATTGACCAATCCCGTCAACTTCCAAACAAGCCTTCCACCGTTTATTTTACTTGTGCCCTCCCACCAACGTTGCCACAGATCGGTTAACTTATTGAGGGTTGCATGACTGGTTAGTTTTGGTCGTGTGCAGGAATCAAACCCGTGAACTTTGTATCAAAACCTGTCCAGGGTGTTTCAACAATTTAGACCAGACATTGTATGTTATAATATCACTAACGCAAACCATAAAACTAAATAACAGATCAATTTACTTAATCCTAACTAAACTGTTAAAGGTGCACTACCCGTATTTCCGTATCATTAAAAAGAAATTAGGGTGTGGTGGGGTAAGTGCACTTCGTAAAATTGATATTGCAACTTTGACCTAGTCATCATTTCTAATGGTACAAACCTAATATTTTCATCACACAATTGCAAGTTTGTTCTTAACTGACCCTAAAATGTTCATTAAAATACAATACATTTTCATGTAGAAAAAAATTTCAAAGTTTTATATGAGTGTATGTATGCACTTGCCCCATCTAGTGGGGTAATTGCATTTTCTGCCCTTATCTCCAATAATAGGAGCAGTAGGTACTACACTGACGTCTTCTTTTTCAGGAAATTGGAAGATACTTATCTTCTTATTAGGCATCCTTCTCACAAATCTTACTACTGGGTTGTTGTCTGTATTTATAGATTGAACTATCCCAACAAAATGTTTTACTGTTTTCTTGGTGGCAAACTTTACTAGAACCCAATCATTAACCTTCCTTAGACTTCCTGGGTCTACCATAGTTTTGGTTTCTTTGGCAAATAGTTCTTCCCTATGTATTTGTGATAACAATTCTTCACCATCGCTTGACTCGTCAGAAAAGCTGTCACTGACCGAGCCTTCTGAAGTAACTTTATCTTCCTCTATCTTCTTCTTCTTTCCTTTTGGAGGTTTTTTTTTGTTCCTTTTTGCCCTCTTTTATTTTCTTTAGTCATTTTTAATTTGTATATATTTTTACTTTCATTCTTTTCTTCTTCCTCTTTTTCCTTAAGTCTTTGGACAAAATCTTCATGAGTTATTATCTCAGCTCCTTGGGCTTATTCTTGTTCTTTTTGCTTTTTGTATTGGTGTACTGCTAGCGATTGTTTGAAGGAATAGCTCTTCAAAACTAGCATTCTGCTGAGAGCTACTTCCTTCATCTTCATTTTCACAGCTTATGTTTAGGCTTTTGAAGCTACTTGATGCCCCTGGTTGTGGTTGATCATCAATTTGGGGCAAACCACCAATGGCTTGAGGATCAGGTTCATCCGGATCTTTGATGAATTGAGGAGCGGTATTTGATGTTTCAGATTGAGACGCAGTTGATTTTGATTGCTGATCTTCCCATCTTTTTAATGCTGATGGATCAAATTTTGATTTTGGTATCACATTTGCATTGAAAGGATAGATCCCTCCTTTTTTTAACCATTGGAAATAGTTTTTTGTTTCAGTTCTTTCCATACTTTCCCAGTAAAGTATAAAACACCTTCTTGGGTATCTTTGTTGCTTTATTTTGTCTCTGCTATTTTACTAGCGTTTCATCCCAAGCAGTCTTATACGATTTTATTACAGCCAGATCAAGCAGCTGAAGAAGGTGACTTGTATATGGAGGTAATTTTATGATCGTTATCTGTTAATTAATTACTTTTTAAATCAAATTTAGGTTGATGTGGGTGCTGTGACCATCATAAATTATTACTGCTGGTCTTACTGGTCCAATACTTTTCAGTAAGTAATACTTTCAAAGTTGTTTCTAAAGACATCAGTCTCCATCCAAACGTTTTTGTTCCTGCATAAGTAGTTTCAGGATATGCATCTGCTGAGGTCCACTCGTCCCACACGTTTTTACCTCTGTAAACTATTTGGGGAGGTAATTTAGCTCCTGCTGCACAGCAGTAGTACTGTTATATTTTCTCTCCCTGGAGCACTTGCTGTAACTTGCTGATCGTGGCTGAAGACCCCTATCTCCCCCACAATCTTTGTTTTTGTCGGGTCCAAACAAAAACTGGTCTCGTCTAGGTTCCATATCTGGCCTGGAGGCAATTTCAGTTCTTCTAAGGTGTTTTGCAAAATTTTGAAATATTCATAAAGCCGAGGACGCTTTCTAAAACCAATGAACCAGTCTTTGCCAGGGATATTGTTTTTAAAGTTATTTTTAATACCATTTTCTGCAACATACTGACAAACAAGTCAAACTTCTTTTCTTGTCAATCCAAATCCGTGATTCTCTAAGCACTTTATACCTGTTACTAGTTTCTTCTCTTCTTCTCAGGGGATTGTTGTACCCCTTCCCCCAGATTCAGAATGTTGTCCTCTCCTGCCTCTCACATGGTCTGATATGGTAGGAATAGGTATTTTATATAATTGACTAGCTCTTCTCAGTCCACATTTCCCACTTTTAACATCATCCACAGCTTTAACTAGGTCCTCTTTTGAATGACCTAAACCTCTAATTGTCTTTCTCTTATAATTGCGCACCATTTTAAAACAATATGTTCTAAATACTTCAACTGCAATCTGACTACTTCTTCACACTACAGCAAGCACCTAGAAAGCAAAGAAAAGTGATTGTCCATGCAGAGCTAAACTAAAAACCGGTTATGATAAGCAAACAAGCAGCAACATGATTTTAGGCTTACAATTTACATGGTGGAGCAAGTGCATATTTGGTGTATGCACAACGGCCCTTGTTTTTTAAACAACAGTAGATGTAAACAAAATAAAAGTACTGCTGAAAAATACATTTAAAAATGTATAAGAAGAGCCAATAAAAAAAAAATATATGAATTAACTGTTTTTTAATAAAAATTTTTAAAAACCGTTGCGAGCTTTCGCTCACAGGAAGAATGACATGGTCTCAAAAAAAGTCACGAAGCGAAATCATTCCATGGAAGTATAATTTTATAATATACATAAAGAATGATACAAAAGGAGGATTTTGGTGCAAATCCCATTGTGCTGTAGGCCAAATAATAAGCGAGTCAGATCCCGCAAATGCTCTTATCCCGTTTAGGCACATATCCCACCACACCCTACTTATTAACTATTAGTGCTACTGACTTAATTTTTTTACCACATTAATTATTTTTAATAATTATTCTAATGTTTTGTTCTTTCAAAAACGGGTATATCCCCTGAAGGGTTGTAACTTGCTATATCCCACATCGTCGCTTAAGAAGTGACAACACGTATCTCCAAAACCACAACTTTTCAGGAATCACGTTTAACTGTCTTAAAATTTCAAAGGTAAGAAAATATGTATAAAACTGATTGTTTTCTAAGTCAATACTACTCTTACACGGGTTTCCATGGTTACTTAATGAAAAGAATAATTTTTCTATAAAATATCTAAGATACTATGACTTCATTTTGCACTTACGAGCTGATACAAGTTATAGCTGTTTAAGTCTTCAGTTCCTTAATTAATTAAGTTAAAAGAAGAAAAGCTATACTGAAAAATAAATGTTGTATTTTTACATCAATCCCAATTCCAATATTTTATAAATAAAAACAATAACATTACAAATAATGAAACATATGATTTGTTTTAAATTAAAACCACATGATAAACATTGGTGGATAGTCAGTTGCCACTACACAGCCCCCCGCGGAGACCGGAGGTCAGGACCTTTTGAAACGAACTTGACATCCTGATCGTGTGGTGTAGTTTGGAAGTAATGAAGTTTCTGTATTATCTGGAGGCTGCGCAACAGGAGATGGTTTGGTGTTGAGGGTCTTGGGTGGGGTTTCTGCATCTTTTTGTGCACTTGCAAGGGATTGCAAGTCAATCGGAATGGGGGAGTTTACAGCTTCAACACGTGACAAGGTGTCTGCGATAATATTTGTAGAACCAGAGATGTGCTGAATGTCGGTCGAAAACTGTGAAATAAAAGTAAGCTGATTGAGTTGGATGGGAGGCAATTTATCTCGTCTTTGCTGGAAAGCATAAATTAGGGGCTTGTGATCTGTAAAGATAGTGAAAGGTTGTGCTTCGAGTACATGTCGAAAATGCTGTACTGCTGTATAGACAGCATACAATTCACGGTAATAGGCTGGCCAGTCCTTTTGCTTTTCGTTAAGTTTGTGAGAAAAGAAAGCTAAGGGTTGCCAGGAAGACTCTGTAAATTGCTGCAGGCAGGCACCTACAGAGGTTGCAGACACATCTGTAAACAATCCAAGACGAGCTTCAGGGTCAGGGTGATTGAGCAATGTAGCATTGGCAAGGTTTTCCTTACATCTAGTGAAAGCCTCGTCTAAATCCTCGTTCCAGTTCACAGGTTGGGAGCCTTTAAGTCCAGCAAGTGCATCGTGGAGGGAGGACTGATATTTAGCTGCACTGGGAATCAAGCGACGATAGAAATTCATCATACCCAGAAACCTACGAAGATCACGAGCAGTCTGTGGTCTTTTAAACTGTTGGATGGCAATGACACGATCTGGCAAAGGTTTAGTTCCAGCTGCAGATACTTCGTAGCCAAGAAAGGTGACTGCAGAGGATGCAATGACACTCTTTTTAACATTTACTAGAATGCCATGGTCAGAGAGACGTTTAAAGAGGATGTTCAGATGCTTCATGTGTTCTTCCTGATTGTGAGACGAGATCAGAATGTCATCGATGTAAGCAAAACAGAAATTTAGACCAGAAAGAACTTCATCGATAAACCTTTGAAATGTCTGTCCAGCATTTCGAAGCCCAAATCCCATAAAAGGAAACTCAAACAATCCAAACGGAGTGGTAATTGCGGTTTTGGGAATGTCGTCAGGATTTACAGGGATCTGAGTGTAGGCTTTAACTAAGTCGATTACACTAAATACATTACAACCATGTAAGCAATGACCAAAGTCATGTATATGTCTAACAGGATACCGGTCAGGAATTGTCCTGGCGTTGAGTGAACGATAGTCTCCACATGGGCGCCATCCATCAGTCTTTTTGGGTACCATATGGAGAGGTGAAGCCCAAGGACTATCAGAACGACGAGCAATACCTTCCTGAACCATTGAGTCAAACTCTGACTTGGCTATTTTAAGACGGTCAGGAGCGAGACGACGGGGACGACAAAACACTGGCGGACCTTCAGTTGTCCGAATATAATGTAAAGTTGAATGTCGAACATTCCGAGGCAATCCAGATGGGCGGATTAACTCTGGAAAAGCTGCAAAAATCTCATGATGGGGAGTGTTTTCAGAGAGAGTCTTTACACTGGGTTGAGAGTTCTGAGCTGGTTGGCAGAAAGTCACGAAACCTGTTGTTCCGTCGACAAGACGTTTATTACGACAGTCTGGCAAGAGATTGAAATAAGCCAAAAAATCAGAACCAATAATTGGCAGGTGTACATCAGCTACAATGAAGCGCCATGTCAAAGAACGGCGAAAACCAAAATCTAATGTAAGATTTATGAAACCATAAGTACATATTGTTGAGTTGTTTGCAGCACTTAATGTGTAGTCAGTCGGGCAACGTCGATCAGGTAGGAGTCGTTTAGGAAAACAACAGAGGTCAGATCCGGTGTCAATAAGGAATCGGTTTCGACTAGTTCGATCTGTAATATAAAGGCGGCTACCAGCAGTTGTGCAGTCCGTTGCCGCCATTACTGACTGCTGCTGGAGTTTTCCTGAAAAGTGCAAGGAAGGATGCATTTTGTAGCATTTTTACCAAACTTAGTGTGGTACCAGCACATACGTACTGATTTTTTTTCTTCCGTTCTATGCTTTGACATTGAACGACTTCGAGGGTGACTACGGGACCGATTGTTATGTTTAAAATTTGCAGAGAGTTCCGCAATTTGATCGGAAAGAGAACGAAGTATATCTAACAAGGCGTTACCTGAGTCAGAAGATGTTGAGTTTACGGCAACCGACATAGGGACGGGTGGTTGAGCTACTTCGATGATTTTATCAGCTAACTCAGCCAATTTGTCCAGCGAAAGCTCGAGTTGAGTGGTCAGAATCGCCTGAGCGTGTGGAGGTAGGCGCCGTAACCAAAGCTGACGAAGAAGGTTGTCCTGAAGAGTCGAGGATCCAGCTAGGGAGCGCAGATGACGTAGGAATTGTGACGGTTTTTGATCGCCTAATTCTTCATCGCTGAGAAGTTGTCGTATTCGCTGCTCCTCTGATGCCGACAATCGTTGAATCAGTTGAGTTCGTAGAACGTTGAACTTGTCTGTATCCGGTGGGTTAGTGATGATGTCCTCCACTTCGGTTGCGTAGCGAGTGTCTAGTTGAGCCACAACGTAATGGAATTTGGTTTCATCGCTAGTAATCCCAGATATTATGAATTGAGATTCTGCTTGTGAAAACCAGAGACTTGGTCTATCTGCCCAAAATGGAGGCAACTTCACAGCAACTCGATTTACAGCAGTTACATTTGTCTGAGAGATTGTATTATGTTCTCTTGCGATTTTCTGATTCAATTCAACATTTGCAGCTCTTAATTCTTCCAACTGTCTTTCGATTTCTTCTAATGACATCGTGAAAACAAACTTGGTAGAAGTAAAGTTCAATTTTGCAAAAAAAAACAATATTTCAGTTAAATTATAGTTGAAAGTAGACTGTAGAAAATGTTCTTTTAGTAGGGGTCACCAATTATAGCTGTTTATGCTGGTTTTCATTTCTTCTGCTTTCATGGAAGTAGTGAAATCAATGGGAGATAGGAGCTCCAATGCCAGGTCTGGCTTCATGAACAGGCTTATGTTGATGGCTTTCTCTCTCTTGATGGTCTGGCTGATCTTGAAACAATTGTGCTCTGGATTCCTCAAGACGGCGTGGTTGTTTTCCAGGAACAGATGCTTGTTGCAAAGGCTATTTGTGAAAGTGGTAGACTTGCAAGGGCAATGGATAAAGAGATCAGAGGCAACTAATTGAGTGATGCCAGTCTTCCCTTGAATCCGAGGAATCAGACTTGGGTGATCTGGAGCCAGCTCCAAGATGAGAGTTAAGGCAGCGAGTTGTAGTTGATTGATAGCCTTAGAAAGCTCTAAAGCGTTGTATTGTGACTGTAGCTGTTCGAATAAAAGCAGATTCACTGTTTCACTGAGTTGCTTAAGGGTTGATTCTGAGCCTAATGTTTTTAACAGTTGATAAGAGTCAAACATAGTGTTACAGTTGGAGATAGCTAGATAATTTTGAGAAGTGCCTATGCATTTATTGTCTAATGGGAAAACTGTGCCCTTGGGTGCCAGCTTGGAATGGGTGGTCAGGCACAGTTTCCTTTTGTCCTTGGTCAAGCACTTAGCGCTGGCGTCGGTCTCGGTCTGCGGAGTCATGGTTGGGAAATAATAGAAGAAACCATCTTCTCCTTTTAATAGATTGGGTTCTTGGGGTTTAATTATCATTTGTTTCCCTACTTTGTCGTAGGTGAAGAAAGTGATCCCATTTTGGGTGGTGTAGTCAATCATGATGGGAGCTTCGAGGTGAATAATTGAGCATTCCCAATCCTGAAAACAAGATGAAGTGATTGAATTCAACCTGTGGATCCCTAAGAAATCCAGAGGTTTTGGATCACTAATCCTATTTAGGGGGTCTTCGGGAGCGCAATTGATAGTGCCATCGTGATCGCACTCGGAGCTGTCAGGGCGGCATATGGGACCGATGAGGCATTTTCCAGATTGTATGATTTTGTTAACCTGTTCGCTGCTGGGAGACACAAATGTGTGATTGATGGAGCACCTTTCATTCGAGTATGTTCCAAAACTGGGAGGACATAGCTCTGTATGTCGGAAAATCCTGAACTTGATGACTTTTAAGGTTTTGGGTGCTTTGGTGATAGAGAGGGTCTCTGCAGTGGCGCTTATATCTATCTGTGGAGGCTCGGGGTTTGTGATGGTGAAAGGACTAGAGCAATCTTTACTGCATTGGTGGAGAATTGGAGTGGCAGAAACGAAGTTTATTAGTGTTGTCAATAACAGAATGTGGAGAGTGGACATCGTGCCTTTACTTATTTGTGAATCAGAGGAAAATGGGTGTTCAGAAATACCAATTAGAAAATCGGGGTCACCAATTATAGCTGTTTAAGTCTTCAGTTCCTTAATTAATTAAGTTAAAAGAAGAAAAGCTATACTGAAAAATAAATGTTGTATTTTTACATCAATCCCAATTCCAATATTTTATAAATAAAAACAATAACATTACAAATAATGAAACATATGATTTGTTTTAAATTAAAACCACATGATAAACATTGGTGGATAGTCAGTTGCCACTACAAAGTTATCACATTAAAAATGGAAACTAGCTATGACTGACTGTAGCACAGGCTATAGAATAGGGCAAAATAAAAACATAAATTACAATGTAAAAATGAACTAATTTATTTTACAATTAATTGTTTAACATTTTCTTTTTTTGTTGGTCTTTTTTGTTGTTGTGTTGTACAGCTTCCACTGTGGGTGATGTCCTGTCGAGGCTGCTGAGTTCCGGAAACTGGGGCTCTTCAAATTTCAAGTTATCATAAAAAATTACAGTCTCGGGGTAAAACACTCTTCAGATCTTGTAGATTTTTCCATTTAACCTCTGATATCTTCAAGGGTTGAGAATGAAGTTGTGGAAAAGAAAATGGAATTAATGACTTGACGAGTTTTTCCTTTGAGGGAGGTCTTGGAAGTCTTCATTAAAGTTAAGTTTATTGTTTATGTCACTCGATGGTGAATTTAAAATCCTCCTTATGTCAGTAACAGTTGGATCCCCAACGGATTTTCCTGGCCTTATTGATTCATACACCATTGATCCTTTAACCCTTTCAGTGCTAGACATTTTAACTGAAAAGTGCTAGCATTTTTTTATATGTTTTCTGAAAAGTGCTAAGCTAAAAATGGCGGTTTTGTAGAGTTTCAATGGTTTCACTTAAAAATCATAACTTTTTTAAAATAAAGATATTGGTCTGATTTTTTTGTTGTTTTGTACTGTACAGTGTTTCCTTTTAGAAAAAATAGTATGGCTAAGAAATAAAAAATTAAAAAAAGAAAAAATTACAAAATTTTTTTTTTTTTTTATTTTAACCCCAAAAAATATATTTAATAATTAAAATAATTAAAAATATTTATATACTTCATAAAAGTACATTTATTGTTTACAAGTCCTGAAAATGTCAAGAATATATCTTAACTTTTACAAGAGTTATAAAAAAAATTTAACGTACCTGAACCCGATTTCCGAGCAGGAACTCAAAACTCACTGCATTGTCCATCAAGACTAATCCTTAGTCCTTAATATTATGCATGAACACTTTACTGTTGAAATGAATAGGGCTTACTTATTTACACACATATATATACATTATTTACAGATTTTTTTCTTTTCTTACTTGCACACATTACGTACGAGGCATTCTGCATGCACTCCCTCGTCGCACCGTACACATACTGTGCGTGACCTCCGCTTTTTCCCTTCTGGATGATTTTTTCCTGAGCAGGCTCTACACAGTTATTCCAATTCCTCAGGAAGTTTCCTCAAGCCAAATCCTACTTGTGGACCGGCCCCCCTACCAGCATCATTCTGAGGAACACATTTAGTCGCTAGCCATTCTGTGGACAGAGTCTCAATCACATCCCTCATGAAATCCGCTCTCTCCATCCTGCCGTCAGTGGTGTTCAGTTTATATAAAATGTATGACTTTAAAGTCATTCTTCCAATCACATTAAAAATAACTTTTTTGACATGTTTCATCGTCCTTCTCTCATCCAGGTAAACATAAAGCATTTGATCGGTAGAATCTATGCCACCCATTCCTCGGTTGTATTGGAACTGAATTTGTGTTTTATTTTTTACAACTAGTCTACCACTTCTTCTAATGATGTACCTCACTTTTTTAGCCTGACAGTCAGTGGATATTAAAATGAATTGAGAGCTGTTGGTTGGTTTTTCCCTATAGGCCATCATTAGGATTGGTCCTTTTCTAACGTAGGTCTTGTCTCCAACATTATATTTTCCTTTTAGCTGCCTGGGGATGCCGAGTCTATCCTTCCTAACCGTACCTGTTAGAAATGTTTTCTTCTCATACAATTGTTTGGCTAGGGAAATAAATGTGAAAAAATTATCCAGGTACATATCATGTCCTTTATTGAGACATCCAGCCATCTCCAACAATTTCATGACAACCGCGCTTGCCAACCCAGTTTAAACAACTTTTTCATTGGTTTCTTCAGATCTCTGAGCTCCCTTGTAACAATAGAATTGTACACAGCAACGTGTTACTGAATCACAGAGAACCCAAAGTTTAATCCCCCACTTGTGGTGTTTTTTTTTGGGCATATACTGGGTCATCAAGGCAACACGCTTTTTCGTTCCCACGAGCGATTCATCAACAGAAAGTGCTTGGCTAGGGTAATAATAGAGCTTAAACAGTCTGTTAGCGTGGTCAATGATAGGTTGGAACCTACTGCACGGATCATACCCAGGCTCACCTTGTTTCGGTAGCTTGTCAACATCTACAATGTGTAAAAACTTCAAAATTAGTTGGAAACGATCCCTACTCATCATCTTAGCGAAATATGGGGTTGCCTGGCTAAAATGTGTATCCCAGTAGCTCTTAATACTGGGTTTTTGTATCATCCCTATGTTTAAAATAATGGCTATGAAGGCCTTCATCTCGCTAACAGTGGTGTTCACCCATTTACTCGTCGGACTAAATGGTGACAGGGCTTGATTCGCTAAGACTTTGCGTGCGTATCTATTAGTATGGTCTACAAAGGTTTGCAACAGAGACATTGTAAAAAATAAGGAGAAATATTGAATAGGCCTAGAGTTTTGTGGTGGACAGTGTTTTGGGCCACTTGTTTCCATGAATGAGAATTGATGATTGTATGGAATGTCATTCTCCTCATCAACCTCATCCCAGCTACTCTCTTCCGCCTGTACATTTTGCACTCTCCCTACATTTGACCTTCCAATACCCCCACCTCTATTTCGATTGTTGGACCTAGGCCCCCTCCTGTTACCTCTACTACCTCTTTGTATTCTAGGCCTAGGCCTAGGAGTAGCTACTTCTTCAGGCTCATCGACTTCTGAGTCTGAACTATGCTGTGGCATAGGCCTAGGTGCTGACAAAACAAAAGGCAAAGGCCTTTTACCTCTTGGCTGGAATCCGGTTGATGTTCCTGGTAATGATGGGTCATAGGTAGGATCCTCATCAGTATCATCTACCACTTCATCAGAGCTAGAATCCAGGCTGCTAACATCGTATCTATTGTCAGTGTCACTATCACAAAAATGAATATTCAGTCCAGCTTGTCTGGCGAATTCCGCCACTGTATTCTCACTCACCGGAGATTCTGAGCGTTTGCTTTCAGTCATTTTCGGTAATAGTTTACACCGTACTACTTACGCAAAAACACAAACAATAACATAGTCCAAAACATAAACATAACCACAACAGACAGCTGCTACCCGGCTGCTACTTACTACGCGATCGCAACAACTCGCAGACGCCAGACGTCACGGCCACTTGAATTTCAACGCTTATTATTAAAAGTCATTCTATATGAAATGCCAAACAAATGTTATGTTCTAAAAGGCAGTTTTCGTCTGTTTTAAATGCTGTTAATTCCATCCAAATCTATTTATAAACAGCGCCGTGACAGAAAAACTACGCAACAACGATATATCGTTCCGTAGGACTTTTCGGCAAAATGACGCACGACGATATATCGTTCCGTAGCACTTTTCGGCAAAATGACGCACGACGATATATCGTTCCGTAGCACTTTTCGGCCAAATGGCGCACGACGATATATCGTTCCATAGCACTGAAAGGGTTAACTGAGTAATTTCTTATGAAGTCATAAGTTATAGAGGTTGTCTGATATGGTTCACTCTGTCGAGCACTTGTTGTATACCTCACATAGTCACTTGATACGTAAATCGGCTTGTTTTTTATCTTTCTCTCAATAACGGAGTGGACAGAGCTTACTTCCATTCGTGTATGTCCTTTTTCTAGGAACTTTTGTGTTATGTTAACACCATGTTCAACGCTGAAGCTCAAAAGAGCATTAGAGAATGTTGAATTTCTATTTCGTGATGTACATCCATCACTCCATAATATGATTTTTTTTAGGCTATACCAAACAGTTCTTAGTCATATGATCTATGACACATGTCGCATAAGTATTTGCGGTCAGGTCACATTGAGATTCACCAAACCAATAACAGTTCGCCTTTTCTGTATTGAAATCGGAGATGGTGAAGTTGTGACATAGCAGCTTCGTTTTATAATATAACACAGATGCGTTTAAACTTGGGCAAATTTTAACAGACTGTAAATCTTGCGTCAATACTATACAATTCTCCTTTGCCCCATTTTCTGTATCCGATTTCATTTAATTTCTAGCCTTGTTTTTCCTCTGAATGTGTTCACTATAAATATCATCACTAACATTTCCTACTTCATGTGAAATACAGAGATCATATCGATTTTTTTGGCGGTTGAAAGAATAGATTTCTCTCTTGAATAAATACGTTAAAAGTAAATCTTGATAAAGGCGTAACTGGGCCATCAACATGATTCTGGCACAGCTTTTGGTATTCACGGTAAACATCAGTCATATTATTTGCTCCTGTTGGTTCTATGTACACTTTAGTGGTAGATTGTTTACAGTAATGAGACGGTAGCTTTGGGATTTTATCCAGAAACTCTGCTAAAATTTCTTTGGCTTTATCTGAGGTGTGTTTTCTGGTCCAAGAAGAATTTATGAACTGTTTTGATGGGACAATGCCATGATCTTGAGCACCAGAAACCCAATTCATTACGCTCCATTCTTTCAAGCCAAATGTTGAAAGAAACTTTTTTTACAAACGGGGACACTGTTACCATTGGGCAGCTTAATTTTATACTCATAAGTAAAATTTCTTCTCGATTGTTCTCCAGGTTTTTTAGTTTCTCTCTTTTTTTCTTCACAAGAGCTACAATATGCACCTTTTTCTGGTCCCAAGACATTTTGTCCCAAAAATCATGAAAAATGGTGTTTCGTGTGTTTTTGTCAATACTGCAATGTCACATAAACATGACTATACATTCATTTTCATTTAGTTTTATAACTTCTTAATAATCCTTCTATAATTTGTTCCTTAAATGTTAATTGTGTAAAATAGGCTATACCTGAATACTTGCCTTTCCTCAAAGGACCATTTAATATAATAGGCCCATATCACCACCCCTCAGATCTGCCACTATCTCAAATAATACAATTTATCAATTTTAATCACCTACTCAAACATAATTTATTAGATTTAGTCATTTAATCAAATACCTAGATATAACACTAATGTAAAAGGTTGTCTCAGATAAATAATTTTATTTATAATAATTTTCAAAATTGATCTCTATTAAAATTTTATTCCAAAAACCAAAGTGCAGTGTACAACAGTGAAACGCTTCAAGAACATGTGGTCAGCATTGTTGAAGATCCATCACCAAGCCCAGAGACTTCTTCCTCTTTCTTCTGAATCCAACCATGGCAGTGAAAGCACCCCAGTAAGAGCATTCCTCATTATTTTCTCCCCTTCCCAATAAAAATCAGTATATTAGGTACCAAAAACCTAATTTTTAATAGGCCACTAGAGTAGTGGGGGATTGTAGGTTTTGGCTCACTTGATTGACAGCTTCCGGTCACGTGACCGGAAGCGCTGAGTCATTAAATACGTCATCTGAGGCTGAGCCAGTGACGTAATGAGGGAAAGTTTAAAGGTCAAGGTCACGGGGAGGGTGTTTTAAAAAAGTACTACCTCGCACGCGTAAAATCCGATTGTGATTCGATAGTTAATCGATAAGAAATATCGAATGAAAACAATCGAATGAAACAATAGAATGATACGAGTGCGAGGTAGTACTATTACAAAAATTACTTTATTTTATTAACAATGTTTGTTGTTAATTACAATGCGAAGCTTCCGCCGTTGTTGGTTATAATTGAAGTTGATGATCCCGACGAGTCGCGGTCGTGTTTTTTTCTGATGAAAGAAGGTAGATACTTTGATCCCTGCGCAGAGCCCATGTTGTTTTTTGTTGCGTAAAGTTCCAAAGATAAATCGTAACCGAACGTTATGAGAAGTCTTAACTCTTCACTAAAAACCTCGAGGTCTTGGAAAGTCGCCACATGAATAGAGTCATAATGAATACACCTAATTTTAATGGACATTTCAATATAATGTTTTACGTTTGTGAAGAGCGCGGAGAGAGCGCTCGATGTTCACCGGTGGAGACTATTTACCGATGTTTACTGACTATTCGCTAGCTAGCTTTCTGGTATCAAACAAAATGGTGGGGCGGAGCAGATAGTAGGGCTGCTAGACGTGAACAATGGAACAGGTGTAGCGGAAGTGGCAAGTGTAGCGGAAGTGGCAGGTGGTTTTTGTGACGTCATAGTGTTGACGTAGATGTTATGACGTAGTCGGTGCGATGTGAGACGTATAATATGTGATTTTATACTTGTATTATGCGATATTAGGACAAGTTCCATACAAAGTTGATATTTGGCAATCGCAATAGTGATATCTAAGATACGACAATAGTGATAATGATACGACTTTGAATCATCCGAAGCTGCTGGCAACATTTTGTGTGTAATGTGATGTAGACGGGTTTTTTGCGACTGGTTTTTACGAGCATTCTCAGACGCTCGCGGTCGACGCAAAGTTTTTTACGTCTGTTGTAAAGAGCGGTTGCCTGTTAATTATTTTGAATGCGGTGGCAACAGTCTAATTTCTTGTTAAATATAATGCTGTGAAAATTCAGACAGTTTTGAATTGTCTGTGAGAGAAGTTTATAAACTATTCTCCTAAAAGACGTGTAAGTAAAAGTTGAATTTTAAACAGAGGTTTTGACTTGACAACTATAAAAGCAAAATAATGCTGACAACTATAAAAGCAAAATAATGCTTTTAATGTTGTCCAACTGTTTTAAAAACTGTTTCGACTTAATTGAGTCTCATCAGATGGAGCTAGACATTGAAGTCACTCAAATGACAGTTTTTTTTAATGTTTTGTTTTATATATTTTTTCGTTTACTTTTTTTTATTGATCAAAGAATTACTTAGTTGAGAGAACAAAAGTAATTCCATGAATTACTTTTGTTCACTCAACAAAAGTAATTCTTTTCTCACCCTTTGAGCTAACCATTAGGTGGATATGGTTTGCTGAAGGTGGTGGAGGTGTTGATTTTGGTAATTCTACAACCAATATCTCGTTTCCTTCCAGACTCCAGAGACTATAATTGTTTCCTTTCTTTCTCCAGACTTTGTATTTTTTATCTTTCTTCAAATTCTTAAACTTTATATTTCGAGAAAGTGGCATAATTGGTACTTTTGGAATTCGATTTTATCCAAAACTTTCTGCACTTTCTGGTCTGTCCTGTTCTTCTTTTTCATCGATACTTCTTTCTTCAATACTACTTTCTTGTTTGCTCCTGATTTCTTCAAATTGCTTTCATCTTCTTTTTTCTTCATCTTTATAATATTTTCAACTTTTGCTGTTGGGTTCTTTCGATGCAATTCTGTCACATCCAATGTCTTCTCTCCATCCACTATAAACACCTTCATGTTTGAGTGAGTGCTCGACAAGGAATGAACTTATTGCCAACCTGTACTAGCGTTCAGCAAAACAAAACTAGTGTGAGAGTTTATTACCTAGTAGAATGCAGCCGGTGCGCAAGCCATTAAATCAAGCTGTCAAGGGAACGCCCCGCGCCAGCTGTTACACGCGAAATTAAAACCCCACTAAATCTGCAGAATTTTGTTTTTATGTCTAGAGCTGCATTACACAACAAAATACCCAACCAAATTACCCTGTATCGGGAAAATTACCCGCGCCCTCCCGCGGGCATATAAGCGAGTGCTCCGGACAGTTCCTTAGCAGTCGCCGATCTAAGTCGGGACTGCTCTCAAGCAAGTGGCCTGCGTACCAAAGTGCGAGGACAATTGCAGTAGCGTGGTAATGCGGGGGGAGGGCGCCCCCCTCGTAAGATCTCGCTACTCGGGTTCTCTTTATCTCTTCTCCTTCTCTTTCACTCTGTCTTTTCCTGCATGTTATATTGCTGCTTTATTAGTCTGGCTATAGTAGTTAGTTTCTTCCTTGTCTTTCTTTTCTTGCATGCTAGCTTCGCTGCTTTAGTAGTTCAGATTTTGTATTTAAAATCTTCCGCATGTCTTTGCTTTTCTTATCTGTATTGTAGTATGCTGCTTTAGTAGTTTAATTTTTTTAAATTTGAACGACCTTGACCCACTGTCACGACTTAGCGTATTTCCCATCTACACTGTAGCTCTTTATTTCCTTAATTTTGAAAATCTTTAATAATCCATTAGTCCTGGACCCACTTTTGCGACTTAGAATTCTTCCAATTTTCTTTATAGCTCTTTATTATTGAATTATATATATATATATATATATATATAGACGTAGGATAACCAATTCGATCTCGTATACTTTCCTGTTAGAACTTACCACATGAAGTTTATTAATTCAGTCTCTATATTTTATTTGTGAGATAGTCAAATGAATCTCATTTAGACGCAATTCAAACTCTATTTTCACTTTTCATTTTCAAGAAATGTGATAAAAATAGTTAAATCAATCTCTCGCACATTATTTAGAAAAAAAACAATATAATTTCAAACTCTTTTCTTTGTATTCGAGACCATTAAATCAATCTCATTTAAGAAATACGGAGTGTTGATATAAACAGTTATTTCAAGCTCTTTAACAGATTAATTAAAAACAAATCAGTCTCTTTTAATCTTACCAATTAGTCATTTTGATCTCAAATATCCATCATTTCGACTTCATTTTAGTAACGTCGAATTTTAAAATCGTATGTGGGTTAGACATTTCAATCTCATGTTTATAAAACAGTCAATTTAACATCTAACATTAGTACTACGATTTTTTTCTGTGACGTTGTACTCATCACTGAACAGTTCCGTGAAACGAAATTTGAGCCAATAAAGCATCATATTTTTAACTTTTTAAATAAATAAAAACGAAAAAATAACAGTGACAAATAACGTTGTATAGTTGGATTTAACCGTCTCATACTAACATGATTAATTGATAAAAATTACCCATACGTAAAATAAGTATTTATTTTACAAGCGTTTATCCCGTTTAGAAAGATGTTTTGAAATAAATAGTTAAAGGTTCCGTCTACGATGTTTATTTTTTGAATCATACTCTTGTTTTATTCACCAAATTTGTCTTTATTGCTTACATTTGTATCGGGCAAAAGTCCGATAGTGTGTGGCCGTCTTTAGTTTTTTGGCATTTCCCAAAATTTAGGTTTTGGGAACATTCGATCCGGGGAGAGGCCCATGTCTTTTTTTTGCTTGCATCCCTTGCCGCCATTTTTTAGATGAAAAAATTTCCCCCCTTTGGGCTAGTTTAAAAATTAGCCTTTTTTTCGTTCTGAATTTGTTAACCGATGTTTATGTTTTATTGTTGGTGTCTTTTGTGAGGTTCTTTGTAATTTTACATAACTATTGAATAATTTTGAATCTTTATTAATATTCGAGGTAGGAACTTGATTGGTTTTTCTCAAAACACTATTTGTGGCGGAGGGGGGGCGCGAAATCACCGCCGTCGATGCTTCAGATGTGACCGTCGTCACTGACCAATCTGAAGCTCCGTCCGACGGGAATCTTTCAATTCCAAAAAATTTAAAAATAGACTTGGGCCTCTCTCCGGGTGCCGCCGGAGCGACGGGGGCCCTTACTGGCGTGGTCAACGCCGACAGTTTCGTCTCTCCGGGCGCCGCCGGAGTGACAGGGGTCCTTACTGGCGTGGACGCCGCCAACCGAGTCGTCTGCACCGCCAGAGCGACGGGGGCCCTTACTGGCGTGGACGCCGCCAACCGAGTCGTCTGCACCGCCGGAGCGACGGGGGCCCTTACTGGCGTGGTCAACGCTGACAGTTTCGTCTTTTCGGGCACCACCGGAGCGACTGGGGCCCTTACTGGCGTGGTCAACGCCGACAGTTTCGTCTCTCCGGGCGCCGCCGGAGCGACGGGGGCGCTTACTGGCGTGGTCAACGCCGACAGTTTCGTCTCTCCGGGCACCGCTGGAGCGACGGGGGTCGTCTCTCCGGGCACCGCCGGAGCGACGGGGGCCCTTACTGGCGTGGACGCCGCCAACCGAGTCGTCTGCACCGCCGGAGCGACGGGGGCCCTTACTGGCGTGGTCAACGCTGACAGTTTCGTCTCTTCGGGCACCACTGGAGCGACTGGGGCCCTTACTGGCGTGGTCAACGCCGACAGTTTCGTCTCTCCGGGCGCCGCCGGAGCGACGGGGGCGCTTACTGGCGTGGTCAACGCCGACAGTTTCGTCTCTCCGGGCACCGCTGGAGCGACGGGGGTCGTCTCTCCGGGCACCGCCGGAGCGACGGGGGCCCTTCCTGCCCCTAACATTTCTAAGCCGTATGTCGATCTTGGATATAGCTCGGCGAGAGTCCCAGTCGTCGGTTGTGTGATGTATATCTAGAAAAAGATTTGACAGATATTAAAATAATATTACTTTAAATCATATATGTTGTATTTACATAGATCGAAGTTGTTATTTCTTAAAAGACACCCACAAAAAATTACAGTTAACTAGCTCTGAGTGCTGTACGTTAGATCTTTGTTAGAATCTTCGTGCGAGTATACACATACAAGTTCAGAGTTTAATTATGGATTTTAAATCTGGCAGTAGTACCGAGGAAGCAAGGATACAGGTAGCAGACAGCAAACGTGACGTTTGAGATAGCTTCACGAACAGTTGTTGTCATTCTGGGCTTGTTTTCAACATAAATAACCATCTACTTACATATACCCTGTGAAATTATGTCTTACATTTCTCTCTGCTGGTATACATAAGTTGGCCGCACTGAAGATTCAAGATAATCAGCTGTGACATTTGTTTATGCTGAATCTGATTTTTTTTTACATTTATTTCCGGCTCAACAACTTATGTTATACACAGAATTATTAACAATAAATAAGTTATAAGTAACATTAAAAAAACATATCGGGCTCGCTCTAATCAGAGTCACCCATTAGCTGAATTGCGTTACAGTTCACAGCGAAAAAAAACGAATAAAAACCATGTAAATAAAATTAAGAATCTGGCTTGAAAAATATTCAATTTTCAATGTTTGGCAAAATGTCTTGAAAAAGTCTTGCTTTTAATCGTCTATCTTGTAGCGGCAGTCCAATTCCAAAATGTTCTGCTCCAGGTACAAAGATTAACCTATGAGAAAACTTCAGTGTCGTTTTTCTGATGTATTCACTGATTGTTTCTATTCCAAGTTCCCTATGTATTTGCGAATTTCGTACGTACCATGGTGAGTTTACAGCAATTCTTAAGACCTTAAATCTGAATTAAAGAGAATCTAAATTAATAATACATATAATTCAACTATGAATATTAAATAATATAAGTTGATGAACTTTAAAATAGTAATAGGCTCGTGACGGCGCTCGGGACGGCGCTCGGAGCAGCGTGGAGGTGCCACACACTATCGAACCCCGAACCAGACCCCGAACAAGACATCGGACCGGTCTTTCTTTGATCTTTCGTCAAAAAACCACCTCGAGAGCGCTCGATGCTCGGTTCGATGTCTTGTTCGATGTCTGGTTCGGAGGCCCCACAAACTACCGGATTTTCTCCCTTCGAAGCGGATAGCCAAATCCGCTCGGTTCGATGTCTGGTTCGGGCAAAAGTCCGATAGTGTGTGGCCGTCTTTAGTTTTTTGGCATTTCCCAAAATTTAGGTTTTGGGAACATTCGATCCGGGGAGAGGCCCATGTCTTTTTTTTGCTTGCATCCCTCGCCGCCATTTTTTAGATGAAAAAATTTCCCCCCTTTGGGCTAGTTTAAAAATTAGACTTTTTTTTTGTTCTGAATTTGTTAACCGATGTTTATGTTTTATTGTTGGTGTCTTTTGTGAGGTTCTTTGTAATTTTACATAACTATTGAATAATTTTGAATCTTTATTAATATTCGAGGTAGGAACTTGATTGGTTTTTCTCAAAACACTATTTGTGGCGGAGGGGGGCGCGAAATCACCGCCGTCGATGCTTCAGATGTGACCGTCGTCACTGACCAATCTGAAGCTCCGTCCGACGGGAATCTTTCAATTCCAAAAAATTTTAAAATAGACTTGGGCCTCTCTCCGGGTGCCGCCGGAGTGACGGGGGCCCTTACTGGCGTGGTCAACGCCGACAGTTTCGTCTCTCCGGGCGCCGCCGGAGTGACAGGGGTCCTTACTGGCGTGGACGCCGCCAACCGAGTCGTCTGCACCGCCGGAGCGACGGGGGCCCTTACTGGCGTGGACGCCGCCAACCGAGTCGTCTGCACCGCCAGAGCGACGGGGGCCCTTACTGGCGTGGTCAACGCTGACAGTTTCGTCTTTTCGGGCACCACCGGAGCGACTGGGGCCCTTACTGGCGTGGTCAACGCCGACAGTTTCGTCTCTCCGGGCGCCGCCGGAGCGACGGGGGCGCTTACTGGCGTGGTCAACGCCGACAGTTTCGTCTCTCCGGGCACCGCTGGAGCGACGGGGGTCGTCTCTCCGGGCACCGCCGGAGCGACGGGGGCCCTTACTGGCGTGGACGCCGCCAACCGAGTCGTCTGCACCGCCGGAGCGACGGGGGCCCTTACTGGCGTGGTCTACGCTGACAGTTTAGTCTCTTCGGGCACCACCGGAGCGACTGGGGCCCTTACTGGCGTGGTCAACGCCGACAGTTTCGTCTCTCCGGGCGCCGCCGGAGCGACGGGGGCGCTTACTGGCGTGGTCAACGCCGACAGTTTCGTCTCTCCGGGCACCGCTGGAGCGACGGGGGTCGTCTCTCCGGGCACCGCCGGAGCGACGGGGGCCCTTCCTGCCCCTAACATTTCTAAGCCGTATGTCGATCTTGGATATAGCTCGGCGAGAGTCCCAGTCGTCGGTTGTGTGATGTATATCTAGAAAAAGATTTGACAGATATTAAAATAATATTACTTTAAATCATATATGTTGTATTTACATAGATCGAAGTTGTTATTTCTTAAAAGACACCCACAAAAAATTACAGTTAACTAGCTCTGAGTGCTGTACGTTAGATCTTTGTTGGAATCTTCGTGCGAGTATACACATACAAGTTCAGAGTTTAATTATAGATTTTAAATCTGGCAGTAGTACCGAGGATGCAAGGATACAGGTAGCAGACAGCAAACGTGACGTTTGAGATAGCTTCACGAACAGTTGTTGTCATTCTGGGCTTGTTTTCAACATAAATAACCATCTACTTACATATACCCTGTGAAATTATGTCTTACATTTCTCTCTGTTGGTATACATAAGTTGGCCGCACTGAAGATTCAAGATAATCAGCTGTGACATTTGTTTATGCTGAATCTGATTTTTTTTAACATTTATTTCCGGCTCAACAACTTATGTTATACACGTAATTATTAACAATAAATAAGTTATAAGTAACATTAAAAAAACATATCGGGCTCGCTCTAATCAGAGTCACCCATTAGCTGAATTGCGTTACAGTTCACAGCGAAAAAAAACGAATAAAAACCATGTAAATAAAATTAAGAATCTGGCTTGAAAAATATTCAATTTTCAATGTTTGGCAAAATGTCTTGAAAAAGTCTTGCTTTTAATCGTCTATCTTGTAGCGGCAGTCCAATTCCAAAATGTTCTGCTCCAGGTACAAAGATTAACCTATGAGAAAACTTCAGTGTCGTTTTTCTGATGTATTCACTGATTGTTTCTATTCCAAGTTCCCTATGTATTTGCGAATTTCGTACGTACCATGGTGAGTTTACAGCAATTCTTAAGACCTTAAATCTGAATTAAAGAGAATCTAAATTAATAATACATATAATTCAACTATGAATATTAAATAATATAAGTTGATGAACTTTAAAATAGTAATAGGCTCGTGACGGCGCTCGGGACGGCGCTCGGAGCAGCGTGGAGGTGCCACACACTATCGAACCCCGAACCAGACCCCGAACAAGACATCGGACCGGTCTTTCTTTGATCTTTCGTCAAAAAACCACCTCGAGAGCGCTCGATGCTCGGTTCGATGTCTTGTTCGATGTCTGGTTCGGAGGCCCCACAAACTACCGGATTTTCTCCCTTCGAAGCGGATAGCCAAATCCGCTCGGTTCGATGTCTGGTTCGGGCAAAAGTCCGATAGTGTGTGGCCGTCTTTAGTTTTTTGGCATTTCCCAAAATTTAGGTTTTGGGAACATTCGATCCGGGGAGAGGCCCATGTCTTTTTTTTGCTTGCATCCCTTGCCGCCATTTTTTAGATGAAAAAATTTCCCCCCTTTGGGCTAGTTTAAAAATTAGCCTTTTTTTCGTTCTGAATTTGTTAACCGATGTTTATGTTTTATTGTTGGTGTCTTTTGTGAGGTTCTTTGTAATTTTACATAACTATTGAATAATTTTGAATCTTTATTAATATTCGAGGTAGGAACTTGATTGGTTTTTCTCAAAACACTATTTGTGGCGGAGGGGGGGCGCGAAATCACCGCCGTCGATGCTTCAGATGTGACCGTCGTCACTGACCAATCTGAAGCTCCGTCCGACGGGAATCTTTCAATTCCAAAAAATTTAAAAATAGACTTGGGCCTCTCTCCGGGTGCCGCCGGAGCGACGGGGGCCCTTACTGGCGTGGTCAACGCCGACAGTTTCGTCTCTCCGGGCGCCGCCGGAGTGACAGGGGTCCTTACTGGCGTGGACGCCGCCAACCGAGTCGTCTGCACCGCCGGAGCGACGGGGGCCCTTACTGGCGTGGACGCCGCCAACCGAGTCGTCTGCACCGCCGGAGCGACGGGGGCCCTTACTGGCGTGGTCAACGCTGACAGTTTCGTCTTTTCGGGCACCACCGGAGCGACTGGGGCCCTTACTGGCGTGGTCAACGCCGACAGTTTCGTCTCTCCGGGCGCCGCCGGAGCGACGGGGGCGCTTACTGGCGTGGTCAACGCCGACAGTTTCGTCTCTCCGGGCACCGCTGGAGCGACGGGGGTCGTCTCTCCGGGCACCGCCGGAGCGACGGGGGCCCTTACTGGCGTGGACGCCGCCAACCGAGTCGTCTGCACCGCCGGAGCGACGGGGGCCCTTACTGGCGTGGTCAACGCTGACAGTTTCGTCTCTTCGGGCACCACCGGAGCGACTGGGGCCCTTACTGGCGTGGTCAACGCCGACAGTTTCGTCTCTCCGGGCGCCGCCGGAGCGACGGGGGCGCTTACTGGCGTGGTCAACGCCGACAGTTTCGTCTCTCCGGGCACCGCTGGAGCGACGGGGGTCGTCTCTCCGGGCACCGCCGGAGCGACGGGGGCCCTTCCTGCCCCTAACATTTCTAAGCCGTATGTCGATCTTGGATATAGCTCGGCGAGAGTCCCAGTCGTCGGTTGTGTGATGTATATCTAGAAAAAGATTTGACAGATATTAAAATAATATTACTTTAAATCATATATGTTGTATTTACATAGATCGAAGTTGTTATTTCTTAAAAGACACCCACAAAAAATTACAGTTAACTAGCTCTGAGTGCTGTACGTTAGATCTTTGTTAGAATCTTCGTGCGAGTATACACATACAAGTTCAGAGTTTAATTATGGATTTTAAATCTGGCAGTAGTACCGAGGAAGCAAGGATACAGGTAGCAGACAGCAAACGTGACGTTTGAGATAGCTTCACGAACAGTTGTTGTCATTCTGGGCTTGTTTTCAACATAAATAACCATCTACTTACATATACCCTGTGAAATTATGTCTTACATTTCTCTCTGCTGGTATACATAAGTTGGCCGCACTGAAGATTCAAGATAATCAGCTGTGACATTTGTTTATGCTGAATCTGATTTTTTTTAACATTTATTTCCGGCTCAACAACTTATGTTATACACAGAATTATTAACAATAAATAAGTTATTAGTAACATTAAAAAAACATATCGGGCTCGCTCTAATCAGAGTCACTCATTAGCTGAATTGCGTTACAGTTCACAGCGAAAAAAAACGAATAAAAACCATGTAAATAAAATTAAGAATCTGGCTTGAAAAATATTCAATTTTCAATGTTTGGCAAAATGTCTTGAAAAAGTCTTGCTTTTAATCGTCTATCTTGTAGCGGCAGTCCAATTCCAAAATGTTCTGCTCCAGGTACAAAGATTAACCTATGAGAAAACTTCAGTGTCGTTTTTCTGATGTATTCACTGATTGTTTCTATTCCAAGTTCCCTATGTATTTGCGAATTTCGTACGTACCATGGTGAGTTTACAGCAATTCTTAAGACCTTGTTTTGAAAGATTTGAATTTTCGAAAGCTTTTTACATGAAATTTAAAGCCCCCACACTTGACAGGCGTACAGAACAAGAGGTCGGAGAATAGTTTTATAAATGAGAATAGTGTATGAAGACTTTAGAGTCGACTTTCTATTGACAATAGGAAATAGGATGAACAGTCGAGAGTACGCTTGATTTAATTTTGAATTTACATGTAGATTGAAATTTAACCTTTTGCCTAATAACACACCTAAATACTTAACTGCTTGATCTGGTGGATTCGACAATCTATTGTTATTAAAATGGCCATACTACAGTTTGTGCACACACATGTACTCTACAAAATCAAGATATCTCAAACCTACCCTAAGATACATCCGTTCCCGTAAACATACATTTTTTCAATAAAATCCCCCCTGTGGAGGGGGGGTAAAAGGGGAGAACCCCATATTTTATTTACATTTTGATAGCTTAAAACTAATGTGTAAAAATAAAATGTTACATACATAAATAAAGATTTTTTTTTAATTTTGGGTGGAGTGCCCCAACACTTTGGGTGCGGGCCGTTCACCGAGGACCGGTGGTGAGATGCGCGCTCCGGCCGCCCCGGTCACGTGAGACCGGGCAGGCCCCAGCGAAATGAATGAGTCGCAGTGGCGCGACCTTGAGGAAAGGTCGGAGTTGTTGCGTGTGCGTTGCCATGGTAACCTGCCTTGTACTGTGCGCGTGTCGGCCGCCGTTCCCGCGGGCCTGTGCCGGTCCCCTGTGACCGGAAAGTTGTTACTAAATTTTTGCGTTTATTGACGGATTACTATCGTGTTTTTGCGTGTTATATGACACAGCGACACGTTTTATAGTTTATTATTTTAGTTTTGGTGACGCTTATTCAAACCGGGATTGCGTATTGGATTGTGTATTGGTAATTGCTTTGAGCAGTTCCATAATGCACTGTGAATGAAATAGACACTGGTTGGGAGGGAGGAAGAGGCTGTATATAATTGTAAATATTAGTTATAGTGCCATTTAACATTTTTAGTGTGAAAACCCGTGTTTGTGAGACCAAAAGTGGAGTATTGTTGTCGCGGCGCCTACGGACTTCACTGCGCGGGCCGGCCCCGGTCACTGGTGACCGGCGATTTTGGACGCCATTTTGTTTTAAATACTACTAGAAACTCAGTTTGCGACCATGATCCTGGCTTCTGGATACAAAAGATAAGATTTAAATGTAAAAAAAAATCAGGCCCTAGGGTAAGACTACTGACATTTTTACCGCACCCAAAGTGTTAAGCCTGAGTTTATTTAGGCCGGTACTGCACGAAAAGTGAAGTCTTTTTTACAAACCCATAATAATTTTTATTGCATTTTCAATGAAAGTGAATTATTAGCACAAATTATTTTATTCATATAGATAAAATATATTCCTTGCTTGTAACAACACCTGGCGTTGCTAATAGCCTGTCCAAAATGTGTTAACATCTGCAGTTCAAATATAATTATCCCCGATTTAATTTTATGACCAACCATACGATTTGAATTAACTGCGATTCCCTGCTCAACATATCTCATAATTACAACGTTATAAATATATCAAGAGTTAAAATTGATCTAAGTTGAACATATAACAGGTGTGTATACTCATAAACACAGTAAAGGAGCAAGAACAGCTCTTTAAAGCTAACATTGGAATGACATCACAATGTAAAATATTAAAGCCGTATATGAACTGAGTACTGTAATGACGACCATATCTAAAATATAATGTTATATTAAAATTGTTACCTGGTTATCTTCTATATTAAATTCATCCAGAAATGAAATGCAAAAGTGTTGGGAATCCATAATCTGTAAAAAAACCACAATAAATAAACTTTACCATACAACGAAGGCCTTTCGTGGGCAGGGGTTTAAAAAATTTATTTTTATGTTCACAATCTAAACCCATTTTATGGGCACTAACTATGAATATGAGTTGCCCATTTCCAAAACCGGCTAATTGACAAAATTAAAAAATTGAGATTTCTATTGCATTATGTTCATACAGTTGAAAGGCTAATAGTTTTACAGTGCCAAAACCCTCTAGTTTCTTCCCAATTAGATGTAAAAATTAAATATAGTTCCAAAAAGGTCTAATTGCATACAAAAACACTTCCAAAACTGTCTAGTTGCTAATGGTGAAGTTCCAAAATTGCCTAATTACATTTACAGTGTCAAAACTAACTAATTACAGAGCGGCCAATTAGTAAAACTGTTCTATAACTGGATTGTTGCATATTAAAATCTACTTTAACGTGTTTATATAAAGAGTTATAGACCTAAAACTTGTATATTTTCACTATTTACTCAATCTAGAACAATGTCAAGTAATTACATCAGAGAATAGTGCCAGGAATATAAAAAGATGAGGTTTTCTCAAAAGTACAATTAATGAAATTAGCCGGTTTTGGAAATGGAAAACTCATATTATTATTTCAAAAATAATAATTTTGTTGTGAACAAAACGAATTTATATAAATGTGGTCGCATATGTTTTCAACTATTAAAACACTAGGCTTACTGAATGTAATAAACCGTCTCACTTAAAAATTATCGTACTTACCAACGATAGTAACTTGGAAGCAAAGAAGAGTAGTGACCTGGACTATCTCAAGCAAGACCAGTAGAATAACTTGAAATTATTCCTGGGAAGCTTTATATAGATATCGGTAGCCTGTTCTTAGCCAGTCAAATATGCACTTTCGTATTCGCCCAGTAGAACAATCGAATGAAAATATTCGATATAAAATATCGATACTAACAATAAGTTATTTTCATTCGATTATTAGTGTTTTGTAATGAATAGAGATATTGTACAGGGTTTTACATGTTTGATGATTAATGTTATGAGTGTTTGCACATCTCTTTTATTGCTAAGGCAAATTTCCAATCTATATCCCCCATATTGATCTCAATCATAAAACCCCCACACCAATTACTGACCATCAGAATTAATAAAATTGTTACAGCTGTTAGGCAATGAGCAACGATTCATTTGATAAAACAAACAATCGGTTGGTCGGTTGATGATTCGGTGGTTCTGGTCGGTCCGTTTCATATTGTCGTGACGTCATTATCGCCTTCCCAACCAACCGGTTGTCCTATAGGGAAGAAGCTATTACCGTAGTCGGCATGATAAGACCTAGGCCCGTGACCATGATAACTTTTCGTTTTAAGGTCCCCAGACCCCAAAAACACCATTCGTTCGAAACTGTATGTATATATATATATATATATATATATATATATATATATATATATATATATATGTCCGTGAGCACGATAACTCTCGTAAAAATTATCCGATTTTGATGAAATTTGGTATAAACGTGTAAAGCAACATTTATGACTTTAAGTTCGAAAACCAGACAGATCGACCTATCCGAAGGGGTATTTTAGGGGGTTCGGTAACCCAAAAATGGGTTTTTCGAATTTTTTATATATCATTTTGGAAAAAGTCAAATTTTAGTTTTTTCCATTCGATTCAGCTTAAAAAAACACACAATTTGGTATTTTGATCATTTCTCTACGTCAATTGGTTACGGAGATATTGAAAGTGCTAAACACAGTATTTTGACTAATGTTATTATTATGGAGGAAAATAAAAATTTTATATCTTGCTTATTTATGAACGTATACTGAAGAAACTTGGTATACGGCTTCATCTGGTTGTGGACTATTGATATTTGCTCAAAAAACAATTTTTTACCAAAGGCTCCCGTAGCAGCAAACCTGCGTACTCAGCCCACGTTATTCTTATGGAGAATAAGTAACGTGTTATCTGCCTTCATTACGAAAATAAATGAATGAAATTTGGTATGTGACTTTACCTATATGAGTTATATTGATATTTTTATAAAACCCCATTTTTGTATTCCTTGCTTCAGCAAACCTGCATACTCAACCACCATGTTATTCTTATGGAGAATAATTAAAATGTCATAAATCGTTTATTTATGTATGTATATTGATAATACCCCCGTCGCAGCAAACCTGCATACTCAGCGAATTTCCAATGAATTATAACATAACACACTAAGCCACTTAACAGGATTTATAAGAAATATATTCACAAACAAGCGATATTTAAAATATTAATTATTCTCCATAAGAATAACATTGAGGATGAGTATGCAGGTTTGCTGCAACAAGGAACACAAAATAATGGGGTTTTATGCAAAATATCAATAAAACTCAGCTAAGTGAAGTCACATACCAAGTTTCCAACCATATACATTCATAAATAAGCGATATATAACACTTTAATTATTTTCCATAAGAGTAACATGGGGACCGAGTACCTAGGTTTGCTGCTACGGGAACCATAGGTGAAAAATTGTTTTTTTGTGCAAACAACAATAAACCACAACCAGATGAAGCTATATACCAAATTTCGTCAGTTTATGTTCATAAATAAGCGAGATATACAATTTTTCTTTTTCTCCATAAGAATAACATTAGACAACGTACTGTGTTTAGCACTTTCAATATCTCAGTAACCAATTGACGTAGAGCAATGATCAAGATACCAAATTGTTTGTTTTTTTATGCTGAATTCAATGGTGAAAATTAAAATTTGATTTAAAATAAAATTACATGTGGAAACCCCAAAAAAACCATTTTTGGGGTACAAAACCCCCCCAAAACCCCCCTTCGGATGGTGCGATTCATCTGGTTTTCGAACTCGTTCAAATAAATGGTACTTTACACGTTTGTACCAAATTTCATTAAGATCGGACCTCTTTTACGAGAGTTATCGTGCTTACGGACACATATATATGAGTAGCCCATTTGCAAAACCAGTGTTGTCCATACAAACAAAATTTTCAGAAATGGCAAAAAACTGTGGCTAGTTTAATTTAGCAGCCTATGTCTGGATTTTGTTACATTTTTGATTGTAAAAAATATCCTAAAAAGAAGTAGTTGATGGCAAAAATCTGACATTGAAAGTTGACCAGAAAAATAAAAAAAACGTTTTGACATAACGATATTTCAGCAGTTTCGAGAACTTAACGAATTTTGCACCAGTATTGGACATGATGGGTTTTAGTTCTGTATATTTTGCTGTTATATCTTTGGAATATTAACATATTAGTAATGTAAATTTATTGTATTCTTTTATGTTTTTATTGTATTTAAAACATAGAAAAATCTATATCGTGCAAAATGTTTGGGTAAACATAAGATTAAATAGGCCATAGAACTATTTTAATTTAATAAGGACAGTAAAAAATTCATTTTTTAAATTAATACTTATTTTACAAACCTTTTAAATGTTTTACAAAATAAATGAACATTCAATAAACAATTAATTATTGAATAAAATAAAACAGTAAACAAATTATAATGCAACTTGTTCCACTATGTAACCCGCATCGGAGTCTTCATCAACACGTTCCCCATACGGGTACAGGAGCCCTTGTTGCTGAAAGAGTTCTTTGAAGAAAAGAAGCTGTTCTTTATCCTTCCAGTGAGGCATGAAGTGTTTGGAGAGCAGTTTGTTCAAGTCTGTCAACTTTGCTGGTTTCAGCTGGACTCCTTTTTTAATGAGATTGGGATTTATCGAGGTAATTTTCTTCCCTCGCTTTAGCAAGCTTTTCCCTTCACCAATGTTTTGGTTGTAGTGAAGTTCTCCCCTAACAAAACAATTATTTTGAGTTTTCTTTGTTTTTGATACAACAATCCTCTTACACGGCTGTAATTTGAAATGCCAGTTGGCTGGTTTTTTCAGTACTTCAAACACAGCTTTTTTCCAGTTAAGGACCGGACAGTTGTTATTGTCTCCTACTCTGATGACGGTAGCATGTTTCTTAAAGATCTCGATATAGTCCTGGTTAGTTAGGAGGGTACTGTGCTTTTTAACATCTTTTTCGATTTGCGCAAAGACCCCATCAGGGGGGATAAAGGAATGTCCGACAACCGGATATATTACTTTGATAATCTTTAACGGAGGTGGAGAATCATGTACCAAAAACTTAGATATCATGCCGATAAGCATGGTATTCTTATTCTGTCCTCCGCAGCCGTCATGCGGCAACTGTTCCGGTAGGCGCCAACAGCTTAGACGTTATTGACATAATCGCTATTGTCCATTGTTACTATTTCATGTTAAATATACACGAAAATAGGTCCATAAACATTAATAAAATAAAGAAAACTAAACATACGACACTAGTAGAACAAAACAGTCACAAAGAAATGATTTAATTTTACAGAAATAATACATTTTGACTATTGAAAGGAGGTAATTTTGGTTTCTTGGTTCCTTCTGAGTTGGCTAAACTGTCTCTGAAACGTCTATGACCAATGAAAATAAAAGAGAGAAAATAAAATATTTGGAGATAGCAGTAGCCTGCAATGCAGACTAGCAGATCTGTAGAGAAAAAGTAATGTATCCTGGAATGCCCTTCATACCTGAAGGGAAAAATGGCACTAGTCTGCATTGCAGAATACAATAGTGTTTGGCAAATTAAAAATTTATTATTCAGAGTGCTAAGGGATTGTGATTCTATGTCCAATCGTTGCAGAGATATTCAAAGTGCTAAACACAGTACGTTGTCCAATGTTATCCTTATGGAGAATAAATAAAATTTGATATCTCCATTATTAATGAAACTTGGCACGTGGGGTCTCGTAGTACTGGTATATTGATATTTGCACACAAAAAATTGATTTATTGTTGATTATCCCCGTAGCAGCGAACCTGCGTACTCAGCCCCATGTTATTCTTATAGAGAATAATTAAATGCTATGTCTCCCTTAATTATGAACATAAATGAATAAAAACTGGTATATGACTTCATCTAGTTGAGTTATATTTATATTTGCATAAAAACCAATTGTTTGTGTTCCTTGTTTCAGCAAACCTATGTACTCATCACCAATGCTATTCTTATGGAGAATAATTACAATTGTATATATCGCTTATATATGAATATATTTTTATGAAACTTGGTATGCACAAATGAACAAAGCTATTTTTCGTTGTCTCCCACAGGAGATGCGGTTGTGACAACCCCGAAGGTAGCAGTTAAATATGTCAGTAATGTACCCGGATTATTTTAGCGAATTTCCCCTATAGGGAAGAAGCTATTACCGTAGTCGGCATGGTAAGACCTAGGCCCGGGACCATGATAACTTTTCGTTTTGAGGTCCCCAGACCCCAAAAACACCATTCGTTCGAAACTGTATATATCTATATATATATATATGTCCGTGGGTGCGATAACTCTCGTAAAAATAATCCGATTTTGACGAAATTTGGTATAAGCGTGTAAAGCAGCATTTATGACTTTAAGTTCGAAAACCAGACAGATCGGACTATCCGAAGGGGTATTTTTTGGGGGGGTTTGTACCTCAAAAATGGGTTTTTGAGTTTTATACATATAAATTTTGAAAAAGTCAAATTTTAGTTTCTTCCATTGGAATCAGCTTTAAAAGACGCACAATTCGGTGTTTTGACCATTGCTCTACGTCAAATGGTTACAGAGATATTGAAAGTGCAAAAAAAACACAGTACGTTGTCCAATGCTATTCTTATGGAGAATAAGAAAAAATTATAGCTCGCTTATTTATGAACGTATTCTAACAAAACTTGGTATATGGTTTCATCTGGTTGTGGTCTATTGTTATTTTCACAAAAAACCCGATTTTTACCAATAATTCCCGTAGAAGCAAACCTGCGTCCTCAGCCCCCATGTTATTCTTATGGAGAATAAGTAAAATGTAATGTATCCCTTAATTATGAACATAAATTAATAAAACTTGGAATGTTGGTTCACCTAGTTGAGTTCTATTGATATTTGCATAAAAACCCATTTTTGTGTTCCTTATTGCAGCAAACCTGCGTACTCATCTCCCATGTTATTTTTATGGAGAATAATCAAAATGGCATATATCGCTTATTTATGAATTTATATTGATGAAACTTGCTATGTGGCTTCACCTAGTTGAGTAATATTGATATTTACAAGAAACCATATTTTTGTAGCAGCAAACCTGCGTACTCATCCCCAATGTTATTGTTATAGAGAATAATTCAAATTTGATATATCGCTTATTTTTGAATAGATTTTTATGAAACTTGGTATGCGGCTTTATGTGGTATTAAGACTTATATTTTGCATTGGAAATTCGCTGAGTACGCAGGTTTGCTGCGACGGGGGTATTTAATAGATATTATAATACTGTACTTCAAAATAATAAGTAAATCTGACTCATAATTATTATTAAATTAATATTTATTGTATAAAATTATCATAAAATAAATGTTTGGGTGAAGGTTTCGCACGATAAGTTAAAACAAAAATTGAACCAGTGATGTAATGCTGAATTTCACGTTAACAAAAATACAGAATAATTCTTGGTGGTTGTTGAGAAGGAACAAAATAGCTAAATATTCTCTATTCTGTGATGATAATCATAATCTTTACAATTTCATATATGCTGCGTTGCCTTTCCAGGAGTCTTTTTATTTACGTTATGCCTGAAACATCTGTTCTTGCTGTTTAGCTAGCATTTGTTATGATATCATCAGCTGTCATGTTTGTTTTAGCGAATTTCCCCTATAGGGAAAACGACGCTATTACCGTAGTCGGCATGGTAAGACCGATTGTAGGACTAAAGATCCCAGGGTAGCCCGATCAAGGGTCGGTCGTAAAATATTTTGGCGAGGCTTGACTCAGGGTCCTCTCCCTAACACTTAATGGTATAGACTTAATGTTTATGGTATAGACTTAATCATAAAATAAAATTATGACTATCAACTAAGTCCGTACATTACTTTTATTTAAAGTTCCCAAAATTTAATAGTTTGTCCATGTCATTTTTATCGAACTTACTAGCCAACTCGTTGCAGCTTCGAGTAATATTTTTCTATGGCAAAATGGCAACAGTGGCAGCGAACAACCATGCTACAGCCCAATTGTCAATTTATTTGTCCGCTAATATAATTGTGTGTGCTGCATTCTGTGGTTAGCCCGTGCAACTACTACGAATCAAGATCAGCTGTTTGAATTTTCATCAACTCAAAGCAAAGTGAATACTCATAAGGAATACATTGGAACTTTGGGACCCAGCGGGGCGGAACACAGGGGGAATTTCGTAATACCGTTTCTTAGCAAGCGCCTAAGGACAAAGAGGAACCTATATGCCAAATTTCAACTCTGTTGGCCTTATGGAGATTTCGTGATAGGTCGGTCAGTCAGTGATATTTGGATGTTATATATTAAAGATTTCATGACCAATATTATTTTTATTTAAAGTTCCAAAATGTATTCAAACAATTTTTCAATATAATTTACATCGATTTTTTGTTAATAAATTAAATAAACCTATGGGTTTATTTAACCCATTAAATTCCTGTAGCAAAAATGGAGGTTTCATTAAGTTTAAATTCAAGCAAATTTATTCACAGCTTATTGTCGTAAACCAACAAAGAATAACTGCCAAAAGCGCCATTACACGGGTAACGCTCGGCTCGGCCTTGGCTAGCGTTGTTGTGGTTGCATTAACGGCTGCATATGTTAACCTTGTGTCGTCAATTCGCTGATTTTCTGCTAGATAACAGCGCTGGCCGCACGAACCGATTTGTTCATGGCGGGGGAAGAAAGATTTTCTTGATAAGAATTGCGGTCATCGAACCACCCTCCACCCCTTGACTGACCGCTGAGTGGCGGAAGGGTGGTTAGTGGCCTGAGGGCGGTGGGGAGGGGTGTCTTGCGAAAGTCACGCGATTTTTCTCGGGGAGTCCTGATGAATTGGGAAAACCCAGGGTATATTTGCCAATTTGATTAAACATCGCTTTATCATGAATTTAAAACTAAAACTCATTTACGTTGGATAACGTTAAATTAATTATAACAATTTAGAATCTAAAAAATAAACTTAAGCTTGCAAAAGTCGGTTACACAATTTGTGAACTTTGTGACCGTGTAAAACTTGCCAAGTTCTTCAGACTTTCTCGCCTATCGCCTGAATTCGAAACTAAAGTTGAAACAACGTAAATACACACATTGCACACATTGACTACACATCTACAATGTTTCCAAATTCCCAATAATGTTTTATAATGGATTTCGGATTCAAACACCACATATTCAAAAATTGTGGTGTTTGCCCGAGGAATTTAATAAAAGAGTTTGTAGAGAGGTGGGGTTTTACACCTCATAGTTTCATAGATTATAGTTCCGATCAAATTGTGTTACAAAACTCCCCAAGTAGACTTATTGTAAGCTAAGTACTGATTATAAACTTGTTTCAAAATGCCTATTACACACTTTTACCAGTAAAGTTTTGAGTCAAACAAAATTTAAATCTTACAGCTCGTTAATTATGTGAAATTGACACATTATATACATACATAAATTAGCATACAAATGCTCCTGTTCAGCAGGAAGCCCATTTTATTGTAGACTACCCGCTATAGCAAGTTGTACTTCTTTCGAGGAGTCTCTTTTCCCGCAAAATTCTCTGTAATAAATCTACCTCTAGTTATTTTCTTCCTGTGTAAACGCTAACCACAAACTGGAATTTTGGTTTTTAATTTTCTCACGCGGAATGTTCTCCTCTACTTTAGCAAACACACTGAGGAGACCTAACGGTTAGCGTCTTGTGCTTCGGTCCAAGAGGTCACAGCAGACACCCCCGACAGCCTTTGGAGGCCTTGTACTAGTTTGGACCGTTTTCACTTTAAACCAGTCTTCAACATTCGAAAAAAACATGCCTCTGGTGTAGAAACACAACAAATCATTTCTACCTGATTTTCTCCCTTACAAACCGCACGTCAACAAAATATGTTCAAACCTTAATCTTCCTGATTTCATTCCACTTCATAATCAGTTCATCCGACTTCAGTATCAGATATTTTGGGAAGGCCAACTTTGACGTCCGTTGAAACAAAGACTACCGAAATACCCGGCATTATGCAGAACCGATATTGACCGCTGGGCCGCTGGGGGTTTGCAATGGTAAATGACGGCGTCGGTGCCTTAATGCGATCAGATAGCGAGCGACCGCCCTCCGACACGCTCTCAGTGTAGGGGGCCGCCCACTGTGCCATTGACAGCCCACGGGGGCCGGGCCGTTACGCCTTGACGAGTAGGAGGGTTGCGGCCGCCCACTGTGCCATTGACGGCCCACGGGGGCCGGGCCGTTACGCCTTGACGAGTATGAGGGTCGCGGCGGTGTGCACAGAAGGGTCACGCGCGAGGATGTGAAGTGTCGCGGGCGGGGGCAGCAACAGGTGGGAGGGTGGTGGTGTAGTAGGAGTACAGGTAGTGCCGACTGTGATGAAGTACGGGGGGGAGGGATAGCGAAAGTGAACGGGTGAGAGGGTGTTGTATAGTGGCTGTAGTAGGAGTACGGATTGTGCCGACTACGATGAAGTAGGAGGGGAGAGAAGTCCAGGCAGAGCCGACTATGATGAAGTAGGAGGGGGGAGGGGAGGGCAAAGGTGGGCAGGTGGGAGTAATGGGTTTAGTAGGAGTACAGGTAGTGCCGATCACGATGAAGTAGGAGGGGAAGGGATGACGAAGTCCTGGGATCTTCTGTCAAGCCTCGAAAAACAGGTATACGGCACTCGGGCCTCAGCCTCTACCTGCCAGTATTTCCTAATAATCTAGAATTTAAAAAATACAACAAATAAATGACAAATATTAATTTACCATCAAAATGTTTAAATACCCCCATCGCAGCAAACCTGCGTACTCAGCAAATTTCCTATGAATGAATATATTTCTTACTACCACATAAAGCCACTTACCAAGTTTCATAAAAATACTTAAATAAATAAGTGATATATAGCATTTTATTTATTCTCTATAAGAATAACATTAGGGCTGAGAACGCAGGTTTGCTGCAACGAGGAAGATAAAAATGCGGGTTTTTTACAATTATCAATATAACTCAACCGGGTGAAGCTATATACCAAGTTTTAATGATTTACGTTCATAATTAAGGGAGATATAAAGCTTTCCGTATTCTCCATAAGAATAACATTAGGGATGAGAATGCAGGTTTGCTGCTAAGAGGATAATCAACAAAAAATCAATTTTTTGTGGAAATATCAATATACCAGTACTAGGTGAAGCCACCTACCAAGTTTCATCAATATACGTTCATAAATAATCGAGATATCAAATTTTAAATATTCTCCATAAGGATAACATTGGACAACATACTGTGTTTAGCATTTTGAATATCACGGCAACGGTTGGACGTAGAATCACAATTTAAACACCAAAATGATTGTTTTGTAGAGCTAAACTGATTGGTAAAAGCAAATGTGAAGTTTACATAGAAATGAACTGAGGAAAAGCCAAAAACCTTTTTCCCATAAGATTAACATGGGAGCTTTTATGAGCAGGTTTTTTGGATTTTCTCCGCAACCACTTAACCTAGGTTAATAATTCAAAATACCATATTATTTGTTTTTTAAGCTCTATAACATGGTCAAAACCAAAATTAAGTTTTTCAAAAATTTTAGGGTGAAAAATGCAAAAACTGATTTTTGAAAAATTTAAAATCCCCATAAACTCCCTTCCCGTGGTCCGATATTTCTGGTTTTCAAACTTAAAGTCATGAATGTCACTTTACACATTTGAGCCAAATTTCATCGAAATCGGACGTTTTTACTCAAGTTATCACGGTAACGGACACATATATACAAGGTGTACATAAAGTCCCGCACGGGTTTAATATTTTCTGAACGATAACAGATAAATCAATAAGATTTGGTACATCAATACTACACTTAAAAATTTACTTTTTGAAGGAACTATCAGTTTTCTGACATATCATGGGGACGTCCCGCAAGGAGTCAGAAGGAAATCTTAAATAGGAGCAGAGGTCAATATGCACATCACTTTAAAGGGCTTATCTAGCAGAGTTGAATGCCGCAAACCGCACTAAAAAAGGTTGATCCAGTAAAAAATGTTTTATTAAAAAAAGATAAGATCTTTCTAATTGTTACTGTTACCAGTTTTTCCCCGTTATCAATAGATTTGGACCAAATTTGAAAACCTTGAGGATAACTAACGTCATAATTCACTTCTGTATTGACAGGCATAATGTAGTATTTAGATGCAGTATTCATTTTAGTTGCAGTTTTGCTTTAATGGGATTGTGGCTACTAATAAAATGTAACCAAGTTCAGTAAAACCTTTGAACAACCGCCAATTTTTACTGGATCAACCTTTTTTAGTGCGGTTTTGCAGCATTAAACTCTGCTAGATAAGCCCTTTAAAGTGATGTGCATATTGACCTATGATCCTATTTAAAATTTCCTTCTGACTCCTTGCGGGACGTCCCCATGATATGACAGAAAACTGATAGTTCCTTCTAAAAGGAGATTTTTTGGTGTAGTGTTGATGTACCAAATTTTATTGATTTATCTCTTATCATTCAAAAAATATTAATCCCGTGCGGGATTTTATGTACACCTTGTATAAATTTGAACGAATAGTGTTTTTGGCATCTGGGGACCTCAAAACAAAAAGTTATCATGGTATCGGGCTTAAGTCTTACCATGAGACCAAAATTTCCTCCATTTTTAATTTTTTGAGGAGATTAAATTTAAATTTGTATTTTTTGTTGATTTTCCTGGGGGTACAAGAAAATAAACTCTAATCTAGCTCCTGTGTTCCATTTACAGAAGTATATCTGTTCATTCGGCTAGTCTTCACACAGTTATACAGAAAGTCACAAAAATGCATAGCGCGCTATGCAGAACCGGATTCTACATACAAAAACAAATCGAAAATGTATAGTAACATTTTTGCGATTTCGCATTAGTTTAGTCGTAATCCGCCATTTTGTATTTTTTGAAAATAATTAATAATTCAAAAACCATTCGAGATATTTTTTTTTAATTGGTATAAAATTTAAGTTCCTAATTTTAAACATTTTCCCAAAACAATTTTTATTTAACTTATCAAATTTTAAATGGCCGCTATTTTGAAATTTATTATAAAAAATGCCATAACTTTTTTGTTTATTACGGTAATACGGTATTACGGTTTTTGTTTGTTAATAACGGTAATAGCTTCTTCCCTATAGGGGAAATTCGCTAAAACTCGAACAGCACTTGTACCCGCCTCCTGTTAGTGATGGGACAAACGACTGATTTTAACCATCCGATGGTTTTTCCATTCATCCAATCCTTTCAGATGGATGATTCATCGGATAGTTTCTTATTGGTAGTGGGGGTACTGCCGATGGCCCAGCTTCCCGCGCTCAGGTTCGGAGGATTCACCTGTTCAGTGGACGGATAGATGAAACATCCAAACGCGGGGTTCAGATGTTTCGCCTGATTCATCGGATGGTTTCTCTTTGGCAGTAGGGGAGCCAGGGGAGCTGCCTGCGCTGCTGTGTGGAAGATTCATCTGTTTAATGGATGGATAGGTACACGGGTGTTTTAGATGTTTCGTGTGAATGAATTATTATTTGTTTGATTGTTGGCTTCATCTTATTTATGTAATATACTCCGATTAAACTGCTTTAATTCCTCTAAAATTTAATTTATTTTGTTAAAATATCCGCTTCATATGTTTTAATAGATCAATAGATGAATCGCGCATATGCGGGTTTTAGATATTTCACCTGAATAAATAATTGTACAATTATTTGGTTGTTTCAGCCTATAAATCTACTTCACACCGAACTGTTTTAATTCATCCAACTTTTAATTGAACATTTTCTTATCAACAATAATTATTAATTGGCATCAAATCGCCCAATATTTATTGTAACTGATATTTAATTAAAAGTTTGTAAAATACAACATTTTATTTACGATCGTAATCCTGCGATTTTGAAAAGTGCATGGATATTTTTAACAACAAAACCACCGCATAGATTATTATAATAAAGTGTTTAGTCAACAAATAAACCTTTGATTAGTAATCAGATTAAGTAATCCTATACATAACATCTAAAGTTTAACCTACTACTGCCGTGCTATCAGGAATAAAATTAAAAACTACTCAACACACGCAGATGGCAAGTAGATGAATAAATATTGTCAGACGTTTCTAACGCAAGGGAATGATTTGTTCGAACGGATAGTTTTTGAATGGATGGGATGAAACTACTGTAACAGATGGTTCATCCGTAAATGAATGGATGAATCATCCAGATGAAAACTAGAGTCTCCATCGGACGAATGAATTGCCGCTCAACAACCGGATGAATCGTTTGTTTTCATCCGCTGGTGGGGTCCATATCACTACCTCCTGTTTCAGTTTAGTGCAGAGTGTCTAGTAAGACGTGTTCTAATAGTGAAGAAGAAAAAGAAGTTTGATACATTGTTGGCATGTCAGGTAAATATTAAGTTACGAACAGTTGAAAAGGAATTATTATTATATTTATAATAAACTCTTAGTCGAACAGTTAATTATTATTAAAGATAGCTGTAGTAGTGTTTCAAAATCCAAACACAAACAATGTTATAAAGATTGTGTTATTTAAAAACTTCGTGGAAATGGCGACAAAATGGGTTTTAAAGAAACTTTTCATTTTAAAACAGGTGGTTTAACAAATACAAAATTTATCTTATGAAACTCTGACTCCGAATAGAACTAAAAATTAAATACAGAACATTATGGAACTTTACTTTGTGAAACACTATACAGAGTGTCTCTGAACTCTCTACCAACCTTTTTAGGTATTATTCCTGGACCATAGACAAGCCAAAATATCATATTCAAAATTTCGAAAATCTAATGACACCAAATTTACGGAAATCGGTTCATAAATAATGGAGAAAATCCATTTTTAAGATATTGCATTCTTGTCAATACCAACTGTTATCATGTGACATCGCTGCTAGTGAGCCACGTCGATCAGCTGTTTCAATTATAATTCCACCAAACAGCTGATTAAAACATTAATCAGCTGTTATTAAGTTCATTTGCACCAATCACCTGATTGATACCCTTACGATTCCCAGGGTTCACTAATGCTTCAAATAAAACATAAAATATCAAATACCCCCGTCGCAGCAAACCTGCGTACTAAGCGAATTTCCAATGCCTAATATATGTCTTAATACCATATAAAGCCGCATACCAAGTTTCATAAAAATATATTCACAATAAGCGATTTTAATTATTCACCATAAGAATAACATTGGTAATGAGTACGTAGGTTTGCTGAAACAAGGAACACAAACCATTGGTTTTTATGCAAATATAAATAGAATTTAACTAGGCGAACCCACATACCAAGTTTCATCAATATTCAATCATAAATAAGCGCTGTATAACATTCTAGTTATTCTCCATAAGAATAACATGGGGGCTGAGAAAGCAGGTTTGCTGCAACAAGGAAAAATGGGTTTTTATATAATTATCAGTATAACTCAACCAAGTGAAGCTAAATACCAAGTTTTATTAATTTATGATCATAATTAAGGGAGTCATTACATTTTACTTATTCTCCATAAGAATAACATGGGGGCTGAGTACGCAGGTTTGCTGCTACGGGAATAATCAACAAAAAATCTATTTTTTTGCAAATATCAATATACCAGTACTACGTGAAGCCACATACGAAGTTTCATCAACATACATTCATAAATAATCAAGATATAAAATGTTATTTATTCACCATAAGGATAACATTGGACAACGTACTGTGTTTAGCACTTTGAATATCTCTGCAACGGTTAGGCGTAGAATCACAATTTAAGCAACAAAATGATTTTTTGTGGAACTGAACAGATTGGTAAAAGCAAATGTGAAGTTTACATTAAAATAAACTGAGGAAAAGCCAAAAACCTTTTTCCCATAAGATTAACTTGGGAGATTTTATGAGTATGTTTTTTGGATTTTCTCCACAACCTCTTAACCTAGGTTAATAATTCAAAATACTATCTTATTTGTTTTTTTAAGCTCTATAACATGGTTAAAACCAAAATTAAGTTTAAAAAAAAATTTAGGGTGAAAAATGCAAACAATTGATTTTTGGAAAATTTAAAACCCCCATAAACCCCCCTTCCCATTGTCCGATTTTTCTGGTTTTTCAAACTTAAAGGCATGAATGTCATTTTACACATTTGAGCCAAATTTCATCGAAATCGAACGTTTTTTACTCAAGTTATCATGTTAACGGACACACACACATATATATATTTATAGTGGTCGTCCAAACAGGTTTCAGTTGGTATGTCTAACCATTAATTGAGTCTCTTTTACGAGATTGAAATCAGAGGCAGTTATTCAATCTCTTTCCGTATGTATCCTACAATCTACACTCCTTTCAAACAGGATGGCGTCGACAAGAATCGTGATCCGTCAATACAAGCTCTTTTTCACTTTTTTAAGTTGTATATGTATACACCATTTGAAACTCTTTTTCATCGTCCAATTCAATCTCTTGCTTTTCAATTTCAGAAATTGTTTTGTATTCAGATCAGTCAATTACAACTCCCTTATCCACCATTTCAACCTCGTAAACATACCAAACAATGTAACGCCCAAAGCAAAATACGTAACAGCCAGAACAACACAACCAGTCATCCGGTCGACTGAAAGCCCCCCCCCCAGAGCGAGATGTATCAGTAGAAACGATAGGCAGTGGGGGTATGCCAGTTTGAGACAGACATCCACCAGGCCAGGATGTCTCGTTACCCGCGACTCGCTTTTTATGAGAATTATAGTAAAGCATTGGATCCAGTGTCAAAAACAAAATGGAAGAAGGTGATGGAACAAAATTACGATTTCTATCGGGCTTACAGCACGCTAAGCGTTTCACTTTACAAATTATTTAAACTTCATTTGGAATGTAAACCGGACAGTTTGAAAAAGTTGGCAGCTGCAGTGGTTATACAGACAGTCGTTGATAGCGCATCAGCGGGCGACTTTGATAAAATAACACGTCCAGGTGAATTCCTCGTTAGCCATATACCTCGAACGCTGTGCTCATTTATTGACAACTTCTATACCCGGCTCATCTGCGCCGAGACGGTGTTTCGAGTGGACTTCTTCAACTTCTATTTTTGGTGCGAAGGACCACTGGATAATCAAAGCGGACTTAAGGGGATTCGTTTTGATTTAATCAGCTATTGTCCCGAGAGTAATATCGCCTACTTCCGACGTGCACCCAACAATCTAAGAGGGTCATGCTCGATCACTGGATTTCACATCAATTGGAATCTCCCAAGCGGAATCGCCGTCGAGGGCTACTCGTATCTTTGGAAACGACTATCCGTCAAGCAGCTGATGGACAAATTGCTCCGCGGCAACGAACATCGGCTCGAGTTGGAAGTTTTAACGGTCACGATACAGTTCGGCAACCCTTATATCTTCATGGACTTCCATCTTCCGCCTATCGACTAGTGGTAAAAATAATAATAATTTATATCTTCAAGGAATAAAATGTAGACACATCTAATATGCGTAGTACCTTATTAATCATTCTCCTTTTTATTCCTATTTTTTTCGCCGAATCCCGAATAATGCCGTTTCTCTATCAGAACCATTGTGTTATTCGTATTTCATACAAAATGGGCTCAAATGACAAACTTTATCAATTCAGTTATAATATTAACATTTATTTACAGTTTTTATAAAGTGTATAGAAACCGCCAACCTAAATTGCACATTGTGAACCTAGATGTCATGGATTGCCGGACAGCTTCAAATTTAGTATTCTCTTGGATGACCGCAGCCGCCTCTAAAATTCTACCGATCAGGTCCAGTTCATTTTCCACAGGTGTTGAATAAACAAGTTTCTTCATTCTCCCCCAAACGTAGAAATCTAGGGGAGTTAGTTGATATTTTATGTTTTATTTGAAGCATTAGTGAGCCCTGGGAATCGTAAGGGTATCAATCAGGTGATTGGTGCAAATTAACTTAATAACAGCTGGTTAATGTTTTAATCAGCTGTTTGGTGGAATTATACTTGAAACAGCTGATCGACGTGGTTCACTAGCAGCGATATCACATGATAACAGTTGATATTGACAAGAATGCAATATCTTAAAAATGGATTTTCTCCGTTATTTATGAACCGATTTCCGTAAATTTGGTGTCATTAGATTTTCAATTACATCCTCTAAATAAAACAAAATTAATGTAATTTTTTTAGTATGAGCGGTTTTTAAGATATTTACGTTTGAAAACTTTAGGCAGCCACCATTTTGAAATTAATGATTGTAAAAAAATAATTTTTTTCTGTAATTAGGTCTTTAGGGAATAAAGCTAAATACCAAATTTCATTTAATTATAACTAGCCGTTCTCGAATTAAAATTCCCTATATCAAAAAAAGTCTATATCAAAAAAGAGGATCAAAGTCAAATTCCATGAAAACTAGCAACTGAACCAAAATTTTACAAGACATATAATTTAAAGCATTTTGTTATCAAAATCCAATGACATTTTTACTGTAAACATCGGTTAATAAACGAAAAAGTGATGACAATTTTTTATAATAAATTTCAAAATTAGCGGCCATTTAAATATTTCAAAGTCAAATTCCATGAAAATTAGCAACTGAACCAAACATTTACAAGACGTATAATTTAAAGCATTTTGTTATCCAAATCCAATGACATTTTTACTGTAAACATCGGTTAATAAACAAAAAAGTTATGGCATTTTTTATAATAAATTTCAAAATAGCGGCCATTTAAAATTTGATAAGTTAAATAAAAATTGTTTTGGGAAAATGTTTAAAATTAGGAACTTAAATTTTATACCAATTAAAAAAAAATATCTCGAATGGTTTTTGAATTATTAATTATTTTCAAAAAATACAAAATGGCGGATTACGACTAAACTAATGCGAAATCGCAAAAATGTTACTATACATTTTCGATTTGTTTTTGTATGTAGAATCCGGTTCTGCATAGCGCGCTATGCATTTTTGTGACTTTCTGTATAACTGTGTGAAGACTAGCCGAATGAACAGATATACTTCTGTAAATGGAACACAGGAGCTAGATTAGAGTTTATTTTCTTGTACCCCCAGGAAAATCAACAAAAAATACAAATTTAAATTTAATCTCCTCAAAAAATTAAAAATGGAGGAAATTTTGAACATGTCAAAATAGTGTCTTTGTATTTGAGGTGTAGCGGTCTGTATTTGGGTTGTAGTAGTCGAACGTATAATCCTCAAAATACGGAGACCACCACGACCCGCTTATTTGAGATGATCTATAACTTTGGTCTTATGACTTTTTGTAGTATCTCGTCTCCTACGCCCTTAGGTAGCACTATGTCTTTTAATTTTTGGGATATTTTCGAGATTTTGTAGTGGTTTTAAATTTGGTCTTATGTTAGTATAATTGTTGGAGGCCTAATTATTACTGGGAACGAAATATGTTTTCATCACCCTAAGTACATAGCGTTTCAGGAACTATATTGTTAAGTTGATATTTGTGTTTTTATTGATAAAATGTACATCAGTGCAGCTCTCACAACACGAGGTCGTTGGAAGGAGCAGCTTGAAGTTGCGATCATACTTCCATCCTCCTGTCGATTCCAGGAAGATGTTGACCGCTCCACGGTGGCCCTAGTTGGTGTGAATAAAAACCTGGTAGTGCAAGTAACTGTGAAACAGGGGACTGACACAGATCCGAGGGCAGCCAACGGAGCAAGAAGTGACGGAGAAGGCAACCAACTACGGTCGTAGCACAGTTGATAGCAGGCCAACCATACAAGGTAATATACGCAAACATATCACGAAATAAAAGTATAACACAAAAAACTCTAAGCCCCAACCAGCAGGCCGACGGATGTCAGACCACCAGGCTTGCCAACACGTATATTCCACTTTAACAAAAAACACACTCTAACACGCCCCAACGGGCAGGCCGACGGTCGTCAGACCACCAGGCTTTCCAACACGTAAATTCCAACCTAACACGCCCAACCGGCAGGCCGACGGTCGTCAGACCACCAGGCTTGCCAACACGTTTATTCCAATTTAACACAAAACACACTCTAACATGTCCCACCGGCAGGCCGACGGTCGTCAGACCACCAGGCTTGCCAACACGTTTATTCCAATTTAACACAAAACACACTCTAACATGTCCCACCGGCAGGCCGACGGTCGTCAGACCACCAGGCTTGCCAACACGTTTATTCCACTTTAACACAAAACACACTCTAACATGCCCAACCGGCAGGCCGACGGTCGTCAGACCACCAGGCTTGCCAGCACGTAAATTCCGCCCTATCACGCCCGACCGGCAGGCCGACGGTCGTCAGACCACCAGGCTTGCCAACACGTTTATTCCACTTTAACACAAAACACACTCTAACATGCCCAACCGGCAGGCCGACGGTCGTCAGACCACCAGGCTTGCCAACACGTTTATTCCAATTTAACCCAAAACACACTCTAACATATCAAACCGGCAGGCCGACGGTCGTCAGACCACCAGGCTTGCCAACACGTAAATTCCACCCTATCACGCCCAACCGGCAGGCCGACGGTCGTCAGACCACCAGGCTTGCCAACACGTTTATTCCACTTTAACACAAAACACACTCTTACATGTCCAACCGGCAGGCCGACGGTCTTCAGACCACCAGACTTGCCAACACGTTTATTCCACTTTAACATAGAACACACTCTAACATGCCCAACCGGAAGGCCGACGGTCGTCAGACCACCAGGCTTACCAACACGTAAATTCCACCCTAACACAAAACACACTCTAACATGCCCAACCGGCAGGCCGACGGTCGTCAGACCACCAGGCTTGCCAACACGTTTATTCCACTTTAACACAAAACACACTCTAACATGCCCAACTGGCAGGCCGACGGTCGTCAGACCACCAGGCTTGCCAACACGTTTATTCCAATTTAACCCAAAACACACTCTAACATATCAAACCGGCAGGCCGAAGGTCGTCAGACCACCAGGCTTGCCAACACGTAAATTCCACCCTAACACGCCCAACCGGCAGGCCGACGGTCGTTAGACCACCAGGCTTGCCAACACGTAAATTCCTCCCTAACATGTCCAACCGGCAGGCCGACGGCCGTCAGACCACCAGGCTTGCCAACACGTTTATTCCACTTCAACACAAAACACTCTAACATGCCCAACCGGCAGGCCGACGGTCATCAGACCACCAGGCTTGCCATCACGTTTATTCCACCCTAACACAAAACACACTCTAACATGCCCAACCGGCAGGCCGACTGTCGTCAGACCACCAGGCTTGCCAACACGTAAATTCTACCCTAACACGCCCAACCGGCAGGCCGACGGTCGTCAGACCACCAGGCTTGCCAACACGTTTATTCCACTTTAACACAAAACACACTCTAACATGTCCAACCGGCAGGCCGAAGGTCGTCAGACCACCAGGCTTGCCAACACGTAAATTCCATCCTATCACGCCCAACCGGCGGGCCGACGGTCGTCATACCACCAGGCTTGCCAACACGTTTATTCCACTTTAACACAAAACACACTCTAACATGTCCAACCGGCAGGCCGACGGTCGTCAGACCACCAGGCTTGCCAACACGTTTATTCCACTTTAACACAAAACACACTCTAACATGTCCAACCGGCAGGCCGACGGTCGTCAGACAACCAGGCTTGCCAACACGTTTATTCCACTTTAACACAAAACACACTCTAAAATGCCCAACCGGCAGGCCGACGGTCGTCAGACCACCAGGCTTGCCAACACGTTTATTCCACTCTAACATGTCCAACCGGCAGGCCGACGGTCGTCAGACCACCAGGCTTGCCAACACGTAAATTCCACCCTATCACGCCCAACCGGCAGGCCGACGGTCGTCAGACCACCAGGCTTGCCAACACGTTTATTCCACTTTAACACAAAACACACTCTAACTTGTCCAACCGGCAGGCCGACGGTCTTCAGACCACCAGACTTGCCAACACGTTTATTCCACTTTAACATAGAACACACTCTAACATGCCCAACCGGAAGGCCGACGGTCGTCAGACCACCAGGCTTGCCAACACGTAAATTCCACCCTAACACAAAACACACTCTAACATGCCCAACCGGCAGGCCGACGGTCGTCAGACCACCAGGCTTGCCAACACGTTTATTCCACTTTAACACAAAACACACTCTAACATGCCCAACCGGCAGGCCGACGGTCGTCAGACCACCAAGGCTTGCCAACACGTTTATTCCAATTTAACCCAAAACACACTCTAACATATTAAACCGGCAGGCCGAAGGTCGTCAGACCACCAGGCTTGCCAACACGTAAATTCCACCCTAACACGCCCAACCGGCAGGCCGACGGTCGTTAGACCACCAGGCTTGCCAACACGTAAATTCCTCCCTAGTATGTCCAACCGGCAGGCCGACGGTCGTCAGACCACCAGGCTTGCCAACACGTTTATTCCACTTTAACACAAAACACACTCTAACATGCCCAACCGGCAGGCCGACGGTCATCAGACCACCAGGCTTGTCATCACGTTTATTCCACCCTAACACAAAACACACTCTAACATGCCCAACCGGCAGGCCGACTGTCGTCAGACCACCAGGCTTGCCAACACGTAAATTCCACCCTAACACGCCCAACCGGCAGGCCGACGGTCGTCAGACCACCAGGCTTGCCAACACGTTTATTCCACTTTAACACAAAACACACTCTTACATGTCCAACCGGCAGGCCGATGGTCGTCAGACCACTAGGCTTGCCAACACGTAAATTCCATCCTATCACACCCAACCGGCGGGCCGACGGTCGTCAGACCACCAGGCTTGCCAACACGTAAATTCCATCCTAACACGCCCAACCGACAGGCCGACGGTCGTCAGACCACCAGGCTTGCCAACACGTTTATTCCACTTTAAAACAAAACACACTCCAACATGTCCAACCGGCAGGCCGACGGTCGTCAGACCACCAGGCTTGCCAACACGTTTATTCCACTTTAACACAAAACACACTCTAACACCCCTAAACGGATTAAATAAACTAAATATTTATCTTAATATATGTTTTTCATGTACCATTTCGGAGTTTTTTACTTCTTTGGTGAAGAATACAGCAATGAAGACCAAAACGCCAAGTGGGAGCGCCAGCCTGACGCCACCAGAACCAACGGCTGAGCCCCCTGCCATCACGCAGCCCTGCCCAGCCAAGGACGTTGCCGGTCGGAACTTCGGCCAAAAAAATATTGTCAAGACTTATATGTATAAAATATGTTAACAAATATATGGACTATTGAAGGACAGGATGTTTTTATTTCTCTTTCTCGTATATCTCTACGGTTTCAATATAACGTTTTCTTAGTTAACCCATTGAAGATCATTTTGTTTACACGAAACTCCATCTTTGACGTTTCTTCGATCAGACTCTGTAATCTTTCCACAATTACGTGTACTATCTCGTAAAGCTCAAAGTCAATAATTACATCCTCCAGAGATTCAGGAGAACATCCTAAGAAATATGAAACGGATTTTATGCGTATTTATACCCGGAATAAAAGGTTCCGAGTTGTGGTGTAGTCGATGTGGAAAAAGAGCGTGGCCACCAGAGTTTATAAAAAATACACTGAATGTCATTATGCGCATATTGCGTAACGGACTCGGCACAAACGTGGACCAACTCTTGAACAACAAAGAATATGAGTGTCTAACTAGACACGACAAAACACCGACACGTGTCATCGATCGCGTCTCTTGTGGTCTATACTCTCGTGATGTGTATGAAACTTTTTTGAATCGTTTAAAGATCGATTTAACCGTTGAAACGAATGAATGTAATTCGGAATTCCGTTTTAAGACATTTCCTTACGACTGGACGCGTAGTAACGTAGAAACGGCGCACAGATTGTATTACATGCTAGATGAATCGGCTAAAGAGTACGACGTGATCATACTGATAGCTCACAGCATGGGTGGGTTTATTTGTGGATACATGCTAGAACACGTACTGAATGATAGAGAATGTGTGAACGACGGAATAAAATCGAGGCGGTTATTAGCGTCTAAAATAGAACTGTTTTGTGGCGTTGGCGTGCCACATTACGGCTGCGTTAAATCTCTACATTATCTAGTCGACCCGGACGGATATCCTTTTACCCGATACTGCCGTAGGATCGCAAGCCTTTACGAAATGATTCCTTTTAGCGACTTGGTCAAACAAATTGAAGGACTGAAAGACGCATATAGTAAAAAACACCAGAGAAAGAAACACTCGATCGGCGATGTTATTTCTAAAAAAACAACTGTGAACGAAAAGAACCGTCGTCGTAGTGACATATTTATGCGTGATGGAGAAGACATAGCGATCGACCCAACGTTTTGGCGCTTGGTAGTTCCACCCGAAAGAGAAACGGGTGACGACGCGATCGAAGCTCTTACCGCGATCGAAGCTCTTATGTGTGGCAGGTTTCCCGAACTTGCCACACATTCGGACATGCTCAGCAGCGGTTTACAGTTTCACGAGTCGTTGAATTCCGACCGCAAACCAAGCTGCTGTGTGTACGTTTTGGTGAATGCGACCGGTGTCGTTAGTCCGTCAAGAATCGATAAACAAGGAAATCTCGAGAGACATTGTGAAGGTGGAGACGGCACGGTTGTTCCATAGTGAGTCGAAAGAAAAACAAGAAAACGGGGAGTGACCGCGAAGAAGATAACGGGCAAATTAGGATTTATGCGAAAAACATACACGTGAAGATGTTACGTGACATCAACTTGATTACGCCTATCAAAACCATCATGAATCGCAAAGGGGACGCGCTTGACACCATCTGGAATATGATCCAACCCGACAAACGAGTAGAGTTTGTGGCGCCTTCATATGTCATTAGTGAAGGTGTTTACCGCGTTGAAATTTATAGCGGCACCGACGACCTCTGTATTATACACTTTACTAAGGTAAAAAAACGAAATAACGACACTATTTCACATAGCGTCGATCCGGGAAATCCATTGATACTGGTCGTACGACCAGAAACACCGCACAACAAAAGGAGAGATAAATCCGTCCGTATCACGTTTAACACACTAGGTTATAGCGAGTCATGGAATGGTCTCCGCGTAGTTTTATCCGGACGCTACAAACCAATTTCATTTGGTGCGGAGAACCTACAGTCGTGGTGAACGAAGCTAATTCCATTTACAGAGTTACGGGATGCCCACAAGGTTACTTGTACTTTCTACACATCCCAAATCTAATTCGGCGAACAACGCTTTTCTTAGGTAAAAAATTGTACACGAAACCAAAGTGCAATGTTGTAGCGCGAGTACATTTCGCTTTATTAGAAATTATGAATATCATAAATTCGTGAGGTGAAAAATTATTTATTTTTTCTAAATATTCCCCAACGATCCAACAACGCGGTGAGATAGGCGATCAGTTCTTCAACGGATTTCATCTTAGGTGATTCCGCATACGTACAATTCACCTTTTCCATTAAACGCCTAGTCTTCATCGCGGGGGTTTCTCCGTAGACAAATGGATCGCCGTCTTAATGTATCGATCCGTAACGCAGTCGTCTCTTGTTCAATTAGTGCATTCGTTCGGTCGGTTGGGTATGGGGATTCCGAGAAGTTTGCTATCAACACTTCCATTTCTTCGATGAAATGTTTATTTGAATAAATGTTTTCTGAATGTACAATGGCGGCGACTCGTTTGGCAACCTCGAACACGGCATCCGATACACGTTTGCCGCGTGAATATTCTTCTCTCTTCCTATGTGTTTCGTCTTCCTTTTCATTAGGAGTTTCTGTACGAAGTGGCAATCGTATCTTGTACAAACGACCGTTTGCAGGTTCTTTGAAACACGAATACACCGCATCAGAGGTTTCCAACGACTGTAGATTCATCACTTGTCTGGCCCGTCGTCAAAAAAAACTATTGCCGCTGCGGAAACGGATAGCAAGAGCCACGTCCGATGATTGAAGACTGTTATCGATGTGACGAAAACGAACAGTATTACCACGCACCACGAAAAGTCGGTCGACTTGGGTGAATCGAAGTCCGAATCATCGGACAACTCGTCTACCGAGTTGTATAATACGGGAGTATCCAAGGTAGCTGTCGAGTCGGCGTTATAGCATAAACCGTCGTCGACATCGCGTATCAGGCCGGTGTGTTTGTACCAATAAATCGTACTCCCCTCGCTGTTGATGCGGCGCGATCGGGCGTGGATTGTACCTAATAGCATGTCGTAGGTCGAGTCTTTTGCGTTATCGAGAAATCTGGTATTAACTATCCATTCAGATGGCTCCAACAACAAACGTTGGAGTCCGATGAGACGTTGAGTCATGACGAATTCGGTTTTGGCCAGCGCGCGTAACAGACGATCGGAGTAGTTATGTAAGTGTAGTGTTTCATGGTTAATTGACATGTTAGTTAAAATTTATTTGTAAGTGAAAATTCGTCCTTTTAGTGAACTAGTGGGTGTATGGTAAGTGAACGATTCATTGTGAACGAGTCTGTGAGTGAACTAGTGAGTGTGTGTGTATGGGTGTGTGGGGGGTTAGTTAGTGTATATGATGGGGTAAGGGTAGTGGGATATGGGTATTGTAAGGGTATTGTAAGATTACTTGGATAATGGTGGGATATGTATGTGTCAAGGTTATGGCAAGGGTAGGGTAATGGTACTTGAATGGTGTTATATTGGTTACTTGGATAAGGATATGATAGGGGTGTTATTAATGTTACTAGGAGAGGTGTGGGAGTATGTGATGGTATGTGATGGTATGATGGTTTTATATGGTATGTGACGATGGAGGGTAATGAGGGGTTAATGTGAAGAGGATATGAGAGATTTATTTTTTGTGTAATTTTACAGTATCTATTACTCTGTTATAGTATGCGTATATTTTTAAAGTATCTATAGTATATTTTTGTAATTTTCAAAACTAAATGATTGAGAATCTTTTAGAGTTCTGTAACCATATGTTTTTACATATTAGCAAAGTATGGGGTTATTAGACCTAGACGTGAAGGGTGAATCTTGTTTTTTTTAGAGAATATGTGCAATGCGTGTTTGTGTATTTTTAAAACACAAATATACACAAATATATTAGTTTATACATATTTTTGAACGTGTGCGTGGCTAAATTATACAGAGTATGTACAGACATTGGTATAGGATGATGTTTTTAAACCTTATAGTTGCAGTGTGTGTAGACACTTGTGACCACTTTCACACCAGCACACGGTTGAGTGCGTGTGCATGCGTGCGTGTCTCCGGTCTTTCCCCCATCGAGTGGTATTTAATGCTCCTCCGCAAAGCTAACGCTCATTCCACAAGTAGAAATGGCCTCTACACGTTCATACTCTCTGTGGGATGCAGAGAGCGTCATGAACGTTTTAAATCAAATTAGAGACGAGGTGGACACCCGCCTGGTGATTCTACGATGGGGGCTCCTCAGCCCGGACGGTCGACATCACTTCCTGCCACGGAGGTATGTGGCCAACCAGCCGGGCCATCTGGAGGAAGTAGAGGAGCGGCTCCTCAACCTAATCAACAACGGAGAGGTCGCCCTCCTCCATAAGAGGACCATCCGCCTCTTTCAGATTTTAAGTTTTTTAATAATAAATAAAAAAATATAAAAAAAACAAAAAAAAAAAACAACAAAAAACACAACAAAAAACTATAGTTTTAGTCACTTCTCTAAGAATCAATTATCGCGGTAGCTGAGAGGCATCGCGCTGGTTCTTGGAGCGTAGTGTCGCAGGTTCGCAGGATCCAAAAATACTATTCGTTCAAGACTGTATATATGTTTCCGTGGGCAAGATAACTCTCGTAAAAACGATCCGATTTGGATTAAATTTGGTATAAACGTGTAAAGCAACTCTATTAAGAATTTATACGAGTCTGTCTAGAGTTTATAAATATATTATTAATTACCAAAAGATGATTATCCAAACATTTTACCTATCATACCGTATATGTATGAATAATACATCACAGATTAGCAGCTCACAAAAGGTAACAACAATATGTTACAGCTGGTAAATTTACAACGGGGAACTATATTATAGTCCGGTCATATTTGGTCATATTTTTAAAGACAAGATCACTATGATAAAATGAAAATAAACTGTATAAGAAAATATAATAGGTATTTAAGATTTACGGTGCTAAGATTACGGTGCTAGTCCGTAATGTATAACCAGTTTTATTTAACTATACATTCTATATACTTAAACGTGTCAATTCCATAAACTAAGATGGAGGTCATTATAAAGTGTCTAACTATGCGAAATGGAGCAGGCACAATTGGGTGGTTCATCCTTACGCACCTGACACCATACAGACACAGAATAAAGTGAGCCTAACAACAAGGGAGCCAGAGAAATGACTTATTTCAATAATTGTTTAATATTATCAGACTTAATTTGTAAGTTGAGAAAAAGCTGTCTGATAAAATAAAAGTGGCTTTGTAGACAACTACAAACTTGAAGATATGAGTCTCAGAATTTATACAACATTTAGAATCCTTGCTGCTCTATATATAACTATACTTGATTTGTGATTATAGTAAAATCACTCTGTTATATCCTTGCTGCTCTATATATAACTATACTTGATTTGTGATTATAGTAAAATCACTCTGTTATATGACTAGTGGCTAACCAAGACCTTCCATTTAACTGTGTGGTTCATATGTGTCAGACTAGTGGTTCTCTAAGATTTCCCTAGGTACAGAGTATTGCCCGTGAAATGTAACACTTGCAGTATTCACTAATAACCGTTTTGCTTACACGGCGAGGGTACGTACCTTCATTTGTTGCAAATGGCGCAGGAGTACAGCCGAGATCGGGAATCTCCACCACGACTCGGGAGTGTAGCACTATCGAGGTAAGGGTACTGGAGAGATCCACACGTGAGCTATAAATGGTCTCCGTGGGATTGTGTGAAATAGAAATGGTGGTTGAACGCTTCTAGATTTCACTGCCACATATAAATTGTAATTAAACTTATATATCCTTTGTGTACGTGAACTACAAAATCCGAAAATATAAATATTGTTTTATTTTACCGTGGTTTAATATTTTTAATTATTAAAAACTTTTACGTGTTATTAAAGGGGGACATGAAAGGTCACTCAGAGGTTTTTTAGAGGTTTTATGTTTTTAAGTTAGAAACTGTTAATCCTTGAATTGTGCTAGTACTGTTAGAGCACCAAATTTTACATTTTTAATTTGTATATAGTTACAATGCGCTTAGCTCAATATATGTTTCAGTTATTCGATTGTAAAAGAAAAAACAAAAATGTATCAGCTTTAATTAAGTTTATTGGTATTTAATATTTAGGTATATTCTGACGAAGGCCACCCGAATAATAGTTTATACGATGATTAAATCAAGTTTATTTACTGCCTACGATGTAGAATAGGCTTATCGTATTCTCGGAGTCTGGCCAGCGGTGTATACCTTCAACTGGGTCAGGGCGCATGCGTGAAGGCGGGGAGGGTCAGTGCTCCGCGTGGCAACAATACTTGTCGTTATCACCATCTGTTGTTGTCGGTGGGCGTCTGACACAGTAGTCACACAGTAGTATTGCCACAGTAGTCTTTGCTAATAGTACACAGAGAAAAATGGAACGGTTGTCATGACCAATATTAGTTAAAGCACGATTAGTTAACGAAAGTGGTTGGCCAGGAAAGGTTATCGTAAACAAAACAACAGTTGGTTTAACTTTTCGTAGTAGTTGTTTCAAGAATCCGGAAGTGGTTGATCATATTGAGTTGTTTTTGGTTTGTCCTAACCCACCAAAGAGGTAACGTTCAGCAACTTGTTAAAGTAACTACTTTAAACTGGTTAGCTGAAACCAATGCCTTCATGAATTGCGCCCTTTTTGCTTCAATTTGGCGCCAAGATTATTCCGTGGCAGTCTTTGTGAGTTCCAGCATGGATGATAAAGTTGTGAACTTAGTTGTGAACTACTCTAATAAGTTGGGGGTTGAACATATAGCATTCATATTTACCGTACGGGTCATATACTAACGCGGAGAACAAATCTAGGGCCGCGCCCAATAGTGAAATCACCGATAGGACGTTAGCGCCTCGCGACAACGCGCGAAATAGTAGTTTCAGCAAAGAAAACGCCGATATCACTAGACGCGACTCTATGCCCGTTCGCAGTGCGGTTTGTGTCATCGCCACCCCGAGGATTTTTGTACTCGCCAAAACAGCGTTTCGCTGTTTACTTTGGAAATTTCTTTGCTGTCCCGGTAGTTCACTTTTAGTTCTCCGCTTTTGCCCGTGAAAAGTTTGATTCCTCTGTTCAGGGTCCTGTCATAAAAGTATGCGACTGTCTCCTCGCCACGGAACTTGCTGCGGGTGTTGTGACACATCTTGTTGTTGTTTGATTCTCTGAATACCGAGTAGTAGAACGTGCCGTTGACGAGAAAGGTCGCCGCATACACTCTGTGCAGATATTCTTCGTCATACAAAAGTTCGAAAGGAATTCAAGATCCTCACACAGTCGCGATACGAGTTTCTTTTCCAGTCTGGAACCGACCATAATCGGTATCGCGTTACAAACGTGGCCGCCGCTATAATTCATGCAACATGCGTAGTACGACGGTAACCCGGTCTCTCCGGACACGTTGTACTGCATATATTCCAAAATGTCGGGATAGCAGTTTCGTCTCTTTATCACCTCGTCCCCGGCGAGCCGACGGTACACGATACTCTTTTTGCACAGTTCGAAATCGCACGGTAAACCGCTAGGTTTTCGAATCGGACTATCGTAAAAATAAAAATCGTACATGGCGATAACGTCCATTGTATCGTCCTGACGATCGCGCTACAGTGTCGATTATCGCGGAAAAAAGAGATTATGCTCGACCTGTTGTCGGTACAAACCTTTTAAATACCAAAATCATTCCGTCGGGGGTACCACACTCGACCATATGTAATGCTTTTTCGTATTCAGGTGAGTAGAGGGGGAAATTGTTACCAATATAATAATTTATTCAAACAAATTCAAATTTACAACAATATCTCTTTGTTGATCGCAATACGGAGTTTTCTGACGCCGTTTCTGCAGACGGGACAGTTGGTCAAGCGGACATCGTTCAAACACGTGTCGCATAGCGTATGTCCACAGGTGAACGCTACCTTCCGACGTACATCCTCCATCAGACAAACCAGGCACTTTTCCACTTCCCAGGTGCGTTTTTTCACTTTAAAAATAAAATAAGACGCGTGACTGTTGTTCAGCGAAGCGGATAACCAAACGGCAATAGCTCCTCGTGTAGTGTCGCTTTCCGCCAGTTTTTCTTTCCGCGCACATCTTTTGTTCGCACTATTCGTCAAAACATCGGTCGGAGACAAGGCCAGATGATCGTGCCGCCCAGGCTTCCTGCACCACCAAGCCCACTTTTCGTCGCCCTTGGTTTCCATTAATGGAAATTCGCACGGTGATCTCGCCAGTAGATATTGTTCTATATTCTTCCTCTCTTGTTCGTCATACATAAGATCAACCAGCGTCGGGTCGCAAAGTTTTGACGTGAACGAATATCCGCAGTATATGCACATAACGTCGAACGAAGACGTGTTGAAAACGTGGCGCATACGCTCCCCTATTCCGCTCTCGGTAAAAACTCGTTCGGCGGTCAAATCGTGAAATCCCGTGCGTTTACCGTCGCAATATTCCGCAACGCAGAAACCGTGCATGAAGAACGCCCGACGAGCCGTTTCCATTTCTATCGCGTAGACTCTCGGCGACGAGTTTGTAGATCCGTCGTTGGTCGGGAACAATCGGTCGAATATACCCGCGGATGTGAGCGAAGAGCTTGCCGCATATTGTCCGGCCAGGGCCGATTCCTGGTGGGTGGTGGTGGCGTACACTTCGTTGACGTGGTTGACAGTTTCCGCTTCTTCGATCATATGCATTTCAGCGCGAGGTGCCACCGGAAATGGTAATAGGGTGTCTATCCTACGCACAGAGCCGGCGAGCGATGTGTGTTCCAGCAAACAAGCTAACGAACGGCCAACCGTGGATCTCGTCATTACATTTCCACCACCCTCCCTGTCGTCGTAGTACGCGGTGTAAAGCGGACAATATCCGAAATCTCGTTCTTCGACGAGGTCCAGTTTCATTTCCACCAGTTTGCGGTATAATTTGAAGACGGTGTCTTCGCAGGCGCCCATAATATGAGAGATGGTGGTCAACTTGACGAATTCGCTCCATTCCGATTCCGTCATCATATTGCGACTATGCCATCGCTGTAACACCTTTAAAGCGTTTCCGAATTTCGACGGCTCGTGATTTTCGTACGCCGAATACTTTGTCACCCAATTACAATTCTTCTCCAACCACACCAATGGGCATTTACTGAAATGATCAAATTCTCTCGCCACGCCGATCGTACTCCGTTTTTCCTGACGTTCCATTGGCGGAACATACAAATATTCCACCGTGACGCCGCCACTAGAGTTGTTCGGACCGCCAAAGTTTTCAACCGTATTGCCGCCCGCGCGTATACGCCTAATCGCGGCCTGTAGTCCTTCACGTGCCGATACGATAGAATTATTGTTTATCGTGGCGGCGGCGTTGCTTACGCCCGGCTGCTGCCGTACGGTGTGCCGGAACGTCTCGGCAAATGACGATCGGGCCGGTCCATCACCTCTGTTCAATTTCACGGGTCCTTGGAATCCGCAAAACAAACAGGCTACCACAGAGTTTTCGCGGCAAAAAAATAGAAATTCTTTCATGATTTGGCCGGTACGACGGTACGGGCGGGGGGCCCAATACAGTCGATCGCAGATATCCAATTGGTATAAAAGAAACAGCAGTTCGCGCGGCTCGACGAGTTCAGCATAGTTGGAATCGTTTTCTGTCGCTTCCAAAAACAAGGACCTGTTTTCTTCGATGAGTTCCGCATAAGTACGTGCCGACCGACTGTCGTCCAAGAGGAAACCCACAAGATTGTCGAAAACCTTTGCGTACGCTCTATAATTAGTTATGTCTTCTCCGATTAAGTTACACTGCCACATGTCGTCGGCAAGTAGCTTTCAACTCGTCGGCGGACCCGGCGACGCGAAGCGTTATATGTCACGACAGGTAAAGTCGACGGACTCACGACGACCAATGTATCGTTGAAAGGGTAGGGTCGGAGTAGTGGGGGTTTGGAAACTCACTCCTCGATTCCTCACCATGACTCATCGCGATTTCCTGTACAATTTGAAATCAGACAAGTACGTGAAGTGTTTCGGATGCAGAAATTCTATTCTTTCAACATCTCACGTGTGCAAAACGAGATTTCTGTTCGAACCAGACCATTGGTTTGGCAAGAAAGACCAGGGTGTGTTCTGTGAAATCCGCAAAAAGAACTTTGAGAAGATTTTGACACGCCTCATCGAGGAAAAACAAATCGTAATTGATGAAAACGTAAAATATCACCTACAAAACAACATATTCACCTTATGTCCTGCCGAAGAATCCCACACAATTAGACCCGGAGACGTGATCTTGTTGCCAAAATATTGTTAGCCCTTTACTACCAGCGTCCATTATATCGGACATGTGTGATGATCGAAAATAAATTACTTCAATTTACAACATTTTATTTTGCTTCCTGTTTTCAAATTACTTTTCGATATGTTAATATCATCCTCATTCGGGATGTATATTCAAAAGCGTCAACTAAAAAATATATACTGTCCGTTTTTACATTGTATTAGCGTTAACTGAGTTCGTGCACAGTTTCAACTTTTGTTCGTTTTGTTTCTTTGTTTCGCTCTTTGTCTTGGGATACGACAGCAGCGAAAGACGGACATTTTTCATGTATGTACTTGTTGAACGTTCTTATAGCTTCCGGATCGGGCAACAGGTCTTCTTTTACAACTTTCATTTGTTTCCGGCTTTTTTCGCTGTTGGAACTGACCTGTGTTGGCCAGTTCTCCAGTTCATGAGATGCGAAAAGTCATCCATTTCGCATATGATTTCGGTCTTTTGAGTTCTCGTGAGAAGGTCATTTTTTATAGCTTCAAATTTCACGATATTGGCACCAGTGGCGTGGTGTATCGTTTGCCCCCTTACACTTTCACATCCTCACCCGACTCCGTTTTGGTGCGTTTCGCGTATCGGTCCACAGATAAACACAGAACTGTACCATACTAATGCTGCACGTGAGGGCGCACGAAATTCATCAGAACGTGCGGGTAACCGCTTTAAATTTCTAGTTAACCGCGTGAGGGTCGGTTACCCGCGCGAGAGTGTGAAAAATTCAAAGTCCCCTTTGCGACCACCCTCTCCGACGGCCGCCGTAACACTGAGCATTTCCCCCACCACTTTTTGGTTCGGTCGACCCCATACTCTCGACAACCCCCGACCACCGACCAATAGGATTCGAGTATTTTTCCCGCCAAAAATTTCGGCCAATCAGAGAGCCGGATTTTTTTGTTCGTCGAAAATTATATCTCGACGCACCACCAAAAATGCATATATACGAGGTACCGTTCGCGCGCGACTCTTTAGCTCCTTGCCCATAATAATGACTCCTTCAAGGAAGGAGCAGCGGGGAGGGGCTAGCGCGTCGCTGACTGTGGGGGGGGGGGTTAAAAATATTTGTTACACACATTTTTTTACTCGAGAAAAGTTTTGAAATCTCCGACCGACTTTCCGTCAAAATGAAAAATAAAAACGCGCCGATTTACACCTCTTTTCACGCCGACCCTAGACGTGACGATACGGCCGTTTCACCGTCGTATTTGTTTTAACCGAGTTCTGCGATGACCCGCAACGGCGCATTTCCGACGGAACTCGGGACCGATCAGAAGTGGGCGGGTTACGACGATGTCCCACAAACCCCAACGGCGGACTATACGAACCTCACCACACACGCTTCCGTGATGTATTACGGAGATCGCCTGATACTCTCTACCGAAACCGTACAATTGACTATATCAAAAACTGATCACGACATGTTCTGCAGAGTCGTAAAATCTTTTACAGATATGATAATGGGCACGCCCGTCGGTGCGACGCTCAAACGAACTCAGTTAACGCTAATACGACGTAAAAACGGACTGAAGAAATTCATAAAATGATAAAGAACATGCTCGAAACGCCCGTCTATTACACGTCCAGTTGTTGCCGTATACATAACGCATGGCATTTGGAACTCTCAGATAGCGTCATGGCTAATCCGATGTCCCAGTCTCGGCCGAAAACATAGCAACGATCGATCAGCTGATCGTTTATATCGTCGCGCAAACGATAAAAACACTTCCATTCACCCTCGTAACAATCACGACAAATAATGTCGTCACCCTCGTAACAATCATGACAAAATAAAAGTGAATCGCCTACTCGAAAAAATCACCGATGGCCACGGTTAGATCACCGCTACCAATATTGTTATTGACTGACATATTGTATCGGTTTCCCGACATAGTTTAATATATTTTTTAAAAAAGATATGCGAATACGTCGATCCGAAAGTCAAAAATTACAATCGGATCGACGTATTCGCATATCGTCTTTTAAAACTTTGGGAAAAATGATCATACACATATAGAGTTGACATTATATTTGATATAAACAATGATATACAATCGTTGCCAAATTGAATTTACAAAAAACATGAACATACATATATAAATTTGATATACAATAAAATATACCAATTTCACAAATACAATTGTTACCAATTTTAATTTACAAAAAAAATATATAACATGAACATCATACATAAATTTGATAAAAACAGTGATATACAATAAAATATACCAATTTCACAAATACAATTGTTACCAATTTTTATTTACAAAAAAACATATATAACATGAACATCATACATACATAAATTTGATAAAAACAGTGATATACAATAAAATATACCAATTTCACAAATACAATTGTTACCAATTTTAATTTACAAAAAAACATATATAACATGAACGTCATACATACATAGATTTGATAAAAACAGTGATACACAAGAAAAAAGTTCCTTCTTACTTCTTTGAGTAGATGCCCCTCTTCAAGGTTCGCTGAGCCGCAAAGCGTATGCTCATCAGCCGCGCGTAGTTCAGCGCGCATAGCTTGGATGGTTTGAGTGCGTGGAATGAGCACCCCAGAGGTTTTAGTGGCTTCTGAGACCAATCGTTGGCTACGAGAGTGTCCATCGCGTATATAGTCGCAAAGTGGAGATTTGGAAACCACGTTTTCAAATAATGCCTCTTCCATGTCGTCTTGACTACTATCACCGATGAATCTTCTAGATCATTGAATATCTTCACAACTGATATTGGAACATCACCATCATTCCAAGTGATTCCGTGCGATTTTATTAGTTTGTAGTTATCTCTATAATTGTCTATGAATACGGGCACATTCAGATGACGCGGACTATCTATGATTAAACACTGTTGAAACTGGTCACCGTTGGTCATATTCCCTACTACTGCCAATTCCTTGATAACCTGTTTGCCCCCTTCCGAACGCAGAAAATTGTAATCGACGAACATCGTCTCAATCGCAGCTTTTTCCGAAGGTAATGACCGTGACTTTCCCGCCTCCATGACGTTTCAGTAAGAAGACCGACAGAATACTGCCCACCGAGAACGACCCGCGCTATTTATCATGGTGGGAGAGGACGGCGGTCGTGGTGGGGGAGGCGGAAGGTGGTCGTGGCGGCGGTAGAGGGGCGTGGTGGGAGAAATGATAACCCGATCGCTTGATTTATGCGGGCATCCGCGGCGTGGTGGGAGAGACGAGAACCCGATCACTTGCTTTATGGGGCATCCACCTCCTGCGATCGGTCCCCACCCCTTTTATTTTATTTGTTTTCAAAATCTCAGGGTCGAAGTCCGTTAAACAGTCACACCGCCAAAAGATTTCTTCTATACACGCAGAACCATATGCGGCGCACTTGTATTTATTGAATATTGTTTTGTGTTGAAAGGATTCGTATAAATATCTCATATCATAACTCGAATACTCGGATTGTTCGCTGTAACAATCACGACAAATAATCACGTTATTTTTGGAAAATAAACAAATCAGGGCAGAGCAACATTTTTTTGAAGTGGGTAATGTCAAGGTCCACGTATATTGTATTTGGAACTTTATGTTCAAACATTTGTAGCTCTCGTCTGTTTCGATATTTACGAAGAATTTGAGTCGCCAAACAATCTTTGGAGAAGGGAGGGCAAAATGATATTGAATATTCAAAACCGGATCGGAATACCGATTAATCGTTCAGCGGCAACAAATATGCGGTGGGTATTCCCACGCCCCACCAACGCTTTCTTGCTGACCTCGTTACGGCCGCGGTGGGTTTTTCCACCCCCCACCAACGCTTTCTTGCTGACCTCGTTACACTGGCGTCACGTGATGGGCCCCTTCACTTCCCTCTCTCTTATCACTCGGCTATATAAGGCGGCGCTTGCCACACTTGAATTCAGTTTTGTAGCAGGAGTCGTGGCTTTCAGACGTGTTATACGAGTTTGTTGGTGGTGTTAACGATATTTATATTTTATCATTAGTTTATATTGAAAAATGAACAGTATGATTCGTCATGTCAACTATTGTGCAGAGTGCAACCAGTGAAAATCTTTTTTAAATCATTATCAAGAAAAGGTTGCTAAGCGACAACGTCTGGAACAAGATTTGAGGATCAGCAGCATTTCGAATCAATACGATAACTTCGATTCACAACCCATAGTATTTGCGTTGGACTCTTCCCCACTCAGAGAAGACGACATCGAAGACAGTATTTATAGAGTTTGTGGTTTGAATCCTACGGATATCAGCATTTCTCACGGAGGAATTAGTATTGTGGCAATAGAAGAGAACTGTAAAGAAATGAGTGAAGTGAATCATCTCGGACACCTCGATATAGATTTAAACGAGATTTTCAGCGACAACAGACCCGCGCCTGAACCGTATATTCCTTCATCCCGGGCATCTGACGGAGAAATGAACATGAGTACACAAACCAAAACATCATACATTCCTACCGGAATCAAGACATTACCGAAAAAAACAAACAAAATCACCGGCGATAATTTCTCTGATTCCGAGAGTTCGGTGAGATCTACAACGGTAGGTAGGAAAAGACCTTCAAATATGCACTCGTCGCCTGCACCAGCACCGTCAAAAAGAAATAAATCAATAACGGGAGGTTCGGATTCTGAGAGTTCGGTAAAATTGTCTAAGAAAAGAGGTTCACCCACGCATTCATTGCCCCCACCATCATCATTGAATAAAACTATATTGACAAACGAAGATTCCGATTCCGAGAGTTCGGTGAAATCTGCGAAGATAGCTAAAAAAAGACCTTCACGTCCATACTCACTGCCTCCGCCGTCATCATTGAAGAAAACAAAAACATCAAATGAAGAATTCTCTATAAACAGATTTGAAAGGCTGGAACGCGTCGCCAAAATCGGTGATTGCGCGTCGTCTTCTTCAACAAAAACAGCAAAACCCGTCCGACAACAAAATACCGAACAGCGGCGGGTAAATTTTAAAAATACTGTGACGGAGCCCCATTTAAGTCAGTCGGACGACGGGTTGGATGACATCGAATATTCGGCGAGCGTTTGTAGTGATACGAACATAAGAAGCGGACGTGACAGAAGAAACACGGGCTTCCGCCAACCCCCAACACCCACGAATAAGTTGAGGTGGATCGTAATAGACCATGAAAATCCTAAAGTACAAAGAAAAGAAAAGGTACTCAGCTCCATGAAATTCAATAAATACATTGCGGAAGCAACAAGAAAGGTGGTCGATGAGTTGATTGAAAAATTTATCGAGAAAAACGACCACACCAAAGTGTCTTTCGGCAATGTTATCAAAACTTTGGTGAAGTCCATAACATATTCAGCACTAGGTAGATATTGCCTCGAACAATCAGAAATCATTCTCGCCATAAAAGCTAATACCACAAATGACGAACAAAAAATGGAGGCGCTCGTTGTATGCAGTAAACTTTTGGGTCTGTATGACAAAAACAAAAGTTTAGTAGAAATAGAATTGGCGGGATTAAAAGATTGGGTGTGTAAATTTGCAAATATAATTTCTAAATTCGTCGCCGAACAAGAAACAGAATTGATCGAGAAGGGAGGACAGGATAAAGTTGAATATTTACAAAAGAATTTCGATCGATACGTTGACACGCTTGATGCGAGCATTTTCGGAACGTGCGACAAGGAAACGACATCTTTCCTCTACGAAATGGGAAACATCAGCGATATGATAGTATATATTCTTTTTGGTGTAAATTTAAACAAAAAACTGAAAGAAAATAACGAGGCTCTTCATCGCCGGGTGACGACGCGCGTATTATGTTTGAATACGCTCTTGATTCGAGCCAAAAAGAATAAAAGTATTATCGAGCTGAGAAAGGAGAACGACGACGAAAAGGATGTTAAAATAAATTGGACGTTGCCGCTCGCCTACGCCATGGAACTGCGCGGCATCGGCAGAGAGGTGGTCGCAGAGGACTCGGACGAAGAAAACATTTCGTTGGACGATTATTTGAAGTCTGCGTTGTAGTAGAAACTTAAACCCAAAGGACTTGTTGATTGTAAATACATTTGTATAGGTTTTTTAAGATTTTGTCATGATTTGATTGTAAATAAATTTTATATTATATTTTTCATTATTTGACTGTAAATACATTTGATATATTTTTTGTAATTTTATGATTTGACTGTAAATAATACATTTGATATTTTTTTTGTAATTTTATGATTTGACTGTAAATACATCTGATATATTTTTTGTTATTTTATTTATTCGATATCCCTTTGACACTCTGAAATTGGCCGAACCCAATATAGCAAATATATCTCAGATTCGGCCCCGAATTCAGCCCTTCTGGTTCGGCCGAGTCCTTACAAATAAAATGTGTACTTTGGCCGTACTCACGGCAAGTAGTAATGGAATCTCGGATTCGGCCCTTCTTTGTTCGGCCGAGTCCGTAGAAATAAAATGTGTACTTTGGCCGTACCCACGGCAAGTAATAATGAAATTATAGCAAATATATATCGGATTCGGCCCTTCTTTGTTCGGCCGAGTCCGTAGAAATAAAATGTGTACTTTGGCCGTACCCACGGCAAGTAGTAATGGAATTATATCAAATATACCTCGGATTCGGCCCTTCTTTGTTCGGCCGAGTCCGTAGAAATAAAATGTGTACTTTGGCCGTACCCACGGCAAGTAGTAATGGAATTATATCAAATATACCTCGGATTCGGCCCTTCTTTGTTCGGCCGAGTCCGTAGAAATAAAATGTGTACTTTGGCCGTACCCACGGCAAGTAATAATGAAATTATAGCAAATATATATCGGATTCGGCCCTTCTTTGTTCGGCCGAGTCCGTAGAAATAAAATGTGTACTTTGGCCGTACCCACGGCAAGTAGTAATGGAATTTTTAAAATGTCCTCTGTTTTGAAGGGTTTAAAATTTTAACTGTGGTGATTTTCCTTTTGACCCTGTGGTTTAGAAAACAAATTACAAGCACCGATATAGCAATAGTAGCGTAACCCCTTTACTGACAACATCCGTTATATTGGACGGGTATTTTTATTGACTGAAAATCGGAGGCCAGAGATTTCAAAACTTTTCTCGCAGAGTTTTATATTCTGTTGGACCGTAAAACTCGTACGTTTTTGCCGCTCTCCACTTCGTGTCCATATTACCGTTTTGAGTCAATGCCGTCAGCAACGCGGGTCATCGCAGAACTCGGTTAACACAAATACGACGGTGAAACGGCCGTATCGTCACGTCTAGGGTCGGCGCGAAAAGCGGTGTAAATCGGCGCGTTTTTATTTTTAATTTTGACGGAAAGTCGGTCGGAGATTTCAAAACTTTTCTCGAGTAAAAAAATGTGTGAAACAAATATTTTTTTAAAAACCACCCCAGTAAGCGACGCGCCGGCCCCTCCCCGCTGCTCCTTCCTTGAAGGAGTCATTATTATGGGCAAGGAGCTAAAGAGTCGCGCGCGAACGGTACCTCGTATATATGCATTTTTGGTGGTGCGTCGAGATATAATTTTCGACGAACAAAAAAATCCGGCTCCCTGATTGGCCGAAATTTTTGGCGGGAAAAATACTCGAATCCTATTGGTCGGCGGCCGGGGGTTGTTGAGAGTATAGGGTCTACCAAACCGAAAAGTGGTGGGGGAAATGATCAGTCTCGCGGCTGACGTCGAAGGGGACGGTCGCAAAAGGGACTTTGAATTATTACAATCTAAAATTTTAACTACGTTATTTATAATTATCTACAATCATTACGGGTGTCGGCTCGATGATAATCGTGAATGGGATCCAACGATTAAACCGCATTTTTGTTTCCGGAAACCCAATTGTGTGAATTTCGGATCATCGTAGAAGAAGAAAACAAATAACAAGCACTGATAATATAGCAATAGTATAATAATCCCCCCTTTACTGCCAACGTCCGTTATATTGGACGTGTTTGAATTTCGATCGGATCATAGAAGAAAAGAAGCATTTTTTAGATAACATAAATTTATTTGTTTAGCGAAAAAAAAGAGGTCAACAACGTATTGTTTTTCGGACATACGTCGTGTTTGGTGTTGCGACGGACTCGTTTGGACGATGGTACTTTTCTACTCGGCCGGTCGGGCAGGCTATTTCCCGCGCCAGAAACACTCGGTCAGAGTGCATCCTTGATTTCTTCCTTAGTAAGCTCAGGCAACGCGATTGCCAACACGTTCGACAAAGGATTCATCAATTGATTGTCCGCGTAGTACACGTAGTCTATTTTTAATCCGTTCTGCGTGACGTATGCTGGATCTTCAACTCTGTCACACAACTTCTTAGACCGTTGTCCCGGTTCTGGACTAACTACGACGTATTCCACACGTTCGCCAAGCTTGGGCGCGTTGCCTGGATCGCGCTCGTTCATTTTACACGCCAGACTATCGTGCGGTGTTGCGCTCTTCGTCCTTTTCGTCCACTCTTTTGATATTACCAATTCGCCGTTATCTATCTCGCCAGATAGAAGGGCGCGCACGTCTTGCCTGAGAACGTCGATCACGGATTCGGGTTTTTTCATTTCCATTATCATGTTTATGGTCTTTTGTAAGGTGTTTCTGGCAAACAGGCAATTGTCCCGTCTCACCACTTCGAGTCCTTTGCAGTTTATGTCGGGTTTCGTCGAATTAAACAATTTTTCGGCCGCTTCAACTCCCAGGCTGTCAGCCACTTGTTTAATTTTGTCCAACGATTTATGGACTCCGGCCGCATACCTCTTTTTGTTTGCAAGCAAAAACGGACGGTACACGGTCTCGAATTGCAGCTTTATCGGCGGCTTGTCAATCAACCGAGTGACAGCGGCGGCCATTTCCGTGCCCGCGTCAGTGCATTCCCACAGACGGTTGTCGGATTGATCGGACCAGCCGGTGAGTCGTACCATCACCGAATCTGTATCGCCGTAAATTACTTCTCTGTCGGGATAAGCTTTTTCCACAAAGGCTTTTTTCTCCGTAATCATTTTTCTACCGTACGCGGTGACACTGGACGGGATGTGTAAAAAGTACAACTTGCCTTGTAGGCATCCCGTAGCTCCGTAAATTGAATTAGCGGCTATCTTCAAGGCTCCCTGTTGTCCGTTCAACAGCATATAGTCAATAGACTTTTGGTCCAACGAAGCCATGCGTTGGCGTACGGCCGACCTTGTCGCTATCAGTGATTCCAAAATGGACGGGAGTGCCCCCTTCTTGACGTTCTGTTTCAAAAAATAATGACCAACCGGCGAGCGTTCGGCCGCGCCGGCTTTCTCCAGGATCTCCCCATGTTTGGTATTCAATATCATTGTGCTGTAACAGAGGTTGTATGCGATCATGATCGACGGATACAATGACGCGTAGTCCAAACAGATGATCGGATCGTGATACAAACCGAGCTTTGGCTCTATCACCACAGCGCCGTCATAACGCGTATTTTTCGTTTTACCCCCGCGATCTCTGTCGGCTAGTTCACCGTCTCCTTTTGGGACCTCACCGCCCTCGCTGATTTCATCCGTTTCGCTTTCGTCACTTTCCTCGTCGTTCGTCTGTTTTCCGTTCTCCGAAAATCGCCGCCTTTTGCGCGCCTGGGCGTCGCGCATGCGTTCCCATTTGTCCGTTTTGGTTTTGTCGTAAAACACTTCATTGGGGGTCGTGCAGTCGTCAATCAGTATCTTACGCGCCGCACACCATTTCAACAGCATAGACATTATACGCACTTGTTGACCGCGATCCATCATGTACGCGATAGAAGTGTTGAAAACTTTACATCGTTCAAATAAATTTACAAACGCGTGCAGAACGAACAGCAAGTCGATCGCGAGTTCAGCGTCTTTAACACAATAACGACCCAATACGGCTCGCCCCTCCGGTCCGGATTCGAACAGAGAAGGGATCTGTTGAGGCTGTACGTCGTCTTTCTGAGACTTTAAAAACCGTTCCGAGACGGCGTTCAGCTTGTACGAACGCAAGGAAAACTCTTTTCGCATGTACACGTACGCGTCGAACACAGTCCGTCCATGTATGGTCGTGAAGTGTGAATTTTGTATGTACGAAGCGAACTTCTTGGTACAGGACGATCTTCGGTCGTTGAGCTTGCACTCGGATTCGACGTCGAGTCGACCTATTTTTGGCTTCAGACCGTATATTTTGAAGCGGGCGAAGAGATAGGGTAAATCGAAATTTTCAATATTGTAACCCGTGATTATGTCGGGGTCTTCTGACACCAAATCGTCACAGAATTGCTTCAACATAGCCCGTTCGTCGTCGAAACACTTTATCGTAACGTTATCATCGAACGGAGCGCAATCATTTACGGTGTACAGGCACTTTCGGTATGAGACCACCATTGCACAACCTTTCACGCCATCACTGTTCCCAAAATCAGTCTGTTTTCTGCCGAGCGCGTCCCGGGCGATTACAGTGGATATCTGAATGATACCGCAGACGTCCGGAGTGGGAAACTTTTCGATATCATTAGCCAGACATTCTATATCGAACGACATGACCGAGACCGGCGGTGGGGGGCGGTCTTCCAATTCCGGTGCTTCGGCAAATGGCGTAACGTCTATTACGAAACGACCTTGTTTCCTCATCGCTTCTCTGTCAATGTGACTCTTAAAATCGAATTCAAACGTCGTGACCGTACCGTTTTTTCCGGCTCCAACCACTTTCGAACAGACGCTCGAATCGAAAAAAGACCATCGGCACGGACGCAGGTTCAATCTCTCCGCTATTCGCAGGTTAGCGTCAAGAGAACTCTGAAAAAAACGCAAGTCCCTCTTCAAATCACTCGGACCCGCGTAACGCCCTTCTTCGGCAGCCGCCGCTCTGGCCGCTTCCAGAATTTCTCGCACGGCCGGACGCACGTGTGAAAAACAACCAACGTTGACACGATATACGTATCGAAGTTTGGTATCACCGTAATCACCGCCGATATCTGCGGCGTTCGTAGCTAATGATTCCCTACGAATTATCAGCGAACTGTAATCGTACGCTCTTTCCATTCCTTTGATATAGATGGGTCTCGATGTACAGTACGTGCCGCCACGGTCAGAACGTAGTCTATGGCATCGTTCCTCTTCTTTTTGTGTATCTTTACGTGGACATATCCGGTTGAAGGTCCGTTTCATTACTTGGTTATCACAAAACGACACGTAGAATTCCGGTTTGTAATTATACAATTTCACGACAACCGTACGACCTTCTGCGTCTTTTCCGTACACATGTATCGTGCAACTTGCCATATCAAAAGATCCAAATCGGTCTCTCGAAGTCCAATTTCCTCCATAGTCCTCATAATCGCAGTTTAAGAAGTAAAACGGCGTGCGGAAATCGGCCACTGTCGTATCCATCTCTTTCGCGGTATGAAGTTCCGCATCAACCTCGCGAATACAGACTCTCCGTATTGCGGTCGAGAATCGCTTTCCCGACTAGAATACCTAAGCCTTCAAATTGGTGGTAGGTTAAGTGAAACGATTTAGTTTTTTCAACAGTCCGAGTTAGATGGTTCGCGAATCCCAGTACGACGAGGAAATGGAATTCTCCTGGGACACGATGGCGAAAGAACGACAACGGCGAGTCGTCGGGGACGAGTCGGGTGACTTCGGGGACAACTTTATGATGGTGGCGAATGAAGGTCGGGGACTGGTCGCGGAGAGCAAATCTAACGTCTACAGCAAAAACGCGGCTTCTAAACGAAAACGTAACGTTGAAAATCACACTGCGAATGAGGAGGACCAAATCGTTACGAGCCAGTCCGACATTCGCGATAAAACAGCGGCAAAAAAACGAAAAAGGGGGACAGAGAAACGCGTGAAAGGTAAACGTCAGAAAACCATTCAAGAGAAGGCGGTGCGTATTGTTGGCACCGCGTCGGACGACGATAAAGAAGAACCCGAAGAGATAGAAGAGAATATCTCTAGTAAGGAAGAGGATGATGCTCGGAGCGACTCTAGTACCACAAACGTGACAAAAAAGAAAAAACCGGCGATCTCTTTGTCCGCATTCAAAAAGCTGCAAGATCTTGAGGATAAGGCGCCTCTGTGTGTGATCGGTGACCACGAGTGCAACATGTTTCCGACAAAGTTGCGATTAGCGAATCAGACCATTGACGTCATGTACGACTCCAGAGTTCACGTATGGCTGAGAGCCGACGAATTCGTCAAAGCTCTGGGCTACAAAAATTATAAATCTGCTATCGACCGCTATGTGAATTCGTCGTTTGTTCGACCTTTTCCCGAGGTTTTAGACAAGTCTCGGGCGAGATATGGGGATGCGTTCCATCTCTACCCGGTCACTGCCAAAACAAAGTTCATCAATGAGGCCGGCGTTTTGCAGTTGTTATTGCGCAGTATGATTTCAGAGGAGACCGTCACAAAAGATGAAGCGGCGGCAGAAAAACAGAAAAATGCGGACGTACAAGAACACGCCGAAACTAGCGCCGGACAACGCGGAGGATCGAAACATCACGTGAAGCCAAAACTGAGCGCCGATTGGATAAACTATCAGATCACACCGGCCCTACTCGCGTTTTCCAAAGCCGCCGAGTCCGGTCAGACCGCCAAAGAAGAAAGGTGTCTGAAACAACTGTCCGAGTGTCAGAACTGACACATTACGTAGTGTTGTAATTTTTCGTAGTTTGAATAAAAAAATAATTCAAAAAGTATTCGTTGTTGTCATTTAATCCAAAGGTAAGAGAGTTGAATGGGAGGGGGTTGGTGATGCCGACTCGTCAACTTTTGCCTGGAGGGGAGAATGGATTAGGGGGGGGGGTTGGTGATGCCGACTCGTCAACGTCCGTCACTCCTGGTGCGGTAAGAGTAAGTTGTTGTTTTCAGATCCGCTAGCTGAAAAAAGTAGTGTCCTCCGCGTAAGTATGTGCTAAGACTATGGATGGCCGTAGTGTGTTACAAAAGGACGTGAAAACGAGCGAGTTAAACGGAGGAGACGGATTGCACATGGAAATGTCGGCCGGTAATTTTACACACGAGTGTACTGAACAATCCACCGGCGCGTTTGGAAACTACAGTATCCCACCACCCCCTATACCGTGTATACCGACATCGTACCAGACTATGCCGATATCGCGACGATTGAATCGATTAATACCGCCGATGGAATTTAATTTCGATCGCGCAAATCATGGATATGACGTGACGTCATCATTGCAGTCGTTGCGCGAGACTTCGCGTCAGAACGACATTTATTCGTTACATACTAGATCATGGTTAGGACCCGATAACGAAAACCGTGGGACGCGGGACTTGGAAAATATAATCGAGGAGCTTAGAGGCGGAGGATTCAGAATAAACCGACAACCGTCATTCAGAAAGAATCGTGGTCATCAGGACCGGTTCGAACCTTTATACGAAGATGGCGGGTCCAGCTGTCCGCAGCCGTTGAACGGTTGCGGCAGGCCGATTCCACATAACATGGAAGAACTGTATCGCAAACTCAACATGCTCGTCATTAACGTAGAATCTCAAAACAAAAAAATTGAAGAGATAAGACGCGCTTGTCAGAAAAATGGTGACGTACATCGATTTCACCCTTATATCGACCGATCGTCGATACAAACAAAATCCCCCTGCGCGTCTCTTCAGAGTCTGTACACTTCCACAAAGTACGTCGTCAACAACGATAAGAATGAAAAAGCTACCAACTATTGTAAACAGCAAAACACGTACAGATCTTACGAGGATATCGACGAGATATATTCCGCTTCAAACACTATCCACGCAGAACCCATACCGCCACCTAAAAAACACGCGTCTCTTGCCCGCCGATTGATATCTTGTGTTAAACCTTTAAAAAATTAATAAAATGTTCAAATGATTATGACTTTTCTGTTTCTCAAATATCAACGGTCTCAACAGAGACATATTGAAGGCCACGGTGGTATTCTCGTGGATACGACTCTCGACCTTACGGTAAAGAGTCGGTGCCAAGGACGGCTCACGGGGCTCGGCCGAACTACTGCATATACACTTTTTCGGAGCTCGGCCGAGCTCGAGATACACATATATTTTTTGCAGGTGACTTCTTACTGTCTCGGCCGAACCCCGGGTAGACTTTTACGGTCTCTGTTAATCAGTGCCAAGGACGGCTCACGGGGCTCGGCTGAACCGCATGTTATTATTACATTATCAAAAATACAGTTAACGGGATCCCGATAGAATTGTAGGATTTTTTTAAAAAACACTTTTTAATACCATAAAATATTTTCATTTTATTGAACAATAAAATGAAAATATTTATATCCAATGACAGGATGATGTCTAAAATACTATTTACAAATATAAAACAAACCCCCGTGGTCTTCAAAGGGTTAAACCTCTGTAAATTCTATTGCTCTTTAAATACACATTCCGGTTTTTGTTATGATATAGATACAAGCGTTTGATTTCGTTTTTAAGTTTATTCATTGAATTTACTCTGTAATCAACATAGGCTGACGGACAACCGTAATAGTCGTAATCCATAGCGGTGGGACGATTTTCTACGAGGTCCTTTAATCTCTCTTCGTAGTATCGGAACCTTTTTATGTAATCCTCATCATACCGCGGATAGTATTTCGAAATGAAACGTTTGTTGGTATCACTGACAAGCCTGTATATGTTATAACTGTACAGTCCATGTCCAAAGTCATGACACCCATTTTTGAATAAGCGTACGTATTCCTCCCTCAAAATAAACTCTTTCAACAGTTCAAATTGATTCTTCCCCGTAAGTCCTTTATAACAGGAGTGCAGATCTGATTTGTCCGGCTTTGGCTTCGTAAAGGTTCTGGCTTCCTCAAAGTTCTTGTACATAGATTTTATATTTAAGACGGCCGAAATAATGTTCTTAAAGAGAAAGTAAACATCCCATCCAATGTCTTTGAATTTTTGTGAAGTACCCGATTTGACAATCACATATATTAAAAAACAAACGTAATGTGAATGGAAGATATAGCGATGAAGCCCCAAGCCATAATAACTATAAGGCATAATAACTTAAATAGAGAAAAACTGGTCAGCACTTATACAATCATTGCACAGGAAAAGAACAGGCTAATCCGCCGGCGCCGTCGGGAGATCCGGAGAGAGTTTTCTTTTCTCTTTAAGCGTTCGAGTTCCCTGGAATCCAACTATACGTAGGCGAAGCGAGAGGTGGGTGAGGATGTGAAAGTGTAAGGGGGCAAACGATACACCACGCCACTGCCTCCTACACCTCATCGGTGACCGATTTCGTCTCACTGGGATCGTTAACACCGTTACGGCGTCAAATGACGTAACAAGGTTCACGACCCCCTGAATCAGATAGACGAGGGAGCGTTCGTTTTTGTTTCAGCCTTGAGTACGGAGGATCTCAGATACGGATCTCCGAGCGAAATTTTGTTGATAAAATTGCTGCGGCCAAAATTACAATAATTTTGTCTCAGGCTGAAAAAATGTTTAAGTCTCGTTTGTGACCGTCTTCTCTGGCGTCAGCCGTGAGACTGATCGTTTCCCCCACCACTTTTTGGTTCGGTTGACCATTTATTTTCGACAACCCTGAACTGCCGACCAATAAGAATCGAATGTTTTTCCCACCAAAAATTTCAGCGAATCAGAAAGCCGGATTTTTTTGTGTGGCGAAAAAATCAACTCGACGCGACCCCCAAAATCGATATATACAGAGTATCGTTCGCGCGCGACTCTTTAGCTCCTTGCCCATTATAATGACTCCTTCAAGGAAGGAGCAGCAGGGGGATGGCGCGTCGCGGGCTGGGGTGTTTTATTTTGTTTTGTTTTGTCCCCTGCCGGATTGGACTTTCCGTGAAAACGCAAAATTCACCGCTTGAAACGTGACGACAAGGCGTTGAAACGCCCACGTCGTTACGAACAGTGCCACAGACACACCGTTCAGTGGGCATTAACCCAAAAAGTTATTGCTTTGTGAACGCTGACTAACACTCAGGGCGTACTACTGTTCTGATGGGCCCAGCCGAACCCGAGATATACACTTTTTGCAGGTTCGGCTTTTTGATTACCAGTCCGTACCCAAGACACACCTTCTTACGGGTTTGGCCTGGTCATACCTAAAATATTCATACAGTTTTGCGAGTTCGGGCGTACCCGAGATACACATACTCTTCTCGTGGGTTTGGCCAAATGTTTAATGAGACTTTGGTTTTGTGTCATTTGACTGTTTGTAGATTACAATAGAATTTTTTAGTAGCTGTTATATGTAAGCAGCTTCTTGTATTTTTTTCAAAGCAAAACCGCAATATGAACTACTGAGGATAAAATACTTTACTCCAATTTGTTTGAAGACTTAAGACTATTTTAATTTTCATTCAAAAGGTGACAAGCTAGGGAAAGAGTAAAAAGAAAATGAGATAAAACTTAGGTTTTATTCATCGAATAACAAATTTACAGACAATATGCTCTAAAGATTTACAGACAATATCCTCTAAAATAGACTAAAATAATATTCATAAATGTTGTATTACTACAAGAAAACACTATTTACAATACAATGTCAAACATGATTAAAAAATTAACAGACAATATGCTTTAAAAATGGATTAAAATAATATTTTAAAATGTTGTATTACTACAAGAAACACTATTTACAATACGATTTCCAACATGATTAACAGCTAATATGTTCTAAAATGGACTAAAATCTCATACATTCGATCCTCCAACCTATTTATTCTCACCTCATTGAAACCGTTGGTGCGTCGGGTGGATATATTCCCGCGTCTCGACATCCGGTCATCGTTGTTGACAGAAGCCAGAGAATTACTGCGACGGTGAGAAGTCGAAGAATTCCCAGTGGGAAGGCGGCGGTGAGAAGCCGGAGAATAGCCAGAGGGAAGGCGGCGGTGAGAAGCCGGAGAATAGCCAGAGGGAAGGCGGCGGTGAGAAGCCCAATAATTTATGTGGCGGTTGGAAGCCGGAGAATTTCCAGTGGGAAGGTGACGGTGAGAAGCCGAAGAATAGCCAGAGGGAAGGCGGTGGTGAGAAGCCGGAGAATAGCCAGAGGATAGGCGGCGGTGAGAAGCCCGATAATTTATGTGGCGGTGGGAAGCCGGAGAATCTTTGTGGCGGTGAGAAGCCGAAGAATCTTTTTGGCGGTGAGAAGCCGGAGAATCTTTATGGCGGTGAGAAGCCGGAGAATCTTTGTGGCGGTGAGAAGCCGGAGAATCTTTGTGGCGGTGAGAAGTCGAAGAATCTTTGTGGCGGTAAGAAGTCGAAGAATTGCCAGTGGGAAGGTGGCGGCGGCTGGAGCTTTGCTGGCGGGAACGAGCTGACCTGCTTTCACCATATTCTTCAAATATATGTTCAAGAGCGCTTTTTTCATCACCATACTCTTCAGCTATCTGTTCAAGATCGCTTTTTTCATCACCATACTCTTCAGCTATCTGTTCAAGACCGCTTCTACTGTTTCCTTTGGTGTTCTCTTCACAACTGCATTCGATGTCCAGATTGTACCGAGTCTCCATTTTGATCGAATTAAGTTTTTCTTTTATTCGCTCTTCAATGTCTTTATTGGAAACAATTACTGAATTTCGATATTGTTTCGCTCCGATAGCATTGGGCTGTGTGTAGTTTTCACCTTTTATCATAGCCATATTTAAGAAAATTACTGAACTTCGATCCTGTTTTGCGCCGATATCGTTGGACTGTGTGTAGTTGTCAACCTTTATCAAATCCATATTTAATAATGCACTGAATAAAACTAATAGAAGTCTCACTAAGACTGTTAAAAAAACGGGCTAATTTACTAACTTGAACGGGCTAATGCACTGACTAAGACTGGTCTCTTCACTGATTAAACCGCCGAACGAACTGACTTTGTATGTCCCAGTGGCAACTATATATAGGCGAATCGAGTGGTGGGGTGGAATGTGAAAGTGGAAGGGAGCAAGCGATACACCACCCCCACCACCTCCCATAACTCATCGGTGACCCGATTTCGTCTGACTGTGGACGTTACGACGTAAAATCGGCTGACGAGAAGACCAGTGAAAATGTTTTTGCATTTTGACGGGAAGTATAGTCTAGCTGAGAAAAATATTTTACATTTTGAAAAATGTATTTTTATAAACCCGCGCGGGAACTCTCGCTGCGTAGTGTGACGGCAACTAAAAAACAGCCGTATCGTAAATCCGTGCTTTTTTGTTTTTCATATTCATTCGGGGATTTCAAAACTTTTCTCGAGTAAAAATGTGTGTAACAAATATTTTTAACCCCCCCCCCCCCCCAGTCAGCGACGCGCCAGCCCCTCCCCGCTGCTCCTTCCTTGAAGGAGTCATTATTATGGGCAAGGAGCTAAAGAGTCGCGCGCGAACGGTACCTCGTATATATGCATTTTTGGTGGCGCGTCGAGATATAATTTTCGACGAACAAAAAAATCCGGCTCTCTGATTGGCCAAAATTTTTGGCGGGAAAAATACTCGAATCCTATTGGTCGGTGGTCGTGGATTGTCGAGAGTAAAGGGTTGACCGAACCAAAAAGTGGTGGGGGAAATGCTCAGTCTTATGGTAGACGTCGAAGACGATGGTCGCAAAGGGGACTTTGAATTTTTCACACTCTCGCGCGGGTTACCGACCCTCACGCGGTTAACCAGAAATTTAAAGCGGTTACCCGCCTGTGTTCGCCCGTGGCCGCGGAAATCGGCACACGACAGGCTGGTGGTCTTCAGAGGGACAGGTCTTGCGGCTCGAATTTGTCGAACCGTCCGACTTCACCGTCCGCGGTAATAGTGGTATTCAATTGACAATCCGTATATTCCAAATGTGATATACTCACGAACCTCAAAACCCAAATCTTAATTACAATATGAATCAGCAGTTCTATTTTGAACAACGTTGACGTAGTAAATACGTTTTTACGTTTCCAAAAACATATCAAATGTGTTAAAGCTTGATAAGTTGCAATAAAAATCAACGACCGACTAAATATACTAGCGACAAAATCTATAGTCATACACGGTTCCATGGTTAATAAATACTTACAGGAATCAATAAAGAAAACTTATTTATTTTATATAGACATAGAAATACAACAAATTTAACGTTTGTCGTCAGAACCGCTGCCCGTAGAACCGAATCCACCCAAACCCCTTTGCGTGTTCTTCAAACCTGTCAAAGATTCCACCCGCTGTAGATTCGCTCTGTTAACTTTCACCACGGCGAGTTGAGCTATTCTTTCGTTCTTATGGATAGCGTACGGCGATTCGTTGTAATTTTTTAACTGTACCAATACTTCTCCCCTATAGTCGCAATCCACAAGTCCCTCGAAGCACCAAACTCCATTTTTGGCTATCGAAGAGCGTCCCTTGACGAAGCCGGCGTAACCGTCGGGTAGTTCTAAAAACAGGGCAGTGCGGACAAATCCATAATCCGGACAAAGTATAACTCTGTAACACGACTGACTGTGATTGATAATTAAGCGTGTTGTAGACCTATAGTAGTTTCTTTACATTGTGAACAAATTACTTGATGGCAGACTTACTAAACGACCATACGTGCAAACTATCTTTATTACATGTAATGTACCAAATAAGCCTCACTGTCACCTAATGACATGGGATTAAAGTTTTGTAATCTACCGGTCAGTAAAATAGTCTGGTTACAGTTTATATTTGTTTGCATTTTCTGTGGTTAATATTGATTTTCATACAAAATCAAGATGTCCAAAACTCCTTAGTCCCAACCGTCTACATTGTTCAACTAATTACGATGTAGACAGATTGCCCTCCTGAAAAATTGTCATTAATGTAGAAGTTGGATTTTGCTCTTAAATATCTCGTGCTGCGATTTCAGTAGCTTGTGTATTTAAATCCAAACTAACATATATTAATGATGTAAACATTTTTAAATTTAAGGTATGAATTTTATAAGATACTGTTATATAAACAAATCATTGAATACATTTGTTTACATTAAATGGGTTTAAAACAAGTATACTTCTGTATTATTAACCCCCTGATTTTGGAACTGGAAATTAATAGGTGTAATAATAATTGGCAACTTTTCCCTCAGGTTATATATTTAAAACTCGTCGAAAACCATCCGGTGTCAAAAATATATTAGTCATTGGCCGAGTCATAAAAAAGCGTGAACAGGAGCTAGGACCTGTGACCAAATAAACGCAATCAGTTCAATCTAATTTGCTAGGTACACACAGTGGTTTTAAGAGGTTAATTGCTCCACCTCACCCTCCAGGGTTAGATGGAAACGTATTCCGCATATTCTCTATTCATTGTTGCTAGATTAGGAAACCCCAGCATAGCTGTATAGGCACGTTTTCCACAAGCAGGAATTTTGCGCAGGTTACCAGAAGGTTAGGATATAGCAGAAAAGGAAATGGTAGGATGGGAGAGGCAGCCAAATTGGCCTTTCAGAGTACCAACTCCCGTGCCTTGTGACAACTGTGATCAGGCTCAATGTGGACCCGCTCTGCCCTCCAACTGGCCAACTCAACGGATTGGGTATCCATGTAAAACAGCCAGGGACCATACATTCTCAGGTTGGGGACCAACCCCTGAGTTTCCGCCCCGAGCCGCTGCAAGTGGAGGGACCAAAGGTGAAAGGGAAGTTTGTCATAATGGACATCCAAAAAACTTCATATGTAATGACAATTTCATTTGCTGTACCCAATGTCAGCATCCAAACTGGTATAGACCAGTTTTAAGGTTGTCCTAGGACGAATATTCTCTATTGGTCAATGCTAACCCACCAAGTTTTAATAAAATTAATCAGTATACAAGAGATATATGTTTTTTATTTCTTATAAGAATAACATCGGACAATATACTTAGTTTACTGCTGAATGGAAATTTAAATATTCTCCACAACCATTAGCCGAATAGCCTACTAACGAAATACTAATTTAACCGTCTGTGGATTGGAGTACTAATTTTTAATCTTTTAGAGCTTTTTATGGCAATGAGATAAAACTGTTGAAATCTGCTAAAAATATTTAAAGTTTATAAGAAAGGTAAAAAAACTGAAGTTTGGGATCTCTTAAGCCCTGTAATTTCTGAACCCAAATTTTTCTAAAAAATCAGGTGGTATATTTTATTAGAAACCTAATATAAACCACCAAATAAAAAATCCAAAGATTTCGAAAGCGGCTCCTCAAAACTGCTCCAGACCTATATACTACGTTGTTGGGTACCAAAATATTATGGATACCTCTTTGTTCTTCCCTCAGGGCTCTGCCTTTACTATCACTCCCAACTTTTAATTTTAACGTATGATTCGTTGGATTTATTTTGTTAAAGCAGCATCTCCTGAAAGATGTCCCCACGTTTGATACGCCACCCTACTCAACCATAGACCTCCACCGCACAGGAAAATTGTCTATGTTATTATTTACTTTATTAGTAATTTTAGAAAATTTTCAATTATACAAAAAATTGTTGTTATTTTCTTTTAACTCCGACCTTAGAGCTCCGCCTCGCTGGCTTTAAAAGTTGCCTTGTTAAATTTATAGAGGAAAGATGATCCTTGGGTAAGCGTTCGGGAGTTCGGGTCAGCGTTCGGGTTGAGTACTACTAGCTGGTCAGACAGACATTATTCTGTCCTAATGTCACTGAATTTGTTTTATGTCAAAAATTCTCGTTCTTTTTCATGATGAGCTCGTTAGCTACGCTCACTTGCCTATGTTTATATAGAGCTTGCTTCGGTATTGAAAATGAGTTGCTATTCAAATAGATTTATTATTTCTATAATAAACATATGTTTATATGCTTTTCAAGTATGTTTAGATATCATCCTTATCACAGCTGTTTGATGAAACTAAATAACTAACATACAATCCCGACTTTGTTTTATGTATTTAGATAATGAAAATCACTTAATAATATCTTGCCATGACAACATTAATATACACTAGGCAGAAATACGGATTTTAGCAATTCGAAATTTAAGTAATTGCACAACGCCATCTGTAGAGCCTGATAAAAGTGTAGGTTATATTATATAAATCAAACAGGAAAGTTGGCCGGGCTGGTAAGGGCCCTCACTTGCATTTAGGGTGTAGACCAGAGCCTGTACAGACCTAAATTCAGCCCTGGCCGTCTGTATGCAGAACTTCAAGCATGCTAGAATCCAGAATCATTGTCCCTGTCTCGTGTACATTCTATGTGCCTAAGAGTAAAAATATGTTATAGTCAATCAATACAAATGCTGAATTATTTTGACTCAATCCTATCCTACACTATAATATGAGTAAGGTTTGCATGCTCGCTTGCTTGGTTGATTGCTTGCAACTCTGATCTCAAAAACGGCTCCAACGATTTTCTTGAAAAATAGCTAATGTGTCCTTCCAACTACTTGTGTTGTAAAACCTGATATCTGGGTTAAAAATAAGTTCTAGACATGTCCCATCCCCAAAAAAATCAAATAATGTAAAAAGCCGCTATGGAAAATTGAAAAAATCACATTGGGCTTTTAGAGATTAAAATAAAAGCAAAAGAGTCATCACAGCTGTTCAAAATCTTTCAGCGAACTCTCAAAGTTATACTCATATAGTTTAAGTACTACCTGGGGCTGAGGTTTTCTAGGGAAAGGTCAATCTTGTTTATGACTTGGAGTTGTTTTTCACTATGTACCCTACTAAAGAGCATTTTTGAGGTCACAACAGTTGTTATTATAATGCACCTTTGAGTCATTCTGGATATGACCACTCTACATGTAATCTTCATTCAAAGGATTTATTATCTGATTTTATGGAACCACATGGAACTCATGTTGTTTATGATTATTAACATGTGGTTTCCTGAGAGCAGAGATTAAAAGATTTGAGAGAAGATTACATATATAGAGTAGTAAAATAAATCAAAGGGATATTAAGCTATAAATAACAACTGGAGTGACCTTAAAAATGTAGAAAAGAGGCAAATCAGTTATACAAATCTGATTATCAGTAGGGGGAAGTGGTGAAATATGCTCCAAGTCATCTAAACAAACTGACTGGCCTTCCCCCGAGCAAAGTTCGGTACCCAGGTATCATATACTCTAATATGAGTAAGGTTTGCTTGTATGTTTGCTTGCTTGCGACACTGATCTCAAAAACGGCTCCAACGATTTCCTTCAAATGTTCAAAATAACTAATTTCTGGGATAAAAATAAGTTCTAGACAGGCCTCATTCCCAGGAAATATCAAATAATGTAAAAAACTAAAATGATAGGTTAAAAAAATTAATATTGGGCTTATGGAGTTTTAAGTAGGGGGCATTAGAGCGTTCAGAACCAGCATAGGCGCGGTGTGGAGGCGTGGACGCGAGGACGTCCCCCCCCATGACGTCATCCCCCCCCCCGACCTTCCCCATAGCCAAGCTGGGACCCCCCCATGACGTCATCCCCCCATGACGTCATCCCCCCCGACCTTCCCCATAGCCAAGCTCGGACCCCCCGACCTTCCCCATAGCCAAGCTCGGACCCCCCCCCCCGTTTGCAACATTTTTCATGATGAGGAAAAACTTTCAAAAATTAATAACTAGCCTATTTACTCACCGATTCCCACGGGACTTTTTCCAGAATGTAGGCCTATCCCAGAGGAAGCAAATGACGAAAGAACCCCATAGATCCACCATCAAACAAGGCCGCTATTAATTTTTAAACGCGTTTTCCTTATGGGATTTCAGCTGTTTACCGACCGATTTTGATGAAACTTCACCACATGCCGGGTGCCCTCCTAAGTAAACCATCCCTTAAAGAAAATTGAAAATCCGCCTATAAACGGGCCCGCTATTAATTTTTAAACGTGTTTTCCTTATGGGATCTCGGCTGTTTACCGACCGATTTTGACGAAATTTCACCACATGCCGGGCGGCGGCCTAAGTAAACCATCCCTTAAAGAAAATTGAGAATCCACCCTTAAACGGGCCCACTATTAATTTTTAAACGCGTTTTCCTCATAGGATCTTAGCTGTTTTCCAGACCCCTCACAATGGTTCAAAACTAGCAAAGGTGCGGTGAGGATGCGAGGCTGCTAGGGTCTACGTGACCGCCCGGGGTTGTTTACTCATCAGCGACCTTCTAGACCCCTCATCACTCCCTCACTCCTCCGGCAAGTGCGCGCCGCATGAGGCCTCCTCCCGACCAGAGTGTTATTTATAAGCGAGTCCTTGAGGGTTTCGCCAGTTTGTCTTTGGAGCTCTTACTGCGCGGACGAAGTATTGCCGTCTCCGAGATACACTTTACAACCTGTGCTTGTGCGACTGTGTGGAGTTTTCTCTTTGAATATCTTAAAATGTAAGTAACATTTAATATATCTTTTCATCAGCCGATTTGCCAATGATCTAAATCCCAATTAGCTAAAATTAATATTTAATATTTTACATATCCCAGTGCAAAATAAAATTTAGTTTTGCTTTTAAATCGAAATTTCAAGTGGCTAGTAGAATTATAGACGAGAGTAAAATCGCCATGTGCGACTGAAACAAAGATAAAGACGTGTAACAGTGTTAGGAATGTCATAGGAGCCATTCTTGTAATTTATTTCTGTCTACTATTAGAAGGGTACTGCTACAGATACCCGATGTTGTAGATGGCTGTTCCTCGTATGTGTGAGGTCTGCGGTCGCGTCTTCGCTGGAAACCTGGCTCGTCACACGGCAGCCGCTCACAGGGACCGCCATTTCGACTGCAACGTCTGCGGGAGACGCTTCGGGCGAAGCGACAGCCTGCGACGCCACCTCACAGCAGTTCATCCTCCCACTCCTCACGACCAAGCGCCAGGTACGGTTTTTACATTAAACAAGAAACCGTCAGTACTAATGACTTGTTTTCGAGAGAGAGTAAACGGCTTTAGCTGAGTAAACAGATTCAAGTAGTAAACAAGGGGCTGCCAGCCTCTGTTCAGTTCCTCACCCTTGTATTACTGGGCTCAAACTGGCGTTCGAGATGAGGAAGAGGTCGTCAGGCCTCTATGCAATTCCTCACCCTTGTATTACTGGGCTCAAACAGGCGATTGAGATGAGGAAGAGGTCGCCAGTCCTCTATGCAGTTCCTCACGATCAAGCGCTAGGCACGGTTTTTACATTAAACAAGAAACCAGTACTAATGACTTGTTTTCGAGAGAGTAAACTGCTTTAGCCGAGTAAACAGATTTAAGTAGTAAACAAGGGGCTGTTCAGCCTCTGTTCAGTTCCTCACCTTGTATTACTGGGCTCAAACTGGCGATTGAGATGAGGAAGAGGTCACTAGGCCTCTGTGCAATTCCTCACCCTTGTATATACTAGGTTCAAACTGGTGAATGAGATGAGGAAGAGGTTTCCAGTTCCTCACCTTCATGTATATTGAGGTAACTAATAGAACTTGTTTTTCCTGTTCACAGACCATCCATGCCCGTTGTGCTCCGTCGCCCTGGCGAGCCCCGAGGATCTTCACCACCACATGGAAGCGGTCCACGGTGCGATCCCGTCAGCTTCGACCTCCTCCTCCGCAACGCCACCTGTCAGAGACCCACGGCCCGAGTGCGACGCGTGCGGGCGGCGATTCGACCGCGAGGACCTGCTCCGGCGCCACGTGCAGCTGGTACACGCCAACGGGGTCCGCTGTCCCGAGTGCGGCGCCCTTTTCCGCAGGGCCGCGTACCTCCAGCGGCACATGGAGAGCGTCCACCGCGGCATGAGGTTCGCGTGCGCCTACTGCGACCGAGGCTTCACCCGGCGCTACAACCGGGACCAGCACGAGGCCCACAACTGCCCCATAGTGAGGAACCTCGTTGTGGACGAGATGCCGCACCTACCCGTCCTGTCACCCGAGCCCCGGCCCGGCCGCGAGCCTCGACCCAGCCACGAGCCCCAGCCTCGACCCAGCCACGAGCCCCAGCCTGGACCCAACCACGAGCCCCAGCCCGGACCCAGCCACGAGCGCCAGCCCGGACCCAGCCGCGAGCCTCGACCCAGCCGCGAGCCCCAACCTGGATCGAGCACGGCACCCGACGGGATGGTGGGTGGCGGACTGCCCGCGTTCCGCACCATCCAACGAGGGTTCCGCGGACGCCTCCTGACCTTCGGTCTGTCCCGGCCCATGGAGGACTTCTTGTCCGTGGAGGACGCGCTGGTGCTGCTGTTCGACAGCGTCCTGGAACTGCTGGCTGACGTCAGGACCCGACACCCAAACATCAAGGTCAACATGTTCCTGGAGTGCGAATTCTCCAACGTTCACGGAGCCACCTGTCTGCGGGCCTTCAAGACGAAGAACGTGCCTCTCACCGCCGCGTCCAACTTGGAGGACTTCCTGTCAGCGTCCTTCCACAAGCTGGAGGAAGAGAAGGAGCAGTGCCTGCTAGTGGGCAGCGGGTGGAGCTATCTCCGGATACGGGACCTGGAGATCCGCGTCAACCTCTACACCCCGTTGGGAGAACGCGGAGCCCGGTTCATCCTGCTTCCCAGGACCATCTGCGACACGCATGCCGTTATCAACGTGCAAAACGTCGATGACATGTGCTTCGCGTACGCCATCCTAGCCAAGTTCGTCGCGCAACACCCGGAGAGGCCCACATCGTACACACCGGACGTCATGGCACGCTACGACTGGGTCGGCCTACGCTTCCCCGTAGCCGTGAAGGACATTAAGGTCTTTGAGAGGAGGAACCCCATCAGCGTCAACGTGTACGGGATCGAGCGCGCCATGGTGGGGAGACGCCCCGACGGATCGCCAAAGTTCCAGGACCGCGTGTTCCCGCTGAAGATCTGCAAGCGGGAGTTGGAGGATCATCGGGACCTGCTGTACGTGACCACCGGCGGGGACAGTCACTACGCCTACATCGCAAACATGAGTAGGCTTGTGCGACCCCAGCTGACGTCCCGCAACGGCGCTATTCACGTGTGTAAGCGATGCTTCGCTTACTTTGACAACCAGCCCAACAAGCTGCAACTGTCCGGTGCCGAGCGTCTGGAGGAGCACATGCGATACTGCACCGCCAAGGCTCCCCTCCGCTTGGACTTGCCGAAGAAGCAGCAGATCCGCTTCACCCACCCCGAGTACACTCGGCGCGAGCGCTTTTGCGTCTACGCCGACTTTGAGTGTGCTCTACAGCCCGTCGCCGCTGACCCTGCGGAAGCGCCGCCCGGCACGAGGCCCCTGCAACTGCACGTCCCGTACGCCTTCGCCTACCAGATCGTGGACTCGCTCGGCTTGGAGGAGTTTGAGCCCCGCGTCTACTTCGGGGCTGACGCGTCCAAGGTCTTCATGGAAAGGTTGAAGATGGACGTGCTGGCGCTGTGGGAGTTCCTATTCAGCATGAGAGCTCTGCACCCTTCTCTGACCCGGCAGGAGATGGACGAGTACCTGGCAGCGACTCACTGCTACCTCTGCGGGAAGGAGTTCACGGACCAGGACGTTAAGGTGCGGGACCACAATCACGCCCCACCCTACGAGTTCCGAGGAGCCGCCCACCGCTCGTGCAACCTCAGGTACCGGGAGCAGCGACACATCAACTGCTACTTCCACAACCTGTCCAATTACGACGCCCACTTCGTAGTGCGCGAGCTGGCCATCGACCCCGGTGACGTGGACGTGTTGGCCCACACGGAGGAGCGGTACATCGCTTTTACCAAGCGATTCCACTTTGGCCAGCCTGGGGACAACCAACGTCAGAGCAGTTTCGCGGTGCGCTTCCTAGACACCTACAGGTTCCTGTCCATGAGCCTGGCCAACCTGGCTGCGGGACTTCCCACGGACAGGATGCGTGAGACGAGGAAGCGCTTCCCCGACGACCGGCTGTTCGACCTGGTGCGTAGGAAGGGCGTGTTCCCCTACGACTTCGTTACGTCCTACGACACACTGTACAGGACCAGGGAGTTGCCGCCCAAGGAGGCGTTCAGGAACTCCATGACCCTGGAGGACATCAAGGACGAGGAGTACGAGCACGCCCTCAACGTGTGGCGAGCCTTCGAGTGTCGACACCTCAAGGACTACGCGGATAAGTACCTGCGATGCGACATCGCCCTGCTCACCGATGTCTTTGAGCAGTTCCGCGACACCTCGCTGGCAGAGTACGGGCTGGACCCCGCCCACTATTACACCCTACCGTCCTACGCCTGGGACGTAATGCTCAAGACCTGCGGTGTGGAGCTGGACACGCTGCAGGACTTTGACATGTACCTGTTCGTGGAGCAGGGGATCCGGGGAGGCATCTCTCAGGCCATCACCCGCTACGCCAAGGCCAACCACGACAGGTGCCCGGACGAGCCCACGCGCTTCCTCCTGTACCTGGACGCAAACAACCTGTACGGCTGGGCCATGTCCCAGTGCCTGCCGACCGGAGACTTCGAGTGGCTCAGCCGTGAGGAAATACAGGCGTTGGACATTGCGGCGCTGGACGCAGAGGCTGATCGAGGCTACATCTTGGAGGTGGATCTCCACTACCCCGCGCGCCTACACGACCTGCACAAGGACCTTCCCTACTGCTGCGAGACGAAGCGTCCGCCAACAGGGAAGTTCCCCAAACTGTTGACGACCCTGGACGACAAGACGCACTACATCTGTCACTACAGGGTCTTGCAGCAGGCGCTGCAAAACGGATTGGAGCTGGTCGCGGTGCATCGGGCGATCTCGTTTCGCCAGTCGCGGTGGTTGGAACCGTACATCCTGATGAACACGGAGCTGCGGAAGAGGGCCAAGACCAAGTTCGAACAGGACTTCTTCAAGCTCATGAATAACGCGGTCTTTGGCAAGACCATCGAGAATGTACGGAAGCGCCTCAACGTGAAGCTGGTGTGCACCCCGGAGAGGTTTTCCAAGTACGTCGCCAGATCCAACTTCCTGGACCGGACGTACTACACGGAGGACGTGGCCCTGGTGCATCTGTCCAAGGTCAACATCGTGTTGGACAAGCCCGTCTACGTAGGCATGACAGTCCTGGAGCTGAGCAAGTGGCTCATGTACGAGTTCCTGCGCAAGATGAAGGAGCGCTACGGTGACCGCCTCACCGCGGACTACATGGACACGGACAGCTACGTCTTTGACATCGTGTCCCAGGACGTCTACGCCGAGATGAAGGAACACCTGGACGACTTCGACACCAGCGGCTATCCGAGGTCCCACCCCTGCTACAGCCCCGTCAACGCCAAGGTCATTGGAAAGTTTAAGGACGAGTGTAACGGTCTGTCCTTATTCGAGTACCTCGGCCTGCGGTCCAAGCTGTACTTTATGGACATCGAGGACGCAGCGACAGGCGGCAGCAAGGCTCTCAAGCGGGCCAAGGGGGTGGCGAAGGGCGTTGTCAAGAACGTCCTCACCCCCGACGACTACAGAGAGTGCCTGTTTGAGGGGGTCCAAAAGCGCACCACCAACGTCCGCTTCCAGTCCCACTTACACCGGGTCTACACCGTGGAAGTGGACAAGCTGAGCCTCAGCCCGACTGATGACAAGCGGTGTGTCCTCCCCGACGGCATCCACACTCTGCCGTGGGGACACAAGGACGTCCCGCCGCTACCAGCCAGGAGAGGAGATCGACGGATGGAGGTGGATGGTAAGGAGGAGGAGGGGCAGCCCCAGGATGAAGACGAGGAAGAGGAATTCCCAGTTTAGTTTTAATATTAATTTTAAGAAAAATTTGTAAATAGTATTTGTAAGAAAATATAATAGCTTTATGTACAGCACGAACCTGAGTTGTTTATTTCCTCCCCTTTGCTCACTCAAAAGCCGGTAGGCTCAGAAAAACTAAAGTGAAAGGCGTTATGGGCCGTTTGGCCCGAGCCGTGCAGCTTAAAAAGCCCCCGCCAACCGGGAGCGGTTGGCGGCGCGTGTCGGGGACGACCCTGAAGGAGTTGCCCAGGAAGGAGTTGCTAAGTGGTTTGCTGACGCTCAAGGTTGCACCCTCGAATTACTCAGCGGTTTGCTGATGTCCGAGGGGTCTCGTGGCGCGCCCTCTTTGGCGGCCTTCACTGCCGCTTGGCGGGGGCTCAGCCAGTGACACGCGCCGCTGGTATATAAACCTGAGGTCCAGCCCCGCTGCCTCAGTTTTGATAATTTTTTAAAATTTAGTAAGGAGAAAGGAGAAATGAAAACACAAGCTTTATCATTATGAGGCATGTATTGTACAGTAATAAGGTTACATATTACAAAAAACCTTACAAACTAGTTTTAAGCGAATATGGAGTGGAAGAGCCTGCGGACGAGAGCGTCGTTGGCGGCGGGAGCGACAGGGTCGAAGAGCTGGACGTAGTCGCTGAGTGACGTGCGGAGAACAGCCCGGCAGTACAGGTAAGTGAGGCAGTAGTAGCCGCAAACAGAGGTATCGTAGCCCTGGAGTCGATACCTGTTGTAGACGTAGTGGCGGTGATGAGGATTGCGCCTCAGGAACCTTTGAAAGTCGGCCTGGTATGGCGGCCTTCCGTAGCTGTCCAGGTACTCGAGTCTGTCCTCTTCCGAGCAGTAAAACGCCACCCAGTGTTCACCGCTCTCGGTGTGTGCTACCGTGTTGGACACGATGGCGGTGAGAGGCTTGACCGGCACGTCCGGTAGTTGGTCAGAGGCGTAGACCGCAACGTTCCTCAGTCCGGGGATCCTCACCAGGCATTCTCTGATCTGGACGGTATTCATCGTGGGCGGAAGCAGCACAGGCAGCTCGAGGTGGACGGGTCTGGACTGTCGTTAGCCACGAGCCAGTCCCGCAATACTATGCAGTTATGAAGGGCGCAACGGTTGTGGGAGCTCTTATGGTGGCGACAGCGCAGGGTCCGGTAGGTGGGCGCACCGTTGAGCGACCCGCAGCCCAGATCCTCCATGTCCTGAGCGGTGGTGGCGGCGGGCTCGGTTATGAGGTGGCGTTGTACAAAGTCCCTCTTCTGCGATCCTTTGACGTAGACCAGGGGGCGGTGGATGAGGCAGGAGCGCAGCTTGTCCAGCAGGGTGACGTACGCGATGTCCCCCTGGTCCCACTCCAAGCCGTGGCAGTGGCGAGTGACCCAGACGCTCTCGCGCTGTTTCTCGGAAGTCAGGAGGTCTTTACTGAAGGGCGGGCGGGCGATGTGATGTAGGAGCAGCGTGCCGGTAGTCACGTCCACCACGCAAACCTCTTTCAGTAGAAAGTCATTATCACTGTCTTTAAAACACTGCATATCCATCACGGGTCCTGGTCCCGGTCCTTCTCGCAATCTCTCGATGAGCTCCTGCGGTACAACCACCATTTTCCTAGCGTACTCCATGTCCGATTAGCTTCTGCGCTAGAACGGGCAGAACAGCGTTCAACAGTAGAGGTAGGAGGATCCCTCCGCCCCGTTGAACGAGGTAGTGTCGCTTCTTGGTCCAACCCTCGCCGCGTTTCACCAGCCGTCTGAGCGCCTGTTTGTGTTTGCTCAATTTGCGTTTGAGGCAGGGAGAAAGCGGTACGTTTCCGCGTAGCACGTTATACGCGCACTCGCACAATGACTTGATGCGACTCTTGTCGCACGCTTTTAACAGGGCCTTGCGTTCTTTGGGCGTAGCGTGTATTAGGGCCCTCAGCAGCGCCGCGTCCTTCTTCACACGGTGTGACATGATGACTGACGCTGGCGCGCGCTCGGCCTATTTATCACTTCTTCTTGGGCAGGTACACGTAGTTCACCGGATCGTCTGGGAAAATGGTTGAACGTACGCGCATCTCTTCAGGCGTGGACTGTTTCAAGTCTATGAGCAGGTAGGCGTGCGGATCACGCGTGGCGTCCGCGTAAGCCTCCTCCACGAATTTGGGGTTTTCCGGGTATACTTGACGGGCGAGGTGTTTGATCTGAGCGCGGTCCCTGGGATTCTTGAAGCACACTATGTAGTGGGCGTTCAGCGATATGTCGCGCTGGCCCCTGCCCTGGTGAAAAAGGTTTTGCGTGATGAAGAACACGCTCAGGTTGCGGTGGTGTGAGCCCTTGGTGAACAGGTCCGCTACGCCGGGGCCAGCCTCGCGCATCATGTCGTCGATGATGACCAGGGCGGGCTCGCTACCGTCATAGTCGTCCAGGTCTGGCAGGCCGGCTACGTAGCGCACGGCAGAGTCCGCACGGCTCTTGCTACCGCCACTGTCATAGTGCCAAGTGATACGGGCGAACCGTGTATCGCACATGCGGTCGGCGTGCTCTATGAAGCGAGCCACGAAGTGCGACTTGCCGCTGCCCGAAGGCCCGGCCACGATGGCGGTGAACGGGTGTTTCCACCTCAAGTCCATGGCGTCTACTGACTGCCATGCACCGCCACCTCGGCTCTTAAAACTAAATTCTTTTCTCGCTTTTTTTTTTTATTTGATTTTTTTTTTATTGAAGGAAATAAGGGAATAAGGAATACCATTTATTTATACAAATTCTAGGAGAGGACTTTTACTGCCTGGAGAGCTGCTCCTCTTCACAAGGCTCATCCTCGGCCTCACGCCAACGTTATACTGCGTGATGGTGTTATCGTCCAGGACTGCAAGGTACCGCCGGGGCATGTATATCCGGATCGGGTCGTCACCAACAAGACCCTCCAAGGTGGCCATCACCGCCTCGCCGTATGGTGTATCCACCCTCTCAAACGAGCGGATCGGGTAGACCACGTTGTCCTGCAGGTCTACGATGCGGGTATAACCCGCGGCCTTGCAGCTGTTGAGGGCTGTCCTGAGGTCCATCTTCTGGTCCGTGTTGAGCATGACACAGCGGCTGGATGCAGAATGACTGGCTCTCACTACCGAGTCGCCTTTTGTAGACAACCGCGGAGGAGGCGTAGTGATGAAAACATCAACTGGCGGAGTGGAGGAGGAGTGGAGGAGTGGAGGAGTGGAGGAGGAGTGGAGGAGTGGAGGAGGAGTGGAGGGATGGTGGAGTGGAGGAGTGGTGAGGCTGGATATGTATCTCGAGGAACACGCTCATTCGCTTTATTACGTTATTTATTTATTTTTTATAATAGTGTACATTAAGGAAAAGTAGGAAAGGGAAGGATCGAATTACTTAGTTTATTTCATTTATTTTTTCGTCTTTTTCCGCTTTTCGGGGATGGCGACAGCGGCGGTGGAAACGCACCGATCCGCGATCTTCCTCCAGGTGGGCAGCGGACTGACGGTCCTGACGATTCCGTCGAATCTAGGCTCTCCCGTCTCGCTGTTGGCCAACCATAGGTTCTGCAGCCTAGTCAGCAGATCCGTCAGAATCATGCAGATCTCGTCGTCCCGCTGCTCGTCCAAATACAGGCCGCAGGCCCAAGTCGAGCGACCTCCTTGGAAAACGTTCATCTTCAGAAGGACGTTGCCATTGTTGGTAGGGTTCTTCACCGTATACTGGCGCGCGCCCGCGGTCCAACTCAGTGTAGGGGAATCGCCAGGCACTTCTTTATTCGCGGTCCACCCGCCATTGGACTTCCTCTTTTTAGCTGTCGTCCGTTGTTGCTGCGGTGGTATGGGGGTGGTGGCGTTGGCGTTCTCTTCGTTGATCGCGTTCCACTCCTCCATAAAACAGCGGATCGTTCGATCCACTTCGGCCGCGTTGCTCATGCCGCTGCTGTGACCGCTCGTGAAGAAGTCTCGGACGAAACTGAGACCGTGCGCCACTGGACCTAGGGTCTATTATACTCCTCCAGAGGCGCCCTCTCAAACCAGGTGATGTGGGGGGGGGGACCTGATCTGTTTTGAGGAAATTTCCGACTATTGTTTATCTAGGGAAAATTCCTACTGTTTATTTGTGCAATCGTCCCGCCACCACCGTCGTCAGTCTCTCCGCAACCGCCCGACACTATGTACCCCTGCCCCTACTGTTCAACACGCTGCAGCCGCACAGACAACCTGCTCCGACACGCGCGGAGATTTCACGGTCATGCGCCGCTGTATGACTGTTCCGTCTGCGGATCGGCCTTTCAAAGTCTGGCTGAGGCGAGGAGACACACACGAACGCACGAGATGGCTGAGGTAGGGCGATTCTACCCACCTCGACTCCGCCCGAGCCGCAGCGACCCCCGCCGCCGCCTTACCCCTTTGCGGACGCCGCTCCCGTCGAGGACGCCACCGCCCTTCCCCGGTACCCTGAGGAGGACCTCTTGACGTTGCTCCAGGACGTGGAGGACATGTCTGGGATGCCGGACGTCGCTCCCGTCGTGGACACCGCCGCTCCCGTCGGGGACACCGCCGCAGCCGCGCAGATGGATGAGGAAATGCGGAGGCTGGAGGAGCAAAGCGAACTCCTACTAGCGCAATTAGAAAATGTAATTGCGGAAAAATTCGATAATAAATAAATATACCTTTAAACCCTTTCCTTAATTACCTCTTCTATGGTAAAATACACATTATAAAACTAAAAGAAATAATAGAAACGAAAGCGAGGTTTACAGATGCAGGCTAAACGGGGGGGGGGGGTTACTTAGGCCGCCGCCCGGTATGTGGTGAAGTTTCATCAAAATCGGTCGTTAAACAGCTGAAATCCCATAAGGAAAACGCGGTTATAAATTAATAGAGGCCTTGTTTGATGGTGGATCTATGGGGTTCTTTCGTCATTTGCTTCCTCTGGGATAGGCCTACATTCTGGAAAAAGTCCCGTGGGAATCGGTGAGTAAATAGGCTAGTTATTAATTTTTGAAAGTTTTTCCTCATCATGAAAAATGTTGCAAACGGGGGGGGGGTCCGAGCTTGGCTATGGGGAAGGTCGGGGGGGGCTTCCTCGCATCCTCACGCCAGGTGCCAGGTTTAAGTTAGGTTAATGGGTTACGTGACGGGGGGGGGGGGCTTCCTCGCATCCTCACGCCAGGTGCCAGGTTTAAGTTAGGTTAATGGGTCACGTGATGGGGGGGGGGGGCTTCCTCGCATCCTCACGCCAGGTGCCAGGTTTAAGTTAGGTTAATGGGTCACGTGACGGGGGGGGGGTCCGAGCTTGGCTATGGGGAAGGTCGGGGTGGGTCCGAGCTTGGCTATGGGGAAGGTCGGGGGTCCGAGCTTGGCTATGGGGAAGGTCGGGGGGATGACGTCATGGGGGGATGACGTCATGGGGGGGGGTCCGAGCTTGGCTATGGGGAAGGTCGGGGGGGGATGACGTCATGGGGGGGGGGACGTCCTCGCGTCCACGCGTCCACACCGCGCCTATGCTGGTTCTGAACGCTCTAATGCCCCCTACTGTTTTAAATCAACACAAAAGAATTTTATCAGCTGTTCATAATCAACCAGGGAATTGTCAAAGTAATACTCATGTTTTTTATGATTATTAACATGTGGTTTCCTGAGAACAGAGATTAAAAGATTTGAGTGAAGATTATATATATAGAGTAGTAAAATAAATGAAAGGGACTTTGAGCTATAAATAACAACTGGAGGAACCTTAAAAATGTAGAAAAGAGGCAGATGAGTTATACAAATCTGATTATCAGCAGGGGAAAGTGATGAAATATTACTCCAAGTCATATAAACTGATTGACTGACCCTCCCCCGAGCAAAGCTGGGCCCCCCCAGGTACTCTCGTGTTAAAACGGATATGAGAAGGGTGTTACCACTCCAGTAGTCAGTAGTATTTTTTATTTACATTAGTCCTAAATTATCTGTTCTTGCCGTTGTGGAGTTAAAACGGATATGGGAATGGTGTTACCATTCCATTAGTAAAATATTTGGCTTATTAATTATCTTTTCTTGCTGTTGTGGAGTTAAAACGGATAACAGAAGAGTGTTACCAATCCAGTACCTGCCTACATATATTTAAAAATTCAGTCTTCGTTCATCCTCTTACGGGAAGAATGAGCGTACACCTAGTAATATATAATTGTTAGTCCCTTTCACATAATTAATAGTCCAATCATATGTAAATTCCTTTAATAAACAATCTATCTACCCATTGTTAACAGCTGATTCCTTTAAGTTAAGTAGTTGTATAACAGCGAACAGAACATAAGAGGAAAAGGTATTTGAGTAACACAGTCAGTTGTCTCACCCCCCTTTTGTACTTATTTATTATTCAACTCTTCACTTTTCGAACACATTTCTTTCCTCTTGCGCACCCTTCCTTTGGTATATCCAGTTGTATTTCTTTGCATCTTGCCAACACCACTTCCTTCATTTTCCTTACGAAACGATTTGGTCTTAGATTTGTTTTGTTACCTAGAACCATGTTTTTCACTTGATGAAACCAATTTTCAACAGGTCCGTTACTTAGGCGCTGCAAAATGAAGCCGTTATTTGATCCAGGGAGGAGAATTCCAGACCATAATGGCAGATATGGAGCGTATTTGTCAACAAGTATAGTTACTAGTTCGTGATTGTAGTATTTGTTGGTGATGGGTGTGGTTTTTTTTCATTTTCTCCTGTTTTATTTGAAGTTATCTTAGATGTAGATTCCACTTTTTCCAAGCTAACAGTCTGTTTTCTAATCAAAATCTCAGTTTGGTGTATATCTCTGTAGAATGGACTTTTCTTGTATATAGAATCACTTGCCTTTACGTCCTCAACCTTTTGTGCTGTGTTGTGCTTGTCTTGAGTCAGGTCGTCATCTATATTTTCTGCAAACTCATCAATGGTAGCTTTACCCTCACACAAAGTGGCCAACTGTCTCAAAGAGTGTTTTACAATTCCACAGTCAGCTTTATGAAGTAGCACTGTGATAGCATGTTCCAAAATAGACTTGATCATGTCGTAACTGCTACAATTAATGATTGTGCAAATGACTTGTAGAAATAGCTGTTTTATCAATTGCCTATTTTCCTTTGGCAAGTTTGAGGTTAGAGACTTAACATCACTTACAACAATCTTCACAAAGTGACAAACACATAAATGCAGTGTCACCGTAGGTTTTAGTAAGGTTCCCCTGCTTAGAACGTTGTCATAACAATACATCAGATATGTAGTAACATCCATTTTTTTCCACTGCAACATTACTGCATTAATCAATGCCCAACTGAAATCAGATACAATCCTCTTACAAGGAGGCCAGGAACCATTATCAATAAGAAATCTCTTGAATATCAAAAGCCAAACTCCAATTGATTCCGCAGTGTGATTGCACGTTATGTATTCTGCAGCTGGCAAGACAAATCCCTGAATGCGAAAAACCAGGGCTTAATACAGTACTCTCTTGTCTTCACATTGAGTTATTTTACGCACAACAGATCCAGTAGCATCGATGTGCAGTGCGAATTCGGTTTTAGACCTTGGTTCTTGTCTTGCTCTTTCTAACAACTAATACTTCCTTTGTGTACATCATTACCTCAAATGGATGAGAAACGTGTTGAAGGTATCGATCATCGAGTGAAGTTTCTTCACAGTCTCGCATAATGAACAAATCAATCATTGGGTTCTTATGCAAATCATCAACAGCCAATGCCTCAGCTTTCGCTTTACGAAAAACGCTGTATGACTTAACATCTTGCACATTGTTAGATTTAACACCTTCTGGATCGCACTGTTTCACACATTTAAATCTAACTAACGTTGAGCTGTTGTTAAGTAACTCATGTTTCATTGTGTCTCTTGCTATGCCACTTAGCTCCCTGGTTTTCTTAGTGGCATGGTGACATTCCTCAACATTAGTAAAAACTGTTACTTGAACATCATTACAGTTCTCTGATGTGTAACAAACCAACTTAAATGCAGTTTCCTTGTCGTGGCCACAGTAAGCATAAATTGTCAGAATCTGCTGCTTTCTATTGGCAATTGCTTCTCTTCTCTTACTATAGTTAACACTCTGCATTTGTACAACACACCCTGTACTGACTTTGTGAAATTTATCAGAAATGATTGTTGGGTATATTGCTGTCAACAGTTTACCAGCTTCATTAACCATCATTTTCCAAGTGTGATCTTCAATAGTAAACTGTCCGATCTTGCCTGTGCACTTGAAATTCCTGTTTCTCCCCTTTCTCTGTTCACAGTCTTCTTCTTGACTTTCCACTGGGAAGTGAACAGTCACACTGTTACTCGACCTTTCTTTGTCGATTGATGGGATATTTTCTGTGTGTTTTGTTGTGTGAGAATTAACAATTATTACTGGTGATGGATCATCTGGATTACCACTGTTGTACATTTGATCTAACTGCTGTCCATTGCCATCTCAGGGTTTCTCAATTATTGTGACCGATGTTTCAAAACTAATTTCTTCATAACTATTTTTTCTATCATCAAAATTCTCCGAGTCATTTAATCCAAAGTCGTACCCGTAGTTGTTGGTGTTAACTAATTGGTTGTCAAGAATTTCTGGTTTTTCAGTAGCCTTAACTTCATGAAATGGTTGCTTGACTTCGTCATTGCCATTGTTAACTGATGTTTTATCTATATCCAGCCGTTGGTTATGTACAGTATTAAAAGACCCATCATGATTTGAGTTTATACCCAGTTCTGTTTCATTTGTAAGTGGTAGTAGGGTATTTTTTTATATTCCTAACTAAGAACTGTCTGACAAAATTGGAGTTCCTCTGGTTGTCGGGCAAATTGAATTCTTTCAATATTTCCTTAACAAATAGTGAATTGAGGGATACAAGAGAATCACAGCAAGGGAATCCATGGTTGTAGCGAAGGATACGTGCAGCAATATTGATTTTTTCCTCTGTCTCCAATACGTGCCAACCTTTAACAGCAGTTCTAGCGAATCTACATTTTTCTCTTTCGATATCCATTTTCGTCAAGAATAATTAATAATAAATTGAATGTATTAAATGATACCGTACTTGGGGTTTAGTTACAATGTAGTTCCTAAAATATAAAAAGGTATTTTACAAATTTTAAGTAACCATATATAGTGTAATCAGGCAGTATAAAAGTAGTATTTATAGCTAAATAACAGTTAAAAAATTGAGGAAATAACAGTGCCTAGTAGTGGGGAAAGGGGACTTTTGGCTCACTTGATTTATGGCTTCCGGTCACGTGACCGGAAGCGCTGCGTCATGAAAGACGTCATCTGAGGCCGAGCCAGTGACGTAAGCGGTTTTGTGACGTAATGAGGGAAAGGTTAAAGTTCAAGGTCACGGGGAGGTAATTTTAAAAAAGTACTACCTCGCACGCGTAAAATCCGATTGTGATTCGATAGTTAATCGATAAGAAATTTTGAATGAAAACAATCGAATGAAGCAATCGAATGATACGAGTGCGAGGTAGTACTATTACAAATATTACTTTATTTTATTTACAATAATTCATGTTTACAATAGTTCCCCGTTGTTCGTTGTCATCGATGTTGTTGATCCGGACGAGTTGCGGCCATCACTTCGCTTTCTGATGAAAGACGGTAGATATTTCGATTCCTGCGCAGAGTCCATGTTGTTTTTTGATGCGTAAAGTTCCAAAGATAAATCGTAACCGGACGCAATGAGAAGTCTTAACTCTTCATTAAAAACCTCGAGGTCTTGGAAAGTCGCCAGATGAATAGAGTCATAATGAATACACCTAATTTTGATGGACATTTTAACAGAGAGCTCGAAGTACACTGGTCAAGAGCCGGAGGTGTACTGACTATTCGCTAGCTAGCGTTTTGGTATCAAACAAAATGGTGGGGGTAAAAGTGTGGTGGGGCGGAGCAGATGGCGGACGGCAGATGGCAGGCGGCAGGTGGAAGCTGGTGCGAGGCAGATGGTTGCTACTACATTCGCCGCCACAGTAATGCAATCCTTCGGCGTAATTCTTGTATTTTATCTTGTCGGTTCATTTGATACGTTTTACATCTACATATGCAATAGCTGAAACACTTGCACTTACGACAAGCTTTCCCGTCAACTTGATTGCCTGGTATTTTAAAACATTGTAACTCGCAACAATATGTCTTCAAATTGTTATCGAAAATAAATTGTTCATAGGTGGCACCGACATGTTAGCTGCAGCGTGTGTTAGACAAGACTGAGACTAACTTCACTGCTCCCTCTCTTTTATACCTCTGCATAAGTTAACCCTGAATGAAAGTTCAAGGTCATCCATTTGAATTTTAAAAAAAGCAACACAGCAGTATATAAAATAATATACTGCTGTGTTGCTGTTTTTATTTTTTTTTTATTTTTTTTATATTTTCTTTATTAAACAAACATCTTGCAATGCAATAAGCTTAAGTCTAACATTGATGACTAGAAATACAAACAAAGACATTGTGTACAAGGATGCGTGATGTGCAGAGTGAGTTCCGTCGAGTTGTTTCCGCTTACACCGTGTGATACCAAATACAACGTCCCCGGTTGAATATCTCGCAAATCTTCATTTTGTAGCAGTTGAACAAATCGTTTTGGAAGAAATACTTGAAACTTCGGCTCATCTCCTGGAGTGAAAGGTCCTTCGCTCAATGAAACTAGAATTGCTTCTCCATGTGTGGTTTCCACTTTCTTGATGTTATGAATAATGTCGTGTTTTTGTTCTTTTAGTTCTGAACACTTTTTAGTTAGCAGAAGGTCGGATTTTGAATGAGTGTTGAATTGATCAACCAGTGTTTGTAGAAACTGTTGTGATGCCATCTTCGTCAGTGGTGGTTGTGGTGTCTTCTGTGATGTTGCCTCTTCGGAGTCTCGAATAATACTCATGCTGAAGCGGTGTTGTCTCCTCGTATTTATAGGCCCCGCTACCCCCACCACATTTCTGTTCTCCGCTACCCCCACCACATTCCTGCGTTTGTTTCAAGTAAGCAGCCAAACGATATGCGTTGTACAATGCACAGTTTGTTTGACCGTGTTTAAGATCTTTTGCAGCGACACAAATATTACCGAGATTAATGTTAAAGTCCTCACTGATAGTTATCTCGAAAACATTACCGTGCGTGTACTTTTGTATCCAGTTCTTTTTTTCTAATCCTCTTGTGTATATATGTGAATATTGTTTGCAAAAGTTAAACATAATACTGTGCAGATTACTGTAGCTTATAAATCCTTCATACAATGTATGTGATGAAAGTAGTTTGTTATCCATTTGTTTGTACTTTTAGCTTTGGTGTTAAGTTTGTTAAAAGAAAAAGGAGCTTCAAACGTGAATGGGTAGGCTACAAATGTAAGCAAGTCTAAAATTACTAATTCCTTGATAATAAACCTATCATCATTATTTCGAAATGCTTGAAATTCTATTACACAAGGCTTTACACTCACTTCTTCATCCCCTCCGCTCATCATGGCACCTAGCGATCAACTAAACTGTTTTCCACACCACGGTAGGTTAAATACCAGGCCGTACAGTTGCAGGTGCGTTGGTGTATATTTAACGTGGGCACCGTCCCCAATAGGCCTACCCCACGTGTGTTCTTCTTTACTAAGTCAAACTTTAGTCTTTTTAACTTCTTCTTCTTGTGTTTCGTTTTCTTCTTCTTCTTGTTTCTCCGTTTCTTCTTCCTGTGTTGTTTCTTCTGTAGCTTCTGTAGCGATTTCTACAAGTGGTTCAAAATCCTTTAACTTTCTCCACATGCAAACTTCATGAGGTATTCTATTAAAAATAGATGTATCCACAGGTCCGTACACGATGGTGCTATCAGGTTGTTTTTCCAAAGTATCGACCAAATATTCTTTAATAATAGCGCTTGCAAATACCAACTGTCTCATGTACCTTGTAATAGGTTCTGTTGCGTAGTTTAAAACGTAGAATTCTTCACGTGACAGTAGAATCTTATTTTCATGTTGAGTCAAGTCTCTAATTCGCACTTGTAGTTGTCCGCGATGTTTAACAATATCGATTTCATTGTCACAATCCAAAAGTCGAATATGTGTTTTCCTTCCACACAAACTGTTAGTTAAATAACATTCTATTAAATGTACATGTTTCAAAAATGACTCCCAAGCATTTTGCGAAAATAAAACCTTTTTTGTTCCATGGTGTAGTATTACTGTAGGGGAATAATCCAATGATTTCATCAATCCAACTGATACACTTTTACTGATGCATGCTGAGATGGGGTAAAAGATTCGCAGAAAAACTTCAGTTAAAATGTGAGGAGGAATATATTCTTCAACTTTCTTCTTCCTCTTTGGTACTACCTTTGATGGGTCTGAATTAATTTCCTCCTCTCTATCTCTTTTACCAAACTTTAAAAATGCAGTTATTTCCTTGATGATTTCTGCTTCACTAGTATTATCACGTTCCAATAACGGTGCTACCTCTGCATCACCTTGTACAACAGATGGAGAACTCATTTTGTAGAAGATGTTACCCATGCGCCGATAGACGATCAACTGAAGACCCGCATTGTTGCTCCGCTATTTATAGGTTAGCGACAGTGGCGGTGCCGGTGGTGGTACAACGTTTTACAATACTGTCTTTACAATACCGGTCAACGGTGTGTATGTAACAATTTTATCGTGCAAAATTAAACAATACGCAGATGTATTTACAGGTACGTTTTCTTGAAATTCCATTTCTATTTTTATATCAACACTAGACGATTTTACAGATTCATTTTGTTTGGAACAATCAATTACAACAATCGGAGCTTTCGATTCAAACTGTACGGGAGGTAGTAGAGGTGTGTTTTTTTGCCGTAATATGAATTTTGGAACCTAGCGTACATGTCGTATAAAACACTGTATCTTTTTTTATCAAAAGAAATATTAAAGTTGTCGTAGGGAAAGAATTGTGAATTCAGGAACACTTTACAGTTTGTTAATTTACAATGGTCAAATTCACCAGCATTTTTAGTTATTATACTTTTCTTCTTCGTTTGTAATCCAAATATTACATATCTCGCTTTTTCCAAATGAGTAGAAGTTTTTACAGTCCATGTATGCCGTTGTGTTGTAGGTAAAACGGGGTATTCATGAAACTCCCAGCTTCTGAATGGCATTACAATGTCTCGATCTGATTTTAACTTTCTTAATAATGTAATCCTGTGTTCATCATTTAGTCGCACATGTGGTACTCTCCAAACAATCTTGTCTAATGTTAATTTCCAGTCTAAATTGGCATCAGTTGTTCCAGCAGCTGCTTTAATAATATCATTATCGTTTGATGATCTTAATAAAACTAGTTCTTGTTTTACATTTATTATTATTCTTCTGTAGTCTTCAGCAAATCCTAGGAGTAATCTTAGAAATCAAAGTTTCCCGAAGAGTCAGTAGCGATTATACTTTTGTCTGGTGCAACCCATCCTGCAACAGCTAACAGATTCTTCTCATTTGGTGTTAAATACGCTAATCCTTTCAATGTACTGGAAATTCCAACCTTTTTTGTTGAATCGACTGTAACTCCTGAAATTTCATATCTAATCTCGTCAAACAAAAATGCCATAGGATTATTTATGAACGGAACAGTGGTTCCAGCAGTACAATCAGTTTTTGTTACTTTTCCTTCAATATATAAATAACTTTCGCATGGAAGAGTATAAATGTCTTGTTGTTGTATAGGAATCCTAATTTCATCGTTATTGTTTAATTTGGACGAAGCGTAAGGGTTGTGCGTGTGATATTCCTTTTCCCATAAGGTCTCGTCGAATGTTGGACCCTGCGCTATATCCAGTATATCCATTGTTAATGACCTTTAATCCAATTTCTTCTAGAAAACGAATGTTGTCACTTGTTAATCCTTCTACAGCTGATGAGCTACTGACCTCTTTGCTTGTTGGCTCTCTCTTTTTAAATGATAACCCCATTGTCTAAGCGGATGATTTTATATGTATTCCTACAGTAATAGCTTCCCCTCTAAAGTCAATAAGGTTTCCGTCTTGATCCACTATGTTCAGCACGATGTCTGAAATGAAACTGGTGTTTAACGGTAGGTACACAAGGTTTTGAGGCTTTTCTACTATCTTGAAACCTGGTGCAACTGATGGGTAGAATGTGTGTAATATATGACGATTTTCTCCATCTCTGTAGGATCCTTGTATAATGTTACATGTAATGTCTATGCTATTAACTTTGATGATCGTCACAGTTTTATTCCCAGAATGAGTTTTATTAGGTTCTAATACTTTTGTTTCCTTAGAAAACCCCAATAAACTACCAATTGAATGTTCTTGACTAAAATCAATATAATACTTAGACGTAATTTCGGCTTTCATGGTATTGTTATTGCCTTTTATCGTTATATTTTCTTTTCCCATATGTTTTTGTATAACTTCATTTATATTATCAATTTCATAAGCTCCTGTTGGTAAACTGAATTCTTCCAAAGCTGAATACTTTCCTTTATCATCTTTTGTCTTGTAATAATGTATTTTGTTATTAATTCCTTCACTAACGTTTGGAATCGAGTTATATGTTGTTAAATCCAATAATGCGGCTTCCCATAGTCTTCCTTTTTGCAAACGTAGCGCTGGAAACAGAATACTGCGCAAAGTACATGAGTTACCGGTTAATGACACTGTATACGAAGACATCTTAAAGTTGACTAACACTTTTAGCTAAAAAGTCTAAACATAAATGACCGCAAATGGATGTATCATCAGGTTGTTTTCTTGTATGATTGGAAAAAACATTTTCTGCCGCACGAAAGTATTGTTGAAGTTCTTTCGGTGGTGGAAGGTCTCCAAAACTGCCGAAATAATAAATGGTTTTACCAAGTTTCTTGTAACACACCCAATGAGTGCCTAATCCTTCACTATTACCCAAATTTACAATACCAGTCTCATTTTTCCACATTTTAACCGGTAATTCATCTTTCATAAATACTCCTCTAAAAAATGGGATTTTCAAACAAGAAGCATATGTAATCAGTTCTTCATTGGTCAATTCTTTGTTTTTAATTATTAATTGCTCTTTCTTATTTAATACACACGATACGGTCTTAGGTATAATCCTCCTCCCTTTTTTATCATTGACCATATTGTTGGTTTCTTTTTAGCTTTACCACTGGTAGATCGACGTTTTCTTCTGATATTACCTCCTTGTTTCTTAGCGGGTTTTTCCCAGCCTTCTTCTCTTTCCTCCTCCAAACGTAGTTTTTGCTTTCATTGCTGCTGTTACTGCTAAAGACGCTGCTTTTTCACCAATACTCGCGTCACTAGATTTTACTCTTTGCCAAGCTTTCTCAGCAAGTGCTTTATCCGCTATTGATCTATTTTTAGTATCACCAAATTTGGAATACGCTATATCGTGCTGTTTACAAGCCTGATCGAGCTTATTTATTCCAGGATCTCCTCTAGCAAGACGTTTCTCTAATTTGGTTCCAGGACCACAATATTGATATCCTCCAGGTAAATGTAATTCCACAGGTAATAAATCAATCGCCTTGTTAACTATAGCTCCAACCGGTTTACTCAATAGAGAAAATGCTGTTGATGCTATTCCCCTTCCTCTCTGTAATCTCTCTCGATTATGACTGATGCGTTTAACCCTCGACATGACTATTTATAGCAAAACCTACAATCAGTAGGTGCACTCTATAAATGTTTTACAATGAATGAATATCAGTTTTGGTTTCTTGTATTATATACTGTTTAAAATTCCATTTATTATATAGAAATGGATTTATTAATTAAATGTAGACATATTAAATAAAAGTAGTAAAAATAGAAATAAGGTGTAATTGAAGATGTTCCAGATGTTTCTCCGCTGGTGATGGTATCGTTGTCTTCGGTAAAATGAATAAACTTTAAATATTTGTCATGTTCCCTTAGAAACAATCAGTTGTTTTTCTCTTTTTATGCAAAACATTTAATTCAGCAGAAGATAAAGCTCTTCTTTTAATTGGAGCTTTTTTTGATTTCGAGGGGAAAAGACTAGATATAATACTTGCATATTTTATTGACCGATTTCTATGAATAGGTAGGTCTTTGGAATACTTCTTACTATGTGCATTCGTATACTCTAATATATTTTTAAACAATTGTAAATCCCTTTTAGTATATTTACCAGGATTATTTTTAAAGATAAGTTCAAACAAACCTTTTGTACCTTTATATTTCTTATCTCCAATAACTATATCATCATTTTCGTTTATATCTAACTTGCTATCTCCAATCATTAATCCTTTATCCTCTATTCTAGCTCCATAGGTATGAAAATTTCGATTAGCATGTGCGGCGTGTAACATTTTTAACGTATATGTTCTTCCAAGAGTTCCTTTAAACATAATATCCGTGCCTAATTTGCTTAAGTTGGATGGGTTAATATCCTCTTCTTCTGCTCTTGTATCTTCTACACTTGTATCTTCTGTACTTGTATCTTCTGCAATGTCCTTTTCCTTTAAATCCTCTATATCTCCGCTTTCTTCATACTCGTCGCTTTCTTCAGATGTTTGTAACTGACCAAAACTTTCATCATTCTGAAATTCTTCTTCATATTTGGAAATTGGTAGCATTTTGTCTCCTTCGAAGGGAATTGAAGGTTTTTCCATATTTTGTGCTAATCGCTTTAAAGGTTCAGTAACAGGTTTGAATGTTGTTTCTAAAAATTGCTCTCTTTCATTTATACCTGATTTTAAAGCTCGGTTTTTTTGTCTAATAGAATCACTAAGTGATTTTATTTCCTTTAATAGCTTTTCCTGGTTAACCATCTTCACACCTTGACGACTTGTACAGTAATACCGCTAATCAGTGTATTAAAACAAATTTATCAAAACCTATTCTATAACGACCATCTTTTATAGCTTGATCTTTCATAATAACCAAAAATCCATACTTTTCCGCCCATGCTTTTCCGCAAAGCTCTTTAAACTTTTCAAATGGCATATCCGCATTCTCATGATCGTTATATATATGTTTTAGGTTAGTATCATCTTGTTTGAATACAATTAGAATATTTGCATTATCTCTGATAAGTTGTTTTGGGATTTTACTATAAGTTTGTCCTATATATATGCTGTCGATGTTATTATGTCTTCCCATGGTAAAGTAGTTTCTAAAAGTATCCTGATTTTCACAACATACATCGTCAAATATAAATACAGAATACGGTTTCGCTTCGTTTGGTTGCATAATGCTATCACTAGCGTTAAATTTGTAAAAATTAACATCAGACACATCAGATAGGATTTTATCCAGCAATTGATACTTTGGTTGATTTAGAGACTTTGAAAAAATATATAGGTTACTAAACCTTAATCCCTGCGGATTAGTGATCAAATTAAAGACAACATTGGTCTTTCCACAGTTTGAGGGGCCACTTACTATACATCGAACAGTGTTTGGAAGTAAACTACCGTGTTTACCATTGTTGATTTTAACGTTATCCACAGTTAAATCATCTATGTTATTAATATTGAATCGATCTTTATGGTGAATAATCTCCATCCTGCTCAAAGGTTAACGATGAAATGAGTTGCTTGTATTAAACCAAGTCCTTTATAGGTATCCATGAATCCTCAGTTTTGTTAAACCCTAACCACCGCACTTTAACTGCGTCCTTTTTTCTTTGTAACACTTTTTCAACAAGATATACATCACCTACTGTTGACTTTAACATTTCATGTCCATAAAAAGCACCTTCCAACAAATCTCCTTTGTTATCTTTTAAGATATACGTTTCAGGTACAGTCGGTTGCACTTTATACACTGTAAAAACTTAATTCGTCCAATTGGGAAGGTATTTCTTGATAAACACTCCCTTATATTTACTAATCCGTACTTTATCACTTACATTAAATTTTCTTGGCTGCATTTTTTCTACTTTAGGCTTTGTATTTTTCTTTATGCGTTTTAATACATCTTTTGCATTTCTTCTATTTACTTTGTTAGGTTTCATACCGATAGTTCTATGAAACCTGTTGTTATAATCATTTATTAATTGTGGTAAAACATCATACCATACGTAAGAACCTCTTTTTGAAAATTGTTTATACAGTGCTCCTTTTAAGGTTCTATTGAATCTTTCTACAATAGCTGCTTTTTTCTCTGAATTTGTAGAATAATGATTTATTTTATATTTATTCATTAACTGTGCAAAGTTTGTATTAAAGTATTCTGTTCCATCATCAGTTTGTAAATGTTTAATTTTGTTTTTATCTCTTTTTATGGCTATTTCCATGGCTTCTGTTACGCTTTTACCAGTCTTGTCCGTTAGAGGCAAAGCGTCTGCAACTTTTGTAAAACAATTAATAATTGTGAGTATATATTTAAATCCTTTGTTTATTCTGCTATGCGGTCGCATTTCAATTAAATCCGCTTGATATAGATCATGTATCCCTTTTATAACAGTATTTCTTCTTGGAAACTTTATTCTTGCAGGTTTGTGTAACTCATTAATAATCTTCTCCTTCAGGTCTGACATGATGGTTTCACGAAGGCAGCTGATATGGTATTAAATATTCTTCGGTATAAATCTGCTTATATATATATATATACATATAGTTCAAGGTCATTCAAAACTTGTGTAAAAAATGGGGAAACACAGCTTAACATTGCTGTGTTTCCCCTTTTTTTACGGAAAGAAAAAGGATAAAGGATCTAGGACGATGAAAAGGTTACTCGTCAATAGGGTTGAGGGAGTAGTGGCCGAATGGCAATGTGTTGATTTTGTCTGGAAGGGTTTGTCTTTTGTCGTCATTACAGGATAGCGCCTTTTTAACTTCAGTCACGCTGTACAGCTGATGGTTAAAACTTCTGATGGTGTTGAATTTAGCTGTAATGATATTATCCTCAAATAAGCATTGCTTGTAGTGTTCAAAATGCACTTTCTTCTTTAAATATAAACTCTTTACACCTTTAGCTTTCTTGATATAGCTATTCTTCTTTTCTTCTTCTTCTTCTTTTTCATTATAGAGTTTCAAAGAATATAGTTTAGACATCAGTGCAACAATCTCTTCAAGTAGAACACCATTAGCCTCATCCTTGAATTTGCCTAGTACTTTTTTGTGTCTGCCATTGTCGTAGTTTGGATGATCTTTTGGATAATCGGAGAAATCAAAGTCGTTCTTGTAAATAAATGTACGTAAGTCTTTATACATGTCCAATGTTACTATGCGATATATGAAAGCGTCAGTGTCCATATATGTAATAGATATATTTTCTCTTCCGTAGAACGCCACCATTTTGTTGTAGTGAAAGTCGTACATGTGTGTTTTTGAGATGTCCAAGATTGACATGCCTATATACAAAGGACGATCCATCTTCACACTCGTCTTCTTCATGGACACTGCTACAAGTTTTTCATTAATAATTATAGATGTTCCAAAATTTGGCTGCTGTACTAGTTTCTGTAATTTTTTTGCGTCGGTAACAAGTTTAACATTTTTATGTCTTCTTTTGTTTTCCAATGTTTTTCCAAATATCGCATTATTCATTAATTTAAAGAAATATTTTTGAAAGTCTGATGTAGCTGCTGCTCTTCTGATGGTATTTGAATCAATGTAGGGTTTCAACCAGCATGATTGAGAAAATTCCAAAACTCTATTAATTTTTGTTAGACGTAGCCCTAATTCGATAGCTTGTTGAACCACACAATAGTGAGCCACGTAGCGTTGTTTATTATTTAATGTCATCATTAATTTGAGGTGTTTTCCAATTGGTGAAATTTCTGTTTTAGCAAGAAGTGGAAGGTCATAATGAAGATCATGTAAATTTTCTGGGTATTCAAAATCGCAATCCAAAATATATCCAGTGTCACCATGTTTCGGAATTTGTAAAATATCGCCAATAGAGTCGGGATTAATCCATTTAAAGTTATCAAAAGGAAGTGGGTTTGACATTGCCCATCCGTACAGGTTATTTGCATCGAAATATCCTAAATAGGTTGACGGTTTGGTTTCATCGTAATCGGGAAGGTATTTGTTGTTGGCTTTGACATGTCTGGTAACACTTTGGGTCAATCCGCCTCTTACTCCAGCTTCAACCATTAAAACCATGTCAATATCTGATAAAAGTTGGAGTTTGCATTTTGTTTCTTTTAACATGGCTTGCCAAGCTAATCCTGGTGAAGTATACGAATGTAGAGGGTCCAAACCGTATGCAGCAAAACAGGTGTTTCGGAATTCTTCCATTACATCACAAAGAAGAGTTACATCTAGTTTGACATAAAAGTCCGAGTAATCTCCTAAGGTCTTCATATCTAACTCGTTCCATACTCGACGTGCGTGTTGATAGTCCTCAAGTGATATTTCCGAATCATTAAGTTTGTTTTTGAAGTGTTCTGGTGGAGGTAGTGATGTTTCATCAAATCTATGCAGTCCATCGATGTAATCATAGGGGAAGACTCCTTTTCGAAGAACCAAATCCATTTTACTATTGGGTACAATTTTGCTTGTTTCTATCAAATCTGTTCTTCTTAGATTTTCAGATAATTTCATGAGGCTTGAAGGCATAAATCTAAATGAATCAACAAACCTTAATTTAATTTTACCCACCTTTTTTGAAAAGCTTATAAATTTTTCCATTGTAGTAGCCAAAACGTCTATTGCTCCATTATCTCTTCCTAGTTCGGGGATTATGAATTGCGAATCATAACCACTCAGATTGTGCAGAACTAGTTTGTAGTTCAAGTTGCAAGCGTTACAGGCTGTACCTCTGTACGCTCCCGTAAGATGATCGTGGTCACGAACTTTAACGTTATCCAGTGTAAAGGTGTTATTACACAGATAACACGTTGTTGTTGAATCGTAATGTTGAAGCTCTTCTTCTTCCATAGGTGACATGGGTACCTTTGTTCCATACAGTTCTTCTACCTTTGCAGCTATGTCATACAGATCATCGACAAAGTATTTGGCTGCTTCTTCACCGCGATAAATCTTTGGAGAAGATGATAGTCCATATTTTTGAAGATGGTCTTCAGTCAACGTGGATTTAATTAGTATGCAATAACTGTTTGGTGAATGAAGTTGGTATTTGCTTCTTCTTGTAACGTCCTCCTCTTGTTGTTCAAGCGGATGTAAAGAAGACTCGAAATCAGCGTAAACAGCAACAGGTACACGGTATTGTTGTATTTCTTTGTCAAATTTTATCTGCGCTCTGCTGGAATGTGGAAATTTAATTCTAACCTCATAGTTTCCATTACATAACCTTTGATGTTCTACTAACCATTCTGAACCTCCCCTTCTTAATGGTTTGCCTACATGACAAAAACATCTTTTACAAATGGTTTTCTCTCCGTGTTTTTTTTATATTTGTTTAGATACAAGAGCTCCAAAGTTTCTTATGTAGACATAGTGGGATATGTCCCCTTTAGTGATCAATAGCAAATCCGTATGATCTCTGCGCTCAATAGGTGTTATGCGCTAGGGGTACGCATTGTTTGACGAATCTAAGCCGAAAATGTTGACAGAAGCTGAAGGATTTTGCTTTTCAAATTTTGAAATGTCTGTTATAGCAACAGGGTAAGTCATCCCTTGAAAATTATATCTATGTTGTACTTCTTCATATTTGTGGCTTGGTCTTATCGGATTGTCTGTTACATATTTGACCAACATGGCATATTTAAAACATTCAGTATCTTGATTTTGTACGTTGACGCAGGATAAGGTATTTCTAATCTTTGTTGGTAGAGGGATGTAGCTACTTCCTCGAATTCCATAGCCGTGTTTGTGTACTCTTAAGTCTAGCCCTGTGATGCTTAACAAACTCCGTCCAGAGCCTCTTCCTTCATGTTCTTGTATTTTTGTCATTAGCTCTTCAAAACATTCAGATACGATTGAATCAATATCTGACGAAAACATAATAGTTCGGTTTTTTGTTAAGAACCCTCTCGGTGAAGTTTCATTTTGAATGTTTGTTAATAAAGTATCCAGTAATAGTCCAAATTTAATAAAATTTAATCTTTTTAATTCATTTTTCAGAGTTTGCTAACCAATCCTTTTGCATTATTTAAAAATTCTTTAAGTTTCAATTTTGTATTGTCAATTTTAAAGTGGGTTACAACATTACCCGGAAGTGCTCGGGCGTGTAGTTCCACATTTATTGATGGTCCAGGCGCATAATGAATGACACTTGGTCTTGAAACTTCATTTTCTTCTTTTTCTTCATTTTCTTCATTTTCTTCTTTTTCTTCGTTGTGTTCTTCTTCATTTTGTTCTTCTTGATGTTTTGCTAATTGTTGATCGATTGAATCTAATTCTTCTTCATTTGGTTCTTCTGTATTGGTGTTATGTTTCAATTCTTTATGAATAGTTAAAAGCCATTCATCTCTGAAAGAAGCTTTACAAATATCGCAGCGATTCATAATGTAGGCGTGCTCTTCACAAGGGTCAACGCAATAATGAAAAAACACTGCAAATGCACCTCTATTTATACCCTAGAAAAAGTGGTGGGGGTACGTTTTAGGTTAAGTTTAAGTTTGTAGCTGGAGGCTACAAAATTCTGTATTTGGGTCAAGGACATTGAGCATATTTGCCAAAACGGGGAATAGAGCAGTAAATGATTTCATTTTAAACCATAAACTGATCTATTCCCCGCTTTGTATTTAACAAGGACAATTTTCTCCAACAGGAAAATTTAATATATTTTAAACTGGTAAATATTTTCTGTCTTGTAACTGGGTCAAGGTTATACAACGATATTACCAAAACGGGGAATAGAGCAGTAAGTAGTTCTCACTTTGACTACAAACTGATCTATCCCCCGCTCTGTATTTAAAGTTTGACAGTTGACAAGAAAAAAACCACACTTAATCAGACTCATTTGATGAATCGGAATCAGTTGTATCAGAATCATCGGAAAGAAATAGTCGTCGACGAATATGATATACCCCTCGTGCGCTATCTAAAAATAACCCATCCAAACTACTACTACTAGTGGTTGGAGTTTCATCATGTATTTCTTCAGAACAGAGAAGATGCTGATAGATTCTATAGGTTTCATATTCCACGTCACTTAACGGTTCAATTTGTTCCATATATCCTGCTTCAAGATCATCACTGTCCATATCACTTAATAATTCAAGATCTTCCATTGCATCCATATTACTTAATAATTCAACATCTCCCAATTCGTCTTCATTTTCATCCTCCCTTTCAATCACAATATGTTTTATATTTCCCACGATTGATTTTGCAGAAGGAAATAAATTATCCTTTGGTGACATAGCTGCGATATATCCTAGTGCTAACACAAGTAGCAGAATGAGATAAGCACTGATGAAAAACCTCTTTTTATACCCCCCGATTTAAGTGGTGGGGGTAATTAGTGATAGGGAAGGGGTATTGTAGGCCTTGTATGTAGTTTATGAGGTTGTGTAATAAAGACACAGGATGTAGCCTTCTTGTAATAATTGGTAAATTTTGTTCTTCAAAGGAATTGGTTTCACATCTATTTTTACTTCTTCTGTTCCACGAATACCCAATCCTTTGATCTGAACATGTTGGTACTCCATTAACAGTTGGTAGACACGCTGGGTAAAAGTATCCGCTTTAGCAGTAGAGTCAATATAGTGGAGGTATACCATGGCAGATGCTCTCTTGATGCAATTCACAACCAAAGTGATAACCGACTCTGCAACATCGCGCTTATATACCCGCGCCTATCTAGGTCAAGGTCGTTTTAAGATTGTAAAAAAGTGTGGACAACCTATTTACCTTCTGCAGCATGCTACAGAATTTAAATAGGTTGTCCACACTTTTTTTAATTGGAAAAGAAACAAATATTTACTTAAATTTGGAAGATAGGTTTTTGAACTTTGATTTTACGGTAATGATTTCCACACAGTGACTCCCTTTTCGTTTCGAATTAAATAGTCTCGTCTGGTAGGGTTTTCAGGGTGGAACATACCCTTGGGTAATGCTAAATAGAACAGTTGGTCTGCGCATTTTAGAATCACCTTTAGAAAACCTTTCTTTTTAACAAAAAAGTAACGTTCGTTTTTACGAAGCCTATTAATTCGAAGTTTTTTGGGGTTCACTGTTGATATTAGTGAAGATCGAGAAACGCTAGTCTTATGTTTCAGTTTTAAATGATACCCGCTTATTTCCTCATTTGAAACACAAGACCTGTGACAGCGTTCACCTTTCTTCGGACCTTTTTTGAAGATATATATACATTGACATTTTAATTGTTTTAAATTCTCAGAAGGAGATTGCGGGTTATTAAAAATTACAGACGGACGTGTAGAAGAGCCTGATGTAGAAGGTGGGTTCTCATCTCTGATTGACTTCGGCTCCAGTGGAAGAAACAAAGAGAACAAAACGCTGCATCATCTCTGTTGTCTGCCAGCGCCTGCTGAAGAATGGAAGGAGCTGGTGAAGCCAGAGATGAAGTAGGTGGTGTTTGTCCAACCTTCCTCGGCGATGTAGATAATTTGGAAGAACTTGAACTAGCCGGAGAAGGTGGGCGAGAAGTAGCCGGAAAGGATGAAGAAGATGACGATGAAGACGATGAAGAAGATGAAGACGATGAAGAAAATGAAGAAGCAGACGGGGGAGCAACAGGGTTTGCTTGAAGTGGTGGCGATACGTCAAGAGCTGGCATCGAACGTGGTGCTGGCTCCGCAGGAACAACGCATGCCAGCATCAACGCCTGCCGAAGGATGGAAGGAGCTGGCGGAGCAGGTGGAGAATGTTCAACCTTCCTCGGTGAAGATTGTTTCCTACGGCTGGACATGTCGGAAACTGAACTGCGCTCGGAAAGTGTAAGCAGCAGAATGATTTTACCACTGGTGGAAGCCCTCCTATATACCCATTTTACGAGGGGGGGTATTATTGTAAGAGTAAATGTTTTTACCAAACAATAATTTTCTCTAAGTCCCGAAGTGGGTCAAGGTCATCTGAACATGTTGCCAAAACGGGGAATAGAGCAGTAAGTGATTCTCACTTGGACCACAAACTGCTCTATTCCCCGCTCTGTATTAGGAGAAGAGGACTAGTTTAAAGCTCGCAATTATAGGCAATAAACCTGATAACGGAACACTAACCTCTCCCCCTAAAAATTATTCACCCAACAAACAAACGATATGGTCAGTTTACAACAGTCGCGCACTCTGAAACCGCAAGGACGTTCATCACTGTCTAGGCGTCAGAGTACTACGAACCGAAGTACAATAATATCTGACCAAGGTCCCCTTAAGTTTATTTCCCCGAAGATGTATCCCCCGAGATAAGCAAAATAGTCAGTTAACAACAGTCGCGCACTCTGAAACCGCAACGACGTTCATCACTGTGTAGGCGTCAGAGTTTTACGAACCGAAGTACAATAATACCTGACCAAGGTCCCCTTAAGTTTATTTCCCCGAAGATGTATCCCCCAAGATAAGCAATATGGCCAGTTTAACCCAGTCGCGCACTCTGAAACCGCAAGGACGTTCATCACTGTGTAGGCGCCAGAGTACTACGAACCGAAGTACAATAATCACCTGACCAAGATCCCCTTAAATTTTACAGATATTTAAACAAGATTCCCTTAAATTTTACAAATATTTAACCAAGATCCCTTTAGATTTAACCAAGATAAGCAAACTAATTGAATCTGTTTCTCGTGAGTGAGGTCTAAGATAGGTAAAAAAAGTCATCCGGTTTTCATGCCGTAATGACTCAAGGTCGGTTTTCGTGCCGTACCTTTTTGTAAGGGGTTAGGAAAGGTGTTTATTTGAGAAACATAATCCCCCCTGAGATATTTAAAGACATAAGGTCGGTTTTCGTGCCATATCTTTTTGAATGGGAGCGTGAAAGAAAAGTACATATTTCATTAGTAAATAAAAACACTTCAAAGACACTTTAAAACCAACACCAAACTAACTACAGTTAAACTAACTACATTTACTAGCAGCAAACTACAAGCGTTATTCTAACATGCTTAATAATAAACAGACATGCCTTAAGCTAAGGTAGCATCTCTAATATACAGTGGTACCAACTCTATACTAGAGATACTATTGCGGACAGCGCGGGCAAACAGCTAGCGAGGCTGTCGGCCTGCGACTGCGAACCCTCTGCGGGCTGCTCCCGCTTTTATAGGAATATATCATGGGGGGAGGGGGGAGCAAGTACTTCGACAGTAGTTTTTTCCAACACTGTATCGCATACTCTGAATTGCTCCAAGTCCGGTAACTGGGTCAAGGACACGTTAAAATATTTTGTAAAATAGCAAAGGTGTTACCTTTGCCATTTTACTTTGGAAGCAAGCTGTACTACGTTTAAACAAGGGAGACTATTATCCGTTTTACATAAAACTCCTTGCACGATCTTTTGATAAAATGGAAAAGATTAATGCCGGAGGGCGATTCCCATTCCACCAAAATACAATGCATATCATTTCTATGCAACGGTCTCAGCTCTATCTTTACTTTTAATTTAATGCCTCGGAACTCATAAGTAAGGATGGACAGAAAGGCTTCTGAAATAGCAAGCTCGGAAGGAACAAGCCAAGTGTTTACACCTACAGCTTCCATAGCGATATGATGATTTTTACCACGCTGTTGCAGTATATAAAACATTTCCCCCTCCAGTTTTTATTTTTAATACAACATTTTTGTGTCAACCTTGTCCGCATGAAATATCTCTAAGTCCACATTTCTTCCAATATTTGATCAAACGACGGTTTTTCTAAGTCCCGTCAGTAGGTCAAGGTCATCTGACATAATGCCAAAGCGGGGAATAGAGCATAACATACTGCTCTATTCCCCGCTCTGTATTGGGGAAGGGGACAAAAGACAACAAACAAGAGACTGATTTTAAACAAGAGACTGATTTTATATTTCTCAAACGTTTCTCATGGGTGAGATAGGTGGTGTCAACCGGTTTGCATGGCCGTATTGATCTTATTGACAAGGCCGGTTTTCAGGGCCGAACCTTATTGTCAGGGGGTTAGGAAAAGGATGGGAAACAAGATACATTACTTTGAAAATAAAGACTTTACCAGCAACTATGTAAAAGAAACAAATTAATCAGTTAACGTTACTTTTACAAAAACAGCCGAGGTCGGTTTTGCAAAGGTCAACAGTATCACTGAAACCCGGCGGGACGTAGACCCAAACACCCGGCGTCAGGCTGCTGCGAACCCAAGTTTTGACCAAGGTTGTTGAGGGACCTGTAGGGCCGGGAGTACATATGTTATTAGTAAATAAAACACTTCAAACCAATACCACACACTAACATATATATTAGACTAACTACATTACCTAGCAGCAAACTAGGTAACATTAACTAGCAAGCGTTATCTAACATGCTTAAACAAACTAACTAAACATGCAAGGGCGCGGATCTCTTAATTGCGCGTCGGGCCCAACGCACACTTAACAGACCTACGCTGCAGCAGAGTGCAACCCACTGGGACGTATATCCAAACAACGGGCGGCAAGCTACTGCGGACTGCTCCCGCTTATAAAGGCAAAGTGACGTCACCGAAGCGGAAGGGGGGGTGACCTTGAACATGACCCAAATCGGGGGGGGGCTCCGCCCGCTCGAGGGGGCTCGAGGGGGAGGGTTGACGTAACCGGTTCTAAACCAGTCCTCAGCTTTCTACCCATGTATGGATAGGGCAAGGTTTCACTTTACGACCTGCTTCACTCTGTCTGCCGCCTCATTCCGGCTTTGGTTTGCAACCAGTACACACGTGCTCTATCCAACTCTATCTTATCCATTTTCTTTTCCATCCTATTTACACCATGTCTTCTCCTCTGACTCCCGAAAAACTCCAGCGCTTAAAGGAATCTTTGAAGAGGTCGACGGAAAGAAGGAGCGGGTTTAAGAGACCTTCAACTTTGAAGTCTCTCAAACGGAATCTCCATGGTCATCCGCTGTATTTTGAACAACGACCCTCGACTCAGCCTCGACCTTCTACATCGGCTCAGCCTCGGCCTTCTACATCGGCGGCTCAACCTTCGTCTCCAACACCGACTGTCGATGAGGTGATGCAACGGACAAGGGTGATGGGGCTGAACGACTTGGTGACGCCGTTTGAAGTCTCCAAGGTCGAGTTTCGAAATCTGAAGCGGATTACGGAGTATTAATATGTGGCAACCAACGGGGACCACGTGTTCCTGTTTCAACACACCGTCCACTACATCGAGGTGCGTCTGCCGCAGTCTCTCCCACCGCCACCCCCACTGATACCCGACACACAGGAGTTATTCTTAACCAGAAAAGATGGGAGGGTAAAGTGGGTTTTGAAGAATAAAGTTTGAACCGATCCTGATCCCGACCATCCCTATCCCGACCACCTTTCAGCACGCAAACGGTCCTTTTCAGGACCACTCTAAGCATTTCAAGTTAGGGACTTGGCCTGTACATAGGCAGGAGATTTTGTTTGTGCAGCCCACTGCGTGAAAATTTCTAAGTCCCAAAATCCTTGAACTTGACCTTGAACATGACCCATGTTGGGGGGGGTACAAAGTTTTTCCAAAGTATGTCATGTGGTTACTCAAATTACGCGAATTGATCAGACGAACAAGGAGGTGCAAAGAGAATTTTGATCCGGCCAAGGGTATAGTAGCAGAAGCGAAAAAACTACAAAGTTTGTCCAAAGTATGTCATGTGGGTACTCAAATTACGCGAATTGATCAGACGAACAAGATGGTGCAAACAGAATTCAGATCCGACCAACGGTATAGCAGAAATAGCGAAAAAACCCATGTTGTCAAGGTTACATACTAATAACTAGGGTTTGACTAATGATGGTGGATGTAGTAGCAACCATCTGCCTCGCACCAGCTGCCACCTGCCGCCTGCCATCTGCCGTCCGCCATCTGCTCCGCCCGCCCCACCACACTTTTACCCCCACCATTTTGTTTGATACCAAAACGCTAGCTAGCGAATAGTCAGTACACCTCCGGCTCTTGACCAGTGTACTTCGAGCTCTCTGTTAAAATGTCCATCAAAATTAGGTGTATTCATTATGACTCTACTCATCTGGCGACTTTCCAAGACCTCGAGGTTTTTAATGAAGAGTTAAGACTTCTCATTGCGTCCGGTTACGATTTATCTTTGGGACTTTACGCATAAAAAAACAACATGGACTCTGCGCAGGAATCGAAATATCTACCGTCTTTCATCAGAAAGCGAAGTGATGGCCGCAACTCGTCCGGATCAACAACATCGATGACAACGAACAACGGGGAACTATTGTAAACATGAATTATTGTAAATAAAATAAAGTAATATTTGTAATAGTACTACCTCGCACTCGTATCATTCGATTGCTTCATTCGATTGTTTTCATTCGATATTTCTTATCGATTAACTATCGAATCACAATCGGATTTTACGCGTGCGAGGTATTACTTTTTTAAAGTTACCTCCCCGTGACCTTGAACTTTAACCTTTCCCTCATTACGTCACAAAACCGCTTACGTCACTGGCTCAGCCTCAGATGACGTCTTTCATGACGCAGCGCTTCCGGTCACGTGACCGGAAGCCATAAATCAAGTGAGCCAAAAGTCCCCTTTTCCCACTACTGTGCCTGTTAAACCGATTCTTTACGATAGGGTTTTGTTAATTGTTTAAAATGACAACAGTTTGTAGTTTTATGGGCTAGGCAGTACGGTAAAAACATTGAATAAGTTTGGAACGTTTTAATTTGTAAAATATAATAAAATTGGAGTATAAATACGTGCGGTAGTACGAGGGTCGTGTTTTTTAACAACCTCCGAAATGACAGAAATAAAATACAAGTGTAGGCTATCTAAAAAATGTTGTTTAATACCAAATGATAGGTACCCATATACTTAATTTTCGACATAGTCACCATAACGATTGAGTGATTTGTTGTACTATTAATTATAGGCTTACCTCGCAAATGCTATTTGTAGGTAAATCAAATTGGCTACAACTCAATTCAAAATAAGCTTTATTACATCAAGGTAAAAAATTAAAAATCACCCCCCGCCGTCATTTAAAATCACCCCTCCGCTGGCGGAGAGGGGTTTCTATACTGGGATCTCTCTTCTTCCCGATAACCGCCGCGGCCGCCTCTGCCACGACCACGGTCCCCCCGGCCGCGTCCCGACCTTGGCTTGGTTTGGCCGAACATTAGGAGAATGCGGATAACCGCATCCGCATCTCCATTGTACACCTCTGAAAATAAAATATAAAATTACTGTTGATAATGTTTTAGCGAATTTACCCTATAGGAAAGAAGCTATTACCGTAATCGGCATGGTAAGGCCTAGGCCCGGGACCATGATAACTTTTCGTTTTGAGGTGCCCAGAGATGCCATTAACACCATATACCCCCCCCTTTTTTTGGGTCATGTTCAAGGTCAAGGTCAAGGTCAAGGACCTTGGGACTTAGAAATTTTTACAAAGTGGGCTGCACACAAACATAAGACTAACAGTCTCCTGCCTATGTACAGGCCAAGTCCCTAACTTGAAATGCTTAAGGTGGTCCTGAAAAGGACCGTTTGTGTGTGATAGGACAGTGGTCAGGGAACGGTGGAACGGCGGTCAGTTTGGAGGTCAGTGGTTTATTCTTTTACCACCCACTTTACAAGCCCCTTCTGCTTAATTAGAAGCATTTCCTTCTCTGTCTTAGGAGGCGGTGGAATACACCGCGGCATATCCACCTCGATGTATCTTTCACTGAAGTGGTGTTGAAGAAGACAGGTGTTCTCGTTTTTACATACAAATATGTAACCCGTCTCCAACTTCAGTTTTCTGAACTTCGTCTTCACGACCTCGAATGGCGTCACTACACTGTCGATCTTCATCCGCTTCAGCACCTCATCGGCAGTTAGAGGCGGAGTCAATGGTCGAGTCGTTGCAGAAGTTGATGGTTGAGGCGTAGTTGATGGTCGAGGCAATGGTCGAGTCGTGGCAGTAGTAGATGGTTGAGGCGTAGTTGAAGGTCGAGGCTCAGGCTGTTGTTTAAAATATAGTGGGTGGTTCCGGAAATTCTTTTTGATACAAGACTTAAAAGAAGTTGGTCTTTTAAACCCGCTTCGTTTCTCTGAAGTCTTCTTCAAACTGTCCTTCACACGTTGCAGTTTCTCGATTGTCAGAGGAGAAGTCATAGCGTTGTAGGTGGTTACAGTTCGCAAGGCAAAGCTGGAATGAGCTGACAGCCGGAGTAAAGCGGGTCGCAAAGTGAAACCATGTCCTATCCATATATGGGTAGAAAGCTGGGGACTGGTTTAGAACCGGTTTGACCTAGACCGGTTAACATCCGGGATACCCTCCGTCAAGGTCAAGCCAAGGTCAAGCCAAGGTCAAGTCAAGGTCAAGTCAAGGTCAAGCCAAGGTCACGCCAAGGTCAACTCAAGGTCAAGCCAAGGTCAAGCCAAGGTCAAGTCAAGGTCACGCCAAGGTCAAGTCAAGGTCAAGTTAAGGTCAAGCCAAGGTCAAGCCAAGGTTGACCCCCTGGTGACGACACAGGCGTGGTTGCCCCCCACCACTGTCTGCCGCCTTTATAAGCGGGAGCAGCCCGCAGTCTCTTCGCAGTAGCTTGCCGCCCGTTGTTTGGATATACGTCCCAGTGGGTTGCACTCTGCTGCAGCGTAGGTCTGTTAAGTGTGCGTTGGGACCGACGCGCAATTAAGAGATCCGCGCCCTTGCATGTTTAGTTAGTTTGTTAAGCATGTTAGATAACGCTTGTAGTTTGCTGCTAGGTAATGTAGTTAGTCTAATATATGTTAGTGTTTGGTATCTGTTTGAAGTGTCTTATTTACTAATGAAATATGTACTCCCGGCCCTACAGGTCCCTCAACAACCTTTGTCAAAACTTGGGTTCGCAGCAGCCTGACGCCGGGTGTTTGGATCTAAGTCCCACCGGGTTTCAGTGATACTGTTGACCTTTGCAAAACCGACCTCGGCTGTTCTTGTAAAAGTAACGTTAACTGATTAATTTTGTTTACATCGTTGCTGGTAAAGTCTTTATTTTCAAAGTAATGTATCTTGCTTCTCATCCTTTTCCTAACCCCTCTAAGGTATGGCGCGCAAACCGACCTTGTGTCAATACGGCGCGTAAACCGGTTGACATTACCCATCTTAGCCCGAGAAACCTTTGTAAAATATAAAGTTAGTCTCTTGTTTAAAATCAGTCTCTTGTTTGTTGTCTTATGCCCCCTTTCCCAAATACAGAGCGGGGAATAGAGCAGTATGTTATGCTCTATTCCCCGCTTTGGCTTCACGTTCAGATGACCTTGACCTACTAAAGGGACTTATAAAATCTTCGTTTGGTAAAACATTACAACTAGCGAATAGTCAGTACACCTCCAGCTCTTGACCAGTGTACATCGAGCTCTCTGTTGAAATGTCCATCAAAATTAGGTGTATTCATTATGACTCTATTCATCTGGCGACTTTCCAAGACCTCGAGGTTTTTAATGAAGTGTTAAGACTTCTCATTGCGTCCGGTTACGATTTATCTTTGGAACTTTACGCATCAAAAAACAACATGGACTCTGCGCAGGGATCGAAGTATCTACCGTCTTTCATCAGAAAGCGAAGTGATGGCCGCAACTCATCCGGATCAACAACATCGATGACAACGAACAACGGGGAACTATTGTAAACATGAATTATTGTAAATCAAATAAAGTAATATTTGTAATATGAATTATTGTAAATAAAATAAAGTAATATCTGTAATAGTACTACCTCGCTCTCGTATCATTCGATCGTTTCATTCGATGGTTTTCATTCGATATTTCTTATCGATTAACTATCGAATCACAATCGAATTTTACGAGTGCGAGGTAGGTTTTTTAAAAAAACTTCCCCGTGACCTTGAACTTTGAACTTTCCCTCATTACGTCACGAAACCGCCTACGTCACTGGCTCAGCCTCAGATGACGTATTTATTCACTCAGCGCATCCGGTCACTGATCGAATGTGACGTCACTTCCGGCGCAAAACCTACAAACCCCCACTACTGTAATAAGACGCCGAGAAAACTAGGGCGTATTGTAAGCGATTTGTAATGAGAATGCATGATGAGAGTAGAATGGGCGAGATGTCTTTTGTAACCTTGTTCCTGACTAAGACCGACTGATTATTTTGCCAGGATCATTAATGGTATAGCCCAATGAGTCATTACTCCATAGGCTTAAATCGGGGATAGAAAGGGGGGCAGTTGCCCCTTCCCCAATAACTTAGATAACATTTTATTGTAATATATGAAAGTCACAATAATCACGATCTCGACTATATTTGCCCCTCAAATAAAAATATTTAAACTTAATTGCCAATGACCGATGTATATAGATAGATACATTATCAAACCTTCACAAAATTAAAAAAATTCTATTACTGTTTATTTTTAATTCCTTTGTGCACAAATTTGTAGAAATATACATAAGTAACAGTTCAATAAGTTTGATCAGTTGTACAATAGCTGCAAAAGCTTTATTTTGCTTGTCTGCAGCTCACATATGCTGCTGACATTTTGGCGGCCGGAGTGGATATTTTTCACCATCCAAGTTTTAAATTGATTTGAGTTATGGCCTGTTATTTTAATCAAATACAATATGCCAAGTTAAATTAATAACATTTAGAACATGTACATTGAACTTAGTTACCTAGCATGCCTCCGATAAGGCCTGGGGAGGCCCACGCCACGGCATCCTTCACACGGTTCTGCCGTTGATATACAGCGAGGGGCTTGTCCCCCCTCACGTACAGGGCGGCTGCCTCCCGAGAAATGTCGTTTTCTCGTCCCATCTAAAACATGGTCATTATCTCATTATCCATCTTAATATATCAAAATGAATCCCCATTTCCTTTGGTCACGGATTATATGTAAACATACTTGAAAGGCGTAAACATATGTTCATTAAAAAAAGGTTCCATGTGAATCCTGTAAACCTTCACCTTCGTTTATGTTTGCAGGAAATATTTTCTGTTTCCCAATATGTGTTCCCAATACGTGAACTATCATTAATTATAATTTAGGAACAGTGGCGGCTCCAGGACGAATTTTCGGGGGAGGGGCCGTGAACATGTTTTTATGTAGGGTACCGCAATCGATACTTCTATATCATACCATAGGCTACATACGGATTTCTTTACCGTGCTTTCGAAGCCGCCACGCCGCGCGCCGCCGCGGCCAACCGAAGCGACGGTGGCACGAAGGTCAATACTTGGCTACTGATCAGTAAAACAGTTCACAACGGAAAAACCACCGTGTACGTTTAAGTTTATCTTTTTTAAGAAATGTGTAAAGTCTTTTATTTTAAATGTATAACGTTTTTTATAATTTGAAAATTTCTTTAATAAGGTTTATTATAACAAGACAATTGATATTTGATATGGTATTGGAAAAATATTATTATTAACTTTGAGACTCTACGTGGTTTTGTTAATAAATTGTACATCCATGTTGAACACAATATTTGTAATAATTCTGTTTACATTTAATCAAATACTGCATGTAAGCTAAAAATTCGTAAATACCGTTTAAAAAATGCCTTAAATAAATAACTAAACCATTCAATATTTGAAGGATCAAAACTAAACATTCTCTCTTGAAAGTTGACGTTTAAATATATTTTGTTAAGAGTAGAGTATATATTGTCAACAATAGATGAATTACAATTTTTAGAATGTCTAAATGAAGGAGAAATTATTCAAGCAGACTTTTGAACTGTTATGCTTTTAGTATATTCCTCACATATACATGAACAAATACAAATTTAGGTTTTATTATGACACTTTAAATGACAAAATCTAACCTTCTATTCTTTGAGTTTGCAAATGTCTTATTCAAGCAGACTTTTGAATTGTTATGCTTTTAATATATTCCTCACATATACATGAATAAATACAACTTTAGGTTATATTACGACACTTTAAATGACAAAATCTAACCTTCTATTCTTTGAGTTTGCAAATCTGTCTATTACTTTGTCAATGTCTACATTTACTTCCCTGTGAGTATGGAGTAAGCAAAGGCCACTCAATCTTTCTTCTCGCATCCTGGTACGTAGCCAAGTCTTCAGCCGACGCAACGTAGAAAAAGACCTCTCAGCTGACGCTACACTCACTGGCAAAGTAGTAAAAATCTTCAATAAAGAAAATATGGAGGGGAAAATGTCCCTGTCACATGCTTCTAAGGCATCCAAAGCTGTGCTGGGCATATTTGCTCCACACTTCTTCTCCCTCAACCACTTTTCTTTCCATAGGTCAAATTCAGCTTGGCATTTAGAGCTCTTGACTTTTTAAAGACCAAGAACCGGCGACAATTTCTCAATAATTGTGCTCAGCAGAAGTGTATCTTGCACTGGTGAAAAGTTTCTTGATGCATCACATTCCTTTGCTAGATTGGTAGGGATCAGTATCCGAAGGCCGAAGCACTCTAATGTCTCTTTTGGGAAGCGAGATTTGAGATCATTAACGATGTTGTCAAGAAGGGGGATGTATATTGTTCTTTTGAAGTAATCCTCTGGGCTGCTTGTAGGAAAATTAGATCGGTTCTTTTGGGTTTCAGCCAATCGAGGTATCTTTATATCAATGTCTAGCTCAGAACACAACTGTTTTACTTCAAAAAATATCTTAGAAAATAAACTATCACACTCTTTTCGTTTTTTCTCCAAAATTGATATTGTATCAATCACCACATCAGAAGCTTTCTCCAAATCTAATGACGGCGCTTGGAGCATCCTACTGAGAGGCAAAGTTTGGTTCAATACATCTTCTAATGACAGTAACGATTTAATGAATTGCACATCACATAGGGCTTTTTTTAGTGAGTTGGCTTTTGAAGCACTGTTCATGTCGGACCATTCAGAGATCGACTCAAGAGCCTCAATTATATATGGCAAGGCCTCTCGGAATTTTATTACACTGTCGTGCCTTTCGACCCATCGGGTTTCGCACAAGCCAAGAAGCTGGGTCCCTTTAAAATCTTCAAGATCGTTGTTTCGTTCTTTTAAGGCATTTTTGAGAACTGAGTTCCTCTTAGCTGATGCTGTGAAAAACTCAACAACTGATTTGATTGTACCTACTAAGTTTCTGATACATTGCACGTTACTGGATTTTGATAGGGAATTGTTTAATCCATGATTTAAACAGGGGCATCTTACTGCATGGTCAGCCTCTTTTAAAATTTCGGTGACAGCACTCTTAACATCAGAAGACATCACACTGCAGCTATCGGTTCCGATTCCGACGCAGTCCTTAATGTCCAGTTTGAGATCTTTTACAAGCTTCACTACTATTTTCCCGAACATTTCTCCACTAATCTTTGGTTCCGCTCTAGCATCCTCTGTCAAATCCAGTAAGTGTTCGTGGGCATCAATAAATTCAATAAAGTCTTCACGCACTGCACCATTGAATACATACCTAAGGGTTAAAGATAGTTGTTCTATGTGCGAGAGGTCTGTTGTTTCATCAAATATGATTCCGTAGCATCCAGCCTCTTGAACTCTCTTCACTATCTGGCATTTGATTTCTTCCCCGCAACATTCGATCAGGCTGTTTTGAGCATTTTTTCCAATATAGGTGGCTCTCGAACTTGAACTTTCTAGGTGTTTTTTAAGTATTTGGTCTCCTGAAAAAATCTTGAATCTAAGAAGCTCCCTAAAGTTTCCCTCATTTATTGGAGAGGTTTCTTCCTTTTCTAGTAAAGGCCCGTCGTCTCGATGGCCACGAAACGGAATGTTCTGACGGCCCAAAAATATTATTGTCTCTACGATTGGCTTGAGCCTTTCACGATTTTCTGTCACTTGTTGCAGTCGCTGGGAGCTCAGTTGGTTGACGACAGCTTCTTTTGGTGATAGGTAGGACTTAATAAATTGTTTCCCGGCGTCCACACTATGTTGATGGTAGATGGTTTTCTCGTGGTTTTCTAGGAAACCGTCTTTTCCTAAAAGTTTTGCGAATGATGTCACAGGTTTAGAAACAAAAGACTGCAAGTGAACTCCTTTATTATGGCCACTGTATTCTTGGGAAAATAGTACACAGTATTTGCAGTACAGCCCTTTGTGTGCATCAGAAAGCACAAGCCAATGTTTGCTCTCTAAGTGATTCCTCCCCGAGAACCTTTTGGTTTCTTTTCCACCCTTGTTGTGGGTTGAAAAAGGAAAAGCATAATTTTTTGGAGGCTGCCAATGTTGTTGTAAAAGGCCAAACTTAGTAAATTTGGTCACTGGCTTTCCCACATATAGCCCAATGTCAAAAGACTCTACTGTACTTGAATTAGAGGCAGAACCGGTTGATTGGTCCAAAAATGTAGAATTTTCTTGGGAAACTTCAGGGGGATTGATCGAAGAGACATAATTATTTGCAGAATCCTCCGCTATTTCAGACTGAATTACTGTCTCAGTGCAGGCAGATTTACTTGGTCGTGGTTCAATTTTCTTGTCAATTTGTCGTCTTCGTAGTTTTCCAAAGTAAGATTCGATTGGATTAGACGATTTTCTCTTCGTATTTTTTCCGAATTCGTTCTGGAGTAAAGAAAGGTAGTGCTATAAAAACTAAAAGATTTTAAATATAATTTACAATTCAGAAACACTTATTTGTATAACAAATAGGCAAAGTTCCTCTTTTTAATTTTAAAAAAAGGTAGATAGGGATCAATATAGTTCTTACGGTAATGGATTCAATGTCTTCCAGTTAATGGATTCAGTTAATAAATATCCTACGGTGATTAAATGTTCATTAACTAACTAAAGCGTTTATTTTATATAAACTACTTCTTTGCCATGTTAATTCCTTTGGAACCGGAACTAACTCCGGCCCAAGTGCGTGAGTTGGAGTTATCGTTCCGGAACCCGGAGTGGTTCTTTCGGAGTCGTTCACTCCGGAGTTACACACTGGCGGACACTACCACACTCCCGCGGGCGCGCGGACGCCCAATGTGAATTGTCCCATTTACTAACACGGTGAGCGATTTTTTTTTTCAAATTCGCGTCCGCACGGGACCGATGTCGGTGTGAAATGGCCCTAATGGAAAGGATCGATATTAATTTTCCCAAACTATTTCACTCATGTATTTGATTTAAGCTGAGTATCTGGTGGACCGATCCTTGCTCTAAAATATATTATTTATAAAAATGTTTCTTTATGTTCTCTCTTTACTTACCAGCTCCAGCTGTAATAAAACTTGTGACTGACAATAGACAACTTGTCCCTGACAAGTGCTTTTGTTTATAATTTCGTTGTTATTTCGGCACCTACTTATTAAGACCCAATGTAAAACTTTCTGGGCTTTCAAATAATTTTTTTTTACGTTATTAAATTTTTAACTGGCAATGAGAAGTGCATAGAACAAATTGTTGAGCCAGAAATAAGATGTTTGTAGGAATTAAAGGAAACCTTCGAAGCAGTTTTTCAGATAGTTAAGCAAGCAAGCAAGTATAAAAACAATGCTCGAGTCCCAAATAGCAGATAGGATAAACAGAATCATTACATTTAGTCCCACAAACTCGGATCTGTGCATAACAACCGTATAACCGTAATACCAGTACGGTAATACGCACAGGCCAATTATTAGGAAAAACCTTAAACGCAATGTCAATCTAATTTTAATTTCTTAACATTTATTTAAATTATTATCTAATTTTAGATTGCCACGGAGCATTATATTAACAAACACATTTAAGATATGAGAAGATTAACATCTGTAAAATAACTATTTTACAGCTTCGGTCTTTATTCTTTACAACCCTTCATTTCACAAAATTCGCACCGGCACACGTCGAGTTTTTGGGACTTAACTGTATGTTATTTTATGTATCGTGTTGGACTAATATGTTTAAGACAATATTAAAATAACTGTCTTACCATGATTTTGTCATAAGCGCATACACGATGAACATAACTAGACAACTTTATAAATCGTTGTAGGTACACAAGCCAACTCAAACCTCTGACACTGCTTCTGTGTAGAACTTAGAACTTCAGGGCGGGGAGGTTGGCCATCCTGCTGTCGCGTCGCGTCGGTCTGGGTGGTGGGGGATTCTAGTGATCGTGGGAGGGGGTTGGGAGCAGAGCACACGGTGCTCGCTGGTCGGGAGCGGGAGTGGATTCTCGGGGCCCGGCGCGCATATGACGCTGGTGCATATAACTCTATTAATAGAGTTCTATGCGCTAGTGTAATACACCCGCCTTGAGATTATAAATTCAAAGTCAACAAGCGCCAGCGTGCTTTAAGCTATATCGACGACAGTCAAACAAATTTAATGATACTTAACTTTTATTTTTATAAGGATAAAGACTACAAAATATTAATGGCCATGTTTCGAATTTTTCCGTAACTAGATCGTAGTTTTATATAGATATATTTTGGGACTCTCGGGGGGGCCATGGCCCCCCCTGGAGCCGCCACTGTTTAGGAAAGATTTTAAGAGATATTGTTTTTAATTTGTTTTTTCCACACTCATCCCCCCCAATTTGCCCCCATCTCTTCAGTTTTGAGAAGCAAATAACTTTTCCACCGGCAAGACATGGTCTCGCACAACAGCTGATCGAGATCAATGACCGTGCACAACCGTGCAAGCGATACAAGGTCTCGGACAACTGCTGATCGGAATCAATGACCGCGCGCTACCTGCGGACCTAATGTGTTAGTTGTACTACTCCCCCTATACATAGTATGGAGAAAGTATTGTGTTCGTCAACATTTTAGAATTTGAGTAATTAGCGAAAATAATCATTTCAATGGTCCCCGATTTCTGAGTTTACACGGGTCAAGTTACTTAATTAAAAATATAAGTTTAAGTGTAAATATAATTATATAATAAGTATACAAAAATAAGTTTGGAATAAGGAAATCTAGGTTTTCATTGGTCAAGTTAAAGTTGTTTTTTTTAATTTTTAACTTGAATCAAGTAACTTTACATGTGTAAATCCCACACTTTTCTCATAATAACAAAACATTGTTATCATCTGATACTTGAATAAACCAAAATATTACTTGAAAGGAGGTTTACATGGGGCAGGTTGACCACTTATACTTGAATCAAGTAACTTGATTCGTGTAAGCCCAGCTTTTAACACGATACGAGAGCTCTATATTTATTTATATCTATAATATCAACGATTTTCTTCAAGTGTTAAAAATGAATAAATAAGAATGTTGTTTTCTATAGATTCCTCATTGAATCATCCTTAGCGTTTGGGATAAGTTTATATGGTATTACATCAAAGCATAACTTAGACAGATACTTATACTCCAAAAAAGGGCGCTACGAATGATATTAAACTTAAACTGATACCACATCTGTTCGAGATTACTTGGGTATCATGACGGTTTACAGTCTTTGTGTACACCATACGATATTACATGCAAAAATATCTCAAATGCTCATATATGGTACTTAGGCTGGTGAAAAAACACCATTACAACTCACCAGATTCAGGAATAAAATTGCCATTGATCCCCATAAATTATAGTTTTTTAATAAAAAGGTGTGTGTGTGTGTGTGTGTGTGTGTAGTGAGGGTCGCCTACTCCCTCAGGTGTGGGGTTGGGGGGTGGTGCAAGGCACAGGTGTCGCCCTGAGTGGGTGTCGCGTCCTTGAAAAACTTCGCGTCTCGAAAGCAAGTTAACAAAAGAAAGATCCTATCGGCTAACCCTGACAAGCACCAAAGTCAGTTACTCCAAGTATACTAGTTTAGATAACAATTTATCTTTCTGTCTTTATATATAATTCTGTAAGGGAAATTTTTAAAGTCAAAATTGAGGGATTTGTAATATTGCAGGATGTTAGAAGAGGGCACATATTAAAGGTCGTCATCTCAATGACTCGGAAAAAATAGCAGTATTTTAAAAAGTTACCAGCAAACGACAAATAACGTAAAATACCCCCGTAGCAGCAAACCTGCGTACTCAGCGAATTTCCAATGTGTGTGTGTGTGTGTGTGTGTGTGTGTGTGTGTGTGTATTTTAACACCACATAAAGCCACATACCAAGTTCCATCAATATACATTCATAAATAAACGATTTATGACATTTTTAGTATTCTCCATAAGAATAACATGGCGGCTGAGTATGCAGGTTTGCTGAAGCGAGGAAAAATGGGGTTTTATTCAAATATCAATAAAAGTCGTGTAAGTAAAGCCACATACAAAATGTTATTAATTTATGTTCATAATTAAGGGCGATACCACGTTACTTATTCTCGATAAGAATAACATGGGGGCTGAGTACGCAGGTTTTCTGCTACGGGAAATATCGGCCAAAAAATGTTTTTTAGTGCAAATATCAATAAACTGCAATGATGTAAAGCAATATACACAGGATAAGTTGATAAATAAGCGAGATATACAATTTTTCTTATTTTCCATAAGAATAACATTGGACAACGTACTGTGTATAGCACTTTCAATATCTTTGTAACCATTTGACGTAGAGCAATGATCAAAACACAAAATTGTGGGTCTTTTTAAGCTGATTCCAATGAAAAAAACTAAAATTTGACATTTTCAAAAATGATATGTAAAAAAACTCAAAAAACCCATTTTTTGGGTACAAAACCCCACCAAAATACCTCTTCGGATAGGTCGATCTGTCTGGTTTTCGAACTTAGTTATAAATGCTGCTTTACACGTTTATACCATATTTCGTCAAAATCGGTTTATTTTTACGAGTGTTATCGTGCTCACGGACACACACACACACACACACACACACACACACATATATATATATATATATATACAGTTTCGTACGAATGGTGTTTTTGGGGTCTGGGGACATCAAAACGAAAAGTTATCATGGTCCCGGGCTAGGTCTTACCATGCCGACTACGGTAATAGCTTCTTCCCTAAAGGGGAAATTCGCTAACAACCCCTCCCCCCCAAAAAAAGAATGGGAAACATCTGCTTTGTTTACATTAAAACATGTGATTAATCGTCTAAAATGTTTACGAACTGACACGTGTTCCTTCTTATCTTTATATATTTCTGAAAGCGAAATTTTTTAGTCAAAATTGTGGGAGTTTGGCAAATCGCAGGATTATGGGGGTCGACTCACTTTAAAAGTCTGGGTATCAGGGACTCGAGAAGAATGGCATTATTTCTAAAAAGTAAGTAGCAAACTAAAATAACTTAAAAAATCCACCATAAGAAAGGCATGGGGATTAAAAAGTCCTCTTTGCTAAAATGAGGCTAAAAGCAATGGCTAAAATGAGGTTAGGGCATTAAAATAGCTAAAAAGAGCATATTTAAATGATTTTGTAATTGAAAGAGGCCCCTTGGACCCCTGTTTAGCTAGAGGGTATTTTTTCCCGGCGCCCCAAGCTCTCCTTGGGTTTGTCCTGTTTTTAGCGAATTTCCCCCTATAGGGAAGAAGCTATTACCGTAGTCGGCATGGTAAGACCTAGGCCCGGGACCATAATAACTTTTCGTTTTGAGGTCCCCAGACCCCAAAAAAACCATTCGTTCGAAACTGTATATATATATATATATATATATATATATATACATATATATATATATGTATGTGTCCGTGGGTGCGATAACTCAAAAAAATATACTTAAAAATATACAAATTTTGTCACTAACTGGTTTATACATTTATGAAATCATAAAATTAAATTTAGAAAATCCAGATTTATTAAAAAAATATCAGTTCACACAAGGCAAAAATCAAAATTTGTTTTCCCTCAACACAAATTATCCTTGTTTGAAAAAAGTCCAGAATATATGGGTATAAACATTTTTAATAGGCTTCCTGACTCAATATTTGGAAACAACATAAAAAGTACATTAAAGAGAGTAAAACATAAATTTTAATAAACAGAGTTTACTATTCCATCAATGACTTTTTTAATGAAAACTGGGAAGAATTGTCATGATTCCTTTTGGTTTTTGTCAATTTGAGGCCAATTTTTACTGTTACAATATTTAGATATAACCTGGTTTTAATTTGTATAATTGACAATCATCTGGAAATACCAGAACTATGTAAACGTTTTGTGACAATAAATGAAAGAAAAACTCGTAAAAATAATCCGATTTTGACTAAATTTGGTATAAGCGTGTAAAGCAGCATTTATGACTTTAAGTTCGAAAACCAGACAGATCGGATTATCCGAAGGGGTATTTTGGGGGGGTTTTGTACCCCAAAAATGGGTTTTTTGAGTTTTCTACATATAATTTTTGAAAAAGTCAAATTTTAGTTTCTTCCATTGGAATCAGCTTAAAAATACGCACAATTTGGTGTTTTGACCATTGCTCTACGTCAAATGGTTACAGAGATATTGAAAGTGCTAAACACAGTACGTTGTCCAATGCTATTCTTATGGAGAATAAGAAGAAAATTATAGCTCGCTTATTTATGAACGTATTCTAACAAAACTTGGTATATGGTTTCATCTGGTTGTGGTCTATTGTTATTTTCACAAAAAACCCGATTTTTACCAATTATTCCCGTAGCAGCAAACCTGCGTCCTCAGCCCCCATGTTATTCTTATGGAGAATAAGTAAAATGTAATGTATCCCTTAATTATGAACATAAATTAATAAAACTTGGAATGTTGGTTCACCTAGTTGAGTTCTATTGATATTTGCATAAAAACCCATTTTTTGTCTTCCTTATTGCAGCAAACCTGCGTCTACCATGTTATTCTTATGGAGAATAATCAAAATGGCATATATCGCTTATTTATGAACTTATATTGATGAAACTTGGTATGTGGCTTCTCCTAGTTGAGTAATATTGATATTTACAAGAAACCCTATATTTGTTGTTTTTGTAGCAGCAAACCTGCGTACTCATCCAATGTTATTGTTATAGAGAATAATTCAAATTTGATATATCGCTTATTTTTGAATATATTTTTATGAAACTTGGTATGCGGCTTTATGTGGTATTAAGACTTATATTTTGCATTGGAAATTCGCTGAGTACGCAGGTTTGCTGCGACGGGGGTATTTAAAGTTTATGATTTTTTTTTTACAGCCACTAGGACAATATAAATACTAGTTGAAAGATACTATGCTTATTGTTATTGTGATATATACTCAATAATAACAAAACTTATGAGCGAAACAATTAAGGTTATAAGGTTAACTTTGATAATACAGACATCCTGTCCCGCTATGGCTCATGCAGACTACAAATCTCAGCATTACTAGATATTCTAGATATCTACTCCACACAACATGGCAGATTATCTCTGATTTGTCTTCTTTCCGGTCTCAACTAGAAGTCGGATACCCCAAATCGTATTGTTAAATAAGAAGTTTTTCATGAGAAAATAAGTAACCCCTTCCCTTAAGGCGAAGTCTTACTGAGAAAATTCAGCCCACTTAAAGTTTAAATTGGATTGTTACCAAATTCTCTGCAAGTTTAATTCGATTCAAGTTACATTTTGCATTTGAAAACTAGTTTAATAACTAAAATTATAATATCGAAATAAAAGTTACTAAATGTATATAAAATAAGCTTAAAGAAAAATAAATTTTGACTTACTTCTCAATTGCTGTCTGGACCACAACTGAAGACGAATAAACTGTTCCAATATTTGGCAGAGAGGGAGTAAATAAAACAAATATCAGACCAATCAAGTGAACTTTTACAAAGATGCATCCTGCCCACTTCCTGTCCAACAAAATATTAGCGAAGCTTGGGAAAGGAAATACGCATCCTGCTTTTACGTACTGACAGTTCTCTGATACAGACTGAGTAAACAAACATATTTTGGCCATTTTCTAAAAACAGTAGTTGTCATTATAATCTGTAATAAAAGCTGTAATAAATGGTATTCGTTAAGTTAATGATCACCTATTTTAACGGTTCAAAACTGGTATTTCCGTATTACCAATGCAACTCACCAAACATTAGTCCTAAACATACTGGTACACAATTTATTTACAATGAATTACATAAATTTATCAAAACCTCGGTACTTAGAGAAACACTACGGTTATCTGGATAATTGATTTTAAAACCGACGGCTTTTGTTTTTAATGAGGTCTGTGATGTTGTGACGTTAGCATCTGCCCGCTTCTATCAAAACTAAACAGTCGGCAGCGCTGCACGGAAAATACAGTACGTCCATCAAATTTGCATTTATAACAACGGTAACTACATTAAATGTTACAGTAAACCTTCAGTAAATACTTAAGGTTTTAGGCATATTTTCATTACGATAAACAATGTAATAAAGTAGTTCATAAGTTGATAGGTACTCAGTCACATTTACAAGCGTTTACCAAAACAACGCAGTTTTGCCGCTGTCATTCTCCTTTGTTCATTCAGTGATAATGGTGAGGGTAGGGTGTGTTTAAAAATATTGTGAGTAGAATGGAAGGAGGGAACAGAGAAAATGAACGAAATAAAGAGAGGAAGAGAGAGATTGATGGGGTATGCTGGGAGGCAACAGAGAGAAGATATGTGTTGGTGGAGGGGTGGTAGAGGGGAAGACAAACGAAGGGAAAAGGGAAAAAGAAAGAAGGCAGACTGGTGGAAAGAGGGGAAGAATGGAGAGAGGGGGAGACAACATCAATCACCAATAAATTGGTAGTTTCACAAGTAATAAAATATTATTTTTTTCCTTATAACATTAACTTATATATCACATATACATTCTTTTAGTGTTCTTTTAAGTTCTCAAGATTTAATTTAATACTTACATTGACTTTATTACGCAAGCTCTAAATAAGAAAATAATGTAGGGTAATAAATGAGCGCGAAGTCATTTTCCCTAATGCGGCTTTTGGTGATAAAAGGATTAAAACTGTAGCTCTTTTGATGCAAGTTTAGAATTCCTCCCAAATGGTAGCCTGGTCACCAGCAATGGGTAAAACTGTCCAACCTATAGGCTATATGTTCATGTTCATGTTCGTTTTTCCCTTTAACGCAATGATTCCAACAAAAATGGAGGTGATGTTCTTGTTCAGGAGGGTAAAATTTTTAATGTAAACTAAAGCATTCCAAAATATTTTGAAACCTAAAAACAATCAAAACATTTTGAATAGCCCAGTGCATCTTGCAATCAAGCATCACTAATAAAGGCTGTAAGTTACAGTAGTAGCCTACGTTGATTTTCTTAGTCAAGTTTAGCTGACCTGTGATTTACTAATCATTAACATCTAAACTGGAGGCTAGTTGACTCGAGGTTACATTAGAAACAGCCTTAATATAGACAGTAAAAATAATTAGGTATATATCTAGGACTTGGCATTAAGTAGGCTATAAATATAAAGTAAATCCTATACAAAACTAATAGGTTATGAGGCCCCAGATGTTAAAGAGGTTAATCTTGAAAATGTAACTTCATTAATATAGGCTATTACAGTTACTTACTGGCATTAACCGCGATTCTGATTAATTTTACTACAAGCAACTACACTTATTTCACTACAAGCAACGAAGTACGATCAAGTTTTTTAACGTTCAAACTTTAACCGGTGGCTAGGTAGTGATGTGCGATACATGTCGTATCGTATCGGAATATCGCGATACGCGAGGGATGATACGATATTTTTGAATTTTACGTATCGTATCGCCTAAAACGATACTCGATTTTGTATCGGCACGTAGAGACGATATTTCGATAAGATTTTCTTCGCCGTAAGTAGGGGGCAATAGCCGATTCAACCCCAGCACAGAAGTGAGGATGCGAGGATGCACCCCCCCCCCGTCACGTGACCCATTACCCTAACTTAAACCTGGCACCTGGCGTGAGGAGCCTGAGGAGCCCCCCCCCCGTCACGTGACCCATTAACCTAACTTAAACCTGGCACCTGGCGTGAGGAGCCTGAGGAGCCCCCCCCCCGTCACGTGACCCATTAACCTAACTTAAACCTGGCACCTGGCGTGAGGAGCCTGAGGAGGCCCCCCCCCGTCACGTGACCCATTAACCTAACTTAAACCTGGCACCTGGCGTGAGGAGCCTGAGGAGCCCCTCCCCCCCCCGTTGCCAGCGGCACTTTTCGTGATGACCTTGAACATGAGGAAAAACCAATAACTAGCCTATTTATCCACCGATTCCCACGGGACTTTTTCCAGAGTGTAGGCCTATCCCAGAGGAAGCGAATGACGTAAGAACCCCATAGATCCGCCATTAAACAAGGCCGCTATTAATTTATAACCGCGTTTTCCTTATGGGATCTCAGCTGTTTACCGACCGATTTTGACGAAACCTCACCACATGTCAGGCGGCGGCCTAAGTAAACCATCGCTTAAAGAAAATTGAAAATCCACCGTTAAACGGACCCGCTATTAATTTATAACCGCGTTTTCCTTATGGGATCTCAGCTGTTTACCGACCGATTTTGATGAAACTTCACCACATGTCAGGCGGCGGCCTAAGGAAACCATCGCTTAAAGAAAATTGAGAATCCACCGTTAAACGGGCTCGCTATTAATTTTTAAACGCGTTTTCCTCATGGGATCTCGACTGTTTGCCGACTGAATTTGATGTGACTTCACTACACGTTGTATGCCGGCTTGACTAAGCCAAACTGCGAGCGGCTCCGCGGAGTCACGTGTCGAGGCGCGTGCTAGGGCCTACGTGACCGCCTGGGGCTGTTTACTCATCAGCGACCTCCTAGAAGCTTCCAGAGTGTCGTGGACGTTATCCATCATTTTTCTTTTTTTTATTCTTTAATATATTTATTTTATTCATAAAAGTTATGCTTAACCTACCCTCCATTTACTACAACCCTCGCATATATTGGGGGATTAGCTTCTCGAAGGAGCCAAACTATGACGTTGCGACATGAGACGTGTGTCGCTATTGAACTCACGTCTCCCAGGTCAGCCCTAAGCTGCCGACATTTGTGTGGGGCTAACGGTCTATCCAACCAGAAGTCAATATATAATCTACCGAAGAAGCATCTCGTGTAATAATACACCGTTTGTAGAAACACCTCAGCGTCTATTGAATCTACTTCTGTTATTGTGGAATTGATGTGAAATGGCTTTGTTACGAGGTAGGGCCCGACTGGCTCTGTAACTAGCAAACAAGTGGAACATGGTGTACCGCTTGTCAGTAATGCTAGAAGGAGACTGGTGAGTAGGACCGAAGCTGTAAACAACTCGGTAGAAACCTCCATGACGTCATCCCCATGCCTACGTGCCCCCCCCCCCCGTTGACGGAGAGTATAGATACCCGATGTTGCAGATGGCTGTTCCTCGTATGTGTGAGGTCTGTGGACGCGTCTTCGCGAACGTTGGAAACCTGGCTCGTCACGCTGCATTCCTCACGATCAAGCGCCAGGCATGGTTTTTATGTTAAAAAAGAAACCGCCAGTACTAATGACCTGTTTTCGAGAGAGAGTAAACGGCTTTAGCCGAGTAAACAGATTCAAGTAGTAAACAAGGGGCTGCCAGCCTCTGTACAGTTCCTCACCCTTGTATTACTGGGCTCAAACTGGCGATCGAGATGAGGAAGAGGTCGCCAGGCCTCTGTACAATTCCTCACTCCTATATTACCGGGCTCAAACTGGTGATCGAGATGAGGAAGAGGTTGCCAGCCCTCTGTGTAATTCCTCACCCTTGTATTACCGGGTTCAAACTGGCGATCGAGATGAGGAAGAAGTCGCCAGCCCTCTGTGCAATTCCTCACCCTTGTATTTACTGGGCTCTGGTAAACTGGCGATCAAGATGAGGAAGAGGTCGCCAGGCCTCTCTACAATTCCTCACTCCTATATTACCGGGTTCAAACTGGCGATCGAGATGAGGAAGAAGTCGCCAGCCCTCTGTGCAATTCCTCACCCTTGTATTTACTGGGCTCTGGTAAACTGGCGATCAAGATGAGGAAGAGGTCGCCAGGCCTCTGTACAATTCCTCACTCCTATATTACCGGGCTCAAACTGGCGATCGAGATGAGGAAGAGGTCGCCAGCCCTCTGTGCAATTCCTCACCCTTTTATTTACTGGGCTCTGGTAAACTGGCGATCAAGATGAGGAAGAGGTCGCCAGGCCTCTGTACAATTCCTCACTCCTATATTACCGGGCTCAAACTGGCGATCGAGATGAGGAAGAGGTCGCCAGTTCCTCACCCTCGTGTTTATCGAGGTAACTAATAGGACTTGTTTTCCTGTTCACAGGCGGTGCATCCTCCCCGACGGCATCCACACTCTACCGTGAGGCATAAGGACAGGGCCAGCGACATGCTGACTCGACCATGTCGGAATTTCCATATAAGAATATGTAACTATCTAGTTTCAAGGAACCATTGTGCCTTCGCTGGTTTTGAATCGGCTACTGCCCCCTACTTATGAGTAATGGTATGCACATGTCGGAATTTCAGTACAAGAATATGTACCAATCTAGTACCTACATTAAAATAGTTTGTATCTCAAGGAACCACTGTACCTTCGCTGGTTTTGAATCGGCTACTGCCCCCTACTTATGAGTAATGGTATGCACATGTCGGAATTTCCATACAAGAATATGTACCAATCTAGTATCTACATTAAAATAGTTTGTATCTCAAGGAACCACTGTACCTTCGCTGGTTTTGAATCGGCTACTGCCCCCTACTTATGAGTAATGGTATGCACATGTTGGAATTTCCATACAAGAATATGTAACTATCTAGTACCTACATTAAAATAGTTTATATCTCAAGGAACCACTGTGCCTTCGCTGGTTTTGAATCGGCTACTGTCCTCCTACTTATGAGTAATGGTATGTAATCAATAAAGGGTAACGATCTCTCAGCTCAACCATGACGCAAAATGCATATAAAACCCAGTTAACCATTTAATACCTCCAATAAAAAAAAAAAATCAGTACCTCGTCTGGAACGGAGGTAGTTGCATTCAATGAGTAACTAGACATTTTCGTGCTCTGGACAAGTACGGTTCACTTTTACCTAGTTAACAAAGCCGAGGATAGATGATATTTATTTTCATCATGAACTTTAAACGTGTTTCATAACAGGCAACATTTTAATTTAAATTTAATATTTTGTTTGAAAACATTGAGAACAGTGTTTAATCCATGTACTAGAGAAATATAAACACCGCTGAAATTAAAATAACAACTCGAGGCGTGAACGAAAACAATTAACGAGTGGAAAGTGACTTTGCCCTAGAGGAATGGAATGTCTATTCTCCACCTACAGAAAGTTTCACTTGCCTCAAGGCATTGTCATTACCGTCGCTATGTATAACCCGCAGTCCTTTAGTAGACGGTACATTAACCTTTAACGGTTTAAAAACGTTAAAAACAAAACATAACCACCTCAAAATGAAATAAATAAAAAGCTTTATTCCTTTATCCTAATCAATACAAAATAAATGAAGCATCTTAAATTCTCTGAGTATGTAGGTTTGCTACAACGTTAAAAACAAAACATAACCACCTCAAAATGAAATAAATAAAAAAGCCTTATTCCTTTATCCTAAACAATACAAAATAAATGAAGCATCTTAAATTCTCTGAGTATGCAGGTTTGCTACAACGGAGGGTATTTGGAAGTTGAATATTTGGATAAAATCTATTTTACCATTAATCGTAAAAAGCCAGAATACATCAAGATTTTAGTTTGAAAAGGTCTTTTAAACTAAACGCAGTTATCGCAGTTCCGAGGTCTCTTAATATCAATTAAATATTGAGAATATCATAACTCCGAGGTTTTACAATTCAAGACTCTGTGCAGTCCTTTCGGTTTAAAAAAACGTTAAAAAACAAAACATAACCACCCCAAAATGAAATAAATTTTAAATTTAAATTTAATATTTTGTTTGAAATCATTGAGAACAGTGTTTAATCCTTGTACTAGAGAAATATAAACACCGCTGAAATTAAAATAACAACTCGAGGCGTGAACGAAAACAAATAACGAGTGGAAAGTGACTTTGCCCTAGAGGAATGGAATGTCTATTCTCCACCTACAGAAAGTTTCACTTGCCTCAAGGCATTGTCATTACCGTCGCTATGTATAACCCGCGGTTTTCACATTTCCGAGGATAAGTCGCCACCGAAATTAAAGCTATTAACGAATGGAAAGTGACTTTGCCCTAGAGGAATGGAATGTCTATTCTCCACCTACAGAAAGTTTCACTTGCCTCAAGGCATTGTCATTACCGTCGCTATGTATAACCCGCGGTTTTCACATTTCCGAGGATAAGTCGCCACCGAAATTAAAATATAGCTTAATGCGATTTAACATGACAAGAACTATAAACTACTAATTAGCTTTAATAACATGGAATATAACCAAAGCAAATATTAAAGAACTGTGCGCATTGTCTGGAGACTAAACGCTACCAATGTGATCCGTATCGGGTTAAAAAATACACAGAAAACAATAAGAAATATTTAATGGCAAACATTAAATAGTAAAAAGTATCTAAACCTTTGAATTTTATCATAACCTAGAGCTGCTTTGAAATGAATAAATGTCCCCTCAGATATTTAACATTTAAGAAAAAACGTAAAACGAAATAACAAACAAAAAATGTAAAAAAAAAAATTTCCAGTGCAAATGTAGGTCCAGTATATTTATTCACGTATTTCATTTTTATATCTTAGCAGTATGTAGATGTAGGATTAAAATAAATAGCAGAAATTAGTCTAATTGTCACTTAGAATATAATAAGCGATATTTAACGGTAAACATTAAAACGCAAAAACAAAGTAACGAATAAAATATTATTGGCAACCTATATATTACGAACAATCTATATTATGATTATAAAATACACAACACTTAAGCACCTGGCCTATGTGGAAGCGTTCATCATATGTACATTATCCATTATGATTATAAATACACAACACTTAATCACATAAGTCATAAAGATTAGAAAATCAAAAGGACGAAATTTGGGGCAGTCTTTAAATAGTTGGGTAAACTCTTTTGTGGTCTTGTGAAACTTTCCCCTGCCCCAGGGTGTTGCTATTATTATAGACAGTTAGTGCGCACACCCCTTCTGAGGATCAGTCTAGCAGCGAACATCAACCAATCATGTTCATATGTCCTATATGTCGGGCGTCCATCTCACGGTCTGACCATGGACTTCGTCATCTCCGGGCGTGCCACGGCATGGGGCGGGACGTCTACGGCTGTCCGGCCTGCGAGACAAAATTTCAGCGACGAGACACCGCGAAACGACACATTTTTTCATTTCACGGATTAGACGCGGAGCCGGTAATTAGAGCCCCCGCTGCCGCCCCTGCAGTTACTCACACCACCGCCTCCACCACTCCCGCCACCACTCGCATCACCGCCTCAGCCGCCCTCACCGCCGTCACTCGCACCACCGCCTCCGCCGCCCTCACCGCCGTCACTCACACCACCGCCTCCGCCGCCTCCACCGCCGTCACTCGCACCACCGCCTCCGCCGCCTCCACCGCCCCCACCACCGTCACTCGCACCACCGCCTCCGCCGCCCCCTGCCGTCACTCGCACCACCGCCTTCGCCACCCCCGCCATCACTTGCACCACCGCCTTCGCCACCCCCGCCATCACTTGCACCACCGCCTCCGCCGTTGTCGCCCCGTTGCTGCCTCCGCCGCCCCCGCCATCACTCACACCACCGTCACTCACACCACCACCTCCGCCGTTGTCGCCCCCGCTGTCCCTCTAGACCGAGTACCCACCGCCCCCACAACGTCCAGCGTGGCATTACAGACAACGTTGCCATTTACGAGGACGGTGGGTACTCAGTATGAAACGATGGATGAGGCCAACGTCGACGCCAACAGTGAGGTGGATTAAAACGTAAGTACCTTCCCCTTTCCTCGTTAATTCTCAATTGGTTTTACTTTTGTTAATTATCATAACTAAAGAAATACATACCTTCGATGTTTAAATTAACTATCAGTTTGAAGCACTCGTTTAGGATAAAGGAATAAGGCTTTTTTATTTCATTTTGAGGTGGTTATGTTTTGTTTTAAACGTTTTTAAACCGTTAAAGGTTAATGTACCGTCTACTAAAGGACTGCGCAGAGTCAGCAAGCTGTTGGCTCGGACCCTACCTTTGAATTGTAAAACCTCAGAGTTATGATATTCTCAATATTTAATTGATATTAAGAGACCTCGGAACTGTGATAACTGCGTTGTAGCAAACCTGCATACTCAAAGAATTTAAGATGCTTCATTTATTTTGTATTGTTAAGGATAAAGGAATAAGGCTTTTTTATTTATTTCATTTTGAGGTGGTTATGTTTTTAACGTTTTTTAAACTAGTAAAGGACTGTGCAGAGTCAGCAAGCTGTTGGCTCGGACTATACCTTTGAATTGTAAAACCTCGGAGTTATGATATTCTCAATATTTAATTGATTTAAGAGACCTCGGAACTGCGATAACTGCGTTTAGTTTAAAAGACCTTTTCAAACTAAAATCTTGATGTATTCTGGCTTTTTGCGATTAATATATAATAGAGTTTATCCAAATATTCAACTTCCAAATACCCTCCGTTGTAGCAAACCTACATACTCAGAGAATTTAAGATACTTCATTTATTTTGTATTGTTTAGGATAAAGGAATAAGGCTTTTTATTTATTTCATTTTGAGGTGGTTATGTTTTGTTTTTAACGTTGTAGTAAACCTACATACTCAGAGAATTTAAGATGCTTCATTTATTTTGTATTGATTAGGATAAAGGAATAAAGCTTTTTATTTATTTCATTTTGAGGTGGTTTTGTTTTTAACGTTTTTTAAACCGTTAAAGGTTAATGTACCGTCTACTAAAGGACTGCGCAGAGTCAGCAAGCTGTTTGCTCGGACTGTACCTTTGAATTGTAAAACCTCGGAGTTATGATATTCTCAAAATTTAATTGATATTAAGAGACCTCGGAACTGTGATAACTGCGTTGTAGCAAACCTGCATACTCAAAGAATTTAAGATGCTTCATTTATTTTGTATTGTTAAGGATAAAGGAATAAGGCTTTTTTATTTATTTCATTTTGAGGTGGTTATGTTTTTAACGTTTTTTAAACCGTTAAAGGTTAATATTCCGCCTACTAAAGGACTGCGCAGGCTTTTTTTTTATTTATTTCATTTTGAGGTGGTTATGTTTTGTTTTTAACGTTGTAGTAAACCTACATACTCAGAGAATTTAAGATGCTTCATTTATTTTGTATTGATTAGGATAAAGGAATAAAGCTTTTTATTTATTTCATTTTGGGGTGGTTATGTTTTGTTTTTAACATTTTTAAACCGTTAAAGGTTAATGTACCGTCTACTAAAGGACTGCGCAGAGTCTTGAATTGTAAAACCTCGGAGTTATGATATTCCCAATATTTAATTGATATTAAGAGACCTCGGAACTGCGATAACTGCGTTTAGTTTAAAATACCTTTTGAAACCAAAATCTTGATGTATTCTGGCTTTTTACGATTAATGGTAAAATAGATTTTATCCAAATATTCAACTTCCAAATACTCTCCGTTGTAGCAAACCTGCATACTCAGAGAATTTAAGATGCTTCATTTATTTTGTATTGTTTAGGATAAAGGAATAAGGCTTTTTTTTATTTATTTCATTTTGAGGTGGTTATGTTTTGTTTTTAACGTTGTAGCAAACCTACATACTCAGAGAATTTAAGATGCTTCATTTATTTTGTATTGATTAGGATAAAGGAATAAAGCTTTTTATTTATTTCATTTTGAGGTGGTTATGTTTTGTTTTTAACGTTTTTAAACCGTTAAAGGTTAATGTACCGTCTACTAAAGGACTGCGCAGAGTTAGCAAGCTGTTGGCTCGGACTGTACCTTTGAATTGTAAAACCTCGGAGTTATGATATTCTCAATATTTAATTGATATTAAGAGACCTCAACCCTACCTAGTTATGCCACTAACATTGTTACTTTGTTAATTTTGCCTAATGTGTTTCCGTACCTGCTATTCAGTGATGGCAGCCTTATCTCCCTAGATGAATGAGCGTTCTACTTCTTCATTAAATTCTGGTTATTATTGATAGTTTAGTAAAGTTATATTTCACATGCTGATCATAATATAGATTGTTCGTAATATATAGATTGTCAATAATATTTTATTCGTTACTTTTTTGCGTTTTATAGTTTACCGTTAAATGTCACTTATTGTATTCCATTAAATATTTCTTATTGTTTTCTGTGTATTTCCACATATGCCAGGTGCTTAAGTGTTGTGTATTTTATAATCATAATATAGATTGTTCGTAATATATAGATTGTCAATAATATTTTATTCGTTACTTTGTTTTTGCGTTTTAATGTTTACCGTTAAATATCACTTATTGTATTCCATTAAATATTTCTTATTGTTTTCTGTGTATTTCCACATATGCTAGGTGCTTAAGTGTTGTGTATTTTATAATCATAATATAGATTGTTCGTAATATATAGATTGCCAATAATATTTTATTCGTTACTTTGTTTTTGCGTTTTAATGTTTACCGTTAAATATCGCTTATTGTATTCTAAGTGACAATTAGACTAAATACGTGATTAAATATACTGATTTTGTTTGTTTGTTATTTCGTTTTACGTTTTTTCTTAAATGTTAAATATCTGAGGGGACATTTATTCATTTCAAAGCAGCTCTAGGTTATGATAAAATTCAAAGGTTAAGATACTTTTTACTATTTAATGTTTGCCATTAAATATTTCTTATTGTTTTCTGTGTATTTTTTAACCCGATACGGATCACATTGGTAGCGTTTAGTCTCCAGACAATGCGCACAGTTCTTTAATATTTGCTTTGGTTATATTCCATGTTATTAAAGCTAATTAGTGGTTTATAGATCTTGTCATGTTAAATCGTATTAAGCTATATTTTAATTTCGGTGGCGACTTATCCTCGGAAATGTGAGAACCGCGGGTTATACATAGCGATGGTAATGACAATGCCTTGAGGCAAGTGAAACTTTCTGTAGGTGGAGAATAGACATTCCATTCCTCTAGGGCAAAGTCACTTTCCACTCGTTATTTGTTTTCGTTCACGCCTCGAGTTGTTATTTTAATTTCAGCGGTGTTTATATTTCTCTAGTACATGGATTAAACACTGTTCTCAATGATTTCAAACAAAATATTAAATTTAAATTTAAAATTTATTTCATTTTGGGGTGGTTATGTTTTGTTTTTTAACGTTTTTTAAACCGTTAAAGGTTAATGTACCGTCTACTAAAGGACTGCGCAGAGTCTTGAATTGTAAAACCTCGGAGTTATGATATTCTCAATATTTAATTGATATTAAGAGACCTCGGAACTGCGATAACTGCGTTTAGTTTAAAAGACCTTTTCAAACTAAAATCTTGATGTATTCTGGCTTTTTACGATTAATGGTAAAATAGATTTTATCCAAATATTCAACTTCCAAATACCCTCCGTTGTAGCAAACCTGCATACTCAGAGAATTTAAGATGCTTCATTTATTTTGTATTGTTTAGGATAAAGGAATAAGGCTTTTTTTATTTATTTCATTTTGAGGTGGTTATGTTTTGTTTTTAACGTTGTAGCAAACCTACATACTCAGAGAATTTAAGATGCTTCATTTATTTTGTATTGTTTAGGATAAAGGAATAAGGCTTTTTTTATTTATTTCATTTTGAGGTGGTTATGTTTTGTTTTTAACGTTGTAGCAAACCTACATACTCAGAGAATTTAAGATGCTTCATTTATTTTGTATTGATTAGGATAAAGGAATAAAGCTTTTTATTTATTTCATTTTGAGGTGGTTTTGTTTTTAACGTTTTTAAACCGTTAAAGGTTAATGTACCGTCTACTAAAGGACTGCGGGTTATACATAGCGACGGTAATGACAATGCCTTGAGGCAAGTGAAACTTTCTGTAGGTGGAGAATAGACATTCCATTCCTCTAGGGCAAAGTCACTTTCCACTCGTTAATTGTTTTCGTTCACGCCTCGAGTTGTTATTTTAATTTCAGCGGTGTTTATATTTCTCTAGTACATAGATTAAACACTGTTCTCAATGTTTTCAAACAAAATATTAAATTTAAATTAAAATGTTGCCTGTTATGAAACACGTTTAAAGTTCATGATGAAAATAAATATCATCTATCCTCGGCTTTGTTAACTAGGTAAAAGTGAACCGTACTTGTCCAGAGCACGAAAATGTCTAGTTACTCATTGAATGCAACTACCTCCGTTCCAGACGAGGTACTGATTTTTTTTTTTTATTGGAGGTATTAAATGGTTAACTGGGTTTTATATGCATTTTGCGTCATGGTTGAGCTGAGAGATCGTTACCCTTTATTGATTACATACCATTACTCATAAGTAGGAGGACAGTAGCCGATTCAAAACCAGCGAAGGCACAGTGGTTCCTTGAGATATAAACTATTTTAATGTAGGTACTAGATAGTTACATATTCTTGTATGGAAATTCCGACATGTGCATACCATTACTCATAAGTAGGGGGCAGTAGCCGATTCAAAACCAGCGAAGGCACAGTGGTTCCTTGAGATACAAACTATTTTAATGTAGATACTAGATAGTTACATATTCTTGTATGGAAATTCCGACATGTACATACCATTACTCATAAGTAGGGGAGCAGTAGCCGATTCAAAACCAGCGAAGGTACAGTGGTTCCTTGAGATACAAACTATTTTAATGTAGATACTAGATTGGTACATATTCTTGTATGGAAATTCCGACATGTGCATACCATTACTCATGAGTAGGGGGCAGTAGCCGAATCAAAACCAGCGAAGGTACAGTGGTTCCTTGAGATACAAACTATTTTAATGTAGGTACTAGATTGGTACATATTCTTGTATGGACATTCCGACATGTGCATACCATTACTCATAAGTAGGGGGCAGTAGCCGATTCAAAACCAGCGAAGGCACAGTGGCTCCTTGAGATACAAACTATTTTAATGTAGATACTAGATAGTTACATATTCTTGTATGGAAATTCCGACATGTACATACCATTACTCATAAGTAGGGGGCAGTAGCCGATTCAAAACCAGCGAAGGTACAGTGGTTCCTTGAGATACAAACTATTTTAATGTAGATACTAGATAGTTACATATTCTTGTATGGAAATTCCGACATGTACATACCATTACTCATAAGTAGGGGGCAGTAGCCGATTCAAAACCAGCGAAGGTACAGTGGTTCCTTGAGATACAAACTATTTTAATGTAGATACTAGATTGGTACATATTCTTGTATGGAAATTCCGACATGTGCATACCATTACTCATAAGTAGGGGGCAGTAGCCGATTCAAAACCAGCGAAGGTACAGTGGTTCCTTGAGATACAAACTATTTTAATGTAGGTACTAGATTGGTACATATTCTTGTATGGAAATTCCGACATGTGCATACCATTACTCATAAGTAGGGGGCAGTAGCCGATTCAAAACCAGCGAAGGCACAGTGGTTCCTTGAGATACAAAATATTTTAATGTAGATACTAGATAGTTACATATTCTTGTATGGAAATTCCGACATGTACATACCATTACTCATAAGTAGGGGGCAGTAGCCGATTCAAAACCAGCGAAGGTACAGTGTTTCCTTGAGATAAAAACTATTTTAATGTAGATACTAGATTGGTACATATTCTTGTATGGAAATTCCGACATGTGCATACCATTACTCATAAGTAGGGGGCAGTAGCCGATTCAAAACCAGCGAAGGTACAGTGGTTCCTTGAGATACAAACTATTTTAATGTAGGTACTAGATTGGTACATATTCTTGTATGGAAATTCCGACATGTGCATACCATTACTCATAAGTAGGGGGCAGTAGCCGATTCAAAACCAGCGAAGGCACAGTGGTTCCTTGAAACTAGATAGTTACATATTCTTACATGGAAATTCCGACATGGTCGAGTCAGCATGTCGCTGGCCCTGTCCTTATGCCTCACGGTAGTGCGTGGATGCCGTCGGGGAGGATGCACCGCCTGTGAACAGGAAAACAAGTCCTATTAGTTACCTCGATAAACACGAGGGTGAGGAACTGGCGACCTCTTCCTCATCTCGATCGCCAGTTTGAGCCCGGTAATATAGGAGTGAGGAATTGTACAGAGGCCTGGCGACCTCTTCCTCTTCTTGATCGCCAGTTTACCAGAGCCCAGTAAATACAAGGGTGAGGAATTGCACAGAGGGCTGGCGACCTCTTCCTCATCTCGATCGCCAGTTTGAGCCCGGTAATATAGGAGTGAGGAATTGTACTGAGGCCTGGCGACCTCTTCCTCATCTTGATCGCCAGTTTACCAGAGCCCAGTAAATACAAGGGTGAGGAATTGCACAGAGGGCTGGCGACTTCTTCCTCATCTCGATCGCCAGTTTGAGCCCGGTAATATAGGAGTGAGGAATTGTAGAGAGGCCTGGCGACCTCTTCCTCATCTTGATCGCCAGTTTACCAGAGCCCAGTAAATACAAGGGTGAGGAATTGCACAGAGGGCTGGCGACTTCTTCCTCATCTCGATCGCCAGTTTGAACCCGGTAATACAAGGGTGAGGAATTACACAGAGGGCTGGCAACCTCTTCCTCATCTCGATCACCAGTTTGAGCCCGGTAATATAGGAGTGAGGAATTGTACAGAGGCCTGGCGACCTCTTCCTCATCTCGATCGCCAGTTTGAGCCCAGTAATACAAGGGTGAGGAACTGTACAGAGGCTGGCAGCCACTTGTTTACTACTTGAATCTGTTTACTCCGCTAAAGCCGTTTACTCTCTCTCGAAAACAGGTCATTAGTACTGGCGGTTTCTTTTTTAACATAAAAACCATGCCTGGCGCTTGATCGTGAGGAATGCAGCGTGACGAGCCAGGTTTCCAACGTTCGCGAAGACGCGTCCACAGACCTCACACATACGAGGAACAGCCATCTGCAACATCGGGTATCTATACTCTCCGTCAACGGGGGGGGGGCACGTAGGCATGGGGATGACGTCATGGAGGTTTCTACCGAGTTGTTTACAGCTTCGGTCCTACTCACCAGTCTCCTTCTAGCATTACTGACAAGCGGTACACCATGTTCCACTTGTTTGCTAGTTACAGAGCCAGTCGGGCCCTACCTCGTAACAAAGCCATTTCACATCAATTCCACAATAACAGAAGTAGATTCAATAGACGCTGAGGTGTTTCTACAAACGGTGTATTATTACACGAGATGCTTCTTCGGTAGATTATATATTGACTTCTGGTTGGATAGACCGTTAGCCCCACACAAATGTCGGCAGCTTAGGGCTGACCTGGGAGACGTGAGTTCAATAGCGACACACGTCTCATGTCGCAACGTCATAGTTTGGCTCCTTCGAGAAGCTAATCCCCCGATATATGCGAGGGTTGTAGTAAATGGAGGGTAGGTTAAGCATAACTTTTATGAATAAAATAAATATATTAAAGAATAAAAAAAAGAAAAATGATGGATAACGTCCAAGACACTCTGGAAGCTTCTAGGAGGTCGCTGATGAGTAAACAGCCCCAGGCGGTCACGTAGGCCCTAGCACGCGCCTCGACACGTGACTCCGCGGAGCCGCTCGCAGTTTGGCTTAGTCAAGCCGGCATACAACGTGTAGTGAAGTCACATCAAATTCAGTCGGCAAACAGTCGAGATCCCATGAGGAAAACGCGTTTAAAAATTAATAGCGAGCCCGTTTAACGGTGGATTCTCAATTTTCTTTAAGCGATGGTTTCCTTAGGCCGCCGCCTGACATGTGGTGAAGTTTCATCAAAATCGGTCGGTAAACAGCTGAGATCCCATAAGGAAAACGCGGTTATAAATTAATAGCGGGTCCGTTTAACGGTGGATTTTCAATTTTCTTTAAGCGATGGTTTACTTAGGCCGCCGCCTGACATGTGGTGAGGTTTCGTCAAAATCGGTCGGTAAAGAGCTGAGATCCCATAAGGAAAACGCGGTTATAAATTAATAGCGGCCTTGTTTAATGGCGGATCTATGGGGTTCTTACGTCATTTGCTTCCTCTGGGATAGGCCTACACTCTGGAAAAAGTCCCGTGGGAATCGGTGGATAAATAGGCTAGTTATTAGTTTTTCCTCATGTTCAAGGTCATCACGAAAAGTGCCGCTGGCGATCGGGGGGGGCTCCTCAGGCTCCTCACGCCAGGTGCCAGGTTTAAGTTAGGTTAATGGATCACGTGACGGGGGGGGGCTCCTCAGGCTCCTCACGCCAGGTGCCAGGTTTAAGTTAGGTTAATGGGTCACGTGACGGGGGGGGGCTCCTCAGGCTCCTCACGCCAGGTGCCAGGTTTAAGTTAGGTTAATGGGTCACGTGACGGGGGGGGGCTCCTCACGCCAGGTGCCAGGTTTAAGTTAGGTTAATGGGTCACGTGACGGGGGGGGGCTCCTCACGCCAGGTGCCAGGTTTAAGTTAGGTTAATGGGTCACGTGACGGGGGGGGGTGCATCCTCGCATCCTCACTTCTGTGCTGGGGTTGAATCGGCTATTGCCCCCTACTGCCGTAAAACAATGAGGTTATATCTATATTCGACAAGAATTCTTCAAAAGTTTTATTTCTGTGGTACTACAATTAAAACAAGTGGAAATACCTTGATGGCCGTATTTTTAACTGCAGTGTATGATACGATATACGTTGTATCGTTTATGCACAATATGTTAAGCGATACGATATGCGTATCGCGATACACAGCACCGATACAATAATAACCGACTCCGATACGTATCGTATCGCTGTATCGCGATACACGGCCGTATCGCACATCACTACTGAGAATAGCAGAAAACCAAAACATAGAGTAAGAGAAACTGAATTGATAGTAGCATATAGTTGTTACTTTGTAGCAGTACTATATGAAATCAAAGTATTAAACATAATTTTAATGTTTACTAGCATGGAGTTAAATAATGTGAACTAGTGATGCGCTACTGGTTAAAAACACAAAAAAACTTTCCCTGCAATCGCAAACACTTTTGGTCATAAATTCCATAAAAATTGAGGTAATTTAATAATTCTTTCACTTTTATGTTCGTAACATTATGAGCAATTCAGAGAAAAAAAATTGATTTTTAAAAATGTTTAGGTGTACCAGCCCCCTTAACCCTTTCAGACCCAAATTAATTTTTTTAATGGGAAAAATTTGTTTTCTTAAAAACTTTATTTGTTTAAGTGTAAAAATTGGAAAAACTTTGTTTGGAATTTTTATGTAATTTATTCTATATAAAATACTTTGTCCTTGTACATGGGCAGTGGGTTATTACGTAATGCTAGGGGTCAATTTAGTTTTTATTTGAATAAAACAAATTAGGGCATTTTAAAGGATTTTTATTGTCTAACAATAAGTGAATGAGTTGTACATCATTATGAGAGTTATTATGAAAATAAAAAGAAATATAAATATTTTACAGAAATTGAAAAATTGGACAACTGCGTTGAAAATCGGGAATTTTATGAATGAAATTCCATAAAACAGTTTCAGTATGACAATAGGCATAGATGAATCTGGCATTTTGTACAAAAAAATTGGTTTTCCCTTTACAGTCTTTATTTTGCACCTTGTAGCTTCTTTGTTCTTGTCCACATCGGGAAGGTGATCTATGGCGTCAGTCCTGACAGCTTTTGTTGGTCTAACCTGTTCATTCTTTCTGGTCCTTTTGCTGTGATCTTCCAGTTCCTCAGTTGAAGGTCTTCCTCTTTTCTTTTTTATGGTTTGTCCTACATTGACAAGATGGTCACTTATTTCTGATCTAAACTTTAGAAGATCCATACGGTCCTTTTGAGGAACTTCTAGCTTTTCTGCATCCCGTTTATATTCAAGCCAAGAGTTAACAACGGCTAAGTCGATGGCATGTGTAATCATCCTTAGTGTCCACTTCTTGGATTTTACAAATATTCTGTAATAACTTAACATTTGGTCTAATTTGTCGACACCACCCATATTCGACTTATACAATTTTATCGGCTCAGGTATTTCAATCTCATTGAAAGCTTTCTCTGATTTGTTCCATCTCTTTACTATCGATGGATTTCCTGATGCCACAAAATTTGAGCCCATGTGTACAACTTTGTTGTCATACCAAGACAGCAGTGCTACTTTCCCCCATCGGCACTAAAAATTTTATCGGATGTCCCCCGCCCACTTTCTTTCAATTCAACCAAAGCAAAGTGAAAATCACCATTTTTGAGATTTTTTAAGTTTTAAGATGTTTCTAAAAGTTTAAATTGTTATCATTGATAACTGTACCTCTGTATGTAAACAAATTAAAGTTTAGATAATTACCCTTTCCATTACATTACATTTTAAATTGTAATATAATTTTCAAAAAACTCAAAGTTTAGAGCTTAATATCTCTGGTGGGTAACCTCCAAAAAATCTGAAAATTTTTCAAATTGAAGTCACCTTAGATACCTATAAAATTAATTGTTTCAAATTTTATAATTTTGGACTTAACAACAAAATGTTTTTAAATCATTAAACAATTTGATGAAATACATACAATTAACAGTTGTTACAAGCAAAGCAAAGTTTAACCCATTGGATTATGAATATTTCTGCATATGGCTTCTACTGAGTTGAGCAATTAAATTCGGGTAAAATGCAGAGTTTTAGGTAAAATAATTGTATCTAATGGAATGTTATGGAATACCTCCAAATATATTATATTTTTATGAAAATTCATTGAACTGGCTACAATAGTATTAAGTAGTTTTTATTTTTTTATATTATTTACTTATTTTCTATGCTAAATAAAAATACCCCGTCGCAGCAAACCTGCGTACTCAGCGAATTTCCATTGCATAATATATACACCACATAAAGCCACATACCAAGTTTCATACAAATATATTCAAATATAAGCGATTTTCAATTATTCTCTATAAGAATAACACTGGTAATGAGTACGTAGGTTTGCTGAAACAAGGAATACAAACTATTGGTTACTATTTAAATATAAATAGAATTTAACTAGGCGAAGTCACATACCAAGTTTCATAAATATTCAATCATGAATAAGCTCTTTATAACATTTTAGGTATTCTCCATAAGAATATCATGGGGGCTGAGTAAGCAGGTTTGCTGCAACAAGGAACCAAAAAAATGGTCTTTTATGCAATTATCAATATAACTTAACCAAGTGAAGCTACATACCAAGTTTTATTAATTTATGTTCATAATTGAGGGAGTTATTACATTTTACTCATTCTCCATAAGAATAACATGGGGGCTGAGTAAGCAGGTTTGCTGCAACAAGGAACCAAAAAAATGGTATTTTATGCAATTATCAATATAACTTAACCAAGTGAAGCTACATACCAAGTTTTATTAATTTATGTTCATAATTGAGGGAGTTATTACATTTTACTTATTCTCCATAAGAATAACATGGGGCTGAGTACGCAGGTTTGCTGCTACGGGAATAATCAACAAAAAATCATTTTTTTGTGCAAATATCAATATACCAGAACTACGTGAAGCCACATACCAAGTTTCATCAACATACATTCATAAATAATCGAGATATAACATTTTATTTATTCTCCATAAGGATAACATTGGACAACGTACTGTATTTAGCACTTTGAATATCTCTGCAACGGTTGGGCATAGAATCACAATTTAAACACCAAAATGATTGTTTTGTTGAACTGAACAGATTGGTAAAAGCAAATGTGAAGTTTACATAAAATAAACTGAGGAAAAGCAAAAAACCTTTTTCCCATAAGATTAACATGGGAGATTTTATGAGTAGGTTTTTTGGATTTTCTCCGCAACCACTTAACCTAGGTTAATAATTCAAAATACCATATTATTTGTTCTTTTAAGCTCTATAACATGGCCAAAACCAAAATTAAGTTTTTTAAAATTTTTAGGGTGAAAAATGCAAAAATCTGATTTTTGGAAAATTTAAAACCCCCATAAACCCCCCTTCCCATGGTCCGATTTTTCTGGTTTTCGAACTTAAAGTCATGAATGTCATTTTAAACATTTGAGCCAAATTTCATCAAAATCGGACGTGCTTTACTCAAGTTATCGTGTTAACGGACACATATATATATATATATATATATATATATATATATATATATATATATATATATATATATACATATATATAAATTTGAACGAATAGTGTTTTTGGCATCTGGGGACCTCAAAACAAAAAGTTATCATGGTCTCGGGCTTAAGTCTTACCATGAGACCTACGGTAATAGCTTCTTCCCTATAGGGGAAATTCGCTAAAATAAATAAAGTTTTCGCCATACTGCTACAAAAACAGCTGTTCTTAATACATGCTTTGCGGGGCTGAAGTAGTCCTTTTTTTTCCTGATGTCGAGGTTATCAGCTGTTCGTTATTACAATTTAAAACAGTTGCAAATACGTGCATGTCAATGGTAAGTTACCGATCGTATCGAGAGTGGCAATCGATTATTAGTATCGATTACTTCATAGTTGCATTGTTGTCAGTTCAGTTGTATTAGTTCCGTTCCTGCGCTTCAATCAATCGTTATGGTCAGCTGACATAACATCAACACAATTGACAGAGAATCACCTGATTGTTTTAAATAGCTGAAAATGGAAGCAACTCTTTTGTCTGTAAAATCTTTGATTTTTAAAGTAGTTAGCTCAATATTGTATGCAGTATGACGAAAAATATAGTTCATAACACGGGTCTAAAGTGGCCTTTCGTTACTCGCTCAAGTTACGACCTCGCCTGGCGGCTCGGTCGTAAACCTTGACCTCGTACGAAAAGCGTCACTTTAGCCCCTTGTAATGAAATATACTATTTCCAAAGCAAAGTGATTTTATAACCCAAATCTGTGAGCTAATTATTTATTACTTGTGATACCCCTGTAGTCAATTTAATTCCCTACGTAGAAAAGTCATTTTTATTTCAAGTTTTTATGAAAATAATTTTGTTATGATGTTTTTTGTGAAACCTTACACATTGCGGAAATCCGCACTATTGGCAACTTGTAACAGATAGAAAAAAATTATTCCTATTGTATAATTTTGATCTCAAACTATTTTAATATTAAATTTATAGCACAATTACACCTCTTATAGTTAACTACAGTTACTTGTCATGTTACTTACCATTTTGCTATCCATACAGCACAGCATGTGTCGTCTTTTTAGCAAAACTCACTTTTTCATTTTAAAAGCACTAATAAAAACACTAATAATAACAAAAAAACACTACTATAATTATTATACAACTACAACTATATTTACACACTGCTATACTTCTTCCCTTTTGGCCTGATAGTCCAATGTAGTGTGATAGGCCTCAAAACAGTTTTCCAAATGCAGAGCCACGTCACACTTCTTACACAGCCACCCTACTTCCGATCGTTTGACATGTTTGTAACACACATTACAATTTCTAGAAGGAAACTGTTTTTTGGCAGTTGGTGGGATTTGTATAGGCATGTGGGTCCACTGTCTAAACTGCAACCTTATTGGATTGTCTAGCGACGGTCTTCCTGGGATGGTTTTCTCAGGCAGAACAACATGAGCTAAAATCTCGTCGATGATAGTAGTATACTATTCCTGGTGTAAATTTGCTCTTATGCTTATGCTGTCGGTATTGTAAAATTATTTTGCTTAATCGCAAAAGGTAATAAACTTCGAGCTGACTGGTCCACCAGTTATATACTCGCTTAGCCTGAGAGAGAGACTCTAGGATTGAATATTGAGCAAACACGGATAAAAGATATACACTGTTTAATTACACATTTTAAAATCTGAATAGTAGACATGACGGTACTTTAACCCCGGCCTCTGATTGGTCGAGAGCTGACCACGTGACCAAAATGCTGGCCTCTGATTGGTCAAGAGCTGACCAGAGCCCCGCCCCCCTCCAAAATGGCGGGAAATTCAAATTTGGGTTTTTCCAAGATGGCGGCCATGACTTCCTAACCTCACTTTTCTTCCCGCCAAATTTCTTAACCTATGGCTGAGCTACAACTACGTCACGATATCTAAAGTATTATATGTATATATAACGTATTTACGTCACGCTACGGTATATTACCAAACTAAATTATTATATATATATAAAACACAGTTATATGTATATAACGCAAGAAAGTGTTGCCAACCAACTCAAAATCTCTAATATCTCGAAAACGGTAAGTCCTAGGGTCATTTTGACCCCAGAAAACTGCCTACTACGTAGTGTAGGCACTCAAGAGGGGTATCTACCCATATGAAAAGTCTTAACTAAAATGTTGCGGGTTGCATCTCAAAAAATGAAGGGGCAAATTTTCAAAATTAAATATCTCAAGAACGGCTTGGCCGATTTTAATGAAACTTGGCATACAGGTACTTGTTAACCTCCGCTACATCTTTCCAAACCTTAAACTCTGTACTGCAGGTAAGTATCAAAATAATATAAGGAGCTATACTTTAAAAATCAATATCTTAAGAACGGGTGGGCCGATATAATTGAAAATTGGTATATAGGTAATTGTTATAATTCCCTACATCTTACAAAAACCTAAACTCTGTACTGCGAGCAGGTATCAACATAATTGAAGGGATACTGTTAAATACCTTAAATCTCGCAGCATAATCGGGGGGAACGCGGTGGTCTAGAGGTTAACGTCTTGGACTACGGTTCAGGAGGTCCCGGGTTCGATTCCCTTTGCATAACATTCTTCATAAAAGGTATTATAAAAGTCGGGTCTTACCCTCCCTTTACCGACAGGGACGTTAATCCTCACTATATCGACTCTAAATGTGTCGCTAGAGGATATATCTTCGAGGAACGGGTCTACATTACACTGCTCAAGAGGCAAGGCTCACACACGCCCGAGTTAAAATTTCCCAAAGGACATCGCAGGGAACATAGCATGATCTAGGCTAAGTAAGGCAAACTCCCACAGGGGGAATTTTTTAAAAACTACAAACTAACCTGTAATAGAACAAAGAAAAATAAAAGTCAGAAGCAGTCACAATAAATCCGAGAGGATGTGGTGACGATTATATAGCCAGGCAGTCGCTATGGCACCATCACTCTGTGTCTTGAACATATATGTAGTGCATTTCCAAGCAAACATCAGCTTTTAAGTATTGTAAGTGATCCCAAACCTACAGTGAAAGACTTGGACGAAAAACACCAGAGAAAGTGTACTAGACTGGACCACAGCGCCTATATAACGATAATAAGAGATACCATGATACGTTTTTTCTCTGGTACCTTCTCAGATCCTACAGCGTTTAATCTGGTTTTACACTGCGATGCTTGCGGGGTCATCACAACATCATCTTGTAGAGATTGTCGCTGGTAAGTTAAGATATTTATTTATATTATTAGTTAGAGTTTTCTACCTCCCCTGGGGAATCATTTACCTTTGTCGGAAACTTATCAAAGTTTCCAAGTCCGCTGGACAGTATCGCTTGGGAGGTAAGACAACATACCTCACCAAATAAACTAAAAGTAAACATAATAAGGAAAGTATTATAAGAACACAAACCTGAAGACGATGAATTATTAGAGTTAGAATTACTAGGGAGTAACGATTGGTCAATCACCAACTCCCTCCAACACACAAGCTCTGCCCAACCCGAGCAATTCAAGCTCACTCCATGATGAACACTCCACTTAACCTACCTAAACTTTGCCTCAAGCAAATCTGTTGTGACAATAAATCTATAGACAACATTGTAAAATTAAAGGCCCGTTATCTTATCCAACAAATTATTATATTTGAGTACAGAACAAATTGCTATTCAATATACTACGGTCCATATTACCGTTGGGAAGGAAGGAGGTATTGTGAAGAATTCATTGCGGTAAGTAAAGGAGATTATAAAAGATAGATATATTATTCATTAATATATATTGTTTTTTATTTGTATTTTAACTAAGACTGCTATAACTAGCGTTTCTGTATTTTTATATTCTAAAATCCCAGCAATGTATTTCGCTATAAACTACGGATTGTTTTCAATTTTGTTCTTTTTTGACAGAGAAGGTACCCTCAAGCTCTCGAGGCCAAGTACGGTAACAGTTCCCACTTGGGTATTCTATCAGCCGGCTGATTCAACCACTCGTATATTGTAACTACCAGAGTTTTTAGGAGGAGGATCGTTGAACACCTGCACTTGTGTGAGTACATTTTATTTTTCCACCATTTAAATTTTCTGGTCAAAATATGTTGAAGTCCGCAAAATTGTTTTCAGGGGCCGTAGTTTACTTTTTCGGTGTAAATCCTCGGTCAATTCTGTTCAATTCTGGTAAAACTATTACCAGGGTTCCGGATAGAACGTTTTAAATTCTCAGGCCAAATATTTTGAAGTCCGCTAAATTGTTTGCTGGAGCCGTAGTTTACTCTGACGGTGTAATAACTTGAACAATTGCATCCAAGTCCACTGAAAACTAACCAACTGGGACCATGATGTACTTTGTCAGGAACGATTTAAATTTCCCGGTCAAATACTTCCAAGTTGAACGTTTTCCTGCGGCCAGTGTTCCAGCCTCGATCCATCGAGTCTCCACAGCTACCGTCTAGGATCTCCGGGCACTCCGTGTCACAGCACTTCTGTATAACTACGCAAGTCAGAAAACGCTAATACACAAACCACGCAAGTCACAGCAGAACAACAAGTTAAATTATGAGGTGTCTGAAAGTCAGAAAACTACTCTAATGAAGATAGTAAACACTACTCTAGCAGAGAACAGCTTTAACCATGTGAGTCTCTTGTATTAAATAACAAAAATAGAAAGTGAGATTACTGGTGTAAGGTTATGTTTGTCAGCACATACAAACACAACACTACCCTAGCCACAAGGAAGTGAGGGTATGTTTACTTTCGTTACTGTAAACTACCAAATCAAACAATTAAACCTAAACACAACACTATTCTAGCCAAGTCAGACAATTTTAATGTTAAGAAACATGAAGATACTATTAACAGTAACTTAAATGAGAGAAAAGGCTGTAAATACTACGATTAAGCAGAAGTGAACAGACAAGAAATCTTACACTTTACACCCACCCTAAGGGGATGTATCGATACACCTACCTTTGAACATACAATCCTCAGCTCTTGCGATGATCAGACGTATTTTTGCATTGTTCCGTTCATTGCTTTTACACCTGGCGTAACGTAATATAACCTTACATTGTATTATTTTTATATTACATGTGAGTAAATTTGTTTGCTTAGCCATGCGGGACGACGTATCTGTTATCTAAATTAGTTATTTTTCATTTAAAAAAATTTAACTTTAACGTCAGTATTTGCAAACAAGCAGTATAAATATAGCTGAAATTAAAGTAATTAGTCTGATTGTTGAGTTGTGTGATACACTGCTGCCATACGACCACATCTTACTACCCATATTTCCTGCAGGATAGATAATTCACATTCTATTTTCTGTAACAAATAAAACGTACTAAAATAATATCCATCTGCTATCAGGGCTAGGGGCGATTGCATCACCCCTCTTACCGATTTAACCACACACATGCATCCGGTGTGTCTCCCTATTTTAGGCTTGCACCTGCCCCCTACCACATACCACTTTTAGACCTCAGAGGATACATTATATTTTTAAATACCCGCATTTGAGCTGACTTTATTTCAATTTTGTAATACATTGTAGTTTGTGAAAAGTTGCTAATTTTCATATATACTTGCGTTTGAATAGACTTGATTATTATTTGTGAATAAATCATAGTTTTTGTGTTACACTCACTTATACTATTTTATACTTTGTGAATATATTCTAGTTTGCTTACTTTAATCCTGTAAATTGATCTTAACCGATATCGTTAAGGACCCTCTTAATGAAATTCATACAGATAAAACTTATGTAAATAAATACCGTATGCATGGGCTGAAAACCGTTTTTAAATTTACAAATCCACCTCGAGGAGTATCAGACATTAACTGGTTAATGCAAGGATTCTCCCAATTATTTGGCCGCATGAAAGCCAAAGCGTCTTACGGAGATTATCTAAGTTTCACATTGCAGAGTCTTAACTTAAAAAACAAGGACACGAGATACGTGGCCTTTCGTCCGGCTGCTGAAGTATATAACGACATGTTATGGAATATATTTGGCGGAGTTGTACGGTCTAATACTGAGTCAATTACATCTACGGACACATTTAAGAGTGCCCACGGGCATAATAGTGTACGCGTGTAAACTTACCAGTAGGTAAAGGGAAAGTACGTAGAGGGATGTTTAATAATTTTAACGAGGAAGTAAAGCGAGGAGGGGCGTTATTGTAATCAATAATAATGATAACATGTGTCTCCCTCGGGCTCTAGCAGTAGCTCTAGCTTATACGATAAAAGATCCAGAGTGCCAAACGGTTCGGAAAAAAAGCAAACCGCCAGCCCGTTAGGGCTCAGGAACTTGTACAAAGAGCGAGAGAATTTATCCCTGAGGAGGGAGCAGGCATCTCTGAACTTGAACAATTTTAATATTTACTCAATAATTTTAAAATCACAGTGTACAATTACAACACTAAAGGCCGCGAAGGATGTTTTGAGGGGCGTGTAGAAAACGCTAAATTCAAAATTAACCTGCTATTTTACAATGGTCACTACAATTTAAATACCAGTATTACTGCTGCGTTTGTTTTTACATACTTTTTGCGAGGCTTGCCATATACCGAATGATCACAAGTCACGTCACAGATGCTCAAATATTTTTCTGGCGTGTCAAACTATCTCCCACCTTATAAAGCGGAAAATGGAGGTATTCTATGTCCTAAATTTAATTCAACGTACAAGAACAGACTGTGCTTTGCCGCACACCAAAGTGAACGGTGTAATAGCGTCAATAAATGCACCGACTGTGCAAAATTAATTCTTCTCACTGATAGGAGGTCGGAGCATGTTTGTGGAGAAGTATTCTCTAAAACGTGCAGAAGTTTTAAACACCAAAATCATAAATGCTACATGAGACCTGACAAGGGTATAATACCTAAAGGCGACTTTTATATATATTCTTTAATTTAGAAACGCGTCATAATGAGTTCCACCTAATAGAACCTGAAAAGCAGGTACATAAAGTAAACCTCTGCGTTTCGAGACAGTACTGTTGGAAATGTATCGCGGGAGGAACGTGCGATGAATGTAAACATCCTATGAAAGTTTTTAAAAAGTGACCCGGAAAACATTTCATGGACTATGTCATGAATGTCCGAGAGGGATTCGAACAAGTCTGCGTAATCGCTCCCAACGGTAAGGGTTTTGACTTTCAATTTCTCTTAAGGTATATCCTGGAAGAAACCAAACTCACACCTGAACTAATCATGAGAGGAACAAAGGTTATATTAATGTAAATGGATAATTTTAGATATATCGATTCCCTCAGCTACTTTCCCATGGCGCTTTCCGTTCTGCCTAAAACTTTCGATCTGCCTTCGGAAAAAAATAAGGGCTATTTTCCGCAACTCTTCAATACATTGGCAAACCACAACTATGTTAGTCCTATGCCTGCCAAGGAGTATTACTACCCCAAAAGTATGTTTTGAAAGTCTTACATGGATTTTGAAAACTGGTAGAGTGAACAAATCACAAACAACTACGTGATTGATTTTCAGAAGGAACTACTGGAATATTGTATATCAGACGCTGAGATTCCCACGCAAGCTGCAATAAAATTTAGAACAATGTTTCTCGGGGGATGTAACGGAAACCCCTTCTTGGAGGCCGTCACGATAGTGAGCGCGTGCTTTTTGGCATTCAAACGTAATTTCCTCAAACCGAGAACAATTAGTCTTATACCAAAATCAGGATACCGTATGGTTGATGTACAGTCCACCATTGCATTACAGTGGCTAAGCTGGGAGGAGCATGAGCGTGGAGTATGAATTGACCACGCAGGCCGGCAGAGAGAAATCAAAATGGACGGAGTAAAAGTAGACGGGTTTGGTGGCGAACGCATCTATGAATTTAAGGGTTGCTATTATCACGGATGCCCTAAGTGTTTTCCGTTCAAGAGAGTGGAGCCTCTGAAGAAGGACCCCTCAGACACCCAACACTTTTGGTATGAGATAACAAAGAAAAATATTGAAAGGCTTTCGCGCACGCCGATTCAAACTGTACAGATGTGGGAATGCGAGTTCAGGAAAATTAAAAAGACCATAACCTCTCATATCTAAACTCATATCCTATCCTTAATACGCTCTTCCTTGACCCTAGGCAGGCATTCTTTGGAGGTAGGACAGGTAATGATAAAACTTATCACAAGTGCGAGGGCGATTAAACCATTCAGTAAGTTGACGTTTGCTCCCTATACCCCTACGTCTGCAAGTACGGTAAATATATTTTGGGCCACCCGAAAATCTATGTCGGGGACAAATAATGTCGGAGACAAATAATGTCGGAGACAAATAATGTTGGCAAATGGGATTGAATGTAGAAGGTCTCTTGAAATTTAGAGTCCTACCACCCCGGGACCTGTACCACCCGGTTCTCCCAACAAAAATGAACTATAAACTAATGTTTGTTCTTTGTAAATCATGTAACTCAAAGAAATGGTTCTTTCATTGAACGAAAACCCTCTAGAAATCAGTGAAACTAGAATCAGACGTACAAACGATAGAGAGATCGTGACAGTTCGCGAAACAAAAATATTTAAAATAACAGGCCCTAAAAGAAAATATAACGTCAACTACGATACATTACCTTTTGGATACAAAGTTCAAAAACTCCCCTAGCCCACCATTCCTCCCATCCAGCATCACTAACCCCTAAATCATCACTTTAACTTTCACTTAAAACCACATCATAACAATCACCTATGTCAATTTCGTTCAAAACATTCCAACCTCCCCCACCTAAATGAAACTCCCACTTAGAGTCACTATCGAAATCGCAGTCGTTAAGGTTCAAAAGCGATCTTACGCGATCGCAGAGATAGCCCAATACAAAATCGTGCGTGACTAGAAGCAGCGAGAGCATCATTGCGACTGACTGAATGTCACATGTGAGCGCGCACATGTGGCCCCCTGGAGCGGAAGCTTCCACTACACCGCTCGTCCCCATCGCTCACCATCTCTTTCCCACGTCCTGTAACAGTGTAATTTATTGGTAAATTGTGTTCAGATCCAATTAAAGCTGTTTACCGGGGACCATGAGGTATTTTACGATGTAATTCCCTGGTTATTTGTGTCTGAGTCCTGTAAAAGGACGGGTCACCCTGCAGTTTAACGTTATAAATTCTCGGTCGAACGTTCCCGAGTCCACTGAAAATACTTTACCGTGGGTTACATTTAACATGACCGTAATGTTTTAAATTTCTGGGTCAAATGTTTCCAATGTAACAAAATGAAAATGAACCTGGATGATTTGGGGATTGGGAATTGATGCTGTGGTAGGGACTGGTCACCCAGTCCCTAGCCTGCGCAAGTCCTTGCCCATGTTTCATGCCACCGATACCAAACTGATCTACCAAGTTGGAAATATTGTTGGGAACCAGAGATATTAATCCCAGACCAGAAAGCAGCGCCAAGCCAGCTTTGATATACTGAACTAACTAACACCTTCCAAAACTGATATTACTGCATTTTTGGTTAACTAAAAGGGCATTATAATACTACAACTGATTTCCAAACTTTTCATAACTGTGATTTCAAACTGCAAGTGACTCTAAAACATCTTCTGAGAGAATTTGTTAATTAGTGAAAACGTGGTTTTAATCCTGACCTAAACTGACAGGACTCGTTAAGCGAGACCAGCCATATTTCCTGATTCACTACATCTCCAGAGCCTGACGGCTTTCCCCTTAAGGTTGGAACTCCTAGCCTATAATTTTGGTTTGTTATCTACTTAAAACTAGGACTTATCCATGGTACTGCAAGTATTTTCAACGACGATAGCCCTAGTGATGTACACTCAGTGGAGGATGGTAAGACAAGGAAGCAAGTAGGAGGGAGCCGGTCTTTGACAAGTCGAACGAAAAACGACTCAGTTATCATGACAAAACGGCAGGCCGAAGGATGGACAAGACCGGCGGAGCAGCGCGATTGACTTAGTTTGCTGCACTGTGTCACACCAAGTGCGCTAAAAACGGCTTACCGGGGACCGTGATGTATTTTGACGGTGTAATTTATAGGTAAATTGTGTCCAACTCCTGTAAAATGACGGGGCGTCCTGCAGATTAACGGTGTAGTTTATCGGTCAATTGTGTTCAGATCCAATTAAAACTATTTACCGGGGACCATGAGGTATTTTGACGATGTAATTCCTAGGTTATTTGTGTCTGAGTCCTGTGAAACGACCGGTCGCCCTGCAGTTGAACGTTATAAATTCTCGGTCAAACGTTCCCAAGTCCACTGAAAATACTTTACCGTGGGTTACATTTGACATGACCATAATGTTTTAAAATTTTAGGTCAAATGTTTCCAAGTACGCTAAAAACTGTTTACCGGGGACCGATGTATTTTGACGGTCTAATATATCGGTCAATTGTGTCCAAGTCCTGTGAAACGGCAGGACGTCCTGCAGTTTAATGGTGTAATTTCTTGGTCGAACTTGGTGTAACTTCTTAAGTTTCCTTGTCAAACGTTTCTGAGTCAGCTAAAAATGTCCTCCGGGGGAAAATTTAGCTTTGTCTAAATATTTTAAATTTCCCGGTCTAACATTTCCAAATACCCTCCCCTCGATGTTATCATGCGTATGCTGTCACGCGCTCTATGCCTTTTACATCAGTAGCAGTTATGGAGCCTGTTTGTATAGAGTTCGTGGTATTCTCAAACTTTCATGCGCCCTTACGGATGCGTGATATTTGTCATCCAATGCATGTTATGCAGGTGACACCACACCTGCACATCGTATATCATAGTGTCTTTTCCCATGCCTCAGGGGTCAAGTAACGTGCAGATGGTATGTGTGTGGTTTGATTGCCACGTTTACCATTTTAGCTTCTGCACTGGTTGGCTGGACCACCTTTTATAAAGGTATTTGTCAACTATCTCTAACTCCGGTGAAACCAGGAAAAAATACAACTTGGCGGGAACCTTTCCAAAGTCAGGGCCAGTGGAAACTGACCAACTGGGACCATGATTTACTTTGCCAGGAACGATTTAAATTTCCTGGCCAAACATTTCCGAGTCCGCAAAAACAGTTTACCGGGGACCGTGATGTATTTTTAAGGTGTAATTTATTGGTCGAACTTTTCCGAGTCCGCTGACGTTACTTTATCGGGGATTAAATGTAATTTGACCATAACTTCTTAAATTTCCTTATCAAATGTTTCCGAGTCCGCTAAAGCTGTCCACCGGGGACCATGATTCACTTTGCCAGGAACGTTTTACATTTTCCGGCCAAACCTTTCTGAGTCCGCTAAAAACTTTTTACCGGGGACCGTTATGTATTTGACGGTTTAATATCTTGGTCGATTGTGTCCAATTCCGATGAAAAAGAGTTACCGGGGGCCGTGGTGTTTTTTATGGTGTAATCACTCGACTAATTGAGTTCAAGTCCGATGAAAAACGTCTATCGGGGATCGTTGTAAATTTTGACGGTGCAACCTCTTGGTCAATTGTGTCCAAGTCCGCTTGGGTTTTAGAGGTTGTAGTGTACTTTGACGGTGTAAATCCTTAGTCATTATGAGCGGAGAATTTCAGCTGAAGTATTTTATAAACTGAAAATATTCTATATATTCTAGCTAATGTTTTATTGTTGTTGTTTGGTATGTAAATTAAGACTAGTGATTAAAAGAATACTTGAAACTTTATGCTTATAATAACAGGATTACTTTGGGAAACTTTCTATGTATTTAATTGTTTAGAAATCTTAAGGTACAATAACAGTATCCTAAAGGAGAGAAAAGGCTTGTCAAAATTATGTATAAGCGACAGGCAAGACATACTAGCGGTCGGCTATGGAAGGTTATACTCTTACCCCACTCCAAGGACTGAACGAAACGTTCACCCCTTTGATAACATACACTTGAAGATGGATAGACCAAAGTGGGATAGACCTATCTACACACCGGGTCATGGGGCCAGTGGTATGGGAAACGAAACGTTCCCCTGGTAAGGATGCTAAGTGTTAGACCCAGCTACACGCCGGGTCACAGGTTTCGGATTGAAACTAATGTGTTATAAAGAGGCAGGTGACAGTAGGATATTTTGTAAAGTTGAAGCTGCAGAGATTAAAGACTTCAGTTAGTTGCTTGAAAACTCCGTTATGATATACCAGCCACCAGGACACATACTCTACATTAAATACCTGTAGTGTACACTAATTTAGTTTTTTTAGTGTGGGTCACAATCTTTTGAGTTGTGTATCGATGTATCATACATTTTATGTAAACTTCACATTTGCTTTTACCAATCTGTTCAGTTCAACAAAACAATCATTTTGGTGTTTAAATTGTGATTCTATGCCCAACCGTTGCAGAGATATTCAAAGTGCTAAATACAGTACGTTGTCCAATGTTATCCTTATGGAGAATAAATAAAATGTTATATCTCGATTATTTATGAATGTATGTTGATGAAACTTGGTATGTGGCTTCACGTAGTTCTGGTATATTGATATTTGCACAAAAAAATGATTTTTTGTTGATTATTCCCGTAGCAGCAAACCTGCGTACTCAGCCCCATGTTATTCTTATGGAGAATAAGTAAAATGTAATAACTCCCTCAATTATGAACATAAATTAATAAAACTTGGTATGTAGCTTCACTTGGTTAAGTTATATTGATAATTGCATAAAATACCATTTTTTTGGTTCCTTGTTGCAGCAAACCTGCTTACTCAGCCCCCATGTTATTCTTATGGAGAATGAGTAAAATGTAATAACTCCCTCAATTATGAACATAAATTAATAAAACTTGGTATGTAGCTTCACTTGGTTAAGTTATATTGATAATTGCATAAAAGACCATTTTTTTGGTTCCTTGTTGCAGCAAACCTGCTTACTCAGCCCCCATGATATTCTTATGGAGAATACCTAAAATGTTATAAAGAGCTTATTCATGATTGAATATTTATGAAACTTGGTATGTGACTTCGCCTAGTTAAATTCTATTTATATTTGAATAGTAACCAATAGTTTGTATTCCTTGTTTCAGCAAACCTACGTACTCATTACCAGTGTTATTCTTATAGAGAATAATTGAAAATCGCTTATATTTGAATATATTTGTATGAAACTTGGTATGTGGCTTTATGTGGTGTATATATTATGCAATGGAAATTCGCTGAGTACGCAGGTTTGCTGCGACGGGGTATTTTTATTTAGCATAGAAAATAAGTAAATAATATAAAAAAATAAAAACTACTTAATACTATTGTAGCCAATTCAATGAATTTTCATAAAAATATAATATATTTGGAGGTATTCCATAACATTCCATTAGATACAATTATTTTACCTAAAACTCTGCATTTTACCCGAATTTAATTGCTCAACTCAGTAGAAGCCATATGCAGAAATATTCATAATCCAATGGGTTAAACTTTGCTTTGCTTGTAACAACTGTTAATTGTATGTATTTCATCAAATTGTTTAATGATTTAAAAACATTTTGTTGTTAAGTCCAAAATTATAAAATTTGAAACAATTAATTTTATAGGTATCTAAGGTGACTTCAATTTGAAAAATTTTCAGATTTTTTGGAGGTTACCCACCAGAGATATTAAGCTCTAAACTTTGAGTTTTTTGAAAATTATATTACAATTTAAAATGTAATGTAATGGAAAAGGTAATTATCTAAACTTTAATTTGTTTACATACACAGGTACACAACTACACCGAGTTGTACCGTTATTTTAGCTTTTATTAACTTTGATTAAATTTTCATGGAGGAAATGGAGCCTAACTTTCTGTGCACAAGTCTGACGATGTTCCACATACCGTAAAACCCAAAGTGGTCCTGCCCCAAGAGGTTCTCTGCCCTGGCTGCGGTGTTGCTCTCTGGGGTTGTCCAGGGGCCGCTGTCTGCTGGGCTCGCTGTTAGGGGTGGCCCTCGCCTCTTCGCACGGGTCCGCGGTGTCCTGGTCCGGAGTAGTGCCGGGGCCCTCGCTCGACCGAAGTTCGGGGTCGCTCGTCCCGCAGGGGTGGCTCCGCTCGAACGTCTCGGGAGGTCTGTGTCGGTGGTCTTCCGTCAACTTCCCGTCCTGGACTCTCTCGGCTGGGATGGTGACTAGTGATGAGGAATCTGTGCTCGTCTGAATTGTGAATCTTGGTGACAGTCGTTGTGGAACTCTAAGGGCGGCTTAATACTCGTCCCCCAGATGTCCTTGCTCCTTTCCTAACTCTCCCAAGAATGACTCTCTTCCCTCATCTTCCTTCCTCCCTCCTTTTTAGTTCCCTCTCTCTGTTCATGTTTTTCCCCCAGATTATGTCCATCCCATAATCTATTAACCAATCGGGGTGACGATTAGCCACGCCTCTACTATTTGATTGGCTGATCAACTGTCAGTGGAAATACGCCATATTTGAATGCTGATACTGCCAGTTGGTAAGTTCTTTGATTTCTAGGCATGCAACTTTCCCACGAAGTGTTTATCCTTCTATTCGATACATTGTGTTATTGTTTCCCATTGTATATTTGAAACTTTTGCTAGTGCAAGCTCCGTTCTCAGGCTCCCTTGTGTTTCCCACGTGTGTTCAGTCACGTGCGGTTCTGTATAAATTACTAGTCCCGGAAATCAATTTTTAATTATATACATATTTTTTTTTACAAGGTTTACACTCCCACACTCAATTTTATTTATTTCTTCCACCGAAACAAATTATTAATCCTGTCGTAACATATTTGAGAATAATTAATTGGTTTAATAAATTTAATAAAGCCAGCCCACTGGACCACCCCCCGCGGCGAAACTCAACTCCTTGAGCAAAGCTCGGTCCCCACCCCACCCCTCCCCCTCCCTCCCCCTCCCCCTCCCCCCTCACCACCCCCCTCACCAACCCCTCCCCTCACGACCCTTCCAATCATTTTTCCTAACCTACATTTGGACAGTGTTGCCAACCTGGTTTTTTTCTGTGTAGTACTGCCAACCTATTTTTTTTAAGATTAAGTCACCCTAAGTTATACTATTTGTTTTATATATATGTGTATTACATCACTCTGCTTTCATTTGCTACGCTTGGCCCCCTCACACTGTTTATTTATCTTTTAATACCCTTCTTCTGTTAAAATATATTAGTAAAATATGAAGTAGTACCAGGTGTATCAGATCAGACTGAAATAAAATCTATGCATTTATAAAATAAAAGTTGATATTTGTAAGTAGTGATTTCTTTTTACGGTGGAAATCATACACTGTGGATAATTTTATAACCTTATCGGGTTCATCACTCCTGTTTCAACTTGTCCAGACCTGTCACTACTTGTTCAGTAGATATGACCCCTATAGAGCTCTATAACCTATTTGCTATGCCAAACCTTTTTAACTTGTAATACTATTTCATTATATGCTTTTTAAAACTAATTTTATCCAAATTGTACCTTGTGTAAGTCCAATACTAAACTATGCACACAAGGGAAAATAAGAAGTAATTAAACTATGCAGACAAGGGAAAATAAGAAGTAATTAATAACAAACCAAACCCTTATTGATACATTTTGTACTATAACTATTTACATAATTATATCATTATTAAACAAATTATATTCCTCTACCGATGCCCCGGTACAGTAGAGACATCCTGGCGGCATCTCCGTTTCACAATGTTGCCAACCTACCTTTTGCTTCACAAAATCTCTTATTTCACAGTATTGTCGTTATCATTTCAACATAATAAAAAAAGAAAAATTAAGTTAAATTTATTAAATTATTTAATTCACCCTGATACAAAAGTTACTAAAAAACTAATTAAACATACGTTAATTTGTATTGGCTGAGTATTTAGATACGGGAGTTGGAATATTTTATTCCATTTCTCTTTCACAATTTTGCAAACTTAACTGTTATTTTTTTATCTTAGATAGTGTTTCAAACCTAATTGTTTTTACACTTTTCATTATCAATGTTGCTAAATTAACTTTTTAAAATTAATCCTTGCCACTGTTGCCAAGCTCTTGATATTATACTGTGATTCAGCTGTTGCAAACCTAGCATTTTTACTGTTTGTTATTGCCAACTCTTTTCGTACTTGTTGTTGTCAACCTAAATGTAAATTTTTATTTCTCAAAGTCTTTCTGTACTTTTTTGCCAGCGGAATAGCCAACATAACTTTCTGAGCATTCTCTTTTACACTTGTTTTGCAGTGTTTGCCAACCTTAGTATTTTGCGTTCTTTCTTTTACAAAGTTGCTAACCTAGAGTTTGTATTTTTTCGTTCTTAATGTTACCTATATAATTTCTAACCTTTTCAATTATATTACTAACATAATGTCTCAATCTTTACCAAGCAGTGTTGCCAACCTAACTTTTTGAAATTTTGTTTCGCAGGGTTGCTAATTTATATTTGAATTTCGGTGTTACAGAGTTTCCTACCGAACTACTGAATCACTCACTGTGTCGCCAACCTAAATTTATAACATTTTATTTCGCAGAGTTGCCAACCTACCTTTATGTAACCTTGGGGTAGTGTTTCCAACCTATTAAAGGCATTGGTGAATGTTTAATTTACATAGTTGCTAACTTGAATGTTGGCATTTCCTTTTTAGTTAATGGGTTTCAAACCTTGTTTTTACTCTTTTGTTATCAACTTTACATTTTGCAATCTTTCTTTGCCAGTGTTGCCAAGCTAAATCTTAATATCTTAGGTCACACTGTTCCCAAGCTAACTTTTCCCTGCTTGTTGTTGCCAGCCTACTATTTGCATTTAAATAAATCTTTAGTAGAATTGTCGACTTTTATATTTTGCAGTATTGTCATACTAACATTTTTCTTTCACAAAGTTGCCAACTCGACTATTTGTATTTTCTTTTAAGGGGGTTCAAACCTGATTTGTGTATCTTTCATTCTCAAAAATGCCAACTTTACATTTGCAATTTGTCATTGCCAATGTTGCCACACTAACTTTTTTTCCTGCTTGCTGATGTCAACCTTACTTTTATCCTACTTGTTGTTGCCAACCTAAATGTTGAATTGTTATACCGCAGTGTCTTTCTGTATTTTTTCGTGACCGTAACGGAATTGCAAACATAACTTTCTGAATATTCTCTTTCACATGTTTACTAACATAACTTTATTTTGTGCAATGTTTGCCAACCTATGTATTTTGTGATCTTTCTTTCACAAAGTTGCGAACCAGAATTTTTGAAATTCTGTTTTGTAGGGTTGATAACCTAATTTTTTTTCGTTTTTTTGCATGGTTTCCTATCTAACTTCTGAATCATTTGCTGTGTCGCCAACCTAACTTTCTAAAATCTTCTTTCTCAGAGTTGCCTACCTACCTGTTTGTAGGTGTACATTTTGGTGTAGTGTTTCCAATCTTTTAATAATTTATTTGCAGTGTATTTCTGTACTTTTTTGTTCAAATAATTGTCAACAAAACCTTAACTACATCATCTTCTCACTTTTATTTTTTGCAGTGGTTACTAAGTACTTTGTGTTCTTTCTTTCTCAATGTGGTCAACCTAGATGTTGTATATTTTCGTTATTAATGCTGCCAATAAAATTTCTGATTTGTTGTCCTAATGTTGCAAACATAACGTCTTAATCTGTCTTCCATACTGTTGCCAACTTAACTTTTTTCCTACATGTTGTTGCCAGCCTATAGGCTGTGTTTTGATTTCGCGGTGTATTTCTGTAGTTTTTCGTTCAAGGAATTTTCAACAAAACCTTAACTACATCATCTTCTCACTTTTATTTTTTGCAGTGGTTACCAACCTAAGTACTTTGTGTTCTTTCTTTCTCAAAGTGGTCAACCTAGATGTTGTGTATTTTTGTTTTTAATGCTGCCAATACAATTTCTGATTTGTAGTCCTAATGTTTCAAACATAACGTCTGTCTTCCATAGTGTCGCCAACTTAACTTTTTGACATTTTGTTTCGAAGGTTGCTACCTAACTTTTTGAATTTCGGTTTTTGTTCAGAGTTTCCGACTTAACTTCTGGATCTTTCACAGTGTCACCAACCTTACGTTGTGAAATTTTCTTTTGCAGAGTTGCCAACCTATCTTTTTGTTACTTTAGTGTAGTTTTTACAACCTTCTAATATTGGTTACAGTCATTGGCAAACTACTTTTTACATATTTCTTTCGCAGAGTTGGCAGTTTAACATTTATTTTGAACTTGTCATTTCTACTTCTTGATAATGATCATTACTTCCAGATTGGCAAATTATTATTTATATTACGCAATTAATACGATTTTAACATACATTTAGTAGTTTGGGCATGTGTATTTATTGAATGAGAGTATTTTAGGGTAAATGTCTTATAATCTATTCTTATATTTTCCCATCAGTTAGTTATCTTTCTGGTTGTGAACAGATATTTTTTGGGTAGTGAATATTTGTCTTTTTATATGTTTTTCCTACCAGCTTAACGTTTTTATTTTCACAGCAGCAGGACTTTAACTTTCGGGTTCAAATACTAACTGAAACCTATAACGAGTTATTTTTGTTCTGAAATAATATTTTAGAAATATTTTAAAAACTATTTTTAATAGTAAGTTTTATAATTTCTACAATTAGTTTAGTTTTTTGTTTACAAACTTTGTAAAATTTCATTGCAAATTAGATTGTTGCGTTTAGGTTCGGAAAGCTACTTAACGGTCTTTGTTTTCTATCGAACTTCTAGGCTATCTAATCTGACTTTATTTTGCTGATGTTAAACATTTTATGAAAGAGTTTAACACTTAAATGAGATTTACCTGAAATATAACATTTTAATGCAAGACATATACAATTTATAATACCGAAGGTATAGTTTTCATAAATAAATATTTTTTTGTAAGCTTATTTTTTTTATATAAATGACATTGGAAATTTGATTTTAAGCGCATTTTAAGGTGGAATTTGATATTTCCAAGTGAGATACCATTCGTAACCTCACAGATCGTGTTCTCATTGGGCTTATTTTAAATTTGTTGATAACTTAGTAAACCTAAAGCCGGATTTACTTTAACAAGTATTTAGAGTCTTGTGACAAAACTATCTTATGCATTAACTTACAGGTAAAATACATTTCCAGTCGTAAACTTTAATTAACGTGTATTTACTATAGCCTTTTATTTTTAAGGTTTGATATATTGCCTTGTATATTTGTATTTACATGTTGAACTTGTCATTTAATTCTCAGATATGGTTCCATGAGTTATATTAGTAGATTCTTATTTGACTGATCGTAAAAACATATGATACAGAGAATTATTAGTGGTAGATATTAACTTGAATTATTAAAATGTGTCAGATTCATCAAAATCGATAAAAGTTACCCTTCAGATATAAAACGTACGCTAATATTTGTTCAAACAATTGAATTTATGATAACCAGGTATATCAAAACGACTAAAATCAAACACAATCCCCTTAAATCTAAAACAAAGTATAATTATTTTAAAAGTTGTACTGTCGAAACAAAACCAGGTGCTTCAGATCAGCCAAAAATATAAACATTGGACTCAGTTTATTTTATTGTTTTTACAACAAAGTACTTGGAGTGTTGATAGTTAAATATTCGCCCCTAGTAAATAATTGACTTTGTATCCAGCCCTATTTGAATATCCGTATTTCCCTTGTTGTAATAAACGGGTTTTCCATTCAAATTCCAAACACCAAAAATTTAATGTAAGAAATAATCATCATCATTTATAAACGAGTCTCCGAAAGCTAACTTGTTCTATTCTCATTTCGTATTAAACAACATGAAATTTGATTGCAACATATTTTGTTGATGAAGTATAAAGATTCGCCTTAATTACAGATGTGCAGGGCCGTTGCTAATTTTATTTTATACTTAAACTTCACATATTTACAAATGAACATTTTAGTTTTTAAACTAAACATAATATTTACAACAAAGTATCTATTTGAATAGAAAATAACCAGGTACATAAGAACAGCAAAAATATAAAACTTGGACAACATATCTTATATAAATTGCTACTTAAGGCAATGTATTATTATTTTTACTAATACAGTCTTAGGGTCATTAGTAAAAACTTAACTAACCGATTGAACTGTCTTTTGGTTGACTTTCTATATTGTTTAATGACCTACGTAAATGGATTCAATATAATGGATTCAATTTAATATAAATGTTTCATTTACCAAGAGTCAACACATATATATTTTAGTTCTTGGGCCCCGGAAACAAATTCCACGATGTAAGCGTCGCGTCGGGGCCATACTTGGCCAACTCGTTGGTCATCTGGGAGGGCCCAAGAACTACGCCTATGTCATTCGGATCGGCCCGAATGAATTCAAGACTGTGTGTAAAGTCCATGGAATAACGATGAACTACAGGAACCGCGGCATCGTATGTTTCGACATCTTGAAGAAGATGCTACTTCATGACGCCCCGGCCACTGTAGTGCCCATCCCCCACAAGATTGCCCGCCCCCAGACAGGAGTTGTTGTGACACGCCCTGAAACAAAAACGTACAGGGTCGTGTACAGTAAACGTTGCCGTGTAGGCGACTTTGACACTTTACCTTTCGGCACAAAACGAGCCCGATTTTGAGATATCGGTTTTGGCAGCAATTTTATCTTTCATTTAAATTAATCCAACTGCCGTTTAGCATGCGCATATGTATATTTATCTTCTGTATCCTTGTTGCTACCAGCTGTTGTGAGATTCCTATAAATAGGGGCAGCGTTTGGTTTCCCGAGTCAGTTCTGCGGAATGTCCCGCACCGTGCGGATCAATTTCCAGCTCCTGCAGGCCATAGTCAAGTTGAAGCCTAGTCCACGTCTGTCGTTGCTACGTGTAGCTGACGAGAGTTTGGTTACCGCTATTTGCGAGTGCTTTTTGAACATTTTAAACGCCAACATACCTCTTACTTCTGAGGTGAGACGGAAACTCGAAAGATTCAAGCAAACTATTCGTTCCGTAGCGTCTTCGAAAGGCTCGTGGAAATCTAAACGAGCATTGTTGGTGAAACACAGTGAAGTACTGGTCCCTCTAGTTATTGCTACGGCCCTGGAGTATTTCAAGGATGAATCACGCTAAGAAGATGGTGTTGATTTCACCCGACGTCTTGCAACGGTTGAACGCTGCTACACCGAAAAACGAAACGTTGAACGTTCTGGAAGAGGATATGAATAAAGTGCTTCACGCTTCGGACCTTGAAGACCGGGCTAAATGGGCGCAGTACCAGCAGATGCTTCAACGGAGACAGTATTTTCACGATGAAATGCGCAAACCCATGGAAATTCCTATTGTAGAAGCATCATACAGCGGCACCCGAAACTTTAGAGACGATATCTTACGCACGATTCCCAAGGCGTTTAAAACAAAAGGAGAACTCCTTTTTGAACGGCTTTGTGACAACGAACTAATTTCATGGGACAGAAACGGTACCGTCAGTATAAATGGAGCCGCAATCCCCAACTCGAACATTGTCGATCTGGTCTGCGATGTGGTAAGGTGCAAGAAGACAGCTGCCGGCCCTGTCGGTTGGGAGCCGTTTTTGGAAGCTCTACGCCAGATTAACGTTCCTCAAGAATTCATCGGCAACCCTCAGCGCAGACATCAGCAAGCCGGACCCTCCTCGCCGAGACGACCATTTCCTTCACCGCGACCAGCATTTCCTACACTCACCGCTAGAAGGCGGAAAACAATTACACCACCACTCCCAGACAGAAGAAGAAGATTAGTGTCTAAAGCGTGGGCTCGTATGCACCCGCAACAACCATGAACAAGACTCTGGAAAAAATATACTACGACCCGGCAAGTTCTGCTTGCTACGCAGGAAGCCACCCTCTTATTACAAAAACCAAAAATAAAATTAGGACCCGAAAACTAAAGATTGGCTTCTCACTCAGGACCCCTACACATTGCATACGCAAAAAAGAAGAAATTTTGCCAGAAACAGGTATATCGTCAGTAATATCGACGATTTATGGCAAGCGGATTTGGCCATTTTTAAAAACATTTCCAAATACAACGACGGCGTCAAGTATCTGCTTGTGGTGGTGGACGTTTTCTCAAAATACGGTTGGTTGCGCCCGTTGAAAAACAAGACTGCTAAAACGGTTAATGAGGCTTTTGAGTCTATTTTAAAAACCGACGGACGAAAACCACGCGATATCCAGTGTGACAAAGGTAGAGAGTTTGTTTCCGTGGCCTCTGCAAAGTTTTTTAAGCAGCGTGGAATACATTTTTACACGACCCGCAATCCCGATACCAAAGCTGCAGTGGTGGAGCGGTTTATAAAAACTATAAAATCAAGATTGTGGCGATACTTTACTCACAAAAACACTTTACGCTATGTGGATATTATTCAAGACTTGGTACGGGCCTACAATAATACAGTGCATTCGACAATCAAGATGGCACCAGCTGACGTCAATGACGAAAACGTTCTGCGAGTCTGGAAGACGCTCTATTCCAAGAAGGAAACGTATATCGCCCCCAAACTCGATGTCGGTGACACAGTGCGTATAGCAAAAGAGAAGAAACATTTTGCCAAAGGATACGAAAGCAACTGGACAGAGGAAATCTTTAAAGTAATACGCGTCATAAGGCATCCAATTCCAGTGTACCACGTTCAAGACCTGACCGGAGAAGTTATTTACGGGGCCTTTTACGAGGCGGAACTTCAAAAAGTAATAGTTCCGAAGAACAAGGCTTACAAAATTGAGAAAATACTGGAAATGAAAGGTGGGGGAAAAGGGAGGAAGGTGTTAGTCAAGTGGAAAGGTTACCCTGCAAAGTTCAACTCCTGGATTCCCGCGTCTAGTCTTTTGGATTTAACCCGGTGAATCCTGGTGCCGCTGTCAGTCTGGTCCGAGACACCGTCGAGTGAACATGGCTGGTGTCGGTGGTATGTTTGGTGCTGCAGGCCGCGTTCCTATGCCTATGTCTGGTGGTACTATAAAAACCGAGGCTCAGTCTTTGCCCAAGCGTCGCAGCGTGAACAACAGTCCCGACTCTTCGTCAGCTGTTAAGAAGCGGAAAGCAGTACAGAAACCAAAAGGTCGGAAGAAAGTAGAAAACTCACGTAAGAAGCTAATACGGAAGAAGAAGAAGAAGAATTCAAAAAGGAACTATCCCTCCGACATTTTTTCATAATGGCCTACGTGCATAACCTCTCTGCCGATTGTTCTAAAACCGAATTGGATTTGTTTTCTCTACCACCCACTCAGACCAGCATCGAAGGAGGTCAGTGGGTCCAATACAAACCTCTGTCCTCACTCACTGACGAATCCCCCATCGAGTTTGTCGTGCCTGGCCACGGTGACGAATATTTGGACTTGTCTCAAACCTTGATTGCTGTTAAAGTGAGAATTTTGCAAGAGGACGGTAATGTTTTGGACGCAACCTGCGATAAAGTTGGACCTGTAAACTATTTTCTGCATTCGCTGTTTAGCCAGGTGGAGGTATACTTTAACCAAAAACTGGTATCGGCAAATGGAGACACTTACCCTTACCGAGCGTACATTGAAACTCTTTTGAATTACGATGATGCCGCTAAAGAAACCCACCAATCATCAGCCCTTTGGGTGAGCGATACAGCTGGTCAAATGGACAAAACTGAAGATGAAAACGACGGACTGAAGAAAAGACGAAGTTACTTTGCCAATAGCCACCCTGTGGACATGATGGGATATATACACGCTGGCGTATTCCACCAAGGAAAGTATCTGCTGAACGGAGTCGAGGTTAAAGTTAAATTTACGAGATCCCGCGATAACTTTAGTCTAATATCCAAGTCTGGGTTCGTGATCAACGTGATGGAAGCCAGCCTGATGGTGAGAAGAGTGAAGATTAACCCCACACTGTTGATTGAACACGCCAAAAAGCTAGAGACGTGCGCTGCTAAGTATCCCATAACGCGCGTGGACGTTAAGGCCTTTACTATTCCAAGTGATGTGCTCGGCAAAACTATAGACAATGTTTACCTGGGACAGTTGCCTAAAAGGATCGTGTTAGGGCTAGTGAGTGACAACGCTTATAACGGCAGTTTTAAGCACAACCTTTTTAATTTTGCCCACTACAACGTAAACTTTCTGGCCCTCTACGTTGACGGACAGCAAGTACCTGCTATAGCGCTTCAGCCAGACTTTACAAATCATCAGTTATACATCAGTTGCTACAACACGTTATTTTCCGGATGTGGTATTCACAACAAAAACCACGGAAACGGAATTTCACGAAGCATGTACCCCAACGGCTATTGTCTGTACGCGTTCGATTTGACATCGGATTTGGCAGCCGCTGCGCCCCATTGGAACCTGGTCAGAAGAGGCAGTCTTCGCATAGAAATCAATTTTGGTGTCGCCCTCACGGAAGCGGTCAACTGCATCGTCTTTGGAGAGTTTTGCAACATCATCGAAGTGGACAAGTGTAGAAACGTCACAGTTGACTATAACTAACCTCTATTGAAACCAACGGTGTAATAACTGGGACAGTTTTCGAACAAGATTTTGTTTTGTTTAAATAAAAGAAAATATTTGTTGTTGTTGGAGTGTAAATATATTTGGTCCGGTTTTCAAAGTGTTGTTTTTATTTTACAAAGAAAAATTAAAAATAACATGGTAAAACTATCATGAATTTAATATGATAATGAAATGTATACAATTAGTGTGTGTGGGTGTGTTTGTGTGTGTGTGTAAAAGGCGTATATATATAAGAGGATTTGATTTATTAAATACGTACTTGTGTCTGTATTTGAAACGTTGTTATTATTATTAATCCTTGTCCCTGTCCAGTTTTTGAAAAGATAATATTAGAAAGATAGTTGGTTGTAGTTGGAGGAGGAGGAGAACGTGTGGGGAGGGGGGCAATAGTGGTGGGGAGAGGTATTGGAAAGGAGTTAGTGGTAGGGAGGTAGTAGTGGGGATAGAACGAGCCGCTGTCTAGCCCGGCAGGCCTCATTCTCATTCTAACCTCAGGCGGTACCAGTCGCTTCGGGCGGAACATGGAACTGTTTGTTGATTTTCAAGGCTTTAAAAACCCAAACAACGAATTCGTAGTTAAGGAATTTGCAGTTGCCACGTCGGACGGAACCACCATTCAACATTGGACAGTGAAATCTCCGTGCCCATACACCACTTTGGACGCCAAAACCAAGAAACAGTGTACGTGGACGACCAATCACTATCACGGGCTACGCTGGCAGGACGGTGACACAACCATTCAAGCGCTACACAGACAGTTGTACTCCATTCTGTATTCTTCGGTAGTGTACGTAAAGGGACTGGAAAAAGCAAACTATATTAAAGAATTTTTCAGATCGTGTCTAGTGATCGAACTGGAAGCCTACCCTTCTTTAAAGGTGCTGACGACATCGAATGTGTATTGTTTTTTTCACGGAAAATCAAAAAAGATGTGCGCATTGAATAACGTGTTGAAACTGGTTCAATACCACAACCAATAAAAAAGAAGTATATCGGAGGGAAATATTCCCTGCATCTGGGACTTTTTTTTGTCCCCAAACCATTCCCCCACTCCCTTATAGATCCCTCCAACCACCCCACCCCCACCACTACCAAAAGTAAATTACCTAGTTGAGATTCAGTCAGTTCCACGCCACCTGGACGAGAGGCAGCAGTTACGGGGAGATAAAATCAATCGACAATGGACACTGCCGATTTGAAAGTACACTTGAACAGTTGTTACGTGCCGCAATATACCAGGATCAGCGATCTCAGCCCGATGATCCCCTACAAGATCATCCAGTTTGGAAAAGCGCAAACACGTTTCGGCGAAACAATCCGCACCACCGGCGATGACCTACTCCTGAACGTCTACCTCCCACACAGGTTCCTCGCCATCCTCTCGGACGCCACCATCGAGAGCTACAACAAAGGAGAGGGCAACAGACTGTCTCTGGTATACCGGGGAATCGGAAAAGGAATTGAATTTGTTTGATTTTTCACTTAATTACTGTTTTTGTAAATAGTAGACCAATTAAATGTATCAATAAAGTTTGGTTTGTAATTTATTACTTATTATTTTCCCTTGTTTGCATAGTTTAGTATTGGACTTACACAAGGTACAATTTAGATGAAATTAGTTTTAAAAAGCATATAATGAAACAGTAAACAGTAATACGGTAAACAGTAAATACCAGAGCTCCCATACTGCTACTGCTAATGTTTTTGAGCTTTCACAAGTATTTTGGAAAAATTTACTAGCTTAACGGTTGCTTTAATTTGTGTTGTTTACAGGGTTTGCAGCAACTGCAGTAAAAGACTAAAAGTTTTACACTTTATTGTAAATTTAATTTGAATTGCGTTGGGGCTATACTCCCCGTATTACTACTAATATTTTTAGCCGTGCTAAGACTCTGCTTGCGTTGGAGCTCCCATACTGCTACTACTAATATTTTTGAGCTTTCACAAGGCGGGTTAGTATTTTGGAAAAATTTACTAGCTTAACGGTTGCTTTAATTTGTGTTGTTTACAGGGTTTGCAGCCACTGCAGTAAAAGACTAAAACTCTTACACTTTTTTGTAAATTTAATTTGAATTGCGTTGGGGCTATACTCCCCGTATTACTACTAATATTTTTAGCCGTGCTAAGACTCTGCTTGCGTTGGAGCTCCCATACTGCTACTACTAATATTTTTGAGCTTTCACAAGGCGGGTTAGTATTTTGGAAAAATTTACTAGCTTAACGGTTGCTTTAATTTGTGTTGTTTACAGGGTTTGCAGCCACTGCAGTAAAAGACTAAAACTCTTACACTTTTTTGTAAATTTAATTTGAATTGCGTTGGGGCTATACTCCCTGTATTACTACTAATATTTTTAGCCGTGCTAAGACTCTGCTTGCGTTGGAGCTCCCATACTGCTACTACTAATACTTTTTAGCTTTCACAAGGCGGGTTAGTATTTTGGAAAAATTTACTAGCTTAACGGTTGCTTTAATTTGTGTTGTTTACAGGGTTTGCAGCCACTGCAGTAAAAGACTAAAATTCTTACACTTTCTTTTCGTAAATGTGGTTTGAACTGCGTTTGTATACTTTCCGTATTACTGCTACTAATATTTTTAGCCGTGCTAAGACTCTGCTTGCGTGAGAGCTCCCATACTACTAATATTTTTTAGCATTCACTCGGTGATACTGCTTTTGCTAATGTCTCAAGTTGTGTCTGTGAAGGTTGGTGGGAAAGAGTAGTTGGCAGTAACGGTAGTGGATGTGGCAGTTGTTGTACTAAGCAAGTCCCGTAATATAGTGGTGTGTTGGTAGCGTATAGGTATTGTGGGTGGTGGAGGTGGGATTAGTCTTGTGAGTCTGACAGGTGGAATTTACAGGAATTCATGAGTCGTAGGTAATAGTTGTAGTAGAAGTAGTAGCTGTTAATATCTCTGTGAAGGAAGGTAGGCGAGAACGTCGAAGGATCGATTGACGCAGTCGCCCTCTGACAGTCTGGCGGTGTTGTAGGCGTGTTGGCGTCGTTCTTTGTCGTCGGGGTGGTGGCGTCGGTGAGATTATTTCTATGTTGATCGGTCGGGGTTGTTCGTCCTCCTCTCCTCTCCTTTATTTTAATGACTGCTGGAGACCCTTGAAAAATAAAACAGAGAGATAATTTTAAGGTGACAAGTGATTTTGTTTTTGCAGACATGAGTCTATCCAAGAGGCTGAGGGACTTGGAACAGGCATCAGCACTGCCAAGAATATCTGCAAAAGACTTGACAAGGCGGGAGGGCTACCAAATTCATGACGCACGGCGGGTGACCACTCGGTACGGGAGGTCGGTCGTGTTGGAAATCACAGCTGCCGATGGAACACGTGCGATTACTTATTTGCCGGCTCGGTTCGATGCCGAGCTCACTGACAGTGACTTGGCAGAAATTAAGGGAGGTGAGTTTAAAGTGCGTTGCACAGGCATGGTGGGGAATGCTCCCAATGTTCTTTTGTACGTTTAGTACTATAATACTAATAAATCTTGTATTTCAATAGATTACTAGTTTTTTTAACCTGCAGATGTGTACAACAGTATTTTTCTTTCGATAGACAATAAGATGTACAACCGCTAAGAAAGCTTAAACGTTTTGAAAACATAAAAGAACAAGATTTCTTACTTATATTTGTAATTCACAACGACGCATAACGGCGTTTCAACATATGGTTATATTGAATCAACTGTATAAAACATGCAGCGATGAGACGCTAGACAGTAAGAAGTAGTTTTTTGCTAGACAATAAGATTTGTAATTGTTAAGAAAGCTTAAGCATTTTTAAAATATAAAGAAAAAAAGATTTCTTACTTATAGTTGTAATTCACAACCACGCATAACGACGTTTCAACATATTGTTGTATTAAATCAACCGTATATAACATGCAGCGATAACACGCTAGACAATAATAAGTACAATTTACAATATTAAGAAAGTTTGAGCGTTTTGTTATGTGACAATATAAAAAGGTTTCTTACTTATATTTGTACTTCACAACGAGGCGTTCTCCTAGCTGACGTTTCAACGAATAGTTGAATCAACTGATTATTGTTATAACAACAGCATTGACACGTTAGCATAGAACTCTATTAATACACCTGGAACGCTCGGGCTGTGTCAAGAAATCGGTCTTTAAGGCCCCTGCAGACGGGGACAGTAGTAGCAGCCAGTACTGGCGTCCACAAGTGGCGGCCACTGTATTGTCAAGACAGTAGCCCTACACACGGGGACAGTACTGGCTACCACCGAATCTGTTCTAGTGGCGGCCAGTGTGGCATCAGGGTGTGTTGTGTTCTGCCTCAAAATGGACGAATTTGATGAGGAATACGAAAATGCAGTGGATGAAGTTATTGAAGAAGTTGTTGTTGAAGTAGTTCATTGTTTGAGTGAAGAATTGCAAGAGTTACTAAAAAGTAATAGGTCTTGTTGGGTCAAGGATTGGGTGGGACGTCGCAGTAACCTAGGAGCTTCATCAACGATTTTAAGAGAACTTGCCAATGAAGATCCTCAAGAATATAGAAAAATTATGAGGATGAGTGTGGACCAATTCAGTGAACTCTTATCGTTAATTGAAGGTCAAATTTCAAAAGCTGATACGGTAATGAGGAGCGCAATCCCTGCCCGTATCAAACTTGAGATTGCTTTACGATTTTTAGCAACTGGTGATTCCTATCAATCCCTCGCAATTTTTTTTCGAGTACCAGCAAACACAATTTCAAGTTTCATGCCAGATGTCCTCAAAGCAATAACGACAGCATTAAATGACTACATGAAGGTAAGTTAAATGAATGAGTCAAGCGTCTTTAATTTAGGTTACCAACTTAATAATAGGCCTAGATTGTACATTTAATTATTTTCATTCTCCGGCACTCACGTGGGCTACAGGTGTAGCCGGCTCATTTAAAAACTTTTATCTTTAGAGTAAAATTACGTTCTAAAAGGATGAAGAAAGTTTTTTCGCTGGATTTTATTATAAAACAAGTTTAATGTTTTCAAAATAGTGATAACACATTGTACTTTACTTTATAATTCTCGGTGGTTAGCTAGGTATAAAAACATAATCTTTTTTGAAAACATCTTTATTGAATCAATTCATAATGTTTATGTCAAATTTCTGTAGGTAAATTCATTTTCAGTGATGACATTGTCACAGCTCTCGTCATCTGAAACCTGACTGTAGTTGGAGTAGCTGCCATAAATCATTGGAGATTCTCTAGATGGGCCTTCCAACAGCTTCAATCGTTCTCTTGAAATAAGAGTTTGTATTTTATCCTGAAGTTTAAGTCTGTGAACTAGTGGGAGGTCTTTTATTTGAGCTGAGACATATTTACCAAAAGCATCCACTTCGTCCATTGGGGCCCTCGAAGTTGAAGGTCTGTTCTCAGTTATTTTTTGTAGCTTTTCAATGGCCCCCTCAACCTTAGAAAGTTTGCTTAACCGCCTTTTTTTGTACGATGGCGTTGTCATTTGTGTAGATGGTACTGCTAATTCTCGAGTTTGGGCCGTTTCTTGCCCTTCTTGCTGATCCTCTAAAGCATCAGGAAAGTCCAAGTCAAGTTGTGTATTATCCTGGTCTTCGATTTCAGCATCGTCATTTTTAGTCTCACCGGTTGCTGGACCATTCTGTAAAAACACAAGTGCTCATTAATATTCGGGTGTTAAACATTTGTCAGTGTACAAGGTTCCATGTTTTGTGTGTTTTAGGTGCCAAAAACAAAGGATGAATGGAAGGAGGTGCAGAAGAATTTTGAAACTAAATGGAATTTCCCGTCATGTGTAGGCGCAATTGATGGAAAACACGTGGCTATAAAACGTCCACCTGGAAGCTGCTCAGAGTTTTTTAACTACAAAGGGGGATACAGCATTATTCTTTTGGCGTTGGTAGATGCAGACTACAAATTTCTATATGTCGATGTGGGAACCAATGGAAGGGCGAATGACGGAAGCGTTTTCCGGTTGTCATCACTCAAAGTAGCAATGGATAACAAGACGTTAGAATTCCCTGAAGAACACTTCGTTTTGGGAGATGACGCGTTTCCATTGCGTGAAAACCTTATGAAGCCCTTTTCCAAAAAGAATTTGACATTAGTGGAACGAATATTTAATTACCGCTTATCACGAGCACGCCGAGTGGTAGAAAATGCCTTTGGTATAATGGCAGCAAGATTCAAAATTTTTGGAAGAGAAATTGAAGTCGATTTGAAAACAGTAGATTTGATAGTGTTGTGTGCATGTACCCTCCATAATTGGTTAAGAACAACGTCTCCAGCTACATACTTCGGAAGGGGTTGGATTGACCAAGAAGATACTGAAAGTTGCATTTTCGTCCCTGGACTATGGCGCTCAACAGGAACAGCACTGCCGTCATTGAAAACAGCTCGATCAACCAACTCACATACCAAGAGAGCTTCAGATACAAGAAGGAAATTAACAGAGTTCTTTAACGGAGAGGGACGTGTATCTTGGCAGATGAAGGCCATTGGCATGTAATCAATGGAAAGTATTAAGTTACTGTGTACGAAAATGTAAAATAAATGATTTACTATTAATAAATTACTTTTTTGTTCAATTGGTATTATTTAATAACCAAACAGCCAACCAAAATTATGTATTCTATTAATTACTAGTCTAGAGCTAACTTACCAAGTTGGTTTTTGGTTTCCTTGTGATAACTACATCCCTCATGAAAAGGTCTGCTGCTGCGAACCAGGGCAGTTTTGGTTTGTACACATCGTCGGTTCCTGCTCCACTAGTTTTAGATTCGCTTACTTTCAGCATTTCTGCTCTGTAAGTGGACTTGATAGCTTTGATTCTAGCTCTAAGAAATCCCATATCAGGTACTTGTAGTCCCAAAGAAACCAAATCATTCTGCAATTTCAACATCGCACTCTCTCTCTTACTCTTATTAACATAGTCTGGGTGACGGATATTCCACAGCAGTTCATAATTTTCGTAACACTCCAAAAACAATGTTATATTATCTGCACTCCACTTAACACTCAGTTTCTTCTGCTCATCACTTTTCACTGAACTCATTGCTGTAAAAATCACTCAACCACGGATCGACAACAGTTTCCTACAGCGTCTAGTGCTGTACTGGCGGCCAGAACCTTTTAAGACATGGACAGTAATGGCCGCCAGTAGGTCACGTGACCACGCTACTGTTCTCTGAGCGGCCAGTAAACTCAAACTATTTTGTCTTTACTGGCGGCCAGTAGCTACTGGCCGTTGAAGCGTCCAGTACCCCATCACACGTAGACAGTAGGCGGACAATTACTGGCCGCCATTAATGGCTAGGTCTACTGGACGCCACTACTGTCCCCGTCTGCAGGGGCCTTTACCCCCACCCATTCTTAGGCACTCACGGCCGCTCAGTGGATTTCAGCATTGTGCGCCCTATCGTTTACACGCTTTTGCGCCTCGCCATATTCATGTAATTACAATAAAGTGTATATATTATTGATTTGCATGAACTACAGAATCTAACGGTATAAACTTCTTGTAGTTTGGTAATTTAATTTATTTGTAGTAATGAAAACTATTTAGTGTTTTAAAAGTGGGACACGAAAATGTCACAAAGCGTAAACTTTTTTTTTGTTTTGGGGTTGAAAAGAAAATTCCAGCGGAAAACTTGTAAATAATTAGTTGATCCACAATTTTTATCCTTAACTTTTTTTCATAAGTTGATTTATTTGTTCTGAAAAGAAGGTATTAACGTTTCCCGCGCTCAAACCGATTCGCGCCGCACTCATCCCAGCTAACTGTCGCGACACTTTGCTATACAACACGAATTTGATTGTATTAACAAGCTGAACTATGACTTATTATTTTACAGGCAGTAAGTGCTATAGTAGCCACTCTTTTTTATTTTGGAAATAGATATTTGTTTCATTACCGCTGTTTTGTATTAAATAAACTGAATCACAAGTGGAACCAACATATACGGTAGCATGTAAAATGACACAGGGAACAGGTTAATATTCGAAATTAATTTGAAACCCAATATTAAACGATATTTTATTACAATATAAGACTATACAGTTGCTCTTAGAGATTTTAGTGTGATTATTTAAAATTAACTTGTTCAGTTTCTGCCTTAGGCCCATTGCTTTATTTTCTTCCATGGATCGAGTCCGAGCTAAATCATGGCGTCGTACTTTGAAAAACAAATAGCAAATATTTTTTACAAGCTGTAACTCATGCCGATCATCGTCAGGGGAGGTGATCGGATAGGAACAAAAAATGTTGCCACCAAAGTAATTTATTGCACTGATTACAAATGCATGAATTCCGCACAATTTACTTACATTGGAAATTACACATTAAAATTAAGTGATGATATTTTTAATATGTAAGTCTACGAACTGGAAATAATATGTTAGTTGTAAAATAGTTGACTTAACCCCGCTCCCTTTCTTCGCACGATTGCTGCAGTTGAATGCTACACAGCTTGTTGCCGTTGGCATGATGAAATAACAGCATCACTTATAAATACATAGTCGTCAACCACCTTCTAGAGTTTGAGACATACTGAGATATAAGCAAAAAATATTCCTCAACTTAAAAACATGGGAACGGATATCATGGAATAAAGGATGTTTCCGGCGCGGGACAGCGACATGACGACGCCGACGCGACGGCGTGCGGCGGCGGTGGCGATGTTAAAAGCGCGCGTTTAGCCTTTAAATGTAAGAAAACTACAGACTGTATAAACAAATGTTTCAAATAAAAGTTGTTATTCAACTTATTTTCAACATTTTTCTCGCTTGAAGTTTGTTTCTACCCCAAAAATAAAAAAGTTTACGCTTACTAACTTTTTATGTTCCAATTTGTTTAGCTAATTATATTTTGTATTTTTATAATTCTGTTAACTGACTTATCTGTAAGTTGTTTACTCCGTTAGAATCCTCAGTTCTTCCAGATAATAAATATATAAGTTTCATTAGAATCGGATGATCCCTGAGCGATGGAGGAGCGTGTTAATGAGTGCGCGCATTAAAATATTTGCCGGCAGAAATCGCTCAGTTGACGAAGTTGCCTAAGAAGTGGAGGGGGAAGGACCGTTTTTCGCATCAAAAACTCCACTGCGCTAGCATTCCAGGTGTATTAATAGAGTTCTATGCACGTTAGACAATAAGAAGTTCACAGATCAGTAAGTGAAAGCTTGAGCATTTAGTTTTAGTTATGTGAAAATACAGAACAATATTTATTGTTAAACTTATATTTCTACAACGACGAATAAACAAACAATTAGCTGACGTTTCAACAATTAGTTAAATCAACTGATTATCAATATAACAACAGCATGTAACACGACTTGAGTTTGATGTGCGATTTTTCTGTACATAATTTGACAATCGCTAGGCATAGTCGACGTAGGATTATTGTGCCTCTTACCTGGTAATTGGGGTCTCCAGAACTTCTCCGGGTTGATGTCTTCGACCGGGCAGATCTGCGAGATTAAATCCCGCAGCACGCAGACTTCAGCGGAGTTGCGGGTGTTGAAGGTTACGTTGAGCTTGAAGGTGTCCATGTCGAATGTACATTTCCTATCTTAAAGTAAGGTTTTATACTACATCGATTGAGCGAAAGGTCCTCTCACTTCCGATGATTTTGGAAAATTTGCTATAAGATACGTTCGCTTGAAAGGAGGAAACATTCGCGAAACTTTCGCAGAAGCCAATGATCGAAAGTGCTATTTGCATATTTATTGAGGTGCGTCGGTCGTGATGCGAAATTGGCGATCCTTATCATCACGGATTCCAAATCGTCGAGGTCTAGACTTAAACGCCAATTACTATGCGGATCCCTATATTAACGAGGAGCCAGCCGTCAACGAAATCACTTAACTCTCACTGTCTCGTAACCTATTACGCAACAGCAGCGCACCGGCGGTCGCGGCTCGCCGAACCGTTAAACCCAGCCACAACTGTACATCAGGAACCAAATACCGACAGCATAAGCATAAGAGCAAATTTACACCAGGAATAGTATACTACTGATGATGTTCAACCGGTAGTCTCGGTAGTGCATATCTGCATTATGGATTTTACGCCAAATACAGAAGCTATTGAAACAGCCATATCGACCAAGTACAAAAACAGCTTTTTATATGCCTTGATTGTCCGTCTCATGATGGGAAATGATTGTAGTCTAGCACACTTTTGGGCTTCATAACTACTGAGGTTTCACCCCTTCTAGTTACCTCCTTTGCCACAGTCATTTCTATTCCTTCGTGGATAGTAGAGAGCATCTGCAGTACCTTTTTATCCTTCCACTTTACTTTTTATCCTTCCACTTCCGTCTTTACTCATGCGCATTGATTCTCCAAGCTCAAGCTGAGGCTTATCAAACTCTTCTGGCATATTTATTCTTGTTTGATTTGCTGTACCAACGATGTGAGTTTTACTGTCTAACAATGCCTTGCATAGATCAGGCGAGTTATATCAGTTATCGACATATATTACATGTCCACGATTCAGTATTGGCTCTGCCAACTGATGGACGACTGCATAGCTTGCTGGCATGTCGGGGGTTTTGTCTGATCCTGTATAAATCTTAAACCCACTGCAATATCTACTGGACGATTCGCAGAGCTTGTAGATTTTTATGCCAAATCTGCTCGCTTTTTAGGGTTAAACTGGATGTACGATAGCCTAGCTCTTAGCTTTACCAAGGTTTCGTCAATCGCGACATTCTTCTCTAGGCTATAGGTGTATAAACTTGTTTTCGAGGTACGAGATAACAGGCCGTAATTTCTTGATCTTATCTGCATCGTCTGTAAATTTACTGTCTGAAAAATGGAGGAATCGAGAAATCTGGTTAAATCGAATGAACGACATCACATCACCAAAGATTTTTGTTTCTATAATCCTCCTCTTTGACCAATACATCTGCATACTTGGTTTCTTTACCTGTCCCATGAGCATATACAAAGCCAAATATGCTTTTATTTCATGAGTGTTGACAGGTTTCCACGCTTCCTCAAATCGTTTTTTATTTCGATTTGGGTCTGATAGTATTTTGATAGCATAATCATTTGTTTATTTTGGTAGCATAATCATTTGTTTTTAGTGCTATCATACTAAAAAATTCCTCACCTAGAAATTCATTTAGGCATTTTAGTGCCGTAGGGTTGTTTCCGAGTCTTCGACTGGAAATAGGGTTTACTCCGGAAATGTTTATCCAAGTTTATTTTTCTGAGTAAATATCGATTCTGTGATGATATCTTCTTGTATTTTAGCTTTATTAAAAAAAGTACTTGATATCTTATTTCAGTTCATTGCTAATTGTTATATTGTTTTAACAACTTAAAGATACACTCGTTTACGAATAAATCAACCCTGCCATCCTTATATTCTATAGGGATAGCCAGATTTGATAGCTTAGGCTCAGAACATCAGATTTATTGGAGGTTATGTGCCTGTTCATTGCATGTATACACGCATACTGCCCAGTGCCCACGGTGCCCACTGCCATGGTGTCATGCCGCTAGCGCGGCGTGTGGCTTGGCGGTTGATCAGCTGGCAGGGAAAAATAGAGAGGGTGAGGCTGGACACCAATGGCTTAATTAACACAGGTAAATCATACCGAAGTTTTTTATTTGTTGTAAACTCCGAAATAGAAGGTAGCCGGATAAGCCATACGATATATAATCAATAATTTTGTCATAACTACGGTTCTTCACAACGCACAATTAGTTCTTAACAACGCACAGCTCCAGAGCTGTACAAGTCACTCACCTTGTAGGTCGAGTTGCTCCCTGACTATGCATTTGCGAGTCGGGATACTTGAGCGACGCGTAGCTAGCTGAGGTATTTTTCATTTACGTATCCGTATTATTACTTTAGTGTGAGCTGCCCCCTTTACCGACTTGGGTTGCTCTAGCGGCCGTGGTCAGAACTTCTTGGGTTTAGGATTTACAAAAGACAACGTATTGCATTATTTCTTAACGTTATTACTTTACTGTATATTTTGGTAAATTTTCGGGATTGTACAAATAATAAAAAAACACTATTTAGGAAACTGAAATATGTTAATACAAATTTGTATAATTTGGTTGACGTCGTTTGCTATTAAACCAAACAAATAACTAAGACTCAAAATAGCTTCATATTGAGCAGGTGTCTGATGGTGAATCTTATTAGATAGAGTATAATATGGTCAAAAATATTGTAGTTTTCTCATTATTTAACTATATCGAGGAAAAATTAACTTTTACAGTAATAATTATTTTAAATAGAGTCTCCCATTTACGAAAATAGCGTTGAAAGCTCAGCTAGGACAACGGGGGAAAAATATATAATACAACTTGGGCGTGTATATTTCAAACACACCCAAATTTTGAATTTCAGTACAATTTTAAATGGTAAATAGTAAGGAATTTAGACATAATAGTATGCATTTTATTAGGAGCCAAGGACTTTTAGACACACAAGCACAGAATAAATCGGAAAGTAAATGAATAAGTCGGAAATTACCATTAGTAATACTATCGTTAAAAATAATTTTTGATGTTTAAAATACTAGTAATATTAGTCTAAGAAGATAAAACATCCGAGAAACTGACACTGATGAGAAAGGCAGACATAATGTGGGAGGGAAACAGACATTTTGCCAGGGAAGTTCAATGACACCCTGTATATTAGCTTCTTAATGCACATTGAGCTCAGTCGGGTCACGTGTATCTGTGTTAAACTGAAGAAACACAAACACCACCTCCCTATTTAAGAATTTAATAATTATGAGGAAGAAACTATTGACTGTTAAGACAATACTAAGAAAGAAATGCATTTGTTATAGTATGATTGCAATAAGTTATCACTCAGTTACCAAGTCACACTTTATTAATGCATCGAATATGCTGTAACTTCAGTAATAAACGAAACAGCAATAATTAGAACGTTCCGAACGTAGGATAATTAGTTTAACCTGATGAAACAATATATCTGGTTTCTGTAGGGTGTAGACCAAAGCTGCAGCCCGCGATGATAATTCTATACTTTCACATTAAAACTATGAAGTTAATATGTAAGTCTAATTAAACAAGTGCACTTGAGATTTTAACCCTCCGACGAATGTGGAGTGGGGTGCCGGTACAAAAGACGCTCTCTGCTAATGGATTTCTGAGAAGGGCTAGGTAATAAATCTCAAACACTGTATGACGTAAAAACCACCTTGCTGTAATGGAATTCGCCGCGGTCGGTTTATAATTATGGGTTCCTGGAAGGGTCGGGCGCCGACAGTAAATTAGTGCAGCCGTATCCTAGACAGGTCTCGACTCGTCGGTTTTTGTGTGAACACCTACGTCGACCTTTCGGACCGCCTCGGGCCATTATCGTTAATCACCGTCTACCATCCTTTCTATTATTCCGAGGCTCTCCGGAGCTTAGTTCAGATCCAGCGGAACTATGAACATGTCTGACGCTGACTTGGTCAGAGCGCTAGAATTTGTGGAAGACGCTTACTTCCACCATCGCCCTATACCATCCATTAAGGCGGATTTGGAGGAGGCTTATGGATATGCCTCTTTGAGGTGGTGTGCTCAGCCCAGATGTCCGGAAGAACATGAAGAAGATTGGCGTCAGGTCGATTGTTTGGAGGCTGAGCTGGCGATCGCGGAGAAGGCAGTTGCTGATGCTGAGAGGATGGCTGTCGATGCTGCTGATGAGGGGATGGTTGGCGAGACCTTCTCATCAAATTAGTTTTAAGGTTAATTTGTAAATATAAAAATAAATGATAAAAGACAAAAAAAAAGTTTTTACATTGATAAACAAATGTAGTTTATCTTTGTACCAAAAAAATATTATCATAGCCTTAGAGGGTGAAGCGTCGAACGCTAAATATATCCTGGGGGGGTGATGGGGGATGGGGGGGGATGCTCCTCCTGATAGATGCACACAAAATTTGCATATTAATTTAGGGTAATTAAAAAAATGCATAATAATTTGGGTAATTAAAAACAATTTGCATATTAATTAGGGGGGGATGCAGGGGGGATGCTCCACTGCTCCGCCTGATACAGTAGTCTCCTGCCATCCCTACTAATAACCACTCCCAGTTTAGTTTTTGTTAACATTTCATCCTCTTCCCATTTGATTTCCCCTTTTTGTCAATTATCAATATGATAATGTATGTATTTCTATATCTCACTTCATGTTAATTGTTTTTCAACGACACGCTGGTTAAAACCCCAAACTATGTATATGTACCTGTAATAAAGTGAGTGACATCATCTATAACCCTGGACCCTTCAGATCTTCTAGACCTTCTAGATCCTCTAGAACTTCTGGAACGTCTAGAACGTCTAGATCTTCAAGACCTTCTCATCCCATCTCCTGACTCATTTGATCTCCACATGCCTCATCCGAAGTAGTGACTTAAAGGTCAGAACTTTCACCCAATTTGGCGAGTGGATAAGTAATTAATATAAACTTCTTTTGAACATTTTATTTTCATTTTGTTTAATTATAAATATCCTAATATTGGTGATCAGTGCCTTAAAGCAATTAGTACAAATTATGAACTACAATACATAACATGTTTCCCTTTTCTATGTCAATAACCAGCCTGTCAGTCCTTACTTATCTATTCCTTTATGTAAATACATGTTTGTTAGATGTTATAATTTGTTATATGTTTTATAATTTGTTATGTTATCATTCATTTTTTGCTCTTCACATTGGTCCTTCGCCTATCTTTCTTATCTTCCCCAAAAACATCCAGCCCCAAACAACTATGACGTCACCAAAATCACCTGCCACTTCCGCTACACCTGTTCTATTGTCAAGGGCTACCAGCCCTATTTCCACACTACTCGTGTCCACTCAATCTCTTTCATATTTGGATATACTTCGGAAAATCGTTTAACATCTTTTGGACTGGTAAGTTATGCTTCTCTATGTAAGACTGGAAGGATTGTTTTACAGCATTTGATTCTTCATACGAAAACTTCACGAACGGTATATTTTCTCTTTATATATGACTTCAGTTGGTGTTCCAATTGCCGAATATAGTATTTTTCATTTGGTATTGATTTGCTTTCCTGAGTACAAATCTCATCGTTTCCGTCTTCTTCGTCGTCTGGAATTGCTTGATTATTATCATTTATTTCATCGAATACGTTCATTTCGTACACATTTTGGCCACGCAAAAAGTTAATATTTCCTCTTTCCATGTTAATTAGTAGCTTACTAATTTTAGCAAGCTGCATTGTTTCGTGTGGTAGCATATACTATTGGCAGTGAATTCTAATATCGTGCCCAAGATAGTTTGCGACTGCATCCAGTTCATTTTCCCTTAGATTTAGAAGCTGGATCATTGTTGCTACATGTGTTCTGAGTTGTGTTCCTGTTAAGGGTGAGTTGTGTTCCTGTTAAGGCGTTTGTATAAGTAGCACCACAACTCTTTGCAACATTCCGCAATACAACGTCGGCCCTGTAGTGGCCCTTGCTAGAGTGGATTGCAGGGAATAGGTAGGCGTTAGTTACTGGTACGCCAACACTATTCCTGCTTTCAGTCAGCAAGGATATAGCATATTGAATTGATGGCGTAAGTATTACCGGAACCATCCGTCCTCTTTTGCCTCGAATTTCAACTCTTACAAGGGACTTAACTAAAATTTTTCTACTTTTCAGAGGGTTTCCATAATCTCTGAGTCGTCTCTAGTCATGTTTGGGGTTGCCTTTTGGTAATCAGAAAGGCGCATGTATTGAGCCTCCCCCACTCCCCTACGGTTTAGTAGAATCACCCTGCATAGGGTGTTTTTTACATAACCTCCTATATCCACTAACAGTCCTCTTATCAGAAGACCGAAACTCCTCAATGAGTTCATTTTCTTGATCAATAAGTGTAGTGTTAGCATGTCTCTTTACCGTATTTAGAACAGCTGTTTACTAATTTCCAATGTTTATGTTTACTATTCTTTGGGGGGTATTCGCTCTATCTAAGGGGGTATTTTAGGGAGTTTTTTACCCCAAAAATGGGTTTTTTGAACTTTTTACGTATAATTTTTGAAATAATCAAATTTCAATTTTCACCATTAGATTCAGCTAAACAAAACACACAATTTGGTATTTTGATCATTCCTCTACCCCAATTGGTTACCGAGGTATTGTAAGTACTAAACACAGTACGTTGTCTAATGTTATTCGTATGGAGAATGAGAAAATAATTATATCTTGCTTCATTATGAACGTATACTGTCAGTATGGTCTTCCAGCATATTTATAAGAAAACCTTAAGAACAGAGTAGACGTGCGAGAAAAACACACTCGGCAGGATTATTTACTGGAAGTGCCACGCATCAAGCTAGAAGTAGGAAGAAGGGGATTTGGATACTTTGGGCCAAAGCAGTACAATGCTCTTCCAAATAAAATAAAATTGTTCAGCATTAATACTTTAAGAAGAAAAGTTCGAGACAACCTTCATTGTTGCAGAACTGTAGACAGTTCTATTATTATAAACATGTTAGTTATTTTGTAAAACAAACATTATTGTTTGAAAATCGCTTATTAAATACCTTATTTATTTATTTTATTTATACTGACGAAAGTAGGGGTGGTTGGAGACTCCTGTCCTCCTGTCTCAGGGGGAGCATGAGCAACCCCCCCCCCCCCGAGCCCCGAACCCCCCCCGACACACACTACGCTCTTAGCCTTTATGCCTAGGGGCCCGCACCGCGTCCATGCCTTGGGACTTGGCGATAGACGACTCACCCTCTTAGGCAATGATTATATATTTTTGTTTTATAACTGTTTCGACCTAGTTGGGTCTCATCAGATAGAGGCATGCTACACAGAGCAACTCCATTACAGTTTTTTTTTATTTTTGTTTTTTAATTTTTTTTTGGTTTTGTTTTAAAAAATTTTTGGTCCTTAACTAATATATACAATATGTTAATACAAAGAAAATATTTACAAACAATTAATGGTAATAAAAAATATTTACAAACAATTAAATGATAGAAAATTATGTACAAACAATTAAAATGTCAAAGAAAAACATAATGATTATAAAACATATATTTACAATTCCTCCGATGATGATGATGATATTTCGATGATTTCACCATCGGCGGACACATCGTCATCACCGGACCCATCATCATCGGCGCCGGACACATCATCCTCAGCGCCGGACCCATCATCCTCAGCGCCGGACACCTCGCCATCCTCAATCACCTCCACATCGCCGTTGAAGGAGGCATTGTCGTCGGCGTCCCACTCGACGAATTCGCCGGCCGCCGCATTCCACCGGTATGCTGGCGGGGCGGGTCCCTCGTCGAGCTGGGCCTCGGGCTCCTCCTCCTCCTCGGGCTCAGCAGCAGGCTCCGCGCGAGTCACCCCGACGACGAATGCCGTAGGGCGAGGAGGCCTCTCCTCCCACACCCGCCGCCGGAACACTGGTGTTTGGCTCGGTGCTGAGGCGACGTCAGCCCACATCACCGGGCTCGTAGCAGAGTCGTGGCTCGGCGCTGCGGCGACGTCAGCCCACATCACCGGGCTCGTAGCAGAGTCGCGGCTTGGCGCTGCGGCGACGGCGGCCCACAACACCGGGCTCGTAGCAGATTCGCGCGTCGGCGGACGATGAGGCAGTCCTGCGAGGCAAACCAGCTCAGGCTGATGCGACTCCGGCGACTGTGGGGGGCGATGAGCAGCCATCTCAAACAGCCGGCGCTTGTGTAGGGCACGCAGCGCAGCGATGCTGGTGCTCGGCTGCGGCTCCGACGACTGCGGTTGAGATGACATTGCCAGCATCCTGGCCTCAGGCGGTGGTGATTTGCCACACCGCTGCCTCCGCGCAGGATGCAGCACCTCAGCATCCTCAGGAGAGCGTGGACGCCGCTGACTCAGGTGCTGCGTCTGAGGGCAGGATATTTTGACATGCCTGTCCAAATGACTCTGCCTCTTGAAAGATTGTGAGCAACCGAGGCAGGTCACCAATGCACCTTACGTAAATGCCTCGTGAGGTGCTCATAACGGGAAAAGGCTCGGGCACAAATCCCACAGGTGGACACAACCATTTCGACTCAGAGCTGGCTTCTAACTGAGGAGGTGTGCTGTGCAGAGTTCGCATGTGACGGTTAAAAGCTTTAGACTCGAACAACAGAAGGGCAGGTTGTGATTCCTAGTTTCTCTGAATAGCTAGAAATTTGTATTATTGTGCCATTGTGTCACCCGAGACCGAAGGGAGGGTGGTTCTAGGAAGAATCACTTAACGTCAGACCCGAGCAACAAAGGGCAGGTGTAAATCCTAGTTTCTCGGAAGAGATAGAAATGAACTTGCAAGTAGGGTGCAATGGCTGATTCTGGAGGTTTCTGTTCTATTCATGTTCAAACAGTCCAAGTGCCACGCCAAATAGAAATGGTACAATAAAAATGTTAACACCACACCCCACCACCCCCCCCCAACTATCTACCTATCTACCCCCCCAACTATCTACCTATCTACCCCCCCCCCGAAAAGGGTCATCTCGGGGGGGGGTCAACATTTTTTAAACTAGGTCATGTGGGTACTCGCAACCATCACATGAAACAAAAGCCTGTTAATTACAACATAAACTCTTATATATTGTCAAAACCAACTAATGAGTCGGACATTGTACGTCAGACGCCCAGAGTGTTACTACAAAATGCGGGCTGGAGTTCTTTGAAACGTTCGTTTCCGTCCCTCGAAAGCTATTTTAATATTTTAATTGAAATAAGCCCAGCTGTACAGTTTTTGATTTCACGCTACAGTAGATACTTTTCTAAACACTACAAGGCTGTGGCATTGCTTTCAACAAAAACCACAACCGATATGGTTGCCATGACTCTGGACAAACAGCTTGTTCGTCACATCACCACTGACTTGCCTCGATTACTTCAATAGTTGAATGAAAGAAGACCGCCCGTGGAGACGCAAGACCACTGGTACGAACAGACCTCACTACGGAGCTCAATGTTACCGTGGATAGACTCTGAAGTTCGTCGTTTTTGTGTGTCAAATATAACTAACTCTGTTTTGGAAAATTTGAAGTATGTATCAAGATGGTAATTGCTGTACAATTTTTTTTTTCATCAATAAAATGTTTATAGAAATGCGTCAGTATTACTTTTATTTTACCTTTGTAAGTAGCTATAGAGAGGTAGGGCGGAAAAGAATAACAAGTGTTTTAGATGAAATTAATGTTTATTGACACAAAATGAAAACATTGATACAGAGATGTATAAAAGTGCATTTTGAAGCATTTTCCACACAATCAGAACAATTTGAACTTATAATTCTAAAGCGCTACCTAATTTATTTTAATGTATGCACAAAACAAATTAGGAGCAACCACTGGTTTATACTTAAACAATTACTACAACAAGCAAATATTTTTCTTTAAAACTTTTCGGTTTGTTACAATTATTTAAGATATACAACTAATAACGTTTTACTTCTTAATTTATTTAGAAATAAGTTAAGAGTATATAAGGGAAAAACGTTTACTTTAAACATAACAACAAACAAATAAATATTTTTCTTTAAAACTTTCGGTTACAATTATTTAAGGTAAAAACGTTTTACTTCTTAATTTATTTCAATAGAAATAAGCTAAGAGAAAAACATTTTACAAAGCCAATTTAAACATAGATAATTACTTAAATGACAGTTCACCGACTCGCTTGTGTTCACATTCATATGTTGTTTATTCTGATGGTTAGTAATGGTTTTAAAAAGAAAAACAAAATGAGTTACTTATGTGACGATGATAATATTAAAACTAAATATTTACAAACAAATTTCAAAAACGAAAAGGGTCATATAGTTCAATTACATTGTGGGAAGTGACCACAGACATATCACTATCGCTACTGTTTTCTAAATCATGATCATGAGTTAGTTGCTTACAATCTCCATAGTCGAAATATTGAAACAAAGGTCTGAGGACACATCTATCACACCAGCTACTTTCTTGTCTAACTATTCGATCTATTAAATGGTCAACACTGATTTCATAATGTTTCGTTATATTGTAAAATTTCCAATTGCGTTCAGACCAAAAGGTCTGATAGTCAAACTCAAAGTAGTCATGATTTTCAGATGGACAACAAGTTAGTTCGAAACATGATTGACATAAAACAAAGGTGTTTTTGTAAGAATAACATCCAAAACTAAATTCATAGTAATTAAAGCTAATGTGACACGTTTGCATATCGCAAGGTAAAAACTCTGGATTCACCTCTGATGGGTGGTTAATTAACATAATAAACTCTTTTCTATCCAAACAATAAATATCTAGGTATCTATATTCAAAATTGTAGGGACTTTCTGGCGGAGGCGTCTCTTTGAACCAGATAGATTTTAAAGGCTTTCTTACGTCTCTTTGTACAGTCACAGGAAGACGTGATACAATGCTAATACTATCGATCGTTTTTAGATCGATCTCTTTGTCAATATGTTTGCTAAAAGCAACAACAGATTTTTCATAAAGGGAAGACATTGCAATTGAAAATAAATAGAAACGATTAGAGCAATCTAATTGATGCTCCCCTCGGATTCTGATGAGCTTTCTCTCCGATGCTCCTGAAGAATTTCATCAATCCTGTAGTGTCCGTGTGCTAGGGTGTGAATTTTATCATCAAGAATGAAGCGTTTATCGTCATTGAACGATAGAGACCGTTTGTCCACGCTGACAGACGTTAGATTAAACTTCCTACATCTTATAAGATTGAAATTTGCTCTGTAATCAGTTTGGTTGAAGAGAACGTCTTTGTAGTGATCAAAGCGCATTTCCTTATCAACAAACGATGCCTTGATTCCCTTTGCCTTTTTAACTTCTTTCTGTCTTGTTTGATCAGTGACTTGAGTAGAGGTGTAACGCTGAGCATACATTTTACTTTTTAGACCAATGTGCTCATAAAGTGCTCTTCCCTTACATTCATCCTTAAACTTTCCTGCCACTAACTTATTTGTATCATCTTTCATTTCGTGTCCATCCGGATAGTTGGATAAATCCAGGTGATCTTTAGCAATTGTCTTTAGGATATCGTAGACATTTTCATTCGTCTCTACATAGATTACAATCCCATCTGTATCGATATAGCACAGGTAGGTGCGGCATCCTGGAGGACGAAAACAAGACAACACTTTATACCAGAAATGGTACATTTGCACTTTTGAAACATCAAGCGTAACACTGCCGATTTAGATAGGTCTGTTCAGCAAAACTTCATTCTTTCTGAGGTACACCAAAATTATCCCGTCCTCTTCTCCTTCTTTTATGATGGTTCTGTCAATAAAGCGCGACTGTCTTGAGTATTTTTTAAAGCCTTCTTTACTTGTTACAACACGTGCATCAAAGTGCCGCCGTGTATTCTCAATACTTTTACCGAAGACTGCATTATTCATGAGCTTAAAGAAGTTCTTGGAAAAATTGTTTGTAGAGTTGCTTCTTAATTTTGAGTTAAATTCTATTTACTTTTTCATCCAAGGAGATTGGGAAAATTTCAATATTCTGTGTACTTTTGTAACTCGCAGACCGAGTTTTTGAGCCTGCTGGATCATAGTGTAGTGAGCTACGTATCTTTCTTTTTTAGTCAGCGTAGCAGTGAGTTTTGTAAGTTTTCCATTTGGAGGCACTAACTTTTCCGGCAAAGGCGGGAGATCATTTAGTTTGTCATGCACGCTGGGAGGAACATCTACATCACAATCTAAAATATATCCAAAGGGAGATTCGCTGGATAGGTTTGACCAATCTACATTATCGGGATTAACTTCCCACTTGAAGTTTCCTGTAGGAAGTGGCTGAGCAAGACTAAAACCATAAAGATTACAACAATCCAGGTAAAGGAGATAAGCTAGATTCTTCGTCAGGGTTGTAGTCAGTAGGGCACTCGAGCAATGGATTGTTTGATTTAGCATATCTTAGGCTACTCTGTACCAGGCCTCCTCTAATTGAAGCTTCTATCGTTAATACCATGTCGTAGTCAGTCATAAGCTCTAGCACAATTTCAGTGTGCTTCAACATTGCTTGCCAAGTGAGAGATGGAGCGGTCCAAAAGTGGCACATGTCTAGTTTGTAGTTCTCATAGCATATTGAACGAAAAGAATTTATAACATCAGTCAAGAGGCAAACATCGAGGGTTAAGTAAAAATCGTGATACTGCCCAAAATTTTTAAACTTTAACTTCTTCCAAACGCGACAAGCGTGTGCGTAGTCTTCATCACGTACCTCTGTCCCGTTAAGTTTGTTTGAAAAGGGAGGGAGGCTTGTCTCTAGAAATTTATCTTCTGAAGTGATGTAGTCATAACAATAGCATCCTTTTCTTCTGATCAGTTCTAGATGTTCACGCGGCACGTTTGGAGCTCTCTGTTAATTCGCTGGGAGGTAGATTTTTTGTTAGTTCATCTAGACTTTCGGCCATCATTCTATAAGAGTCAAGAAATCTCAACCATATATCGCCTATTTTAACTGATATTGATATCATCTTTTCTTTGTTAGACGGTATCGTCCTGATGTCGCATCCCTTAAGGACATTTAAATTCGATATAATAAATGCTTGATCATAGTTGCTTAAATTGTGAATCCAAACAGGAATAAAGTTTGGGGTTTTGCACCTGAGGCTGCATCTACTACATAGCGAGTGTCTAAGCCGTGATGTGACATGATCGTGATCTTTACATTTCACAGTATCAGGATTAAGATCGCTGAACGTCCTTTTGCAGAGGTCACATTCAATAGCCTCCTCGTGACGAATGTGTTCTTCTTCGCTCATGCTTGTTTCTTTGTTGCGGGAAAGTAACTTGCTTATCTTCTCTGCTAACTCTTTCAAGTGTAACAAAAACTTTGCACCCGCGTTTTGACCCCTGAACAAGAATGGCTTTGTTGAGATTTCATACTGATCAAGTATATCAGAGTTGTATGTCGAAGTTGTAAGAGTAGCAAAACTATTGGCAAAATGTTTCTGATATGTTTTACCATCGCTGTCAATATCATCTATGTTAACAGGTTTTAAAGTTGACTCGAAATCCGCACAAATCATAAAAGGAACCTTTATTTGGGTTTCGTACTGTTGGAACTGCAAAGTGTTATTTTCAGGAGAGGGAAGCTTTATTTCAGTCGGTTTGTACTTTCCACAAAGTGTTAAATGATCTTTTAACCAAACTTCGGGATTAGGTCTACAGTTCCTAACCTCTTTGCTCTGAGAACACCTTTTGCATACTACAATTTTATTTGAACCTTTTCTAATTTGCGGTTGAATTAATTTAACGAAGTCTTAAATGTAGACATAGTGAGATTCATTGTCGTTTCCATGTAAGATGAGAAGATCAGTATGATCACTCAATTCATCAACAATCCTGAGGGGAGCCACTTTATTTTCGTTATTGTATTCAAAAACATTTACAGAGACGTTTGGGTTTTGTTTTTCAAAGTGTTTAATTTGATGAATGTCTACTAGGAATTTAAGACCCTCGAAATTGTAAGTTTCCAACAAACCTTGAAATGATGTTTCACTTAGTGTAGAATTAGGATTAACATTTGGAATGTGCTTAGTAAGTATACTATAGACAAAACACATATTGTCTTCGTTAATAACGTTAACGCAGGCCTTTCGCTTAGCTAATTTTGGGGGCAGGGCTACATAACTTGAACCACGAGGTGTCTTATAGTTAAATTTACTTACACGTAGTATTAAATGTTTGACATTTAGGAAGACCCAGCCGCTCTTCTCAGCTTCTGTTTCCTCTTCCTCTTGAAGCAGCTTTACCGCATCACTTTGCAGCCGAGAGTCCAGGTCGTCATTTTCAGGAAACAGCATCCGGGAGCACGTCTTAAAGTTCCGCATGTTGATCAGCCCCTCCTCAGGATGTTCGTAGCGAGCCTCGAGAACAATGTTGTATTTCAATGACCTGCTAATTTCAAGTTCTCTTTGTAGGATTTCTTTTGCAGTAAGCATTGCAGCCTCCAGAAATGTTGGCAAGTCAGTTAAAACATTGTCAGTGCTTTTTATTGTGTAGTCGCGAGCTGAGTGAAGAGCCTTTGTTAACTCCCAATTGAGCACCGTTGAACTGTTGTGAGCAACTGAAGGTGACATAGCTGAATAGGCCGACGTGGTAGGTGTGACCGGAGCGGGTGAGACCGAAGAAGATGATGCGGGTGTTGAAGTTGCCGTTGAAGTCCTCTCAAGTCTGCGTAGCTTTTTTGAGATTGCAGATGGATCGGTAGTTTGTTTTCTTTTTGTGGAAGCTTTGCTGTTTGTCTTAGCATCAAGGGCGTTAGCAGCACCTCTTGAAGAGGATGACACTTGCCTGGATTTGACTGCATTACTGCGTGAGCGTTGATGATCCGTTGCTATTGATGGGGGCTGCAGAGACGATGTTTCGTGGACAGTACTGCCTCCCCTGGTGAGTCGCTGGTCGTCAAGCAGATGTCGCTGTTGTGGAGCAGAAGTTTCTCGTTGCAGCAATGATGAGGTTGTGTGTAGATTCATTGGAGTGTCGATATTGGTTCCAGCTTGAAGTCGAACTTCATCACTCAGCTGTATTGGAGGAGAGTAGAAGTTGGCGAGGACGAGGCAAACTTTTTGATGGTTGTCCCGAGAACTTGCGTTGAGGAAAAACGCCTCGCGGCAGACTGCGCACATAAACATTGTTCCATGTGAACAGGGTGTAAGCGAGCCGGTGAACTGTGACTCAAACACCGCTCACATCTGCTTATAAAGCCGTGGCCTCCTTCTCTGTTAGGGGCGGGTATGAGCGAGCGAGACAGAGATAGGGGCGTTGGCTACACAATGCTACTCTATGAGTAAAATAGAGAGCGAAAACATGCAAGAAAGAAACAGAAAACCTTTTGGGCGTGGTCGTTTTACGTTGGCTAACAGTGGAGCAAGGGAGAAGGAAATAGTCCCCCACTAACGCTGTGAGCAAGAGCGAGAGGAACAGTGTGTGCAACAAGGATGGCGCTCAGTTGGGTGTGCTCATTTGAAGCTGTGCAATAGAAAAAGATAGAGCTATAGTGTGAGGGAGACAACAACATAGAGGAGTACGGGCGGGTTTTGCTATAAATACCCGTATGTTTTAGCAGTTGAGTTCACTCGATCGCGCCTCCTCACGTCATCTGCACCCCAGTCGCACCTCCGATCTAGTTGTAAGTGTAATTTTGTTAACTAGAATATTCATTTTAATGTTTCCAGGATGTTTTGTTTTAATGTTTCCAGGATGTTTTGTTTTCAGTTTTCAGTTGCTTCAATATATTGTTGATTCTGGTGCTCTTTATGAATTGTATTTATGTCTAAACCAATTTGTAATATATATTGACCCTTACAGTTAATTGTGTGGAGGTTTCTGGTTTATTGTCATCAGTGGTATTGGAATTATAGAGTTGGTTAATTGTCATCAGTGGTATTGGAATTATAGAATTATTAGTTTGGTTTTAAATATCGATTGTCATGAATTGTACTAATGTTTCACCCTCACCAGCTTTAGTATTTAATTTTACATAAAGGCTTGCATGGTGATTTTCAGCTATACTTGGCAATTTATATTTGTAGTTTTGAGAATGCTTTTGTATCAGAGTAGTTGGTTGCTAATATTTTTATATAAATATGTTTCCATAGGTTTTCGGATAAAGGTATTCTTTAACGTATAAAATTCTTCGTGTAGGAAATAATATGTGGATCAAGAGTAAATTTCTATTATAAGTTATATAAATTTTAAGTTTTCTTTGGACGTTTCGTATTCAAGTAAAAGCTCAGTCAATAATTTTAAGAGGTATAGCATGGAGAACACAATGAATACACTATTCTTATTTAAATGTTGCGTTTATTTGGAGGAGGAGGATCAGGTAGAGGTGGAAATGGTGCTAGTGAAATGGTTGTTGGTTAATGCGCTGTACAGAATTGACTTATGTTTGAGTTGTGAGGAGTAGGGTGTATGGCGAGGGTTGGTGGTGGATGATTTTGGTTGTGACCTGGTGATGCGGCGAGGATAATCTGCTATTATAAACGAGGCGACATTCGGATATGTCGTAAGTGTTTCAATAATAAAAGTGTAGCCGATAATGTCAAGTATGAACAAGTGGTTAAATTTGAATTATCCCAGAAAACCACGAATTACATTAACAGCAAATACAACTGTACAAGATGTGCTTGCTCGTTTATCGAACAGGTTGACATTACTCCAGGCTGTGGATGTTAGGTAAATATTAATCAGCTACTCCACAGTTAGGGTTGATTATTTTCATCACGTCCAGGATAAGTTACATTATTCTAAAAGAATAAAAAAAATAAAATACTTAATACATTTTGAATCAAGCAGTTAATTAATAATGTAGTTAATGACCACCTTTTATGTTTCTTTAAAGTCATACACATACACTATCTTCTTTTGGTTTTTATAATACACATTTTCAATACAAAGTGTTATTTTTATTCACTATGTGTTACAGAACTATGAGTTTGTCATTGAAGCTCCAGTCGCTTGAACAGCATCCAGCTCTACCAACGGTGTCAGCAAAGGAGCTCACCAACCCGGGTGGATATAGTCTTGTAGACATTAGGAGAGTCGACACGAAGTTCGGTAAATCGGTAGTGGCGGAAGTAATAATGACGGACAAAACCAATGCAACTGTTTTCCTACCAGCTCGATTCAATAAGGACTTGACCGATGAGGATCTGATCGAAATTAGAGGCGGTTTATTTAAAATAAAATGTACTGGGATGTCAGGACGATCTTCCAACATACTAATTTATCATGCACAAGGCGAGTGATTTACCATCACTAGGTTTGTGTTGTGTAACACGAATTGTTTTGAAGTTTAGTTATATTATAAAATTGTATGTTCTATTTTATTTCGAATATTGTTGCAATAGGAAAATGTTTTGATAATATCCATTTTGTATCATCAATGATTTTATCCCAAAACTGTTTTTTAGTTAGAAATGATTTTTGAATCTTGTACTCTGTACTTGATGGAAGTGCTTTGTCAATAATGTTTAAGAGCTGCAGGTAAATACATTTGTTTCGGGTAAAAGTAGTTATTGTTTTATTGTCCTTTTCCAAATAAAATATGTTAAGTGTTAGTTGGTTTATTTATAGAAAAGTAGGGATGGCTAAGATATAGCAAGCCAATCAGAAGCCAGCATTTTGGTCACGTGACTTGTGACGTCATTAGGCTCCGCCCCCAAGATGGCGGCGCCCATGTTTCCCGCCAAATTTTCTAACCTCACTTTTTTTCCCGCCAAATTTTCCCGCCAAATTCCCTAACCTCACTTTTCTCCCTCCAGTGTTGCCAACCTATGGTTAATATATGCTATTATACTCTATACGCTACCAACCTAGCGGAGCTAAATAAGGTAAGTAAAAAGTCAGTTTGTTATACAATAAGTTTAATATAAAAAAAGAATATGATTATACATGATATAAAAAGAATATATAAAAAAGTTTAACATAATGATAGTAATACATGATTATATATATATAAAAATTAATAATATAAAAAAAGCAAAGAGTAATATGAAAAAAGTTATTAATATAAAAAGAATATATATAAAAAGTTATTAATATAAAAAACTAGCCGTCAAATAAAATCCGCTTGCGGCCGACGATTGTTGAGCGGCAGAACGGGCACACGTGGAGGCGAACTGCACACGCGGGACAGAGGGTGTGTTGACACGGTGACAGCACCACCGTAGGGAGCGTATCTAGGCAGACCCTGCACATCAGGGCCCTAGGAGGTTCTGTAGCAGGCGGTGGACGTCCCCGGAAGATTTCCTGGTCCATATGGCTCCCCGTCTGAGTGAGGATGCGCTCCAGCGTAGTCTGGATCTCGGTCCAGACGACTGGGGCAACTTCCAACATCTCCTGACGGGTTGCGTTCACCAGGACGGTCTCGGACAGGTGGAGAACCTCCCGGAGCTCTGACCTAGCGGTGGTAAGGTGGCATACAGCCCGCCAAGACGCACGGTCAACACCCTCCTGTCGTGCCTCGATCTGAAATCATAAACAAGTCTTAAAATCATAAAATATACCTATATAAACCCTGCAATCATAAACACAGTTTAATTTATGAATAACATTAAGTTATTATTATTATATGCTCACCATCCCAAAAGCGTCATGCCTCAGCTCATGCAGCCTTTCCTCACGACGGCAGTGGGGACAGGGCTGCTGTGGTGGTGGTGGCGGCGGATTCTCGGGCTGAGGTGGAGGCGGGTTCTCAGGCTGTGGTGCAGGCAGGTTCTCGGGCTGAGGTGGAGGCGGGTTCTCGGGCTGTGGTGCAGGCACAGGGGGCCGAGAACCTGCCTCCACCTAGCCTACCACCGCCTCCATCTCCCTCAAACGGGTTTCAACACTCGCCTGAAAACGTTTAAATCAGTAAGTAAGAATGAAACAGTCTAGTAATGTACGTTAGTTATTATTATATTATACTACGTTACTTACAAAGCTAACTCGGCGAAATCCTCTAGGAGCTGATGGGGCAGGATTCTCTTCATAAATGAGGATGTCCTCCTCTTCATTCATGAAATGTATGTCATCCTCCATGACATACGCTGGCTGAAAAACAAACAATTATTAGATTCTTCAAAGTATTACCGGCTTTTAAAACGTTTATTCGATCGATATCTTACCACAAGAGCTTGGAGCTGTCTGAGCTGCACAGCATCGCGGAGGGATTCGGAATGCTCTCTCACATACCGGGTTCCATTGCGCGTTCTACAGCAAGTGGGTAGTGACCGTAGGTCCATTTCATAGCCCCACGGAACGCGTTCAATACCCCTCTGAAAATTAAAACCGATAAGTACAAGCCACGCCATTACCTCAATTCTTAATCTAATGTTATATATAATCCTAAAAACTACTAACCATCCAAGAAGAACGTATCCATAAAATACCGTCGACTACACAGGTCTCCTTATAGATATATGCTCCAGTCTCCACGGTAGGGCTTGAAAATAGTCTCCAATCCGATAAGCGATCGTAAGCATCATCCTTAAAAAAAACAAAAAGAATATAAATATATTTCAGCAGAATGTATAAGCTAGTGATCAATTTTACACTTTTGTTATTTTACTTACCCAATGTATCGGGTGAAACCCTTCAAGAGGCGCCAGGGTCATGTCAGTATCTCCATCGGGCATGGAGTATGAGAGGATGTCCCTGTGCCGATTTATGAAGAACACATCACCTGTGTCGCTCCGGCTATACTCGTCAAATAGACAATCAGTTCCCCACTAAAACAAAAATATTATTATAAGGACGGTAGTAAGTCGACTAAATTAATTATTTACATTATTAAAAATTATTAAATTTTCACAATTATTAAAAATACTTACACTAGCCATTATCTCAGTTATTCGCATATTTGTCGCTCGGGTCCGACGCCGATATCCGTTAAGAGGCTGATCTAAGTCAGTCGAATCACTCTGAAAAAATAAAAAATTACATTACTATAAAAAACGTAATAATATTAATTTTAAAATGTTGGAATTAATTACTCTATACACTTACATCAGAGTCTTCATCGGCAAAAATGTCAGGGCTCGAAGGTCTGGGACCCTGTAAATAAATTAACAAAACGTTACATTTAAGAAACTATTTAAATAACAACATCAACTAAATTAACTACACTGAATTAATTACATACCCCGGGTTGAAGTGGTGGGTTCTCGCCGTCACTGTCCCCAGAGGACAAGCGAAGAACAGTCACAATAATCAGTAGACGGAACATTACTACATAATGCATGGAATACTGTAATCGAGAGACAGCAAACGCTCATATTTATACTCTATCCCCACCCTCAACCTTAGTCACCAGGGACCTTATCACAGTAGCTTTCCCTATCTCCTTGAGTTGAATCATCAGGCAGTACGCGATGGCCTCGTCTCTCGTACAGATTTGTCTGGAGGCCGTCTGCGCTAATAACCCGCGCTTGGATCAAATTTTAAACCTACCGTTACCGCAACCTACGCGCCTTCAACTCGTTAATGAGCATAAAAGGTGTTGTAAAACCCTCGAGAGTTTTTGGTTCGAGTTTGAAGGCGACTTGGTCTTGTGTGTCTTCTGCACTCTTGTAAGTACACTTAAATTAAGTACACTTAAATTAAGTACACTGTTAAAAAGGGTTGTTGCATTTTAATTTATGTTTTTATAACAAATGTTTTAGGAAGCCCTCATCCTGAGTGGAGGCAATCTACCTCCATCCAGGTCGAAGGAGGCAAGAGAGACCTGCGGCTACACGGATTTTATACCGCAGGAGAGGATGCGGCTCTGCGATGTATGCGACTTTGAAATTAGCAGAGCCGTTAGCAGATGTTCCTGCGTAATATAGTAAGTACAATATTTTACAACACACAGTGTAACCATTAGACAAATAGGCAGTAATTTTCGTGAGCTCAATCACCTTGAGCGATACTTGGATTTAACGAGCGGCTGGGCCGGCTCGTAATCGATGGTAATTTTCGGCCGCTCAATCATCTTGAGTGATACTTTGTTTTAACGAGCTTCTGGACCCGGCTATGATTTAGCCTCTCAATCATCATAAGCTATTATGATTTTTACTCACGTTTTAGTTTTCTATTTTATTATCCATTTGAAACGCTTGAAGTTCTAATCAGAGGAAACTCTTATCAGTACCGCGCAGGCGTGAAACTGCTGCGACACATGCATTCACTCATTCGCGTCTCACCATGGAGCATCTGCACTACAGCCACTGCGAGGCCTGCGGCAAGCTGACGTCGTGTAATATGTTGTGGCTTACCCCAGAAGGGGTAGGCTACGACATATGTTGTAAGTGTGAGGAGCTGTCCCCGGAGGAGTGGGGAAACCATCCACCTATCGAGTCCTGTGAGCACGACGCTGTTCAGTAAGTAATTGTATTAATTATTGTTCTTATTTTTGAACAGGGTAGCAAGCGTTAGACAGTGGTGGAAACTTGTTTTCAAAAACGGGTCTAGCATTGCTTGCTACACTAGTCATCCGCGCTATCACAGGAAGTGATAGCGATTAGGGCGCGAGTCACACACGCCACTTCAGTTACAGTCATGGAGCCGGTGTGTACGGAATTCGAAGTGTTGAGTACATTCTTGTGTCCCTTGTACGGGGAATATTGTGTGCCGGGACACCATGTGGAGCTCTCTCCACACCTGCAAGTGAGCTACCATTATTGTTTGGTACCTTATCTCCGCGGTAGTATAAAGTACATTTGGACGCTGCGGTACACTTGCGGCGTATGTGGTGTTACACTGACTTACAGCTGGACGGAGGGCTTTCGATAAGGTATGTTATTTCTAGTGAGGTTTTTTCGTGTCCTTTTTTAGCAATACATTTCTATGAGTACGTGTTTATGACCCATATTTCCACACCACCCAGGGGGTAGGGTCTCGGCGCGTTTTTTATTAAAGTGAGTATCCCCAGTAGGCCTATTCTCACTGTTTTTAACCACTGCCCCAACCAACGCAGTGATTCGTGGCAGCCACTCCATTACAAAAATGCTGCCTCCGATAAATATTTTTTGTTCTCTGTTTCTAGGCTATTTACTAAGACTGTGTCCGTTCAGTTTAGCCTAGAAAATAGACAGGGAATTTTACTTTTATATTTTTTTATTTGGTTTTTATTTTTATTTTTTTTTGTTGCGCCTTTTAATTCGCATTTCCCTGACAGTCGGAGGATTACAACAAACGGTTTCACGGTTTTTTAGGCCAACCTCCCCACACCCCTGGACTTACAAAGGGTTTAGCCTTGCCTGCTGGGTGAGCGACTGCCGGGCCTTATTTTTATTAGGCCCCACTCGAAAATATTTTTCGAGCGTAGTACTGTGCGGACCTCAAGGCGCAAGTTTCGTTTTTATTTTTATGTATAATGCAGGCTACTGTAAAATCATCATCATCTATATACAAACCTTCATTTATTTCTTTAACATTAGAATGAAACGTCCGAAGGAATTGAGCCTTCTCCAGGCCTTTTGTGTGTATGGCCTCGAAGGGTTTACACAGTGAGCGTAAAAGCTCTTCGCTGTAATGTACCTCACCTTCATCCCACTTTATATGGTGAAAGTGACGAGTGAGCCAGCGGGCTGTTCTTTTCATCTTGCTATTCAAAAAATTAAAACAGTAAGGAGGTCGGAATACCAGCTGAGTTCTGTAAGACTTTCCGACTATAGCAAACTCCTTTACAATAAATTTATTATTATTGTCTTTGAACCCGTGAAACTCGACTACAGCTTCCATAATGAGACTTCGCTAAAAAGACGGTCAGCTACTTGAGGTGGTAATTGTTCTGTACAAGCTTCAGCGCCCGATAAAACCTGATCAATAAAAACTTTAATAATATCCTCCAAATAAAACAATTCTAATAGAGAGCGACCGATCAAAGGAATGTTAATTACAAGCTGATTCCACTCGTGTCGATTGAGAGCCAAGGAGTGTTCTCCGTCAGAGACACAAGCGTACTGCTGACCAAAAATACTGTTAACTTTAATATCAGCTCCCGTATCGGTCTTTACAAAGCATTGATACTTGCCTTCAAAAGCTAAAGTAATTTCATTGAACCTGTCAACCAGCTGACAGTAAGAATCGTAAGACCAAAACACAACACCTTTCCTCCCCTTAATTAATACTCCGAGGCTGTTGTCCCTGTTTTTAAAAATACCCGATACTACGCACTTGGTGAGTTCAGGGTCCAAGAAGTGGACTGACTTTAGAAATACTCCGGTCATTAAATTTATAGGCTCTTTCCCCTTAGGGATGGGTATAGCTCCCGTACTCACCTCCGTCTCGGCCGATGGCATCTCTGCTACTAATCGGTACGCCCCGTTAATAAACGTCCACACCCAACCTCATCTACCCCCTCCCCTCCCCCCACCTTCTCTGTCCCCACCGTCTCTGCGTGATTCACTGTTGTCAAAATCTGTACGCCATTTAACTATAATGCTATCGATCCCACGCATTAATTTAAACTCCTTTTCAACACTAGCAAACTTGTAACTGTCTACGTAATCTGTTTTCATCAAAACCTTCTTGTAGTAATATTCAATTTAAATCCAACCGTAGTAACCCATGTTTACTCACTGACTGTTCACCTCAGACTAACAAAATCTCTTAACCCACAACATCTATACCCTCCTCATCATCATCACTGCTAAAGTCTCCATCGTCTCTGAGTTTAACAACTACGGTGGTGGTACCCTCAGGAATATCAGATATTTCCTTCTCGCAGTATATCTTGTAACAATCCATTTTTGCTGTACCTATTAAAACATTATCGGAGTTATAAAACTGAATAATAACCCACTCGCCCATGTTTACTCGCTGAGTGCTAGCAGGAGACTAAAGTATTAACACTCTGAAAATTAGATGTATCTGTTACCCCTTCCCCACCCTGCCCCAAGGGGGCGATTAGCCCCCATGTACATACATTCCAAGTGTTGGACCGGGCTACACGCCGAGTCCACTGGTTTTGAAGTACAACGGATATTTTGTCATCGGTACATTTGATACGTCTCAAAAACCTGGCCCTATCCCTTGCTAACTGTTCCCAATCTGATTTTCTATCTTCAGCGGGCAAACTGTATATTTTTGTAACTACCGGGCTGGAGAAACTAACCCGAGATTTTCCTGACATCTCCCGTGATCGGTGTGTATGTGTAGTGACAGTCGTGAATTATGAGACAGTACGCCCAAGTATTAGCCGGGATTGCTGTTTTAGTTTGAATCTCAAGCCTTACATCTACGGGACCGGTCTTAATAGTATCGTCCTGTTTTGAACAGTCAATTACATACAGAGGACACTTTGTTTTAAAATCATCAAAGTTTAATATCGGTGAGCCGATTCTACCGTAATAAGAGTTTTGAAAGTTCGCATACATATCATAAAACAGGCAAGTGTTCCCGCGAAGGTTGTCATACGGGTAGAAATTTGAGTTTAAATACAGTTTAACATCAAGCAAATCACTGGCGTCGAACCGTGACATGTCCTTTGTTAAGTCATTCTTTCTGCCTGTCTGAAAGGCTAGAACAATATACCGAGGTTTTTCTGTTTGGTTAGATGTTTTAAGTGTCCAAGATAACGTGTCTGTACTCGGCAGGTTCGGGTATTCAATCATTTCCCATTGACGGAAGGGAACATGTATTGCGGGGTCTTTCTCAATAAACTTGTACAATTTTAACTTCTGAGCGTCGTTCACTGTAACGTGAGGTATTCGCCAGTAGATTTTGTCAATTGTTAATGTTAAAGTCCCGGCCTCCATCAATTTTACAGCGTTTGTATCTGTAGCCGAACGTAAGAGTATCAGTTCCTGTTTAACATTTACCAGCACTCGTCTGTAGTCTTCAGCGAAACCTAGCAAGAGTTTTAGAGGGATTGAATATACAAAATCTGTCACTTTTTCAGTACTACCAGGACCGTTCCAACAGGCATTCTTTAAAGTATTTTTCTCCTCCTCGCGAATAGATAGAATATGTTTTAAAGTAGTAGTTATACCGACATTTTTTGTCCTGTCAATTTCCTTGCCACAAATCTCGTAGCGGATTTCTTCAAACAAGAAAGATATAGCATTATTAATAAAGGAAACATCCTGAGGAGTCCCGTCGGCCTTTGTAGCGTTGGTCTTGCCGTGTATCACAATAAAACTTTCAAAAGGCGCGGTTATTATGTCCTGCTGTAATATCGGTATTCTTATTTCATCGTTATTATTGTAAGTTGTACTTGCATACGGCTGATGTGAGTGCAACTCCATCCCTGTTATCAAGTCAGCATACTCTGCCTGGTTGTCTATCGCTAATAGCGCCATTCTTTATTACTTTAAAACCGAGAGAGCGAAGAAACGTTATGCTTTTACAAGTTAACTCCTTGGCTTTCTGATTACTACTGACTTGTTGCCCTCCTGGTATATGCCTAAATAGTAGCCCCATTACTGCGTCTAAGATTTAGTCTAACAGAAATTCTTTCTCCGCGAAAGTTAACAAGATTACCGTCCTGGTCTTTTAGAGACACTGTCAAGTTGTTGATCCTCTGGCTGATCACAGGTAAATAAATTACATTCCTCGGTAATTCCATTATTTTATAGCCCGGTGGTTCAGCCGGGTAGAACTCGTGTATGACATGGCCCTCAACCCCATTCAAGTATGACCCGCGTGTGACATTACATTCCACCCTTATGGAGTTAACTTTTATTATATCTACAGGCAGTTCCGATACATGTTCATCTTTAGCCCCGTATATTTGTTTTTTGTAGCCCAAGAGTGTTCCCAATGAATGTTCTTTAGTAAAGTCAATTTTCTCAGAACAACATATCGTAGCTTTTAATGTGTTATTATTAGGTTTCAAAGTAAATTGTACTTCTTTTGGTAGTTGCGACTGTATATACTTTTCAATGTCCTCAATTTCGTAAGACCCTTCAGGGATCGTAATACTTTTATCATCACCGTAGTAAAACGTATCATTTATGTTTTTTTCAATGTTCGGTATAGAGTTATAAGTGGTCAGTTCAATTAAACCAAGTTCCCATGTACCCTCGCTAACATCAATAGGAAACGCTAGCTCGTGGGATAGAACACTAGTTACCCCTGTTAGACAGAACATTACTACAGAGAAACTTTAAACACAAATGTCCACAAACAACTGAGTCAAAATTCTGTTGTCTCTCGTAGTTATAGTACATCTCACATTCACCCAAGTACTTAGAAATTTCCGGTGGTGGTCTTAGGTTTCCAAAACTGTCATAATAATAGGCCTTTTTATCAATCTTCCTGTAACATACCCAGTGCGTGCCTGGACCGGTTGTACTGTCCAAGTTAACTATAGCAGATTCACATTTTCTCGGGGTTTTCGGTAGACTGTTCCTCATATAAACCCCTCTGAAATTAGGAATTTTCAATAACCTCGCGTATTTGATCAAATCGTAATTTGTAAGTGGCTTTATTGGTATTGAGATGCTTTTTTTTTCTTGCGGCCTCCCCTTTTCTTTCTTTTACAGCCTGCGCCTTCCTTTCTATAGGGCCTAAGATACAACCCTCTACCCTTCGGGCGTTTAGCAGGGCGTTTCTTCTTACGGCCTCCTCCCAATTTTGTTTTTGCTTTCATGGCTGTTGTGACTGCCCAAGCAGCGGCTTTCTCACCAACACTGGCGTTACTAGACTTGAATCTCTGCCAAGCGCGTTCCGCCAACTCTTTGTCAGCTTGCCTTCGCCGCTCGCTGTCGGAATACCGGGAGTATGCTATGTCGTGGACCTTACAGGCCGCGTCTAGCCCGTTTATTCCTTTGTCACCTCTAGCCAATCTCTCTTTTAACTTCGTGCCAGGTCCGCAGTACTGATAACCAGGAATAATGCAGTTCAACAGGTAGTAAATCTATAGCTTTGTTCAGCACCGATGAAACAATACCTCCACCTCGTACAAGCGCTAGCTTGCGTCTGAGAGGTTTCCTTCTAGTCTTTGCCATTTTATTGTAAGTATTTAATCACCTCGTACAGTCTATTCAGTAGAGTCTCACGTATACACGGAATTTTCAAAACTTCAAAAATGTCAGGCACCGTACGAGACACAGCGTTTGTGAACTCGTTGTACTCCAACACACCACTGTCAGTTGCAATATAAATCATGCCATTTATATATCTAAATGCACCGCGACTGTGAGCAGGAACCCCGTACAGTGTAGACGAAACCATTCCCATAAAAGTGCCAGTAAAGTCGCACTCGTTAATTTCAATCAGATACCAGCCATTAATAACCATGTAACTCTTCCCCGTGTTAGTGGCAAAGCCCGAATTAACTTTATATACCTGTCTACCGGCTATGGTGTCAGTACTACTCTTTGTTACCAAAGACAGTGAAGGGTATCTAAATAAGTATACATCATTGCCAACAAAAAGGGCAATTTCCCTGTTAGGCCTCTGGTAGATGGCAGATATTTCAGTAAAGTTTCGCGGTAAAAAGTTAAGCCAGTGAGAGATTCTTCTTGGCCTTGTTAAATCCTCAGGAGTCCTGTCTGCAGGGTCCAAACTTATAATCCATACGTAGTCTCTAAAGAAAGCAAATATCCTCTTGTTTACAATAACGTACTTATCAATTTGACCTTTTAACTCGCATATATCGCGTTTTTCAGTTATCTCGGGTGGTGTCTCAGGTGTTGTACTGCTTGGTGTGGTAGCGGTTGTTGTTGTAGTTGTTGTCATGGTAGTGGGTGGTGTATAGTTTGGAATGGTTGCAAATGTCTTAGTGGGCCTGCCGTATAGAAACTCCATAGCGCGTTGGTCATCTTTGCTTAGCTCGTATTCGTTCATGTCCACAATCCCCATTGGACTCCTATGGAAAGGGAACATTACTGATTTATCGTCGCCTGAATGGTCCAGGCCTAGGGCGTGACCAATTTCATGTACTTATGTTTGAAAAAATGAAATGTTTCCATATCGTGGTAAATTCATAGTGAAATCCCAGTTTTCTTCCGAATCAAAGTGTATGTCCGTTTGGTTATACCCCATATGGGGTAAATAGGCGTGAGCTAGGAGGTAGCCGGGGCCATCAAAGTCATATGGACAAGTCTCCCGTCTAGAGTAAAATATATGCTGTCTATTAGTTGAGAAGGATATAATTATAGTGGGGTTATTTATATCTTTTTTAAAAGTTAAGTTTGCATGTTTGGCCCATACATCGAAAGCTTTTTGAATTAAGTTGGGGTACTGTGGTGTTCCGTATTGGTACCAAGTTATTACTGATTTATTCCACTTTCTATTGGGTAGAGCTGAGAAGGGTAATATATTGTCTTTATAGCCACACCGAGGAGTGCTCATAAGCGCTAAGGTATCATTGTCAAAAAACCCCGTGGGCTCAAGACGAAAATTCTCTTGAAATTGTTTTACTGCAGAAGTAATGTCCTCTGTAAAAGCGTTTTTTTCCAGATAGCCGTAATATGTAAGATACTCTATTGACTTGTTGCACGAGGCAAGAGGTAGCATAAACAGTAAGAGAACCAACATCCTCGATGGTTCGGTGTAGACTAATCGGTATTTCCCGGTTTAAGTGACATTATATATTCAGCTTCTGTCCTGAGGAGACCGGGGAAAGGAAAAGTATCATCAAATATCCCCGTTGGCTCAAGACGAAAATTCTCTTTAATTTGTTTCAACCACTCAGTCCCTCTCCAGTCATAAAGAGGTCATAAGCATCAGGCGGAAGAGGTTTGACGTCTTCTTTAGGCTCTTCACCACCTTCTAACCCGTCAGCAAACAAATCTTCCCAGTTTAAGTAATCGTTTTCACCCGGTGTGGGTAGAATGGCAGACCTCCCAGTGTGTTTTCTGTTAATATAATTAAAGACCATGGTACCAAATTTCCTCAACTGTTTCTCGTGAAAATCTTTATTACTAGTTATTAGACCTTCGCATTTTGACAGTCTGGTCTTGAGACCGGTTAAGTCAAACTGTTGATTAGCGAGGTTAGTGGTTATAGGCAATATCTCTTTTTCCACGTACGACTTGGTAACTGCATCGCTGGGGTCTGTTGGTAGAGCTAAATTAGTTATTCGTTTATTATTAGCGTCATAATTATCGTTGGAGATAGTCATACTCAGTTTTTTTAGTGTGCCCAAGTTAACTGCGTCCAAGAAATCTACAGGGTCAGCTACACTCCATAATCTTCTGTTTTGCATATTGAACCTCTGAAAGTCAGAAGGTATAGATTTATGGTCAACATAATTCTTTGTAGCAGCGTCAAGTGGCTGTACCGGTGTAGCCAATTTACATAACCGTTTATTTTGCATATCATAGTCACCTTGGGGCGTTAAATTGAAACCCTCTCCCTTGGGGCCCTTGACGGCCTCACCTCGGGATTTCCGGCTACTACGTCCGAACTTGTCAATGGTCATTTTAATAATGCTTTAAATCTACTGTTGCCAGCTCCTTTTATGTAGCCGGCCTCCCTTAGTTCCTCCACGATACTTAGTATTTCATTGCCATGGACTCTGTTTCCAGTCTCTGTTGACATGGCTATGTGTCGTAATCTATCCACCAATTCATTGGCGTCATCCCAGTGTATAATATCACGGGATCTTGCATTCTTCCACGCTAGACCTTTGCCCACTCTGGCCGGGAACAAATCTTTTATAATTCTTCTGTACTTTAGATTGTTGTCCCTTCTAATTTGATTTTGGAATTTGTATCCTTTCTTGTGAGCGTTGGTGGCGATAATAATACTCTTATAGGTCTTAAGATCGTCTTCATCGTATATATCTTCGTCAGGGGTTCTTTTAAATATGAGCTCATACAAACCTTCGGTAGGTCTATATCTTGTGTTGTTTATTAGAATAGTTCCATCGTTGTCAAAGTCTAACACCTTATCTCCCATCATTAAAGTACTGCCTTCGTATCTAGGGCCGTAGTCATGATCAATAACTCGGACCTTACCGCTAGCATCTTTAAAAGTAGTGTCATATATCTCACCGTAATGGGGTTATTAAACTGACTTTCAATATATTGGGACGCTGTTTCCAGTCCCGAAGGGGTCGATACAATTTGCTTTAACCCGCTGGTTTCAGGTGTAGATACACTCTGTGGAATAAATTCAGCTATTTCTCCTTCATCATCTGTAGTATCGTATTCCATTGGCTCTTCTTTAAAGGTTTCGGGTTCAGTTTTTATGTCGGCTGTGTTTGTTGTCGTTTTTCTAAGTTCTTGAATAATTGGTTTATACTGCTTCTCAAGCAAAATATCACTTTCCTCGGATCCTTCCTTAAACATTTTATATTTCCGTTTAATAGCATTACGCAGCTCTATGAGCCGGTTTGTCAGTTGCTGTTTACTGCTCCGCTTCATAGTCATAAATGATAGATTTCAACCAGCGCATCTAGATTTAAGGCATTTCGACTTGCCTGAAAAACAAGGCACGCCTCTTATGCCTCCGTATGAACTCGATAATATCCAACAGTGAAACACCAGCGCTAAAGTCCATACCTCTGTAGTACCTCTGTTCTCTAGCATCGAACCGTTGAATCACATAACGACCGGTAAAACTCCTGAATACAAAAGTACGTTTCCACCCGTCTCTCCATTGAGGTATTTCTGCTACGGTGTATTTATCACTTTCAATTGTGTTTTGCATGAATCGTCTGAGTAACGCCATAGGCCTAGGCTCGTTGAGGTGTTGCAGTAAATAAGAATTTAAAAGCCAGAATTCGCTCGGGTTCGCGCCTGTGAACGCTCTCCACTGGTCAAATAGCACTCTGTTTGTTACACTGTACACGCCATTGTTTAGACTTATACCGAATCTCTCGCACTGTACTGGTAGTGTGGGCAGGGCCAGTTTGAGAAACTCTGTAGTATACAACCCCTGGCATAGGTTATTAACACCGTTAAACGGTTTATTCCTGTTGCATCTAGGGACACTAGGAGGTACGTTCGTGTATCCGATATTATAACTAATATCGATGTGACATTTTAAGCTTGAAGCTTTTTTATAGACTGTCATTGGTGATCTTATAGGAATACTGCGTTCTGTCAGAAGTATACACCGTGAAGCAAATGGTATCTTACATCCGTATTGCAGCATTTCATTACAGATTTGTGTAAAATTAACACTTCCGTGCAAGTTCCGTAAAGGCAAAACTTGCCCAAAGAACTCGGGGAACGGCCGGAATCTAGATATCATATTTTGTGGGTCTCGCACGGTACAGTTGTACATATCTTCGTGATATATTACAAGTTGCAAAGGAACGTTTTTTTCTTCGCATTTGTTCATAAAACTAAGCCAAGTATCTCGGTTATAGGTTCTCTCACTCGCAGATATAATTAATAAAACTACAGGAGGTATCACAGCGGATCTTTTTAGTTTTTTATGTCTCCAGCATCTTTTGTTAAGCTGGTACCCATGAGGGGGTTTCTTACTGCAGTAGTTTCCACAGAATTTCTTCTTGTCCTTGTAATAAAAAGAGCACAAGTTTGACTTGGCATTATGGAGTTTAGCGTTAAAGCCTCTTAAATCGTTGTACGTGTAGATGCGTACCATTACACTTCTGTTATAAAACTGTCCATCCCTACTCTGTACCTTCCCTTATAAGGGTCTAGAGTCTTGTCAATCACAAGGAATCCAAAGTTATCTCGCCACGCCCGAGCGCACAACTCTTTAAATTTGTCAAAGGACATGTCGGTAGTGACATGATCGTTGTACACATGTCTTAGGTTCCTTTCGTCTTGTTTGAATAAAATAACAAAGTTACAGTTGTCCCTCACCAGCTGTTTGGGTATAGCGCTGTATGTCTGTCCTAAATAAAATGTATCTATATTTTTATGTCTACCTATAGTGAAATAACTGCGTATATGGTCATGTTTTTCACAGGAAATATCGTCAAAGATCATTATAGAGTTTGGTTTAGCTTCGTTTGGATGTACAACTAGACTATTGTCATTATACGCGAAATAACCAACCTCCTTGGGCATTACCTTCTTTAGAAATTCGTACTTGGGCTGATAGAGGGACTTTGAAAAAACGTAGACATTTTCAAATCTTAAGCCGTTTGGGTCAAACAATAAATTGAATAAAACATTGGTCTTCCCAGAGGAACTTGGCCCGCATATTATACAGCGTATTGAATCAGGTAATAAAATACCGTGTTTATTCTTTTTAACCATGCCCGACCCGATATATTGGTCAAAGTTTTGAACGGGAAGCTCGACTTCCTGCTTCTCAACCCGCATCCTGACTGATTACTCACTACTGATTACAGATGATATATACTTCCCGGACGTGGTCTTGATAAGCACATACCGAGCGGATGAAGCGGTCAATCGTTATCACACCAAGTCCTTGGAGTCAATCCAACTGTCATGGCTGCTATCATATCCCTTCCAGCGTAAAAATAGTCTGTCTCCTTTCCTTTTTAAAACTCTTTCAACTAAATAAATGTCACCGGTTTTTGACTTGCTAATTTCTTCTGCATAAAACCCGCCTTTTAATATTTCCCCTCTGTTGTCTTGTAATATGTATGTTACTGGTCTTGTTGGTTTAATCGCGTATACTGTAAACGTCTCATTTGTCCAATTTGGCAAATAGCCTTTTTTAAACACTCTTTTAGCTTTACTGATTCTAACACTGTCACCTAATTTTAATTTTTGTTTAAGGATTTTATGTTTGGGTTTTTTAACTTTATTTATTTTATTTAGAATGTCTTTGACATGTTTCTGTCTTACATCCTTGGGTTTCATACCTATAGTTCTGTGCTTTGTGTTGTTGTAAGATTTTATGATTTCTGGCAATAGACTTACCCACTCATAACTACCTCTGGCAGTAAATAACTTGTACATTTTTGTCTTAATCGTTCTGTTCAGTCTTTCTACTATACTAGCCTTAAGTTCGGAAAATGTATGGTAATGGTTGATTTTGTATTTCTTCATTAACGCGTTTACATGTTTATTGAAAAAGTCGGTACCCTGGTCTGTGTGAAAGTTTTTCATTTTATATTTAGCTAAGATAGGAGCGAGTGCCTTTGCCACTTCTGGCCCTGACTTGTCTTTTAGAGGTACGGCAAAAGCTAGTTTTGACAAACAGTTAATCATGGTAAGAATATATTTGTAGCCTTTGTTAGTTTTCGCATAAGGCTTCATTTCAACGAGATCAGCCTGATAAAGGTCCCTTAAACCCTTAAGGGTGACTTTACGCCTGGAATAGTTTCTCCTGGCAGGTCTGTGCAGCTCCTCAGCTATAGCTGTCTTACCGTCCATTTTACTAATGATAACTTTATTCTGAGGACACTAGTTTTATACTAACATCGGTGATTCTCATTATATAGATAAATATTAAGCTCGTAACAAATATAGCAAAGACAAATAATTTGTCCGCTAAAGAGCTTATCAGGCACCACGCCATATTCGTTATCAAAACCTCAGCGTCCTGTTTGATAACCCTCACCGCAGTAACGCTCGGTCAGTACTGGTCGAGATGTCCTGCATACTGCTGTGCTTTGGCTACGCTGTGTCCTGCACCAGGGTACCTCGGGCCCCACCTACCCCGACGGTCACTTATCGTCGTGAGGAGGAGCCCCTGTACGAGGAGGTCAAACCTGTGTCGTCGCAGCCGCCTCAGCGACCACCTTTCCCACCACCGCTACCGCCTAGAAACCCTGTGTACGCTGTGATGAACCCCGTATACTCGGAATAAGTAAGTATCTGTTTGCTTGAGTGGGGTTTGAGACCACCCGTGCATGTGCACCCAGGTTAAACATTATTCCGTGCGTGAGCCAATCCAGATTACCTGGTTGTAGCCCAGAACGAACTAATGTCCTCTCCCTTTTTGGCAAACAAAGGATAGAGTATTTTTTTAAAATATAAACCATGTCATAATAATAGGCCTTTTTATCAATCTTCCTGTAACATACCCAGTGCGTGCCTGGACCGGTTGTACTGTCCAAGTTAACTATAGCAGATTCACATTTTCTCGGGGTTTTCGGTAGACTGTTCCTCATATAAACCCCTCTGAAATTAGGAATTTTCAATAACCTCGCGTATTTGATCAAATCGTAATTTGTAAGTGGCTTTATTGGTATTGAGATGCTTTTTTTTTCTTGCGGCCTCCCCTTTTCTTTCTTTTACAGCCTGCGCCTTCCTTTCTATAGGGCCTAAGATACAACCCTCTACCCTTCGGGCGTTTAGCAGGGCGTTTCTTCTTACGGCCTCCTCCCAATTTTGTTTTTGCTTTCATGGCTGTTGTGACTGCCCAAGCAGCGGCTTTCTCACCAACACTGGCGTTACTAGACTTGAATCTCTGCCAAGCGCGTTCCGCCAACTCTTTGTCAGCTTGCCTTCGCCGCTCGCTGTCGGAATACCGGGAGTATGCTATGTCGTGGACCTTACAGGCCGCGTCTAGCCCGTTTATTCCTTTGTCACCTCTAGCCAATCTCTCTTTTAACTTCGTGCCAGGTCCGCAGTACTGATAACCAGGAATAATGCAGTTCAACAGGTAGTAAATCTATAGCTTTGTTCAGCACCGATGAAACAATACCTCCACCTCGTACAAGCGCTAGCTTGCGTCTGAGAGGTTTCCTTCTAGTCTTTGCCATTTTATTGTAAGTATTTAATCACCTCGTACAGTCTATTCAGTAGAGTCTCACGTATACACGGAATTTTCAAAACTTCAAAAATGTCAGGCACCGTACGAGACACAGCGTTTGTGAACTCGTTGTACTCCAACACACCACTGTCAGTTGCAATATAAATCATGCCATTTATATATCTAAATGCACCGCGACTGTGAGCAGGAACCCCGTACAGTGTAGACGAAACCATTCCCATAAAAGTGCCAGTAAAGTCGCACTCGTTAATTTCAATCAGATACCAGCCATTAATAACCATGTAACTCTTCCCCGTGTTAGTGGCAAAGCCCGAATTAACTTTATATACCTGTCTACCGGCTATGGTGTCAGTACTACTCTTTGTTACCAAAGACAGTGAAGGGTATCTAAATAAGTATACATCATTGCCAACAAAAAGGGCAATTTCCCTGTTAGGCCTCTGGTAGATGGCAGATATTTCAGTAAAGTTTCGCGGTAAAAAGTTAAGCCAGTGAGAGATTCTTCTTGGCCTTGTTAAATCCTCAGGAGTCCTGTCTGCAGGGTCCAAACTTATAATCCATACGTAGTCTCTAAAGAAAGCAAATATCCTCTTGTTTACAATAACGTACTTATCAATTTGACCTTTTAACTCGCATATATCGCGTTTTTCAGTTATCTCGGGTGGTGTCTCAGGTGTTGTACTGCTTGGTGTGGTAGCGGTTGTTGTTGTAGTTGTTGTCATGGTAGTGGGTGGTGTATAGTTTGGAATGGTTGCAAATGTCTTAGTGGGCCTGCCGTATAGAAACTCCATAGCGCGTTGGTCATCTTTGCTTAGCTCGTATTCGTTCATGTCCACAATCCCCATTGGACTCCTATGGAAAGGGAACATTACTGATTTATCGTCGCCTGAATGGTCCAGGCCTAGGGCGTGACCAATTTCATGTACTTATGTTTGAAAAAATGAAATGTTTCCATATCGTGGTAAATTCATAGTGAAATCCCAGTTTTCTTCCGAATCAAAGTGTATGTCCGTTTGGTTATACCCCATATGGGGTAAATAGGCGTGAGCTAGGAGGTAGCCGGGGCCATCAAAGTCATATGGACAAGTCTCCCGTCTAGAGTAAAATATATGCTGTCTATTAGTTGAGAAGGATATAATTATAGTGGGGTTATTTATATCTTTTTTAAAAGTTAAGTTTGCATGTTTGGCCCATACATCGAAAGCTTTTTGAATTAAGTTGGGGTACTGTGGTGTTCCGTATTGGTACCAAGTTATTACTGATTTATTCCACTTTCTATTGGGTAGAGCTGAGAAGGGTAATATATTGTCTTTATAGCCACACCGAGGAGTGCTCATAAGCGCTAAGGTATCATTGTCAAAAAACCCCGTGGGCTCAAGACGAAAATTCTCTTGAAATTGTTTTACTGCAGAAGTAATGTCCTCTGTAAAAGCGTTTTTTTCCAGATAGCCGTAATATGTAAGATACTCTATTGACTTGTTGCACGAGGCAAGAGGTAGCATAAACAGTAAGAGAACCAACATCCTCGATGGTTCGGTGTAGACTAATCGGTATTTCCCGGTTTAAGTGACATTATATATTCAGCTTCTGTCCTGAGGAGACCGGGGAAAGGAAAAGTATCATCAAATATCCCCGTTGGCTCAAGACGAAAATTCTCTTTAATTTGTTTCAACCACTCAGTCCCTCTCCAGTCATAAAGAGGTCATAAGCATCAGGCGGAAGAGGTTTGACGTCTTCTTTAGGCTCTTCACCACCTTCTAACCCGTCAGCAAACAAATCTTCCCAGTTTAAGTAATCGTTTTCACCCGGTGTGGGTAGAATGGCAGACCTCCCAGTGTGTTTTCTGTTAATATAATTAAAGACCATGGTACCAAATTTCCTCAACTGTTTCTCGTGAAAATCTTTATTACTAGTTATTAGACCTTCGCATTTTGACAGTCTGGTCTTGAGACCGGTTAAGTCAAACTGTTGATTAGCGAGGTTAGTGGTTATAGGCAATATCTCTTTTTCCACGTACGACTTGGTAACTGCATCGCTGGGGTCTGTTGGTAGAGCTAAATTAGTTATTCGTTTATTATTAGCGTCATAATTATCGTTGGAGATAGTCATACTCAGTTTTTTTAGTGTGCCCAAGTTAACTGCGTCCAAGAAATCTACAGGGTCAGCTACACTCCATAATCTTCTGTTTTGCATATTGAACCTCTGAAAGTCAGAAGGTATAGATTTATGGTCAACATAATTCTTTGTAGCAGCGTCAAGTGGCTGTACCGGTGTAGCCAATTTACATAACCGTTTATTTTGCATATCATAGTCACCTTGGGGCGTTAAATTGAAACCCTCTCCCTTGGGGCCCTTGACGGCCTCACCTCGGGATTTCCGGCTACTACGTCCGAACTTGTCAATGGTCATTTTAATAATGCTTTAAATCTACTGTTGCCAGCTCCTTTTATGTAGCCGGCCTCCCTTAGTTCCTCCACGATACTTAGTATTTCATTGCCATGGACTCTGTTTCCAGTCTCTGTTGACATGGCTATGTGTCGTAATCTATCCACCAATTCATTGGCGTCATCCCAGTGTATAATATCACGGGATCTTGCATTCTTCCACGCTAGACCTTTGCCCACTCTGGCCGGGAACAAATCTTTTATAATTCTTCTGTACTTTAGATTGTTGTCCCTTCTAATTTGATTTTGGAATTTGTATCCTTTCTTGTGAGCGTTGGTGGCGATAATAATACTCTTATAGGTCTTAAGATCGTCTTCATCGTATATATCTTCGTCAGGGGTTCTTTTAAATATGAGCTCATACAAACCTTCGGTAGGTCTATATCTTGTGTTGTTTATTAGAATAGTTCCATCGTTGTCAAAGTCTAACACCTTATCTCCCATCATTAAAGTACTGCCTTCGTATCTAGGGCCGTAGTCATGATCAATAACTCGGACCTTACCGCTAGCATCTTTAAAAGTAGTGTCATATATCTCACCGTAATGGGGTTATTAAACTGACTTTCAATATATTGGGACGCTGTTTCCAGTCCCGAAGGGGTCGATACAATTTGCTTTAACCCGCTGGTTTCAGGTGTAGATACACTCTGTGGAATAAATTCAGCTATTTCTCCTTCATCATCTGTAGTATCGTATTCCATTGGCTCTTCTTTAAAGGTTTCGGGTTCAGTTTTTATGTCGGCTGTGTTTGTTGTCGTTTTTCTAAGTTCTTGAATAATTGGTTTATACTGCTTCTCAAGCAAAATATCACTTTCCTCGGATCCTTCCTTAAACATTTTATATTTCCGTTTAATAGCATTACGCAGCTCTATGAGCCGGTTTGTCAGTTGCTGTTTACTGCTCCGCTTCATAGTCATAAATGATAGATTTCAACCAGCGCATCTAGATTTAAGGCATTTCGACTTGCCTGAAAAACAAGGCACGCCTCTTATGCCTCCGTATGAACTCGATAATATCCAACAGTGAAACACCAGCGCTAAAGTCCATACCTCTGTAGTACCTCTGTTCTCTAGCATCGAACCGTTGAATCACATAACGACCGGTAAAACTCCTGAATACAAAAGTACGTTTCCACCCGTCTCTCCATTGAGGTATTTCTGCTACGGTGTATTTATCACTTTCAATTGTGTTTTGCATGAATCGTCTGAGTAACGCCATAGGCCTAGGCTCGTTGAGGTGTTGCAGTAAATAAGAATTTAAAAGCCAGAATTCGCTCGGGTTCGCGCCTGTGAACGCTCTCCACTGGTCAAATAGCACTCTGTTTGTTACACTGTACACGCCATTGTTTAGACTTATACCGAATCTCTCGCACTGTACTGGTAGTGTGGGCAGGGCCAGTTTGAGAAACTCTGTAGTATACAACCCCTGGCATAGGTTATTAACACCGTTAAACGGTTTATTCCTGTTGCATCTAGGGACACTAGGAGGTACGTTCGTGTATCCGATATTATAACTAATATCGATGTGACATTTTAAGCTTGAAGCTTTTTTATAGACTGTCATTGGTGATCTTATAGGAATACTGCGTTCTGTCAGAAGTATACACCGTGAAGCAAATGGGATCTTACATCCGTATTGCAGCATTTCATTACAGATTTGTGTAAAATTAACACTTCCGTGCAAGTTCCGTAAAGGCAAAACTTGCCCAAAGAACTCGGGGAACGGCCGGAATCTAGATATCATATTTTGTGGGTCTCGCACGGTACAGTTGTACATATCTTCGTGATATATTACAAGTTGCAAAGGAACGTTTTTTTCTTCGCATTTGTTCATAAAACTAAGCCAAGTATCTCGGTTATAGGTTCTCTCACTCGCAGATATAATTAATAAAACTACAGGAGGTATCACAGCGGATCTTTTTAGTTTTTTATGTCTCCAGCATCTTTTGTTAAGCTGGTACCCATGAGGGGGTTTCTTACTGCAGTAGTTTCCACAGAATTTCTTCTTGTCCTTGTAATAAAAAGAGCACAAGTTTGACTTGGCATTATGGAGTTTAGCGTTAAAGCCTCTTAAATCGTTGTACGTGTAGATGCGTACCATTACACTTCTGTTATAAAACTGTCCATCCCTACTCTGTACCTTCCCTTATAAGGGTCTAGAGTCTTGTCAATCACAAGGAATCCAAAGTTATCTCGCCACGCCCGAGCGCACAACTCTTTAAATTTGTCAAAGGACATGTCGGTAGTGACATGATCGTTGTACACATGTCTTAGGTTCCTTTCGTCTTGTTTGAATAAAATAACAAAGTTACAGTTGTCCCTCACCAGCTGTTTGGGTATAGCGCTGTATGTCTGTCCTAAATAAAATGTATCTATATTTTTATGTCTACCTATAGTGAAATAACTGCGTATATGGTCATGTTTTTCACAGGAAATATCGTCAAAGATCATTATAGAGTTTGGTTTAGCTTCGTTTGGATGTACAACTAGACTATTGTCATTATACGCGAAATAACCAACCTCCTTGGGCATTACCTTCTTTAGAAATTCGTACTTGGGCTGATAGAGGGACTTTGAAAAAACGTAGACATTTTCAAATCTTAAGCCGTTTGGGTCAAACAATAAATTGAATAAAACATTGGTCTTCCCAGAGGAACTTGGCCCGCATATTATACAGCGTATTGAATCAGGTAATAAAATACCGTGTTTATTCTTTTTAACCATGCCCGACCCGATATATTGGTCAAAGTTTTGAACGGGAAGCTCGACTTCCTGCTTCTCAACCCGCATCCTGACTGATTACTCACTACTGATTACAGATGATATATACTTCCCGGACGTGGTCTTGATAAGCACATACCGAGCGGATGAAGCGGTCAATCGTTATCACACCAAGTCCTTGGAGTCAATCCAACTGTCATGGCTGCTATCATATCCCTTCCAGCGTAAAAATAGTCTGTCTCCTTTCCTTTTTAAAACTCTTTCAACTAAATAAATGTCACCGGTTTTTGACTTGCTAATTTCTTCTGCATAAAACCCGCCTTTTAATATTTCCCCTCTGTTGTCTTGTAATATGTATGTTACTGGTCTTGTTGGTTTAATCGCGTATACTGTAAACGTCTCATTTGTCCAATTTGGCAAATAGCCTTTTTTAAACACTCTTTTAGCTTTACTGATTCTAACACTGTCACCTAATTTTAATTTTTGTTTAAGGATTTTATGTTTGGGTTTTTTAACTTTATTTATTTTATTTAGAATGTCTTTGACATGTTTCTGTCTTACATCCTTGGGTTTCATACCTATAGTTCTGTGCTTTGTGTTGTTGTAAGATTTTATGATTTCTGGCAATAGACTTACCCACTCATAACTACCTCTGGCAGTAAATAACTTGTACATTTTTGTCTTAATCGTTCTGTTCAGTCTTTCTACTATACTAGCCTTAAGTTCGGAAAATGTATGGTAATGGTTGATTTTGTATTTCTTCATTAACGCGTTTACATGTTTATTGAAAAAGTCGGTACCCTGGTCTGTGTGAAAGTTTTTCATTTTATATTTAGCTAAGATAGGAGCGAGTGCCTTTGCCACTTCTGGCCCTGACTTGTCTTTTAGAGGTACGGCAAAAGCTAGTTTTGACAAACAGTTAATCATGGTAAGAATATATTTGTAGCCTTTGTTAGTTTTCGCATAAGGCTTCATTTCAACGAGATCAGCCTGATAAAGGTCCCTTAAACCCTTAAGGGTGACTTTACGCCTGGAATAGTTTCTCCTGGCAGGTCTGTGCAGCTCCTCAGCTATAGCTGTCTTACCGTCCATTTTACTAATGATAACTTTATTCTGAGGACACTAGTTTTATACTAACATCGGTGATTCTCATTATATAGATAAATATTAAGCTCGTAACAAATATAGCAAAGACAAATAATTTGTCCGCTAAAGAGCTTATCAGGCACCACGCCATATTCGTTATCAAAACCTCAGCGTCCTGTTTGATAACCCTCACCGCAGTAACGCTCGGTCAGTACTGGTCGAGATGTCCTGCATACTGCTGTGCTTTGGCTACGCTGTGTCCTGCACCAGGGTACCTCGGGCCCCACCTACCCCGACGGTCACTTATCGTCGTGAGGAGGAGCCCCTGTACGAGGAGGTCAAACCTGTGTCGTCGCAGCCGCCTCAGCGACCACCTTTCCCACCACCGCTACCGCCTAGAAACCCTGTGTACGCTGTGATGAACCCCGTATACTCGGAATAAGTAAGTATCTGTTTGCTTGAGTGGGGTTTGAGACCACCCGTGCATGTGCACCCAGGTTAAACATTATTCCGTGCGTGAGCCAATCCAGATTACCTGGTTGTAGCCCAGAACGAACTAATGTCCTCTCCCTTTTTGGCAAACAAAGGATAGAGTATTTTTTTAAAATATAAACCATGGCTCCTCCACCGCCATGGCCCGTGGAGGCCTTCCAAAAGTAAACTAGCTGCCTCCCCCGTTTTTCTTTTTAATTTTACAAGTCCCCACCGTACGGACTGGTGCAAGGAGTAGTCTAGACTACTCAATTTACAAAGTCCTTCATTCACCCGAGGTCTGTAAGACCCCTCATTCATACATAGACCGTTCGAAGGAGTAGCCAGGGTGTTAGCCAAGCGGCTCAATCTACTAGACCCCCTTTCAGGTTTACGGGGCTTTTCGTCACCCGCGCCAGGGACCTTCATTCACACACACACACACACATACATACAGTGGGAACTTATGCATTGTCCAAGACATGCTCAACTATATTTACAAAATTGTGAGAAGTTAGGATGTTGTTGTATGCAGAGTCAAAGTGCATACCATAACTCTGCATTACTTATTTTGCTTTGTTAAGTACATTAATCCCATTAGGAACAGGAGACTTGATGAAACAAGGTACGAAACCTTCATTTTTGGCTTTAATGAGAGCTTCGTTAAATTTTCTTTTTTGTATGCGAATACATTTGTACTCGCAGACTCCGTACAGCTCCAGAAGTGTTTCTTTAATAAGGACACATAAAACATGTTTTAGTCCATCGTCGTCTGACATCACAGCAACCTTCGGTACCTGTTCAGTCAACAACTCATTCAGTGTCTGGTTTTCTTCACACATTATATCGTTTGCAGTTTTAAATTCTGAGTTAATTTGAGCTAGCTGTTGGTTAATTTCCAGTGATTTTGTAAGTGATTGTAACAACTCATTATTTTTTTGTTGGATTTTATACATTCCATACTTTCTAATGGAAGGCAGGACTTCTTCAAAAACCCAGTCTTGGAATTTCTCAGCAATGGGCAATTTGGATTTTAAAATTAGCGAATAAAGACCTGGCTCGCTAAGAAAGATTGTATGTTTCTCATTATGGGTTAGGGGGGGCGATTCGCCCCCTCGTACTTCCAGTAAATTTTTGCGGTGTTTTTCTCTTACATGGGTACGGATTGCGTGCTTTGTATCTTGATAGTTTAGGATTTGAGCAACATCTTATGCTTTGAACCAAGGATTATTTTCTCTGTCAAACAGGACAGCAATGGCCTGGTTATTAAATATATAAGAAGTTAAGTGAGACATTTTATATCAAGTATTGTGCAATAGAACAGATCAGAGCAACGTAAGGACACGTCTTACCTCGGCAGGAGCAGCGGCAAAAGTGACCGAGGTAGAGCGATCCGCGGAAGGGGAAAGTATGACTCATTACGGGTTAGGGGGTGCGTTTCGCCCCCCCCTTGCACTTCCGGTGTTGTTTTACTCAAGTCTTTGAATTTTGTAGCCGTAAGGCAGGGTGTCGTACTCTCCCTCAAACTTCCTCTTTGGTCCAGTAATTTTGAAAACTTTAGTTTCGCTTACAGTTACAATGTCGCGGTCTTTAGTCCTTCTGATTCTATTCTCTTCAATTTCTAGTATTTCAGCTTTTTCACTAAGGACCATCTTTTTCAGAGCTTCAAAGTTTAACGTTTCGGAAGTCTTCATATTGAGGGTGAGGCCCTTGATTTTACAAACGGTTTGTAGTTTTTGTTCTTTGGTTGACCAGACAAGGTACGCGTAAGTTTTTGGCCCCCCAGAAACGAATTCAACGATGAAAGATCCAGGCCCGTAATCACCTACCAATTCATCTGTCATTTCCCCGAGGTAATCTCCCGTAGGGACTCTATACAAACCTCCCCTGTAGAAATAGATACAGCTGTCCGTGTCATAGTAGAGGACCTGACCGCCCAAGGCCTCCAGATGTTCATAGAGTTTCAACCTAGCCTGAGCTGTAGTGTAGGCAGCGATCACTACATTGACATTTCTCAAGGGCTCACCGACTTCCTCCAGGTACTCCCAGCTAACTACCACCACTTCTTCATTAACAGTCTGGATTCTATTGACTTGTACGTCGGGACTTGTCAGCATTTCAAAGAGTGTTTTGGGATCTCTGACAATCATTGCCTTGGTTTGGTTCTCCCTCTGCCCAAACTTTCCCCAAAATGAATTTAACATTAATTTAGCCAATTGTCTTAAACCCCCATTCTTAACAATTTTGTCTTTCTCTAATCTGATTCCCTCATGAGTGAAGTAGTCCGCGATGTACTTGTCTTTGTCCTGTTCAGTCTCACACCAGCTAGGATAGCCTGAGGCTTCCTGCTTCATTTTCAAGAATTTATTGATAAAGTCAGTGAAAAGCCCCCCTTTCTCGTATGTTGCCATTTTATATTCCCACAGTTCGTAGATGTCGAGGACAACGTAGCCTTCCTCCACAGCCTTCCTCACCTCGTCCATAGTCCAAGTCCCTACCAACGCCCTTTCCTCACTCTCATGAAAACATCCCCCTTGGTTTTGAGTTTCCCCGCAAGTCCTACACAAGGCAAACATGAGTTTCTTGTTCATTTTGGCTGGGAGTACCGGGTGGTAGAGATCCCGAGGTGGCAGGACTTTACATTTCATCAAACCATCTACACCGAGCCCTCTCTGTCTGCACTCCCTGTCACCCACGTAAATCGTAGGATGACCAAGGGGGTACTTACCGTACTTACACACATACGGATAGAGAGAGCACACGTCCACATACTGGATTGTTTCTTCCCCTTCACATTTGTGGTAAGTCTTGGAGTTGCCTGTTCTGCCCCCAAAGAAAGCGTTTCTAGGATCTAGAGGAAGGGTGTTCAATATGGGGAGAGAGTCCAAGTGTGTGAGCTTTTGTACTTTCTTTACTTTTCGAAACTCACACTCCCACATCTCGACTACTTCGTAGTCATTAAACTTAGATATTTTGGACTTGGTTCTCTCGTATCTCAAGTGAAGTGAGTCCGAGGGATCCTCCTTCAGAGGAGCCTCTCGATTGTACGGGAAGCATTTGGGACAACCGTGCCAGTAGCACCCGTGAAACTCGTAGATGTTTTCCCCGTCAAACCCATCTACTTTTAGCCCGTTAATCTTTACTTCCTTACTCCGCCCCGCATGCTCGATCCTCACTTCACGCTTCTCTTCTTCCCAGCTGAGCCACTGAATGGCGATAGCTGATTGGTGATCCACTAAACGGTAGCCGTTCTTTGGGATGAGGCCGATCGTGTTTGGTTTAAAATGTTGCGGCGGAAGGCCAAGTTGCAGGCGCTAGCGATCGTTACAGCCTCTAGGAAAGGATCGACATTACACTCTTTGAGGAATATCGACCTGAACTTAAGACAGGCCTGAGCTAGGATCTCAGAGATGCAGTACTCTAAAATTTCCTTTTTAAAGTCAAAGACATAGTTTTCAGCCACTCTAGCATCGTACCATTCTTCAAAGGCCTTGTGGGACTTTTCAAACATTGATCCCGGGCAGTAGTACTGCTTGTCGGGCATAGGACCTACATAATCTTGGTTTGCCAGAGTGTTAAACAAGTGGGGAAAGTAGCCCTTCTTTCTCTCGGGAGGCAGATCGAAGGCGTTAGGGAGCGCAGCGAGGGCCATGGGGAAATAGTTGAGTGAGTCCACAAACCTCACGTTGTCCATTTCCATGAGAATAATTTTGGTTCCCCTCATGACCAGATCTGGTGTGAATTTAGTTTGTTCCAACACATACTTTAACAAAAACTGAAAATCAAAGCCTTGGCCGTTGTGGGCGATCACACAGACATTTTTGAACTGTTTCCTGACTTCCATGACATATTCCATGAAATCTTTAACCGGGTCAGAGTTGAAGACTCTCGTACGGTTTCTACATGTCATACAGAATCTAGACTCTATACAATTAAAGCAAAACTGCTGAGAAACGCACAAGTTTACTTTATGTAATTTTTGCTCGGGGTCAGAGGGGAGAGACTCGTCTTGGCGAGTCTCCAGATCAAAGAAAATGAATAGGTAGTCCTTGCGTTTAGGCTTACCCTCGTCTCGCTGCATGAAACATTTATGATTAGGATCTTGGAAGGAACCGCAAGGTTTGCAATAGACTTCACCGCACTTGTGGGGTGTGGATCTGTCTCTAATCCAAATTAATTTACCACAGTCAAGGCATTTTTTAACTTCTTTACATCTATCGACTTGGTGAGCAGTGAAACACCGCTGGTTTCTCAAAGTCATGTTACAGTTTGGACAAACTATTCCTCCATGCTCCTCTTTGCAGGGAGGTGAGATGGTCTGACACTGAGAACAGATGTTTGAACATCTGTGTTTAGCTTTGTGATCGTAAGGGACGTGGCACGCTTCGCAGAAATAAGCGCAGGCGAAAGCGGCAGTCAGACTAGTGATTACGTTATAGTGGCCGTTATGAAAGAGCAAGTTAATTTGAAATTTAGCATTTTCAACACGTCCCTCAAAATAAACATCCCGGCCTTTCCTATCGTAGTTGAACACGGTAATTTTGAAATCTTTCAGCAAGTCTTGAAACTTTCCAAGTTCAGGGATCCCAGCGCCATCCTCGGACATCTCCACCCTAGCCCGCCGAATAAGTTCCTGAGCCCTAACGGTTTGCCTTTTTTTATCATCCTGACGAATCGCTTTGTACTGAGGATCTTTTGTAGCATGGGCGATAGCCACCACCAAAGCTCTAGGGAGACACAAGTTATCTTTGTTGTTAATAACTATTATTCCCCTCCTCGCCTTACACTCCTCTTCAAAGTTGTTAAAGATACCGGGTCTTTTGCGAGTTCCAGAACCTACAGGGAGATTAACTCGGGTACATTCTACTTTGAAGGTGTCCGTGGACTTGATGGATTCAGAATTTGACTGTACTATTCCCCCAAAAATTTGCCAAAGGATGTCTTCCTCAATTTCACCAGCGGGCCGAAAAGCAACAAACCCCGGATCTCTACCTTTTAGGTTAAGACTCTGCAATGTAAAGCCGAGCTGATCGTTTTCATGGGCTTGGCCTTTCATCTAATTCACAATTTTGGCGAAACCTTGTCTGAGCCAATCTATCTCACTAGTATCGGGAGGGGGGTTAGAAAATTTGAAAATTGTTTTAGTACCGTACAAGCGGAATTTCTTTACATACGCCTGCTCGTCACTGAGGACTTCGACAGGCTCAACAACACTAGCCATTACTACTTAAGTCAAAATAAAATTTAAATAATAAATCAAAACAATAAAGTGAGGTTATGTTATACACGCAAAAGTGGGGTTATGTTTACCCTCAAAAGTGAGGTTATGTAAAACCTCGACTTGAGTAAATACAACACTAGGGCTAGAAAATTAAAATAAAAAAGTGGAATATGTTATACACGCAAAATAGGGTTATGTTATGCAATAAATTTGAGGTTAGGTCTCAAATATGATACGGGTTAAATACTAACGGTAAATTATAGCTAGCACTTACTGCGATTGCACAATACTATCACAAACTCACTATACCACAATATCAAAGAACTGAGCAGCGCAGAGACCTCTGACCACCACAAAAGCCTGGAACAGAGTGAACGAGGTAAGCCGCCAACGGTACAGGTGTATGGATGGACCAATCAGCGATCAGAACGCCTAAGACGACCAATGGGGTGCGAGCTTATTCCGACCAATCACAGAGCTGTATTTTAACAGGTTACAACTGGATTTTCAAACGACTAACGGTGTTTTGTTTGTTTCAGGGAGGAGGACACAGAGGCTGCCGAGGTGGACCGCTAGATAATATATATATATATATATATAATCATGTATTTTTATTATTATATTACTCTTTGTTTTTTTTATTATTAACTTTTTTATATGTATATTCTTTTTATATTAATAACTTGTTTCATATTACTCTTTGCTTTTTTTTATATTATTAATTTTTATATATATATAATCATGTATTACTATCATTATGTCAAACTTTTTTATATATTCTTTTTATATCATGTATAATCATATTCTTTTTTTATATTAAACTTATTGTATAACAAACTGACTTTTTACTTACCTTATTTAGCTCCGCTAGGTTGGTAGCGTATAGAGTATAATAGCATATAATAACCATAGGTTGGCAACACTGGAGGGAGAAAAGTGAGGTTAGGGAATTTGGCGGGAAAATTTGGCGGGAAAAAAAGTGAGGTTAGAAAGTTTGGCGGGAAACATGGGCGCCGCCATCTTGGGGGCGGAGCCTAATGACGTTACAAGTCACGTGACCAAAATGCTGGCTTCTGATTGGCTTGCTATATCTTAGCCATCCCTACTTACAACCTAGACTTACACTTACCGGTAATTCGTGGAGGTTCGAAGGCAGCAGGTGGGATAGATGGGATGTCGAGAGCTAAGGACACGAAGTTCCTAATTTCCCTAATCTCCTGCCTCGTCCTGGGGATGGTGAGGTAGATTGAGAGGTAGTAGGTTGGCTCCATTGTAGCAGTGGAGGTGCAGAACTAACTTCCAAATGCATTTCCCGGGCTTAAGTACTAAGATAGGCGACATCCAGTTATAGTTTTTGTTTTCGTTTTGTTTCTAATAAATGCATTTAAGTCTCAGGAAAACAGAACGTAAAATGCAAATGCGTAGACACTGACCACAGTCAACAAATAGTTGGGTGGGGTAGGGACGCAGACACTGTAGCGAGAGTAATGATGCAACCGACAAGCCGTTTAGGGAACCGCATTTCTTTACAGAGTCCGGGTTCGCGTCGTCGCAATGCTGGCATCTCGCCAGGACAGGGGGCTTACATAAGACGTTCCACGAATCCCGCGTCTAGACTCAGAGCTGATAAACTGAAACTTCTGCTTTTAGCTTTATGTTAGGTCAGTTACTTTGTTGCAGACAAGGTGCACCAAACCTCACTTTATATTTGCATTTTTAAAACGGAACGTATCAATTGTATTTTTCCAAAACATTACTTTGTATTTGCATTCTCGTTTTATGGTTAAAGAGATCAGGCTCTCCAAATGAATATTTTATCAGGTAGACAGAATCCAATTAGGGAAACCAGTCTAGGACGAGACGAGGCGCGTCGATTGGCAGGTGCAGCTTAATCAGCGGAGCGTGCCAAAGCGGTGAATGCAGGCCGCGCCGGCTCGCAAAACCTGGTTTCGTATTCCATAGCTCTTCACACAATCATGACGTCACAGGTCAGCTGACTTTTGCAGGTCTATTATACTGGGCAGCTGACGCAGACCGTGCCGCGGTGGATGTGGTCGCCGGCTGGCAAAACTCACGTGACAGGTCACGTGACTTTTGCAGGTCTATTATACTACTAACTGCATTTTTTTAGGGGAACCAGGAGCAGCGTTTTTTTATTTTTTCCTTTAATAAGCAACATGTACTGCCTGTGTCTGAAGCGGGTGACTTGAAGCCAACATTAAATTCACTGACAAATATTTTACGAAACATACTGCTTTTTACCTGCAATCCTTGATTTGCTTGTTGGATAAATTGCATGCAGTTTCCTAATACTGAGTTCATAACTTAAATATACTCTCTTCGACTTGGCCCTGTTGTAGTGGGATTCTGTTCCTCGTAGTTTACTTATAAATTCCCTTACATTTTGTTTTTTTGCTTCACTAAGAATACTTTTTCTGTCTCCTCCCCTTCTCTCTTCTATAGCCTGGCCACAATTAACTTTATGGGCAATGTTTACTATTCTTGTTCTGCCAATTCCTGTTACAAACAATTTTTTGCAAACAGGAATTTTCAAATTATTTTCTCCTGGTAAGAAGTAGGTAACATTGAAAGAGTGTACACCACCTGGCTTTCCTTTTTTACTCAATGCAACAGGCCTAGGCCTACGGCGTTTTACTGGCCTAGTAGTAATTGAATTAGCAATGATGATATCTTGCCTTGTTTTGTTAGGTTTTTGGTAGAAATGCTCTTTAAAATGTTTCAAATGTTTTGGTTTAAATTTGATGCATGAAAACCTTTTGGTATTGTGAGCGCAAGGGTTAAAAACTAAGGCCCTTTTAGATTGTAAATGCCTCAACTTTTTTGTTGTTTCTCTTTTTTTCTCTTCCTACTGCCAACAGTTATCTCTCCAACACTTACACTTCCATCTAAGTAGGGGGCATTGGTTCCTTCAAAACCAGCAAAGGCGCAGTGAGGAATGAGGAATCAATGTCACCCCCCCCCGTCACGTGACCCAGGCCGTTGACCCCCCCCCCCGGTGACGTCAGCCCCCCCCGTGACGTCAGCCCCCCCCGTGACGTCAGCCCCCCCCCCGTGACGTCAGCCCCCCCGTGACGTCAGCCCCCCCCGTCACGTGACCTGGCGTAAACCTAACATAAGCTTCTTCCATCTGCTTTATTATAAATCTGTTTTTATTATATATTTGTTTGTTTTTTTGTTTTTTTTTGTTTTTAGTTTATCAATTTATATTATATATTTGTTTTTGTTTTTTTTCTTTTTAGTTTATTAATCTAATATTATAAAAATAATACGTAATAAAAATATGAATATAACAGCTTATTGAAGCTGAACCTTCCGGTAGCTTACCACAGCCGAAAAACCATTCGCCAAAAAGCCGTTCACCCTCTGCTTTACAAGGTCCAGCTCCACTGGCACATTGGCGGTAAACCACCGGGGGAAATAGTGAAGTCTTCTGTCCTCCTCGACACAGCCGAGGCGGAGGATTATCAATCCATTTTGCATTTCTTCTTCTATTTTCTGAAACGCAACAGCCACAGTGTAGGGGCAGCACATGACATATGTGATGTCCGACATGGTGCTCTGTTGGTTGTCGACAAGAGAATGAGGGTTTGGCTAATACACAAGCTATTTCTGCGTTGTAAACAAGTGAAACGTTCCAGAAGCTTTCACCGCTCAGTGGAAAGCCCTCTTCGTAAACAAGCTGTAATTGTATTGACCGCTTTCTCACCCTTGTGGAATAACCCCATACGCCAGTGTTACGTGGTCACTCAACAGTTTTTGCGAGCTCTGTCTAGTGTTGGCTTTCGCGATGGAGAAACACAACCCACCGTCTCTCGCTCAACTGTCGACGATAGCTATTAGACACAATAGATGTTCACTATATAAGGGGTTAGGTGCTTTACCGGTATCCATCCAGCGATACATCGCTTCTTGCCTGAAGGGCAGTGTACGACGCTATGTGCCGGTGCTTCCTAGAGGCGTAGAGGACGAGCGTGTCAGAGTGCTGTATAGGAAGTATATGATCGACATATAGTGTATCAGTGCAGGCGTTGTGACGATAGAAACCATTACTGTAGTAACCTGTTATACGAGGTACCAAATACGACCAGAACAGTGTTTCGTTGTGTAGACAGTGAAGAACACTGCAAGTGCTTCTGCTGTGGGCGGAGTGCATGGGAGTGTAATTTGTGGAGTAGCGACAATTACCTGACCTTTCTACGAATGACAATGAATATTTAAACGGTGAGGGAGGGGTCCCAGCACTCCGGATACCTATACTTTTAAAAACAAAACTTTATACCCTTACCCCTTTCTCCATAAAAAAAAGAAAAGAAAAAAATAAAAACCACTAATTATTCAAGTCTTAACTGTAACAGCAAAGGCACAGTGAGGATGCGAATGATGACCCCCCCCCGTGACGTCAACACCCGGAATCAGCATGCAGGTGAGGAGCCCCCCCCCGACCTGGCGGAAACCTAACATAGGCTTCTTCCACCAGTTTTATTATATATATTTGTTTTGTTTGTCTTTTCTTTTTGGGTTTGTTTAGAACAATATCTTTATTTTATTCAGAAAAAGCGATACCCTAACCTACCCTCCGTTTACTACAACTCTCGCATATATCGGGGGATTAGCCTCTCGAAGGAGCCAAACTATGGCGTTGCGGCATGAGACGTGTGTCGGTATCACATTAAAGTCTCCCAGGTCAGCCCTGAGTTGCCGACACTTGTGTGGGGCCAACGGTCTTTCTAGCCAAAATTCAACATGTAATTTTCCGAGGAAGCATCTCGTATAGTAGTACACCGTTTGCAGAAATACCTCGCGTCTATCGAATCCACCTCTGATATCGTGGAATGTATATGGAAAGGCATTTTCGCTGGGTAGGACCCTACCGGCTCCGAAACCATTGTGAATAAATGAAACATGGTGCACCGCTTGCCAGTACCGTTAGAAGGAGACTTACGGAAAGGACCGAAGGTATAAACAACTCGGAGGAAACCGCCATGACGTCATCCTCATGCCTACGTGACCGCCACAGTCGGTTTACCCATTAGCGGTTCCAGTGGAAAGTCCCTTGACGTCAACAACTAGTTTACTTCTGCGTGCCACCCTCCCGGACCGCTCAGTGTCTAGTGGCAGTTCGTACAGTGAGGACGTAGGTGCCTTCCGTGGTGACTATTTGTACGACTGTGTGGAGCGTTCTCCTTAGATATCATAAAACGTAAGTAACATGTAATTCACTTTTGATGTTGTTTCATTAGTCGATTTACCAATGCTCTAAATCTTAACTAGCCAAAAATAATATTTAATGAATTGCATATCGCGGTACACTGAGTCTTGTCCTTGTTTCTTTTCAGATGGAGATGAGTGAAACCGTAATGACCTTGGAACAGTTGTGTCTTCTAACGATTAAAGTTAATGAACCAAATTTAAAGAGCAAAATAGACTCGCTTCCACTCCTTTTTAAAAACTTCTTGAGTGAAATAAAATTTGGTTTTTCTTTTAAATCGAAGTTCCGAGTGCCTAGTGGCGAAATCAGACGAGGGCGAAATCGCTATGTGTGAGCGTAACAAAGACAAAGACGTTTACCAGTGTTGGGAATGTCATAGGAGCGACTCATGTCATTTATTCATATCTAATATTATTAAAAGGTCTAGACTCGCCTCGTTCCCAGGGGTACCGCTACCAAAGTGTTTCTGCCGTGGCAACTGTGCCTTTGTGGCGGACGGGGAATACAGATACCCGATGTATTTTGTAGATGGCTGGCCCCCGCATGTGTGAGGTCTGCGGTCGCGTGTTCGCAAACGTCGGAAACCTGACCCGCCACACGGCAGCCGCCCACAGCGACCGCCATCTCGACTGCGACGTCTGCGGCAGACGCTTCGGGTGAAGCGACAACCTGCGACGCCACCTCGCCGCAGTTCATCCTCCTACTCCTCACGACCAAGCGCCAGGTACAGTTTTAGGTTAAATAGGAAACCGTCAGTAGATTTGTTAAGCATGCCTTCTTCTCCGATATCCTCACCCATGACGCCAAGGTGCGTCCGTGGACTTTGGTAACTAATGACCTGTTTTCGAGAGAGAGTAAACGGCTTTAGCCGAGTAAACAGATTCAAGTAGTAAACAAGGGGCTGCCAGCCTCTGTGCAATTCCTCACCATTGTATTACCGGGCTCAAGTAAAGTGGCGATCGAGATGAGGAAGAGGTCGCCAGCCCTCTGTGCAATTCCTCACTCTTGTACTTGCCGGGCTCGGGTAAACTGGCGATCGAGATGAGGAAGAGGTCGTCAGCCCTTTGTGCAGTTCCTCACTCTTGCATTAACGGGCTCAGGTAAACTGGCGATCGAGATGAGGAAGAGGTCGCCAGTTCCTCACGCTCTTGTTTATCGGGGTAACTAATAGGACTTGTTTTACTGTTCGCAGGCTGTCCGTGCCCGTTGTTCCCCGTCGCCCTGACCGGCCACGAGGATGGAAGCCACCATATGGAAGCGGTCCACGGTGCGAGCCCGTCGGCTTCGACCTCCTCCTCCTCCTCCGCAACGCCACCCGCCAGGGACCCACGGCCCGAGTGCGACGCGTGCGGGCGGCGATTCGCCCGCGAGGACCTGCTCCGGCGTCACGTGCAGCTGGTGCACTCCAACGAGGTCCGCTGTCCCGATTGCGGCGCCCTTTTCCGCAGGGCCGCGTACCTCCAGCGACACGTGGCGAGCGCCCACCGCGGCATGAGGTTCGCGTGCGCCTACTGCGATCGAGGACCCGGCGCTACAACCGGGACCAGCACGAGGCCTACAACTGCCCCGTCGTGAGGAACCTCGTTGTGGACGAGATGCCGCGCCTGCCCGTCCTGTCACCCGAGCCCCAGCCCGGACCCAGCCACGAGCCTCAGCCCGGACCCAGCCCGGACCCAGCCACGAGCCTCAGCCCGGACCTAGCACAGCACCCGACGGGATGGTTGGTGGCGGCGGCGGATTGCCCACGTTCCGCACCGTCCAACGGGGGTTCCGCGGACGGCTCCTGACCTTCGGCCTGTCCCGACCCATGGAGGACTTCTTGACCGTGGAGGACGTGCTGGTGCTGTTGTTCGACAGCGTCCTGAACCTGTTGACCGACGTCAGGATCCGACACCCGAACATCAAGGTCAACATGTTCCTGGAGTGCGAATTCGCCAACGTCCACGGAGCCACCTGTCTGCGGGCCTTCAAGACGAAGAACGTGCCCCTTACCGCCGCGTCCACCTTGGAGGATTTCCTGTCGGCTTCCTTCAAGAAGCTGACGGAAGAGAAGGAGCAGTGCCTGCTAGTGGGCAGCGGGTGGAGCTATCTCCGGATACGCGACCTGGAGATCCGCGTCAACCTCTACACCCCTTTGGGAGAACGCGGAGCCCGGTTCGTCCAGCTTCCCAGGACCATCTGCGAGACGCGTGCTGTCATCAACGTGCAAAACGTCGATGACATGTGCTTCGCGTACGCCATCCTGGCCAAGTTCGTCGCGCAACACCCGGAGAGGCCTGCATCGTACACACCGGACGTCATGGCACGCTACGACTGGGTCGGCCTACGCTTCCCCGTGGCGCTGAAGGACATCAAAGTCTTCGAGAGGAGGAACCCCATCAGCGTGAACGTGTACGGGATCGAGCGTGCCATGGTGGGGAGACGCCCCGACGGATCGCCAAAGTTCCAGGACCGCGTGTTCCCGCTGAAGATCTGCAAGCGGGAGTTGGAGGATCACCGGGACCTGCTGTACGTGACCACCGGCGGGGACAGTCACTACGCCTACATCGCGAACGTCAGCAGGCTGGTGCGACCCCAGCTGACGTCCCACCGCGGCACTATCCACGTGTGTAAGCGATGCTTCGCCTACTTTGACAACCGGCCCAACAAGCTGGAACTGTCCGGTGCCGAGCGCCTGGAGGAGCACATGCGATACTGCACCGCTAAGGCCCCCCTCCGCTTGGACATGTTCCAGAAGCAGCGGATCCGCTTCGCCCACCCCGAGTACACTTGGCGCGAGCGCTTTTGCGTCTACGCGGACTTTGAGTGTGCTCTGCAGCCCGTCGCCGCCGACCCGGCGGAAGCGCCGCTCGGCACGAGGCCCCTGCAACTGCACGTCCCGTACGCCTTCGCCTACCAGATCGTGGACTCTCTCGGCCTGGAGGAGTTCGAGCCCCGCGTCTACTTCGGGGCCGACGCGTCCAAGGTGTTCATGGAAAGGTTGAAGGTGGACGTGCTGGCGCTGTGGGACTTCCTGACCAACGCGGTCCTACTGCAGCCCGTCTTGAACGACCAGGAGACGCGCCAGTACATCGCGGCCACCGTCTGCTACCTCTGCGGGAAGGAGTTCACGGACCGGGACGTCAAGGTGCGGGACCACAACCACGCTCCGCCCTACGAGTTCCGAGGAGCCGCCCACCGCTCGTGCAATCTCAGGTACCGGGAGCAGCGACACATCAACTGCTACTTCCACAACCTGTCCAACTACGACGCCCACTTCGTAGTGCGGGAGCTGGCCATCGACCCCGGCGACGTGGACGTGTTGGCGCACACGGAGGAGCGGTACATCGCTTTCACCAAGCGGTTCCACTTCGGCCGACCCGGAGACAACCCGCGACGGAGCAGCAGCTTCGCGGTGCGCTTCCTGGACACGTACAGGTTCCTGTCCATGAGCCTGGCCAGCCTGGCGGCGGGACTCCCCACGGACAGGATGCGCGAGACGAGGAAGCGCTTCCCCGACGACCGGCTGTAAGACCTGGTGCGCAAGAAGGGCGTGTTCCCCTACGACTTCGTGACGTCCTACGACACGCTGTACAGGACCAGGGAGTTGCCGCCCAAGGAGGCGTTCAGGAACTCCATGACCCTGGAGGACGTCAAAGACGAGGAGTACGAGCACGCCCTGAACGTGTGGCGAGCCTTCGAGTGTCGACACCTCAAGGACTACGCGGACAAGTACCTGCACTGCGACATCGCCCTGCTCACCGATGTCTTTGAGCAGTTCCGCGACACCTCGCTGGCCGAGTACGGGCTGGACCCCGCCCACTACTACACCCTGCTGTCCTACGCCTGGGACGTCATGCTCAAGACCTGCGACGTGGAGCTGGACACGCTGCAGGACTTCGACATGTACCTGTTCGTGGAGCAGGGGATCCGAGAAGGGATCTCACAGGCCATCACCCGCTACGCCAAGGCCAACCACGCCGGGTGCCCGGACCACCGCCCAGACGAACCCACGCGCTTCCTCCTGTACCTGGACGCCAACAACTTGTACGGCTGGGCCATGTCCCAGTGCCTGCCGACCGGAGACTTCCAGTGGCTCAGCCGTGAGGAGATCCGGGCGTTGGACGTCGCGGCGCTGGACGCGGAGGCCGAACGAGGCTACATCCTGGAGGTGGACCTGCACTACCCCGCGCGCCTACACGACCTGCACAAGGACCTTCCCTACTGCTGCGAGACGAAGCGTCCGCTGACAGGGAACTTCCCCAAACTGTTGACGACCCTGGACGACAAGACGCACTACATCTGTCATTACAGGGTCTTGCAGCAGGCGCTGCAAAACGGATTGGAGCTGGTCGCGGTGCATCGGGCGATCTCGTTTCGCCAGTCGCGGTGGTTGGAACCGTACATCCTCATGAACACGGAGCTGCGGAAGAGGGCCAGGACGAAGTTCGAACAGGACTCCTTCAAGCTCATGAACAACGCGGTCTTCGGCAAGACCATCGAGAATGTACGGAAGCGCCTCAACGTGAAGCTGGTGTGCACCCCGGAGAAGTTTTCCAAGTACGTCGCCAGATCCAACTTCCTGGACCGGACGTACTACACGGAGGACGTGGCCCTGGTGCATCTGTCCAAGGTCAACATCGTGTTGGACAAGCCCGTCTACATGGACTACATGGACACGGACAGCTTCGTCTTTGACATCGTGTCCCAGGACGCGTACGCCGAGATGAAGGAACACCTGGACGACTTTGACACCAGCGGCTACCCGAGGTCCCACCCCTGCTACAGCCCCGTCAACGCCAAGGTCATCGGAAAGTTTAAGGACGAGTGCAACGGCCTGTCCTTATTCGAGTACCTCGGCCTGCGGTCCAAGCTGTACTTCATGGACATCGAGGACGCGGCGACAGGCGGCAGCAAGGCTCTCAAGCGAGCCAAGGGGGTGGCGAAGGGCGTTGTCAAGAACGTCCTCACCCCCGACGACTACAGAGAGTGCTTGTTTAACGGGGTCCGGAAGCACACCACCAACGTCCGGTTCCAGTCCCACTTGCACCGGGTGTACACCGTGGAAGTGGACAAGCTGAGCCTCAGTCCGGCCGACGACAAGCGGTGCGTCCTCCCCGACGGCATCCACACTCTGCCATGGGGACACAAGGACGTCCCGCCGCTACCGCCAGCCAGGAGGAGAGATCAGCCGCAGCAGATGGAGGTGGACGGCGAGGAGGAGGAGGGACAGCGCCAGGACGATGATGAGGACGAAGAGGAATTCCCGGTGTAGTTGTGTAGTAGTAATTATAAGACGACTTGTAAATAGTATTATAAGTAATTACACTCCAATAGTTTTATTTACAGCATGAACCCGAGTTGTTTATTTCCTCCCTTTGCCCACTCACAAGTCACAAGCCGCTAGGCTAAAAAAAAAAAAAAAAAAAAATTAGAAAATAAGAAAAAAATATAAAAATAAAAAAACAATTAAAATAAAAAGAAAAAATTAACAAGAAAGCTCGAGTGTGAGAGAAAGGCGTTATGGGCCGTTTGGCCCGAGCCGTGCAGCTTAAAAAGCCCCCGCCAACCGGGAGCGGTTGGCGGCGCGTGTCGGGGACGGCCCTGAAGGAGTTGCCCAGCGGTCTGCTGATGTCCGAGGGGTCACCCTCGAGTTAGTCAGCGGCTTGCTGATGTCCGAGGGGTCTCGCGCCCTCTTTGGTGGCCTTCACTGCCGCTTGGCGGGGGCTCAGCCAGTGACACGCGCCGCTGGTATATAAACCTGAGGTCCAGCCCCGCTGCCTCAGTTTTGTTAATTTATTTATTTTTTTTTTTATTTAGTAAGGAGAAAGGAGAAATGAAAACACAAGCTTTATCATTATGAGGCATGTATTGTGCAGTAATAAGGTTACATACAATAAAAGAAAAACCTTACAAACTAGTTTTAAGCGAATATGGAGTGGAAGAGCCTGCGGACCAGAGCGTCGTTGATGGCGGGGGAGGTAGGGTCGAAGAGCTGGACGTAGTCGCTGAGTGACATGTGGAGAACAGCCCGGCAGTACAGGTAGGTGAGGCAGTAGTAGCCGCAAAAAGAAGTATCGTTAATAAGGTTACATACAATAAAAGAAAAACCTTACAAACTAGTTTTAAGCGAATATGGAGTGGAAGAGCCTGCGGACCAGAGCGTCGTTGATGGCGGGGGAGGTAGGGTCGAAGAGCTGGACGTAGTCGCTGAGTGACATGTGGAGAACAGCCCGGCAGTACAGGTAGGTGAGGCAGTAGTAGCCGCAAAAAGAAGTATCGTAGCCCTGGAGCCGATACCTGTTATAGACGTAGTGGCGGTGATGAGGATTGCGCCTCAGGAACCTTTGAAAGTCGGTCTGGAATGGCGGCCTCCCGTAGCTGTCCAGATACTCAAGTCTGTCCTCTTCCGAGCAGTAAAACGCCACCCAGTGTTCGCCTCCCTCGGTGTGTGCTACCGTGTTGGACACGATGGCGGTGAGAGGCTTGACTGGCGCGTTCGGTAGTTGGTCAAAGGCGTAGACCGCGACGTTCTTCAGTCCGGGAATCCTCGCCAGGCATTCTCTGATCTGAACGGTATTCATCGTGGGCGGAAGCAGCACAGGCAGCTTGAGACGGACGGGTCTGGCCTGTCGTTAGCCACGAGCCAGTCCCGCAAGACGATGCAGTTATGAAGGGCGCAACGGTTGTGGGAGGTCTTATGGTGGCGACAGCGCAGAGTCTGATAGGCGGGCGGACCGTTGAGTGACCCGCAGCCCAGATCCTCCATGTCCTGAGCGGCGGTGGCGGCGGGCTCGGTTATGAGGTGGCGTCGTACGAAGTCCCTCTTCTGCGATCCTTTGACGTAAACCAAGGGGCGGTGGATGAGGCAGGAGCACAGCTTGTCCAGCAGGGCGATGTACGCGATGTCTCCCTGGTCCCACTCCAAGCCGTTGCAGTGGTGCGTAATCCAGACGCTCTCGCGCTGTCTCTCTGGAGTCAGGAGGTCCTTGTTGAAGGGCGGGTGGGCGATGTGATGTAGGAGCAACGTGCCGGTAGTCACGTCCACCACGCAAACCTCTTTCAGTAGAAAGTCGTTGTCGCTGTCCTTGAAACACTGCATGTCCATCACCACGCTTCCGTGATGACAGCGCGCTGGCAGTGGCTCGTTGTAGATCGGTGGCGGCACGTCCATCTCGTACGGTTGTCCAAACTGATCTGAGCTGATCTGGGTGCGCTGCTGTCGGGCGACCTTGGACTCGTGCGCATGTGCACCACCACCTAACGGTCCACACGGTGGCCTTGAGCGCAGCAACTCGTTTACCCGCCAAAGTCCACCATCACCTAACGGTGGCCTTGAGCGCAGCAACTCGTTTACCCGCCAAAGTCTACAGTCACGTTGCGGTTGCGATCCACTTCCAATACATTATCCAACTCAGCATACACTACGCAGTTGACCGCCTCCGTCAAGGCTTCGGCAAATCCGATCTCTATGCGCAGATTGCCGTTGCGCACCAGGTTCCAGTGGCTCGCTTGACCAGCCGACAGGTCAGGCGTCAAGTCGAACGCCATCACCGTGCAACCGTACATGAATTGGGAGCGGTCTACGTCATTACCGCAGTTCAAGTAATGGATGCCGGTGCCACTGAACAGCGTGTGATATTCGAGCACGCACAACTCTTGACCTACGGAGTAATCCGGTTGCAGCGGTTTGCCAGGCACTTGTTCACCGTCCACGTACAGCGCGAAGAAATTCGTCTTGTAATGATGAAAATTGAACGGGTTCTTCTTGTAGTCTCCGTTGAACGCCTGGTTGTTGACCAGCCCGACTATGACTCGTTTCGGCAGTTGGCCGAGGAACACGCTGTCCATAGTCTTGCCGCGGATACCGCTCGGCAACGTGACGGTTTTCACTTCCACGCGGGTGATTGGGTATTTGGCTGTGCCGGTCTCCAGCGTCCTGCTGTGCGCCAACAGCACGCTGGGATTGATCTTGCAGCGGCGCATGAACAGGCTGACATCGCTGATCGCCACCCTGTAGTCGGTTATGGTTTTGGACATGATGGCGAATGAGTCGCGCGATCTGATCAGACGGAACCGCATCTCGACACCGTTCAACATGAACTTGTCCTGGTTGCACAGATCGACGTGCAGATGCCCCACCATGTCCACCAAGCGGCTGCCCGCGATCCACGTCCGCCGCGTTACGAGCCCCACGTTTCCCTCCTCGCAATCGTCCATCCTAGCGGTGGTGTCCTCCATGATCAGCTCCGCGGTGAGATGTGTGCTCTTGGCGTCCTTACCGTAGGTCAACATGTTCTCCAGGTAGGCGCGATAGGCGTACGTGTTGTTTTGCGGCGACACCAGTTTGTTGTTGAGGTACAGGTCCACTTGACTGAACAGCGAGTGGAGCCAGTTGTTCACCGGACCGACCTGTTTGATTGTATCCTCCCCCGTCACCGCGGCCCGGCGGCCGTTTTGATGGTCGCCTTCACGTACAGTAACGTCTGCGACAGATCGGTGTATTCGTCTCCATGACCGGGCACTACGAACTCTATAGGCGAATCATCTGTCAGTGACGAGACCGGCTTGTAGCAGACCCATTTGCTGCTCTCGATACTGGTCTGTGTCGGGGTAGAGAGAACAGGTCCAACTCGGTCTTGACGCACTCGCACGATCTCTGATGTATGAACGACATTATCCAAAAATGTCCTTCGCGGTACTCCTGCTCTTCTTACGTCGCACAACGGTCTTGCTTCTCCTCTTCTTAGCGACGCGTCTTGCGGGCTTCCTTTTCCTCTTGGGCGCAGCGCTCTTCTTCCTCGCTCCGAGGAGTTTAGCCAGAGGCTGAGGAGTGACCCGCTGTATACGCCTCTTCTTATAGGTGCCGCCACAGCTCAGCAAGCGATCCAATTTATCATCGGCCCTGCGTTTCAGTGACCCGGTAAACGGTCTGAGCCGGGCGTTGGCCGCGACACGGGGGTCGGCTGTGCCCGCCGCCACGTCGCCCAAGAAGCCCACACCAGACCTCAGCGCCTCCTTGCCCAGCGCCGATGCGCTGGATTTGATTAACGGGACCACTGTACGCATCAGCCCGCCTAGGAAACTGCCGATACCGTGACCGCGTTGGAAAGCGGCTCCTCTGAATACGGAGGACACTCCGTGCCCCGACTGCTGTTGGCGGTAGTACGCCAGGTAGGGATCGTTCGGGTTCATTGCTGCTCTCTGCGCAGGTGAAGCTTCATGCACGTAGTCCCGAAGCGGAATGGCAGGTGGTGTCCGACGCTGTCCCTTAAATCGATTTCCACGCTATTGAAAGAGCTCTTCATCAACGGCACGTAGTGAGGGTCGGTGAAGTGCACGGTGGTACTCGCGCCGTAGGTGTAGCTTCTAGCGTCAATGTTCACAATCTTTAACAAGGGCGCTACCGTGTCGCCTACTAGCTGGGGTTCCACCAGGTCGCAGTACACGTACATGTGCGAATGGATTCCGGCCAGTAAGTCGGGTGGTCTTATCTATGTTTGATCACATTCACGTTGTGCACGTCGTATCCCAACTGTAACGCTAGAGAGGGGCTAAATTCCAGTTGCACCACAGTCTGGTCCATCGAGATCAATTCCACCCTCCCGGTCTCCTTGTCGTACTCAAACTGGCATTGGTGCAGGTCCAGTTTTGGAATGGCGTTGATGGATCTAATCAGTTCATCGATGTCTTTATAGTTCCCGGCTTCCACCTTTACAGCGGTCAGTGCAGGCTTGCCAGTGTCATCCTTAGTGTAGAGATATACGCGCGCGTCCTCCCCCACTGTGACAAACGAGCACGGATAATGGACCTCGACTAAAGCGACTTCCCATTCGCCATCGCCACCCAATCACACGACTGACGGTAGATGGGTGATGTAGTTAGCCACGGTGTTGTTCGGATAATAGTCCATGGAGCTGTTACTGGGCAACGTGAGGTACAGCTGTCTGCGCTTTGTCGTCATAGCAGCTGTTGCACTTCGGATGCAGGTACCCACGAGTTGAAGTCCTCTCCGTACCCGACCCACTTGACCAAGTAGCGCTTACTGTGGCCTCGTCCTTTAGTGTCCAGTATTTTATCTATTTGGTACAGGTGGTCCGGGGCGACCGTCACCTTTTGCATCTCGTGCTCGTAGAAGCGCCCTTCCAGTGGCGTGCCGTTAAGGTCGCGCAACACGTACAGGGGCAGGGGAAGCGACCCGTAAACGTGGTCCACCACGAACAGCTCCTTACTCCAATTGGTCTCGTAACCTTTGGTGAACGTACCCTTCTCCTTGGCTATGCGCACCGTGTCACCCGGCTCGAACCTGGGCTTGTGCCGCCGGATCGCCTTTCCGTACATGTGACGCCACGCCTTGTACACCGTTTGACCATCGCTGCTGTCCACGTCCGCGGGCCGCCACCCAGGCTCTTGCGCGGGCTGCGGTTGTAGGCGGCCACAAGCCTGTCCAACACGTCCACGTAGCGATACGTGTTCTTGTAGGTCAGGTAGCGCCACATGCGGGTCTTGAGCGCGCGGTTGACTCGCTCCACCACCGCCGCCTTCACATCGGGGTTCTGCGTAGTGACATACGTGACGCCGTGACTCTTGAACACTCGCTTTGTAGCGGTCCCGGTGAACTCCGTCCCCTTGTCGGTCTGCAGGCAGCGGGGCGTCGCCTCAGAGAATATTCTCTCGAACGCAGCGGCTACTTCGGACCCGCTTTTCCTCCTTAGCGGTACCGCGAACAGCCGCTTGCTGAACACGTCGATCACGGTCAGCAGGTAGTTGACTCCGTCGTTGTACCGGCTCAGGCCGCGCATGTCGTTCAGGTCCGCCTGCCACAGCTCCCGAGGCCCGAACACGACGTAGCGGTTGCGGGGAAACTTCTTGCGCGCGGGCTTGTGCAGCGTGTACGCGTCCTGGGTGCGCAGCCAGTCGGCTACCCGGCGTTTCGGTAGGCGCGTGGCTCTGGTCAGAGCGGCCACCCCGCCGAGGGAGCCGGGCTGGCTCGGGTCATAGTACAACTTCTCCATTACGGTGAGAATGGCTCCCAGTTGTCCAAAGACGATTCCTGGTCGGGTTCCTCGGGTATTATCCTTCTCCTGGCCGCCGGAGGTCGCGGTCTCAGGCGGTCTAGCATCGGCGTCAACCTCGGTGACAGGGGTGTCGACGAGGCCGTCGTGTCTCTCCAGGGGCTCGATGCCGAGTCCAGCCCCACGCCTAGGTAACGCAACGCAGTGGGATTGATCACGTATTCTTTGGCCACGTTCATGTCCTTCAAGGCGGTCATCACTTGATGCCAGCCGGTAGGCAATCGGTCCAACCTTCGCGCTCTCACTATGCTGTGCGCGATATCCACTATATTGGAACCGGGGATCTTCACCTTGTCCACGTACACCGCCCCACTGGCGTCCCAGGCGATGGGGCTGCCTTGTCGGGTCATGAATCGCAACAAGTTGCGCGCCACCGGCCTGAAGATTTTTGAGAACGATTCCACAATGTCCTCCGCCGAGGCGCTAGACTCGCGTTTCATCTGACTCGGACCTCCCTCCGCTTCCTCCTCCCTCTCCTCGCCCTCGATGATTGACAGACCTATGGGTTGACGTTTAGCCGCAGAAAAGTGCAGGAACCGCTGTAACACCTGCTGATATTGTTTCCATTTCTCCGTATCGTCCAGCCGCTTGTCGCTCAATATGCGATGCATCTCAGCGTCCAGGCTGGCTGGCTTATTGGCGCTACCTGCTCCTCCTCTTGGTCCTGGCCCCGGTCCTTCTCGCAATCTCTCGATGAGCTCCTGCGGTACAACCACCATTTTCCTAGCGTACTCCATGTCCGATTAGCTTCTGCGCTAGAACGGGCAAAACGGCGTTCAACAGCAGGGGTAGGAGGATCCCTCCGCCCCGTTGGACGAGGTAGTGTCGCTTCTTGGCCCAACCCTCACCGCGTTTCACCAGCCGTCTGAGCGCCTGTTTGTGCTTGCTCAGTTTGCGTTTGAGGCAGGGGGAAAGCGGTACGTTTCCGCGTAGCACGTTATACGCGCACTCGCACAACGACTTGATGCGACTCTTGTCACACGCTTTTAACAGGGCCTTGCGTTCTTTGGGCGTAGCGTGTACTAGGGCCCTCAGCAGCGCCGCGTCTTTCTTCACACGGTGTGACATGATGACTGACGCTGGCGCGCGCTCGGCCTATTTATCACTTCTTCTTGGGCAGGTACACGTAGTTTACCGGGTCGTCTGGGAAAATGGCCGAACGTATGCGCATCTCTTCGGGCGTGGACTGTTTCAAGTCTATGAGCAGGTAGGCGTGCGGGTCGCGCGTGGCGTCCGCGTAAGCCTCCTCCACGAACTTGGGGTTTTTCGGGTATACTTGACGGGCCAGGTGTTTGATCTGAGCGCGGTCCCTGGGATTCTTGAAACACACGATGTAGTGGGCGTTCAGCGATATGTCGCGCTGGTCCCTGTCCTGGTGAAACAGGTTTTGCGTGTGTAGTATAAATTGTATAAGAATAAAGAAAGATAAACCTGAACATAGGCTTTAATTCACAGAACTAGTGTCAAGTAATATCAAAATACAGAATGTAAACAAGTTGGTAAACAACAAAGTATTTAACATATGATTATAAAGATAGTAAATATCATAACATTCTCCCCTCCTTTAAGACTGGATATAGTCCTTCAAATAAACAGGGGGCCTCCGTGGTCTTTCACTCTTCCTGAGGGTGTTTTCTGTATTTTGGTTTAGGTTCTTCGTGTTGCTATCTGCTTGTGTACTTACAGAGGGTTGAGGTAAGTCAGAGACATCAGCACTAGAATCTGGCTCCTCGCATAAAGACCCAGAAGGATTGCACATCTCACTGTCTTCCGAGTTCTGATATTTTTCACCGTAGGGAGCAAGATGTCGGGTTGAGACTGTAGTTTCTCGCCCATCAGGATAACGAATGTAAGCGTATTCTGAATTGCCTTCTAAGAGTGTTACCTCCTCTACCAAAGGGTCAAATTTAGATCGGCGGTCAAATTGACGAAGGAGAACAGTACCGTGATTTAAAAGCCAGGATGGAGTTGAAAAACCATTTGATGAACGCCTAGGAAAAGCAAACATTCGCTCATGCGGGGTAGCATTCGTTGCAGTGCACAACAGGGATCGCATAGCGTGGAGAGCATCTGGCAGAACATCTTCCCAACGAGTAATAGGTAGTCCACGATCTTTGAGGGCAAGTTGGATAGTCTTCCATACAGTACCATTGAAACGTTCGACCTGTCTATTTCCCCGAGGATTATAAGGAGTTGTCCTACTCGTTACCACACCAAAGCCTGAGAGCCATGTTCTTAGTTCTTGAGACATAAATCCCGAGCCGCGGTCTGAATGTATGAATGAAGGAGCACCAAAAACTCCAAACAACTGTTTTAGTGATGAAATTACAGATGAAGCAGAATTATCCCGACAAGGGAAAATAAATGGAAAACGTGAATACTCGTCGATCACAGTAAGGATGTACTTATTTCGAGAACTAGAGGGAAGTGGTCCCTTAAAATCTATATTGAGCCGCTCAAAAGGAGCTGAGGCTTTAATGAGAGTACCCTGATGTTTGTAGAAGTTGGGTTTTACTTCGGCGCAGGTGCGGCATGCTGATGTGATTCGTCGCACATCTTCCATGGAATAAGGGAGGTTCTTGCAACGGATCCAGTGGTAGAGTCTTGAGACACCTGGATGGCACAGTGATTTATGGAGAGAAATCAAGATAGCCTCAGTGGAAGTCACACTAGAGGATACAGAACTGACTCTTGAAAGTGCATCTGCTGCGTGATTGTCTCTTCCTGGACGATACACAATGTCATAAGAATATCAAGAGAGATCTAATCTCCACCTTATGATCTTCTCGTTCTTGATTTTGCTCCCATGCTTCATGTCAAACATAAATGCTACAGAGCGTTGGTCAGTAATGAGGCGGAAATGTCTACCTAAGAGAAAATTTTTCCAATACCGAACAGCCAATGGCATATGCTTCTTTCTCGACAGACGAATGACGTTTTTCCGAGTCTGACAAAGTTCGAGAGAAGAATGCTACAGGACGATTTCGCTGGCTTAGAGTGGCAGCTATAGTAGTATCTGAAGCGTCGGTCTCCACGCAAAATGGAACGTCATGATCAATGCAAGCTACAGATGCGTCCTCGATATCTTTTTTAAGCTTTTGGAAAGCCAAAAGAGCCTCGTCAGAGAGTGGAAAAGTACACTGTGTTAGGTGTTTAATCTTTTCAGAAAAGCAGGGTATGAACTTAGAATAGTGAGAAAACATTCCCAATGACCTCCTTAAGAAAGCCGTATCAGTAGGTGGTGGGAACTCCTTTAGTGGTTTGAATCGTTTTGGATCAGGTCTGATAACTCCATCCCTGATTGAGTGACCTAGAAGGGTGATATTGCGTAGAGAAAATGAGCTTTTCTCATGATTGATTGTTAAGTTGTATTTTGAAGCTGCTTGCATGAAATTCTTGAGATTTTTATCGTGTTCAGCTTGAGTGTGACCGCAGATAGTGATGTCATCGAGGTAAGCAAAGGTATCCTTCAACTTTTCTTCGCGTATTACCTGGTCCATAGTTCGTTGGAAAGCTGCTACACCGTTTGTTGTACCGAAAGGGATTCTTGTAAACTGGTAGAGTTCTCCAGCAGCCTCGAAAGCAGTATACGGGCGGTCTTTCTCTGGGATAGGGACCTGATGGTAGGCACTCTGAAGATCAATAGTGCTGAAAACTTTGTAATTAGCTACTTTTGAGACTGTTTCGTTTATAGAAGGAATTGGGTAGGCATCCAACTCGGTGTATTGATTTATGGTTCGAGAATAATCTATGACCATGCGCCTTTTGTGATTTTGAGATGATGTCACCAGGACTTGTGCCCGCCATGGCGAATTGCTCTTCTCAATAACACCATCATTTAAGAGCTTATTTATTTCAGCTTCTATAAACTGAGAATCATTGAGCGAATGGCGAACAGATTTAACGGCTACTGGTTTACAGTTTGGAGACAGATTAGTGAACAAATTAGCAGGTCTACCGTTGGCAGTACTGAAGGTACATACGAGTAAAGGAGACTTACCCCCACCAAACTCAAAGTGAACTGATGAGTGAAGTTGTAGTAAATCACGACCTATAATAACCTCAGAGCAAAGGTTAGGCATTACAGAGAGTTTAGTGTATGGGTATTTATGGCCAAGCATCTCCAGATTTGCTTTGCATGTGCCTTTGATTGTTACCTTATGAATGTTAGAGGCTAGACCTACCTGATCATTTGCTTTAAGGATTTTCAATTTTAGCTGGTGAGCTATTTTCTCATCAATCAAACTGATGTCACTACCAGAATCTAGCATCCCACAAAGTTGATAACCATTGACAGTGACAGTTGCTTTTACTTTTGACTGATGTGAGACAGGACAAGAAATTACAGAAGCAAAATCTTGAACAGTTGCTGTGTGTTTCTTAGGTTGAGACCGACAAACTTTTTGAAAGTGGCCGTTTTTCCCGCATCTGTTACACTCTTTGTCTTTTGCCGGACAATTTGCACGAGAATGCCTAGCTCCCCCACAAAAATAGCATTTGGCACGTAGAGTTCCTACTTCAGAATCTTGTTGACTGCTAGTGACTTTGTTAGTAACATGGCTATCGGTTGGTAAGTTATCAACACTATTTATTGCATGACTGGGCGACACATACTGCAGGGAATGAAGCTGGGCTAATTCTAAAGAACGAGCTTGTCTGTGAGCATCGATCAAAGTAAGAGTTTCATTCTCAAGCAGGCGTTGGCGTATTATTGGGTTTAGTAATCCCCTAATAAACGAATCACGGATACAATCGTCACGGTTGGTTTCTGCTGTTACAGCCTTGAATTGACAGTCTCGACTAAGGAGTCTTAAGGACTCTAGGTACCTGTCTATTGACTCATTAGGTTGTTGACGGTGAGTGAAAAGTTTATGTCTGGCAAAGACCTCGTTCACAGGTTTGACAAATATATTCCTGAGTACACTAACTGCCTCATTATATGTATTGCATTGACTTACATACTCGTAAATGCTAGGTGAGATGTAGTTGATGAGAAGACGAAGTTTCTGTTCCTCGTTTGCTGATGTACTTCTTACAAAATTCTGGAATCTGTGTTACCAATGGTTCCAGTGTGTTGCTGCATTACTGGAATCAGGATCTAACTCGAGTGTATTCGGACAGAGAAGGCGATCCATGGATTTAACTTATGTAAATTAAATTGTAGTATAAATTGTATAAGAATAAAGAAAGATAAACCTGAACATAGGCTTTAATTCACAGAACTAGTGTCAAGTAATATCAAAATACAGAATGTAAACAAGTTGGTAAACAACAAAGTATTTAACATATGATTATAAAGATAGTAAATATCATAACAGCGTGATGAAGAACACGCTCATGTTTCGGTGGTGCGAGCCCTTGGTGAACAGGTCCACCACGCCTGGACCGGCCTCGCGCATCATGTCGTCGACGATGACCAGGGCGGGCTCGCTACCGTCGAAGTCGTCCAGGTCTGGCAGACCGGCCACGTAGCGCACGACAGAGTCCCCACGGCTCTTGCCACCGCTGCCATAGTGCCAAGTGATACGGGCGAACCGCGTATCGCACATGCGGTCGGCGTGCTATATGAAGCGAGCCACGAAGTGCGACTTGCCGCTGCCCGAGGGCCCGGCCACGATGGCGGTGAACGGGTGTTTCCACCTCAAGTCCATGGCGTCTACTAACCGCCGTGCACCGCCACCTCGGCTCTTGTAACTAAATTCTTTTTCTCGCTTTTTTTATTTGATTTTATTTTTATTTATAATATCAAAGGGAAATAAGGGTATAGGGAATATCGTTTATTTTATACAAATTCCAGGAGAGGGGTTTTACTGCTTAGAGGGCCGCTCCTCTTCACGAGGCTCATCCTCGGCCTCACGCCAACGTTGTATTGAGTGATGGTGTTGTCATCCAGGACCGTGAGGTACCGCCGAGGCATGTAGATGCGAACCGGGTCATCGCCGATGAGACCCTCCAAGGTGGCCAACACCGCCTCGCCGTATGGTGTATCCACCCGTTCGAACGAGCGAATCGGATAGACCACGTTGTCCTGCAGGTCTACGATGCGGGTGTAACCCGCGGCCTTGCAGCTGTTGAGAGCTGTCCTGAGGTCCATCTTCTGGTCCGTGTGGTGCATGATGGCGTGGCTGGATGCGGAATGACTGGCTCTCACTGCTGAGTCGCCTTTTATTGGCGGTGTCTACGTGCCGACTCGCGCGTATCAACATGATGACATAGTTACTCGCTCAATTCCAGGAAGGGTGATGTAATGGATAGCATTACTGCGTAAACAAGTGGATTGTTCTAGAAGCGTTTCGGTTATCAACTACTTAGTGGAAGTTTCCACGCTCAATTCCAGGAAGGGTGACGTAATGGAAAGCTTTACTGCGTAAACAAGTGGATTGTTCTAGAAGCGTCTCGGTTATCAACTGCTTAGTGGAAGTTTCCACGCTCTCTCTGGTTTACTGGGTAGCGCGCCTGGATTGTGCGCTCCTCTTGGTTTTCCCTGAGATGACGCAATCGGTCTTTCGCCAGGTGGGTAGAGGAATAGCAGTCCTAGTGATCCCGTCGTATCTTAACTCTCCCGTCTCGCTATTTGCCAGCCATAGGTTTTGCAATCTGGATAGCAGGTCCTCTAGACATATGCAGATTTCATCGTTTCGCTCCTCGTCCAAGTACAAGCCGCAACTGAACGTGGGGCGACCTCCTTTGAACACATTCATCTTCAACAGTACGTTACCGCTGTTGGTAGGGTTCTTCACAGAGTACTGATATCCGCCAGCGGACCAGCACAGTGTCGGGGAATCGATAGGCACTTCCTTCCTCTTTACAGTCCACCCATCGAGCTTTCTCTTCTTTGACGCACATCCCTGCTGTATCGGCGGTGCGTTGGCGTTCTCATCGTTCATTGCGTTCAGCTCCTCTAGGAAGGAGCGGATCGTTTGGTCCACTTCGGCTGTACTGACTCCGTTTCCGTTCATGGTGACGTCTCAAACAACACTGAGGTCGCGCGCGCGGCTCTGCCTCGGTTTTATAGCCGGGTCGCGCGCGCGCTCCAGCGGACCTTCTAGAAGCTTCCAGAAACGTGAAGCTCCTCACCTGCTTGCTGATCCGGCTGATGACGTCCGGGGGGGGGGTCGTGCTTGGCTATGGGGAAGGTCTGGGGGTCGTGCTTGGCTATGGGGAAGGTCGGGGGGTCGTGCTTGGATATGAGGAAGGTCGGGGGGTCGTGCTTGGCCGTGAGGAAGGTCGGGGGTCGTGCTTGGCTGTACCAGACACTTCGCTTTGGGGACCCACTCGTTGATGGAAGGAACTTTCCGGGACGGAGAACGTTCGAGAAGCTTCTAGAACGATTCCACGGATTACCGCTTTCACCCCGGGGGTTGTTGACACCTCTGGAGTCTGAATATCGCCGCTTTCACCTGCTGTTGTTCACACCTCTGGGGTCGGGTCGTCATTCCTTCCCTGACCGCCGAACCACCAGCATATTCCCCTGCCCTCGCTGCCCCGCCAAGTTCTCCCGAAAAGACCACCTCGTCCGCCATCTCCGATCCACGCATGGGGAGGGAGGTGAATTCTATTACTGTCCCGTCTGCGGAAAGGAGTTCCGCAGGGGGGACAAGTTGAGGCTTCACCTCCTTACCCATGCATCCTCCTCGTCCTCCGCCCCCGACACCCTCTCCGCACCATGCTCCTCGTCCGCCCCGCAACCTGCCCTAGATGTCGTCCCGCCCCCGTCCACCTCCGTCACCACCTCAACCCAGACCGCCACCGAAGATGTTTCGGTGGCCATTCAGGTCGGGGTGGAAACGACAAGCAGTTCCACCCAGACGTCGGTCGTCGAGCGTCCCGTATGTAAGTATCGTAGGTACGGGTTGGGGAGGGGTTAGGGCCTTGATGGTTCACGCTCTAGGCAGTATTACTAATTACTGGCTTCTCCCTTACAGGCACTGTCCGCCCTCACGTCCATGACAACCAGCGGTGGCTGCAAGACGAGGTGCGGCAGCAGCAGCGGGACAGGCAGCAGCGGGAGGCCAGAAGGCGGGAGCTGGAAGAGGCCCGCCAACGCCTCCTGCGGGAGCTGGAGGAGGAGGCACAGCGGCGGCGCCACGCCGAGGAGGCCGCCTCCGACGTCTCCGGCTCCGACGTCGAGCTGCTCTCCGACGACGACGGGTGGATCTAGAACTAATAAAAGACTGTAGCCCATATCCTTTTCCCTTTTTTATATAATATTAAATTAAAACAAAACAAATATGTATAAAAAAACTGGTGGAAGAAGCCTATGTTAGGTTTCCGCCAGGTCACGTGACCGGGGGGGGTCGTGCTTGGCTATGGGGAAGGTCGGTGGCTGCCGTCACCGGGGGGGGGGTGACCTTGATTCCTCATTCCTCACTGCGCCTTTGCTGGTTTTGAAGGAACCAATGCCCCCTACTCATCTACTTCTTCCATAATAAAAAATTAACACTTCTGCTAGAGTAACACTTAAAAAATAACCTTGCAATACAGTGCACACTTTATTAATAACCTCAACACACCATACAACAGTGCTTCTGCTGTAACCTAGCAACCTGGGTTTTGTTTACATAATGCAGCGCTCCCATTGGCTTAGTGGACTAAACACGGTTTGAACTAAAAACAGACTACGGACAAAACACTTTTTGCTCCAAACGCAGATTTTGTTTACTGTTTTAAATGGGACAAAGTTTGTTCTGATGCAAAATATTGGTCACATGTTGTAGGATTTTTTAAAAGGAATCCAGTGATACCAATATCTAAAAACAACTTGTTGTGACAAAATACGTTTTGAAAGTTGCCTCCTCAATTACTTACTTAGTCAGAAATAAATACGACTCTGCTCATTATTTCACAATATTTACATCGTAAACAAACAACAAAATGAAGCAAGACATTCACCTGTTACTATAGCAATGTAAACTGAAGGAGATACAGTATCAGGTTTGCCAACTCAAGAAATTAAATGCTGGAGTTACGAGGTTTTCTGTTTTATTTATTACAAAAGTAGAAAATCTTTTGGAGATACGAGGTAATGTTTGTTTAAAAGAGTATTTTTCCTTTTATAAGTTGCTAAAGCAAGTATAATTTCGAAAAAATGGAGTTACGAGGTTTGCTAATTACAATGACGAAATTTCTATACAAACATGTATAGAAACTTAAAAACTGTCACATTTATAATATTAGTAGTACTGTATAAGATTAGAGTTCCATATGTTTTCTCAGACAATACATTGCATTAGTTAAATGGGGATGGAGTAAATAAAGTTGGTTTAAAAATGTTTATCAGTTAGTTTCATAGTTTAGGATATGTATAACAATAATGATTTATTTATTGGTCTTTAAATTAATAAAAACATGCCGTTTCAATCCAAGGTTTAGGTTTGTTTAGCGGTGTTAAAGTATTTGATTCATAAACTTGTTTTTTTTAAAATTAATTTTTAAAAATATGTTTTTTTAAATTAATTTTTAAAAGTATAATTATTTATTCAAATTAATTTAATCATTAGAATACTCTCATATTCAAAGTGATAAACACAGTATGTTGTCCAATGTTATTCTTATGGAGAGTAATAAACATTTTATATCTCGCTTATTTATGAACGTATCCGAACGAAACTTGGTATAGGGCTTCCATTTCGTTGTAGTCTATTGATAATTATTGTGCAAAGAAACAATATTTTGCCGATGGTTCCCGTAGCAGCAAACCTGCGTACTCAGCGCCCATGTTATTCTTATGGAGAATAAGAACAATTTTATTCCTCACACACAGTAGCTTTGGACCTGTATGCATTAGCTAAGTTTGTTTGAAAAACATAAAAAAAATTCTTAACATACGAAATATATTTTTTTAAATTATATTGTGTGAAAAAAAGAATTTTCTTTTAGTTATAAACTAAAAAATACACTGAATGTTGTTCAATCCTTCCCAAGAATACTCAGCTTGTGTACCTAGGGGTAACAAAGCTGTGGTAAAAATTTGATCTCATTCTGACAAGTGGTTCCAGAGAAAATATGTAATAAAATTCCAATGTATGACATAAAATAAATATGTATGAAATTCTAATGTTCCTTATAGGCTAAAATATTTAATTTTAGGTAAATCGCGGAAAACGTAGGAATAGGCCTAGGTTATAAATTAAAAAACAAAGTTATCTGCATACCTCTTTAATTAGTGCATTCCTGCTTGATAGGCTTCATCAAACTCTTGTTCTAATTTCCTCTTCCTTATCCTAGCCTGTCTTCTCGCCTTTCGTTCAAACTCTGACACAGATTTATCAGCTCGACGCACTCGTTCAAGATCTAATGATTTCATTGCAGATCATGTTCGCAACCCTACTTGGAGTCCAAGGTTCTTTAGAACTTCACATTTTGTAACATTTCCATCATTAAATGAGGCTACCGCTTCGAAAACACCAAATTCTAGAGTATGTTTAGCCACAAAGGTTGATTTAGGTACTCTTGTCAACACAACGTGGTTGAAACACTCGTTCACGTTCTGAGTTTTCCCGTGCAGGCATTTTCGAAGTAAATCTGGCTTGGCTAGGTTATCGTAAATTGGCTTGATTGTTTTCATAATAGCCGTAGGTATACTGTTTTTATGTTTGTAGGGTTTGTTTTCAGCCAGTCCTCTATTATACCCACACCAACTATCTTTCCCCTTAGGACGAATTCCATGATTGGGTTCCGCATCAGTAGAACATTTGTGGAAATAGCCAGCCCACACAGCATTCAACATGTTTTCTAGGCTATCAGTATTTTTTTATTGCTTGGCCGTAGTAGGACTGCAACTGATCAATTTTTGCATCAGTAAGTCTGTTTTTACCTCCAATACCCTTGCCGTCTGATAATACTTGTTTCCCTTTTGATTTTTTAGGTCTCGCAGTCGAGCTCCCATTCTCTTTTTCACGTGATTCACACACTCTAGTTTCTCAATTTTTAGGTCTACACCATATGGATTGCTGTCAACAACACTCTTTGTGTCACCATCACCTAGGTAGTGGGTATATCTAACATTGTACTTTTCGATGGACCTATTGAAGATTTTCATAGCTCCTGCACCCTCCATGTCACCGCTGGAACCTTGGCAATTGGCAGAACAGTTTACCTCATGTTGATTTTTGTCTAAGCATAAGCAATATTTACTAAGTACTTGTATATCTAACACCTTACCAGTGCCCACACTAGTGCACGAATCGATTCCATTTAGCGATTTGAACCCGCGTTTTTGCCATGCCCCATCTAAAGCACATGAAATGTCCCTCGGACTTACATCTTGTTGTACATCCAGATCACTGTTCAAAACCAACTTATTATCTTCCACAGCTTCTTCAACTGCATTTTTCATGGAGTTGGAAGCTACTAATTCAACACTGTTTCTCAATACATTAGTGAAGGCTATAAACTTTGTGGGAGGCTGCAGGAGGTTTATCAAGCCGCAAAGAATCTGACCAGCTTTTTAGCCTTTACCAATCGATCGTAGGCCATACACAAATCTGATATTGATGTCAAAGTTGTTTGCCTGCTTCAGCAATCTCAACTCTTTTAGAGCTGAAAAAACTATTCATAAATCCACAATGGGAACAAAATATTTGTAATTGAGATGCTAGACCTCTATTTGTTTCGGTACTCCGAATCTGAAGCCCATTTATTTTACATTTTCCACACAGAGAAGTACTGTAGAGGTTGTCAGAGAGTATTTCCATATCAACTATTTCATATTTATAAGTGTCACTGCTGGTATAACACTCATACTTAGAATATTGTATTTTCTTTGATGAACTGGATTGTTTGTTGGTGGCAGTAGTCTCTTTGGGAGGAACCTGAGACTCCACTGAGATAGGGCTAGACCCAGGACTTGAGTTCACAGAAACAGATATCTTTTTCCTACCACCAACACCTTTGCGACTTTTTACTTTCCTATTACTAAATCTAGGTATTGTAAAACTGTTCACTATATATAAAGTCACTTATCACACTAAACACAAACAAAAACTAAACAGTTTTTGTTTACACACAAAAGGTTAGGGTTAGGGTTAGAACATAAACAATGCAGGCACAAGATTACAATTACTGCAGACAGCTGTCTGTATTTCACTCTGCAGTGCTGTCAACAATGGCAAACAAAATATATTCATGGAATATAAACTAGAATATGTATCAAAATGCACAAATTACAACTCAACACTGTTTTTGCAATTTCAAAGCCAGTGTCGGGAATTTTTCAAAAATATTTTTCAATATGAAAACATTTGCATACCCCTACATGTTATATATCATTTTGTTTACAAATAAACCAAGAATAATAATCAATAAAAAAACAAAAAATTGAAAAAAATATTTTTTCGAGTACCGCCTTACCTTAAAATAATTGTAAAAAGTGCAAATGAATTTTAAAATGTACGAATGAAATTACAAAATATCATATCTGCAGTTAAAAATAAAATAAATAAATAACTTAAAACTACTATATACAACAAAATATGTTCAAGGAATGAGGTATGGTGTGATGAAAGAGTCCGAAGTTTGGTTCTTTCTGTCCAAAGTTTGGTTCTTTGAGGATGTACAGAATTTCCTCCAGAGGAACAAACTGATCAACGTCCGGCTACACAGACTTTTTTCTTTTTTCTTTAAAAATGTAACCTGTGCTGTGAGTTGATCAAGTGACAGGATCTGCCCCACAAAGTAGTGTTCCCCTCTAGTCAAGTGACTTGTATGGAACAACAACCCACTGTCCAATTCTGAGGTGTGACAACTTGGGTTTGATCAGCAGTCATGGGTCTTCAATTCGATTTTGTCACAGTCGATAGTTCGATTTTTTCGTACAGAACTCACTTAAGTGGTACATTAGATGGGAAGTGTGGCCGTCGAGGAAAAGTACAACGGGTCTTCGAATGTTTTGCTTTTGAAGCCATGGCTCAAAAACATTTGCCACAAAGGTACTCATAAAAAAGCTCGACAGTCATCCAGCCACTTTCGGATTTACCTATACCCCAACCCTCTGGCAATTCCATCACAAATGAGGAAGGGATTCTCTCGTACGGGTGTATGGCCATTGGTGGGCTCTGCATTCCCGCAGCATTGCACATGATAAGAGCCGACAGACATTCCCGCTCATGGTTGGCGGCCAAATTATAGACCGTCTTATCCCCCCGTCTAGCCAGTACCTTGCCACGGTTTGGCGCTAAAAAAACTCCGATCCATCACTGTTGAATATGCGAGTTTCGTCATTATAAATGGGTTCGTAGCCCTTTTCTTGAAAATGCTCTTTGATTTCACTAAACTAAGCATAGCTATGTTCTTATTTTTACATAAACTGCATCGTCTTTCCAGGCATTTTTCTCTCAAATGGTCACCTTCAAAGCACAGAGTTTTGCAGAGCTCTTAAGATGATTTTTGGTCAATTACTTTTTTACCATGAAGTTTTTCAACAAGAAGAGACATGTTTTCATGAAGTACACATTTACATGTGTCTCTGTCAGTTACTTTTGGAAAAACTATCCAAAATGGTCTGAACTTGCAAAATGTTGCGTAACTCAGTTTCAACTGAGGCTGTTCTACACAAAAGTCCTTGTACAAGTTTTGGAGGGAATCATTTAAATATCGCTTTTGCCGTTTGTATTTCTTTCTTGTTATGGTATCCTTTTTTCCCGAACACAACCGACTGTTTTCATCCTGTTCTAAAAAGTCGGCAACATATTTTCCCAATGTTTCACATTTTTTCTTCGCAGCTTCTTATTGTTTAGCTTTGTTTTCATAGCGTAATGCCTTTGTAGACAGTATATTGCCTAGAACGGAAGTTATCTTATATTTTTTTATTATTTTCCCTGCTGCTCCTGTTATAACTTTCCTATACTTTTTTGTCTTTATAGTTTTCTTTAAGTTGTTTTATTAGTACCTGACCAAAAAGCAATTGTTTTTTCACTTGTGGTGATACACTTTGGTTTTGGATTAACTTCTCAACATTTTTTGTAGGCGTATCTCTTTTTAAGGTTTCTAGTCGTTGAGCTCTTTTTTGTACTTTGCAGCCTTTCTTTCAGCTTTTTTCAACCTTTCTTCGAGATTTTTTTTTTCATTCAGTTTTCTTCTATGTTTACGTCTCCTCTTTTTTCCAGCCTTTTCCTTAGAAGTACTTTCTGCATTTTCAACAACCATGTTCACGTTTTCAGGACTCCCTGGAGGAGTGTCGGCTTCCAACATATTTTCTAGTTCTTTTGCCTTTTTTTTAATCATAAAATCTTTTGCTTCGTTGACGCCAAGTTTTTCTAACCTACCTTTGTTCTCTGGGACACACCTTGTCTACTGTTTTTATTTTCCCAGCTTCCTTACGGGCATAATACCTTTCTCTTTCTTTCCGTTTCGATTCTTCGTACAATTCAGGATCATCTTTAATTTTTTGCCTTAGCTGTCGCATTAGTTATTTTTTCCTTTCATTATCAGCTTTCGAACACTTTTTCTTTGGTGCCATAATGTTATGTTTTCAGGTGGGAGTTAAATATTATTATGCATCTGAAATGTTACAAAATTATTATTATCTTGTTATAAATACTAATAATAACAAGTAATAATAACATGTAATAAAAAGTTATTAATAAACAAATTGTAATAAATGGATGATAGAGTTTAAAAATGATTTAGAGTTCAAGTGTTTTGTATAGTTTAGTTGTTAACTTTAACACAATATCCCAAAATTTTGGTTTTAAAAATAGTTAAAAAAGTTTCACTCCAAACCCAATACTGATTTAATAATGAAAAAACAAAGAGCTTACAAAAATAACTTGGAAGCCAATCATCATCACACTCCGTTACCACGTATCCTCACCTCCGTGAAAAGTGTATTTCACGGAGGTGAGAGTAACGGAGGTGAGAAACAATTGTAAAACCACCAAGCGGTGATGCTTCCATTTGAGGTTAGGTTTTGAAATGTTGCTTAATGTTAATTTACACTTGTTTGTAAGCAATTTTATTTACTATGAATAGAACAATATTATGTTTAACACTTACATTAATATTTAGTAACGGAGGTAACAGAACCAAATGTCAATACTTCTTGTTGCAACAATTAGCAATTAATACTCACATGTAAAAGGTCTGCTGTACAACAAAACTGCACAATGATCAAGATGGCTGCCAGTTCTCTTTCACTTATGAAAAAGACAGCTGTTGAGCACTCTATGAACAGTGTATCAAACTAATAACATTTCTTCACGGAGGTGAGGCTGCAACTGGGGACTGGGTTTGAATATTGATTTAATGTATTAATAGCTGCCCAAAAATTCAGAAACAAGGTAATTATTGGTGATCAAAATGTTCATTATTTCCCAACATATTTAAATATGAAAATATTATAAATATAAATACACTATCAAACAGTAAATTATTGAAACGGGTACTGGGGACAGGTAACGGAGGTGAAATCTCACATACTGTGAACAAGATTTGTTATGGAATATTTTATCTGCATTTAAAAATAATTAAAGAATCAAGTAAAAAAAAACTTAAAGCTAAACATTATGTATTTTAAAATATATTTAAAAGTGCAAATAAAGTATTTGGTGATCTTGAACCAAAATGTGCCCAATTTTTGAAAATGACCCGGTTGTCAAAACTTAGGCATTGCAATAAAAAGTGAAATCGTTTTCTGGACATAGCTGAGAGTACTAAATCAATACCTGTGCCGTATTTTGCCCATATATCAAGAGTGATTCTGTGAGATGATTTGATTACTCCACAGATATACAGAACACCAATAAGGGCTTTTATATCTTAAAAACTAGTGTGACTAGCATCCCTTTCTCTTGGAAATTCATCTTTCTTTTTGCCAATATATTTGTTAGTACAAGCCACAATGTGGTAAATGATATCATTAGAAAACAGAACATTCCATGATTGAAATGGGGTGGTTGCATTTTTTGCCTCCCCTTGACACCTGGAAGATGTATTACTATGTTTCTCGCGGGAGTTCTTACATTTTGAGGTGGAGGTCTTCTGCACCACTTACAACCAGGTTCAATTATTTTCCCTTTTCTGTTTGTCTTAGGTTTTCCTCTGAAGCAAAAGACTCTTTCAGCTTACGACATGTCATCTTCGTCAGAAAAATATTCATCCATATTCATTTCTAGTCTACATTCTTTACTATAATTATTTTCTGAATGAATTACTTCTTGCCTACCTCTCATGTCAACAAATATTGAGGATATTTGAGGACATGTTGGTAGCAGGAGGCAAAAAAACTTCTGTCGTGTTGCCTTCGTTACCACTCACTGCACTTTGTTCAGTATCTGAGTTATGGTCACTATCGTGAACATCATCCGGATCTTAATCAGATGAAACATCGCCGAGTACATCAGTATCACTTTCTGGTTCATCAAGAAAACGTTGTATTTGTTGTTCTAAACTAAACCCACGGCTCGGTCCAGCCATTACAAATATTTAAAAATATTATACCCTAGTGTAATACGCACGAATAACAAGCTAACGGTTAACCTCGAAGGAATTCATAATCGGCAATTCACCCAATTCACGAACGATTAAAACAGCAGCAATTCACAAAAAGTATAACGTGAGAGCGCGCGCGGGGTAGAAAGTCTCCGACAGAACGCAACGTGCAGTTTACACGGCCACCACGGACACACTACTGCTAATGTGTTTCCCCAAACCTCAAGGTCTGGCAGTGGACGAGTCGACTTGAAGGTATAGGAGGGTGGAAGCTCTGGGGAAGCTCTTTACATATCGTCCACTATTTTAAAAATAGGCATGGAGAAAATTTACCCCGCGCGTGCTCTCTAGGCTTAAGGCTCATCAGACATCCCAGATTTTTTAACTTCTCTATCGTATTACCTACGAAGAAATCATAGTTTGGGTCTTTCACACTGCCCAAAAATTTAGTAACTACTTGCTTAAATGATATCCAAGCCTCCTTCTCCTTGATAGTCATTTTTGTTTCGAAGTTGGTATCGAACATCATTTTACGAATGTCGGGCCCAACAAAACACCCTTCTTTCAGTTTGGCATCTGATAAATGAGGGAACTTTTCACACAAATACTTAAAACATTCACCGTCTTTGGGCAAGGCTTTTACGTACTGTTTCATTAAGCCTAACTTAATGTGAAGAGGTGGTAGAAGAACCTTTTTGGATCTACCAAATTTTTATGTAAAACGTTCTTCTTACCCGGTGTTAGAGTTTCTCTTGCGGGCCATTGTTTTGTGGACCAATGTCGATCCCTTGCTCTGCTGTCCCACTCAGAAATAAAACACGGGAACTTAGTATATCCTTTTTGTTGGCCAAGGAGCATGCAAACAACTTTCAAATCTCCACATAGCATCCAATCATGAGCCGGATAGTTAATTTTCTTTAAAATAACGTCAACATTTTCGTAGGTTTCTTTCATATGGTCTGAACGAGCTACAGGCAGTGAGGCATAAGTATTTCCATTGTGTAAAAGTACAGCTTTTAAACTTCTTTTTGAAGAATCTATAAAGAGCCGCCATTCCTCTTCCTTGTACTCGATGCCAAATTCACTCTTTAGACCACCGATATCATGTATGCAACTACCCAGTGCCCCTGAATATGCCAATCACCGGAGAGTAGGTAGGCAAGATTTAAAATTTTGTTTAGTGCAAATCCAACGCTGCATCGACAGCCGAGGTGGTGTCGGCCGCCTTTGCCCAAAATGGTGATCTTTCCCTCAGATGGTGTGGTAGGTGATTCATTTACTGCATATCATTTCAGTAACAAGGTAATTTATTTGTTCTTCATGAAAATATGCATTTGCTAATTTCTAACAAATATGCAGATGCTGATATAAGTTGTTTAAGTCACCAATAGGGTAATCCATTTTCACAAGTTTTTTATTAAGTTCGTTATAGTTTATAACTAGCCGATCCTTTTTTGTTAAGAATGCCGGTGAAGAATATGGACTGGTTGATGGTTCAATAATGTCTTGCTCAAGTAGGTCGTCAATAATTGCTTTTACCTTTTTTACATTGGGAGGGCTCAGATAATATGGTCTTATACAAACAGGTATGTGATCAGTTACTTGTAGATTCACTTGTAGGTTGAGTGCATAACCAATTTTACCTGTAAAAACAGGTATTCGACTAGGTAACAGGGTATTCGACTATCAATTTGTCTATTTCATGTGTCATGTCAGTACAACCAATGGTAATTTGATTTATTGTGGGTTGTTTTTCCTCTATCGTTCTCTCTAAGCTTATTTTCTGTTAAGGATCAAATTTAAAGTAGCACAGGTTCTCCTTTAAATTAATAATCAATCCTCTATGTACAATAAATGGCGTGCCTAATATCATGTCAAAGTTGTTCTCATTCATTACTAAAATTTCTTCTTTCCAAGAGAAGTTATTAATTTTAACCTTAAATTTACATTTGCCCAACACATTTATCTCACTATCATTAGCAGCAAATATGGTAAATATGGTTTTCCAATTTTCAATAGCCTTAATTACCTTTAAGTCCTTGAGTTGTTCATATAGCTTCTGCGTAATGCAATTTTTGCTTGCCCCAGTATCGATTAAAGTTGTTACAAAAATATTTTTGTTGACGGAGGTTTGAATACATGGTAAATTGTTGTTGATTTTAACCTTAATTTTATTGTGTTTGACCCTTTTAAATTTGTTCCAATCTCTGACTAATCGCCTTAATTCTGTTTTATATTCCGGTGAGTGCGGTTGTACAGTAGTTAGGTTAGGTTTTGTAGGCTCATCGGGAGTACTAGTAATTTTGGGTTTTGGACCAGTGACTCCCTCATTTACACGTTTTTTGGGTCTCTATAGCATTGCCTAGCAGTATGATCTTTTCTATTGCAATTATAACAGGTTCGGTTATGTGGGTTTTGATATGCGTTATTATAGTGAGTCTGATTTTGCTGAGAATTGTAGTGGCGGTTCGCTTGAGATGCGGTGCGGGGAAAATATGCAGTGCTGTGTGTTACATTTGCAGTAGCAGCTGAATTATGTTGTGGTGTCAAACTGTGGTGTTGATTTTTTGCTCTCGTAAGTAATCATTATATTTCACATTGTTCAGATCGATGCAAAGACTATCTAGGTCATCAAATGTTTGAGGATTGTTCTGGAATGTAATTTGATTTCTCATGTCAGGTCTCAAACCATTTTTAACGAAGCTAACTAGGTCAGGCTCAGATAATCCCGTTTTTAAAATCTGATTATTAATTTTGATGTCATTGACATACAGTGACAGCGGTTCGCTTGGATTTTTTGGGCGGTAAACTAAATCTTGTTTTAGTTTTTCCTTTAAGGTTACAGGAATGTAGGTTTCTATGATAGACTGGTGTAATTTATCTATGGTTAATCCATTGGCTTTACATTATCATATTTTTTTACTCAAGGGCGGTTTAGTATGACTTGGCAAGATTTCATACAAGTGCTGATCAGTAAGGTTAGTTTCATTTTTGATAGTCACTAAATCTCTTAAAAATGAAAGCAAGGGGGTTAATTCAAGTCCATTACATTCAGTGATTTTGTTTAGGTAACCTTCAATAGGATAAGGCAGATAAGGCTTAGGTAATTGATAAATAGGCAAGGTTTGCATTTGCATGTGACTAGGATTTGTAGGCATATTTAGCATAGAAGCTTGCATGTTTAGGTTATCATGTAGGTTAGGTTCCGTAGGTTGTTTAGGTTTAGTAGTAGTTTCTTGATTTAATTCTATAGGTGTAGAAGCTTGATTTTGGTTAGGCCTATCTGATTTTATGGGGCGGGTTAATTGTTCATTCAAGTTTTCTTCTTCGATGATTGATTTATTTAAATCCTCTTCATATTGATGTAAATCAGGTAAAGATACTTTGTTTTTGATTTCATCAAATTTGTTTTGCAGTTCTTGTAGCTTGATCTTTAATTTGTCTAACCTACTGGAGTAGTTAGGAGCTAATTAACATGCACTTAAATTACTTATTCTAAAATTCAGATGTGTACATTTAGCTTTCATTTTGGCTATGTACAGGTTGCTAGGTTGGGTGTCACATTGTTCGATAAGTAGCTGAAATTGATCTATCTTAGTGTCTAAGATTTGAAATTCATCACTTAAAGTTAATTTGCCACTGAGATTGTTCACATTTGGGGGAACTTGTAGAATACTTCTCAGCTGCTTCCTGAGGGCTTCTACATTGTGAAATGTAGTTTCTTCTCCTCTACATAAAATTTCATACTGGATTTCATCCTTGCTTAAATAATTTAAATTGAATTTTTCCATCTCGGAAAATTATTGTTACAATGAATAGACAGTTTAAAGAAATCACTTTTTGCTGAAAATAAATATAGTTTATGGTAGGAGTTATGTCACTCCTTGAATATTTTGTCCTAGCAAATTGTTTGAGGTTAGCAAAATTTCACCATAATGTTTTTGGCTAAAAATAAATGCAGTAGGCCTGGTTGGAGTTTTGTAAACACTAATAAGCAGAGTCGCGCACTTCTGTACAACTACCCAGTACCCCTGAATATGCCAATCACCGGAGAGTGGGTAGGCAAGATCACCATTTTGGGCAAAGGCGGCCAACACCACCTCGGCTGTCGATGCAGCGTTGGATTTGCACTAAACAAAATTTTAAATCTTGCCTACCCACTCTCCGGTGATTGGCATATTCAGGGGTACTGGGTAGTTGTACACATGATAGTAAACCAAATTACCGTCCTGCTTAAAAAAACTTAGCAAACTGTTGATCTCTTGTTCTATATTGGTAAACTGATGTTCTAGGTGCAAATAAATGTTTTTCTTTAAGCCTAGAGCCAAGCAATTCTGATTTTTCTTTAGTCAAACCCAAGTCTCTTACTAAATCATTTAACTCAGCCTGTGTAAATAACTGGGGTTTAAGATTTTCTGGAGAGCATTGGAACTCATTATCCGGTCCACTATCATGAGATTCAGGATCACTGGGCTGTAAAACCTCATCAATAGAATGTGGTGGCTCAGGGACAGGAAGTCCCGGTCCATGGCATACCGGCCGAACAGCTGAAGGGAGGTTAGGGTAGAAGATTGCTCTCTTATTTTTGGAGTTATACCCAGAAACATCAATTCTATAAAAATAACAATCATTTGAATGGTTTCTTTGCTCTCTTCATACCATGGGCACTGCAAATCTAAAAGCTTTCTTTTCTCTTTTAGTCCATTTTCTAAGATCCTCAACATAAACATAACATACCTTGTGAAGAGCCCAATGTTTTTCTTGATCACGAAGTTTTACACCAAAATACGCAAAGTATACTTTTTTACAAAGTCTGTAATGTTTCTTTGATGCTTTTTTACAACAAACTCACCACATATACAACAAAAACTATCAGGACAGTTTTTACAACCACGATTAGCCATACTTAGAGCACATAGGTAAAATACTACAAAGTGAGGTTATGTTGACCAAAAGAAACCAAACCGGTGTAAGTGAAGAAGAAGAACAATGCATAGAAGCAGTCAGCAGTGTTGCAGGTCTCATTTACCACAACTGCCAACACAAAAACCATTGTAATTAACTGTATGTTTAATATTGTTACAATAACAAATATTAGATAAAAATTTAATATTTTACATTTTGAATATACTTATGCAAAGAATTGGTGGGTGATACGACTTTTTATCACCATTTTTGGTCTCAGCATATCTAAAAACATAAGGTTTAGGAAAAATTATTAAAAAAGTTTTTTCATCGTTGGCCTGTGAATCAATCAAGCAATCAAAATCAATTGTCCGGAGCTAAAAGTAAAAATTAATTCAATATATGTCAATGCATTAGTCGTCACAGGTCCCAACATAACCTGCATGTCAGAAAAATGGTTCAATTAAAACAAACGTAAATTTAATAAATATGAACTGCCTTTCAATAATACATTCATAAAAACTGCCACGAGAGAACGATCACGGAGGTTAGCTAAAATCATATTTTTGCCGATAGAGATAGAAAATCAGCACACGAATGTACAGATTGTACTAGTTCCTAATCTAGTTAGACCACTTATTATAGGAGTAGACCTTTTAATCTTCTGGGAGTTGGAAATGAACATTGAAAATAAAACAATTAAGTTGAAAATAAATGATAATGTTGTTAATTTAAAGTTTGGTGAAGCGTCCATAGAAGGGATATCATGTTTTATTATAAGAGATGAAAGCCACAGGCAAAATAATGTTAATAATAGTACCAATCTAAATAATGATGAGAATTATGCTCGTATTAATCAGTATTAAACTACGCAACTAGTAACCACTTTAATATCTCCCCCAACATCGTTCAACAGTAATTAAATTGTAACAAATTAATGAACAAACAACAAAAGCAGCAGTTGATTAATTTATTGATGGATTATCAAGACATCTTCTCCGATGAACCCGGAACATGCAACAAATATTAACACGTCTTACAAGTGGAGAATCCCTAAAGTTTTAAATGTAACACTTACCCAGCCCATCTCATACACCAGAACGCAGTAATGAAAGATATCGAACGAATGGAGTCACTAGGAATAATCAAGGGCAACAACAGCATGTACATAAACACTATAAGACCAGTCAGCAAAAAGACAGGAGAAATTCGACTATATTTAGACGCTTGCAAAGCTAATCAAATAGTTATTCCGGATTACGAATGTAACAGGAGCGTAACGAACTTTTGACAAAATGTAGTAATGCAAAATTCATCAGTAGTATAGATTTAACAGCTTCTTACTGGCAGGTTCCTTTATCGCCAGAGCCACGACGATACACGGCTTTCCAATTTCGAGGAAAAACGTATCACTATAACGTCACGCCTTTTGGTATATCTACATCTCAAGCTGCCCTTGTCCGAGCACTCGACAAAGTTTTCAATGACGAAGTAGAGGACTTCACCATGATCTATGTCGATGGCATATTTATCATCTCCCCAGATTCCGAGTCCACTTATCTCACTTAAATTACACCTTTCAGAAACTTCAAGAAGCTAACATGACCTAGAATTTTCAAAATCAAAATTCTGTCAAGTTCCGTACCTTTCCTAGGATATACACTAACTGAATCAGGACTCAAAATGGACCAAAGCAAAATTAAACTCATCATAGATTTCCCCACACCGAAAAACATAATTAAAATCATTCCTAGGTTGTATCAACTATTACAACAAGTTCACTGACAAATACTCTGAAACAATTAAACCCCTTCTACGCCTGACGTCCAAGAAAAAAACAATTTTATGGACCCGACGACGCCACTTTCCAAGAAATCAAAAATCTATTCGTACAAACCAACATACTTCATCATCCGGTCCCATTCAGAACATTTTACCCTCAAAGTGATGCGTCAGATTTTGCCATCGGCGGGCATCTGTTTCAGTACCTATATAGCGGGGATAAAGCTACAGTAATTTTTATTTCTCGAGCACTTCTGCCGTCAGAACAGAGGTTAACAACTACAGAAAAAGAGCTTCTTGCCATAATTCATTATTTACAAAAGGTACAATATATTGTCCTAGGAGCAAAATTAAAAATCATTACTGACAATCAGGTCATCACCTTCTTAAAGACTTCTCAATTACTGAGTTTGGCTATCCAAGAGTACAACTTCGAAATATAACATTGCAAAGGTACCGATAATTCCACTGCTGAGGCACTAAGTCCTATGCCACAGTACCATATAAAATCATCAGATAACACAACTGTCGAGTTCACCTTAAATTATATTCAACGAATTCAAGACCCCCAACTTCGAGACGAACTAAGTAACCTCCCCCAGCTTCAATCTGAAGACCCTCGTCTACAAATGCCCTACAATATTCTAAGTAACGAACAAGAAACCCCTTAATAAATCAAGATCTCCTAAGTTCATAAATTACATGATCGAATCCTCTACCAAAAAAAGTGCAAAAATTGACGAATTGTAATACCTGAGTGCATCATAAACCGTTTAATCTGGGAATGTCACTATTATTACTTACACTGTGAGTAGAGGCAATATGGGGAGTCTGGGACAGCTGAAAAATAATTGTTTTTTAATCAGAAGTGACGTTTGAGTGACGTGGTGATGACGTATGTGTGACGAGAGGGTGTGATGACGTCACGGCGATGACGTATTGATGTGACGATACACATAAGTCATTGGATGTGAGGTAATGTGAAAACGGGTGGATTTATATTAAGAAACGGTTTAGTTACGTCGGTTTGCGACTTGAAATGGCCAACCGTCCATTTAAGTCGGTTTGGTCGGTTTGCGACTTGAAATGGCCAACCGTCCATTTACGTCGGTTTGTGTTATCTTATCTTATCTTATCTTATCTTAGATCTAGATCTTAGATAAGATAAAAATTTTTTATGGGGGCTCCGCCCCCAGACCCCCGCACTTGCTTCGCTCCCAATCCCACGCCCTAGAATCCCCCTCCACTAATCACCCCCGCCACATTTACAGCTTAATGCAGAATCGCGCGTCACGATCCATTCACACTCCAGATCTTAGCCGCAACGCAACCATGGCTCGCAACTTACAACCGATCAAACGCCCTGCTGACTCTTCTGACGAGGACTATTCGGACGAAGAGGATCACAGACGTCGCAGGAAACAGTTCAAGTTCTGCCAAACTAGACCGACGGCTGCAACTACTCCTGTGGGGAGAGCGACGATTCAAATAAAGCGAGACATCTCCACTTACCGACAGATCAACCAACTCATGGACATCTTGGACCACTACCGACACCTTGCCGATCAGATGATCATCGAAGTTAGTAGCGGAGATCACTTCCACCTCATCATCCAACATCAACACTTGGACACAGTTGACGCTAGCCTACGCCGACAACTACAACTAAGACAATTTCTTCGGGTCGTCGCTTCCATCCCCCCACACTAAATCCAGGACTCCACTCCTTCTACAAACGGCCTTTATCAAGGCCACCACTTATATCATTCGTTGTGAATCAGCCTAGCAATCATACAACATACTAAACCTACATTAAGTACATTTCAATCCAGATTCTCAGGACTTAGTCATTTAACATCAATCATTTTGGTGGCCTTTACAAAGGCCATTTTTACAAGTCTCAATTATTTTTACTTTCACAGTCTTAGACGATTCCTTTACAAGTCTCAGCCTCACATCTTGTTACTTCTTTTACAGGAGGAGTATTCAACATTTTCTGGACTTTGTCATTTATCCAACTTCAGTTTAGTGGCCTTTATAAAGGCCGTTTTAATAAGTCTCAATTTTCCAACTTTCGCGGTAACAAAGAATAGTTATTCAGTTGTAGCTATGACTGTTTTAGGGGACTTTAAATAATTATAATTTATATTCTCCAAACATGTTCAAACGTGTTCAAGGTCATTTTAATACTTAAAAAAAAGGATCTTGAATGGCGGAATGCCCTGCCGACCAGTCAAGAAGGGTCAGTTCATTCGTGGCGGTTTGCCCATGCCGACCGATTGAACTGCTTAGGGTATGGGTGGACCGCATAACTCCACACTGCGCGAACCACCCGGGTTTGTTTTTGGGTTTGTGATGGGAATAGGGTAAGGGACAGAGTTTAACTTGTACAAAACAACAAATTGTGTTAGTGTTAGTGGGAAACCAGCGAAGCCATGCAAGACAGAAAAGGATTGTACAGAGAAGAATAAGAGATCGGCGCTGAGTTTAACGAATGACACGGGCCAGATCCATTGCCCACCGCACTGTTCACCCAACGCCCGGAGCAGTGCTGACCACACAGGGGGACTTGTCTCAGGCCTTGTGCGACGCAGAAGGTGTTGACTCCGCCTCGGGACCCGGCGGAGATCAGCGTAGAGATGCCGGCCGATAGCAAGTGAGACCTACATATGTGGTGCTCGCTATATCACAGAAGTTCCAAGCTCGGGGTACCACTGCAGGGATTGCGGTACTAGGAGACCTCCGTGGATGTTCAGCTTCTCTCCGATGATCTCCGCTGTGTCCCGCTTCTCTGGAGCTGCTCTGGACTGGTCCCGTGTCTGCATGCCGAATGATTCGAGTGGAACGAGCGTCCCGGTTTTATGAACTTTTCCGCTGAGTCAGCAGAAAATAACCTCACCTCATTGGTTGAACTGTTTGACCAATGAGAAGCCGGCTTGTGCTAGTGAGTATACCGCTGTTCTTAAGCGAATCACTTTTGCTCACCCTTTCGTTACGGACGCAACTGCATCATGTTCAGGAAGCTGACCCGGCCTAAGATGGTTGACATGCCTCGTCGGGAACCATCGTTCCAGCTTTCCAGCTCCAGGCCCCACAGTGTCACACCTCGGTCATCACTCCGGCAGCCTCGTCAACGTCCAGCTCCAATCCCAGCCCCAAAGAGCGAGTCCGTGACAGGGCAGCCTCGTCAACGCCCGGCTCCGACACCAGCGTCAAAGAGTAGACCCGTCGATGTAATGCCTCGACGGGTAAACATATCGACTTGTGCCCGGGAACCGTTCTCTTTACTTAGAGAAATTCTCTCGGACAAGACGAGGGATCTGGAACCTGAGAAGAACTATACGGCCCAGATCCCTGTTATCGATGAGCCGAGGGAGATTCGTCGGCCGAGCTTCGAACCGGCATTCCCTGGGTTCAAGCTCCACTGCCTGTGGAAACTGCAGCCGGGACTTTATTGTCTGCTCGGATGGGACAAGCCTTCGCGGGAGCTTTTGTTGCGCCACCGCAACTTTGTCTTTAGAAGTTACCTGCCGAATGGAGTGATTGAGCCACCGTACGAGACATTAAATACCTACTTGGAGGTCGGGAAGCCGGAAGATGGGCAACGACGTCGGCGTGTCACCGTCCAATGGGTGTCCATGTAAACAATGACACTGATAAAAACGGCCTTTTTAAAGGCCACCAAAAATTTCAATCGTTTGACACTCAGTAGCGTAAAACATATATTTTGTTTTACCCCCAGTCTTACTCCTGCTGTAGCGAAGTTTTATTATAAGTCCCATGAGGTTTCAATAAAGTTTGTTGGTATTTTGTACGGTACGGTACTTAGTTACCGACTTCAACAAATATGGTTTGACCGAGAATTTTAATCGTTCCTCTGTCAACATAGTTTGTTCAAAGGGGTAAGCGCTTGGACTGGGACATTAAATAATTAAAATGGCCTTTCTCAAGGCCGCTAAACAAAACGCTGAGTCAGTGTTATTAGTGCGCACCAACAGGAGACCTGCAGCGGATCCTATACGGTACGTAGCGTCGCACCTTAGAGACCAATGATTAGTGGAGCTCAGGACATCCTGCTTGCGCTGAGGAGAGAAGATGGAAACTACGGTGGAAGAAATCTTCGCTGAGATGATTGAGCGACGGGCTCCACTAGCACCGATATCCTCATTCCGGCCGCCTCGTCAACGTCCAGGAGCCTCGAAGAGGCGTGTTCGCTTCGCGTTGGACTGTCCAGCTCCGAGACCAGTGCCAAGGAGCAATCCTGTCACTGTAATGGATTGTGTTGCGGCTACTCCACGGCGAAAGCTTAGGCTGGAGCGGCGCTTCTACACTCCACTTGGGCAACTACGCCATGGCGAGCAGAATCGACGGTTGTGGCGGATGAAACCCGGCCTGTACGAATTGCTATTTTTCGTACGCCAGGATGGTGAGGCTACTCTGCGGGAGGTTGGTTCCTTGGAGCTGACGAGAGTTCGCCTGCCAAGGAGAATGGAGTGGCCGTGGAAGTCGACGCATCTGAAGATTCACGGGCCGGGGGAGGACCTTTCGTATCCCAGAGGGAAGGCCGAATGGGTCCGTCGCTAGATCATCTCAAAAAACGGCCTTTTTAAAGGCCACCACATTTTTCAATCGTTTTTGAACTCATGCATTTGCAAAGTTTTATTATAAGTCCCATGACATACTGGGTATTGGTAATCTGTACGGTACGTAGTTGCCGACTCTAAATAATATATTTTGACCGAGAACTTTGTTCATTATTCGGTCAACACAGTTTATTTAATGCGCTTAAAATAAATGTTATGGGGCTTAACAACCATAGCTTGGAGTAAAGAATAAAATGAGTTGTGTTTGCAAACACAAACAATTCCACGTTTCTAACATAGAGTTACAGTCGGGCTAAGATTGGAGATACGTAGTTGCCGACTCTAAATAATATATTTTGACCGAGAATTTTGTTCGTTATTCAGTCAACACAGTTTGTTTAATGTACCTAAAAACAAATGTTATGGTGCTTGAGTAAAACATAAAATTGCTTTCAAACACAAACATTTGCAAGTTTCTAACATAGAGGCACAGTCGGTCCAAGATTGGAACATAAAAACGGCCTTTATCAAGGCCACCATTTTTAGTACTTAAATTCAACTGACCAATAGGAGAAGAGTGCTGTGTCAGCAACGCCTATATAATGAGAGAGTAGTGCGATGTTTCCTCATTCCTCCACTGAGCTGATTGCTGATCTGATCACCAAGTCATGGACTCTTCTGAGACTTCTGCAGCTGTAGAATCCATCCTGGCTGAGAACAAGGTGAAGTCTATCTTTGATCCGCCGGACGCACCTTCTACATCCACAAGCGTGGTTTCGCCGCCAAGTCCCCTGCACTTTGGAGCACCGACAGCAGAGTCATCGGATGAAGATAATAGGAAATTCATTTCAAAACATGACCCCTTCGTACCGAAGGCAACTTCATCCTCCAGCACACCAAGAATATCATTGAAGAAGACACCACGGGTAAGAAATGCGCCCAAGTGTACCCACCAATTTAAGAGAGGGCCGAAGAAGGGTGAAGTGTGTGCAGTCTTCTACAAAATAGGAGAAAAGTTCTGCGCTAAACACAAACCTGCAGAGAAAAAGCCGCCAGCATCTAGTTTTGACTTTGAAACTATAGCTCAGGAGGGAAAATTCCGAAGATTGAAAGTTTCCAAAAAATATAAACTCCTACAAATTAAAGAGCGCAAAGTAATTTTGGAAAACAGCGGAAGAATCCTAAAGGTAAGACTGCCTGGATATTTGCAACCAATACCCAAGACTGGGTCATACTTAATATTTCAAAGGGTGGGCAAAGGCGAACTGGCAAAGGCGATGTGGGAGTGCGTCTAGATTGGATCAGCAGCTCAGAAACGGCCTTTTTCAAGGCCACCAATTGTTTCACTCGTTATAGTACTCACAGTGTGCTAACTCTGTTGTCTTTCACAAACAAAGTATATTATGCACAATCCTACAGCATAATTAACCTACATTGCGTAGCTTTCCTTCCAGTCAACAATGGTCGAGACCAGTCGTAAACCTTGGTGGAGAATTCAAAAACGGCCTTTTTAAAGGCCAAAAATTGATTCACTCGTTATAGTACTCACAGTGTGCTAACTCTGTTGTATTTCACAAACATAGTATATTATGCACAATCCTACAACATAATTAACCTACATTGCGTAGCTTTCCTTACAGTCAACAACGGTCTAGACCAGTCGTAAACCTTGGTGGAGAATTCAAAAACGGCCTTTTTAAAGGCCAGCAATTGATTAACTCGTTATAGTACTCACAGTGTGCTAACTCTGTTGTATTTCACAAACAAAGTATATTATGCACAATCCTACAGCATAATTAACCTACATTGCGTAGCTTTTCTTACAGTCAACAACGGTCGAGACCAGTCGTAAACATTGGCGGAGAATTCAAATACGGCCTTGTTAAAGGCCACCAATTGATTCACTCGTTATAGTACTCACAGTGTGCTAACTCTGTTGTCTTTCACAACAACAGAGTATATTATGAGATGAAATAAACTGATAATGCAAGCTGCAGACTAAATTAATATTTACATCTCTCGTTTTAGTACTCAAATTGAGCTAACTGTGTTACCTTTCACAAACGAATTATAAGATGAAATGAACCGATAATACAAGCTGCAGCCTGAATTAATATTTACAACTCTAGTTTCATCGATTCTTTGCATTCAAAAAAAGATTTTGTTTGTTTGTTTGTTAGGTTGACCTTGAAAATAATAAAAGCATTGTCAGCAGTTAAGATAAGAGACTGCTGAAAAGCATTGTCAGCAGTTAAGATAAGAGACTGCTGAAAAGCATTGTCAGCAGTTAAGATAAGATACTGCTGAATATGCAGTAGTTATTACTATAAATAGAGGCGTTCTGTAGAGTTGATCACATCCATCTGCGACGTTTACCTGGCAACATGGTCTACGAGATTGTTCACCACCAAACAGCGAGAAGGGTTAAACGCTCTCCTCTGTGGCTGAAAACATTCTACCTCCGTGTTCCGATTTATTGGACGACGGAGATAACTCAAGAATGCGACTTGTGCAGAGTTTCTGAGGCTCTAGACAGTATCAGGGCCGACTGCCGAGCGACTACTATTAAATTGACAACGTCCGACGTAGGGTTCTGGATGGCGCCTACTCCTCTGGAAGATGACTTACCCTTCAAGACCAACGTCATCAAAGACCTGAAGCGTTTGCTGCGGCTTGGCCAAAGGGTGACTCTCACCGTCATAGTTTCTTGAGGACGTATCCTGCAGACCCACAACGCCATCTCAAACTCCACCTTCTGAGGGCAACTACAAACGGCCTTTTTCAAGGCCACCATAAATTTCACTCGTTTTAACTAAGCTAAGCGTCTTATTTGAACCATACCAATTATTTATCTTTTCGATTATTAATGTTTCTACTAATAATGAAATTAGCCTGACATATGAAACAAGCGTGACGATTCCGAAAAACTTCGCTGTCTAACTGACAATGAACAAAATCAACGTTCATTTGATATGTATGATATTCGTTCTGTCCAAGCCGAAAACAGTTGTAGCAAATCTTGAATTTATCCTGAATGTAAAAAACAAACATGAGAGTCATACAGTTTTTCATATGTATATCAATCAAGTTTTGCAAAACAGCTGGGGGTAAACAATATTGTAGTAATTGAAGATCACGTCTACTATGAACATTGTTCAAAATACATTTGCTAGACAACATCGATAAACTAAGGGGTTCGTACGGTGAATTCATAGTCTAAAACAGAAAAAACACACAACAAATTACTAACCTTATTACTGTAAACTCCTGACTAATACAATATGTTACAAAATAGCTAAATAATCTTTGTTTAATGTTTCAGAAATCGCCTCCGACAAAGACGCCATGAATTTCACTCGTTTTAACTAAGCTAAGCGTCTTATTTGAACCATACCAATTATTTATCTTTTCGATTATTAATGTTTCTACTAATAATGAAATTAATAATTACCCACACATGGTTTTTAAAATTTTTAGTTGTACAAAACACATGGTGGTTTCTTAATTTTACCTCAACTAACAATTGAAATTTATGATATTAAGTATGCACAAGTGTACCTCTTTCTCTCTCTCTCTCCCCCTCTATATATATATATATATATATATACATACACAAGATATGGTTATATGTGTATATATGTATACATTTTTTGAGATCAAAACCTATGTTTACGGTTTTTCTACCATAACTTAGCACTTTTTTTACTGACTAAAACCTAATGCTCTTATTCGTTGTTTATTTTTGCTTTCTCATCACAAAATTCCCCTATAAATAAAGGTAAATAGTAGTCACCGGTCATTCATATCCTATCTACCACCATGGCACCACTAGACATCCCTCACCACTGGAAGCAAATTGGAGAAATAATTGAAAATGTCTTACAGGAAGATGTGGAGGAGATTGAAGATACTAGCGACTCCGAAGACCTGACCAACTCCGATGACAACACATCATCACTAGATGTCTCTGACATAGAAGATGCAATAGCATTTGTTCTTCACGAGGATTATCCGGAGTCAGTCGCCGACAGTATTGAATTTTATCTCCTGTCCGAAGATGAGGATGACAACAGGACTCCTGTCCTACGTGATGTTCCCGATGCAAGGCGGAGACTATTCGATAGTTCCAGTTGTGAGGAAGACGATGATGGCGTTGCATACCTGAGCGACTAATTAGAGAAGTCTGTTTCAAACGGCCTTTTTCAAGGCCACCAATTGTTTCAATCGTTTTAAAACTCAGCCGAATTCGCAATGTTTTTTTTCCTTAAACTAAAAAAGCCACAAGCAGAGTATAATAAACGAATGAAAAAATGGTAGCCGTTAAAACGGCTGTTTGGATGTGTTTTTCAACTGTATAAAGGGTTTATTGTCTGCTGATGTATTGCGCAGCAGACAGTAGGAAATACCAAAAACACGAGCCAAACAGCTATTGTCTTTTGGTAAAATCAACACTTTCATACGAGCATCTTCGGCACTACGATATTCCAACGGAGCCAAAGCTTTACCGTGGGGAGCAAGCTGCAACACGATTTGTTGATGATCTATATGATATTGCTGAAAAAGTATCTACCCTCTACAGTTACATTGTTCCTATGGAAAATCTCACTGACCTTCAAGAACTATGTCATCAAATGGAGGACATTTGTTACTTGTGTAAACAGGAGTTTTCTGAGGACAACATCAAAGTGCGTGACCATGATCATTTCACAGGAGCCTATAGAGGAGCAGCTTGTAACGCCTGCAATATCAACTTTAAGCTACCTAACTTTATACCGGTTGTATTACACAATTTAAGTGGATACGACGCACACTTTATTATTCCAGAACTTGGACGAGACAAAGGACAAATTGACGTATTGGCTCAAACGACAGAAAAATTTATTAGTTTTTCAAAGAAAGTAAAAAATATAAAATTAAGGTTTATAGATTCCTTAAGGTTTATGCCATTCAGTTTGATGACACTCTCTAAGAATCTGGAAAGAGATGACTTAATTGAAACGAGGAAGCTGGTTCCAGAAGATAAGATGGAGCTCGTATTAAGAAAAGGAGTGTTCCCGTACGACTACATAGATTCCCTTGCTCGATTTGACGAGACTGCGTTACCTCCACCAGAAATGTTTTACAGTAAACTCAATGAATCTCCAGTAGATCCAGAAGATTATGAGCATGCTGTCAAGGTATGGAAGGAACTTAATATGTCGACGCTCGGAGATTATAATGATTTTTATGTGAAACTTGATGTAACTCTCCTTTGTGATGTAATGGAGGAATTTAGAAATTCCTGTTTGTTAGCTTACGGACTGGATTGTTTCTATTACTTCACATCTCCGGGGCTGGCTTGGCAAGCTATGATGAAGGAAACTAAATGCGAACTCCAACTTTTAACTAATATTGACATGGTTCTTATGGTTGAAGCTGGTGTTAGAGGAGGGCTCACACAATCGGTCACACGATATGTCAAAGCCAATAACAAACATCTTCAAAATTATAACTCCACTAAAGAATCAGTCTACCTAGGCTACTTCGACGCCAATAACCTTTATGGATACGCCATGTCAATGCCATTACCTTTTGGCGGATTTTGCTGGGTTGATTCTAATGTTTTAGGAGACATTATGAGCATCCCGAAGTTCAGCGATATCGGATACATATTGGACTTTGACTTCGAGTATCCTCAGCACCTTCACGACCATCATTATGACCTTCCTCTATTACCAAGGTCCGAGGTTCCTCCAGGAGGCAAATATTCAAAGTTGATGACAACACTTGAAAATAAATCTAATTACATTGCACATTATTGGATTGTGCAGCAAGCAATTGAACTAGGAATCAAAATTGTTAAAATCAACCGAGTGCTTCAATTTACACAAAAGACCTGGCTAAAACCGTATATAGAATCGAATACTTCAAGAAGAGCAGCTTCCACATCAAGTTTTCACAAAGAATTTTACAAACTGATGAATAACGCCGTCTATGGGAAATGTCTTGAAAACAAAAGGAATCACATGAATTTGAAACTTGTTTCTGATGAAAAGAAAATGTTAAAATTAGTTCAAAAGCCTAACTTCAAAACATCTATCATAATAAACGAAAATCTTGTAGCTGTATGCATGAACAAAACAAATGTTGTCATGGATCGACCGCTTTATGTAGGAATGTGTATACTTGATATTTCAAAGACCCATATGTACGACTTCCACTACAACAAGATGGTTGCCTTTTATGGACGAGATCGAATTGGAATTAGCTACATGGACACTGACGGGATCGTATATTGGATCAAGACACTTGACATGTATGATGACCTTAGAGTGTTTCCTCACAGGAATGATTTTGACTTCTCCGACTACCCAGTCAACCATCCGACATACGACAACTCTGTTAACAAGAAGGTTTTAGGAAAGTTCAAGGATGAAACTTGCGGAGTACCACTTGAAGAGTAGATAAGATTGGCCACACCAATTATGCAAATGAGCTACACCCGACGAGATTCAGCCTAGCGCACTGGCAGCCGTGCATAGGCGGATCGGGCGTCGCCGGCCAGGTGCCTCGGAGAAGTTTGGACCAGTAGGCATACAAACCAGACATAGCAGGTAAATGCGGATCTCACAAGCTATGGAGAATCTGCAAGCTCCGTCGTGGTGTAGTCAGGAGTTGGGATAGGTCAAGCGCGGAGCTATTACCGCACCGTGCGGCCTCGCGCGCAGCCAGTGCACCAGCCCAGTGGAACCAGTTTCGGCAGCCAAGGTGAAAGTCATTGCCGCTCGCTGTCAAACACGTACCGACCTAATTGCAAGTTGTTGCCAAGATGTGTATGTAATCGACAGACTGCCACAGTCATTCTTGTGTAACAAAAACATACAAGGGTTTCCAACCTGCACTACTAAATAATAATAAATGAAAAGGTGTAACTCAAAAACAACACAGAAATGAGACAAAAACACTTTATTATTCCTCCACAAGTTTGAAAATATATTCTCTGTTCACCCCCACCCCCTCGTACATAAGACTTGCATTCGGGCTATTGTTGTATTTTTCAACCGCCTCTTCTGACAAAGCCGGCAAATACCTTCGTGGCAGGAACACCTGGGCTATGCGCCCCCTCCCTTCCACATCCTTCTGGAAATCTATTTCCGCCACGACGGAAATGTTTTCTGCTCCAACACTTGCTCCAAACAATTTATTTTTTGTCACCACACGCTTGAACCTCAGCACACGATACGCCGTGCCAACCTCCAGATCCGTTAGTTTGACTCGTGGGAGGAAATCGGCTGTTGATTTGTTATTAAACATTTCCTGGAGGGAAGCCATCTTTCTTACTGAAACAACACATGAAACATTAACCTTACATGTATAGAAACAAGAAAAACATTTCCGCAAAAACAAAATAAATGCACCGTGGTAAAATAACACAAGGTGAACAGGGCGTGTACAGGACATTGCAGCTCACCTCGGTGCAACCATGACATCCTAAATGCATTTTATATAAACTTGCCTGTACCACAAAAAGTTAAGTCGTTCCTGCAATGAATTCGCCACTGCAAGTTAACATCAGCCTGCTTCCTCGATCCCCGGAAGAGATTCCAGACCTGATCGCCCAGCTTCAGGGAATATTTAGAGACTCTTCCTTAAAAGGTAAGAAACAATATACTACAACGTAAATCCTCATTCCCTCGCTCAGGCCTCTCTAGTGTAATCAGTATATAACAGAAAAATGTAATAGTCGCAGAACACATAACAATATAAAGTAATTGTAATTCAGAGCTTTGTCATGTAGGAATTTAGCATTGTTATACACAAGGCAAGAAACATTATGCAACCATATTAATTCTCATTCCCTCAGACAGAGCTCCTTTCAACTTGTATATAACGAAATGTATTGGATGCGAAAATGCAACCATAGCTGTGTTATGAGGAGACATACGGTTATTATGCATACAGATAACCTTTGTATATCAGAACATGTAAAAAGTGGATAAAACTGTTTAATAGCAAAACATAGTATTAATGTATTTACCGTACAATATCCCGTTGCCCACCCAATAATGATGTATCAATGAAACAAAGAAGTAAGTTAGTACAAGAAATACAGTAATACGTACATTTGTGTACTTATTTGTGTAATACGTACATTGTGCGTGTGTGTTCCTTAACATTCACACTTGGGACCCTCTACGTGTTCAAGACACGTTCCCTGACATATGAAACAAGCGTGACGATTCCGAAAAACTTCGCTGTCTAACTGACAATGAACAAAATCAACGTTCATTTGATATGTATGATATTCGTTCTGTCCAAGCCGAAAACAGTTGTAGCAAATCTTGAATTTATCCTGAATGTAAAAAACAAACATGAGAGTCATACAGTTTTTCATATGTATATCAATCAAGTTTTGCAAAACAGCTGGGGGTAAACAATATTGTAGTAATTGAAGATCACGTCTACTATGAACATTGTTCAAAATACATTTGCTAGACAACATCGATAAACTAAGGGGTTCGTACGGTGAATTCATAGTCTAAAACAGAAAAAACACACAACAAATTACTAACCTTATTACTGTAAACCCCTGACTAATACAATATGTTACAAAATAGCTAAATAATCTTTGTTTAATGTTTCAGAAATCGCCTCCGACAAAGACGCCATGAATTTCACTCGTTTTAACTAAGCTAAGCGTCTTATTTGAACCATACCAATTATTTATCTTTTCGATTATTAATGTTTCTACTAATAATGAAATTAATAATTACCCACACATGGTTTTTAAAATTTTTAGTTGTACAAAACACATGGTGGTTTCTTAATTTTACCTCAACTAACAATTGAAATTTATGATATTAAGTATGCACAAGTGTACCTCTTTCTCTCTCTCTCTCTCCCTCTCTATATATATATATATATATATATATATATATATATATATATATATATATATATATATATATGTATACATTTTTTGAGATCAAAACCTATGTTTACGGTTTTTCTACCATAACTTAGCACTTTTTTTACTGACTAAAACCTAATGCTCTTATTCGTTGTTTATTTTTGCTTTCTCATCACAAAATTCCCCTATAAATAAAGGTAAATAGTAGTCACCGGTCATTCATATCCTATCTACCACCATTGCACCACTAGACATCCCTCACCACTGGAAGCAAATTGGAGAAATAATTGAAAATGTCTTACAGGAAGATGTGGAGGAGATTGAAGAGACTAGCGACTCCGAAGACCTGACCAACTCCGATGACAACACATCATCACTAGATGTCTCTGACATAGAAGATGCAATAGCATTTGTTCTTCTCGAGGATTATCCGGAGTCAGTTGCCGACAGTATTGAATTTTATCTCCTGTCCGAAGATGAGGATGACAACAGGACTCCTGTCCTACGTGATGTTCCCGATGCAAGGCGGAGACTATTCGATAGTTCCAGTTGTGAGGAAGACGATGATGGCGTTGCATACCTGAGCGACTAATTAGAGAAGTCTGTTTCAAACGGCCTTTTTCAAGGCCACCAATTGTTTCAATCGTTTTAAAACTCAGCCGAATTCGCAATGTTTTTTTTTTCCTTAAACTAAAAAAGCCACAAGCAGAGTATAATAAACGAATGAAAAAATGGTAGCCGTTACAACGGCTGTTTGGATGTGTTTTTCAACTGTATAAAGGGTTTATTGTTCAACAATGATGTCATCATCTGATAGATAATCTGCCCCTACTAATCTTTCTAATGCAGCCATTACTTCTCTGGATTGGATAGTTGTTCTGCTTGATACAACGTTAACCTGTACTGGTTGATCATCACTTTCTTGTCTTTCCGTGGGTGTAAATGATAATTGAAAAGGTGGTGTTGTGGAGGATATATCTGGGACCTGTATAGGCTGCTCCATAATTATGTTGTGGTTAGTAAGCTTATAGCAATACTAATTTATTATTTCATTTATGTTTACTTTTTAAATGAATGAACCAATGGCAATGAAAGTGATGATGTTAGCAAAAATATAAACCAATAGTAATTCAATGCTGAGGTCAGCATTTGCTATAAAACTAGAACATGTGAAAAATGGCTCTCAATACTACTTTTGGAGCAGTCTATAACACACTGAGAAATTTATTCAATCACAATGTACTATTGTCAACGTTGTAATGAAGATTTCATAAATGAGGATTTATATATATATCACTGTGAAATTTACCATAATGCTACTAATAATGCATTATCCGATTGTGAAGACCATCCCGATTTCTTACACTTCCTTGCTGACACTGAACACTCTACACGGCAGAGCAGACCAAGCGTAATTGCATATGCACCTCCTAGCAAACAAAACACAGTGGATCCTGAAGATGAATCCTCACCCTCTACTTCTAGAGGGACTGCGAACGAAGATGCAACGTTGGGAGTCAACATTTTAGTGGAGGCGTTTGACAGATCTGTCCTTCGACATTACAGAATAAATAACATCAATACACTTGAACTACAAATATTTCTGACCCTCGTTAAAGATGTTATAATTGCAAAATTAAATTATGAACTTAACCGTTTGAATTTCATTAAATTTGGATTACTATTGGACACAACATTTAATAATGTAGAAGGAGAAATATCCAACAGAGGGTTTCTTTCTAGAAACCGAACTATCATGGAGACGTCAAATTTAGATGAAATAGTTGATGAATGTTTACAAGAATTGGTGCTTAAAATAACTGAACATGAAGCTCGTGGATCCGGATGGTCCTTGCTCAATGTAAACAACCTGGATTTACGAGTTCATAAACGTGGATACGGTGATCGTGGCAGCAGTTTTATTCCATTGCCAGCAAAGATTAAAGATAATAAATCATGTATTAATGTTCAAAACAATGACAATGAATGTTTCAGATATTCCATGTTGGCGAAATTTCTTGTTCATGAAGGTGTCCAACATCCTGAACGACCGAATAGAAGATATCAAGAACTAAATGGTAGATATAAATTTAATGGATTAAACTACCCAGTGTCATTGTCTGATATAGGAAGTTTTGAAAAACGTAATGCAGGTGTATCTGTTAACGTGTTTGGACTGGGCAGAAGAAACAATGTGTACCCGTTAAAAGTGGTACCACGTGAATTGACTGACCATACTGATTTACTGTTACTAAAAGATGAAACTGTTTCACATTATGTGTACATAAAAGATTTCACTAAGCTCATTCACTATCAGCTCACCAAAAGAAAGTCACCAATAACAGTGTGTAAAAGATGTTTCTGTTTTAAAAATATCTCTATAAATAGAGGAGGTCGTAGTTGGCTGACGGAACACTCTAAACTTTGTGGAGATCATGCAGCAGCAAAAGTTATCCTTCCAACTCTGAATAGTTCTATTCTAAAGTTTAGGAATATCCATCACCAGTATCGCATCCCAATTGTAATTTACGCAGATTTTGAATCGTCATTGATACCAGTGGAAAATGTGGATCCTGACGCAGCAGACAGTAGGAAATACCAAAAACACGAGCCAAACAGCTATTGTCTTTTGGTAAAATCAACACTTTCATACGAGCATCTTCGGCACTACGATATTCCAACGGAGCCAAAGCTTTACCGTGGGGAGCAAGCTGCAACACGATTTGCTGATGATCTATATGATATTGCTGAAAAAGTATCTACCCTCTACAGTTACATTGTTCCTATGGAAAATCTCACTGACCTTCAAGAACTATGTCATCAAATGGAGGACATTTGTTACTTGTGTAAACAGGAGTTTTCTGAGGACAACATCAAAGTGCGTGACCATGATCATTTGACAGGAGCCTATAGAGGAGCAGCTTAACGCCTGCAATATCAACTTTAAGCTACCTAACTTTATACCGGTTGTATTACACAATTTAAGTGGATACGACGCACACTTTATTATTCCAGAACTTGGACGAGACAAAGGACAAATTGACGTATTGGCTCAAACGACAGAAAAATTTATTAGTTTTTCAAAGAAAGTAAAAAATATAAAATTAAGGTTTATAGATTCCTTAAGGTTTATGCCATTCAGTTTGATGACACTCTCTAAGAATCTGGAAAGAGATGACTTAATTGAAACGAGGAAGCTGGTTCCAGAAGATAAGATGGAGCTCGTATTAAGAAAAGGAGTGTTCCCGTACGACTACATAGATTCCCTTGCTCGATTTGACGAGACTGCGTTACCTCCACCAGAAATGTTTTACAGTACTCAATGAATCTCCAGTAGATCCAGAAGATTATGAGCATGCTGTCAAGGTATGGAAGGAACTTAATATGTCGACGCTCGGAGATTATAATGATTTTTATGTGAAACTTGATGTAACTCTCCTTTGTGATGTAATGGAGGAATTTAGAAATTCCTGTTTGTTAGCTTACGGACTGGATTGTTTCTATTACTTCACATCTCCGGGGCTGGCTTGGCAAGCTATGATGAAGGAAACTAAATACGAACTCCAACTTTTAACTGATATTGACATGGTTCTTATGGTTGAAGCTGGTGTTAGAGGAGGGCTCACACAATCGGTCACATGATATGTCAAAGCCAATAACAAACATCTTCAAAATTATAACTCCACTAAAGAATCAGTCTACCTAGGCTACTTCGACGCCAATAACCTTTATGGATACGCCATGTCAATGCCATTACCTTTTGGCGGATTTTGCTGGGTTGATTCTAATGTTTTAGGAGACATTATGAGCATCCCGAAGTTCAGCGATATCGGATACATATTGGACTTTGACTTCGAGTATCCTCAGCACCTTCACGACCATCATTATGACCTTCCTCTATTACCAAGGTCCGAGGTTCCTCCAGGAGGCAAATATTCAAAGTTGATGACAACACTTGAAAATAAATCTAATTACATTGCACATTATTGGATTGTGCAGCAAGCAATTGAACTAGGAATCAAAATTGTTAAAATCAACCGAGTGCTTCAATTTACACAAAAGACCTGGCTAAAACCGTATATAGAATCGAATACTTCAAGAAGAGCAGCTTCCACATCAAGTTTTCACAAAGAATTTTACAAACTGATGAATAACGCCGTCTATGGGAAATGTCTTGAAAACAAAAGGAATCACATGAATTTGAAACTTGTTTCTGATGAAAAGAAAATGTTAAAATTAGTTCAAAAGCCTAACTTCAAAACATCTATCATAATAAACGAAAATCTTGTAGCTGTATGCATGAACAAAACAAATGTTGTCATGGATCGACCGCTTTATGTAGGAATGTGTATACTTGATATTTCAAAGACCCATATGTACGACTTCCACTACAACAAGATGGTTGCCTTTTATGGACGAGATCGAATTGGAATTAGCTACATGGACACTGACGGGATCGTATATTGGATCAAGACACTTGACATGTATGATGACCTTAGAGTGTTTCCTCACAGGAATGATTTTGACTTCTCCGACTACCCAGTCAACCATCCGACATACGACAACTCTGTTAACAAGAAGGTTTTAGGAAAGTTCAAGGATGAAACTTGCGGAGTACCACTTGAAGAGTAGATAAGATTGGCCACACCAATTATGCAAATGAGCTACACCCGACGAGATTCAGCCTAGCGCACTGGCAGCCGTGCATAGGCGGATCGGTCGTCGCCGGCCAGGTGCCTCGGAGAAGTTTGGACCAGTAGGCATACAAACCAGACATAGCAGGTAAATGCGGATCTCACAAGCTATGGAGAATCTGCAAGCTCCGTCGTGGTGTAGTCAGGAGTTGGGATAGGTCAAGCGCGGAGCTATTACCGCACCGTGCGGCCTCGCGCGCAGCCAGTGCACCAGCCCAGTGGAACCAGTTTCGGCAGCCAAGGTGAAAGTCATTGCCGCTCGCTGTCAAACACGTACCGACCTAATTGCAAGTTGTTGCCAAGATGTGTATGTAATCGACAGACTGCCACAGTCATTCTTGTGTAACAAAAACATACAAGGGTTTCCAACCTGCACTACTAAATAATAATAAATGAAAAGGTGTAACTCAAAAACAACACAGAAATGAGACAAAAACACTTTATTATTCCTCCACAAGTTTGAAAATATATTCTCTGTTCACCCCCACCCCCTCGTACATAAGACTTGCATTCGGGCTATTGTTGTATTTTTCAACCGCCTCTTCTGACAAAGCCGGCAAATACCTTCGTGGCAGGAACACCTGGGCTATGCGCCCCCTCCCTTCCACATCCTTCTGGAAATCTATTTCCGCCACGACGGAAATGTTTTCTGCTCCAACACTTGCTCCAAACAATTTATTTTTTGTCACCACACGCTTGAACCTCAGCACACGATACGCCGTGCCAACCTCCAGATCCGTTAGTTTGACTCGTGGGAGGAAATCGGCTGTTGATTTGTTATTAAACATTTCCTGGAGGGAAGCCATCTTTCTTACTGAAACAACACATGAAACATTAACCTTACATGTATAGAAACAAGAAAAACATTTCCGCAAAAACAAAATAAATGCACCGTGGTAAAATAACACAAGGTGAACAGGGCGTGTACAGGACATTGCAGCTCACCTCGGTGCAACCATGACATCCTAAATGCATTTTATATAAACTTGCCTGTACCACAAAAAGTTAAGTCGTTCCTGCAATGAATTCGCCACTGCAAGTTAACATCAGCCTGCTTCCTCGATCCCCGGAAGAGATTCCAGACCTGATCGCCCAGCTTCAGGGAATATTTAGAGACTCTTCCTTAAAAGGTAAGAAACAATATACTACAACGTAAATGCTCATTCCCTCGCTCAGGCCTCTCTAGTGTAATCAGTATATAACAGAAAAATGTAATAGTCGCAGAACACATAACAATATAAAGTAATTGTAATTCAGAGCTTTGTCATGTAGGAATTTAGCATTGTTATACACAAGGCAAGAAACATTATGCAACCATATTAATTCTCATTCCCTCAGACAGAGCTCCTTTCAACTTGTATATAACGAAATGTATTGGATGCGAAAATGCAACCATAGCTGTGTTATGAGGAGACATACGGTTATTATGCATACAGATAACCTTTGTATATCAGAACATGTAAAAAGTGGATAAAACTGTTTAATAGCAAAACATAGTATTAATGTATTTACCGTACAATATCCCGTTGCCCACCCAATAATGATGTATCAATGAAACAAAGAAGTAAGTTAGTACAAGAAATACAGTAATACGTACATTTGTGTACTTATTTGTGTAATACGTACATTGTGCGTGTGTGTTCCTTAACATTCACACTTGGGACCCTCTACGTGTTCAAGACACGTTCCCTGACATATGAAACAAGCGTGACGATTCCGAAAAACTTCGCTGTCTAACTGACAATGAACAAAATCAACGTTCATTTGATATGTATGATATTCGTTCTGTCCAAGCCGAAAACAGTTGTAGCAAATCTTGAATTTATCCTGAATGTAAAAAACAAACATGAGAGTCATACAGTTTTTCATATGTATATCAATCAAGTTTTGCAAAACAGCTGGGGGTAAACAATATTGTAGTAATTGAAGATCACGTCTACTATGAACATTGTTCAAAATACATTTGCTAGACAACATCGATAAACTAAGGGGTTCGTACGGTGAATTCATAGTCTAAAACAGAAAAAACACACAACAAATTACTAACCTTATTACTGTAAACCCCTGACTAATACAATATGTTACAAAATAGCTAAATAATCTTTGTTTAATGTTTCAGAAATCGCCTCCGACAAAGACGCCATGAATTTCACTCGTTTTAACTAAGCTAAGCGTCTTATTTGAACCATACCAATTATTTATCTTTTCGATTATAAATGTTTCTACTAATAATGAAATTAATAATTACCCACACATGGTTTTTAAAATTTTTAGTTGTACAAAACACATGGTGGTTTCTTAATTTTACCTCAACTAACAATTGAAATTTATGATATTAAGTATGCACAAGTGTACCTCTTTCTCTCTCTCTCTCTCCCTCTATATATATATATATGTATACATTTTTTGAGATCAAAACCTATGTTTACGGTTTTTCTACCATAACTTAGCACTTTTTTTACTGACTAAAACCTAATGCTCTTATTCGTTGTTTATTTTTGCTTTCTCATCACAAAATTCCCCTATAAATAAAGGTAAATAGTAGTCACCGGTCATTCATATCCTATCTACCACCATTGCACCACTAGACATCCCTCACCACTGGAAGCAAATTGGAGAAATAATTGAAAATGTCTTACAGGAAGATGTGGAGGAGATTGAAGAGACTAGCGACTCCGAAGACCTGACCAACTCCGATGACAACACATCATCACTAGATGTCTCTGACATAGAAGATGCAATAGCATTTGTTCTTCTCGAGGATTATCCGGAGTCAGTTGCCGACAGTATTGAATTTTATCTCCTGTCCGAAGATGAGGATGACAAAAGGACTCCTGTCCTACGTGATGTTCCCGATGCAAGGCGGAGACTATTCGATAGTTCCAGTTGTGAGGAAGACGATGATGGCGTTGCATACCTGAGCGACTAATTAGAGAAGTCTGTTTCAAACGGCCTTTTTCAAGGCCACCAATTGTTTCAATCGTTTTAAAACTCAGCCGAATTCGCAATGTTTTTTTTTTCCTTAAACTAAAAAAGCCACAAGCAGAGTATAATAAACGAATGAAAAAATGGTAGCCGTTACAACGGCTGTTTGGATGTGTTTTTCAACTGTATAAAGGGTTTATTGTTCAACAATGATGTCATCATCTGATAGATAATCTGCCCCTACTAATCTTTCTAATGCAGCCATTACTTCTCTGGATTGGATAGTTGTTCTGCTTGATACAACGTTAACCTGTACTGGTTGATCATCACTTTCTTGTCTTTCCGTGGGTGTAAATGATAATTGAAAAGGTGGTGTTGTGGAGGATATATCTGGGACCTGTATAGGCTGCTCCATAATTATGTTGTGGTTAGTAAGCTTATAGCAATACTAATTTATTATTTCATTTATGTTTACTTTTTAAATGAATGAACCAATGGCAATGAAAGTGATGATGTTAGCAAAAATATAAACCAATAGTAATTCAATGCTGAGGTCAGCATTTGCTATAAAACTAGAACATGTGAAAAATGGCTCTCAATACTACTTTTGGAGCAGTCTATAACACACTGAGAAATTTATTCAATCACAATGTACTATTGTCAACGTTGTAATGAAGATTTCATAAATGAGGATTTATATATATATATCACTGTGAAATTTACCATAATGCTACTAATAATGCATTATCCGATTGTGAAGACCATCCCGATTTCTTACACTTCCTTGCTGACACTGAACACTCTACACGGCAGAGCAGACCAAGCGTAATTGAATATGCACCTCCTAGCAAACAAAACTCAGTGGATCCTGAAGATGAATCCTCACCCTCTACTTCTAGAGGGACTGCGAACGAAGATGCAACGTTGGGAGTCAACATTTTAGTGGAGGCGTTTGACAGATCTGTCCTTCGACATTACAGAATAAATAACATCAATACACTTGAACTACAAATATTTCTGACCCTCGTTAAAGATGTTATAATTGCAAAATTAAATTATGAACTTAACCGTTTGAATTTCATTAAATTTGGATTACTATTGGACACAACATTTAATAATGTAGAAGGAGAAATATCCAACAGAGGGTTTCTTTCTAGAAACCGAACTATCATGGAGACGTCAAATTTAGATGAAATAGTTGATGAATGTTTACAAGAATTGGTGCTTAAAATAACTGAACATGAAGCTCGTAGATCCGGATGGTCCTTGCTCAATGTAAACAACCTGGATTTACGAGTTCATAAACGTGGATACGGTGATCGTGGCAGCAGTTTTATTCCATTGCCAGCAAAGATTAAAGATAATAAATCATGTATTAATGTTCAAAACAATGACAATGAATGTTTCAGATATTCCATGTTGGCGAAATTTCTTGTTCATGAAGGTGTCCAACATCCTGAACGACCGAATAGAAGATATCAAGAACTAAATGGTAGATATAAATTTAATGGATTAAACTACCCAGTGTCATTGTCTGATATAGGAAGTTTTGAAAAACGTAATGCAGGTGTATCTGTTAACGTGTTTGGACTGGACAGAAGAAACAATGTGTACCCGTTAAAAGTGGTACCACGTGAATTGACTGACCATACTGATTTACTGTTACTAAAAGATGAAACTGTTTCACATTATGTGTACATAAAAGATTTCACTAAGCTCATTCACTATCAGCTCACCAAAAGAAAGTCACCAATAACAGTGTGTAAAAGATGTTTCTGTTTTAAAAATATCTCTATAAATAGAGGAGGTCGTAGTTGGCTGACGGAACACTCTAAACTTTGTGGAGATCATGCAGCAGCAAAAGTTATCCTTCCAACTCTGAATAGTTCTATTCTAAAGTTTAGGAATATCCATCACCAGTATCGCATCCCAATTGTAATTTACGCAGATTTTGAATCGTCATTGATACCAGTGGAAAATGTGGATCCTGACGCAGCAGACAGTAGGAAATACCAAAAACACGAGCCAAACAGCTATTGTCTTTTGGTAAAATCAACACTTTCATACGAGCATCTTCGGCACTACGATATTCCAACGGAGCCAAAGCTTTACCGTGGGGAGCAAGCTGCAACACGATTTGTTGATGATCTATATGATATTGCTGAAAAAGTATCTACCCTCTACAGTTACATTGTTCCTATGGAAAATCTCACTGACCTTCAAGAACTATGTCATCAAATGGAGGACATTTGTTACTTGTGTAAACAGGAGTTTTCTGAGGACAACATCAAAGTGCGTGACCATGATCATTTGACAGGAGCCTATAGAGGAGCAGCTTGTAACGCCTGCAATATCAACTTTAAGCTACCTAACTTTATACCGGTTGTATTACACAATTTAAGTGGATACGACGCACACTTTATTATTCCAGAACTTGGACGAGACAAAGGACAAATTGACGTATTGGCTCAAACGACAGAAATATTTATTAGTTTTTCAAAGAAAGTAAAAAATATAAAATTAAGGTTTATAGATTCCTTAAGGTTTATGCCATTCAGTTTGATGACACTCTCTAAGAATCTGGAAAGAGATGACTTAATTGAAACGAGGAAGCTGGTTCCAGAAGATAAGATGGAGCTCGTATTAAGAAAAGGAGTGTTCCCGTACGACTACATAGATTCCCTTGCTCGATTTGACGAGACTGCGTTACCTCCACCAGAAATGTTTTACAGTACTCAATGAATCTCCAGTAGATCCAGAAGATTATGAGCATGCTGTCAAGGTATGGAAGGAACTTAATATGTCGACGCTCGGAGATTATAATGATTTTTATGTGAAACTTGATGTAACTCTCCTTTGTGATGTAATGGAGGAATTTAGAAATTCCTGTTTGTTAGCTTACGGACTGGATTGTTTCTATTACTTCACATCTCCGGGGCTGGCTTGGCAAGCTATGATGAAGGAAACTAAATACGAACTCCAACTTTTAACTGATATTGACATGGTTCTTATGGTTGAAGCTGGTGTTAGAGGAGGGCTCACACAATCGGTCACATGATATGTCAAAGCCAATAACAAACATCTTCAAAATTATAACTCCACTAAAGAATCAGTCTACCTAGGCTACTTCGACGCCAATAACCTTTATGGATACGCCATGTCAATGCCATTACCTTTTGGCGGATTTTGCTGGGTTGATTCTAATGTTTTAGGAGACATTATGAGCATCCCGAAGTTCAGCGATATCGGATACATATTGGACTTTGACTTCGAGTATCCTCAGCACCTTCACGACCATCATTATGACCTTCCTCTATTACCAAGGTCCGAGGTTCCTCCAGGAGGCAAATATTCAAAGTTGATGACAACACTTGAAAATAAATCTAATTACATTGCACATTATTGGATTGTGCAGCAAGCAATTGAACTAGGAATCAAAATTGTTAAAATCAACCGAGTGCTTCAATTTACACAAAAGACCTGGCTAAAACCGTATATAGAATCGAATACTTCAAGAAGAGCAGCTTCCACATCAAGTTTTCACAAAGAATTTTACAAACTGATGAATAACGCCGTCTATGGGAAATGTCTTGAAAACAAAAGGAATCACATGAATTTGAAACTTGTTTCTGATGAAAAGAAAATGTTAAAATAAGTTCAAAAGCCTAACTTCAAAACATCTATCATAATAAACGAAAATCTTGTAGCTGTATGCATGAACAAAACAAATGTTGTCATGGATCGACCTCTTTATGTAGGAATGTGTATACTTGATATTTCAAAGACCCATATGTACGACTTCCACTACAACAAGATGGTTGCCTTTTATGGACGAGATCGAATTGGAATTAGCTACATGGACACTGACGGGATCGTATATTGGATCAAGACACTTGACATGTATGATGACCTTAGAGTGTTTCCTCACAGGAATGATTTTGACTTCTCCGACTACCCAGTCAACCATCCGACATACGACAACTCTGTTAACAAGAAGGTTTTAGGAAAGTTCAAGGATGAAACTTGCGGAGTACCACTTGAAGAGTAGATAAGATTGGCCACACCAATTATGCAAATGAGCTACACCCGACGAGATTCAGCCTAGCGCACTCGCGCACTGGCAGCCGTGCATAGGCGGATCGGGCGTCGCCGGCCAGGTGCCTCGGAGAAGTTTGGACCAGTAGGCATACAAACCAGACATAGCAGGTAAATGCGGATCTCACAAGCTATGGAGAATCTGCAAGCTCCGTCGTGGTGTAGTCAGGAGTTGGGATAGGTCAAGCGCGGAGCTATTACCGCACCGTGCGGCCTCGCGCGCAGCCAGTGCACCAGCCCAGTGGAACCAGTTTCGGCAGCCAAGGTGAAAGTCATTGCCGCTCGCTGTCAAACACGTACCGACCTAATTGCAAGTTGTTGCCAAGATGTGTATGTAATCGACAGACTGCCACAGTCATTCTTGTGTAACAAAAACATACAAGGGTTTCCAACCTGCACTACTAAATAATAATAAATGAAAAGGTGTAACTCAAAAACAACACAGAAATGCGTCTGACAAAAACACTTTATTATTCCTCCACAAGTTTGCAAATATATTCTCTGTTCACCCCCACCCCCTCGTACATAAGACTTGCATTCGGGCTATTGTTGTATTTTTCAACCGCCTCTTCTGACAAAGCCGGCAAATACCTTCGTGGCAGGAACACCTGGGCTATGCGCCCCCTCCCTTCCACATCCTTCTGGAAATCTATTTCCGCCACGACGGAAATGTTTTCTGCTCCAACACTTGCTCCAAACAATTTATTTTTTGTCACCACACGCTTGAACCTCAGCACACGATACGCCGTGCCAACCTCCAGATCCGTTAGTTTGACTCGTGGGAGGAAATCGGCTGTTGATTTGTTATTAAACATTTCCTGGAGGGAAGCCATCTTTCTTACTGAAACAACACATGAAACATTAACCTTACATGTATAGAAACAAGAAAAACATTTCCGCAAAAACAAAATAAATGCACCGTGGTAAAATAACACAAGGTGAACAGGGCGTGTACAGGACATTGCAGCTCACCTCGGTGCAACCATGACATCCTAAATGCATTTTATATAAACTTGCCTGTACCACAAAAAGTTAAGTCGTTCCTGCAATGAATTCGCCACTGCAAGTTAACATCAGCCTGCTTCCTCGATCCCCGGAAGAGATTCCAGACCTGATCGCCCAGCTTCAGGGAATATTTAGAGACTCTTCCTTAAAAGGTAAGAAACAATATACTACAACGTAAATCCTCATTCCCTCGCTCAGGCCTCTCTAGTGTAATCAGTATATAACAGAAAAATGTAATAGTCGCAGAACACATAACAATATAAAGTAATTGTAATTCAGAGCTTTGTCATGTAGGAATTTAGCATTGTTATACACAAGGCAAGAAACATTATGCAACCATATTAATTCTCATTCCCTCAGACAGAGCTCCTTTCAACTTGTATATAACGAAATGTATTGGATGCGAAAATGCAACCATAGCTGTGTTATGAGGAGACATACGGTTATTATGCATACAGATAACCTTTGTATATCAGAACATGTAAAAAGTGGATAAAACTGTTTAATAGCAAAACATAGTATTAATGTATTTACCGTACAATATCCCGTTGCCCACCCAATAATGATGTATCAATGAAACAAAGAAGTAAGTTAGTACAAGAAATACAGTAATACGTACATTTGTGTACTTATTTGTGTAATACGTACATTGTGCATGTGTGTTCCTTAACATTCACACTTGGGACCCTCTACGTGTTCAAGACACGTTCCCTGACATATGAAACAAGCGTGACGATTCCGAAAAACTTCGCTGTCTAACTGACAATGAACAGAATCAACGTTCATTTGATATGTATGATATTCGTTCTGTCCAAGCCGAAAACAGTTGTAGCAAATCTTGAATTTATCCTGAATGTAAAAAACAAACATGAGAGTCATACAGTTTTTCATATGTATATCAATCAAGTTTTGCAAAACAGCTGGGGGTAAACAATATTGTAGTAATTGAAGATCACGTCTACTATGAACATTGTTCAAAATACATTTGCTAGACAACATCGATAAACTAAGGGGTTCGTACGGTGAATTCATAGTCTAAAACAGAAAAAACACACAACAAATTACTAACCTTATTACTGTAAACCCCTGACTAATACAATATGTTACAAAATAGCTAAATAATCTTTGTTTAATGTTTCAGAAATCGCCTCCGACAAAGACGCCATGAATTTCACTCGTTTTAACTAAGCTAAGCGTCTTATTTGAACCATACCAATTATTTATCTTTTCGATTATTAATGTTTCTACTAATAATGAAATTAATAATTACCCACACATGGTTTTTAAAATTTTTAGTTGTACAAAACACATGGTGGTTTCTTAATTTTACCTCAACTAACAATTGAAATTTATGATATTAAGTATGCACAAGTGTACCTCTTTCTCTCTCTCTCTCTCCCTCTCTATATATATATATATATATAATATATATATATATATATAATATATATATATATATATATTATATATATATATATATATGTATACATTTTTTGAGATAAAAACCTATGTTTACGGGTTTTCTACCATAACTTAGCACTTTTTTTACTGATTAAAACCTAATGCTCTTATTCGTTGTTTATTTTTGCTTTCTCATCACAAAATTCCCCTATAAATAAAGGTAAATAGTAGTCACCGGTCATTCATATCCTATCTACCACCATTGCACCACTAGACATCCCTCACCACTGGAAGCAAATTGGAGAAATAATTGAAAATGTCTTACAGGAAGATGTGGAGGAGATTGAAGAGACTAGCGACTCCGAAGACCTGACCAACTCCGATGACAACACATCATCACTAGATGTCTCTGACATAGAAGATGCAATAGCATTTGTTCTTCTCGAGGATTATCCGGAGTCAGTTGCCGACAGTATTGAATTTTATCTCCTGTCCGAAGATGAGGATGACAACAGGACTCCTGTCCTACGTGATGTTCCCGATGCAAGGCGGAGACTATTCGATAGTTCCAGTTGTGAGGAAGACGATGATGGCGTTGCATACCTGAGCGACTAATTAGAGAAGTCTGTTTCAAACGGCCTTTTTCAAGGCCACCAATTGTTTCAATCGTTTTAAAACTCAGCCGAATTCGCAATGTTTTTTTTTTCCTTAAACTAAAAAAGCCACAAGCAGAGTATAATAAACGAATGAAAAAATGGTAGCCGTTACAACGGCTGTTTGGATGTGTTTTTCAACTGTATAAAGGGTTTATTGTTCAACAATGATGTCATCATCTGATAGATAATCTGCCCCTACTAATCTTTCTAATGCAGCCATTACTTCTCTGGATTGGATAGTTGTTCTGCTTGATACAACGTTAACCTGTACTGGTTGATCATCACTTTCTTGTCTTTCCGTGGGTGTAAATGATAATTGAAAAGGTGGTGTTGTGGAGGATATATCTGGGACCTGTATAGGCTGCTCCATAATTATGTTGTGGTTAGTAAGCTTATAGCAATACTAATTTATTATTTCATTTATGTTTACTTTTTAAATGAATGAACCAATGGCAATGAAAGTGATGATGTTAGCAAAAATATAAACCAATAGTAATTCAATGCTGAGGTCAGCATTTGCTATAAAACTAGAACATGTGAAAAATGGCTCTCAATACTACTTTTGGAGCAGTCTATAACACACTGAGAAATTTATTCAATCACAATGTACTATTGTCAACGTTGTAATGAAGATTTCATAAATGAGGATTTATATATATATCACTGTGAAATTTACCATAATGCTACTAATAATGCATTATCCGATTGTGAAGACCATCCCGATTTCTTACACTTCCTTGCTGACACTGAACACTCTACACGGCAGAGCAGACCAAGCGTAATTGCATATGCACCTCCTAGCAAACAAAACTCAGTGGATCCTGAAGATGAATCCTCACCCTCTACTTCTAGAGGGACTGCGAACGAAGATGCAACGTTGGGAGTCAACATTTTAGTGGAGGCGTTTGACAGATCTGTCCTTCGACATTACAGAATAAATAACATCAATACACTTGAACTACAAATATTTCTGACCCTCGTTAAAGATGTTATAATTGCAAAATTAAATTATGAACTTAACCGTTTGAATTTCATTAAATTTGGATTACTATTGGACACAACATTTAATAATGTAGAAGGAGAAATATCCAACAGAGGGTTTCTTTCTAGAAACCGAACTATCATGGAGACGTCAAATTTAGATGAAATAGTTGATGAATGTTTACAAGAATTGGTGCTTAAAATAACTGAACATGAAGCTCGTGGATCCGGATGGTCCTTGCTCAATGTAAACAACCTGGATTTACGAGTTCATAAACGTGGATACGGTGATCGTGGCAGCAGTTTTATTCCATTGCCAGCAAAGATTAAAGATAATAAATCATGTATTAATGTTCAAAACAATGACAATGAATGTTTCAGATATTCCATGTTGGCGAAATTTCTTGTTCATGAAGGTGTCCAACATCCTGAACGACCGAATAGAAGATATCAAGAACTAAATGGTAGATATAAATTTAATGGATTAAACTACCCAGTGTCATTGTCTGATATAGGAAGTTTTGAAAAACGTAATGCAGGTGTATCTGTTAACGTGTTTGGACTGGACAGAAGAAACAATGTGTACCCGTTAAAAGTGGTACCACGTGAATTGACTGACCATACTGATTTACTGTTACTAAAAGATGAAACTGTTTCACATTATGTGTACATAAAAGATTTCACTAAGCTCATTCACTATCAGCTCACCAAAAGAAAGTCACCAATAACAGTGTGTAAAAGATGTTTCTGTTTTAAAAATATCTCTATAAATAGAGGAGGTCGTAGTTGGCTGACGGAACACTCTAAACTTTGTGGAGATCATGCAGCAGCAAAAGTTATCCTTCCAACTCTGAATAGTTCTATTCTAAAGTTTAGGAATATCCATCACCAGTATCGCATCCCAATTGTAATTTACGCAGATTTTGAATCGTCATTGATACCAGTGGAAAATGTGGATCCTGACGCAGCAGACAGTAGGAAATACCAAAAACACGAGCCAAACAGCTATTGTCTTTTGGTAAAATCAACACTTTCATACGAGCATCTTCGGCACTACGATATTCCAACGGAGCCAAAGCTTTACCGTGGGGAGCAAGCTGCAACACGATTTGTTGATGATCTATATGATATTGCTGAAAAAGTATCTACCCTCTACAGTTACATTGTTCCTATGGAAAATCTCACTGACCTTCAAGAACTATGTCATCAAATGGAGGACATTTGTTACTTGTGTAAACAGGAGTTTTCTGAGGACAACATCAAAGTGTGTGACCATGATCATTTGACAGGAGCCTATAGAGGAGCAGCTTAACGCCTGCAATATCAACTTTAAGCTACCTAACTTTATACCGGTTGTATTACACAATTTAAGTGGATACGACGCACACTTTATTATTCCAGAACTTGGACGAGACAAAGGACAAATTGACGTATTGGCTCAAACGACAGAAAAATTTATTAGTTTTTCAAAGAAAGTAAAAAATATAAAATTAAGGTTTATAGATTCCTTAAGGTTTATGCCATTCAGTTTGATGACACTCTCTAAGAATCTGGAAAGAGATGACTTAATTGAAACGAGGAAGCTGGTTCCAGAAGATAAGATGGAGCTCGTATTAAGAAAAGGAGTGTTCCCGTACGACTACATAGATTCCCTTGCTCGATTTGACGAGACTGCGTTACCTCCACCAGAAATGTTTTACAGTACTCAATGAATCTCCAGTAGATCCAGAAGATTATGAGCATGCTGTCAAGGTATGGAAGGAACTTAATATGTCGACGCTCGGAGATTATAATGATTTTTATGTGAAACTTGATGTAACTCTCCTTTGTGATGTAATGGAGGAATTTAGAAATTCCTGTTTGTTAGCTTACGGACTGGATTGTTTCTATTACTTCACATCTCCGGGGCTGGCTTGGCAAGCTATGATGAAGGAAACTAAATACGAACTCCAACTTTTAACTGATATTGACATGGTTCTTATGGTTGAAGCTGGTGTTAGAGGAGGGCTCACACAATCGGTCACATGATATGTCAAAGCCAATAACAAACATCTTCAAAATTATAACTCCACTAAAGAATCAGTCTACCTAGGCTACTTCGACGCCAATAACCTTTATGGATACGCCATGTCAATGCCATTACCTTTTGGCGGATTTTGCTGGGTTGATTCTAATGTTTTAGGAGACATTATGAGCATCCCGAAGTTCAGCGATATCGGATACATATTGGACTTTGACTTCGAGTATCCTCAGCACCTTCACGACCATCATTATGACCTTCCTCTATTACCAAGGTCCGAGGTTCCTCCAGGAGGCAAATATTCAAAGTTGATGACAACACTTGAAAATAAATCTAATTACATTGCACATTATTGGATTGTGCAGCAAGCAATTGAACTAGGAATCAAAATTGTTAAAATCAACCGAGTGCTTCAATTTACACAAAAGACCTGGCTAAAACCGTATATAGAATCGAATACTTCAAGAAGAGCAGCTTCCACATCAAGTTTTCACAAAGAATTTTACAAACTGATGAATAACGCCGTCTATGGGAAATGTCTTGAAAACAAAAGGAATCACATGAATTTGAAACTTGTTTCTGATGAAAAGAAAATGTTAAAATAAGTTCAAAAGCCTAACTTCAAAACATCTATCATAATAAACGAAAATCTTGTAGCTGTATGCATGAACAAAACAAATGTTGTCATGGATCGACCTCTTTATGTAGGAATGTGTATACTTGATATTTCAAAGACCCATATGTACGACTTCCACTACAACAAGATGGTTGCCTTTTATGGACGAGATCGAATTGGAATTAGCTACATGGACACTGACGGGATCGTATATTGGATCAAGACACTTGACATGTATGATGACCTTAGAGTGTTTCCTCACAGGAATGATTTTGACTTCTCCGACTACCCAGTCAACCATCCGACATACGACAACTCTGTTAACAAGAAGGTTTTAGGAAAGTTCAAGGATGAAACTTGCGGAGTACCACTTGAAGAGTAGATAAGATTGGCCACACCAATTATGCAAATGAGCTACACCCGACGAGATTCAGCCTAGCGCACTCGCGCACTGGCAGCCGTGCATAGGCGGATCGGGCGTCGCCGGCCAGGTGCCTCGGAGAAGTTTGGACCAGTAGGCATACAAACCAGACATAGCAGGTAAATGCGGATCTCACAAGCTATGGAGAATCTGCAAGCTCCGTCGTGGTGTAGTCAGGAGTTGGGATAGGTCAAGCGCGGAGCTATTACCGCACCGTGCGGCCTCGCGCGCAGCCAGTGCACCAGCCCAGTGGAACCAGTTTCGGCAGCCAAGGTGAAAGTCATTGCCGCTCGCTGTCAAACACGTACCGACCTAATTGCAAGTTGTTGCCAAGATGTGTATGTAATCGACAGACTGCCACAGTCATTCTTGTGTAACAAAAACATACAAGGGTTTCCAACCTGCACTACTAAATAATAATAAATGAAAAGGTGTAACTCAAAAACAACACAGAAATGCGTCTGACAAAAACACTTTATTATTCCTCCACAAGTTTGCAAATATATTCTCTGTTCACCCCCACCCCCTCGTACATAAGACTTGCATTCGGGCTATTGTTGTATTTTTCAACCGCCTCTTCTGACAAAGCCGGCAAATACCTTCGTGGCAGGAACACCTGGGCTATGCGCCCCCTCCCTTCCACATCCTTCTGGAAATCTATTTCCGCCACGACGGAAATGTTTTCTGCTCCAACACTTGCTCCAAACAATTTATTTTTTGTCACCACACGCTTGAACCTCAGCACACGATACGCCGTGCCAACCTCCAGATCCGTTAGTTTGACTCGTGGGAGGAAATCGGCTGTTGATTTGTTATTAAACATTTCCTGGAGGGAAGCCATCTTTCTTACTGAAACAACACATGAAACATTAACCTTACATGTATAGAAACAAGAAAAACATTTCCGCAAAAACAAAATAAATGCACCGTGGTAAAATAACACAAGGTGAACAGGGCGTGTACACAGGACATTGCAGCTCACCTCGGTGCAACCATGACATCCTAAATGCATTTTATATAAACTTGCCTGTACCACAAAAAGTTAAGTCGTTCCTGCAATGAATTCGCCACTGCAAGTTAACATCAGCCTGCTTCCTCGATCCCCGGAAGAGATTCCAGACCTGATCGCCCAGCTTCAGGGAATATTTAGAGACTCTTCCTTAAAAGGTAAGAAACAATATACTACAACGTAAATCCTCATTCCCTCGCTCAGGCCTCTCTAGTGTAATCAGTATATAACAGAAAAATGTAATAGTCGCAGAACACATAACAATATAAAGTAATTGTAATTCAGAGCTTTGTCATGTAGGAATTTAGCATTGTTATACACAAGGCAAGAAACATTATGCAACCATATTAATTCTCATTCCCTCAGACAGAGCTCCTTTCAACTTGTATATAACGAAATGTATTGGATGCGAAAATGCAACCATAGCTGTGTTATGAGGAGACATACGGTTATTATGCATACAGATAACCTTTGTATATCAGAACATGTAAAAAGTGGATAAAACTGTTTAATAGCAAAACATAGTATTAATGTATTTACCGTACAATATCCCGTTGCCCACCCAATAATGATGTATCAATGAAACAAAGAAGTAAGTTAGTACAAGAAATACAGTAATACGTACATTTGTGTACTTATTTGTGTAATACGTACATTGTGCATGTGTGTTCCTTAACATTCACACTTGGGACCCTCTACGTGTTCAAGACACGTTCCCTGACATATGAAACAAGCGTGACGATTCCGAAAAACTTCGCTGTCTAACTGACAATGAACAGAATCAACGTTCATTTGATATGTATGATATTCGTTCTGTCCAAGCCGAAAACAGTTGTAGCAAATCTTGAATTTATCCTGAATGTAAAAAACAAACATGAGAGTCATACAGTTTTTCATATGTATATCAATCAAGTTTTGCAAAACAGCTGGGGGTAAACAATATTGTAGTAATTGAAGATCACGTCTACTATGAACATTGTTCAAAATACATTTGCTAGACAACATCGATAAACTAAGGGGTTCGTACGGTGAATTCATAGTCTAAAACAGAAAAAACACACAACAAATTACTAACCTTATTACTGTAAACCCCTGACTAATACAATATGTTACAAAATAGCTAAATAATCTTTGTTTAATGTTTCAGAAATCGCCTCCGACAAAGACGCCATGAATTTCACTCGTTTTAACTAAGCTAAGCGTCTTATTTGAACCATACCAATTATTTATCTTTTCTATTATTAATGTTTCTACTAATAATGAAATTAATAATTACCCACACATGGTTTTTAAAATTTTTAGTTGTACAAAACACATGGTGGTTTCTTAATTTTACCTCAACTAACAATTGAAATTTATGATATTAAGTATGCACAAGTGTACCTCTTTCTCTCTCTCTCTCTCCCTCTATATATATATATATATATATATATATATATATTATATATATATATATATGTATACATTTTTTGAGATCAAAACCTATGTTTACGGTTTTTCTACCATAACTTAGCACTTTTTTTACTGACTAAAACCTAATGCTCTTATTCGTTGTTTATTTTTGCTTTCTCATCACAAAATTCCCCTATAAATAAAGGTAAATAGTAGTCACCGGTCATTCATATCCTATCTACCACCATTGCACCACTAGACATCCCTCACCACTGGAAGCAAATTGGAGAAATAATTGAAAATGTCTTACAGGAAGATGTGGAGGAGATTGAAGAGACTAGCGACTCCGAAGACCTGACCAACTCCGATGACAACACATCATCACTAGATGTCTCTGACATAGAAGATGCAATAGCATTTGTTCTTCTCGAGGATTATCCGGAGTCAGTTGCCGACAGTATTGAATTTTATCTCCTGTCCGAAGATGAGGATGACAACAGGACTCCTGTCCTACGTGATGTTCCCGATGCAAGGCGGAGACTATTCGATAGTTCCAGTTGTGAGGAAGACGATGATGGCGTTGCATACCTGAGCGACTAATTAGAGAAGTCTGTTTCAAACGGCCTTTTTCAAGGCCACCAATTGTTTCAATCGTTTTAAAACTCAGCCGAATTCGCAATGTTTTTTTTTCCTTAAACTAAAAAAGCCACAAGCAGAGTATAATAAACGAATGAAAAAATGGTAGCCGTTACAACGGCTGTTTGGATGTGTTTTTCAACTGTATAAAGGGTTTATTGTTCAACAATGATGTCATCATCTGATAGATAATCTGCCCCTACTAATCTTTCTAATGCAGCCATTACTTCTCTGGATTGGATAGTTGTTCTGCTTGATACAACGTTAACCTGTACTGGTTGATCATCACTTTCTTGTCTTTCCGTGGGTGTAAATGATAATTGAAAAGGTGGTGTTGTGGAGGATATATCTGGGACCTGTATAGGCTGCTCCATAATTATGTTGTGGTTAGTAAGCTTATAGCAATACTAATTTATTATTTCATTTATGTTTACTTTTTAAATGAATGAACCAATGGCAATGAAAGTGATGATGTTAGCAAAAATATAAACCAATAGTAATTCAATGCTGAGGTCAGCATTTGCTATAAAACTAGAACATGTGAAAAATGGCTCTCAATACTACTTTTGGAGCAGTCTATAACACACTGAGAAATTTATTCAATCACAATGTACTATTGTCAACGTTGTAATGAAGATTTCATAAATGAGGATTTATATATATATCACTGTGAAATTTACCATAATGCTACTAATAATGCATTATCCGATTGTGAAGACCATCCCGATTTCTTACACTTCCTTGCTGACACTGAACACTCTACACGGCAGAGCAGACCAAGCGTAATTGCATATGCACCTCCTAGCAAACAAAACTCAGTGGATCCTGAAGATGAATCCTCACCCTCTACTTCTAGAGGGACTGCGAACGAAGATGCAACGTTGGGAGTCAACATTTTAGTGGAGGCGTTTGACAGATCTGTCCTTCGACATTACAGAATAAATAACATCAATACACTTGAACTACAAATATTTCTGACCCTCGTTAAAGATGTTATAATTGCAAAATTAAATTATGAACTTAACCGTTTGAATTTCATTAAATTTGGATTACTATTGGACACAACATTTAATAATGTAGAAGGAGAAATATCCAACAGAGGGTTTCTTTCTAGAAACCGAACTATCATGGAGACGTCAAATTTAGATGAAATAGTTGATAAATGTTTACAAGAATTGGTGCTTAAAATAACTGAACATGAAGCTCGTGGATCCGGATGGTCCTTGCTCAATGTAAACAACCTGGATTTACGAGTTCATAAACGTGGATACGGTGATCGTGGCAGCAGTTTTATTCCATTGCCAGCAAAGATTAAAGATAATAAATCATGTATTAATGTTCAAAACAATGACAATGAATGTTTCAGATATTCCATGTTGGCGAAATTTCTTGTTCATGAAGGTGTCCAACATCCTGAACGACCGAATAGAAGATATCAAGAACTAAATGGTAGATATAAATTTAATGGATTAAACTACCCAGTGTCATTGTCTGATATAGGAAGTTTTGAAAAACGTAATGCAGGTGTATCTGTTAACGTGTTTGGACTGGACAGAAGAAACAATGTGTACCCGTTAAAAGTGGTACCACGTGAATTGACTGACCATACTGATTTACTGTTACTAAAAGATGAAACTGTTTCACATTATGTGTACATAAAAGATTTCACTAAGCTCATTCACTATCAGCTCACCAAAAGAAAGTCACCAATAACAGTGTGTAAAAGATGTTTCTGTTTTAAAAATATCTCTATAAATAGAGGAGGTCGTAGTTGGCTGACGGAACACTCTAAACTTTGTGGAGATCATGCAGCAGCAAAAGTTATCCTTCCAACTCTGAATAGTTCTATTCTAAAGTTTAGGAATATCCATCACCAGTATCGCATCCCAATTGTAATTTACGCAGATTTTGAATCGTCATTGATACCAGTGGAAAATGTGGATCCTGACGCAGCAGACAGTAGGAAATACCAAAAACACGAGCCAAACAGCTATTGTCTTTTGGTAAAATCAACACTTTCATACGAGCATCTTCGGCACTACGATATTCCAACGGAGCCAAAGCTTTACCGTGGGGAGCAAGCTGCAACACGATTTGTTGATGATCTATATGATATTGCTGAAAAAGTATCTACCCTCTACAGTTACATTGTTCCTATGGAAAATCTCACTGACCTTCAAGAACTATGTCATCAAATGGAGGACATTTGTTACTTGTGTAAACAGGAGTTTTCTGAGGACAACATCAAAGTGCGTGACCATGATCATTTGACAGGAGCCTATAGAGGAGCAGCTTAACGCCTGCAATATCAACTTTAAGCTACCTAACTTTATACCGGTTGTATTACACAATTTAAGTGGATACGACGCACACTTTATTATTCCAGAACTTGGACGAGACAAAGGACAAATTGACGTATTGGCTCAAACGACAGAAAAATTTATTAGTTTTTCAAAGAAAGTAAAAAATATAAAATTAAGGTTTATAGATTCCTTAAGGTTTATGCCATTCAGTTTGATGACACTCTCTAAGAATCTGGAAAGAGATGACTTAATTGAAACGAGGAAGCTGGTTCCAGAAGATAAGATGGAGCTCGTATTAAGAAAAGGAGTGTTCCCGTACGACTACATAGATTCCCTTGCTCGATTTGACGAGACTGCGTTACCTCCACCAGAAATGTTTTACAGTACTCAATGAATCTCCAGTAGATCCAGAAGATTATGAGCATGCTGTCAAGGTATGGAAGGAACTTAATATGTCGACGCTCGGAGATTATAATGATTTTTATGTGAAACTTGATGTAACTCTCCTTTGTGATGTAATGGAGGAATTTAGAAATTCCTGTTTGTTAGCTTACGGACTGGATTGTTTCTATTACTTCACATCTCCGGGGCTGGCTTGGCAAGCTATGATGAAGGAAACTAAATGCGAACTCCAACTTTTAACTGATATTGACATGGTTCTTATGGTTGAAGCTGGTGTTAGAGGAGGGCTCACACAATCGGTCACATGATATGTCAAAGCCAATAACAAACATCTTCAAAATTATAACTCCACTAAAGAATCAGTCTACCTAGGCTACTTCGACGCCAATAACCTTTATGGATACGCCATGTCAATGCCATTACCTTTTGGCGGATTTTGCTGGGTTGATTCTAATGTTTTAGGAGACATTATGAGCATCCCGAAGTTCAGCGATATCGGATACATATTGGACTTTGACTTCGAGTATCCTCAGCACCTTCACGACCATCATTATGACCTTCCTCTATTACCAAGGTCCGAGGTTCCTCCAGGAGGCAAATATTCAAAGTTGATGACAACACTTGAAAATAAATCTAATTACATTGCACATTATTGGATTGTGCAGCAAGCAATTGAACTAGGAATCAAAATTGTTAAAATCAACCGAGTGCTTCAATTTACACAAAAGACCTGGCTAAAACCGTATATAGAATCGAATACTTCAAGAAGAGCAGCTTCCACATCAAGTTTTCACAAAGAATTTTACAAACTGGTGAATAACAAGGGAAATGTCTTGAAAACAAAAGGAATCACATGAATTTGAAACTTGTTTCTGATGAAAAGAAAATGTTAAAATAAGTTCAAAAGCCTAACTTCAAAACATCTATCATAATAAACGAAAATCTTGTAGCTGTATGCATGAACAAAACAAATGTTGTCATGGATCGACCTCTTTATGTAGGAATGTGTATACTTGATATTTCAAAGACCCATATGTACGACTTCCACTACAACAAGATGGTTGCCTTTTATGGACGAGATCGAATTGGAATTAGCTACATGGACACTGACGGGATCGTATATTGGATCAAGACACTTGACATGTATGATGACCTTAGAGTGTTTCCTCACAGGAATGATTTTGACTTCTCCGACTACCCAGTCAACCATCCGACATACGACAACTCTGTTAACAAGAAGGTTTTAGGAAAGTTCAAGGATGAAACTTGCGGAGTACCACTTGAAGAGTAGATAAGATTGGCCACACCAATTATGCAAATGAGCTACACCCGACGAGATTCAGCCTAGCGCACTCGCGCACTGGCAGCCGTGCATAGGCGGATCGGGCGTCGCCGGCCAGGTGCCTCGGAGAAGTTTGGACCAGTAGGCATACAAACCAGACATAGCAGGTAAATGCGGATCTCACAAGCTACGGAGAATCTGCAAGCTCCGTCGTGGTGTAGTCAGGAGTTGGGATAGGTCAAGCGCGGAGCTATTACCGCACCGTGCGGCCTCGCGCGCAGCCAGTGCACCAGCCCAGTGGAACCAGTTTCGGCAGCCAAGGTGAAAGTCATTGCCGCTCGCTGTCAAACACGTACCGACCTAATTGCAAGTTGTTGCCAAGATGTGTATGTAATCGACAGACTGCCACAGTCATTCTTGTGTAACAAAAACATACAAGGGTTTCCAACCTGCACTACTAAATAATAATAAATGAAAAGGTGTAACTCAAAAACAACACAGAAATGAGACAAAAACACTTTATTATTCCTCCACAAGTTTGCAAATATATTCTCTGTTCACCCCCACCCCCTCGTACATAAGACTTGCATTCGGGCTATTGTTGTATTTTTCAACCGCCTCTTCTGACAAAGCCGGCAAATACCTTCGTGGCAGGAACACCTGGGCTATGCGCCCCCTCCCTTCCACATCCTTCTGGAAATCTATTTCCGCCACGACGGAAATGTTTTCTGCTCCAACACTTGCTCCAAACAATTTACTTTTTGTCACCACACGCTTGAACCTCAGCACACGATATGCCGTGCCAACCTCCAGATCCGTTAGTTTGACTCGTGGGAGGAAATCGGCTGTTGATTTGTTATTAAACATTTCCTGGAGGGAAGCCATCTTTCTTACTGAAACAACACATGAAACATTAACCTTACATGTATAGAAACAAGAAAAACATTTCCGCAAAAACAAAATAAATGCACCGTGGTAAAATAACACAAGGTGAACAGGGCGTGTACAGGACATTGCAGCTCACCTCGGTGCAACCATGACATCCTAAATGTATTTTATATAAACTTGCCTGTACCACAAAAAGTTAAGTCGTTCCTGCAATGAATTCGCCACTGCAAGTTAACATCAGCCTGCTTCCTCGATCCCCGGAAGAGATTCCAGACCTGATCGCCCAGCTTCAGGGAATATTTAGAGACTCTTCCTTAAAAGGTAAGAAACAATATACTACAACGTAAATCCTCATTCCCTCGCTCAGGCCTCTCTATTGTAATCAGTATATAACAGAAAAATGTAATAGTCGCAGAACACATAACAATATAAAGTAATTGTAATTCAGAGCTTTTTCATGTAGGAATTTAGCATTGTTATACACAAGGCAAGAAACATTATGCAACCATATTAATTCTCATTCCCTCAGACAGAGCTCCTTTCAACTTGTATATAACGAAATGTATTGGATGCGAAAATACAACCATAGCTGTGTTATGAGGAGACATACGGTTATTATGCATACAGATAACCTTTGTATATCAGAACATGTAAAAAGTGGATAAACAGTAATGGATTTCACAAGTTAATAATTTATTTTACATATAGAAACTTTCTGTACAAACAAAGGTAGCCAATCAATCAATTTGCACTAACCAAATAAATTCTTTTGAATGTTCATCCAAAACACTTGTTGTCACACGCTCATTGCAAAGGGCACGCAGTTCAGCATCCAACCACACGCCAAACGGTGAGATGAAGCCTCGGTTGTAGTCGCTGACTTCGATTACCAGCCTGGAGTAGTGATAATCACGTACTTGTAGCGAAATTTGTTTCTTCATCTCTTGCTTGATGCGTACCAGCTCGCCATGATTATCCGTATTTGCGGTGATTGCCATGTGCCGAAACATGTTCTTGAAGTCTTTTACATACTGCGTCATCGGACGGTTGGCAGCTGGTTTGCAGGCAGAGCATAAATTAAAATATTCAATAATGCTCTCAGAGTATAGAACTAACTTCTTCCATTCCTCTCGAGACATTGTAATTTCCGGTGTTGGTTTTTCCTCAATGGAGTTGAATAGGGCATCCAACTCGGGGTCCTCCCAGTCCAATGTTTGTGCGAGATGGTTTCTATAGCGTTGGATACAAAGTGTCGACTCGTGATTGTTTGATGGTAGAATCTTCATGTTTTCCGTGTAGAGCGGGGAGAAATCTTTCAAGAGATGTGGTGTCGTAAAGTATTCGTCAAGCCTTTTTCTAAAGTACATGATTGTGTTCAAACATTCCGGGGTGATTTGAATTTGCATCCACAATTTCTTGTCAACCATGTACATTGTAGGATCAAAATATTTACCTTCACTGTCCAGCCCAATCAAAATATATAGGGTGTCAGATAAGGGGAATCGTTGTTTCACTATCAGTGTCGACTCGAAGAAACCGATACTGGTGTTGTAAGATGGTGTTTCAAGTTGATGAGGAACAGCGTACGAGTTGCCTCCCAGTTCCTTACTTTGTTGGTAATAATAGTTTACCAACACGCTCGGTGATGATAGTGGAGTCGTGAAAACGTATGATGAATTCTGTGAAGCGGTGGCAGCGCTGCTTGTGATGCGCGGTTGTTGTGAGAGCGCTAATAGAGTATTGGCGGCGGTGGTAGCATCGGCGATTGCAGCAGCAGCAGCATTGGCAAATGAAGCAGAGGTAGCAGCGGTGGTGGATAGCGGAGTCGGTGTAACCCGACGACGTTTCTTCTTTGTTGAGTTTTCAGAGGTAAGAGGCGGCAGCTTCCGCTTGGCGACCATGTTCTCCAGCTTGCTGAGGTCCATGGTGTGATTTACTGTAGTGTTGCTCAAAATAGACTCACTCTCGGACTGAGATCGCTGGTTCCCAGCTCCTTATATGCCACCCAGACCCCTCCAACCCTTCCCCGTTAGAGTAGGGGAATGAGGAAGGTGGTAGGAGAGAAGGAAAGTTCACCTAATTTGTAAGGTATAAGTGTATAATCTGAGATGGGGGGAATACCCCCTCTCATCTACTCCCATTTTGTTTTTTGTTTTTTTACACTACCGCCATTATCTTGGGGCAGAGGTAATGGGAGTTAAAGATTTATCACCGGCTCTGAATCCCTTGAGTTTAGCATCGTAAGTAAGAGTTTGTTCAAATGTGGTGGCATCACCAGACGAGTCTCCTGCTTTAACGTTAGTTATTTTCTTGTTATCGGCATCCCAGGAAGTTTCATCTTTGTTAAGTTGCAAACATTTTTTTATTGCTTTCTCAAGGTTAGTTACACGAGTGACTATCTCATTGTATCTTTCATTGTCAACGTATAGAATTTTGGCTTGTTCTAAACTCCCTACGCGACCCGAAAGCTCGTTATACGTTTCCTTTTTGACGTATAAGGTTTCCAAATATCGACGATTGACTGAATCGTGTTCTTCTTCGGGATCGGCTACAAAACGCAATCGCTTATTTCCAATATTTAAATGTTCTGCAACTTCACTTGCTGCCGTTAAAGGCGTGCGCTGGAGCAGCAGCGAGTTTCCAAACTTATCCTTCACGTGTCGAAACATTACTGTCGCAAGAGTTGATATGCGCATTTGTTTTATAACCAGCTGTTGTGACGATTGTCAAAACCCAACCATTTCACGTATATTCGACCGGCTTTACGTTTCAACACCTTTTCTACCAAATAAGTGTCAGGGAATTTGGTTTTCTGCATCTCGTGCGAGTAAAACCCTCCTTTAATGTCTTCTCCGTTAGTATCGCGTAAATAATACACAGGTGGCAATGTTTTACGTATTCTCTTTACAATAAACAGTTCCGTACTCCAAGATGGTGTGTATCCCTTGTCAAATATAGTTTTATACTTGGATACTCTAACAACATCGTTTAACTTAAATTTTGGTTTATCATCAACGGTTTTTGCAACGTTAACCTTTTCTAGCAGTTCCTTTTCATGTTTCTTCTTAACTTCGATCGGTCTCATGCCGATCGTACGATGCACACGTGAATTGTATTTCAGTAAAACTGGGGAAGTAAATCTAACCATTTGTAGTTTCCTTGCACTCCAAACGCTTTCCAAAGCCAATTTTTCAAAGTGCGATTGAATCTTTCAACAACTGATGCTTTTAAATGTGTATACGTGCTGTAATGATTTATCTTTTTGCTTTTCATTAGCTGTTGAAACTCATCGTTGTAGAATTCCGTTCCGTTATCAGTGTGGAGGTTTCGCGGTTTTCGAGGGTGACTTTGTTTAAATATTTGTTTCATTGCATCTGTGACGTCCTTCCCCGACTTGGTCTGCACAGGCACTGCCCATGCATATTTTGATAGTACATCGATTACCGTTAAAATGTATCGCTTACCACTATTAATCCTTGCATATGACTTCATGACTACGAGGTCCGCTTGCCATAAATCATGGATCGATTTCGAGTACACCTTACGACGAACAACGTTTTTTCTTGCCTGTTTGTGTAGTTCGTTGATAATACCGCTTTTGATCGTCGAATCATCCGCAGTGGCTCCTTTCACTGATCCATCCATTGCACTGATGATCTCCGCAGAGTGTGCTTAGCTTTATTTGTCGAGAATGAGGTGTGTGTGTGTGTGTGAAAGGTTTTAGCATAAGGTTGTAAAGAAAGAAAACTGTTTAAGTAAGTTCAAATTCTTTTTTTTTATTGACACTAATGAATTACAGTTAAACACAGGATTTTAAGCTGGCACTATTAGGAATAGCACAGGTTACATAGTTCGTTTTCACTGATCTTTGGAAACTCGTAGCATCCGCAAACGTCTTCACCACTCTTTGCTTGCTTCTGACGTCCATCCTCGTTCTCACACGTTTTGATCTTCTTTAGTTCCTCTTCCTTCAGCTGGGCCTGATAGCGAACGAATCTGCAGAAGGGTGAATTGTGTTCATGATCATCGGCCGGATGGTCGTTTTCTTCCCATTTCATTAGAACGATACCGCAGTAAATGCACTTGGTGTTGTCCTTGGTACTACACATATAAATGAAACCCTGATCGCTCAACTGTTTTGCAGTTGGCGTTGACAATTTCAGTTTATGTAGGTTTTAGCTCTAATTTCGGATTTCATCAGATCTATATTAACCGGGTTTGATTGACACCATTCAGCCAGCGTTTGAACAGCGCTTTGAGTGCAGTAGAATCCTGAAGCGTACGTATCATGAAACAAACATGATCTGCCGGAAAGGTGATTCTTCTTCTTCTTCTCTTCATCCCCTTCGTATCCGGTGTCGTTGAGGTCAAAGAGTGGATCTCGTGGCAGTGGTGGCAACCCAATAGTTCCAGACTGATTACCGCACTTCGTAGTTGAAAATCTCCTCCAACACTTTTGCTTTTTCCGTCGTCGGTGCAAACAATACTTGTATGTCACGACATGTTTGCGTAAGCGCAGAAGGGAGATTTTCATATGGCGTAGATCCGTTGCTGTAGTAGAGGCCGTGGAAGTGCGTGCTCATCCATTTGTTGCGGTAATCAAACGATTTGTTGTTCCACTCACACTGCATTATCCCCTGCTGGTCCTGCGGCGGTTGAAAGATCCAGTGTTGGGTGCATTTTGATTCAATGTCTATAACTGACAGTTCTTTTACTATGATCTGTCGGTCCTTGCTGAGGAAAGCAGAAAAGTCAATGATACCGTTTCTCACCATTATTAACGGAGTGCAGGAATATGAACTGCTTCCACAAGCGTCTCAAACCACAAACTGAGGTTTTGTCTGAGATTCACTCGCCTTTAAGCAAAATGTTGTTATGAGGGGAGGGGGTAACCTGTTAGTCAAGTTTACGGACAAGGCTTGTTGTGGGATCGTAAATAAAGGACTTGTCATGGATTATTAGACAGTAGGCAGCCGTGTGTTCGGGGATATCATCTTTTGTTTCAAATTCCAAGCGAATGTCCACAGATGCCGATTTGATTGATTCGTTTTGTTTAGAGCAGTCAATTATCACGATGGGTGCATAATCTTTGAACTGTTTTTTGGTTAAGAGTGGTTGCGCTGTGGTATTATAGTAGGACTCTTGAAATCTCGTATACATGTCGTACAGCACTGCGTAATGATTGCTTTTTATATCTATCTTTAGATCATCGTATGGATAGCTGATTGAATTTAAGTGTAGTTTTAAATTGCTCAAGGAGCAATGATCAAAGTGTGCAGCATTTGAGTTCACATTGTTTTTTCGATTTGTTTGAAATGCGACAATTACATATCGAGGTTTTTCAACTTGTGAGGCCGTTTTGACAGTCCAGGAATGTTGCTTGGTTCTCGGTAGCACGGGATACTCGTAGAGTTCCCACGATCGGTATTCCACCGGAATGCTCGTTCCGCGTTTCATGTGTTTCAACAGTGCGATTTGTTGTGTATTGCTGAGCGTTATGTACGGTATTCTCCAGCTAAGTTTTTCTAGCTTTACCGTGATTTCTTCAGGAGTCGTGTCTGCCGCTCCCGAGGATGTCCATTTGACGGCATTCTTGTCACCGGCGGAACGTATAAGTACGAGTTCATGACGGGCGTTGACAACGATCCTCTTGTAGTCCTCGGCAAACCCAAACAAGCTGCTTAGTGGAACACAAAAGTTGAAGTTTCCATTTTCGTCTGTTACTTCTTCATCCAACGTGTTTTTGATCGCACTAGCAGTGGCTACCCAGCCAGCATTGCTTAGGTTTTTCAGATCGCTTTCATTGAAAGATGCGTAGCCTTTTAACGTAGTGGTTACTCCAGGGTTTCGTATGCGGTCAATTACGCTTCCATTAATTTCATATCGGATTTCATCGAAGAGGTGAGCGAATGCGTTATTTACAAATTTTGTTTTTTAAGGCACGGAGGATCCATCCGATTTCAATAGTTTCCCCTCGACGTACAGGTAACTTACTGAAGGTATAACGCACAGGTCTTGTTGTTGAATAGGAATGCGTATTTCATCGTTGTTGTTTAATGTCATCGATGCATAGGGTAGGTGTGAATGCCATTCCACGTGTGACACACTATCGTCAAACGGTACACTTTGTAAAATATTCAGAGCATCCATATTTACAACTATTTTAATACTGTCAAACCAAGGGAGCGAAGAAACTGTCTGTTCTTTGATGTCAATCGTACGGACGATCGATGTATACTGATCATTTTATGCTTGATACCGTTTGATAAGTAGACCGGATAAATACGTGGTCCTGCTACGCTGCGATAGTTTGTATATACGTACCCCATGGTTTCATACGGTGAAATGATGAAAATCACTTATCATATGCTCTTTTAACCGGCCGATTTTAGATGTAGACGAATCGAAATACGCTCACCACGAAAGTTCACCAATTTGCCTGTTTGATCAACTATCCGTAGTGTTATACTGTCTATGATGTGCGTAGTGATAGGGAGATAGATGACCGGTGATGGAACCTCTAGTAGTATGAAGCCGGCGGGCACGTTTGGATAAAACTGATGGATGGTATGCGCAGGTTCGCCGTTCACGTAGGAACCGGTGGCTATGTTACATTCTACTCTAATAGCGTTAATGTTAAAAATATCCACAACGCCTATTGTAGTAATCCTTTTTTGAGCATTAATGATTGTATCTTCTTTAAAACCCAACAACTTTCCGATGGAGTCCGGTTTGCTAAAGTCTATATCAAACGTTGCTTTAATAGATGTTTGCATTGTGTTGTTATTCGTTTTTATATCTGCAAAGTATTGTTTGTCTTTCGTTGATATCTTATGCAGTTCCATACGAAGGTACTCAGCAATATCTTTGATTTCGTAAGCGCCAACTGGAATTTCAATTATTTTTCCATTGTCGAAATGGAATTTATTGTTCGTGTTGTCAACGTTGGGAATTGAATTGTATGTTTCGAAACTTAGCAGTCCTATGCGATACTCACTGTTTTCATCTAGTTCTATCGGGGGGAAGTAGTTTGCAGTTAACGCTGACTTGGTACCGTCCAAGGAGAGTGTCAGTGACATGACTGACACGTTGCTGTACAGTTATTGGGTTTTATCTACTTATAGTCAAAAATGCTAAGCACAAGTGACCGCAGATTTCACTGTTTTCGTGCACACTTTGATACCCGGTTCTGTTGTATGAAATCTGTGTGCCACTCAAATAGCGTTGAATCGCAACAGGTGGACGTAAATCACCGTAACTGTCAAAGTAGTCAACTGTGTTGTTATATTTTCTAAAACACACCCAGTGGGTTCCTTGTCCGCTTGTGCTGTCCAGGTTAACAATACTTGCCTCGTTTTTCCAGGGTTTTGAGGGTAGTGTGTCTAGCATAAAAACCCCTCTGAAGTGTGGGATGTTTAACTGTTTTGCCAATTCTGCTAGTTCCACGTTGTTAAGTGCCCTGTTGGGCAGGAGCTTTATAAGTTTTTTGCCTGTTTCACATAGGGTGTCATGTAGAGTCCTAGTCCTTTTTTGTATGGTTTTAAGTACAAACCCTTGCCTTGTCTTAAAGCGATTGCTTCCATTGTTTTGTTGTGTCGCTGCAGCTCTACCAGTTGGCGTCTGGCGTCCTTAATTTCTGCGACGGTTTTGGCGATACCGGCTGCACCGCCTGCAAGACTACCAATCGCACTAAGTCCTGCAAATATTGGCAACAGGGGTAGAACACCACCTGTCTTTGGGAGGGGAAGAACACGTTCTTTTCTGTTAGGCCATTTAATGTTTTTTCTTTTTCGATTCTTCATCATTCTTCGTACGGATTTCAAAGCATATAACGCGGCTTTTTGAACCGTTTTTCCTTGTACAGCTTTACTTGATCTGAGTCCGGCACCATGGATTGCCGACCGGGCTTGTTTGACAATGCTGTTGAATGGAATTAATATGGTTTTAGGCTTTCCTTTCTGTACATTTCTCCGTTGATTACACCTTCTTGTTTTGGTTTTTAACCCGGGACTGGTTGTCTTTCTTTTTTTCTTGTTGTCAATATTTCCTCCAATTTTCGTCTTCATATTCATACCGGTAGTCACTAACCAGGAAGCAATCTTTTCTCCCCACGGAACGTCTTTCGATTTGTATCGTTTCCAGGCTTTGCTAGCTAACACGCGGTCGGCTTCCAATCGTGAAGGTAAATCTTTGTTGAGGTTGTATGCAATGTCGTGCTCTTTACAAGCTTCGTCTAACGGGTTTATGGGTTTATCTCCACGTGTTAAACGCTCCTTCAATTTCGTGCCAGGACCACAGTAATTGTATTCAGGTAAATGTAGTTCGAACGGGAGAGTGTTGATGGTACTGTTGATCAGTCCTGCTCCTCTGACTCTACGAATCATACTAAACTGAGTTCGTATTTAATGAGATATTTATACCTCATGAGTGGTAGTACCTCTCGTGCTGTGGTCGAGGATGAAGTTTAAAAAACAGCTTGAATCATTTACTGTTGACAACAACTTTGACTCGTTAGCTAACGTTTTCTCGAGTGTTTCTAGTAATCACGTGAACAGACATGGTTCTTTGCTACCCAACACTATACGCTGCATCATTTGCGGACCCTCGAACTGTGGGAAGACGAACGTTATGTTTAGTCTGCTCACAAATCCGAATACGCTGCGATTTGAAAAACATTTATGTGTTTAGCAAATCATTGCAGCAACCTAAGTATACACTGCTATCACTTATCATGAAAGGAGTCCCCAGAATCGGGTATTTTACGTACGAAAACAGTGAGGATGTACCTAGCCCAGAGACGGCAAAGCAAAATTCAATTATGATTTTTGACGATGTGGCGTGTGATAGTCAAAACCGGATGAGGGCGTATTTTAGTATGGGACGACATAAGAACGTTGATTGCTTTTACTTGGTGCAGTCATATACTCGAATACCAAAACATTTACTACGAGATAATGCGAACATGCTAAATATTTTCAAGCAGGACGACTTGAATTTGAAGCATGTATATGATGAACACGTTAATAACGACATGTCTTTAACTCAGTTCAAGGATTTTTGCACTGACTGCTGGAAGGGAGGACGTTACAACTTCGTTGTGATTTGTAAAGATTTTGATTTAAACGGAGGTCGTTACAGGTGCGGGTTGGATACATATTTGATGGATCTATAACACCACTCCTGTTTGCAGATAACTCTCAGACGAACATGGACCGCAATGCGAGGAAGGTGAGCAAGGGAAGGGTGAAAAGGTTGTTTGCTAGAACCGTTAAAAAGCCGCAACGCACGCTAGTTTGCCATAAAAAGCAGGACAACGTACAAGACTCTAAACTGACGCGTGCAGTTACCGTGAAGGAAGAATTACAAAGATTGATCAAGGCGGTTCGTGGCAAGTTTCAGGAGTTACTTCGCAGTGCGGCTGAAATGCGTGACTCAATGGAAATTGGAGCGAAACCATTTGTCGAACCGTTGCAGAAGGCAGTGATGGAATGTTTGAAGACATTCGTACCACTTCCTGTCAAGAAGGAGGTAAAAAAGGAACGTAGTCCTATACCCGAACGTGTAACACCTGGATGTGGTGGTAGTGGTGGTGGTGAAGAAGAAGAGGAAGAAGGAGGCGAGTTGGAAAGAACTATAGATACGTCCACGCAAACCGAAAAGTCTACGGGTTTACCGGACAAGTATCTAGGTCGCGTAGCCGATCCTACTTATAAAGACAAATTGGATTTCACCTACGGAGTGCGCCCGGATGGTAGTGGAGGGACGTTGATTGGAAACTCCAAGATCACCTTTTCAAGGTCTAGAGTGTTTATCCAAGACAAATCATTTAAAGCGACACGTGGTCTTTTAGAACTTCTTTTTATGAAAGTGCCGAATCGTCTTTTGTTTACATCAGATGATTTATCCAAATACAAGGACATTTTGCTGCTTACTAATGCCCATCTTCAGTCTTATTCCGCCGAAAGACAGATTAATGCAAATAGAGGGAAGAAATATGTCTCAGTAATTCCTCTTTGTTTTATCCAAAGTCGTCGCAGTCTACTGCATCTACGAGCATTGAAGAACCTAGTCTGGTTAAAGGTAGTGGTGTACACCTACAGAAACAGTTTACTTCTTACAACGCAAATGTCAACACGCTAGTAAACAGGTTAAGATTGCTTGCCATGTCAATATCTGCAGGTCATACTGGCCACGACGTTGAGATTTCTCAAATCCTCGCCACGTTGCGTGAGAACAGGATAATTGCATAGGAGATGGATGGGAAAAATAAGAAGATGGTGAAATTTGACAATTGTCATGTTTATTGGTATTACAAGTCACAAGTTGAGAATGAAGAGCTGTCATGGATGCAAGTTGCTCTTGATGAACTTCGAATGCGTAACAGACTTGAGACCGTTTTAGAGGCGAAATTAAAACATTTACTAGTTTGTAACAGAGATTGTCATTACGCATGTACTCCCTGCTTGCTTAAACAATAAAGTGTTTGTTACCTGCTTTGATTGTAGTCTTTTTAAATTATCCCTTTGACTGTTCTTATTCAACTTCTCCGAGGCACCTGGCCGGCGACGCCCGATCCGCCTATGCACGGCTGCCAGTGCGCGAGTGCGCTAGGCTGAATCTCGTCGGGTGTAGCTCATTTGCATAATTGGTGTGGCCAATCTTATCTACTGAAATTGTCGCCCTCATGTCGAAGATGTACGCGTTAAAATTAATGACAGATAGAACAGCGAATGTCACATCAACAGTTGCAGCGGATGAGGATGAAGCAGGGATTATCAAGAAGGCAAAAGGAATAAAAAATATGTACATAATGAAAAAAATGAAATTTGAACATTACTACAACTGTTTATTCAGAAGAGTTGGGTACAGTGCAACTTTTAACACAATCCGGAGCTTCAATCATAATTTATATAGTATAACTGTGAAAAAGAAGTCATTGGCAGACAAAGACGACAAACGTGTGATCCTTCAAAACAACATCCACACACTTCCTTATGGACATTATTCATTAACATAAATTGATTAAGTGCATCATCATCCTGAGAAGTAAACTGGTGGAAGATCTATAAAATGCTAATTAATTAAGTATATGTTAAATAAAGTTTTTAAAAAGCCACTTCAGTGGCCTTGACCCAGTTTTCGTGTGTTCAGAATAAGCAATTTTTTAAATTAGCAAAAACTACATTACTTATTTAACATTTAGCCTTTTTTAATAAATGAAACAGTTTTATAGTTCAGTTACTAAACGATTGGAGGATAAAGCGAACCGATGGACGAGAGAAAATCCATCGTTGAAGAACTTCACAAACCAGTTCGAAGAAATTTTCCTAGAAGATCAACGGTCGTGAAAGGCATTCATGACCTATATCAAGCGGACCTTGTAGAAATGAAACCGTACAGTAGGATTAATAAAGGTTTTAGGTACATTTTAACGGTTATTGATTGTTTTACAAAAGTAGCCAGTGCAATTCCACTGAAAAACAAAAGTGGATCGTCTATTACAGAAGCAATGAAAGAAGTACTTCAGGCGATAGGGAAACGTATAAAAAATCTGCAGACAGACGATGGTACAGAATTTTTTAACAAAGATTTTTCTGATCTAATGAGGAAAAATAAAATAAATCATTATTCAACTTATAGTGAAAAGAAAGCCGCTATTGTAGAACGTTTCAATCGCACTTTGAAAACTTCAATGTACAAGAAATTTTCAGAAAGAGGCACCTATGTATGGTATGATATTCTTCCTACTTTAATAAAAGATTACAATGATATAAAACATCGTACAATAGGTATGAAACCAAATCAGGTGAATAAAGCAAATGAATCTAAAGTTTTGAAACGCATAAAGAAAAGTACCAAACCAATATTAGATAAGAAACCACCCAACAAATTTGCAATAGGAGACAATGTGAGGATATGTAAATATAAACAGATCTTTACCAAAGGTTACCTTCCGAATTGGACAAACGAGGTTTTCACAGTGCATCGAGTACAGCCTACTATTCCTGAAACTTATATTTTAAAGGATGTTAAAGGAGAGATACTGCAGGGAGGGTTTTACGGACATGAGTTGTTAAAATCCAAGACTGGCAATGTTTATTTGGTTGAAAAGATATTAAGAAAAAGAGGTAATAAACTTTTAGTGAGATGGTTGGGATTTGACAAGAGCGAAGATACTTCTATAGACAAAAAGGACCTACTTTGAAATAAAAAATCAGTAACGGGACAGCATTTGAGAAGACTGTTTATGCAGTAAATAAATTATGGAAATTATCTGCCAGAATGAAAGACTTGATATTAACAATATTGATTGTTTGACACCGGATATTTTTGATAATGAGGTAAGTAAACATGGCTGTTTATTGCCTAACACAATGAGGTGTATTATTAGTGGGCCTTCAAACTGTGGAAAAACCAACGTTGTTTTTAATTTAATAACAAAACCAAACGGCTTAAGCTTCAATAATGTTTATATTTTTTCCAAATCTCTGAATCAACCAAAATATTTATTATTGGAAAAGATTTTGCATGATGTACCCGATGTTTCATTGCATAAATTTGACGCAAGTAGTGAGATTATAGAGCCTAACAATGCTGAACCGTATTCAGTTTTTATTTTTGACGATGTTTCCTCTGAAAATCATGATAGGATAAGAACATACTTCTCTATGGGTAGACATAATCATATTTACTCTATTTACATAGGTCAAACATATAGTAAAATCCCGAAACAATTAATTAGAGACAACGTAAACTTTTTAATTGTTTTCGAGCAGGATGAAAAAAATCTCAAACATATATACAACGATCATGTTGGTGGAGATATGTCATTTGAAAAATTTCGAGATGTGTGTGGGAAAGCTTGGAAAGAAAATTATGGGTTTTTAGTTATAGATAAAGAAAGATCTATGACAAATGGTCGTTACAGAATAGGGTTCGATGGATTTGTTTTATTACATTGACTTCTGCCTATAACAAATTCAGTATTTGTGGTGAAGGCGTTGAGAACAGTCGGAACTAATAATGTCGAACCAGGAGGAGTTGCTTAGTGAAATAAAAGTCCTAAGTGACTCAATACGGAAGAAAAACCTGCTACTAAAAGAAGGATTGATGGCTAGAAATAAATATTTGGAGGAAACCTTCAAGCCCATTGTCGAACCCCTGAATAAAATAAATGATAAAATGACCAAATCGACTCTACTAGATCAAGAAGTAAAAGAACGAGATAAAAAGATCGTTAAACAAGATGAAACTTCAGGAACATACGGATCAGAATCTGGGCCAGAATCATTTAGCAGAACGAGTCGTTCAGGAGAAGAAGAAGAAGAAGAAGAAGAAGAAGATAAAGAAGATGAAGAAGAAAGTAAATCCGACATTAAAGGTGAAACAGATCCTTTAGAACCAACAGAATCCCCCACAAATATTAGTATTTTAAGTAAAGAAATTGGCAAAAAAGGACCTCTTTCACGAAATTATATACTAAAAATGCTACATGGTGCACATAAATCGAGTAAATACCACGTGTATGGAGCACGCTTGGAAAAAGACGGTCTTCGTATGGGGGATAGTATGCTAGAGATAGATGACAAAGATAATATAACAGTTAAAGACCAAACTTTTAAGGGTACCGCTGGACTGTTTGAATTGATCTTTAAACCCTCTCCAAAAAAATATACTAAGAAGGATTTGAATGATTTTAAAAACATATGTATTTTAACCAACTCCCATAGAAAAGGTTATTCAAATAATACACCTATTCATAGAAATAGATCGGAGAAGTATAGAGAAGTTATTTCAAAGCTGTTTTCTAGTATTAGAGGAAAACGTCCGAAGGCTAAGGGTAAAGGAATGTCGATGAAATCTGTGTATGATACAAATATTATATACTATAATAATGTGAATAAGCTGGTTGACAGAATGCGATTAATATATGAATCTATACAGGCTGGGCATAACGGATTGGATAACGAAATGATTGCTTTAACGGAAGAGTTAAAAGGTCGGGGATACATAGCTTAAGTATTCAGTCTAAAGATGAGTGTTGATAAGTTCGGTCGTCATGAGAGCTCTTTGGTTCGAGAGGTTTTGAGAGGTCCACCTGGAGAAGGTTTTCAGTTGACTCGAGACGGAAACTATGATCTAAGAAGGAAACGTTTGTGCAATATTGCAGATCCTATTAAAAAAGATGAAGCAGTAAACCTTGGAACAATTCGTACATTTACATTAAATTGCGAGACAAATGACACCATGTTTGATGCTAAATATAAAATAATTATACATGTGGCAATTGCAGAAAAAGATACAGATGCTGTGAATAGGCGATTTGTTTTGGAAGAAATAAAGCAATTAAAACAAGATATTTACCAAAAAATCGACAAATTACAGTCTATGGTGATTCCTTTCACCTCTTTGAAGAAGGAAAGTCGGGGAACACCTTCAAACAGTGTAAACGCAATATATGATACAAACAGTGATGCAGAAGAGTCATTATCACTGCCAGACGTTAGAGTAATCTAATGAAGTAAGGTGTTAAAACAAAAATAAATTATCATACATGGAAGGAAGACGTTCAGTAGTGAACTATCACTCATGAAAAGAGGACGAGGACTCACTAGTAGCGCAGTGTCTCTTTTTAAAAAAGCATTTTCCACTTTACCTACAGGTGCATTAATAAACACAGCTGTTGACACACTTCCAATTGAGCTACATTTGCCTGGAGGTTATCAATATTGTGGTCCAGGTACGAAATTGCGAAAGCGTTTGGTACGAGGAGATCCTGGAATAAACAAATTGGACGAAGCTTGCAGAGCACACGATATTGCATATTCAAATTACTCAGATTCGGAAAGAAGATCAATTGCAGATAGAGCTCTTGCCGAAAAAGCTTGGCAGAGAGTAAAATCAAGTGACGCAAGTGTTGGTGAACGAGCAGCTGCATTAGCAGTAACTGCAGCCATGAAAGCCAAAACAGCAGTTGGAGGAGGATCGAGGAGAAGAAAAACAAACACACGCCGCAGAAGAAATATTTCCGGTGGGGGCACTAGTAAAAGAAGGAATACTAATAAGAGAGTTAATCGTAAGCGAAAAAAGTTTTCAAAATGTTCAAAAAAAAGGTAAACGGAAGAGGATTATACCTAAGACCATACCGTGCATATTAAATACAAACAAATTAATTTTGCCGAATAAACCTTTGAACAACGAGGAACTTGAACGGTATGCATCATGTTTAAAAATCCCTTTTTTCAGAGGGGTGTTCATGCGAAACGGATTGCCAAGAAAAATCTGGAAAAATGAAGCCGCAATTGTAAACCTTGATTATGCTAATGGTGCTGGGACACATTGGGTTTGTTATAAGAAAATATTTGATTCTGTTTTTTATTTCGACAGTTTTGGGAATCTTCCACCTCCTAAAGAGTTACAAGTGTATTTCGGTGCAGTACCTAACGTAGTTTTCAATTATGATAGAAAACAAAGAGAAGACACGTCAGTATGCGGACATTTATGTTTGGAATTTCTAGCCACAAGTGTCAGTCAACTGTAAGATGTCGTCTTGTACTGTAACAGTTAGTGGTTCAACATCAACTTTACGAAGTACATTATTTCCACCATTACACCTGAGAGATGATAGACAGTGGGAAATTGCACTTTTGGATTTTACTACTTACAACTCAATCCCAAACATAATAGAAGGTGTTAATAATAAATTTCACTACGTGAGAAAGAAAAATACTGAAGGTCTGGCTGATGTACGTGAATTTGTTGAGATTAAAACTGGTGCTTATGAAATAGCTGACATAAACAGAGAACTTTAAAATAAGTTAGGAAAGGATGTAATTGAACTAAGAGCGAATAATAACAATTTAAGAAGTGAAATAAAATGCAAGTTTTATATGGATTTCACTCTACCAGCATCGATTGGTCCTTTACTTGGTTTCCCATTATACAAGTCGGTTCTTGAACCAAATATCTACCATACAAGTCCAAAAACTGTGAACATAATTAAAGTTAATACTATAAATATCACGTGTAACATAGTTCAAGGGGCTTATAAAGATGGATCGAACCAACATATTTTACATTCGTTTTATCCAACCGTTCCACCTGGATTTAAGATAATTGAAAAACCTCATAATCTGATATATCTTCCATTAAACTCCACTCATATTTCAGACATCGTATTGAACGTACTAAATCAAGACGGTGACATCGTGGATTTCAGAGGAGAAATTATTACTGTACGTTTACACATTAGACAGGCACCGTAAAAGAACGATGGGACTTGAATTTACATATAACACTAAACAAACATCAGACAATTCTAGTATATCTCCTAACGTAGAGAGGTTAACTAGAGAGAACATTAAATTTTTAGAAGGACTTGGTTTCAGAGTCAATGATAATGGACATACTGGATATAAAACATGGACCGGTTTTCGACGAAACGTTGTGGGAGAAGGAGCTTCACACTCACAACCCTTACGCTTCATCGAAATTAGGAAATAATGATGAGATCCGAATTCCAATACAACATCAAGATGCATATACTTTACCGTCTGAAAGCTATATTTATATTGAAGGAAGGGTTTTGGAAAAAGATGAAAATACAACATCAAAAGTACCATTCATAAATAATCCAATGGCCTTTTTGTTTGAAGAAATCCGGTACGAAATATCTGGCATTGTAGTAGATTCGACTAAAAAAGTCGGTATAAGCAGTACGCTTAAAGGGTTGGTTTCTTTATCACCTAATGAAACGAACGCTTTAAAAACAGCCGGATGGATATTACCAACTACGACCAAAATAGTACCTAATTCAAGTGGTTATTTCGACTTTTGCGTTCCGTTGCGGCTCTTACTAGGATTCGCTGAAGACTACAGAAGAATAATAATTAATGTCAAACAAGAATTGGTTCTACTGCGATCATCCTCTGATGTGGATATTATACAAGCTGATAGCGGAACAACTCCCACAACACTTGAATGGAAATTTAAGTTAGATAAAATAGTTTGGAGAGTACCTCATGTACGGTTGGCCGATGAACGACGAGTAAGTCTATTACGGATTCTGGACTCTGATAGGGATATTGTGGTTCCTTTTAGAAGCTGGGAAATGCATGAATGGCCTGTCTTGCCTAAAACTCAACGTCAAACGTGGGCTGTGAAGACTTCGAGTAATTTAGAAAAGCCTAGATATGTTATTTTTGCTCTGCAAACAAATAAAAGATCTAATATTACAGCTAATGCCAGTAGCTTTGATCATTGTAAACTTTCAAATATTAAGTTGTTTTTAAACTCACAATTCTTTCCCTATGACAGTCTTAATGTAATGTTTTCTAAGGACAGATATGGTATTTTATACGATATGTATGCTAGGTTTCAATCGTCATACTATGGAAGGACGAACTCGCCTCTCCTCAACCCTGAAACATTCAAGAGTCTCGCACCAATTGCAGTCATAGACTGTTCAAAACAAAACGAATCAATTAAATCATCAACAGTAGATATTCGCATCGAGTTTGAGTTGGAAGAGAATATTCCAGACCAAACAACAGCGTATTGTTTGATACTCCATGATACAATCGTAACGTACACCCCTCTAACAGGCGTGGTTAGAAGAATAATATAGATGTTTTACCACATTATTCAGCACCTACAGATATTTACCCCCGCCACAAGTTTATAAAAGGGAGATTCTTCTGCGAGAGGACATCAGTATACCACCTGCAGACAGCAAGACAACATTGATAGTTAAAATGGACAGTATGCCATCTAATTTTCTTGAAGATGTAACGCTCGAGTCTGCATCAACAGAGGTGACAGCTGCATTTAAAACGTTGAATCAAGACTTACCTGAAAACACAAAACCTAGTGAGGACTCTGCAAAAACAACGGAAACTACTTCTTTTCCAATTGACAAAGACACAATTCCACCTGGTAATCCTAGTGAGGACTCTGTAAAAACTACGGAAACCACTTCTTTTCCAATTGTCAAAGACACAATTCCACCTTATAATAATAATAATGATGATGTTAAAACTAATACAACACCAGCTGAAAATGTAGAAGAGTCCGCAGAAAAGGACACAACAACTACTGAGGAGATTAAGGCTGGACTCTCAGGATTTCTAACTTTCGAAGGAAATGATCAGAGGAAAAGGAAAAGATGTGAAAATGAATATGATGAACAAAATATGGATGTGATATTTGATGTATTTTTACGCGCAATGTATCCATTGAATTTAAACATGGATAAAACTGTTACTGTTGGTGTTTTCAAATCTTTGAACTTTAATCCTGCTGTGCTAATTAACCATTGCGGGAAAGCCTCATTGCTGCTTACGATAGACATGTGGGATAAATTTACTAAACACGTATCTATCATTGAAGCCTACTTATACAACAACTTGACAGGACGAAAAACTGCAATTGGATTTAACGAATCCGATTTAGAAATCGACAACATCAGACTTCGAGGTACTCAATTTGTGAGATTTAGAGATCTTTCTAAACACAATAAGAAAATCCTTTTAACTTTGGAAGAATTTCAAGTCCTGTCGAATCTAACACCAGTAATAATCAGATACATTCAGCAACTCGTCACATATGCTCCACTTATTTTTGATTACCTCAACAGTTCGGTGAACACACATCCAAATTTAACAATGATCTATGGCCCGATAGATCATTCTATATACAACAGATTGCCTCAAGAGGTGTCGTTCTACAGAAGGACCGGATTCTTTTTTAATAAACTTCGAAGTGAAGGAACCAAAATTAAAGTTTCTCCAACAAAGGAATTGCCGGAGAATATTTCAAATAAACAAAAAGTGTAAAATTATTTGAATGATTGCGTCAAGCAAGTGCTCATGTTGGGAGCACTAAAACTTTTTAAAAAAAGATTTACGTGACCTTGAAACAGTTCAGGTTTGCATATGTTATTCTTCTTTTCGCTGACTATATACATATGAAAATACTCACGCTGTGTGAGTGCAGTTGATTCCAAGCTTCCAAACAGTACCTATCCTACTCAGTCTTGTTTATTACATGCTTAAGTAAACTTCATAAAATGGAAAGATACTGTTGTGAAAACAAGTGTTTTGTGCGACCGAAACTAGAGGTAGACGGATTAGCCTGTGAAATATGTGAAAGTTATGGTATTTGTAAATGTCGATGTAAAACATATAAACTTCCAACTCCAACACGAGAAACGTTTACATTGTACAAATCCCAACACTGTTATACATGTTGTCCTAAAATGTGTGTGAAATTTGGACTGTATAGCGATATAATAAAATATTGTAACAAATGTCGCAAAGGTCTTTGTGAATGTCTACTATAATATTGTGCAAACAGGAAGAGTTGGGATGTGGATATAGAAGTAGAGTCAAAAGTAATAACAAGACGGAATAGCATGTAGAATATGTGAATGCTATGGTTACTGCAATAGAGTGTTAATTTTTAGGAAATGAAGGTTTGCATTAGTATAAATAGCTGTCACACCACCCACCCCATCTCAGAACAACTCCAGCTCTTGCCAAGTGAAAACCAACTTCATGCGCTCTCGTAGATTCAACACAAAATGGAGGAGTATAACCTGTGGAAACAAGCGTTACTCAAAGAATATCAGGATACGAATGATTTAAAAAAAATTGTAAGCCAACTACCAAAAAGTATAGCTGAAGAAATTATGAATGAACATTATAAAAATTGTGCGACGGCTTTAATATGTTTCTATGAAAAAGATAGTCTTAGGATTTGTCGAAAGTGTTACGAGGATAACAAAAATGAATTTGCGGACTACGAACAAAAAGTTCTACATGAATCTTTTCAAGTCAACACGTCAACGCTACAATTGAAATATCAATGTATGAAATGTAACGGTACATGTGTAGAAGAGAGATACACTAAATGCGAATGAATGTTAGCAAACTCTGACTGTTTATACGGTAGATTGCATCAACAAAGTGCTCATGCTGGGAGCACTTAAACATTTTTAAAAACTAATTTACGTGACCTTGAAACAATTCAGGTTTCCACATGTTATTCTTATTTTCACCGTATATATATATATGACAATATTGGGGCTATATGAGTGCAGTTGATTGCAAGCTTCCCATCAGTTAACAGTTGCAAAAATAAATACATACTGCTGCAGTGAGAAATGTTTCATAGAACCAAAATTACATTGATACGGAATGGACAAACCAATTTGTTTTAATTATAATATTAGAATGTCCAAAAAGTGCGTAGTAGAATTTCAAGCTTTCAGGAACAACCAAGACAAATATATCATAAAATAACTAGCTTTTTTTGACATATCTACTAATGTCATTAACTATTTTCTTTTTAAGCCGCCTTTTCCTTTTAAGAAGTTAAATAGCAAAAGCTCTAGAACCAATAAATGGTTAATGAAGTATCTTCATCACATCACCTGGGACGAAGGATTTACACAATACAAAGAGCTGGATAGCATAATGTACCATTATTGTCAACAGTATGACGAAATCTACACTACTGGGGATGAAAAATCAAAGTGGATCAGAATGTACAGTACTTCAAATGTGACGGATATTGTGTTGGATAAGGAATTTGCAACGGAATTAAATGGTCTTTGCATCGTAGTAAAAAGCCCTAAGCATAAAACTGCAAATTGTGCATTGTCACGAGCATACAGAGTAGGCCGATTTATATCCGGTGGAGGGGGAAATCCACATATACCCATGCACGTACCTCCGTAATATCAGTTGGACACAAGATCTCTTACAGAATACAACACCTAGCAAAAGAATCATATCAGCTTCTCCACTATGGCATCACCTTCTCCACTACAATCTCTTGCAGAAAAATTCAACCAACATTCAAAATCCGATCTCCTAGCAACAAAAAGATGTAGCGAACTTCAAGAGAAAAAACATTATGCTGTGCATTCGATGAAAAAGTTGGATACATCAGTTGGTGAAGCAGTTATAGTTGTTCTTGGAGATTCACCCTACAAAGAAGAAGATAAACCTAAATTCCAAGTTTACCTCCCGAAAAGATTTTTTAATGTTCTTATGAACGAAGATTTGGATTCTGTCAAGCCCGGCGTATTGTATTTAGTTTCCCATGGACCTTCTGGAAACAACTCTACAGAAATAACAATCCATGTTAACAATACTTTGTAAAATAGTTTTGTACATAGCGTAAAATTCCATTGTAATCTCTGATTATTTTACCTTTTTAATTATGTATTATTTTTACTTAGGTATTATGTAATTATATTTTTAAAAAACTCATCACTGTGACCTTGACATAGTTTTGAAAGTGTCGGACTTACCCCCACCATTTTATTCTGACATAAATAGAACCCGTACTAGTGATCAGCTATCATTTCTCCATCAGCTCTCGTACCGTCAAGAACGAACTTAACCCATCAACATAATGAAGTTTCATCTGGTGATGCAAGACGAAGTGGATTTGGGAATACTTCACGAAACACTCCTGCATTTGATGACGGAACATCCTCCGATGGTAATGAAGATTACTGTTGAATTCGACAGCACAACCTTCTGCGATTCGGAGACGACTGAATCACCCACTGAATGGTCTCCGAATGCCACATCCGAAAATACAGAAGAAACCAAACCACAAGAACCTCCAAAGTACAAAGAAGGAAATAATGTTTAATACAATATACCTAGTTTGCTGTAAAGATAAGTTATGTAAACCTTGATTAAATCTTTGTAATTTTTGACAAATAAATTATCAAATCTTTTTTTAAAAACCACTTTCGATGACCTTGAACTTGTTTCTACATGTCCGTAACCACCCACCCACTTGGGAGTAACAATGACTCTAGGTTTTTTTCTATAAAATGGTTACATTTAATTGGATAATTTTTAGCCAATTACTTGTCAGTGTTTCGTGATGACTAAGCATAAACAAGTAATAAAATCATGTCTGTCTGATCCTCACTACCATCCTCTCGTCTGACACCGATCCGCCAACATGTCTGCATCTACTCTGTGGTCCAAAGACATCGGCGACGAAGAGTTGGTGGAGATCACCCTGATTGCGGAGTATGGGGAGAGAATGAGAGCAATTTCAACTATGTCTGAGGACGAACTACAAGAAAATCACTTCAATGAGATAAAGGCGATCATGTCATACATTGCCCAACCGACGATGCTTCCAGAGCAGTGGCCGGCGATATCTCGGTGGATGGAATATCTCGCTGCGCTGAAGGCTGAGATCAACATAAGAGGTCTATCAACTGAGATTTATGCAATATTTGTGTAAATTACAGATTTTAAGGACATGTGACAAACGGCCTTATTCAAGGCCACCAGATGTTTCATTCGTTTGACACTCAGCAACCGCCAAATTCATTTTCAAACCACTCCCACGACTTCTATCAGTTTCGGAACAAATATTAATCCATCCGTTTTCACTTTACCCCACATCCAATAACGTATGTCGTTCGTCACACCAAAAGATTTTAAATACATGTAACAAACGGCCTTTTTAAAGGCCACCAGTTTGTTCAATCGTTTGACACTCAGCAACCATCGAATTCATTTTCAAACCTCTCTCTCGACTTTAAACAGTTTCTTAACGAATATAAATCCACCCGCCTTCACATTACCTCACATCCAATGACGTATGTGTATCGTCACACCAATACGTCATCGCCGTGACGTCATCACACCCTCTCGTCACACATACGTCATCACCACGTCACTCAAACGTCACTTCTGATTAAAAACCAATTATGTTTCAGCTGTCCCAGACTCCCCATATTGCCTCTACTACTGTGGTGTCAAAAAATGCTACCTGCTCCTATCGGAATGTTTTGTGTTTAAGAATATGTATCGCAAAATTAGATCAACATTATCTACATGTGACTCCTGCCAAAGGTGTAAAATCAATCCCCATCCTCCTCAAGGCACTACGCAAGGAATACGAATGATCAGTTAGCCGTAGACGTAATAGGTCCTCTTCCTTTAAGCACCAGTAACGTAAAGTACATTCTAATAGTATTGGACATTTTCACTAAATTCGTTAAGCTTTACCCCATGCGAAGAGCAAACACTAAAACAATAATCAGTAAATTATTTGATCATCACTTTAAAAATCACGGAAAACCTTGCAAACTACAACGCGACAACGCATCTCAATTCAAAAGTGACCTTTGATTCCAGAAATTAGAGGATAACAACTTCAGCCCGCTCTACCATCCTAGTTTCAACATGGCCGAACGACCCATCAAGGAAGTGAAGAGATGTTTGCGCACATAATGTTCAAGACAGCAACGATATTGGTCAAAATTCATCCCAGATATTAATATATTTCCGAACGAAGTACAGCATGATACAACTGATTTTAGCCCTAATGAGTTACGGTTTGGAGAAAAAGATAAAAGGTTTTGGGAGAAATATGTTGTCAACCCTTTCGACAATGATATCTTTTTGGAAATGAAGTTATTTTTAACATCGCAAATGATTAGGAGAAAAAGTAAGAAGAGCGCGCAAAAGTTAAATGCGAAATCACATGCCATACAGTTCAACATTGACGACGTTGTACTCGTGATAAATCGTCCCCTGTCGAACGCTGCATATGGAGAGACTGCGAAACTCTTCGAGATCTAAGAGGGACCCTTCAAAATTGTAGAAATAATTGGACACTCCACATATTATGTAAGCACGTTGGACGATCAGTATAAGTTAGGACCATACTATATTAGTTCATTGAAGAAGTATGTAAGTAAACCCAACAGTGCATGAAGATATCATCATTACGGAACCCCCATTCCCCCCTTCATTGTATATAATCATTTTAGGATATAAGATTTTCAGTTTATTTTAATTCAAGAAGTGTATTATCTATGTGTTTTCCCCATTTAATGTATGTTTTCTTCCCATTGATATTTATTTCCCTCCCCCCTCTCCAACAGACTAATGTAATAAACCTCGTAAAGATAAACTTAAAATACAAAACCATAAGTAAATAGTTAAAATAATATGTCCTTTATTGTGTTGGTTTTTAAGAAACGTTAATGTTAGGTAATAATCTCACAATCAACCCAACAATGGACAGAGATAACGACCAACTAATCCCCTTGAATACATAATTTGTGCAATAATATTTCCATGTTTGTGTTTTTGGTATTCAATATATAGTTAATTTCAACGTTATGTTTTCAGTGTTATCATTTGTTGTGTCAATGTAAACATTTATTAGAAATAATCATTATTCACTATTTGTGTTCACAAATCTCACTTCCCCATTTTAATTGTATATGATGCAGTGTTCAAAATATTTTATCCTCTTATTTCCCGCCCTATTAAGTAACCATTAAAAAAAAATCCCTGATGAGTGAAATGTCTTTCTTTGGTACCCAGAATTGCATAACTAATATCAGTAGTAAACACATATATTTTTTTTACATTTTATATAAATGGGTCAAATTTGGCACTTTGGGAATTATCCTATTATTAATCTATATGAATGCCCAATGTCCCAAATTTGACCCAAATATATACTTCTTTGTAAGGATTATATATTATTTATCATTAGGTAACACTATATTTTGGTAATGGTAACGGTAAATTTCCTAATATTTTACTCAAATCTTATTTTATTTGCAAAAATTCACAAAAACTAAGACTGTTACTCAAAAACACGTGTCTTTTGTATGATATTTCTTATTTACGATTCTACGAATGGAAGTCCACAAAACAGTTCCTGTTTTTGTTCAAACATAGATGGGCATCACATTTCACACATTTGATTTGGCTTTTCAATGTACAGACCGGGTGCCTGCATCTAAAGCCGATGTTACACGGCGCGGGTTCGTGCAAGCCGAGGCGGCGCGTGGTGGCTCGTATAGTCGAGAGCAACCACGATCGTACAAGATACACGGCGCGAGGTGGATCGCTGGCGCGTGGCGTCCGCTTTCGTTCTCCGTTCTCCACTCGCACTGTACCAAGAATTACTTTACTGTGGAGATGGATTGCGATGAGGAGGCTGCCTGCGCAGCTGCTGCGTACGTTGTCATGTGCGGTGAGTTCGTGAAAATGAAAAGAAGACGGAAGAGGCGTTGGTGGATGACATCGCTGTTCAAAAGCCGAGACAGGTAATTACAATAATCACGATAAATTACTGAATTATACTGTTTTATGTTTATGTACAAGTAGCAGGTACATTACAGGTTGGGCAAGTATGAAATAAAATGGGCAAAATGTTTCCAAATATTCAATTATAGAAATGTTAAATTGAAATTGTAATTTAAATTTATATTTAAATTTAATGCTATTATAATTTAGTTTTTAACGATCCCTTTAATTATTTTGAATCCACAGTTGTATTATAAATCTATTTTTTTTTTATTTCGTACCCGAATTAACGCAGACATAGGTTAATTATCTATTATGAAATACCCTACTAATTTGAATTTGTATTACTTATACTGGTATCATACAATAATTATATACAGTACAAAGTTTAATCTCAGTTGTCATTTTTCAGATACAATGGTACCGACTTGCTCCATGATTTGATTAGAGAACCTTCGGGCAAATTCGAAAACTTTTGTCGGATGTCGGCTGCAGACTTTGAACATCTCTTACGGAGAATTGCCCCCATAATAACAAAATCCGACACTAAAATGCGAAAGGCTATACCAGTTCAAGAAAGACTTGCAGTGACACTGCGATTTCTGGCATCAGGGGACACCTACACTAGCCTATCCTATCTCTTCAAGTGTTCAAGATTCACTATATCGAAATGTGTCAATGAAGTATGCAAAGCACTGATAACCGAACTCAAGGAAGAAATAAAGGTAAGCAATAATGCATTGTAATATCTGAATGTTTTATTACAAACATATTAAAAGTACATGAATGAATTTTGCATGAATCATCAGTATTTCCAAATGATTTTAAGATATTAATAACAGTACTTAACTATAAAAATATATATTATATTGTAGTGCTAAGGCCTACATATAGAAAGTCCGTCAGACATTGATGTAATGCTCATTAAACATACCAAATTAGATTGCTTTATAATCAAATCTTAAAGCAAAATGAAGATATGCTTTACACTCACTATAACAAGTATTGTACATGAGATAACTTAAAAGAATATTACAGTTACAAAAAAATATTAATCGGTACAGTTTGTTATTTATAACCAGGTCAAGTCACTGCTTACAGTAATAAAATGTCCTCATATCCTGAGAGTTAGATTTAGATTATAGCTTTGTTTGTAGCTCACTATTCAAAAGATCGAGACATTTCCTGTTCCACACTAGAAAGTAGAAGATATGTTGGCTGTTCATCATTGTGGTTTTCAGCACTTGTATTTGAAATATTGTTATCTGGATGTTGCATTACTGGGGTTAACAGTGTGGGAGAATCGTAGTATGAACTCCCAGTTGATGGGGAGAGACCTTGTGGAGAGTAATTGGTTTGTACATTAAAATTTTGATATAACTTTTGAGAAAAGCCTGCGTTTCCTTGCCTTCTTTTTGAAGCTTTAATACGGAACATCAGGTTATCAATTTCATGCATAGCAATTTCTCGAGTTCCATCGTCTAGAGCTTTGAGTTTGGCACACAAAAGGTCGCAAAACAGCTCACTTTCGCCTTTTGTAACGTTAGATTTCGTTGCCGCAGTCTTTAAAAAATTGTATGCTTCGTCCATGCGTTTTTCGACGACAGACAATTTAATGGGCTTCCTTTTCTTGCCTGCTGGCGGACCCCCTATTTCACGTACCTCTGATTCATTATCCAGTTGCACGGCTCCATCATTGTCCAGTTGCTGCACATCAGTTTCTGCCGATGTCCCATAATTTCCCCCTTCTGCTGATGAACTGTTGTGTGTGGATGTGTTCATGTGCTCCACCTCTGAGTCCTGAAATAATAAACTTGTTTTAATAGTGATTCCATGTTAGTATGTTTTCACTAACACATAATCGATAAGCAGTGTGTTGTGGAGGATTTTTTAGAAGTTTTAACTAATTTTCATAAAATGCTCTTTTTAGGAGACTTTTTTTTATTATTTATCATAGCTATTTAATTTTTTTTTTTTAATTTTCAGCTCCCCACGACGGAAGAGGAATGGCTGCGCATTGCCCGAGACTTTGAGATGCAGTGGAATTTCCCACACTGTGTCGGAGCCATGGACGGAAAACACATTGTCGTGGAGTGCCCCCCCAATTCGGGATCTGACTTTTTTAACTATAAGGGGACATTCAGCGTTGTGTTGATGGCTTTGGTCGACGCAAACTACAACTTTACGTTTGTGGACGTCGGTTGCCAAGGCCGCATCAGTGATGGGGGTGTTTTAAAAAACACCTCCCTCTACTCCAAACTCGAAACGGACGAACTGAATTGGCCGGCCGATTCCCGTTTACCGTCATCCAACATTACTGTTCCCTACGTGATCCTTGGTGACTCTGCCTTTGCTTTGAGCAAAAGAGTAATGAAGCCGTACCCTGGTGTTAAAGAAAAAGGCACCAAAGAACGGATATTCAATTACCGTCTAAGCCGCGCTCGACGAGTAGTGGAAAATGCCTTTGGAATTCTGGCCGCGGTTTTCCGAGTGTTCCGCAAACCAATGCCACTGCAGCCAGAAACCGTCAACATTGTAACTCTTACATGTGTATTATTACACAATTTCATGAGGCGAAGCCCTTCATCATCAGCAAGCTACACGCCCCCGGGAACGTTCGATTTTGAAGTCGAAGGAGAAGTGAGGCCTGGATCTTGGAGGAGCGACCAAAGTGAAAAAACATCCTTCTTGAACTTACCAGGGACTGCAAGGAAACCAGGCTCCATCGCAAAGGGCGTACGTGATTCATTTGCAGAGTACTTTTCTACCAGAGGTAAATTGTCTTGGCAAGACAAGTACTGTTAAAACCGTAACATCAGTGTTTGTAAAGGATCAAGTTAGTAATTGAGTTAAAATGAAAATAAATAATGCAACCTCTGAGCTGTTTTGTATTTTTATTTTACTTTATTGCCTTTTACCAAGATGTTTTCACCCTATTGTAGATATATAACAAATATCTACAATGTTCTAGCCCTTATTTGTCAAAGGAAAAATGATGTGAAAAATGAAAATGGCTCTGTTTAATTAAACAAATTAAAAACAATTAATTATTAATTAATTTTATTAATTCATATTATTAATTAATTAAATTAAAAACAAAACCAAAGAAACTAATAATCACAACATAATTTAAAAAAATTCTTACCTCCGTATTTTGCGTTGGTCTTGGACTGTAAATCAGGTGAAGAAAGGATGCCATCTTCTCGTAAGCAAACCATTCGGGTTTGTACACTTCATACGTGGCGCTCCCGGTTCCTTTCGTCTTCTTCACCTTGGCCGCCAACTTCCTGTATGTAGCCATTAAGGCATCCTTTTTCTTTTTTAGTTCTTTTAGAGAAACATCCTGACTTAACGAACTTTGTATTCTTTTCCACGCATCGTACACGGCGTTTCTGTCTTTGTGTCCAGGGTTTTGCGGATTCCAGATGGAGGATTCCAATTCATATAAGTCCAAAAACTCAATTACTAAGTCATTATTCCACTCCATAGTAGATACAAACTAAAAACACGTAATTAAAAATGAAAACAGTGTAATCAAGGGAACAACTATGCGACTACTCTCACAGAAGGAAGACGACTGAGTGAGCTCAAGTCTGGACGCGCCAAGACGAGCCCTTTGAAGTTTACCGCGTTTTGGTGGGAACGCCCGAGCCAGGGCGAGCCTGCGCGACGAACCGCGAGCCGCGCCGAGTCGACAAGTTACACGGCGCGTGGCTCGCGCGAGTTTATGGCTTTGCTCGCCGAGTCACGCGCCGTGTAACATCGGCTTAAGGCGGTCTTCGCAGGCCAGTGACCGATTCCAAAACGCCGAACATCGTAGACTGGTATAGCTTTCGTTGGACCTCTTCTTTTTTTGTTTCAAATGGCGTGGAAGGGGTTGAGGGTCTACCTCGTTTCTTGTTGCCCTTGCCCAATTGTGTAAGGCACTCTGCCACTTCAAATTTGAAACCCAACAAGTCCAACAGGCCTTTCTTGGATAGATCTTGCGATGCAGCATCTCTTAGATACATACGCCAGGCGGCAACACAAGCCTTATCAATAAAATGGGAAAAACCTCATGTAAAACTTTTTGGACCTGAGGTGAATTCTGTGGTACGCAATCAGCCCATCCAATAGATCTACCCCTCCCATGAATTTGTTATATGTGGTTATACCGTGAGGGCATTGTACATAAATATACCTTTTCAGAACCCATGACATTGTACCTTTAATCATAATAAAACCACAAGTTTGTTAATTGTATAAAACTTTGATTTCTTGACTAAGGTAAAGGAAACCATTAATTATAAGTTTAAAGGTAATTTCACCAGAAAGAAATGAATCCAACAAAAAACGGCTGTTTATAATTTTAAGTCACAGTAAGCCAGGGCTATATTTAGATAGTGTATCAAAGATAAGAGTTAGCAGTTAATACTTTTAATAAAGGATAAAGAGTGAAAGTAAACAAAACAACTAAGAATAAATAAATATAAAGAGTCTATATTCTTCACAATAATCAAGAGTCCAGATGTGAATATTTGTTAATCAATAAAAACCAAGCAAGGGCGTTCTTTTGCGCAGCGACCATGTAGGACAAAATGTTTCATATATTTGATAATTTGTCTCCGTTATCCATCCCGAAAGATAATATCCATCACACCTAATCGGGCCGTCACGGATAAAATGAGGCGGAAAGAACTGTTCTTATTCAAAATAAAGAGATCTCTACAAAAAAGATTATTTTCATTCTTTTTAGCGAATTTCCCCTATAGGGAAGAAGCTATTATAGTAGGTCTCATGTGTGATGCCCGCAAGTACGCCTGTAAATGCAAGGTAAGCAACCCCAGCGCACTAATACCGCAACACCCGTAGACGCCGACGCATGCGCAGGAGAGAGGGGAGTGGAGAAATGAAGAGGAAGAGGGGAGGTAAGCCCCGTGTCCCTTCTGCTGCGGTGACTCAACAAGGACGGAGGCGTTTTTACTGGCTCTCCAGGGATAAATTTTCACGGGTGGTTAATTCCGTCAGATCCACGAATAAACTTGTTTCGCTTGGTCGATTAGCTCTAGACTGGAAATTCCTAAGAGTTAGTTCGCCACACATGGTAAGACTTAAGCCCGAGACCATGATAACTTTTTGTTTTGAAGTCCACAGATGCCAAAAACACTATTCGTTCAAATATATATATATATATATACATATATATATACATATATATATATATATATATATATATATATATATATATATGTGTGTGTGTGTGTGTGTAATTTTCAGTCAAAAGGGCTACTAATATAATTATTATTTTAAACATTTTAAACACAGTACCGTGGTTTAAATTATTTTATTTCAAGACCGACATGTTTCGGACCTTAAGGTCATAGTCATGGTCGTACACAAAACTTAACCTCACAATTATTAAAAAGAAATCTAAATGTAAACAATAAATTGCTGATAATATAATCATATGACATTTTCCACAGTTCTTTCAACATGCTTCTCAACTATTGTGTGCTTAATAGATGGTTTCAATATTTTTTCATGTACTGGGTTTTGCATATGAATTTGCATGGTGTTAATAATATTTTGTGAATCTTTTTTGTAGCTGGAGTAAATGTTGAATTCTTCTTTAACGTCGAGTTTGTCTCCTTTTGACCCATATTCTATTATTTGCAAATCATCTTCCATATTTTTGAATTTATGATTGTACTTTATCATGTGCTCTGCAACATTTGATTTCATGTTAAGTTTTGTTTACGACCATGACTATGGCCTTAAGGTCCGAAACATGTCGGTCTTGAAATAAAATAATTTAAACCAGGGTACTGTGTTTAAAATAATATATATATGTGTGTGTGTGTGTGTGTGTGTGTGTGTGTGTGTGTGTGTGTGTGTGTGTCCGTTACCGCGATAACTTTTGAAAGAAGCGCCCCATTTTGATGAAATTTGGCACAAATGTGGAAAGTAATATTTATGACTAAGTTCGAAAACCAGATCGATCGGTCTATGGGGAGGGGGTTTTATGGGGGTTTAAAATTGTCCAAAAATCAGTTTTTTGATCTTTTTACCCTAAAATCTTAAAAACACTAGATTTTGGTTATAGCCATTTTATAGAGCTTAAAAACAAACAATTCGGTATTTTGAATCATCAAGCTAGGTTATGTGGTTGTGGAGAAAAGTCAAAAAATGTGTCCATAACATTTCCCATGTTAATCTTATGGTCCACATTCCACAACTGCAGTCACGCCATTTTATGGTCCACATTCCACAACTGCAGTCACGCCATCAGAAGTTTTTTCAAATTTAAGCCAAGGACACATTTAAGCCTTTTAAAACCTCATCTGGCCAACGACATGAATTTAAAGCAAGATAAAATTGTAATATCCGCAAATGATCATAGAGGTAAACCACGCTCATTCAGCGTTGGTGATCATGTGTTTGTACGAACCGTCCGAAGTTAATATGTAAATTGGCACTCTGGTGTGATTACTAAAGTGATTAGTCCCAGGTTATGTGGTTGTGGAGAAAAGTCAAAAAATGTGTCCATAACATTTCCCATGTTAATCTTATGGTCCATATTCCACAACTGCAGTCACGCCATTTTATGGTCCACATTCCACAACTGCAGTCACGCCATCAGAAGTTTTTTCAAATTTAAGCCAAGGACACATTTAAGCCTTTTAAAACCTCATCTGGCCAACGACATGAATTTAAAGCAAGATAAAATTGTAATATCCGCAAATGATCATAGAGGTAAACCACGCTCATTCAGCGTTGGTGATCATGTGTTTGTACGAACCGTCCAAAGTTAATATGTAAATTGGCACTCTGGTGTGATTACTAAAGTGATTAGTCCCATGACATATTTGGTTAAAGTCGACGGTAAAACCCTATTTGTACATGTTGACCACCTTCGTACGGACATGACCAAAGAAGAACAACCTGATGATGACGACATACTTGTTCGTTTTCCAAGGGAAATCTTTCAGCCGAGCCCAGACAGCAAAAAAACCATCAGAAATAGAAACATCACCAATGAAACGTAAATCACCAGTCAAGACTCCAGTTAGATCTCCCAAGGAAACAAACATAGACCCGGACAAGACCTGTGACACTGAGGCTGTGCGTCGATCGCAGAGGGTTCGACGCTTACCCCAGAGATTGAACTTGTAAATAAACACGAAGAGACTCCCCACCTTGTATATATGTCTCATCAACCAGATGATCCTAACATCTTGTTTGATTGCCCTCACAGCTGATTTTTCGGCAATATGGACTTGATAGCGCTCTTCGAGCTCGGATTTTCTATTTTGGTCGCCACTTCTGTAGACATTACATAGCCCGCATTGGTCTTTTTTTGGGTGGTGAAATCCAAGTTTCATTTCTCTGAAAACTTGTGAGTAAGTGCAGTAGCTGGTACTCATATTTTTACTTTTATATTCCTGGTTAAACATGTCAACCATTTTATATAAACTAAGGTCAGGGTGCAAATATTCCTTGTGATTTTGGGCGACCTCCTCTATGTTATTTTGTTAAAACTCCACACAATAAATCCTATTATAAAAGGGACTCAAACTAATTATATTCCTTAAAGTTTCTGTAAGTTTCTTTTTAAGATGATTAGAATCTTGTTTTAGTTTAAGTGTTTTCTTTGTATTTTACTCAAAATTCTAAGTTGAATATTTTATTGTTTAGTATGTAACCTAAATTAATGTGTTATATTTTGCATTTGATAGACAACAAATTATTTTTGTGGAATAAGCTTAGATTTTCTTGCATCTTATTATTATGGTTTTGTTTCAAAATAAATATAGAATAATATGTTTTGTGTTTGCATTTATTCGAGTTCCAGAGGGTCACCTTTAGACATATTATGTCACTTTACACCACTATAATTACGGTGTTTATTTTTTAATTCTGAATTACAAATAATTATGTTGCAGATCTTATTACAGTATGAATTAACATGTGAGCACCAATGTATAAACGACTAGCTGGCATCCCGTTCTTCACCCGGGCATCTGAAAGCCCCGCCTTATCTACCTATTGGCTGATGAAAAGAGGTAGTTTTTTCATGGATGGCATATTCTTTTGTCTCCCTATATAGCAAGCTGATGCATAGTTAGCAACATGTAGTACCCATTTAGTCCAGTCAATGAAGGCAAAACATTGCCTAACTAGCTTGCCAGACAGACATTGTCCTATCTAAATCGTTTTGTTAAGTCTTTTGTTTGGCTATTTCTGACGTTTGTTAAGTGGTAATTGCTTTTAGGTTCGAAAAACAGAGTGGTTCTAGTGGTTTCTACCAGTTTCGAAAATTATACTTATCCATCACAGGCATATTTACTGATATGCACAACTAAGCTAACATATTGCAAAGAGAACATTTAATTATCAGGTAAAGTTGTATATCAGGTAGAGTAATGGAAGGTAAAAATTAAAACGCATATAATTGTTAATTAAGAGAAAATCTAATAATTAATGGTTATGGTATTTGTGTTATGGCAGTAAATCAGTTCGAAAAGAATTTTACATACTGGATTCGCAAACCTCTGAGTACTCTACGTGCTTGTTACTGAACAACTCGAAACTATTGAAAAAGGTGAGATAGAAACTTAAAATTTGTTTTGTATGATCTATATGGATGGTAGTTCCCAATGAAAGTATAAAGTTAATAACAATAGGTGGCAGGGATGGGTTTAAAGGGAGTGAGTTAGCTTCGAAAGCAAAACTTTTGTTGTTACCAATAGCGTTTTGAGAACAGTCGAGCGTGGAATTATGTTATAAAAAAGTTATTTTTGCTAGTCACTTTTGTATTATAGGGTATACATATTATATTATAAGGTATATTCTTATTAAGGTAAATATTTTTAGACTTATAGCAAATTTACTCTTTCAGAAATAAACAATTGTTTGGCAAAGTGCAGATGTAATAAGAACTTTGCAAAACACTATTTTTGTATCATTAAACACACCGGACGAAGGATTGGTAGTCAGTTATGTGTGAAATAAATAAAAGTTTTGATGTCAAAAATTAAAGTTTTGTTATCATTCCTTTTTTTTTATTTTTATCAGTTTTGATCTTTGAGATCATAAAACAATAGTTTAAGTACCCTAGTATAAGCCGCATATGTAACTCACTGACTGACTGACTGACTGCGGTATACGAATTCTAACCCACTTCTAGATATGCTAGGGTCTTGAAATTTGGCATGCACGTAGCTTAATGTTTGAAACCTCTAGGAAAATTCACAACATTTCCAATGTTATATTACATTCCCCTTAACAATTAAAATAAATAATTTAGTTCCCGTTTTTGAGGTTAACTGATGTCGGTAATGCAGTATGAAGTCTGCAATTGGTATGTTGTACTGGTTGTTTTACGAATTTAAATATTTTTGTTATTAAACTTATTTATTTTTAAAATGTTTCATGTATTTTGTACATAGGCCAGGCGTACAAATGTATTCCTCATACATCACAAAGATGATCTAAATTAAGTACTCAAAATTAATTTGTTAAATTGTTCTCTTAATGAAAGCTTCTCATGAACACCACACTGTGAAACGGATTCTAGACGATCTACAAAGAGGTTTTCCATAAATTAAACATACTCCTTAAGGATATGCTTAATCTATCTATGGTTGTGCATATGTGCCACTGACGAGATTCTCGTAGCTTGCGACCGGTTGTATACGAGCTCATGGTGTAACTAACTCAGGTATACGAATTATATCTCACTTCTAGATGAACTAACTAGGAACGTGACATTTTGTACACTTTTGCCTTGGCCACTTATGGTTGAGCTAGGAATGTGACTTTTGGCATACAGTGTAGCTTGTAACTATAAACCATCGGGAAAATTGCAAAAACACGCAATGTTTAATTATTAACCTTGACAAAAATATGAAAATCTATGAGTACGTAAACTACGTTATTTAAATGCTTTATTTGGATTTCAAAATGTTTTCGGTAATATCGGTAATGTAGTATGCAGCTTATGCGGTAGTAACATTTTAACTCTTTTAATACTAAACCTATTATTTTTCTATTAAACCTATTTATTTTTAAACATGTCAAAAGAATTGGTAGTCACTAAACTATGTTCTAACTTAAGGTGGTAACTGATGGTTTTATCCTTTAAGACTATTAATTCTATTTCATTATATATTCTATTCTATTTTCATTATTCACAAGCCCTTAATAATATATGGGTGCATATACCTATACACACAATACGTCTGTATGCCAGGGCCAACAGCAGTCATAGAAACAATTTTATTTATTATAACCCATAAGAAATGTCTAAATTGTTGTGGATTTTTTGTCTTTTGGTCATAACAGGTGGGAAAAGCCCCACTTGAATTAGGTTATATTTTTTACAGATTACTTTTATTCGGCACGAACATAATATTTGATGTTATGATTATGTTTTTTCCCTTTAACAACACAAATTTTGTCAAATAAGGACAGTTAAAAGTAAGGATTTAAATTATTTCACGCACTTGCATAGTGTCTGGCGGCGTAAAAAATTGCATACGATGTAGCCTTAAACTATACCTGGAATATCATCATTTCATATCCGATTTCTGAATACTATGACCTATACGTAGTATTCAGCATGCATATGAACAATTTTTATGATTTAACCCTCTATAAGAAAGCTAAGCCTTAAAATTTGTGTACTTTTAATATATTTGCCTTATTAAATAGATCCGTGAGGAACTCTGTATATTATTTATTCAAGTTGTATGACGATTTTTAAAATGTTTACTGGTTATTTATTTATTTCTTTGTTTTATTTCCACATATCCTGCATGATTTTCAGGATTGGTTCGACCGAATTTAGAGAATTTTCAAGGTTTCAGGTTCTGAAATCGTGTTCTACTTCAATATTGTTCTGAGAGGCCTAATTTGTTGCACATAATATTTGCAGATTTCACTATATGAACTACAGATTAAAGGTTTTTGTACGATTTTTTAATTACGTACATAAACCACAACTTATCGATGGTTCCCACATTTCCTAGGTTTTTAGTTTTTTGTGATGATTTCAACCCTTGGAACTTAAAAAAAATATTTTATAAATCTTGTTTGATAGAAGAAGAGTTGTATTTTGGTATAACTAGATTTTTCAAATTTCGGCATATTTTCGAGATTTTGTGGTGGTATTTTATTTTGTATCATGTTAATATAATTAATGAAGGCCTAATATTAGGCACGTATGTCTATAAAATATGTCTTAGTAAATAACAGCAGTAATTTGACCAGTCTTGATTACTTAAACCTGTTGGAAAATCAAAAACTCTAAAAAATATCTTTAGACTTGACCATTTTCTTCGTATAAGTAGTAATGCTATGATGGTTTTATGCCAATTGAGATTAATTTACATGCACGTGACACCATTATACTTGAGCGATGAACTTGATATTTAGCATGGTGGTGTTTTTCACCTATTAACCCCAGAGAAAATTTCCAAATTTTACTTTAGTCAGTTTAAATTCCCTAAATAAAAATTAATAATGGCAAATCAAAAAATTAAATTAAAAAAGTGTCGTTTTATTTGAGTTCTAGCGGCCAAACAGATTGTCCTATAAAAAACGGAGACTACCACGTTCCACGAATTTTAGGCGATCTACAATTTTTTTCCTATGACTTTTTGCCGTATCTCGACCCCTTAACCCTTAGATAGCGCTATATTTGTTAAATTTCAAGATTTTTACGTGGTTTTCAATGGTTTGCCGTTATAATACAGAACTTAGAGGCCTAGTATTAGGCATATAGTATTCCTATATTACAATTAATTATTATTTAGAACCAGTCATACGCCCAGATTATATCACTTAAACACCCGAAAGAAAAAAAAAGACTTTGAACTTTTGTAAATTTATTTGTGTTTTTAGATGTATTTTTTATGTAGCACTCCAGCAAGGGTAAAAACCCTTATAAATAATGTTATATTTGTTGCAGAATGCTTATTGTTGACCAAATACGTAGCAATTTAGGTTATTAACTTTGTTTTTTCCCCCTTATAAGGTTTAAGCGACGTCCTATAAAGGCTATATCTCAAAATCCAGTGTAGGGTTTCAATTTTCTTTCCAAGGTAATAAATGGAGACTTAAAATTTAACATACAATACGACCTGGGGGCGAAGCCCCCTCAGGGGTCTGGGGGCGGAGCCCCAGCGAGCGAAGCGAGTCAATATTATATATTGTCAATATTATTATATATTATTATATATACAGCCCGATGGGTAACTCACTGACTGACTGACTCACTCACTCACTGACTCAGGTATACAAATTCTAAACCACTTCCTGATAAGGTAGAAACTTGAAATTCGGCTCACAGGTGGCTTTTGCTTTTATTACGCAGGGAAAAGTCACAAAACTAACAATTTCAAATTTTAACCCACTCAAAAAATTCAAAATGGCGGACGATTTTTAAGTGTTTCTCTTTTCTGAGCTCTAGCGGCAAAACTGCTGATCTGATCGAAAAACTGTGGAAACTAGGCGAAAATACCTTGAAAAGATTAACAACTTTCATATTTAACATTTTGTTGTATCTCCTACGGTTTGCATATTATAAGGTTAGTAGAAGATCCAGTCAGGCTTGAAAGTAGGCGTGAGGTTGCTGGGGATGATTAAAGGACACCGAAAAATGAATAACAGGTTTTTCTAATGTAAAATCCCCATAACACAACGTACTGTGTTTGGTCAATACACATTTTATTTAATAACTCGATAAATATTTATGCTAGAATGACGAGAGAGGGCTAAAATGTTTCGCCTCACTAATTCCCATCTTTTTGCATGAATTTATTTTACATCCGGGGCTTTTCTGACCCTTTTTGGGCCCAAAAACTCAAAATTTGAAAGATTAATCCGAAAACAGGGGTTTAGAGTTTTCCGATTGTTTTGCCCAACGAACTTGTCCAACTGATAATAGAAAGGAACGTCCCTATCAAATTTGAAGTAAATCGGACAAAAATGCGACCGCTAGAGTTCAAACACACACACACACTATATATATATATATAATTGTATATATACAATTTTGAACGACCCCCCAAAACCTGTTCAGGGGGTCATGTTAGGAACTTCTATGGTGGTCCCAGGCTTAAGTTTCACCGTGCGGGTCATGCTAATAGTTCACTTTCCATAGGAAATTCTTTAAAAATGTGGTTTTAAAGACCACCCGTCCACTACCTTTTGCACTTCTATTTTGTTTTGAATGAAATACTTTTTTGACCTTGAATCAAGGGAATAAACCCCCTTCCTTTATAGGTACACTTTCGGTACTAGTTTGTTGGTTTAAGATAGTAACATATTTGTATTGAATGATTTGAGGTTTAAAATATTAACTTCAGTTAAAAAATTATTGGTTTGATTTGTATGGCTGAAAAAAATAGTGTACTGGGGCGTTGTGTGTCACACCCTTTACGTATACCGTACTTTATAAACTTACTTGATGTTCGAGGTCATCGTAAAGATTCCAAGATCCAGACGAGGGTTTCCGTACATATGCCATAAAATGGCCAGGCCGATGAGCGACAATCGCTACTAGTAAGTACCTCTTGCTAGTAAACTTTAAGTGTACTGGAATTTCTTCCAAAGCATGTGGCCTGTTAAATATGGCATCTTTCAATATAGGTATTTCCTGACCCATGAAATTCGTGTCGATGAAAAGGTGTTGCATTCCTTCAATACTTGTTGATAGTTGACCTCCACAACGGTATTTACACTGACCTATAACTTCTGACGGGACTTCGTTCTTAAGTTCATGTGGTTTAGGGTCATCTAACAAAGTATGGTCGAAGGTTTTAGATATTGCCTTGGGAAGACTGTTCATACCTTCGATAAGAAGTATGTGGCTGTTAGTGTCAAATATCGTGTAGAGATAGGTTGAATTTCCTTTGAAGGAGGGAGGGCGTTGAACATACGGAATCAGTTTTTGCAATTGTTACGTTAGGTAGTAGTGTTAGGTTAGGTAGTTGTGCCAAAAGTGTTACTGCACTCGACCAAGTGTCGTATTGAAATGTTGGAAAAATCTTTCCACGATTTACAATCTGAAGTTTTGGCAGTTGACTCTGTGGCTGGAAGATAGATGTAAGTGCTACAGCACGACATTTATAAGTTTCTTTCCTTGCACCGGTTATTGCTAAAGATAAAGGTGTTTTTAAGAGCAAGTTCTCAGAAGAGTCAATAAAGTTCCGGTAGGTTTCGACCTGAATGTAACCTTGCGCAATGACGGTTACGAGTGAATCAAACGCACAAGTATTTCTGACGCCAAATTTTTTATTATTTATGTAAATGAAAGGTTCACAATTTCCATTTCTAAGAAGTGACTTCTTTGGCGTGGATAAGCTTTTACCACTCAACGCAGTTTCAAACTCTTCATATGCGCGAGTGTATTTTGATCTTTTGATTTTTATTGTTTTTTCACTTCCAAGGTTTCGCCGATGTTCAAAACTGTTCAAATCGGAGGATGACATGTCCAATTTCTGCTCTTCATTTTCTTCAGCATACTCCTGAGTCTGTTTACTGTCGCTCTTCTCAGGAATCTCTGTGTCAAGTGGTGTTATTTTCCTTTACAATTGAACTTGCGCAATATTTTTTCCAACTTGACAGTTTTCTGTATGGTTTTGTCTTCAGTCCCCTTTGCTGGATTAGCCTGGGATATTTTGCAAAGACCATACAAGTAGTCTAGGTGTCTATCGACCATTTTATGAATGTGCAGTGGTCGAGTTTCTCCTTTTAAGATTCTGTTCTTGAGATTATTAAACTCATTTGGTATCACTAATCTTTTTTGGTAAAGGGATATAGCTACTACCACGAATTCCATAACCGTGTTTGTGCACTCTTAAGTCTAGCCCTGTGATGCTCAACAAACTCCATCCAGATCCTCTTACTTCGTGTTCTTGTATTTTTGTCAAAAGTTCCTCGAAACATTCTGTTACGATCTTTTCAATATCAGACGCAGCCATGATGGTTCGGTTTTTTGTCAGGAATCCTCTTGGAGGATGTTTCATTTTGAATGTTAGTAAACACAGCATCTAATAACAGTCCGAATTTGATAAAGTTTAATATTTTTAATTCATTTTGCAGAGTTTTGCTTACCAATCCTTTGCGTTATTTAAAAATTCTTCAAGTTTTAATTTTGTATTGTCTATTTTAAAGTGGGTTACTACATTACCTGGTAAAGCTTGGGCATGTAGTTCCACATTTACTGATGGTCCATGCGCATAATGAATGACACTCGGTCTTGAAACTTCATTTTGTTCTTCTTCATTTCGTTCTTCTTGATTTAGGTTTGCAGCTTGATGTTGTGCTAATTGATAGTCGATTGAATATAATTCTTCTTCATTTTGTTCTTCTTATTCTGTATTTGTATTGATGTTATGTTTCAATTCTTTATGAATGGTTAAAAGCCATTCATCTCTAAAAGAAGCTTTACAAATATCACACCGATTCATGTTGTTACTGTGTCTTCCTCAAAGGTTAACCAGCTACTAATAACACCTCAAAAATGCACCTCTATTTATACCCGATTAAAAAGGGGGGGTATACATACATGTTGGAGTATATGTGTTAGGGAAGAATATTGTAAGTGGATCAAGGTCGTCTTAGGATATTGCCAAAACGGGGAATAGAGCAGTAAGTGATTCTCACTATAACCACAAACTGCTCTATTCCCCGCTCTGTATTTAAAGTGAACTATTTGAAGAAAACAAAAACTTATTCAGATTTATCCGATGATGATGATGATATCTCTCCAAGATATGGTTTACTGCTAGCAAACTCACTCAGTAGTTCAAGATCACTAAATAGTTCATCTTCCATCTCTGAATCGTCTTCGTCTTCATCTTCGTTTTTATTTACTGGAATATTTTGAATCATTTCCAGTATAGTCTTCTTAGAAGGGAAAATGTTATCTCTGGGCGACATGATTCCAAGTAGCAGACTGATCGCTGCGATATTTGTAAGACTTCATTTAAGGATGAATTTCTTTTAATAATTCATAAAGAACTAAAACATAACAACAACCAAGATGAAGAATATGAAGAAGAAGAATTGAAAGAAATAGATCAAATGTTAGCTCAACACCAACATTACAGACCAAGTGTTATTCAATATGCACAATCAACACCATCAACATCGACTTCTACCTGTGCTCTGTCTACACTTCACCGCCCTTCAACATCATCAGCTGCATCGACTTCTACGCCTGCTCTGTCTACACTTCACCGTCCTTCGACATCAACAGCAGTAGATGTGGAACTACACGCTCAAGCACTACCTGGTAAAGTAGTAACACATTTTAAAATAACAATGCAAAATTACAACTAGAAAACTTTTTAAATAACGCCAAAGGATTAGTACTCAAAACACTAAAGAATGAACAAAAAAATAAAAGATTAAATTTTATTAAATTTGGACTGTTACTAGATGCATAATGTAGGTGCGATCTCCACAAGAGTCAACGCAATAATTAAAAACACTGCAAATGCCCCTCTATTTATACCCTAGCAAAAGTGGTGGGGGTAAGTATTAGGTTAAGTTTACTATTTTTTACATTTTCTATTTACTCTTGTAGCTAGAGGCTCTTCTGTATTTGGGTCAGGGTCATTAAACATATTTGCCAAAACGGGGAATAGAGCAGTAAATGATTTCATTTTAAACCATAAACTGATCTATTCCCCGCTGTGTATTTAACAAGGACAATTTTCTCCAAAAGGAACATTTAATAGATTTTAAACTCGGATGTGAAGTCAGATTGTACACATTGCATCTCGATCAACTAAAAATGTCATAAAACAATAGGGATCTTCAGTTGTAGATTCATCTTTAACATATTCGATGTAAGTTTTATCACATCATCGATATCGAGGAGGGGAGAGCTGTAACAAACGGAGTTTGCTGGTGGGTTCATCATGGCGATAGCGATATGATAAATATACACTGTTGCATCGACATTAAATAGACGCCCCCCCCAATTAAATGTATAAGTTACCCCCACTTTTATGGAAGAGTGGGAGTGGTGGGGGATATTTTTGTAAGAAATACATAGATATATATTTCAATATTTTTTTGCTAAACGAGTATTTTCTAAGTCCCAAGGTCATTTGAACAAGTTGCCAAAACGGGGAATAGAGCAGTAAGTGGTTCTCACTTGGACCACAAACTGATCTATTCCCCGCTCTGTATTTTAAAAGTAAACATTAAATCTTGTCACTATTGAGCAGCTTTTGCTCTTTGAAGCTCAAGTTGTAAGTCTGCAACCAGGCGAAAGTCTGCATCGTGCTCATCCCATTGTTCAGGAGAACGCGGCTGCCCACACCACTTTGTGCAGGCGTACCCCATCGCCTCATTATACTCCTCCAGTATAACATGATAGGGTCTTGGTTGCTGCGTTGTAGGCTGCATCGATGATGTAGTTTGTTGCGGTTGTGACTAACCATCATTCTCCGCAACCTTATCAAGCTTAGCAACCTCAGTCATCTCAGCAGCCTCAGCAATCGCGTACAACTCCTCTTCGCTAATCTCCTTTCCCCATGTGTTGCTGTTGACGCTCATGATGATGCAACTAATAATTATTATATTCCGAATCGCTCGCTTGAATACCCACTTACCCCCTCCCCTCTTTACTGTTGAATAATGTCTTAAGTATAATATTTCTCCTTTTTCCTTTTAAGTTTTATCTTTGACTTAGTGTAATATTTCTAAGTCCGTTATCTAGGTCATGGTCGTTGTAACATTATAAAAAAAGTGTGGACAAACTATTAACACTTTGCAGCATATGCTACAAAATTTAAATAGGTTGTCCCTACTTTTTTTTTAATTTGGAAAAAGAATGGAACAAGAAAGACTTGATTTAATTCGGAAAAAGGTTATTACAATGTTTTCCACAAAGTGGTTCCTGAATTGCCTCTGATTAGATAGTGCTTTTTCGTAGGTTTGTTGAGATGGCGCATGGCTTTAGGTAATCTTAAAATGTAGAGTTGGTCTCCACATTTTAACATCACCTTTAAGAAACCCATTATTTTGATAAAAAAGTATTGTTTGTTTTTACAAAGCCTATTAATCCGAGTTTTGGCTGGTTTCACTGTTGGATGTGGTGTGGAAATAGAAACGATACCCTTGTGTTTTTGTCTTAAATGAAGACTGCATCTAAGACATCTAAGACACAAGATTTAGCACAACGTTCCCCTTTCCTTGCACCTTTTTTAAAACTGTATTTACATTGTTGTGCAGGAAGTATGCACTGCCTTCTCAAGGATTTTAATTCATTACATTTCTCTGAAGGAGTTTGATCATTTATGCAGATTACTGACGGATGAAAACTTGTGGAAGGTGGAGTGATGATTGGAGAAATGATCTGCGGTATAGTGGGTGTTGAAGATCTTGAACTCGATGATGATCCCGAGCTCGAAGATGAAGACGAAGAAGACCTTGGCCTTGACCTTAGTGATGGAGACCTGGACCTTGGTGATGGGGAAGATGGAGAAGATTTTGATGGTAACTTGGGTCTTGGTGGTGGAGAAGATGGAGACCTTGGTTGCGACTTCTTCCGATATTTGATCAAACGAAAGTTTTTCTAAGTCCCGTCAGTTGGTCAACGTCATCTGACATGATGCCAAAACGGGGAATAGAGCAGCATGTGGTACTCTATTCCCCGTTCTGTATTAGGGACTTTTAAAGAACATTCACAGTTATAAACACTAAATCTTTTATTAATTTACCCTAAAAAGTTACAAACGTTTCTCGTGGGTGAGATAGGTGGTGTCAACCGGTTTGCATGGCCGTATTGATCTTATTGACAAGGCCGGTTTCCAGGGCCAAACCTTATTGTCAGGGGGTTAGGAAAAGGATGAGAAAAAAATTACTTTAAAACAAACTGATCAGTTGAAGTTAAAGTTAATTTTACAAAGAAACAAATTACATTACTTTGAAACAAACTGGACAGTTAAAGTTAAAGTTAATTTTACAAAGAACAATCAGTATCACTGAAACCCAGTCGGACATAGATCAGCGAACGGGCGTCAGGATACTGCGATCAGTTTAACAAAGGTCCCAACAGCAACACTGAAACCCAGTTAGACATAGATCAGCGAACGGACGTCAGGCTACTGCGAACCAGTGTTTTGACCAAGGTAGTTTACAAAGACCGACATTAAATTACTTTGATAAAACCCCCACGGATATAAAGACTTTACCCAGGGATAAGGATGTGTAAGGAAGGTACATATTTCATCATTAAATAAAACACTTGAAACTAACATCAACATTCATTACACTAACTACATTAATTAGCAGCAATCTACAAGCGATAATCTAATAAACAAACTACCATGCTTAAAAAACTACCATGCACATTCAAAGGCGTGAATCTCTTAATTGCGTGTCGGGCCCAACGCACACTTAAAAGACCTACGCTGCAGCAGAATGCAACCCGGACGGACATAGATCACGAACGGGCGGCAGCCTACTGCGAAGAGACTGCGAACGCTCCCGCTTGTAAAGGCGGCGGTCAGTGGTGGGAGAATGGCCACACCCGCTGATGTCGTCACGGGGGGGGGGGGTGACCTTGAACTGACCCAAAAAGGGGGGATGATGTAAACCGGTCCCCAGCTTTCTACCCATATATGGATAGAGCAAGGTTTCACTTTCGAGAACGCTTTACTGCGTCTGCAACCTCATTCCAGCTGTGTCTTGCGAACTGGAACTACGTGGCGATCAGCAGCGCTATAATGACTTCCCCTGTGAGCCCCGAGAAACTGCGACGCCTGAAGGAGTCCCTGAAGGAGACGGGTGAGAGAAGAAGTGGATTTAAGAGGTCAACTTCTTTCAAGTCCACAATAAGAAGAAATGTTAAGAACCACCCGCTCTACTTCAACCAACGTCCGTCAACTGAGCATCGACCTTCGACTTCGACTGCAAGTCAATCTGCAAGTCAGCCTCGACCTTCAACTCCACCTCTCACCGTGGATGAGGTGATGGAGCGGACGAGGGTGTTGAAGGAAGAAGAATTGATCACTCCTCCAAATTTCATAACAGCTAAATTTAGAAAGCTGAAAACAAATATCGAGTACAAGTTTGTGGCAAGGCTCAGCGGTAACATCTATATTTTGCATCATGAAGATTTTCATATCAAGGTCCAACTGCCTCACTCCCTACCACAACCGCCTAGAATCCCATCCCAAAAGGAAATGTTCTTCATCCGTCAAGAGGGTGACTAAGGGTGACTTAGGGCGCATTGGGTGACTAAATAAATTTTCAAATCCCTTGTCCATTCCTTCCACCTCGACTACCGCAACTCCTTCAAGACTCCTCTTCATGGCAACAAAAACGGTCCTTTTCAGGACCACCCTAAGCATTTCAAGTTAGGGACTTAGCCGGTGCATAGGCAGGAGACTGTTAGTCTCATGTTTGTGTGCGACCCACTTTGCGTAGCCGCTTTCTAACTGGTTATGCGAGTGACCTTGACCTTGGGGGGGTGACCTTGAACTGACCCAAAGGTTTACAAAGTTTGTGCAATGTTTGTCATGTTGGTACTCAAATTACGCGGATTGATCAGACGAACAAGATGGTGCAAACAGAATACAGATCCGACCAAGAGTATAGCAGTAATAGCCAAAAACAACTATTTTCAAGGACAAATCTAAATAATTTCGTTATGTCTGGTTTAATATATAACAAGTGGGTACTCGAATTACGCGGGTTGATCAGACGAAAAGTTGGTGCAAACAGAATTCAGATCCGACCAAGGGTATAACAGTATTAGCTAAAAACAACTATTTTCAAGGACAAACCTATATAACTTCTTTATTTTTTTGTTTAAAGCATAACATGTGGGTACTCTACTGACGCGGCTCAGCAACACGAACAATAAGGTGTAATCAGAATTCAGATCAGACCAAGGGTATAGCAGCAACATCGAAAAAACAACCATTTTCAAGGACAAACCTAAATAACTTCTTTATCTTTGGTTCAAAGTATAACATGTGGGTACTTCAATTACGCGGCTTGACAAGACGAACAAGAAGGTGCAATCGGAATTTAAATCTTACTAACAGTATAGCAACCATAGGTGGCTATCATACACGATAACGCTACATCATTATACTTCCAGCTCTTGACGGATGAACATCTACCTAGAGGGTCTGAAAGATGTCGCAGTTTTACAGGAACATGAGGAAGGTGACCTTCAGTAGTCCACTTGACACTACCTTCTACTTCTCTGACAATGAAGACAGAAGGTCTACGCTTTTAGTGAACAATGAGCGGTTTCGTAGAAGAATAATCGAGGTTGAAACACTTTTAGCCAGTTGTTTGCTACGCAAAAAGCACCATATGAATACATGCACTGGCTTAGATCATAGTAACTGTTATCATTATACAGCGTTGAGCAAACATTATTAAAGTTTTCAGTTACGGAGCTGAGGTCTTGACAGTCTAAGAGCTAAACCCTAACACATGTAAACTAGTTATTGTACGATGTAAAACTTGGTAGGGGGACTGGTGTGGTGGGGGAAGGGCCGAGTACCTAACCTACACGCAGACGCTATATCACTATACGCCCAGCTCTTTCGCGGTACACATGGATTCACAAATACAAGACAATAATGTTTCTTCCACATCTTCATCTTTTAATATTTACCAAGCTGACACTAATGAAACGAGTGATCAAGTACAAGAAGTGTCTACCACAACATCCTCTGATGCAGAAGCAATTACTTTATCCTTGATGGGTTTAACTAATGAATATTTTATTCGAATTCCCCCGCGCCAGCTGCCATCTGCCCCGCGCCAGCTGCCATCTGCCCGGCGCCAGCTGCTTTGTAACCACCTGCCCCGCATCCTACACTTTTACCCCCACCATTTTATTTGATACCAGAACGCTAGCTAGTGAATAGTCAGTACACCTCCGGCTCTCGACCGGTGAACATCGAGCTCTCCGAGATGCTCTTCACAAAATAACAATTTGATTTCACTCAAGATCTGATAGATGTTTCCATTTCATTGCCGTCAAGTATTATTTCCACCTGGCAGCAATGAAATGCAAACACCTATCAGAACAGATCGGTGTCGAAAAAACAACATGGACTCTGCGCAGGAATCAAAGTATCTACCTTCTTTCATCAGGGAAAAACACGATGGTTGCGACTCGTTGGGATCAACAACTTCGATTATAACCAACAACGGCGGAAGCTTCACATTGTAAATAAGGACAAACAATGTAAATCAAATAAAGTAATTTTTGTAATAGTACTACCTCGCATTCGTATCATTCGATTGTTTCATTGGATTGTTTTCATTCGATTTTTTATCGATTAAACTATCGAATCATACTCGAATTTTACGCGTGCGAGGTAGTACTTTTTTAAAATACCCTCCCCGTGACCTTGACCTTTAAACTTTCCCTCATTACGTCACAAAACCGCCTACGTCACTGGCTCAGATGACGTATATAATGACAGCACTTCCGGTCACGTGACCGGAAGCTGTCAATCAAGTGAGCCAGAACCTACAAACCCCCACTACTTTTATTTGTTACAATTTTATATTACCATAATTTTAAGTAGGTTTTTAACTAATTTATTGTTAAATTTTCATTTTTGCTTATCCAAGAACCCTGATTAATATTCATGATACTAATCATGTCAGGTTAAATGATTATCTCGAGGGTCTACACAATACTCAGAAAACGGCCCCAAATTTTAGCGGACCAGCTTATGATATATGCCGTACCACCCTTAATTGAGGCAGCCCAAACGGTTACGTGCTGGGTGCGACAGTATACTTGAGGCAGCCCAAACGGTTACGTGCTGGGTGCGACTGTAGTGGGGAAATGAGACTTCTAGCTCACTTGATTGACAGCTTCTGGTCACGTGACCGGAAGCGCTGAGTCATTAAATACGAGTCATTAAATCTGAGGCTGAGTTCGTGACGTAGGCGGTTTTGTGACGTAATGAGGGAAAGTTTAAAGGACAAGGTCACGGGGAGGGTATTTTTAAAAAGTACTACCTCGCACACGTAAAATTTTATTGTGATTCGATAGTTTAATCGATATAAAATATCGAATAAAAACAATCGAATAATACGAGTGCGAGGTAGTACTATTACAAATATTACTTTATTTTATTTACAATAATTCATGTTTACAATAGTTCCCCGTTGTTCGTTGTCATCGATGTTGTTGATCCGGACGAGTCGCGGCCATCACTTCGCTTTCTGAGAAAGACGGTAGATACTTTGATTCCTGCGCAGAGTCCATGTTGTTTTTTGTTGCGTAAAGTTCCAAAGATAAATCGTAACTGGACGCTATGTGAAGTCTTAACTCATCACTAAAAACCTCGAGGTCTTGGAAAGTCGCCAGATGAATAGAGTCATAATGAATACACCTAATTGTAAAAGATATTTGGTCATGTGAGCAAACCATTAAGAAGAGGAGGTTCAGAATGGTTATTAGAACATCAAAGGTTATGTAGTGGAAACTATGAGGTTAGAATTCAATTACCACATCCTAGCAGATCATATGTACAATTTTACAAAATAAATCAACAATACCCTATTCCATTTGTTGTGTACGCGGATTTCGAAGCATCTTTACTTCCAATTGAACAACAAGAAGGGGATATCACAAAAAGAAGCAAATATCAAAAACACGCACCAAACAGTTATTGTATACTAACAATATCCACGCTGTCTGAAGAACATCTTCAAGAATGATAATGTTATTTTGTGAAGAGCGCGGAGAGAGCTCGATGTTCACCGGTCGAGGGCCGGAGGTGTACTGACTATTCGCTAGCTAGCGTTCTGGTACCAAATAAAATGGTGGGGGTAAAAGTGTAGGATGCGAGGCAGATGGCGCGAGGCAGGTGCTTAAAAAGCAGCTGGCGCGGGGCAGATGGCAGCTCACACCAGTCCCCCCCACCAAGTTTTACATCGCACATTATCTAGTTTACATGTGTTAGTTAGGGTTTAGCTCTTAGACTGTCAAGACCTTAGCTCCGTAACTGAAAACTTCAATAATGTTTGCTCAATGCTGTATAATTATAACAGCTACTATGATCTAAACCAGTGCATGTATTCATATGGTGCTTTTTGCGTAACAAACAACTGGCTAAAAGTATTTCAACTTGATTATTCTTCGACGAAACCGCTCATTGTCCACTTAAAGCGTAGACCTTCTGTCTTCATTGTCAGAGAAGTAGAAGGTAGTGTCAAGTGGACTACTGAAGGTCACCTTCCTCATGTTCCTGTAAAACTGCGACATTTTTCAGACCCTCTAGGTAGATGTTCATCCGTCAAGAGCTGGAAGAATAATGATGTAGCGTTATCGTGTATGATAGGCACCTACCACCCACCACAACGTTACCTTGTCCTTCAAACAATTGTTTTTACGCTACTGTTGCTATACCGTTGGTTAGATTTAAATTCAGATTGCACCTTCTTGTTCGTCTTGTCAAGCCGCGTAATTGAAGTACCCACTTGGCATATGTTAAACTAGAAATAAAGAAATGATTTAGATTTGACCTTCAAAATAGTTGTTTTTGGCTATTACTGCTCTTGCCCTTGATCGGATCTCAATTCTGTTTGCACCAACTTGTTTGTCTGATCAATCCGCGTAATTTGACTACCCACTTGGCATATGTTAAACCAGAAATAAAGAAATTATTTAGAATTGACCTTCAAAAGAGAATAAAAGATCAGATGAACAGAATAATATAGCAGATCCTACAACTGGAGAGGAATCCAATGAGGAAGATGATGTGGAGGATGAGGGAAATTTGGACGACATTTCATCTTTTGGTGTGGGTGCATTTATTGTGAACGATGAGAACAGTCAAAACAACGTGGAAGAGCTCACAAGTAAACTGAACATTAGTACGGTCATTAAAAAAGTGCGCAAAGTGGTTATTTACTTTAAAAGGTCGCCTACAAAAAATGACTCCGTACTGCAAAAGTACGTAAAACAAGAAAAGGGAACTGAACTCTCTCTATTGTTGGACGTGATAACCCGGTGGAACAGCCTTTTAGCAATGTTAGAGCGTTTCGTCTCACTAAAAACATGCATTCAAAAAGCTTTGATTGATCTAAACCACCCGGTAACTTTAAGTGAAGCAGAGTTTACATTACTAAGTAACATTATCGAAGTACTAGCTCCTATTCGATTAACAGTAGAAGCACTGTGCCGTCGTGATTCAAACTTGATCACAGCTGATGCTGCTTTAAAGTTTCTTATAAAACATTTGCATAGTTCCTCATCGTCTGAGTTTTGTGTTAAGATGAAAACTGCTCTACTAACCCGAATATCTGAAAGGCGCAAAGTTGAACTGTCAGATGTTATTACCTATCTCCAAAATCCCAGAAAATCAGCGGATGAATCAGCAGAGTTAATAACAAGTTATTTTCCTCTTCCGAGTCAGAATGCGCTGCGAAAACAGATAAGAGTTTTGGTTGAAAGGCTTGAAGACAAAACACCGAGTGAGGAAAAAGAGAAGGACAATGATCATGTGAATGAGGAAAATGAACACGTGAATCAAGATAATAAGCCCGGCCCACTGACTCTGAAAAATGTTCTTCAAGAACAAATAGAAATAAACGGTATCAGGAAACTGACACATACTTTCTCCCTTTTAGCCCAACTTTAATGAATCAATTACTTTTTATTCACTAGATATAGAATACAAAGCACGGTCGAATGTACAGAAAATCTTGTAAACAAGTTGTTTTAAAAAACATCCACCCAAATCCCTGCTTTGGAGGCACTACAGAATCCATTGCTGCACTCGTGCTTTTAAGAGGGGAAATGCCCCCTATTCCCCCCCCCAGGGTTATTAAGGGGCAACATATTTCGAATTTCCTCTGTTGGTCAATACTAACTTGACAAGCATATCAAGTTTGAATGAAATTGATCAGTAAATAAGAGAGAAATAGTAATTTTTTTATTCCCCATATGAATAACATGAGTACAACGTACTGCGTTTACCGCAAAATGAAAATTTCAATTTTCTCCGAAACCAGCAATCGTAGAATAGTAATTCAAAATACTAAATTATTTAGTTTTTTTAGCTCTTTTTAATGGGTTAATAGTAATATTTTTTATATTTATGTCTTTTTATGAAAAATCCAAAAAACAGAATTTTTTATGTTTTAAGTCCTGTAATTTCTGAACCCGAATTTTTACAGGAATGCGGGTGGTGTCATTTTGTTGGAAAACTAAAGTTCTACAAACGACTAAAGTTTAATCAAAATCGTTAGAGCCGTTTTTGAGAAATTTGGATTTTTCATGTTTTATGGAGGTTTTGGGGGGAAAATTACCCTTAAAAATAAAAAATTCAAAAAAATGAAAAAAACGCCTGGAGATATCGTGGATTAGTACCTACATGCCTAATTTCATAAAAATCGGCCGATTGGTTAAGGCTCTAGCTCTGTGCACATCCACACAGACACACACACACACACACACACACACACACACACACACACACACGGACACACACACACACACACAGACAGACATCACGTAAAAACCACTTTTTTGGGTTCAGGGAGCACCAAAACGAATATTTCCACTAACAACTCAAATTCGAAAATTTTTACGAAAACAATACTTTCTCCATATACTATGTATAAGGGGAGAAAGTAAAAAGCATGGAGCCACCAAAACCAGAAACTAAGAACGTAGATTTGAACGCAACTATTAAGAAAGAAATGAGCCTTTACGAAAATGGCGGTGTGAGAGGTCACCATTTGGATTTAGTGTACAACTACCTGTTGACAATCCCTCCAACCAGTGTTGAATCCGAAAGAGTTTTCTCCGCTTCCGGTTACCTGTGAGTAGGAGTCGCAGTGTTTGAGTCTTAACATTGTTTTATATGCGAAAACGTGTTGCCAACCTAAGAAAATTGCAAAACAAAAAATATGACCTACATACCAGTGGTACCAACTTGCCGTATATATAAAGATGTAGTTATATATATATATATAAAGATGCATAATAGCGTAGTTATATATATATAATGATGTATAATAAGATTTTATATATATAAAGATGTATAATAAGGTTTTATAATAACGTAGTTATGTCACGCTACAAACCCAAGACACAAAATACCTGTAGTAATATCATACTACTTAGTTATATGTATAATCATATATATATATATACCGCTTCCACTGCTTCTCTCCTTCTTCTTCTTCTCTTTTTTGAGTCTAATTATCCTAAAATCGCTAATATCTCGAAAAGGGTAAGTCCTAGAGCGATTCTGAAAACAGATTTCGCTTACTACGTAGTGTGGGCGTTCGCGAGGGACACCTACCCTTAGGAAAATATTAACTAAAATGTCGCGGGTTGCATCCCAAAAAATGAAGGGGCAAAATTCCAAAATTAAATATCTCAAGAACGGCTCGACCGATTTTGATGAAACTTGGTATGTATGTACCTGTTAACTTCCGCTATGATTTACAAAAACCTAAACTCCGTACTGCGGGACAGTATCTGAAAATCGAAGGAGCCATAATTTAAAAATCAATATCTTAAGAACCGCTGGACCTATTGTAATTAAACTTGGTATGTGGGTACTTGTTAACATTCTCTAAGTTTCACTTTTGCTGGAGGGTAGGAAAGGGTTGTTTAGGGGATGATGGAGGGTGTAAAACATTAAAATGTAATATTTTGAGAATGGCTTGCCCGATTCTCATGAAACTTGGTATGTATGTACTTTTAACTTCCGCTACATCTTAACAAAACCTAAACTCTGTACTGCAGGTAAGCATCAAAACAATTGCAGGAGCTATACTATAAAATGTAATTTATTGAGAACGCCAGGGCCGATTTACATAAAACTTGGTATGTATGTACTTGCCTACCAGCTAAATTGAAAAAATATATATATACTTACACCCTGTACTGCGGGCAAGTATTAAAAAAATGAAGGAGCTATACTTTGAAATATAATTTATTGAGAACGGCAGGGCCGATTCGTATGAAACTTGGCTGGTATGTACTTGTTAACCTCCGATACGTCTTACGAAAACCTAAACCCTGTACTGCGGGTAAGTATCATAACAATGTAAGGAATATTTTTAAAAACCTTAAATCTCACAGCATAATTGGGGGATCGCGGTGGTCTAGTGGTTAGCGTCTTGGACTACGGTTCAAGGGTCCTGGGTTCGATACCCTTCCTAGCTTTACATTCTTCATCAAACGTGTTGTACATCTCTGGACGTACTCTCCCTTTACCTACTGGGACGTTAATCCTCGTAACATAAATTTTAAATGTGTCGCTAGCAATAGTTACTGCCTCGAGGAACGGATCTACGTTACATTGTTCAGGAAGCAAGGCTCTAAATCTGACACATGCCTGAGTTAAAATCTTGCAGAGAAAATCGTCAGGAACATAGCAGGATCCAGGCTAAGTAAGGCAAACTCCCACAGGGGGAATCTTTTAAAACTACAAACTAACATGTAATAGAACAAAGAAAAATACAAGTCAGAATCAGTCACAATAAATCCGAGAGGATGTGGCGGCGATTAGACAGCCAGAGCCTCAGTCAGTTGCTATGGCACCGTCACTCTATCAACTGTGTCTTGAACATATATGTAGTGCACTTCCAAACAAACATCAACTTTTAAGTGTTGTAAGTGATCCCAAACCTATGGTGAAAGACTTGGTCAAAGAACACCGGAGCAAGTGCACTAGACTGGACCACAGCGCCTATATGACTTCATTTAGAGGTGTTTACTGTTTATATTGTATAAAGTTAATTAGAGATACCCTGCCAAATACGTTTTTCCTCTGGGATCTGAGAGGGTACCAGAGAACAACCCCGTTTAATCCGGTTTTACATTGCAAAACTTGCGGGACCATTGCAACATCATCTTGGAGAGATTGTCGCTGTCAAGGCAAGATATTTATTTATCTTATTAGTTCGAGTTTTTTCCTCCCCTAGGGAATCATTTACCCTTGTCGGAGACTTCTAAAAGTGTTAAGCTTCCGTAAATAATCAGTAAATAATCAGCTAAAGAATCAAAACTCTCAACATGTGCGAGAAATTACAAATGTTATGGAAACTAACCAGCTCCTGACTCACATTAAAACCAGCTTTAATCTAAAAAAACGAAATGATGGATAGAATGTTAACCGACCGGGAACCTAAAATAGCAGTGTTGCCTGAAGACCCAGAACTTAACATGTATTGTATATCCTTATCCGTTGCAGTTGTACGGAGTCTGCGAGTACAAGTGTATCCGCACTAAAAAAAAAATAGAATTTAACAAAGCTTTAAAATATCGCGAAGAAAGAAGGTTTTATAATTTGTTTCATAAAGTCACCTGTCCCTAACGGGATAAATGTTTTAAATAAAACAAAAGAGGTAATGAGGAGTTATGGTATGCACTTTGACTCTGCCTATAACAACATCCTCACCTCACTGTATGAATGTGTGTGTGTGTGAATGAAGGTCAATGGCGCGGGTGACGAAAAGCCCCGTAAACCTGAAAGGAAGTTTAGTAGATCGAGGCGCCGGGCTAACACCCCGGCTACTCCTTCGAAAGACCCAAGTGTGAATGAGGGGTCCAGTAGATTTGAGGCGCAGGGCTAACACCCCGGCTACTCCTTCGAAAAGACCTCGGGTGAAAGAAGGACCCTGTACATTGAGGAGCCTGGCCAACACCTAGGCTACTCCTTGGAACGGTCCGGTGGGTAAAAAAAGTATAAAAGTAAAATACAAAAAAGGTATAAAAACTCTATCCTTTGTTTGCTCAAAGGGAGAGGACATTAGTCTATACCGGGCATCAACCAGGTAATCTGGATTGGCTCACGTACGGAATAATGTTTAACCTGGGTGCACAAGCACGAGTGGTCTCAAACCCCACTCAAGCAGACACTTACAGGGGTTCATCACGATTATTTATTAACTCGGGAATAAGGCTGCATTTCGACCAGGTCAGCCTGGTAAAGGTCTGATAGCCCCTTAAGGGTGACTTTACGCCTGGTATAATTTCTCCTGGCAGGTCGGTGTAGTTCATTAGCTATAGCTGTTTTACCGTCCATTTTCATAATGATTAAAACCATCCAATATATTTTGTTTTAGTAAAATCATGGCCCCTCCACCGCCATGACTCGTGGAGACCTTCCATCTGGTCAGGATTAAAACCGCGTTTTCACTAATTAACAGATTCTCCCAGAAGATGTTTTAGAGTCACTTGTAGTTTGAAATCACAAGTTATGAACAGTTTGAAAATCAGTTGTAGTATTATTAGGCCCTTTTAATTAACCACAAATACTGTGGTTTTGGAAGGTTTTAGTTAGTTCAATGTTTTTCAGTTAATTAAGTAAGTCAAAGCTGGCTTGGCGCTGCTTTCTGGTCTAGGTAAAAGATCCCCATCTTTGGTTCCTAGCAATGTTTCCAACTTAGTAGATCAGTTTGGTACCGATGGCTTGAAACAGGGGTAAGGGTTTGGGCAGGCTAGGGGTAAGGGTTTGGGCAGGTTAGGGACTGGTTGACCTGTCCCTACCACTGCATCAATTCCCAATCCCTCAAGTCATCCAGGTTCATTTTCATTTTGTTACATTGGAAACATTTGACCGAGAAATTTAAAACCATTGTGGTCATTGTAAATGTAACTCGCGGTAAAGTATTTTCAGTGTACTCAGGAACATTCGACCGAGAATTTATAACGTTCAACTGTAGGGTGACCCGTCGTTTTACAGGACTTGACACAAATTACCAACAAAGTTTAAAGATTCACAACAAAATGCTGTATAATTAGTGTCCTTCTAAGGAATGTATTTCACCGATTGTTGTATTTTAAGATATACTCTTGCCCATGATGTATGATTTGCTACCAACTCTCCGATGTTAGTGTTGATTACAATATTTGACTAGAAAATGCGGTAGGATTATATATTGATTCTGTTTTTTTAGTATATCGTAACAGAGTTGTTTAAGCAAGTAATACATAACTACAACAGGAAGGCACATCTGAACTCTAAGGTATTTAATCTATGTACTTTTTTAAATTTACAAAATACCCTACTGTCACCTGTCTTTTTCTTGGAAAATTAATTTAAATTCAAACACAGTGGATCCGGAGGGTCTAACACTTAGAATTCTTATCAACGGGAACGTTTCGTTCCCCATACCTCCGGCCACATGACCCTGCGTGTAGATAGGTCTATCCCATAGACCATCTACAAGTGTAATTTTATCAAGGGGTGCAGGCAAAGTAGTGATAATGACCAAATTAATAGGAGAAATCTAACCCCGCCATTACGGTGGGGTTTGAAAGTAATACCATAACATACCATACCATACCCTTACCATGTCATCCCAATACCATAGTAATGGTATAAAAGGGGTGCGGGAATTGCTCACTCTTGCTGGTTTTCATACTTTCGTTGAGGTACGAAAGGTGACCAAACTACCTTAAGTTTATTTTTATTAATAGAGAGTCCCGATTCCGGACCTATGGAGTGGGGTTATCGGTTTCTTGCCTGTCCATTTTTGCTAGTGTTTACAAGACTTTTCTCTCCTTTAAGCTACTGTTAATAGTATCTTGAGGTTTCTAAACAATTAAATGCATAGAAAGTTTCCCAAAGTAATTCTTTAGTAACAGTTAATTTACAGGCATACACAACAGCTACAATTATTCACTCATGAAGCTAAACCCCGGTTATTGATCTAATGATCTAATAAAAAGACAGAGAGATGTCTCTACATAACAGCTAAAAAGTCAACAAATTCTATTAACAGTTACTTTTCTTCATACATCATAACAGCTAAAAATATCCATAGGGTCATTTTAGCGAAGGGGGTGTATTGACCCTTTTCGGTACCTTCAACAACGATAATCAGCAGTCAGTCAAAGTATAATTTAGTATGTTTTGGTATATTACAAGTTTTCTTGTATGTGTGTTTGTTTAATATGTTTTAATCATATGTATTTGTCGGTAGTCCTGGTTTAAATTACTTTTACCCGAACCTTCTAAAATTATTGGTAAAAAATTATAACAAAATCTACTGCTACTACTACTGTTATGTGTATTTTCTTGCTTTGGTAGGATTCTTCTAATGGTTTACATCGGTAGTGTCGTAGGATACCTAGATGGTATCGACTACTTTTCATACTTGGCAGAGATGTTTCTGATTTATTGATCCTTTTTGTCAAAGAGGAGTTACGTTTACTTACTTTCATTGGGTATCTTGAAGAGCGTGTTTTTTGTTTTTTGTTTTGTTTATCACATATGAAAGACAAAGAAAAAAATAGGGCCCAAAAAGTTATAAATAAATTTATGACGTCTTTGCTAGTGCGTCTCAATCTGTTCAAAAGCTGCCACGTTTTTTGCAGACTAGAGTGAAACGTGAGGTACTTGACAGCATCGCCCGCGCAGAGGAAGAAGAAGAGTTTTCCAGGATGCAACAGCAGGGTCACGGCTCTGGTCCTAATCAATTTCCTCGTACTCACTATCTACCACTGACAGGGAACTCTGGTTACAGAGCTCAGCATCCAAGTCCCTCCCCATCAATCAGCAGCTCCTCTACTTACTCTCGTCCATCATCAAATCAAAGTCCTATGCAGACTTTTCAAATGTTATTTAATCCGCAGTCCAGCTCTAATGATGAACAAACAACTGGAGAAGAATGTTCTACTTACCAGAAACTGTAAAAGAACAATTTAAAACTACTACAAAACGTAAATATTTACAAGTAATAAACACATGTACATTCCTACTTACATTGTGATTTAACATAAAGTAGATTACTAAATAGATGTCCAAACGTATTGTTGAACTACTTTGTACACCCTAACTATCAACTCTTACTTGTGCAAATAAATAAACTTTTTCATTAATTTCGAATACGTTTTTATTTATGACGTACCTTAAGCAGACAGCCAGTCTCTCCTTAGCGGTTATTGCTTTACGGTAGTTGGTATCATTTTTCTGTATGTCTTCTTCAACTAGTGACAACACTTCATTGAACTGTTCTGGGTTCAGTCTGAAGTAGGTTTTAAACCTTTCTTCGTCGAGCTCCAACTCTGCTACAAGATGGTGGAATTCCCCATAAGTTTCTCTCTTCTAATTTATGGGGTGAACCCACTTAGACCTATTGCAGGACACCGAGTATAAAAGTATCAGTTCCTCGTCACTACTAGAATCGTCGTCCACCCACGGAACACTATTTCGTAGGAAGTTGCGGTTGCACAAAGGTACATCGGACGACATCTTGTTCACTACTAGCAGTGGCTGAGATTCGAAGTGACAGCGCTGTGGTCGCCGAGATGAGCTTGACCACTCCCACCTCAAAACTCCCGCGCGGGCGCGGTACTTTTGGTGTGGACTGGCTCCGTGGCTCGTGGTAAAACGTCCGCGCGCTACAGTCCCTCGGCGGTAGCGGCGGATGTCGGAGTGGCAAGGCCTTTAGATAAGGAACCAAATGTTTGGTTGTCTCCTCGGAAAGGAAGGCCTCTCAATGCCAAAAATCGAACAACGCTAACTACTCTCTTTAAAACTTCTCTCCAATATTTCACTTCCTTTTCATATTGAGATAACAATAAAGTGTCTACAGATGCGGTTTTTTTCTGCACAAAAATGTACAAATATTTTTCCTGTGGTCACTTGATTGTTCGTGACTTTTAACGAGAGTAGGGGTCGCAATGATATAGCAAGCCAATCAGAAGCCAACATTTTGGTCACGTGACTTGTGACGTCATTCCAAGATGGCGGCGCCCATGTTTCCCGCCAAATTTTTCCGCCAAATTTTCCCGCCAAATTTTCCCGCCAAATTCCCTAACCTCACTTTTCTCCCTCCAGTGTTGCCAACCTATGGCTATTATATATTCTATAGGGATACGCTACCAACCTAGCGGAGCTAAATAAGGTAAGTAAAAAGTCAGTTTGTTATACAATAAGTTTAATATAAAAAAAGGAATATGATTATACATGATATAAAAAGAATATATAAAAAAGTTTAACATAATGATAGTAATACATGATTATATATATAAAAATTTAATAATATAATAATAAAAATACATGATTATATATAATGCTATCGGTCCGCTTCATCCTCTGTGACCTCCTCCCTGAAACAAACAAAAACACCGTTAGTCGTTTGAAAATCCAGTTGTAACCTGTTAAAATACAGCTCTGTGATTGGTCGGAATAAACTCGCACCCCATTGGTCGTCTTAGGCGTTCTGATCGCTGATTGGTCCATCCATACACCTGTACCGTTGGCGGCTTACCTCGTTCACTCTGTTCCAGGCTTTTGTGTTGGTCAGAGGTCTCTGCGCTGCTCAGTTCTTTGATATTGTGGTATAGTGATAGTATTGTGCAATCGCAGTAAGTGCTAGCCATAATTTACCGTTAGTATTTAACGCGTATTATATTTGAGACCTAACCTCAAATTTATTGCATAACATAACCCTATTTTGCGTGTATAACATAACCTCACTTTATTAGTTTAATTTTCTAGCCCTAGTGTTGTATTTACTCAAGTCGAGGTTTTACATAACCTCACTTTTTCCTAACCTCACTTTTTCCTAACCTCACTTTATTGTTTTGACTTAAGTAGTAATGGCTAGTGTTGTTGAGCCTGTCGAAGTCCTCAGTGACGAGCAGGCGTATGTAAAGAAATTTCGATTGTACGGTACTAAAACTATTTTCAAATTTTCTAACCCTCCTCCCGATACTAGTGAGATAGATTGGCTCAGACAAGGTTTCGCCAAAATTGTGAATGAGATGAAAGGCCAAGCCCATGAAAACGATCAGCTCGGCTTTACTTTGCAGAGTCTTAACCTAAAAGGTAGAGATCCGGGGTTTGTTGCTTTTCGGCCCGCTGGTGAAATTGAGGAAGACATCCTTTGGCAAATTTTTGGGGGAATAGTACAGTCAAATTCTGAATCCATCAAGTCCACGGACACTTTTAAAGTAGAATGTACCCGAGTTAATCTCCCTGTAGGTTCCGGCCGTACTGGGAGGGTAAGACCCGGTATCTTTAACAACTTTGAAGAGGAGTGTAAGGCGAGAAAAGGAATTGTTGTAATTAAAAATAAAGACAACCTGTGTCTCCCCAGGGCTTTGGTGGTGGCTATCGCTCATGTTACAAAAGACCCTCAGTACAAGTCAATTCGGCAGGATGATAAAAAAAGACAAACCGTAAGGGCTCAGGACCTTATTCGGCGGGCTAGGGTGGAGATGTCCGAGGATGGTGCTGGAATCCCTGAACTTGAGAATTTTCAAGACTTGCTGAAAGAGTTCAAAATTACCGTGTTCAATTATGACAATAAAGGCCGGGACGTTTATTTTGAGGGTCGTGTTGAAAATCCAAAATTCAAAATTAACTTGCTCTTTCATAACGGCCACTATAACGTAATCACTAGTCTGACAGCCGCTTTCGTCTGCGCTTATTTCTGCGAAGCGTGCCACGTCCCTTACGATCACAAGGGTGCGCACAGATGTTCAAACATCTGTTCTCAGTGTCAGACCATCTCACCTCCCTGTAAAGAGGAGCATGGGGGAATAGTTTGTCCAAAATGTAACATGACTTTGAGAAATCAACGGTGTTTCACTGCTCACCAAGTCGATAGATGTAAAGCTGTTAAAAAGTGCCTTGACTGCGGTAAATTAATTTGGATTAGAGACAGATCCACACCCCACAAGTGCGGTGAAGTTTATTGCAAACCTTGCGGCTCCTTCCAAGATCCTAATCATAAATGTTTCATGCAGCGAGACGAGGGTTAGCCTAAACGCAAGGACTACCTATTCATTTTATTTGACCTGGAGACTCGCCAAGACGAGTCTCTCCCCTCTGACCCCGAGCAAAAATTACATAAAGTCAACTTGTGCGTTTCTCAACAGTTTTGCTTTAATTGTATAGAGTCTAGATTTTGTATGACATGTAGAAACCGTACGAGAGTCTTCAACTCTGACCCGGTTAAAGATTTCATGGAATATGTCATGGAAGTCAGGAAACAGTTCAAAAATGTCTGTGTGATCGCCCACAACGGCCAAGGCTTTGATTTTCAGTTTTTGTTAAAGTATGTGTTGGAACAAACTAAATTTACACCAGATCTGGTCATGAGGGGAACCAAAATTATTCTCATGGAAATGGACAACGTGAGGTTTGTGGACTCACTCAACTATTTCCCCATGGCCCTCGCTGCGCTCCCTAACGCCTTCGATCTGCCTCCCGAGAGAAAGAAGGGCTACTTTCCCCACTTGTTTAACACTCTGGCAAATCAAGATTATGTAGGTCCTATGCCCGACAAGCAGTACTACTGCCCGGGATCAATGTTTGAAAAGTCCCACAAGGCCTTTGAAGAATGGTACGATGCGAGAGTGGCTGAAAACTATGTATTTGACTTTAAAAAGGAAATTTTAGAGTACTGCATCTCTGATGTAGAGATCCTAGCTCAGGCCTATCTTAAGTTCAGGTCGATATTTCTCGAAGAGTGTAATGTCGATCCTTTCCTAGAGGCTGTAACGATCGCTAGCGCTTGCAACTTGGCCTTCCGCCGCAACTTTTTAAAACCAAACACGATCGGCCTCATCCCAAAGAACGGCTACCGTTTAGTGGATAACCAATCAGCTATCGCCATTCAGTGGCTCAGCTGGGAAGAAGAGAAGCGTGAAGTGAGGATCGAGCATGCGGGGCGGAGTAAGGAAGTAAAGATTAACGGGCTAAAAGTAGATGGAATTGACGGGGAAAACATCTACGAGTTCCACGGGTGCTACTGGCACGGTTGCCCCAAATGCTTCCCGTACAATCGAGAGGCTCCTCTGAAGGAGGATCCCTCGGACTCGCTTCACTTGAGATACGAGAGAACCAAGTCCAAAATATCTAAGTTTAATGACTACGAAGTAGTCGAAATGTGGGAATGTGAGTTTCGAAAAGTAAAGAAAGAACAAAAGCTCGCACACTTGGACTCTCTCCCCATACTAAACACACTCCCACTTGACCCTAGAAACGCTTTCTTTGGGGGCAGAACAGGCAACTCCAAGACTTACCACAAATGTGAAGGGGAAGAAACAATCCAGTATGTGGACGTGTGCTCTCTCTATCCGTATGTGTGTAAGTACGGTAAGTATCCCCTTGGTCATCCTACGATTTACGTGGGTGACAGGGAGTGCAGACAGAGAGGGCTCGGTGTAGATGGTTTGATGAAATGTAAAGTCCTGCCGCCTCGGGATCTCTACCACCCGGTACTCCCAGCCAAAATGAACAAGAAACTCATGTTTGCCCTGTGTAGGACTTGCGGGGAAACTCAAAACCAAGGGGGATGTTTTCATGAGAGTGAGGAAAGGGCGTTGGTAGGGACTTGGACTATGGACGAGGTGAGGAAGGCTGTGGAGGAAGGCTACGTTGTCCTCGACATCTACGAACTGTGGGAATATAAAATGGCAACATACGAGAAAGGGGGGCTTTTCACTGACTTTATCAATAAATTCTTGAAAATGAAGCAGGAAGCCTCGGGCTATCCTAGCTGGTGTGAGACTGAACAGGACAAAGACAAGTACATCGCGGACTACTTCACTCATGAGGGGATCAGATTAGAGAAAGACAAAATTGTTAAGAATGGGGGCTTAAGACAATTGGCTAAATTAATGTTAAATTCATTTTGGGGAAAGTTCGGGCAGAGGGAGAACCAAACCAAGGCAATGATTGTCAGAGATCCCAAAACACTCTTTGAAATGCTGACAAGCCCCGACGTACAATAGAATCCAGACTGTTAATGAGGAGGTTGTGGTAGTTAGCTGGGAGTACCTGGAGGAAGTCGGCGAGCCCTTGAGAAATGTCAATGTAGTGATCGCTGCCTACACTACAGCACAGGCTAGGTTGAAACTCTATGAACATCTGGAGGCCTTGGGCGGTCAGGTGCTCTACTACGACACGGACAGCTGTATCTATTTCTACAGGGGAGGTTTGTATAAAGTCCCTACGGGAGATTACCTCTGGGAAATGACAGATGAATTGGTAGGTGATTACGGGCCTGGATCTTTCATCGTTGAATTCGTTTCTGGGGGGCCAAAAACTTACGCGTACCTTGTCTGGTCAACCAAAGAACAATGTTTGAAAACCGTTTGTAAAATCAAGGGCCTCACCCTCAATATGAAGACTTCCGAAACGTTAAACTTTGAAGCTCTGAAAAAGATGGTCCTTAGTGAAACAGCTGAAATACTAGAAATTGAAGAGAATAGAATCAGAAGGACTAAAGACCGCGACATTGTAACTGTAAGCGAAACTAAAGTTTTCAAAATTACTGGACCAAAGAGGAAGTTTGAGGGAGAGTACGACACCCTGCCTTACGGCTACAAAGTTCAAAGACTTGAGTAAAACAACACCGGAAGTGCAAGGGGGGGCGAAACGCCCCCCCTAACCCGTAATGAGTCATACTTTCCCCTTCCGTGGATCGCTCTACCTCGGTCACTTTTACCGCTGCTCCTGCCGAGGTAAGACGTGTCCTTACGTTGCTCTGTTCTGTTGCACAATACTTTATATTAAATGTCTCACTTAACTTCTTATATATTTAATAACCAGGCCGTTGCTGTTTGACAGAGAAAATAATCCTTGGTTCAAAGCAAAAGATGTTGCTCAAATCCTAAACTATCAAGATACAAAGCACGCAATCCGTACCCATGTAAGAGAAAAACACCGCAAAAATTTACTGGAAGTACGAGGGGGCGAAACGCCCCCCCCCTAACCCATAATGAGAAACATACAATCTTTCTTAGCGAGCCAGGTCTTTATTCGCTAATTTTAAAATCCAAATTGCCCATTGCTGAGAAATTCCAAGACTGGGTTTTTGAAGAAGTCCTGCCTTCCATTAGAAAGTATGGAATGTATAAAATCCAACAAAAAAATAATGAGTTGTTACAATCACTTACAAAATCACTGGAAATTAACCAACAGCTAGCTCAAATTAACTCAGAATTTAAAACTGCAAACGACATAATGTGTAAAGAAAACCAGTCACTGAATGAGTTGTTGACTGAACAGGTACCGAAGGTTGCTGTGATGTCAGACGACGATGGACTAAAACATGTTTTATGTGTCCTTATTAAAGAAACCCTTCTGGAGCTGTACGGAGTCTGCGAGTACAAATGTATTCGCATACAAAAAAGAAAATTTAACGAAGCTCTCATTAAAGCCAAAAATGAAGGTTTTGTACCTTGTTTCATCAAGTCTCCTGTTCCTAATGGGATTAATGTACTTAACAAAGCAAAAGAAGTAATGCAGAGTTATGGTATGCACTTTGACTCTGCATACAACAACATCCTAACTTCTCACAATTTTGTAAATATACTTCTCACATGTCTTGGACAATGCATAAGTTCCCACCGTATGTATGTGTGTGTGTGTGAATGAAGGTCCCTGGCGCGGGTGACGAAAAGCCCCGTAAACCTGAAAGGGGGTCTAGTAGATTGAGACGCTTGGCTAACACCCTGGCTACTCCTTCGAACGGTCTATGTATGAATGAGGGGTCTTACAGACCTCGGGTGAATGAAGGACTTTGTAAATTGAGTGGTCTAGACTACTCCTTGGAACAGTCCGTACGGTGGGGACTTGTAAAATTAAAAAGAAAAACGGGGGAGGCAGCTAGTTTACTTTTGGAAGGCCTCCACGGGCCATGGCGGTGGAGGAGCCATGGTTTATATTTTAAAAAAATACTCTATCCTTTGTTTGCTAAAAAGGGAGAGGACATTAGTTCGTTCTGGGCTACAACCAGGTAATCTGGATTGGCTCACGCACGGAATAATGTTTAACCTGGGTGCACATGCACGGGTGGTCTCAAACCCCACTCAAGCAAACAGATACTTACTTATTCCGAGTATACGGGGTTCATCACAGCGTACACAGGGTTTCTAGGCGGTAGCGGTGGTGGGAAAGGTGGTCGCTGAGGCGGCTGCGACGACACAGGTTTGACCTCCTCGTATAGGGGCTCCTCCTCACGACGATAAGTGACCGTCGGGGTAGGTGGGGCCCGAGGTACCCTGGTGCAGGACACAGCGTAGCCAAAGCACAGCAGTATGCAGGACATCTCGACCAGTACTGACCGAGCGTTACTGCGGTGAGGGTTATCAAACAGGACGCTGAGGTTTTGATAACGAATATGGCGTGGTGTCTGATAGGCTCTTTAGCAGACAAGCTATTTGTCTTTGCTATATTTGTTAGAGCTTAATATTTATCTATATAATGAGAATCACCGATGTTAGTATAAAACTAGCGTCCTCAGAATAATCGTATCATTAGTAAAATGGACGGTAAGACAGCTATAGCTGAGGATCTGCACAGACCTGCCAGGAGAAACTATTCCAGGCGTAAAGTCACCCTTAAGGGTTTAAGGGACCTTTATCAGGCTGATCTCGTTGAAATGAAGCCTTATGCGAAAACTAACAAAGGCTACAAATATATTCTTACCATGATTAACTGTTTGTCAAAACTAGCTTTTGCCGTACCTCTAAAAGACAAGTCAGGGCCAGAAGTGGCAAAGGCACTCGCTCCTATCTTAGCTAAATATAAAATGAAAAACTTTCACACAGACCAGGGTACCGACTTTTTCAATAAACATGTAAACGCGTTAATGAAGAAATACAAAATCAACCATTACCATACATTTTCCGAACTTAAGGCTAGTATAGTAGAACGACTGAACAGAACGATTAAGACAAAAATGTACAAGTTATTTACTGCCAGAGGTAGTTATGAGTGGGTAAGTCTATTGCCAGAAATCATAAAATCTTACAACAACACAAAGCACAGAACTATAGGTATGAAACCCAAGGATGTAAGACAGAAACATGTCAAAGACATTCTAAATAAAATAAATAAAGTTAAAAAACCCAAACATAAAATCCTTAAACAAAAATTTAAATTAGGTGACAGTATTAGAATCAGTAAATCTAAAAGAGTGTTTAAAAAAGGCTATTTGCCAAATTGGACAAATGAGACGTTTACAGTATATGCGATTAAACCAACAAGACCAATAACATACATATTACAAGACAACAGAGGGGAAATACTTAAAGGTGGGTTTTATGCGGAAGAAATTAGCAAATCAAAAACCGATGACATTTATTTAGTTGAAAGAGTTTTAAAAAGGAAAGGAGACAGACTCTTTGGAAGGGGTATGATAGCAACCATGACAGTTGGATTGACTCCAAGGACTTGGTGTGATAACGATTGACCGCTTCATCCGCTCGGTATGTGCTTATCAAGACCACGTCCGGGAAGTATATATCATCTGTAATCAGTAGTGAGTAATCAGTCAGGATGCGGGTTGAGAAGCAGGAAGTCGAGCTTCCCGTTCAAAACTTTGACCAATATATCGGGTCGGGCATGGTTAAAAAGAATAAACACGGTATTTTATTACCTGATTCAATACGCTGTATAATATGCGGGCCAAGTTCCTCTGGGAAGACCAATGTTTTATTCAATTTATTGTTTGACCCAAACGGCTTAAGATTTGAAAATGTCTACGTTTTTTCAAAGTCCCTCTATCAGCCCAAGTACGAATTTCTAAAGAAGGTAATGCCCAAGGAGGTTGGTTATTTCGCGTATAATGACAACAGTCTAGTTGTACATCCAAACGAAGCTAAAACAAACTCTATAATGATCTTTGACGATATTTCCTGTGAAAAACATGACCATATACGCAGTTATTTCACTATGGGTAGACATAAAAATATAGATACATTTTATTTAGGGCAGACATACAGCGCTATACCCAAACAGCTGGTGAGGGACAACTGTAACTTTGTTATTTTATTCAAACAAGACGAAAGGAACCTAAGACATGTGTACAACGATCATGTCACTACCGACATGTCCTTTGACAAATTTAAAGAGTTGTGCGCTCGGGCGTGGCGAGATAACTTTGGATTCCTTGTGATTGACAAGACTCTAGACCCTTATAAGGGAAGGTACAGAGTAGGGATGGACAGTTTTATAACAGAAGTGTAATGGTACGCATCTACACGTACAACGATTTAAGAGGCTTTAACGCTAAACTCCATAATGTCAAGTCAAACTTGTTCTCTTTTTATTACAAGGACAAGAAGAAATTCTGTGGAAACTACTGCAGTAAGAAACCCCCTCATGGGTACCAGCTTAACAAAAGATGCTGGAGACATAAAAAACTAAAAAGATCCGCTGTGATACCTCCTGTAGTTTTATTAATTATATCTGCGAGTGAGAGAACCTATAACCGAGATACATGGCTTAGTTTTATGAACAAATGCGAAGAAAAAAACGTTCCTTTGGAACTTGTAATATATCACGAAGATATGTACAACTGTACCGTGCGAGACACACAAAATATGATATCTAGATTCAGGCCGTTCCCCGAGTTCTTTGGGCAAGTTTTGCCTTTACGGAACTTGTACGGAAGTGTTAATTTTACACAAATCTGTAATGAAATGCTGCAATACGGATGTAAGATCCCATTTGCTTCACGGTGTATACTTCTGACAGAACGCAGTATTCCTATAAGGTCACCAATGACAGTCTATAAAAAAGCTTCAAGCTTAAAATGTCACATCGATATTAGTTATAATATCGGATACGCGAACGTACCTCCTAGTGTCCCTAGATGCAACAGGAATAAACCGTTTAACGGTGTTAATAACCTATGCCAGGGGTTGTATACTACAGAGTTTCTCAAACTGGCCCTGCCCACACTACCAGTACAGTGCGAGAGATTCGGTATAAGTCTAAACAATGGCGTGTACAGTGTAACAAACAGAGTGCTATTTGACCAGTGGAGAGCGTTCACAGGTGCGAACCCGAGCGAATTCTGGCTTTTAAATTCTTATTTACTGCAACACCTCAACGAGCCTAGGCCTATGGCGTTACTCAGACGATTCATGCAAAACACAATTGAAAGTGATAAATACACCGTAGCAGAAATACCTCAATGGAGAGACGGGTGGAAACGTACTTTTGTATTCAGGAGTTTACCGGTCGTTATGTGATTCCCCGGTTCGATGCTAGAGAACAGAGGTACTACAGAGGTATGGACTTTAGCGCTGGTGTTTCACTGTTGGATATTATCGAGTTCATACGGAGGCATAAGAGGCGTGCCTTGTTTTTCAGGCAAGTCGAAATGCCTTAAATCTAGATGTGTTGGTTGAAAGTTATCATTTATGACTATGAAGCGGAGCAGTAAACAGCAACTGACAAACCGGCTCATAGAGCTGCGTAATGCTATTAAACGGAAATATAAAATGTTTAAGGAAGGATCCGAGGAAAGTGATATTTTGCTTGAGAAGCAGTATAAACCAATTATTCAAGAACTTAGAAAAACGACAACAAACACAGCCGACATAAAAACTGAACCCGAAACCTTTAAAGAAGAGCCAATGGAATACGATACTACAGATGATGAAGGAGAAATAGCTGAATTTATTCCACAGAGTGTATCTACACCTGAAACCAGCGGGTTAAAGCAAATTGTATCGACCCCTTCGGGACTGGAAACAGCGTCCCAATATATTGAAAGTCAGTTTAGTAACCCCATTACGGTGAGATATACGACACTACTTTTAAAAGATGCTAGCGGTAAGGTCCGAGTTATTGATCATGACTACGGCCCTAGATACGAAGGCAGTACTTTAATGATGGGAGATAAGGTGTTAGACTTTGACAACGATGGAACTATTCTAATAAACAACACAAGATATAAACCTACTGAAGGTTTGTATGAGCTCATATTTAAGAGAACCCCTGACGAAGATATATACGATGAAGACGATCTTAATACCTATAAGAGTATTATTATCGCCACCAACGCTCACAAGAAAGGATACAAATTCCAAAATCAAATTAGAAGGGACAACAATCTAAAGTACAGAAGAATTATTAAAGACCTATTCCCGGCCAGAGTGGGCAAAGGTCTAGCGTGGAAGAATGCAAGATCCCGTGATATTATACACTGGGACGACGCCAACGAGTTAGTGGACAGATTACGGCACATAGCCATGTCAACAGAGACTGGAAACAGAGTCCACGGCAATGAAATACTGAGTATCGTGGAGGAACTAAGGGAGGCCGGTTACATAAAAGGAGCTGACAACAGTAGATTTAAAGCATTATTAAAATGACCATTGACAAGTTCGGACGTAGTAGCCGGAAATCCCGAGGTGAGGCCGTCAAGGGCCCCAAGGGAGAGGGTTTCAATTTAACGCCCCAGGGTGACTATGATATGCAAAATAAACGGTTATGTAAATTGGCTACACCGGTACAGCCACTCGACGCTGCTACAAAGAATTATGTTGACCATAAATCTATACCTTCTGACTTTCAGAGGTTCAATATGCAAAACAGAAGATTATGGAGTGTAGCTGACCCTGTAGATTCCTTGGACGCAGTTAACTTGGGCACACTAAAAAAACTGAGTATGACTATCTCCAACGATAATTATGACGCTAATAATAAACGAATAACTAATTTAGCTCTACCAACAGACCCCAGCGATGCAGTTACCAAGTCGTACGTGGAAAAAGAGATATTGCCTATAACCACTAACCTCGCTAATCAACAGTTTGACTTAACCGGTCTCAAGACCAGACTGTCAAAATGCGAAGGTCTAATAACTAGTAATAAAGATTTTCACGAGAAACAGTTGAGGAAATTTGGTACCATGGTCTTTAATTATATTAACAGAAAACACACTGGGAGGTCTGCCATTCTACCCACACCAGGTGAAAACGATTACTTAAACTGGGAAGATTTGTTTTCTGACGGGTTAGAAGGTGGTGAAGAGCCTAAAGAAGACGTCAAACCTCTTCCGCCTGATACTTATGACCTCTTTATGACTGAAGAGGGACTGAGTGGTTGAAACAAATTAAAGAGAATTTTCGTCTTGAGCCAACGGGGATATTTGATGATACTTTTCCTTTCCCCGGTCTCCTCAGGACAGAAGCTGAATATATAATGTCACTTAAACCGGGAAATACCGATTAGTCTACTCCGAACCGTCGAGGATGTTGGTTCTCTTACTGTTTATGCTACCTCTTGCCTCGTGCAACGAGTCAATAGAGTATCTTACATATTACGGCTATCTGGAAAAAAACGCTTTTACAGAGGACATTACTTCTGCAGTAAAACAATTTCAAGAGAATTTTCGTCTTGAGCCCACGGGGTTTTTGACAATGATACCTTAGCGCTTATGAGCACTCCTCGGTGTGGCTATAAAGACAATATATTACCCTTCTCAGCTCTACCCAATAGAAAGTGGAATAAATCAGTAATAACTTGGTACCAATACGGAACACCACAGTACCCCAACTTAATTCAAAAAGCTTTTGATGTATGGGCCAAACATGCAAACTTAACTTTTAAAAAAGTTCTAAATAACCCCACTATAATTATATCCTTCTCAACTAATAGACAGAATATATTTTATTCTAGACGGGAGACTTGTCCATATGACTTTGATGGCCCCGGCTACCTCCTAGCTCACGCCTATTTACCCCATATGGGGTATAACCAAACGGACATACACTTTGATTCGGAAGAAAACTGGGATTTCACTATGAATTTACCACGATATGGAAACATTTCATTTTTTCAAACATTAGTACATGAAATTGGTCACGCCCTAGGCCTGGACCATTCAGGCGACGATAAATCAGTAATGTTCCCTTTCCATAGGAGTCCAATGGGGATTGTGGACATGAACGAATACGAGCTAAGCAAAGATGACCAACGCGCTATGGAGTTTCTATACGGCAGGCCCACTAAGACATTTGCAACCATTCCAAACTCTACAACACCCACTACCATGACAACAACTACAACAACAACCGCTACCACACCAAGCAGTACAACACCTGAGACACCACCCGAGATAACTGAAAAACGCGATATATGCGAGTTAAAAGGTCAAATTGATAAGAACGTTATTGTAAACAAGAGGATATTTGCTTTCTTTAGAGACTACGTATGGATTATAAGTTTGGACCCTGCAGACAGGACTCCTGAGGATTTAACAAGGCCAAGGAGAATCTCTCACTGGCTTAACTTTTTACCGCGAAACTTTACTGATATATCTGCCATCTACCAGAGACCTAACAGGGAAGTTGCCCTTTTTGTTGGCAATGATGTATACTTATTTAGATACCCTTCACTGTCTTTGGTAACAAAGAGTAGTACTGACACCATAGCCGGTAGACAGGTATATAAAGTTAATTCGGCCTTTGCCACTAACACGGGGAAGAGTTACATGGTTATTAATGGCTGGTATCTGATTGAAATTAACGAGTGCGACTTTACTGGCACTTTTATGGGAATGGTTTCGTCTACACTGTACGGGGTTCCTGCTCACAGTCGCGGTGCATTTAGATATATAAATGGCATGATTTATATTGCAACTGACAGTGGTGTGTTGGAGTACAACTAGTTCACAAACGCTGTGTCTCGTACGGTGTCTGACATTTTTGAAGTTTTGAAAATTCCGTGTATACGTGAGACTCTACTGAATAGACTGTACGAGGTGATTAAATACTTACAATAAAATGGCAAAGACTAGAAGGAAACCTCTCAGACGCAAGCTAGCGCTTGTACGAGGTGGAGGTATTGTTTCATCGGTGCTGAACAAAGCTATAGATTCACTACCTGTTGAACTGCATATTCCTGGTTATCAGTACTGCGGACCTGGCACGAAGTTAAAAGAGAGATTGGCTAGAGGTGACAAAGGAATAAACGGACTAGACGCGGCCTGTAAGGTCCACGACATAGCATAATCCCGGTATTCCGACAGCGAGCGGCGAAGGCAAGCTGACAAAGAGTTGGTGGAACGCGCTTGGCAGAGATTCAAGTCTAGTAACGCTAGTGTTGGTGAGAAAGCCGCTGCTTGGGCAGTCACAACAGCCATGAAAGCAAAAACAAAATTGGGAGGAGGCCGTAAGAAGAAACGCCCTGCTAAACGCCCGAAGGGTAGAGGGTTGTATCTTAGGCCCTATAGAAAGGAAGGCGCAGGCTGTAAAAGAAAGAAAAGGGGAGGCCGCAAGAAAAAAAAGCATCTCAATACCAATAAAGCCACTTACAAATTACGATTTGATCAAATACGCGAGGTTATTGAAAATTCCTAATTTCAGAGGGGTTTATATGAGGAACAGTCTACCGAAAACCCCGAGAAAATGTGAATCTGCTATAGTTAACTTGGACAGTACAACCGGTCCAGGCACGCACTGGGTATGTTACAGGAAGATTGATAAAAAGGCCTATTATTATGACAGTTTTGGAAACCTAAGACCACCACCGGAAATTTCTAAGTACTTGGGTGAATGTGAGATGTACTATAACTACGAGAGACAACAGAATTTTGACTCAGTTGTTTGTGGACATTTGTGTTTAAAGTTTCTCTGTAGTAATGTTCTGTCTAACAGGGGTAACTAGTGTTCTATCCCACGAGCTAGCGTTTCCTATTGATGTTAGCGAGGGTACATGGGAACTTGGTTTAATTGAACTGACCACTTATAACTCTATACCGAACATAGAAAAAAACATAAATGATACGTTTTACTACGGTGATGATAAAAGTATTACGATCCCTGAAGGGTCTTACGAAATTGAGGACATTGAAAAGTATATACAGTCGCAACTACCAAAAGAAGTACAATTTACTTTGAAACCTAATAATAACACTTTAAAAGCTACGATATGTTGTTCTGAGAAAATTGACTTTACTAAAGAACATTCATTGGGAACACTCTTGGGCTACAAAAAACAAATATACGGGGCTGAAGATGAACATGTATCGGAACTGCCTGTAGATATAATAAAAGTTAACTCCATAAGGGTGGAATGTAATGTCACACGCGGGTCATACTTGAATGGGGTTGAGGGCCATGTCATACACGATTTTTCCCGGCTGAACCACCGGGCTATAAAATAATGGAATTACCGAGGAATGTCATTTATTTACCTGTGATCAGCCAGAGGATCAACAACTTGACAGTGTCTCTAAAAGACCAGGACGGTAATCTTGTTAACTTTCGCGGAGAAAGAATTTCTGTTAGACTAAATCTTAGACGCAGTAATGGGGCTACTATTTAGGCATATACCAGGAGGGCAACAAGTCAGTAGTGTTCAGAAAGCCAAGGAGTTAACTTGTAAAAGCATAACGTTTCTTCGCTCTCTCGGTTTTAAAGTAATAAAGAATGGCGCTATTAGCGATAGACAACCAGGCAGAGTATGCTGACTTGATAACAGGGATGGAGTTGCACTCACATCAGCCGTATGCAAGTACAACTTACAATAATAAATATGAAATAAGAATACCGATATTACAGCAGGACATAATAACCGCGCCTTTTGAAAGTTTTATTGTGATACACGGCAAGACCAACGCTACAAAGGCCGACGGGACTCCTCAGGATGTTTCCTTTATTAATAATGCTATATCTTTCTTGTTTGAAGAAATCCGCTACGAGATTTGTGGCAAGGAAATTGACAGGACAAAAAATGTCGGTATAACTACTACTTTAAAACATATTCTATCTATTCGCGAGGAGGAGAAAAATACTTTAAAGAATGCCTGTTGGAACGGTCCTGGTAGTACTGAAAAAGTGACAGATTTTGTATATTTAATCCCTCTAAAACTCTTGCTAGGTTTCGCTGAAGACTACAGACGAGTGCTGGTAAATGTTAAACAGGAACTGATACTCTTACGTTCGGCTACAGATACAAACGCTGTAAAATTGATGGAGGCCGGGACTTTAACATTAACAATTGACAAAATCTACTGGCGAATACCTCACGTTACAGTGAACGACGCTCAGAAGTTAAAATTGTACAAGTTTATTGAGAAAGACCCTGCAATACATGTTCCCTTCCGTCAATGGGAAATGATTGAATACCCGAACCTGCCGAGTACAGACACGTTATCTTGGACACTTAAAACATCTAACCAAACAGAAAAACCTCGGTATATTGTTCTAGCCTTTCAGACAGGCAGAAAGAATGACTTAACAAAGGACATGTCACGGTTCGACGCCAGTGATTTGCTTGATGTTAAACTGTATTTAAACTCAAATTTCTACCCGTATGACAACCTTCGCGGGAACACTTGCCTGTTTTATGATATGTATGCGAACTTTCAAAACTCTTATTACGGTAGAATCGGCTCACCGATATTAAACTTTGATGATTTTAAAACAAAGTGTCCTCTGTATGTAATTGACTGTTCAAAGCAGGACGATACTATTAAGACCGGTCCCGTAGATGTAAGGCTTGAGATTCAAACTAAAACAGCAATCCCGGCTAATACTTGGGCGTACTGTCTCATAATTCACGACTGTCACTACACATACACACCGATCACGGGAGATGTCAGGAAAATCTCGGGTTAGTTTCTCCAGCCCGGTAGTTACAAAAATATACAGTTTTCCCGCTGAAGATAGAAAATCAGATTGGGAACAGCTAGCAAGGGATAGGGCCAGGTTTTTGAGAAGAATTAAATGTACCGATGACAAAATATCCAATGTAATTTCTAAACAGTGGACCCTCAGGGTCCAACACTTGGAATGTATGTACAAGGGGGGTGAATCACCCCCCTTGGGGCGGGGTGGGGAAGGGGTAAAAGATACATATAATATTCAGAGGGTTAGTCTCTTGCTAGCACTCAGCGAGTAAACATGGGCGAGTGGGTTATTATTCAGTTTTATAACGCCGAGAATGTTTTAATAGGTACAGCAAAAATGGATTGTTACAAGATATACTGCGAGAAGGAAATATCTGATATTCCTGAGGGTACCACCACCGTAGTTGTTAAACTCAGAGACGATGGAGACTTTAGCAGTGATGATGATGAGGTGGGTATAGATGTTGTGGGTTAAGAGATTTTGTTAGTCTGAGGTGAACAGTCAGTGAGTAAACATGGGTTACTACGGTTGGATTAAAATTGAATATTACTACAAGAAGGTTTTGATGAAAACAGATTACGTAGACAGTTACAAGTTTGCTAGTGTTGAAAAGGAGTTTAAATTAATGCGTGGGATCGATAGCATTATAGTTAAATGGCGTATAGATTTTGACAACAGTGAATCCTCAGAATCCTCTTCAGATTCTGAGGAGAAGGAGGGGGGAGGGGAGGGGGTAGATGAGGTTGGGTGTGGACGTTTATTAACGGGGCGTACCGATTAGTAGCAGAGATGACATCGGCCGAGACGGAGGTGAGTACGGGAGCTATACCCATCCCTAAGGGGAAAGAGCCTATAAATTTAATGACCGGAGTATTTCTAAAGTCAGTCCACTTCTTGGACCCTGAACTCACCAAGTGCGTAGTATCGGGTATTTTTAAAAACAGGGACAACAGCCTCGGAGTATTAATTAAGGGGAGGAAAGGTGTTGTGTTTTGGTCTTACGATTCTTACTGTCAGCTGGTTGACAGGTTCAATGAAATTACTATAGCTTTTGAAGGCAAGTATCAATGCTTTGTAAAGACCGATACGGGAGCTGATATTAAAGTTAACAGTATTTTTGGTCAGCAGTACGCTTGTGTCTCTGACGGAGAACACTCCTTGGCTCTCAATCGACACGAGTGGAATCAGCTTGTAATTAACATTCCTTTGATCGGTCGCTCTCTATTAGAATTGTTTTATTTGGAGGATATTATTAAAGTTTTTATTGATCAGGTTTTATCGGGCGCTGAAGCTTGTACAGAACAATTACCACCTCAAGTAGCTGACCGTCTTTTTAGCGAAGTCTCATTATGGAAGCTGTAGTCGAGTTTCACGGGTTCAAAGACAATAATAATAAATTTATTATAAAGGAGTTTGCTATAGTCGGAAAGTCTTACAGAACTCAGCTGGTATTCCGACCTCCTTACTGTTTTAATTTTTTGAATAGCAAGATGAAAAGAACAGCCCGCTGGCTCACTCGTCACTTTCACCATATAAAGTGGGATGAAGGTGAGGTACATTACAGCGAAGAGCTTTTACGCTCACTGTGTAAACCCTTCGAGGTCATACACACAAAAGGCCTGGAGAAGGCTCAATTCCTTCGGACGTTTCATTCTAATGTTAAAGAAATAAATGAAGGTTTGTATATAGATGATGATGATTTTACAGTAGCCTGCATTATACATAAAAATAAAAACGAAACTTGTGCCTTGAGGTCCGCACAGTACTACGCTCGAAAAATATTTTCGAGTGGGGCCTAATAAAAATAAGGCCCGGCAGTCGCTCACCCAGCAGGCAAGGCTAAACCCTTTGTAAGTCCAGGGGTGTGGGGAGGTTGGCCTAAAAAACCGTGAAACCGTTTGTTGTAATCCTCCGACTGTCAGGGAAATGCGAATTAAAAGGCGCAAAAAAAAAAATAAAAATAAAAACCAAATAAAAAATATAAAAGTAAAATTCTCTGTCTATTTTCTAGGCTAAACTGAACGGACACAGTCTTAGTAAATAGCCTAGAAACAGAGAACAAAAAATATTTATCGGAGGCAGCATTTTTGTAATGGAGTGGCTGCCACGAATCACTGCGTTGGTTGGGGCAGTGGTTAAAAACAGTGAGAATAGGCCTACTGGGGATACTCACTTTAATAAAAAACGCGCCGAGACCCTACCCCCTGGGTGGTGTGGAAACATGGGTCATAAACGTGTACTCATAGAATTGTATTGCTAAAAAAAGGACACGAAAAAACCTCACTAGAAATAACATACCTTATCGAAAGCCCTCCGTCCAGCTGTAAGTCAGTGTAACACCGCATACGCCGCAAGTGTACCGCAGCGTCCAAGTGTACTTTATACTGCCGCGGAGATAAGGCACCAAACAATAATGCTAGCTCACTTGCAGGTGTGGAGAGAGCTCCACATGGTGTCCCGGCACACAATATTCCCCGTACAAGGGACACAAGAATGTACTCAATACTTCGAATTCTGTACACACCGGCTCCATGACTGTAACTGAAGTGGCGAGTGTGACTCGCGCCCTAATCGCTATCACTTCCTGTGATAGCGCGGATGACTAGTGTAGCAAGCAATGCTAGACCCGTTTTTGAAAACAAGTTTCCACCACTGTCTAACGCTTGCTACCCTGTTCAAAAATAAGAACAATAATTAATACAATTACTTACTGAACAGCATCGTGCTCACAGGATTCGATAGGTGGATGGTTTCCCCACTCCTCCGGGGACAGCTCCTCACACTTACAACATATGTCGTAGCCTACCCCTTCTGGGGTAAGCCACAACATATTACACGACGTCAGCTTGCCGCAGGCCTCGCAGTGGCTGTAGTGCAGATGCTCCATGGTGAGACGCGAATGAGTGAATGCATGTGTCGCAACAGTTTCACGCCTGCGCGGTACTGATAAGAGTTTCCTCTGATTAGAACTTCAAGCGTTTCAAATGGATAATAAAATAGAAAACTAAAACGTGAGTAAAAATCATAATAGCTTATGATGATTGAGAGGCTAAATCATAGCCGCTAATAGCCGGGTCCAGAAGCTCGTTAAAACAAAGTATCACTCAAGATGATTGAGCGGCCGAAAATTCCCATCGATTACGAGTCGGCCCAGCCGCTCGTTAAATCCAAGTATCGCTCAAGGTGATTGAGCTCACGAAAATTACTGCCTATTTGTCTAATGGTTACACTGTGTGTTGTAAAATATTGTACTTACTATATTACGCAGGAACATCTGCTAACGGCTCTGCTAATTTCAAAGTCGCATGCATCGCACAGCCGCATCCTCTCCTGCGGTATAAAATCCGTGTAGCCGCAGGTCTCTCTTGCCTCCTTCGACCTGTATGGAGGTAGGTTGCCTTCACTCAGGATGAGGGCTTCCTAAAACATTTGTTATAAAAACATAAATTAAAATGCAACAACCCTTTTTAAAAGTGTACTTAATTTAAGTGTACTTAATTTAAGTGTACTTAATTTAAGTGTACTTAATTTAAGTGTACTTACAAGAGTGCAGAAGACACACAAGACCAAGTCGCCTTCAAACTCGAACCAAAAACTCTCGAGGGTTTTAAAACACCTTTTATGCTCATTAACGAGTTGAAGACGCGTAGGTTGCGGTAATGGTAGGTTTAAAATTTGATCCAAGCGCGGGTTAGCGCAGACGGCCTCCAGACAAATCTGTACGAGAGACGAGGCCATCGCGTACTGCCTGATGATTCAACTCAAGGAGATAGGGAAAGCTACTGTGATAAGGTCCCTGGTGACTAAGGTTGAGGGTGGGGATAGAGTATAAATATGAGCGTTTGCTGTCTCTCGATTACAGTATTCCATGCATTCTGTAGTAATGTTCCGTCTACTGATTATTGTGACGATTCTTCGCTTGTCCTTTGGGGACAGTGACGGCGAAAACCCACCACTTCAACCCGGGGTATGTAATTAATTCAGTGTTGTTAATTTAGTTGATGTTGTTATTTAAATAGTTTCTTAAATGTAACGTTTTGTTAATTTATTTACAGGGTCCCAGACCTTCGAGCCCTGACATTTTTGCCGATGAAGACTCTGATGTAAGTGTATAGAGTAATTAATTCCAACATTTTAAAATTAATATTATTACGTTTTCTTATAGTAATGTAATTTTTATATTTTCAGAGTGATTCGACTGACTTAGATCAGCCTCTTAACGGATATCGGCGTCGGACCCGAGCGACAAATATGCGAATAACTGAGATAATGGCTAGTGTAAGTATTTTTAATAATTGTGAAAATTTAATAATTTTTAATAATGTAAATAATTAATTTAGTCGACTTACTACCGTCCTTATAATAATATTTTTGTTTTAGTGGGGAACTGATTGTCTATTTGACGAGTATAGCCGGAGCGACACAGGTGATGTGTTCTTCATAAATCGGCACAGGGACATCCTCTCATACTCCATGCCCGATGGAGATACTGACATGACCCTGGCGCCTCTTGAAGGGTTTCACCCGATACATTGGGTAAGTAAAATAACAAAAGTGTAAAATTGATCACTAGCTTATATATTCTGATGAAATATATTTATATTCTTTTTGTTTTTTAAAGGATGATGCTTACGATCGCTTATCGGATTGGAGACTATTTTCAAGCCCTACCGTGGAGACTGGAGCATATATCTATGAGGAGACCTGTGTAGTCGACGGTATTTTATGGATACGTTCTTCTTGGATGGTTAGTAGTTTTTAGGATTATATATAACATTAGATTAAGAATTAAGGTAATGGCGTGGCTTGTACTTATCGGTTTTAATTTTCAGAGGGGTTGTGAACGCGTTCCGTGGGGCTATGAAATGGACCTACGGTCACTACCCACTTGCTGTAGAACGCGCAATGGAACCCGGTATGTGAGAGATCATTCCGAATCCCTCCGCGATGCTGTGCAGCTCAGACAGCTCCAAGCTCTTGTGGTAAGATATCGATCGAATAAACGTTTTAAAAGCCGGTAATACTTTGAAGAATCTAATAATTGTTTGTTTTTCAGCCAGCGTATGTCATGGAGGATGAAAGTAACGTAGTATAATATAATAATAACTAACGTACATTACTAGACTGTTTTATTCTTACTTACTGATTTAAACGTTTACAGGCGAGTGTTGAAACCCGTTTGAGGGAGATGGAGGTGCTTGCGTGGCCTTCGAGGCAGTCCCATGTGTACGTCCTCACTGAATCTACCTACTGGGCCAGGGATCGCTGGACTTTAATTCAGTTGAGGGTACGTAGGTCAATTTGCTAACGAACTTTCACTCTCTCACCAGGGTACAGATACTTACTCACAAATCTTTTGCAGAGGGAAGACCAGCCGCTAGAAAGGTGTACCCTCGGGGCTCGTCGGGTTTGTGCTGGCGTATATTACGTCCACCGACAAGCCACGGGACTTCGTACGCGTCTAGGGGTAATTATATTATTATTCTGTTTTTTTTTTTTAATTTATATAAATCATGTTTCAAAATTAAATAGTAATTTTTGTTTTCAGACAGTAACAGGCGGTTTTCTTTATTTTAGCTTGAAGACGATTTACTAGGGCTGAGGATGTCACGTCATCCAATTACGAGTGCAAACACCTCCGTGGGGCCTTCCAGGAGAGTTGAACCTGTGGTAAGTTGAATACAACCCTTAGGGCTATTGTTTTTTAATGAGTATATGCAATTAACCAGTGTATTGTGTTCCAGCGTGTGTATGATGACCCGTCGCAGGCACAGGGGGCCGAGAACCTGCCTCCACCTAGCCCACCACCGCTGCCACCACAGCCCGAGAACCCGCCTGCACCACAGCCTGAGAACCCGCCTCCACCTCAGCCCGAGAATCCGCCGCCACCTCAGCCCGAGAATCCGCCGCCACCACCACCACAGCAGCCCTGTCCCCACTGCCGTCGTGAGGAAAGGCTGCATGAGCTGAGGCATGACGCTTTTGGGATGGTGAGCATATAATAATAATAACTTAATGTTATTCATAAATTAAACTGTGTTTATGATTTCAGGGTTTATATAGGTATATTTTATGATTTTAAGACTTGTTTATGATTTCAGATCGAGGCACGACAGGAGGGTGTTGACCGTGCGTCTTGGCGGGCTGTATGCCACCTTACCACCGCTAGGTCAGAGCTCCGGGAGGTTCTCCACCTGTCCGAGACCGTCCTGGTGAACGCAACCCGTCAGGAGATGTTGGAAGTTGCCCCAGTCGTCTGAACCGAGATCCAGACTACGCTGGAGCGCATCCTCACTCAGACGGGGAGCCATATGGACCAGGAAATCTTCCGGGGACGTCCACCGCCTGCTACAGAACCTCCTAGGGCCCTGATGTGCAGGGTCTGCCTAGATACGCTCCCTACGGTGGTGCTGTCACCGTGTCAACACACCCTCTGTCCCGCGTGTGCAGTTCGCCTCCACGTGTGCCCGTTCTGCCGCTCAACAGTCGTCGGCCGCAAGCGGATTTTCTTTGACGGCTAGTTTTTTATATTATTAACTTTTTTATATGTATATTCTTTTTATATTAATAACTTTTTTCATATTACTCTTTGCTTTTTTTTATATTATTAATTTTTATATATATATAATCATGTATTACTATCATTATGTTAAACTTTTTTATATATTCTTTTTATATCATGTATAATCATATTATTTTTTTATATTAAACTTATTGTATAACAAACTGACTTTTTACTTACCTTATTTAGATCCGCTAGGTTGGTAGCGTATCCCTATAGAATATATAATAGCCATAGGTTGGCAACACTGGAGGGAGAAAAGTGAGGTTAGGGAATTTGGCGGGAAACATGGGCGCCGCCATCTTGGGGGCGGAGCCTAATGACGTCACAAGTCACGTGACCAAAATGCTGGCTTCTGATTGGCTTGCTATATCATTGCGACCCCTACTAACGAGCACACTTGCGTGTTTCCAATCATTAAATCCTGTACTAAACGCAGTTTGTCTACTTTCTATCTGAAATAATAAGCATGGGTTACAAAAACACAACCTTTTGATTTGGAATACAATAACCAATCTCTGTTATAAGTTTCCCCATTGGGTAAAACACATGAGAAGATTTTGTCAGATAATGTACGCTTTTTGTCTGGATAAATTCTGACAGAGTTTGAAAAATCAATATTTAAGTTTTGCTTTACGTTTGTAGTTAAGATAGTTTTTAGCACATATTCATCTTTGGTATTCCAAGTAGCCGGGTCATCAATATCAAATAAAAATGAAACTGAAGATGAGGTGGTTGGCTTTGTACAGCCGGGTTTAAAATTTAAATTTATTGTACCTGTACTTGTACTCGGCAATACCTCACTTACTGAATCATCAGTTTCAGTCGTAACTAGTTCAGCTGATTGATAAACATCGTCACTGCTTATGGGTTTACATACCTCTTCCCTTGACAGGGTAGGTCCCTCCTCATCCTCAGAGCTTTCTAATGCGACAGTTACTACAGGTACAGTTTTTTGTTCACTGAAAAAACTACTTATTTTAGGGACTTTCTGTAACACTTTTTCACTGTCCAAAAGCTTTTTGGCCGCCCTCTTTCTAAATTCACTACCACTTGGTCTTTACTCATTTCACAGAACAAGCATTTTATTCTACTATTTGTATCATTTATGATAAAAGATCAAACCGAACATAAATACAATCGCTTTAAAATAGTTAGCAAAAACAAGTCAATAAACTTATTCACAAGCCAACTAATAACTTGTGTCTCACGCGATTGCACAAAACGAACTGACAAAGAAAGACAAAGCAAAGATCAAGTAGCAACATGCAGGCAGTGGCAGTGATGAGTCATGCGTGAAGCGGCCAAGCGGGGGAGGAGTGGAGAGGGTTGGCGCGCGATCCGTTGGCGCGTGATTTTAAAATATGGCGCGCGATCCATTGGCGCGTGATTTTAAAATATTTTCTCTTGCTTGCGCCCCCCTCAATCTTGCGCCCTGGGCCCGGGCCCACCGTGCCCATTTACAAAAGAGGCCCTGATGACTACTCAGTAGTCGAAACTATAGTCAACAATAGTTAGACAGAGGAATTGCGGACGTCAAGGTACGTAACCTGTTACAGTATAATTGATTACCAATTCCGGAAGGCTTCAACATGAATAAAAAAAATACAATATATAGTTTAAAACAATTTAGGGTATTTCCTATTTAAAAACTACAAGGAAAATATTAATTGGGAAAATAAATGACAAAATCGAAAACTCACACAATATATTGTTAGACGAAAATGAAAATTAGAACACTGTCATTATAAAAACCAATGGAAAACATTGTAACACAACAATAGAAAAGTCCCTCTTTACTGTGGTGGCATAAACTGTGAAATATGCTCCAGCATTTTCTCAAAAAGATTTTCTAGTCCGTATTTTTTACGCCACATGTACTCGCATAAGTAACTATTCAACATTGGTGTTTGTATGAGCAAGAGTCACAAGGTCAACGAAATTTAGTGAATGGTTCACCGTCATATGTTGAAAGTTTGCTTCAAGTCCGTGGTAGGAACGCCATTCATCAGTGATGATTGTTGTTCCTGGAGCGACATTTTCGATTATAATGGGCAACAATGTACAAGCAGATCTGTTTGGTACTGGGACAAGAAAACACTCTTTTGTTTCCCTACAAATCCCCCCCAGAACCCACTGATTTGGCAACAACCTACCTCTGTTGTACTTCCTTTTTGTGAAGCAACTTTCGTCAATCTCAACTGTGGTATTAGGGCCCCCTATAACTGCATTGTTGTTCATCATAGTGTACTCACAAACCTCGCGCATGTACATGTTCCAATCAACGGCTGTGTTGTGGTTCATATTCAGTTCATCTTCACAAAATTTAATTGAAGTATATTCCTTGCTCCAGGAATATATAAATAAAACTATTGTTTTGTACTCCAAACGCGAACCCGTTAAAAAGTTATCCGCTCGCACTGGGGAATACTGCCGGCACTCGCGTTTTGAACACGACCAACGGTCTTGACTGTCACTTAGGCGCAATCGCATTTCGTGGTTGTTACGACACAATCTAGGGTTGTGCAAAATCCCTTTCATTTGTAAAAACCGCACAGAACTCTCTTTACTGTTGCATTCATTTGCGACACTTAAAAAATTCATGGTTACCGCTCGGTAATCGCTGTCTAGACTGGCCGCCGAGCGCGCGGTCCGCTTATCGCTTCGCGATAAGATAAGGCTCACAGGAATACTGTAAGTAAAGGAAAACCCGAATTAAATATTGTTTATTACTCACAACGAATTTCTTCACTGAATTTTAGATTCTGAATGGTGGTGAACTAACGGAAAATCGAAAAAAATAGTGGTGGTGAATTAACGGAAAAGATGTTTCACATAGGTGTCACTGGTGTCAATCCTAAGCTTATGTTATAAAGGAACTATAATTAATGATTAATTCATGATTAATTAGTAAAATTGTTCTCTAAAGTAGGATATTTGCTTTACCTTTTGTTTCTTCGCTGGTTTCTACTGGAGGGGTTGGTAGACAAACTGCTTGAAGGTCCAGGAATTGCGGTAGAATCCAAGTGTTGATGCAGAGACCACGAGGCAAGTGTTGTATTGGGGATGGAGTAAGTGTGTGAAAGGTACCCTGTGGGTGTGGTGTTGGCGTGTGAAAGGTGGCCTGAGGGGGTGGCGTAAGTGTGTGAAAGGTAGCCTGTGGAGGTGGCGTTGGCGCTTGAATGCTAGTCCGTGGGGGTGGTGATGCAACAACAGCTCTTTCGGTCTGCGATGTTTCTTCGTCAAGGTGGTCCTGAGTAGTTATTGCGGCTACTTCATCAATAGAAAATATTGTAGGAACAGCATCTTTTTTCAATCTGCTTTTCGGAGAACTACTTGTAAAACAGCTCTTCTCAAAGTGACGCTCACAGATAACACGAGAAGCTAGGGCAGAAGATGTTAAGTCAATTAATCCCTCATTGGCAGTGTTAGTTACCCATACATCAGAAATTTCCGAATTCTTAACGGGAAAAGCGAAAAACCTTACCCCTTTTTTGTCTTTAGTAGTCCTATGGCAACCCAAGAAGGCGCACTTTTTATAACCAGACATTGTCCTTTAAATAAGCTGTTTATTTAAGCTTATTTATACATTTTAACATGAAATCAAACTTTAATTACGACGAAATTAACTACAGTTTTGGCAAAAAATGTATTACACATCATTTAAAGTGATTACATGAATGATTGTACACTATGTCACATTTCACAATTTATATTTCACAATACAGTTGCTGCACTTCAGCGTACTCTCATCCCCTGCTACTGGCATAACAAAAAATATACGATTCAATAACACGAAAACGTCGGTGGAGAACCCTCTAAAGTAAAGACACGCGAACACCACTGATATCTCCAATGTTCCAACTGTGACTGGCAAATTTGGAGAAGTGCTAAAATACCACCCCTTAGCTGAACGTGAGTCACCACCGGTGAGAGACGTGGTCGGTCGGAGATCCGAATGGAGGTGTTTGAGGGGGGATGTGCCAACCGCGTTCGTTCGGGCGCGACAACAACAGACATCAAGGTCAACCACCCCTTGCCCGCGTCCGCCCGCCCCCAGTCCAGCGTCTGCCGCCAAACAGCGAAAAAGCATAAACACATCCGCGCCTATATCTGTTACAATATAGCTCGCGCGTATTAAGTAAAGTGTTTACTCAAGTTGATTTTTTTATAATTTTTTCATTATTTCACGTTTAAATATTTGAAATATAATATTAAGCTGGGCTTTAGTTCTGCAAACTTCACTATTACACGCAAGTAATTGTCGTTCATCGTAATTGTGAAAATAATTAACTGACAGTTGGACGAGATAATTGAAGTACAAAGATGGGAGTTGTACCTGATTAGTTATTTTTAAATTACGCTAGGAGAAAATCTTCTCATCGCACGCTATTTAGGATTATGCATTCCGAACTTAAAATTTTGGAAAAATATCTTCAACAGTCACCGATTTTACTAGAGTTTGTTTTTAAAAAATAGTCTTTCCCTTCGGCCGTGATACCCAGGGGATTAGGAGCCTTCTCGGAACTCAACTCACCCTCCCTACCCGCTCGCCGGTGGCAAACAGTGACTCACCTACTGGCGCATTCCCACAGTACTGCAAATTTTTTATATTTGAAGTTTAAATCAAATTTGTTTAATATATTTGATTTCTAGATAAAATTCTAAAGAAAATGAGCCCACATTTGACCCAAATGCTTCATATCCAAGAGCTGAAAGTAGGTTAAAGCTGATGACGTTATAGTTTGTATAAAATGATTCATATTTTTCTGTGGCACAACCCTCAAAGTTCACTTAAGACGAGAAAATTCGTCATATTATTATATTTATTCCAGGATTAGAAAACAACACTAATTGGAATTAACATACATATATTTATTATTCAATTCTACTAACAAATAACAATATAGAGCATCACACACTAATATGTTTCTATATAATGCAAATCACGAAATACAACTTTCATATAATATACAGTTCAAAATAAAAATAAACATACTTTAAAAAAACACTATATAATTCACCCTCCAAATGCCCTGTAGAATACAATGCCCCTCATTGGTTAAATTGGTTTTAACTGCACCAAAAGCATTGATAAAGAACGTGGAACATAGTGAGGTATATAATAATATAAAGTAACAAAATACACGAACTGTAATGTATTTACATGATATAAATAACGAAATACAACAATCTACATAATAAATATATATTTTCTTTACAAAAATAAAAGAACATACTTAAAAATATTATGCGTTCGTGCGTTTGTAGGGTTAATTTATGTTTACACTTAACTTAAGTAAGTAGTAAATAAAAAATACAAAGTTATACGACATAGGGAAACTTGAAATACTAAAAGATAAAATATAACCAAATTGCTGTTCTTAAAACTAATTTGACACACAATCTATAGGTTTGTACAGTATATAGTACTGTATTTACAAGAGACTCACATTAGTTCTGCGCACTCGAGATCGTCTTCAGTTGAACTATTCTCACTTCCAGTGTCACTGTCAAAGTCTCCTGGGCACAAGTTAATGACAAACTCCCTCACACTTTCTTCATCTAGTCCTTCACTCGAGATCGTCTTTAGTCGAACTACAGTACTCTCACTTCCAGTGTCACTGTCAAAGTCTCCTGGGCACAAGTTAATGACAAACTCCCTCACACTTTCTTCATCTAGTCCTTCACTTTTCCATTCTTCGTCTATTACTTTCTTGGTGTGATTCACGATCCCAGAGATCTGGTGTCACCGCCGTCACAGCATCGGTGAAAAGCTTTTCGACATCCTTCAGTTTAAAGGTATGGTTCCTTTCATTAACATACGATTTGATGTATGCCCATACCATTTCAATCGGGTTGTTTTGACAATGGTATGGAGGAAGTCGAATCACCTTGTGTCCCATTTCTGCCGCTTTGTTGTCAATTATATAAGTAGGATGCGGTGGCTTGTGCAACTTGACTAAGTTGTAAAGTTCTGGTTTTCTCAGGTCTTCTGGATAGCAAACACCTTTTTCTTGCAACCAAGTCGCCATTTCAGATTTCATTGAGTTTGAGGTAGGACATTTGTCCTTAACTCTAGAGTGGTAGCTAGCATTATCCATTATTATGGTACTTCCTGTTGGCAATACCGAAATCATAGTGTCGAAAAACCATTTTTCAAAAACATCCGCATCCATCTCTTCGTGGTAGTCTTTTGTGCTTTTTGATTGAAAAACTAAAGGAGGTGCGGGGATACAGCCATTTTTACCACCGGCATGACAGATTATTAGCCGCTGGCCTTTGCCAAGTGGAGTGCCTAACGTCCCCTTAACAGTATCGTCTCTCCAACCTTTCTTAAGAGATTAATTTTGATTGATCCATGTCTCATCTAAGAAAAATGTTTTACTGAGGTCAATGTTACGAGCTTTGTGTAGGAATTGATATATTTTTAAAGCTACAGACGGCTTCTCCATTAGAACCTTCTTATTGTTGAAGTTTTTGTAAGCAAAGCTTAATTCATTGATTATTTTTACCAGAGAAGTCTTACCTCCACAAAAAAGTCCGGCTTCTTTCAAAGAAGCTCCTAATTTTTTTAAGGTGGGCACTTCTTTCCGCTCATAGTAGCCAACGATGTGGCGACGTATCGCTATTTTTCCCAAAATCGTCCAAATTTGTCACTGGCCGCTCCCGGGCTCGGAGTTTGTTTTTCCTCGGCGTACTGAGGACGATTCGTCGCTTCCTCGAGGACGTATTTGCGACTGTTGAGTCTGGGTCTTCAATTACGTCTGCTTCAACATCCTCGTCGTTTTCGGGCTGATGATCGTTCAATTTGGCTGTTTTTTTTTCTTTCGATGTTTATCCGTTTAACAGTGGATATGGGTACACCACACGCCTCAGATACCCTCCTTTCCAACACTTTTTTAACGTCTTTCAAGGGACCCATATTGTCTTTTTCTAAATAAAAATACTGAATAACAGTAGCCACTATAGTCCTGGCCTGGGAGTGGTAAACAGTAGGGTGTATTGGAACTTTCTGGGGCAGGAGGGACAGGAGGGCCACCCCCCCCCCCCGAGCCCCCCCCTCGCGAATTTTTTTTTCGCGAATTTTTTTTTTGCGAATTTTTTTTTTGCGAATATTAACCTAACCTAACCTAACCTAACCTAACCTAACCTAACCTCGGATCAGATTTCTGATTGCAGATTCTTGTTCGTCTAGTCGAGCCGAGAAATTTGCATACCCACAAAGTACATTTGGACGATGTAGGGGGGGGGGCTATCTCGGTTTCCATAAGTCGGATTTGAATTCTGATTGCAGATTCTTGTTCGTCTAGTCGAGCCGAGAAATTTGCATATCCACAAAGTACATTTGGACGATGTAGGGGGGGGGCTATCTCGGTTTCCATAAGTCGGATTTGAATTCTGATTGCAGATTCTTGTTCGTCTAGTCGAGCCGAGTCATTTGAGTACCCACATCGTACACTTTGGATGAATTTTACAAAAAAGGGGCCCGCACCACACTTTTGACCTTTTTTTTGCATTTTTGGAATCTCCTCGTCAAGCCGAGTATTCTCAGTACCCACATGACATACTTTGGATAATTAATACAAGAGTTGAACAGGGTAACGCTACAACCAACAGAGCTAGCCCATCAGCGCTTGCGGTCAATTGAACTACCAGTGAATGCAAATTTTGAGGAGAATATAATTGCAATGCTTTGAACATATACTGCAAAGGGGGGTGTATCGATACACCCCCCTTCAAGTACTCTGCACCGAGGCAGACGTTCACACAAATAAGCGTCGCGTCCAGTCTACTGTCTGGGAATGCGGATGTTGTAATTTGATACCTCGACGGGAGGGCGACCGACCCTTGCAGGAACCCATAATTATAGACCACCAGCGTCGAATTCCGAGCAATAAATCACCAGTTGTCACGGTCTCATTCTTGTTCTAGTCTTCAACAATTCCTGACGTATGGGGGAGCGAAAATCTCCCCCTAAGCCATTATGTGTTAGGGGGAGCGAAAATCTCCCCCTAGTAATTAAATCAACAGAACACCAGTTGTTAAACACCCACGGTCTCATTCTTGTTCAAGTCTTCAACAATTCCTGTATTATGGGGGAGCGAAAATCTCCCCTTCAGCCATTATGTGTTAGGGGGAGCGAAAATCTCCCCCTAGTAATTAAATCAACAGAACAACAGTTGTCAAACACCCACGGGCTCATTCTTGTTCGGGAGTTTGAAGTGTGTGGTTGTGTAATAGTGTAGCTGTGTGCCGTTCTGTCAGAGTGTTCACCCGACGTTGGATAATGTTTTATTTTTTGTTGGTAAAAAGATAAACTACATTTGTTTATCAATGTACCAACGAGGTTTTTAAAACTGTTTCGACCTAGTTGGGTCTCATCAGATGGAGGCGTACTTATTAAAAGTCACTCCATTACAGTTGTCTTAACTAATATTTACATAACAAATATATATAGTTAGAATAATAAAAAATCTAAATATCTACAAAACTAAAGTCTATAACTCTTCGCCTGATGACGTCAATATAACGACATTGTCCCCGCTACCAGACACACGACCTTAGAATAATAAAAAAGCTAATATCTACAAAACTAAAGTCTATAACTCTTCGCCTGATGACGTCAATATAACGACATTGTCCCCGCCACCAGACACACGACCTTAGAATAATAAAAAAAGCTAATATCTACAAAACTAAAGTCTATAACTCCTCGTCCGATGACGTTAATATAACAATATTGTTCTCGTCACCAGACTCACGACCATTGTCCTCCTCCTCATCACCCTCCGACACAACACCATTGTCCTCCTCCTCAGTAGCAACATCACTCTCCGACATGACACCATCGTCCTCCAGCCCGCCATACTCGGCCACAACACCATCGTCGTTGTCCATGTCGAGCACGTTGCCGAACTCGTCGACAGCGCGCTCAACAAACTCCCCGACACCACCATCCCACACAAACTGCAGGTCCACCTCTGGCTCGACAGCCTCAGGTTCAGGTGCCGGAAGGGCCCTGACAACGCCGACAACGGCCACCGTGGGACCGGACGGCCGATCCCACACCACGCGACGCGGATTGGGGAATAAATCCCCCGCCAAAGTGTTCGTCGCAGCCTCGGCCCGAGCGACCGGCACCTCGGGGCCCGCGGCAGGGTCCTCCGGTAAACACAGCCTCGCGGGGCTCGTCGCGATATCACTCACGCGAACACGAGCAGTGTTTGACGCTGCATCGGCGTGCGATGGAGCATCGGAGCCCACCGCAACGTCGACGCAGATCGCCGACACATGGTTTTCCAGCGCCGCGAACATCTCAAGGAGCATCGCGGGCTCAGGCTCGGCTGGGGTGAGTTGCTCCGCCCGGGGCGCGGTGATGTTGGAGTCGACGCACGACGTTGCGGCGGCGCCAGACACACCCTCTTCGCAGGTGGTGATGACCCCCCGAGCCTCGGCATCGTCTCCAGCTGCTGGACCGCTGGTGATAAGGTCCGCCGTTGACTGCATGAGTACTCGATGTGGCGTCGCAAATGGGCTCGACGCTTGAACATGCATCCGCATCCCGAACACACGTGACCGTCACCTTGTCCATGCACTTCATGCATGTGACGATTGAAATGGTCGTTGCGGCTAAAGAACTTCTGGCAAAGAACGCACACTGGCCCTTTCATCTTGCGTGTTGGAAGCAGACTGATGAGACGCTTTGGAGTAGGTCAGTGTTCACACAGCTGTACAAGGGTAAGTTTTTGTAATGGAGGCGGCGCATCCGAGATGCCGAGGGGTGGTCCTAGGAATAATTAATTAACCCACAGGCCCGAGCAGCGGAATGACCGGATGTAAAAAAAATACCCCGTCGCAGCAAACCTGCGTACTCATCGAATTACAAATGCATAATATATGGCTTAATACCGTATAAAGCAACATACCAAGTATCATAAAAATGTATTCACATATAAGCGATATATACAATTTTAATTATTCTCCATAAGAATAACGTCGGTTATGAGTACGTAGGCTTGCTTAAACAAGAAACACAAACAATCGGTTTTATGCAAATATAAATAGAATTTAACTAGGTGAAGCCACATACCAAGTTTCATCAATAGTCAATAATAAGTAAGCACTATACAGCATTTTAATTATTCTTCATAAGAATACCATGACAGCCTGTGTAAGCAGGTTTGTTGCAGAAAGGAACGAAAAAATGTGTTTTACGCTAATAACAATATAACTCACCAAGGCAAAGCCAGTACTAAGTTTTATTAATTTATGTTAAAAAATTAAGGGAGTCATTACATTTGACTTATTCACAATAAGAATAACATTGTGACTGAGTACGCGGGTCCGATGTCGATTGTAATTTCCCGCACGTGCATAGAGCAGACCTAGACTGGTCAAGAACAAAGCAAGCTTAACTGAATGTAACTAAAAAGCTTTGCGATATAGTGAAATATAGTTATGATCGTAGTTGATTTCCAGAAAGATTGGTGAAATAGATATCGTACTAAACATTTATTGACAATTGACATAATGTACCCATCAGGATATAAAATCTATTGTATGGGATGAAAGAATTTTCAGGGACTATCAACACACACAATTTGCTCATATAGTTTTCCCGTAGAATAGGCTTAAGTCTCATGTTTAATTTCTATAATGAACTAAAGTTATTGACGATTAAACTATTCCGTTCGTGCAAGGCGTCATGAATAGTTTCTTACATACATACAAATTTAGAAATTAATATAAATATACAATTATTTCATTTCTTGTACATTGTAAATATATCAACCTTTTTAGAAAATGTCCTCTAATTAGAGAACAATTAAAAGCTATTACCATTAGTGGCAAGGTAGGACCTATACTAGCCGATACAATGAACACTTTTTTTTTTGCTTTGAGACTCACAGGTGGTAAAACAATATTTGTTAATATAATATGTAGTTCATATATTGTATATACTGTGTGTGTGTGTATGGGTTCGTTATCGTGGTAAATTTGGAAGAATCATCATCGGATTGCTGTGAAATGTTTCATTAATGTGCAAAGATTCATGACTCCGATTCGTGAAACCAGAAAGATTGGACTATGGAAAGGGGAGTTTAATAGTTATCAAATATCTGTTTTATTGTTCTCAACACACTGTACGTTGTATGAGTTGTCTAATAGTATTTTTATAAGATAATAAATTCAATATTATCTCTCTTATATTTACGAAGTCCCTAGACCGAGCACCTTCGTCGCTCCAAAAAACGTTTCTACATAAAAATTAAGCTTAATTATAATAAGGTAAGAGTTAATAAAGTATCCAACATTTTTCGAGCAATAAAAATTTACTATAATCTTGAAAAAAGACGTAAAGAATAATCTAAACACTTTGAAAATTTGGCTGATTTGGCGAGGGGGGGGGCATCCAACGTGGGGGGAATCTTTCAAGAGATGTGTCTTTGTGAAACAAATCCAACGAAGAAAGCATGTCAACATCTTGTATCGGGAAGCGATGGAAAAGGCCAGTGAGGCAGAGCCCTGAGATGGACAGAAAAGAATCCAAAATATTTTAGTCCCAATAATGAAATGGTATTAGGCTATTAATTAATGATACATGCTAAAAAATGAGTCAGACTTAGTGAGTAACAAGGATACACAAAGATCTCAACCATTCTACACTCATCATTCATTCATATTCGTATTAAAATACGCCCTTATTAACTTGTTGCGTCGGCATCGCAAAGAGAAATTGAGATATATTGGTAAAGTGGTGAAGACACATGTTTATAATTAGAATCGATCTTGTTTAATTTTTCTGTTTTAGTGGAAATTATAGGATCCCATTGGAGAAATGTACTGATTAAGTTGTGTTTAATTAGGCACACCTAGAGTTAGACGGTAAATCTGAGTTTAAAAATCAATTTTAGAAGATTTAAGTGGATTTGAATAGAAGTGTATCAGAATACCCCCGTCGCAACAAACCTGCGTACTCAGCGAATTTCCAATGCATATATATATATATATGTGACTCACTACTACATGGAGCTATTTACCAAGTTCCCCAAAAATACAACCATGGATAAGTGATATATAGCATTTTATTTATTCTCCATAAGAATAACATTAGGGTTGAGGACGCAGGTTTGCTGCTACGGGGACTGTCAACAAAAACTTCATTATACCACAACTAGTTGAAGCCACATACCAAGTTTCATCAATATACATTCATAAATAATCGAGATATAGAATTTTATTTATTCTTCATAAGAATAACATTGGACAACGTACTGTGTTTAGCACTTTGAATATCTCTGCAACGGTTGGACGTAGAACAACGATTAATCACCAAAATATTTTTGTTGAGCTAAACACATTAATAAACAGAAATGTGCAGTTTAGATTAAAATTATTTACATAATAACTAATATTTACATATCAACATTTCTAGTCCACGAATGAACTAGAAATGAACTGATTTAGTTTTAAAACTGTTTCAACCTTGTTTGGTCTCATCAGATAGTGATATGCTTATTGAAAGCAACACTATTACAGTTGTTTTTTTGTTTTTTTTTATATTTTATATTTGTTTTGGGGGGTTTTAATTTTATATTTTTCCAGCAGCATCTTCGGTGAAATAATCAATGTATTCTATCAACTTCTAATATTGCTACAGCTCCGTTGCGGATCAGGCCGAGACATCTATCTTCTAAAATCCCGAGCATCGTCTGCGCATAAAAGTTTATATTATGTTTCCTCGGGATAATATTGATTATAGCCTCGCCGTCTATTACGTCGATGAGGCCGAACTTCATTTGGAACCTATGGTCCAAGGCCATATGCATGCGGAGCATGCCCGTCAATGCCAGCACATCGTCGCTGTTGGTCAAGTAAAAATACATCCTGCCTAGTTAAAGTCGCTAGGGGATGTGAGCTGAGCGCCTACGTCGGAGGCGGGGTTGGGGCTGCCAACGTGTTATGTAACAACAGGGGCTGTCGGCGTGTTATGTAACACACAGGAAGTAGCCGCCACAGACAAAAAATTAATCCCAACCGCCCTCGGGGGTGGAGACCACCCTGCTCTAATGGAATTCGATGCCGGGGGCCTATAATTATCAAAAACCCCAGAGTCTCGAAAGAACTATGAATGGACTTGCTACACAGAGAAAAATTATTGGTTAATCCAAGTTTTTTATAAGTTAGTTCAACCAATATCAGAGGTTACTATATGGACAACTATTTGTATGAGTTCAATTAACTAATCTCAGAGAGTTAAAAATTATATGTTGGAACAAACAATTTTATAAGTTAACCAATAAATTCATTGGTTAATCCTATACTCTAATATGAGTAAGGTTTGCTTGCTTGCTTGCTTGCGTGCTTGCTTGCTTGCGACACGGATCTCAAAAACGGCTCCAACGATTTCCTTCAAATGTTCAAAATAACTAATTTCTGGGATAAAAATAAGTTCTAGACAGGCCTCATCCCTAAGAAAAATCAAATAATGTAAAAAAAAAAACTAAAATGAAAAGTTATAAAAATTAACATTGGGCTTATGGAGTTTCAAATCAAAACAAAAGTATTGTAACAGCCGTTCATAATTAACCAGGGAACTGTCAAAGTAATACTCATGTTGTTTATGATTATTAACATGTGGATTCCTGAGAGCAGAGATTAACAGATTTGATTAAAGATTACATATATAGAGTAGTAAAATAAATCAAAGGGACATTGAGATAAAGATAACAACTGGAGGGACCTTAAAAATGTAGAAAAGAGGCTAATGAATAATACAAATCTGATTATCAGTATGGGGAAGTGGTGAAATATTACTCCGAGTCATCTAAACAAGCTGACTGACCTTCCCCCGAGCAAAGCTCGGCCCCCAGGTACTATAACTAATTTGTTTCAAAGTAGTTGGATTAATCTCAAATGTAGTTGTCACAACCTATATTCTCTAAGTTGAACCAAACAGCTTGACTGGTTAAATTAACCAATCCTCAATTTTCAAAGTAGTTGTAATAACCCCATAATCTAGTTTGTTACAACCTATATTCATTTAGTTGTTAGCCTCAATGCTTAACCTAGACAGTCCTAGAACCCCAGGCTTAACTTAGCTCTTGGAAGAATAGCCAAAGTTGCTGGGTTCTACATCTAAGTTTTAATTTGTTCTGTCTAGATCAAGGATTATGCATTCATAAGAAAAGGAGGCCTAACAGTTTTATGAGGACGAAATGAATGATTCAAAATAAATGTTGTACAAAGACCTCCATGTACTAGGATTGTAAATTAGCTAATTGTTTGGATCAAATAACTTTAATCATAAAAGAAAGCTGGTAATTATATGATAAATTACCTTCAAAACGTGGTATTAAATCGTCCAACCCCCAACTTATTAGAGTAGTTCACAACTACTCATCCAAACACAACTTTATCATCCATGCTGGAACTCACAAAGACTGCCACTGCCACGGAATAATCTTGGCGCCAAATTGAAGCACAAAAAGGCGCAATTCATGAAGGCATTGGTTTCAGCTAACCAGTTTAAACTAGTTACTTTAACAAGTTGCTGAACGTTACCTCTTTGGTGGGTTAGGACAAACCTTAACAACTATTAAAAACAACTCAATATGATCAACCATTTCCGGATTCTTGAAACAACTACTACGAAAGTTAAACTAACTGTTGCTTTGTTTACGATAACCTTTCCTGGCCAACCACTTTCGTTAACTAATCGTATATTGGTCATGACAACCATTCCATTTTTCTCTGTGTAGTAGAGTATATTGGCCGGTTTTGCAGGTGTATGATATATTTATGTTCGAGCGACCAAAGTTTCGCACAGAGCAATTAGATAAACTTGAAAATGCAAAATACGAAATACACCCCACCATCCAACCCATCCACGCCCCTGACAAAATTTTTTTTTACACCATAACTCCAATACTGTTAGTGCGATTTTATTTGTAGGACTTTACCTGGGTTAGAGTTAATGAAGGGGGGTGTATCGATACATCCCCCTTTGCAGTATATGGTCAAAGCATTACATTCATCTTTTTCCTCAAAATTTTCATTCACAATCTGTTTTTTAAATGGGGTGTATCGATACACCCCCTCTGCAGTATATGATCAAAGCATTACGTTCACCCTTTTCCTCAAAATTTGCATTCAATATCTGTTTTGCTCGTTCAGATATGAATGTTACTTTACAATCATTGTATGATAGCTCTGTCCCAATTTGTGGTTGAAAACTGTTGTTCAATTGGTTTAATTACCAGGGGGGAGATTTTCGCTCCCCCTAACACATAATGACTTAGGGGGGAGATTTTCGCTCCCCCATACTACAGGAATTGTTGAAGACAAGAATGCACCTGCTAATGTCATTGTATGATAGATCTGCCCCACTTTGGGGTAAAGGAGGCGAGGATGGGAAATAATGAGAATGTTTCTTTTTTTATTCTGAGTACACAACTTTTTTTATTCTGAGTACACAACTAGTTTATTGATAAAAAACAAATGCAAAATTTCAAAACTCAATTGGTATACATTTGTGCAAAGAGTCTTCTGATCAGTGCATCGTTGTGGCCGACAGAAGAGTGTTCAAAGAGCTGCACAAAGTCCTTCATCTTCATGCCGTAGTGGGTGCGGCAGTACAGGAATACAAGGCAGTATCGATATGGTATTTCGCGGTGCACCCTACCAGCGCGGACATGGAATTGGCAGTTTCCTAGGCGGTATGTTCCGCACCATCACACCGCTGCTCAAGTCGGGAGCCTCTGCTGTGGTCAAAGAGGCGTTGAAATCCGGTGTTGGATTCTTGGGCGACATGGCCATGCACCAGCGGGATCCCAAAGAAGCCGCTAGAGATCATTTCAGCCAGTTTACAGACTCGCTAAAACGCAGGGCGGATGGCAAACTTCAACGTGTGCTAAGTGGCGGCGGCGGCTCTCGCGCGAAACACCGTCGCGTAACGCGAAAGAATACCGCGAAACACCGACGCGCTACTCCTGCGCGAAAGACTAACGCGAGACTCTCGCGTAAGACGAACGCGAAGCGCGCCATGTTCGGCGGCCGTCGTGTCACACCGCAGTCTTTGACGAAACTCCTTCGAGGAAGGTCGTCGTCGTCGTCAGCCAAGAAGAAGGGCAAGAAGAGGAGGACAGTTAGGAAGAAGACGAGGAAGACGAGGAAAGCAGTGAGGAGAACTTCCGTACGTGATATATTCAATTAACACACACGCTAGCAATGTCGTTTCTACATCAAAAGTCGTGTGAATGCGTCAAGACGGAATTGGACTTATTCTCCCTACCGCCAACGCAGACCAGTATCGAGAGCGGCAAATGGATTCAGTACAAACCAATCTCCACACTGACTGATGATTCGCCCATCGAGTTTGTTGTGCCCGGCAACGGCGAAGAATACACCGATCTTTCGCAAACAATGTTGGAAGTTACAGCGTCTATTGTCAAGTCGACAGGAGCGGCAATCGCAGATGCCGATGAATCGAACAAAATTGGCCCAGTCAACAATTGGCTGCACACGTTATTCAGTCAAGTCGATATGAGTATGAATCAGAAACTGGTCACACCACAAAACAACACTTATGCATATCGAGCGTATATCGAAACATTGCTGAATTACGGCTATGATGCTAGGAAATCACATTTAACATGTGGATTGTGGAACGCGGACGATGCCGGCTATATGGACAATACTCTGGACGATAACGATGGACTAAAGGCGAGACGAAAAATGACAAATAAAAGTCGTGAAATCGATATGCTCGGTCGCCTACATGTGGACATGTGTAATCAGAACAAGTTCCTGTTGAACGGTGTGGAACTGCGTTTTAAACTGATCCGATCAAAAGATTCCTTCTCCATTATGGCGGATGATGGTGACTACAAGGTGCACATTGTTGATGCGAATCTCTGGATACGAAGGTGTAAAGTTAGCCCCACGGTACTGTTGGCACACAGCAAGACGCTTCAGACCGGCACAGCTAAATACCCAATCACCAGAGTGGAATTGAAAACATTCACACTACCGTTTGGAGTGAGGAGCAAAACTTTGGACAATGTCTTTCTAGGTCAAGTGCCGAAACGAATCATTGTCGGACTGGTCACCAACGCCGCTTATAATGGCGATTTAAAAAAGAATCCATTTAACTTTCAAAATTTCAAAACCAACTACTTCTCGCTGTACGTGGACGGTGAACAAGTGCCGTCCAAACCGCTACAACCACACTACGAAACCGGCAAGGGAAAATACGTGATGGCGTATCACAGTCTGTTTTCAGGCTCCGGCATACACTTTAGCGATGCTGGCAATCTCATAAATAGAGACGATTACGACGATGGATACTGTCTGATGGCATTCGATCTAACACCTGATATGTCAGCAAGCGACACGACTCATTGGAACCTAGTGCGCAACGGCAGTGTGCGTATGGAGATTGCTTTCGACACGGGGCTCACAGAGACTGTCAACTGTCTGGTATACGCAGAGTTTGACAACGTCATAGAAATCGATCGTCATCGCAACGTGTCTGTGGACTTTGGTGGTTAGATCGTCGGCGGCGGCGTCGTCGTCCTCCTCCTCAGTCTACAACCAACACTCGCACAAGATGGATCGTTTATGCAGAGTACCGCGTAAAAGTTTAGCATCTCCAATTATTGTGGATTTTCAATGTTTCAAGGACAACGCAAATGACTACATTCTGAAGAAAGTGTGCGTCTTGGAATTGGTCAGTGGAACACTGCTAATGCATCATATCGCCAAATTACCATTCAGTCGAGATTTCCTATCACAAGAGAAACTGCGTGAAAGCTATTGGCTCACAAAATACTGTCACGGATTAGAATGGGACCAAGGTGATATCTGGTATCATGTGCTAGAGGAAAAGTTACGTGCATGTATCGCCAAACGACCGATTGTCTACGTCAAAGGTGCTGAGAAAAAAAAAAGAGTTTGTACGATACAATTTCATCACGGATCACTGTACTACTAATGTCATGGATATCAACGATATTGGCTGCGGATCACTATCGTCAATCAACAGTCTACTATCAACAAACGCAGTGCGATGTCGCCACCACAGAACAGCTCACACACGATGCGCTCTAGCCAATTGCATCACATTACGCAGTTGGTTACATCTAAGTACAAATATCGCTGACGCTGATGATTACGCTGACGATGGTGAGAGTGATACCAGTTCCTGCTTTTGTTTTGCTACTAGTACTACTACTCCTACTACTGACTGTGGCGTCGACACAGTAGAATGAATACCTTAGAGATACAAAAGTGTATGGCTAAACTGCCCGTACAGAATGTTGGTGTCTACGCTGCGGATCAATTGCCCCATTATATTTCACCATCTACTGCTATGATTGTGAACACTGATCCACACAATGAAGACGGCACTCACTGGGTCGCTTTCTACCTTAACAAAGGAGGAGGAATAATTGAATTCTTTGACAGCTACGGTCAACCGCCACATCTTCAATTCTACCAAGGATTCCTTAGACGCAACGCTCGTCGCTACCTGTACAACGAACATCGCCTTCAAAGTGACAACACTCTGGTCTGCGGTCAATACTGCCTTGTATTCCTATACTGCCGCACCCACTACGGCATGAAGATGAAGGACTTTGTACAGCTCTTTGAACACTCTTCTGTCGCCCACAACGACGCACTGATCAGAAGATTCTTTGCACAAATGTATACCAATTGAGTTTTGAAATTTTGCATTTTTTCTCAATAAACTAGTTGTGTACTCAGAATAAAAAAAAAAATATTCTCATTATTTCCCATCCTCGCCTCCTTTAGTAATTACTTTTAGCAATTAGTCAGACAGACACATATTGAACGAGCAAAACAGATATTGAATGCAAATTTTGAGGTAAAAGATGAATGTAATGCTTTGAACACATACTGCAAAGGGGGGTGTATCGATACACCCCCCTTCAATTACTCTAACCCAGGTGGGAAAGTCCTACTAATGCGTGTTGGTGAAAACACTAGGTCTGACCCAATTTTGGACATACCTATCATACAATGATTCTAAAGTAACATTCATATCTGAACCTGGTTTATATGAATTAACATATTCCTGAATAATTTTTTTTTACTTTAGTATCTTAAGACTATGTGAGGGGAGGAAAAAAAAGACGAATGTATATACGAACAATTTGGCTATTTATTTACACACCTTATAGATATTTTACATCGAGTATGTGCTCCTGAACAATTGAGATTGACTAGCAAAACGAGACTCGACACAAACTAATGACTAGAAAAAAGGAGCACATTTCTAAGTTTTACGAGACTCGATACAAACTAATGACTAGATTTTTCAAAATAATATACAAGTCAGGGTCTTTGGTAATATGACACAACCACTCAACGCTCCTCATCCTCCGCCTCTTCATCGTCTTGAGGGATGCCTTCGGGCTGAGGTGGCACGTCAATATGTACCCAAGGCAGTGTGTTTACTCCGTCCGGAAGGATGTAACGTTTGTCATCGTTACAGCTCAAGGATAGCTTGTCGACTTGGACTGTGAAGACGCGGTGGTTTCGGGACTGGAACCTGGTGTTGATGGTTCTCTTCAACACGCCATTGAAAAGACATTCCCGATAGTCGTCAGAGGTTAAATTGTGTTTTACAACACCTCTAGCGACTCCCTTGGCGCGCTTCACCGTCATGACCTGCAACTCGTCATCTTCAGTCCTCTCCTCGAACTCGACTATATCCATGAAGTATAGTTTCGAGCGAAGACCGAGGTACTCGAGCAGAGGAAGACCGTTGCACTCATCCTTAAACTTTCCGATGACTTTGGCGTTTATGGGGCTGTAGCAGGGATGGTTTCGGGGGTACGCACTGGTGTCGAAATCGTCCAGATGCTCCATCATGTCCTTATAAACATCTTCAGTCTGGATGTCGAACACGAAGCTGTCAGTGTCCATGTAGTCAACCTTCAGACGATCGCCGTAGCGGTTCTTCATCTTCCGAAGGAAGTCGTACATGAGCCACTTGCTCAGATCGAGGACACACATTCCGACGTACAGCGGTTTGTCCAGGACGATATTGACTTTCGACATGTGGACAATGGCGACGTCATCGTTGAAGTAGGTTCGGTCCAGGAAGTTTGACTTGGCCACGTACTTCCTGAACATCTCCGGCGTACACACCAGCTTAGAGTTCATTCGCTTGCGAACATTCTCGATCGTCTTGCCAAAGACCGCATTGTTCATAAGCTTGAAAAAGTCTTGCTCAAACTTGGTCGTGGCCTTCTTCCTCAGTTCGGTGTTCATTAGGATGTAGCTCTCTAACCACCGAGACTGACGGAACGAGATGACGCGATGCACGTTCACAAGCTCCACTCCGTTTTCCAGCGCCTGTTGCAAGATTCTGTAATGGCAGATGTAGTTCTTCTTGTCATCCAGAGTCGTAACGAGCTTCTTGAATTTCCCTCCTGGCGGACGTTTGGTCTCGCAGCAGTAAGGGAGATCCTTGTGAAGGTCGTGCAGGTGGGCGGGGTAGCGAAGGTCAACTTCCAAGACGTAGCCCGTGGGTCCTTCGGGGTCCAACGCTGCAATATCCAGGGACGCGATCTCCTCGCGGCTGAGCCATTGGAAGTCTCCCTGTGGAAGACACTGGGACATGGCCCAACCGTAAAGGTTGTTGGCGTCCAAGTATAGCAGGTGATTCGTTGGCTCTTCAGGTCGTCGATCTTCAGGGCGACATCCATCATGGTTGGCCTTGGCGTGTCTGGTGATCGCCTGGGAAATACCTCCTCTGATGCCTTGCTAGAAGAAGAGGTACATATCAAAGTCCTGTATCGTATCAAGCTCCACTCGACAGGTCCTTAACATAACATCCCAGGCGTATGACGGTAGGGTGTAGTAGTGCGCAGGGTCTAGTTCGTATTCAGCCATCGATGTGTCCCTGAAGCGTTCAAAGACGTCAGTCAACAGCGCAATGTCACAGCGCAGGTACTTCTCAGCGTAGTCCTTGAGGTTCCTACAACCAAAGGTTTCCCACACGTTGCGAGCATGCTCGTAGTCTGCATCCGTGATGTCCTCCAGCGTCAGGTCGTTGTGAAAATCTCGCTGCAGAGGCAGTTCCGTAGTATCTTCCAATACGGCGTTCGACGTTACAAAGTTGTACGGGACACGCCTTTCCTACGGACTAGATCGAAGAGATGGTCTTCGGGGAATCTCTTCCTCGTCTCCAAGAGTTGAGCTGGTGGAAGTGCGGCTGCGAGGCTCAAAGCCAGGAACCTGTAGGTGTCGAGGAACCTGACTCTGAATCCTGGCTGTCTTTTTCCACGCCCTTGCATACCAACCGGTGCCGCTGCTCGGTCGAACAGGAACCGCTTCGTGAAAGCGATGTACCGCTCTTCCGTGTGAGCCAACACCTCAACATCACCAGGGTCGACCGCCAACTCCCGCACTATGAAGTGAGCGTCGTAGTTGGAGAGGTTGTGGAAGTAGCAGTTGACTACTCGCTGCTCCCTGTAGCGTAGGTTACATGATCTGTGCGCAGCGCCACGGAACTCGTAGGTCGGCGCGTGGTTGTGATCACGAACCTTTGGGTCTTCGCTTGAAAATGTCGATCCGCAGAGGTAGCAATTCGCTGTCGAGTTGTACTGCATCGTTTCCGCTGGGGTCAGGACAGGGCGCAGATTTCTTGCTTCGTACAGGAAGTTCCACAATCGCTCAACATCAGTTTTCAACATCTCCATAAATGTCTTTGACGCATCATCCCCGAAGTAGACTCGAGGCTCAAACTCCTCAAGTCCGTACGAGTCGATGATCTGGTACGCAAAGGCGTATGGGATGTGGATGTGGGTGGCTACTCCTCCGTGCGGCTCATCGACTTGTTCATCCATCTCCGCGGTCGGCAGTAGAGCACACTCAAAGTCCGCGTAGATGGTGAAACGCTCGCGTCGGGTGAACTCTGGATGGCTGAATTTGATTTCTGTCTTTTTCGGCGTATCCATGCGAATAGGGGCCGAAGCGGAGCAGTATCGCCTGTGCTCCTCCAGACGCTGAGCACCCGTCAGACCGAGCTTGTTCGGACGGTTGTCAAAGTGCGCGAAGCACCGCTTACAGATGAATATCCTGCCCATATGTGCTGTGAGTTGGGGACGGATCAGTCGGCCAAGGTCTTTGATGTAGGCGTAGTGACTATCACCGTCCGTTGTCACGTACAAAATGTCGCAATGGTCTTCGCGCTCCTGCCTACAAATCTTCAAGGGGAAGACGGTGTCCTGATACTTTGGTCGTCCGTCAGGTTTCTGACCCACGCACGTGTGATCAATACCATAGACGTTGATGCTGATGTTGTTTGTCCGCTCAAACGTCTTGATACTCTTCAGAGCAACGGGGAATTGAAGGCCGGTCCAATCGTATCGGGCGATGATGTCGTCGGTGTACGATGCCGGTCTTTTAGGGTTCTCTTGTACAAACTTTCCCAAGACCGCATACATAAAAAACCGCTCATCGGCGTTCGATACGTTGACGACTGCTTTGGTGTTCTCCAGAGACATAGGTAGTGGGAGCCAAGCTCGACCATCTTCACCTAGAGGAGTGTATTCGTTAATACCAACCTCCAAATCACAAACGCGAAGGTATGTCCACCCGGAGCCGATATGATCACACTCGGCCTTCTCTCTGATAAGCTTCGCAAAAGCTGTTTAAATGTAATGGTTCAGGTCCGAGGTCGTCGTCAGCGGAGTCATCTTCGTCTTGAAGTTGCGCAGGCAGGTGTTGTTGTGCACATTTTTGAACTCACACTCCAGCTTCAAGTTGACCTTTATGCTGCGGTGTTTCGCCAAGGTGATCTCAAGCAACTCTGTAAGGCTCACAATCAACAACGCCATCACTTCTCCGATTGTGACGAGATTCTCCATCGGTCGCTGCAGACGGTAGGTTAAGAGGCGGTTGCGGAAACCCCGTTGAATGAGTGAGAATACGGGGCTTGACTGTCCTGCTCCAGTCATCTCAACATCATCGGGTTGTTGGTGTGTGCTCGTTCCAGGTTGTGGCTCCGTGCTCGGACCTGGCTGGGGTTCGTCCTGTATCATAGCCACTCGGTTCAGGATCAGGTCCTTCATGATCGGGCAAGAACCCCGATCATGCCGCTCATGATGGTCCTTGTTGAACAGCTGGTTGAACTCCTGACCGCAGTATGCGCAAGGGAATCTTCGTTCTTGACCATTGCCGTGAAATTGCATGGTGTGTCGACGCAGGTTGTCTTCCCTCTTGAATTCGGCGCCGCATGTGCCGCATATGAACCTGCGGACTCTGCTGTGTACCGAATCCACATGTCGACGCAGGTGTATTTCACGACGGAAACGGCGACCGCATTCATGGCAGGTGTGGTGGCCAGGACCCGGTCCTTCATCTGAAAATAAAAATAAAAACAAATTAGGATAGCTAAAGATACAAATTCCCCTCTCTCGAGAATCACATTTCAAAGTTAAGTTTGTTAGTTAAAAATATAAATTTTGAAACAGGGAATGTAATCTTCTGTACTGTGTGTCTACATTGATGAACCTGGGTTCACAGCTAAGGATGTAGCTGCAATATTGAGCTGCTCCAACCCTAAAGAAGCATTATGTTTTAGGGGGAGCGAAAATCTCCCCCTAGCAATTAAATCAATAGTACACCAGTTGTCACGGTCTCATTCTTCTTCTTCATGTACCTAGTTAAATAATTATAAAAAAGGTAATTAGTTTCAAGGGGAAAAAGTTATTTTAATGTGGATTCTCACCTTCAACGGAGTGTTGATTGACATAGGCAGTCGTCTGCGGAGCATCAATCACCTGCCGGGGTGGATGACTCGGTGATTCGCTTCCATGTGACGCTCTAAAGCTCCCCGGTCTACGAATGTGGCTCGACATGCAGCTACTCCATCTACAAACGCACAAAACGATTAGATTCTGAAGTATGTTTAACACCTACCTTTGTTTAGAGTACTTTCAAATTCTCAGTGCCCCCCCCACACACAAAATGGTCGGGGGGGGGTTGAAATTTTGTTTAAGTATGTAATGTGGTACTCTGATGACTTGACTTGATGGGGCGAGCAATAACATAAGTTATTAAAATTAAATTATATTGATATAGTCATGTAATTTTAAATTTAAAAAACAAAGAGTTCTCTATTCGCGCTAAATAGTTAAAGCTGTTAAATAAAAATTATTTTATCACTCTCCGGTTATATTGCATAACGTATTCCTATATTACTAACATTTAGGTCTGATTAAAACAATAATGCAACGCAAAAAACGTACCTTGCTGCGTTGGTGTTGGTGTTGGTAGTTGTGGTCTCAAGCCGTGGAATCTGATGTGGTGTTGCACCAAATTGTTTCTACGCACATAAATACAACCACAAATGTTACAAACGTGTGTGGCGTTCATCTTTAATATGGATTATAAGTTTTGATAATCACAAACAATACAGCACAACACGAACGTTTTAAATAGTTCAAAGGTGCTTTACGCAAATCGCAAATCGCAAATGATGATAATCAGCAACTAACACAAATCGCGTAGAACGGAACAGGATCGGACTAACATGTCTTCACGCACTGAACTCTCGAACTGATTAAAACAATAATGCAACGCAAAAAACGTACCTTGCTGCGTTGGTGTTGGTGTTGGTAGTTGTGGTCTCAAGCCGTGGAATCTGATGTGGTGTTGCACCAAATTGTTTCTACGCACATAAATACAACCACAAATGTTACAAACGTGTGTGGCTGAAGGAGGGCTGGTGATGTGGGGTGACGCTCCCCACTAATGGATTTTGGAGAAGGTCGGGGCAAAAACTCTCAACCGCTGTCTGGGGTAAAGACCACCCTGCTCTAATGGAACTCGATACGGGCGGACTGTAATGGGTTCCTGGAAGGGTCGCGTCGCCCTCCCGTCGGGGTATCAAATTACAGCATCCGCATTCCCAGACAGGTCTCGACTTGTCGGTTTTTTGTGTGAACACCTGCACCCTCCAGTCGAGGTATCAAATTACAACATCCGCATTCCCAGACAGTAGACTGGACGCGTCAGTCGGTTGTGCGAACAGCTGCCTCGGTGCAGAGTACTTGAAGGGGGGTGTATCGATACACCCCCCTTTGCAGTATATGTTCAAAGCATTGCAATTATATTCTCCTTAAAATTTGCATTCACTGGTAGTTCAATTGACCGCAAGCGCTGATGGGCTAGCTCTGTTGGTTGTAGCGTTACCCTGTTCAACTCTTGTATTAATTATCCAAAGTATTTCATGTGGGTACTGAGAATACTCGGCTTGACGAGGAGATCCCAAAAATGCAAAAAAAAAGGTCAAAAGTGTGGTGCGGGCCCCTTTTTTGTAAACATCATCCAAAGTGTACGATGTGGGTATGCAAATTTCTCGGCTCAACTAGACGAACAAGAATCTGCAATCAGAATTCAAATCCGACTTATGGAAACCGAGATAGCCCCCCCCCACCCCCCTACATCGTCCAAATGTACTTTGTGGGTATGCAAATTTCTCGGCTCGACTAGACGAACAAGAATCTGCAATCAGAATTCAAATCCGACTTATGGTAACCGAGATAGCCCCCCCCCTACATCGTCCAAAGGTACCTTGTGGGTATGCAAATTTCTCGGCTCGACTAGACGAACAAGAATCTGCAATCAGAAATCTGATCCGAGGTTAGGTTAGGTTAGGATAGGTTAGGTTAGGTTAGGTTAGGTTAGGTTAGGTTAATATTCGCAAAAAAAAATTCGCAAAAAAAAAATTCGCAAAAAAAATTTGCAAAAAGAAAATTTGCGAGGGGGGGAGGGGGGGGTGGCCCTCCTGCCCCAGAAATGTCCAATACACCCTACTGTAAACTACTTTCGACTTTTTATCACTCATTGTCACTCACAACGAAAAACAAACCAAAACAGCGCCTCACTTCGCACTATCTTCGGTTAAAAACAGAAACAAACCGAAGACGGTTAAACACAACGGCGGACCACGTTTACAGCACAAACTATCACTGAGCTCTGCTCACAACTGACTAAAATTCTCGTCTAAAGTGAACTTTGAGGGTTGAGTCACAGAAAAATATGAATCATTTTATACAGACTATAACGTCATCAGCTTTAACCTACTTTCAGCTCTTGGATATGAAGCATTTGGGTCAAATGTGGGCTCATTTTCTTTAGAATTTTATCTAGAAATCAAATATATTAAACAAATTTGATTTCAACTTCAAATATAAAAAAGTTGCAGTACTGTGGGAATGCGCCAGTAGGTGAGTCACTGTTTGCCACCGGCGAGCGGGTAGGGAGGGTGAGTTGAGTTCCGAGAAGGCTCCTAATCCCTTGGGTATCACGGCCGAACGGAAAGACTATCATTATCTTTATTATTAAAATGTTTGTTTTTTGTTACTTTTAGACGGATTATTGTAACAATACAATTGTTTTATTATAAGCACAAATGAAACAAATATATCACATATATATTTGTTTCATCTGTGTTATAAGGGAATAATTAAAGTGTAGTCGCACTTAATTTATAAATTAGGGATAGGTAAAAGGCAATAATATAAATTTAAAGTTTACAAATTATTTATTATTTAAAATTTATAATTTGCACATTTATAATATTTATAAATTGAACACGTATTATTATTTTAATCTCCAAACATTAGCGTAATTTAATTGCTAATAGAATATTTCTTTAGGCTAGATGTCTAAATATACAAAAATGTATATTCGATACGATATTGTACAACTACTTATCTATAAAAACAGAAGTGAATGTTAGAAATGTTCGATTGTTTTCTGATAATATATAAACAAGCGACAAAGCTGCACGACCGGGAACAACAGTAGTTGCGGCGCGGTGCAATTTTAATTGAACTGCCTCGCGCTAATTTCCAAACGATTTGATTTAATGATGAGAAAATCATTTTTCGTCATACTGCTACAAAAACAGCTGTTTTTAATACATGCTTTGCGGGGCTGAATTAGTCCTTTTTCTCCCTAGGGAGAAAAAGAGTTTTTTACTCCCTAGGGAGTAAAAAAACTCCCTAGTCAGCTGATGTCGAGGTTATCAGCTGTTCGTTATTACTATTTAGAACAGTTGCAAATACATGCATGTCAATGGTAAGTTATCGATCGTATCGAGAGTGGCAATAGATTATTAGTATCGATTAGTTCATTGTTGTCAGTATTAGTTCCGTTCCTGCGCTTCAATCAAACGAAATGGTTGAAAAAGCAAATGAATATATACTGCAAAAGGTGCAAGAAATTCAAGAAGGCTTATTACCAGAGAAATGTAAGAAACTCTACGAGGTATAATAAATTTAGTGAATGGTCTTCAAAACAAGGCGTAAATACTTCGCAAGTAAGTGATGAGGTATTGTTGGTTTATTTACATGAACTATCATCATTTGTGAAACCTTCTACTTTATGGAGTAGATTTTCCATGATTAAAAGCACTTTGGCTGTAAAAGACAATGTAGACATTAAACAATTTACAAAATGTACAGCATTTTTAAAGACAATGTCGGCTTCAAGCCTAAAAAATCAAATGTGCTATCAGCTGATCAGATAACTAAATTCATGTTAGAAGCACCTAATGAGTCGTGGCTGTTAACTAAGGTTATACTAACATTAGGAATTTTCGGTGCATGCCGATGTGACAACCTTTTGAATCACCATCGGAGATATCAAAGACCATGGAAGCTACTTTGTTGTTTTTATAAGTGACGGCAAAACTCATAAAAGTAGGAGATTTGTAGTTACCAATGAAGGCAGTACATTTAAGCCTTGTGATTTAACTCGCAAATACATATCGTTGCGACCAAAAGACATGAATAGCTCTAAACTACTTGTAGGGTATAGAAAAGGTAAATGTTTTGCGCAGAATGTTGGGAAAAACAACAGGTGCTGTCCCGAAGCCGGTTGCTCAATACCTGAATTTAGAAAATCCTTCATCCTATACCGGCCATGCTTTAAACACAGAATATTTATTTAACTACACAACATAAAGTATATGTAGAACTGAAAAGTTATTGCTACAGAAAAATCAATACAAATGCTACAGAAAAAATACAGGGTATTCACTTTGCTACAATAATATTTGTTATATATCTATATAAATCTCAGTACATCTTCAGATGCCGTAAAAAAGGTGCTATCCAGCTGCCATACTTAACTACACTCAACTTAAGTATTTGCAAATAATTTGGTTAAGGATAGTTCTTAGTACATTGATGGATACTGCTGCTTTTTTCTTATTTCTTTTAACATTACCCTTATGGATGTAATTGGCTTCTATAAGACTAGTTCCTATTTGGTGCATGATATATATGTGCCTTCACCGATTATTGGCATATTGATATTTGACAAAATAATCTAATTTTTTAACTAACATCGTAAAAGCAAACCTACATACTCAGCCTTAATTTTATTCTTGGGTAGAATTAGTAAAGTTTTATATCCCTTAATTATGAACATGAATTTATAAAACTTGGTTAACCTGCGTACCAAGCCTTTAATGTTATTCTCATGGGGGATATATAATGCTATATATCTTATTTATAAATAAATAAGGGTAGTGAATAGATGCATCATTGACAACTGTCATACACAGAAAAATAATTAAATGTAATACATTATGTTAGATATATCGCCAATACAAAATCTTTCATTGAAAACCTTATTGGTCAAAATTTACAGCTCTTGAGTAAAAGCCGGTCTATTCAAAGTCTGTAAACTTTTGTTTACGTTAATCTACAACACTCTAAGAATATCTCAGTGCCAACAAAGATGCATTACAGTTGGTTGGGATGGAAAACTACTAAAGCCAAGAAAAACATATACAATGCTTGTGCAAGAAGACAAAAGCTCATTTGAATGAAGATGTAACACAATTGTTCTAGTTTGACATACGCATCTAAAGTTATTATTCATTTTCAGGAAGACTGCAACAGATTGAGCATGAGGCCTTTGACGACTTTGGAAGGGTCGACCGTGGTATTGAAGTCCGCCGCCCCAGAGTACGACAAGAGCGTCTCAATTCACCATCAATTAGAGAGGCAACGAGACGCCTCATTCTTAGGGAAACCACACTTATTCACTTCCTGAGGTCCCTGGCTCATCGTGTTGATCACTTAGTGAATGTGCTTGCACACCCTCGCCCAGTTATCGATGGACAGCTGAGGGAGGATGAGCTTGCTGCTGTTCAGGAGGGAGATTTGGATGGTGATCTCCAAGAAAATGATCCTCAGCAACCCATCGATCCACTCCCGGGAATCGAACAGCCTGCACCCCCCAGGCAGATGACGAGGGCGGACCACCAATTCCCCCTCTTCAAGGTGCTGCTCAAGGAAGAGGACAACGTGGGAGACCCCGGTTGGCAAGGGGAGGTAGAGGAAGGGGTGAAGGAGGTAGAGGAAGGGGTGAAGGAGGTAGAGGAAGGGGTGTAGGAGGTAGAGGAAGGGGTGAAGGAGGTAGAGGAAGGGCTGAAGGAGGCAGGGGCCAAAGGGGACGTGCTGGCCGCCCTGGAAGACCTCGCGGGCGAGGTCCCAGAGGTAGGGGTAGAGGCAACCCAGACGATCCTCAGCCTCCTCCACCTCCTGCTCCTCAACCTGCATTATGCGCAATTTGTATTGCAAACCTCTCCTCACACATTGCTGTTCCATGTGGGCACTTATGCATGTGTCAAACATGTGCTGCAGAATTACCTAATCACAAAGACGTTTTTGATCGTAGGTGCCCACTTTGCAATTCTCATGCTGAGTAATTTATTAGAGTATTTTTTTAAATATTTAATTCTTGTCCATCCTAATCATTTATTGCCAGCTATACTTAGACTTATCAAGTAAATTAAATATATATATATATATACAAAATTAAATTATTACACCTCATTTATATAACTTTTAGCAATCCTGAACACTAAAATTACAAACAAATTTCATTAATTACAAACCGTAATTCACAAATTAGTGGATTTATCAAATTCAAATATGTTATTTTAGTACATTTTAGACATTCTATTGATTTTTAGATATTGATATTGTTTTTAGACATTACTGATGACAATGCTATAAATATGTATATTATAAAAGTAAAGGTTCGTTTTTGAATACATTCACATTTATTTTTTAACCTTTTTTATTTTAATAAAATATTAACTATTTTATTTGAAGTATAGTACAATTTCAGACGAATGTAAAAATATGAATTTAAAACACAATATCTTATGAATAGCTGGCAATAACGATATAGTTATTTTTCGTAATTTGATTTTAAATTTTGTAATTAATTACAATATTTGTATTGCTGTTACTTGCTATCACTATCATATTATTTTTTCCTTTTCATTTCATTTCTTTCAAATTAATTTTTATATCTACTCTAACATGAGAGATTTATTTTACACACATAACTCAGCCTATGCAATTTGTCATTTTTTGATATGTTGTCGGTTTTATTATATTTAGTGTATGTGCATTTCATAATTGGGGAAAAATGTCATGTTTGTTTACTATTTGTTATGTATTTCAAATACTCGGTGTGATGGTCACATAGGTGTCTCGTCAGCCTGTTACCATGTTTTGCCTCCAAGCCAATTGAATTTCGTTACATATGTATTTTTTCAGGTAATGTTAAATTTAATTTGTAATTTTGTGATATGTAAACTCATTAAGAACTTTGTTTTCCTGGAGATATAATTATTTTTAATTATTCTTACAAGTTTTTCCCTCTTGAGGAAAATTAATGGCATTTTCTGTTATACTATAATTAATTATAAGTTCTGCTATACTCAATTCTAAACATGTATATACTTCATCTAGTTCATTTGCTATATAAAAATGTAGCTAAATGTAATAATTGTTAAGTTATTATAAAGGTGTACATAATATGTTATTTCTGACTGTGCTAAATAAGGAATTCTTCCATGGGTATTTTCAAATTATATTTTCATTTATTAACATTAGAACAAAGAGCGAGGAAACTGTGTACTCTGAATCACATTGTGTTCTATGTTCAGTAAGTGTTTTTATCTCATTTGTCAAGAGTCGTTCCCGCCCTGCAAATAAATATAATACAGTTCTGGGACTGAGTGGTGTTCTATTTCTTATTGTAAATTAGTTAATCACTTTTCTTAGTTGTCATTCCACTCCCCACAATTGTGTATGTATGTATATATTGTAGTAGGGTAGGTCACAGATTATCAGCCGGGTCTACGGTATGGCTAAAATACCGATAATAAAGATACATATTTTGTCACATTGAAAATATTCAATACTGTACTTATCCTCTACGTTATAATCGTTTCATCGTTTTCTTGGAATAAAAACAAATGTACATAAGGATTATTTGTTTCTACATTATAAGTATGATTAACTTATTTATTTACAATGTCCTCCCCAATTTTATATTTTTGCTCCCCCCATTTTTATTTTTGCCCAAGTCCCAATTTTATATTTTTCTCCCCCCTCTTCGATTTTATATTTCTATTTTATGTTTTCCCCCCTCCATTTAATATTCCCCCCCCGATTTTATATTTTTGCTCCCCCCATTTATTTTATGTCCCCTCATTTTATATTCCCCCCCCCGATTTTATATTGGGAAGACTGTAACAAGTCACTTAAATAAGTTACTCATACTTGGTTTGATATGGCTGATACGTATATATAATCAGCGAATATTATCAATTTGAACAAATCTAGTGAACCAAGAAAAAAGTGTATTAAATGGTAGTTAAATAACTGAATTATACGAAATAACACTGTAATGTCAATGTAGATAAAACAAATCATCCAACCATAAGAAAGGGTGGTTTATAAGTCAAATATACTATTTACTGTTATAATATTGATGTTAATAATGAAACTAATTTTTTCTCAAATTATTGTACCTTTGCCTTTAATCCAAAAATTATGCCATAACTTAATAAATTGAAATTGGGCTAAATAAGCTTTCCTAAAAGCGTGAAACAGAGTCAACCTAGGATCTGAGCAAGCTCGGTGGTTAAAATTAAGTTGGTAGATTTGTGATTCCCACAGAAGCATCTCAGACCCAAGAACTTAACACGATTGCAGTAGGTGACAAAGTAAGGAAATGAACAGACTAAACAATCATGTTTGAATTTTATATTTAATTTTCAAGAATAATTTTTTAAGGATTATTTCAACCCAGAAAACAACATAACTTGTATAAATATTCTGGTCAGTTTATTTATTAAGAAGTACAAATTGTTAGTCAATTTAAAATACCAAATTAATTACTGTCTAAATAAGTATCCTAAAATATAAATATTTTAGTCTAAATACAAAATACCAATACATGAACATTTTATGGGCGTAATTTTACACTTTTGATTTGTAATCCTTTCTTTTAAATGTTAAATACATTAATAATAATAACATGTTATTTGTTAGTTAAATTTTAAGTTAACTGAAAATCTGTATCAAAATTCTTCACTTCCAAGTCTTATTTAAAATTAAAATGTCCAACAGATCGAAATAAGCTGATCTAAAATGAGGAAAACAGAAATTGAAGAGAGCTTTTTTCAGTAAAAAACACCTGGATTAACACAAGATTGCTTTTACAAAGTTAATATAATATATAATAATTTAGAAACAAACTTATTTTGGTCAAAAATTAATGTAACACTTGAAACCAATTAACTAATGTGGTTAAAATTTAACAAAAGTTAACTAACAATATTAATTATTAAATAATTGCAGCTACATTTTAATTACCTTTGAAAAATATGTCACATATAATAATAATACATTTGATTTGTTATGCTTATTATAAAAACACATTAAGACATGCATACAAATGACAATTCACTTGTTAGAAACGTGCAGATAAAACAGCATTGATGAATTAAAAGTAACAAATGAACATATATAAATAAACACCCTTAACACACAAACAAGTCATGCAGGAGTCTCAGTATCGCTTAGCCAATTAGAAATACATTAATGAATACCACCTTATAAGCCAACAACATGCTTAATAATACAAAAGTTCTGTTAATTAACCTGGGACGGATCTTAAGTAACATTTCAGGGTTAAACAACCTTATCGTATTATATGAGAATGTTTTTCTTCACAATATTGTTTATGTAGGTGTACAGTGATGTTATTGGCCTTTTTTGAAGAATATTACTACTCAAGTACAAATCTTTAATGTCCTTTCTCTTTGGATTTATCCCTTTCACCATAACTTCGCCAAATTTTTCAAAAATAATCTTCTTCTCCTCCATTCCCCATGTGATTGTTAGTTCTCTTTTCCTACTCTTCTTTGGTGCTGGAATCTCTTCTTGTGAATCGGTTTCCTCGGGTGCATCAGATGGGTCATAGTCTTGATCGTTTGCGGTTCTTTTAGGTATTTTTTTCTTCTTATATTTAAATGACCTACTGGTTTAGCACTTCGGACCGTTGCTGGTACAGAATAGTTGATTTCTTCAGGTGAGGTATTTTCATTTTCTATTGCTTCTTCACTGTATTCAGAGGCTGTTTGTCCTACCTGTGACTGTGAGAGTTTGGTTAATGGTGACCTAGCCGGTTCCGATCTTACTTTTTTTGCTAACTGTAAAAGTCTACTTCCTACTTTGGTTTTTTCAACAACACAAAGAGACAATCTGTAGTTTGCTTTGTGAATATGAAGGGTGTGTCCCATGAATGATGCAAGATGTTCTGTGAAATTTGTATCTTGATTGTGTACTTGTGATATTGTTGCAATATGATGCCGCAATCCAGTGGCTGTGAAATCGGAAGGTTTTTTAAATTGAATTTCTTTGTAAATTCGGATATTATCACTGATCCGTCAAATGGCTCCCTCATATCTGCCCGAGCAAAAAGTAAAGATGAACTAGATAGGTTCATTTCTGATCTGTACATCAATAGTGTATCAATGCCTTTTTTCATAGAGTGCGTGAGTAGGATAGGCACTTTTTTGTTGTTTTTTCCAGGCACGTGAAACACAAACAGTTCTTGGTACGCTTGTTTCTCCTCGTGTGATGAGACACTTTCGAACTGGTCGTCATAAGAATTTTCTTCCATTGTTTTGTACTGTTCAATAGTGGCTCTTGTTACTTCCCCTGGTCACCGTCGACAAAGAATAATTATATCGGCTATGATGACTTTCCATAATGATTCATAGTTTTGATTTGTTTGTGCTTCATGCAATGATTGTATCATTGGATCATAGAGCTTTTCCAACTCATTGCTTACTAATGTTATGTCTTCATCTAGAGCCCGGATTTCTGATTTGTTCACATGTTTTCTCTTCCTGCTCTTTTCAGCGTTTGTGCTAATTTCAAACCTCCACTCAACACGCACCAAGTGCTGGAAGCGCATCAATTTTGGACCTGATTGATTGACGTTCTTCTTCTGACAATGTTTCATTCTTCATGCTCTCTAATAAGAGAATGTCTGAGCATGCTTTCAGGAATGAGCAAAATCGGTGGGATATACTTATAATACCTACAGTTCCAGTTGTAGAGTCGAAATCACCCAAGGTTTGTACACCTCTGACTAGAGAGTCAAAGTTGTATGGTTGAATGCAGTCCTCGAAACAGGTTATGTTTTCATTGTCTTGTTCCATTTCGAAGAACAGTCGAAATAAATTCCACATTTTGTTTGAAACATATTTCCTGTGTTGCTGCTCTCGGTGGTTTTTAAAGAGCCTTTGACCGAATTTCAAAATCAGTACGGGCTACAAATGATACCATGTCATTGGACATTTTTACCAAAACACCACTCCAAAATGCATCACCATCGCCTTCTTCTGGCTGTTTAAAATGTAAATATGCTGATGTTTTTAAAACACGACCCTTTGTTGCTGTTTCTTTCTCATTGTCTGTCATTTCCATCTGCCGTTTTGGACAAACCCTTACGTGTAGATACAAGTTTTGCCTCAAAACCGACGTTAAACAATGCTTACAAGTTGCATGTGTTACAATAGTTGCTTTATATGCGTCTTTAGAAGGTTGCTTTTTTACAATGATTTCACCACCTCGTGGCTGGTGCTCGTTGTATAAAAAACTTCCTCTGTTTTTTAAATCAGTTAAGGCTTCTGTGATCCTTTTCTTTCTCTCTTTTTTCTCTAACCCTGCATATTTATCAAGCTCTTTCACTTCATCTTCAGTGGAATGTTTGAGTTGTAAATGTCGTGCAAAATGAGTTACTATGGTTTGACAAAAGGGACAGAACCATTTCTTATTTATGTATCGCCGTTTCTTCACCTGTAAAAGATAAATAAATTTACACTGTAATATATTTACTAAACATGTGAAAGTACAGGGCGCCTCACGTAATATATCTTAATATCTCTTTAAGAATATGATCAGATATCTCCTTTAAGAGTATTTTAAGGCGAATATGACTGAATGATGAGTGTAGAATGGGTGAGATGCCTTTTGCAGCCTTTTTACTAACTATAACACCGACTGATTCTTTGCCATTAAACATTTATAAAAGAGGCTACAAAGTAGTTGTAAGTGCTACGCACAAATAACATGCTTTTTATATGGGGTAATGATGATTTTTGTTGTTTGCTAAGAAACTGAAAGAGATCCGAGGTTGGTGTAAGCTAAAAAGTTGCTAGGTTTTAAGCCCTTTAAGATGATACACTTTTTGACATACATTAATGTTTGATTGTTTTGAGTTTTGGGCTTATAAACATTTCCAAAAAAATATTTTTTATTTTGCTTTAAATACTATTATGTATCATACCAGGGTAACGCTGATGTCAATATGATTAATAATTAGTAATCAGACCAAAGATATGTCTTGTGGTATAACAGATACAGGGTTTTCTGTAAATGTCATTATTTTTCTAAAAAATGACCACTATTTTGAAACAGATAAAAGTGTGTTCTGTTTTCTCTCAAATGTTAGTCTGTTGTAGAGCTTTAAAACTGTGTATAGCTTGACATATGTTTATATTTAAATATTCTAAGATTCGAACTAGTGACCCTCAGTTTTAGAAACACTCTGTATTTGTAATAAACTACAAATATTTTAAGTTATTTCTTTTGGTAAATTTAATGAGAAATAATTTATTTTCATCGTTCTAAGAAAAATTTGTCTGCAATCTGTTTGAGAAACCTTACGTGAGACACTCTGTATAGTAATTTCATGCACGTGTATATGTTCATATTAGCTTATGTGAACATGCATTTGTTAAATATATCGAGGCAAGTGCAGATACATTAATGTGCGCAAATTGTTACAAGTAATGACAAAATAATGTATGTGAAGGCTTGTGCGTTAAGTACTAGTGTGTGTGTAAAAATTGTTTAAATACAAATACTTCGATGCACGCTTATAGCTGTAATTCAACGAACTGTCAAGCATTTAATTACTGATTTGAGTGGGTGTACCTATTTGGGTCTCCAGTAGTGGCTCGTCCATAAGAACACAATAATTATGCGATACATCGTAATTAATACAGTAACATTCTAAGTATATTTTAAATTGCGGATTGAAAAACCAGCATTGACTGTATAGTGTGCCAAGTCAGATTGTCGAGCAATTGTCTATTGTTGAGTGTTGCGACATGATAGAGCAAGACTGACGCGCCCGATACATGGCTCGGATATCCTGACGGCTAATTCTAATCTAGTTCCTCGGGGAAATACTCATGAAAAACGCGTAGAGTCTGCCTTTAAGACAGTGCCGCATACCAGAAACCCATCCTTCGGACTATAAAGGTGACACAATGTGGTGATACAAACGCAACTTTGCACTTTGCAAACACAAGTGTTTTACGCAGTTTATTTTTATTACTACTACCACAGTTACTATTTTTTACTTACACACAATAAACGTAATAGGATACGTAGTTAATTAATATTGTATTATATCGTACATTGAAGTAAACATAATTTCCGAGATATGTCACACAAAAAGAGAAACATTGACCAAACAGAAAGATTATATGCGATACTTCCGTTCTTTGTTTGCCAAAACATGTCAAGGAACCCAATCGCATGCACAAATCCAAGAAACATGCAATTAAATGAGAAGTCCACTCACCAACAGTGTCTGCTCACTAAAAATTGTTGATTTCGGAGTACTCCAGCAAATGGTGATCCGCGGATGATAGAATGACAGTGATTGGCCAGAGGGTGAGAATTGAAAATTAGAGGTGATTATGAGTTGATTAGGGATAAAGATGAAAATTTGTGAGAAGAGAAAGAGGGAATAGTTTGGAGGAATCTACGATAAAAGAGATTAGCGGAAACCGTAAATAAAGTGAGACTTCCACACCACATCATAGTAAATCTAGAGCCACAATGCACTTCTCCATTTTTGAGACCTGGATGTAGCGGACATTAAGAATCTTCCTCACTGGAAGTTGCTGGACGCTATCTTGGTGTTTTGTTCCGTAAGACCAATTTTAACTTTGTGCCTCCGTTGCTGCTCACTTTATCGTCACAAGCAATTAATTTTGGTGTCAAATTAAAGGTTTCGTCGTCCTCTAGGGAAATACAATAGTCGAACTTGGATTTTGTTACGAATTAATGAGAACATTTACAGTGTTTCAGTTTAAAACTAAATGATTTGTCATGAAACTATGATACCCAAAGTAAGGAATTCAACATTATATTTCCATAGAGGACGTCGAAACCATTAATTTGACACCAAAATTAATTGCTTCTAGCATCTTCTGGTGATGAAGACTCTTAATGGAGATGACCGAATCGGTGTGACCACAAGGTGTTGCTAACACCTCGTGAAACACAGGTGATACAGAGCAGCCATTAAGGCTGTAGACTACCCTACGGAAAAATCTTCACCGATGCATGAAAATACTTTTTTTAAATAGGGGAAAAAGAGTGTTGCGGTGGTCCGCAGGATCTCTGATTGTGGGTATGATAAATATGTTATCACCATACTATAAACCAAAATTTATCGAAGAAAGCTCATTCTACTCAAGCTATTTTTTAGAATTTCAAAATAATGTTTCTGTTTTAAGTTTTTCTAGTAAAAATTTAAAAAATAAAAGGTAGAATTTTACACTAAATATCCTATAATCTAATATGAGTAAGGTTTGCTTGTATGTTTGCTGGCTTGCGACACTGATCTCAAAAACGGCTCCAACGATTTCCTTCAAATGTTCGAAATAACTAATTTATGGGATAAAAATAAGTTATATACAGGCCTCATCCCCAGGAAAAATCAAATAATGTAAAAAACTGAAATGAAAAGTTAAAAAATCAACATTGGGCTTATGGAGTTTAAAATCAAAACAAAAGAATTTTAACAGTTGTTCATAATCAACCAGAGAACTGTCAAAGTAATACTCATGTTGTTTATGATTATTAACATGTGGTTTCCTGAGAGCAGAGATTAAAAGATTTGAGTGAAGATTACATACATAGAGTATTAAAATAAATGAAAGGGGCATTGAGCTATAAATAACAACTGGAGTGACCTTAAAAATGTATAAAAGAGGCAAATGAGTTATACAAATCTGATTATCAGTAGGGGGAAGTGGTGAAATATTACTCGGAGTCATTTAAACAATCTGACTGGCCTTCCCTCGAGCAAGTAAGTGTAAATGACTCCTTTAAAATAAAAAAATCATCATACATACCTGTACTTCAATTGTGTCCAAAGCTAAATCTGAATATTGATTGAAACCGACCACTGCGTCAGGATCATCAAGCAGGAATTCGGCATTGATGATATCATCATCTGTTATGACATCCTCACTGCCGGCACTTGTTGTAACATCTATAAAAGTAGACGTATATTAAGTCAAGTGACCAACATGTTATCTCTGTAAGTGTCTCAACTGATATGTCTAAAACAGACAGTAAACCTTCAGATATTCTATTAAAACGTGTTTAGTATTCCTAACATGCATTTCTTATAAGACCATTATGATTTTGCTGATTACTAAACAAATATATATAAGAAAAATGCAAATAATTAAGGTTATAGAACTTATAAAGAATCAAAAGGGATATTATTGGTGTGTTTTCTATAATGTTATAAAGAAGAGGTGGTTTCAGTCTGTGAGTGTGTGTGTCTGATGTTCCGGGTAAACGCAAAAACTACTGAACCGACTGGGCTGAAACTTTACACAAAGGTAGATCTTGAACACATAGACCTATTCACTTCCTTAAAGTCCCCTTGGGCTACGTCCCGTGAGCGTCCTGAGTTTCAATGTTTACATTTCAGAAGAAAGTAAACATTCTGAAAAAGTAATGAGGACAGCTGTGGATACGTATATTCGATAGCTTAAAGAGCAGAAGTAAGATTACATATCTCAATTCTCATCTTGGTTCGTAGTAGCTCAACGGGCTAATCAAAGAATACAGCACACACAACTGTCATAGTTTTTATCTCAACCTTTCTAACCCATGAGAAGAACTGGTAAATTCTACTAGTTTGATATACATTAAGCCTATAATTGTTTTAACAATATTTAGTGAAACAATTATAATGTAAAAGAATATATATCTAGTGGTTATGATGTTGAGGGTATTTAATAATTACACAGCTTTGAAATTATGGACTCTGGAAAACTGTTGTTGATGCCCTTATTTGAATTAAGTTTTGTATGTATAACAAATGTTAAGAATTATTTCTATAGTTAATACTTTGCATGAAATATTACTTTCGTATAAAATAACATTAACCTCCTTGGATAAGTAGTTGGTATATACACCGTAATCTGTTTGACACAATCATGCTGTTTAGAAAAGCATTAGTTTCATATTCAATTCTTCTAGGTGTAAAATAATATAACTTTCATCTACACTGAAATAAAATGGAATATTTATATTTCTATTTAAATACATTGTTTACATGTAATTATGAATTTTGTACACTTAATTTCCTGTTCATATTCTGGTATGTAATTTACTTACCTTTACATTTTCTTTGAAGCAATCAATCAAACCGTCGAGTACTTGTGGAACTATCAATGAAATTGTTGATTTTGATATTTTAAATAAATATCCTAAACTTGTAAACGAGTCCCCTGTAGCTAAAAACCGCAAGGTGACCGCTAATCTTTCTTTGACTGGAATGGCTTTTCTGAAGTTGGTGTCCTGTTTCCCAATTCTGTGCCCTACCATTCCGATCAACCACTCAACATCACAGCTGGTCATGCGGAGGAAATTCTTGATGCTTCCATCGCACCTTAGCTCGCCTGAAAGAGGGTCACGATCGTCTTCTTGCAGATCACTTAACATATCACTCCCACTGTACAAAGTCCTTGCTCTGAGTCCTTGCTTTCACCCAGTATCTCCTAGGTCTCCTTTGAGTAGTGGTAGCCAAAATAACGCACGCAGCTGCAGCGAGAACCACGTCATCCTCTCGCACCATTGTCTCATCTACAACTGCTGGCTGTGCATGAGCGTTGATTCAAGATGGCGAAGTGACTATGTTTTTAACATAAATATTTTTAACAAAAACTGAAGTACAAAATAATTTGTTAATAACTTTCTGTTATTAACTTTTGTTAATGACTGCCGGTTAATAACAAAAGTTAATTAACTTTCTGTTATTAACTCCGGTGTAAACGCGCCTTTAGCTACCTTCATGCCCTGCTCCCTGCTCGATCCGATATCTTGTTCGGGCTCAAGCCCGGTAGTGTGTGGCCGCCTTGGTTGCGGTTTGGGTATAAACTATTGCGGTTTTATTTGGCCGATAAACTACGTTTAGGCCTACTTCTTGTTTACGGTTTCTTTACGGCCGATCAAATTACTATTGATATGGAATTTTTATCAAATTTCCGGGGGAGGACTCCCGGATCCCCCACCCCTGAGAGGTATTATATACACCCCCCCCCCAAAAAAAAAACCCGGGCATTTCCCCCCACCCAATGTGACTCTCTGGATCCGCCCCTGATCGTGCCTGAATTTTACTTTGTAACAGTAAGTAACAAATTCTTCTTTAGCTACTTCAACAGGAAAAATTATTCTTAAACAAATGTATACTAAATTCCAATAATAGCGGTAAAAAATACATCTACCAAAGGTTAGTGTGTTGGTGATTGGAGTAAAATATCCCACAATTGTATATTTATGAAAAAAAATTATGGAATAGTTCCGGGACACCCTGTATATTTATTTATTACAGTATTTTAAAAAATTAATAAGATCAATGTTTTATGATTGAGTATATTTGTTATATTGTAATTCTTAAAATTAAAAACCATTTTATATGTATAATTATTGTTTATATAATACATAATGTTATTTGTTTTTAATACATTAAATCTAGAATAATTCGAACCTCTGTAATTAAAATTAAATTTTTTGGATGGTTTGAATTTTATTACCGCGGTCCCTTGAGATTCGAACTATCTGAGTTCCACTGTATTTAAATATGCTCACAACTGTGTCAATCATTTTTAAATATAAAATCTGTATAGGCTACAATAAACGTTCTCATCAAAACTATAAAGTGAACGCTCAAAATAACAATATATTTTAGGCCCCTTTTATGCACGAGCGGTCGCCGCCACTTTTCCATAGGTACATGGGCTGTTATGGGCGCTTTTATGTACGGCGGAGCGGGCCGCTATAATGTGGCGGCCCGCAGGTCGGGAGCGGCGGACCTACGAACCGCTACTTTTTGGCGGTGTGAAGGTACATTGGGTCTTAAGGTCGCATTCCTAAGGCCATGTACACATGAGGGCGGCAGCCGCCGCGGTAGCCGCCGCGGCGGCCGCCTAGGACAGTACACATGGTTGCGGCAGCCGCGGCGGCTGCCGCCGCGGTTGTGGTGTGATTTTTGTTCTCTCGAAACCCTCGGACACAACAGCCAGTACAGTTATGGAGCTGGAAGAGTTAACCTGCCTTTGGTTGTTGCATCGAAGATTGAGAGCAAGGCGAAGACGACAAAGGAGATGGTGGGTGCATCCTGTAATAGGCAGATTAACCTTGGGTTCATTTGTTACTCTCTACCCAAAATTAAGAGAATACCCTACTAAGTTCTTTAACTACTTTCGGATGAGTGTAAACTCTTTCGATGAACTCTTGACTCAAGTAAAAGATCACTTATCACCTAGTGAAAACACAGTGAGGGATGGGATTTCGCCAGAAGAAAAACTCGTCGTGGCATTAAGGTATTTATTAATTGTTAAGTACTTAATCTTAACCTATTAATTAATCTTAAGTAATAAGTAATTTAATTCTTAAGTAATAAAAATTATAAAAATCTTTTGCAAAGTACAAAAGCTTTAACAACATCACCTTGTCATAGTGAAAAATACGACAACACCTTGAAAATGAAAAAAAATTTTAACATTGTCCTTCTTAAATAAATCCTAAGCCTACTATAAAGTACGCTTTCAACTGATAATTGAAAACAATAAATGTTTAACCAATTGTGTTTATTATTTTATGGTTGTTGCCAAAAACTACTGGAAAAAACTATATTTTAAACACAAATCCTATAGTTGTAGTATTGTAAGATTGAACACGAATACAATATTTAGTTGTAAATGTCAGAAAGCTCAGAGGATGCTTGAGAAACAATACTATCTGTTGGCGAAATCGCTGCTCTTGCTAACAAAGATTGAGAGAGGGACGCGTCCGCTGAAGCTTGTGCTTGGCTGTTATAAGAAGAGTGCCCAGAGTAGCCATCTTGTGGTATCAGTAGACGTTGGCTCCGTTGTTGACTGTAAGTAATACTATCTGTTGTTGAGATGGTTGCTCTTGGTAACAAAGATTGTGAGTGCTGCGCGTCGGCTGATGCTGCTGATTGCCCGTTATAACCGAAGTTCCCGGAGTAGCCATCTTGTGGTATCGGTGGATGTTGACTTCTTTGTTGATTCGCCCCGTAGTCAAATCTGTTGTACGAATTGGATGGGTACGAGGTATAGCTCTGCGTGGCTTGTGGCGGACTGTAGAAATCTTGAGCCCTCTGAATTACTTCTAGCAGTTGGATTTTTGTACGGATCCGTCCATGTTCAGGTATTTTTTTGAATTCCTTATACAACGACATACAAAATAACTTATCGTCATCTTCCTTGGATTTTTCCTCTTCCCTTTGCTCTCTTAGAGCGACACTTTTATTTAAAATATCGATATAATGTTTGTCAACAGGGTTCATCTTTAACTTTTTGTTACTACCAGTAACGCTTCTTTCAACAGCACCCCTAATGGATTCAGATGGAGCTGACAACAAGTCCTCGTCTTCGGCAATGGCTTCGATTTCATCCTCGAGTTGACTGTCCATGCTACTTGTAGTATTTGTTTTATTTAATACAGTAGGTTCAAGAAAAAGAAGTCGTTGAAAGTAGATGTAAGGGTTTGATTTCTGTGCTCCGGAACCAGATTTCAATGATTTTTGTTTCCTTAGTTCTTTTGCGAAGCTGTCTCTAATATTCTTCCATTTTTTTTGCAATGTAGAACCTGCAACAAAAAGTTTTGATATAAATAGGAAACAGTCAGGAAAAAACACAGGTAGCTACAGACCTGGGAAATTAGGGAAAATTATGTAGAAACAGGGAAGTGTTTTAAAAGAGCCCCTAAGTAAGGGAAATACCCTTAATTTATGTTAAGCCAGGGAAGAATGCTGAAAACAAATATGTGCCCCAAAGTGAAACTACATATAGCTTCTTATTTTTCAGGTATTTGGCAACAGGAACTTCCTTTGCCGATCTCCATTACAACTACAGATTGGGGAAGTCTACAGTATCAAATATAGTCCGTTAAGTATGCAACATTCTTTGGAGAGTTATCAAAAGTAGTGGGGGTTTGCGGGTGCTGGCTCACTTGATTTATGGCTTCCGGTCACGTGACCGGAAGCGCTGAGTGATAAAATACGTTATCTGAGGCTGAGCCAGTGACGTAGGCGGTTTTGTGACGAAATGAGTTAAAGTTCAAAGTTCAAGGTTACGGGGAGGTAATTTTAAAAAAGTACTACCTCGCACGCGTAAAATCCGATTGTGATTCGATAGTTTTAATTCGATAAAATATCGAATGAAAATTATCGAATGAAGCAATCGAATGATACGAGTGCGAGGTAGAACAATTACAAATATTACTTTATTTTATTTACAATAATTCATATTACAAATATTACTTTATTTACAATAATTCATGTTTACAATAGTTCCCCGTTGTTGGTTGTCATCGATGTTGTTGATCCGGACGAGTTGCGGCCTTCACTTTGTTTTCTGAAGAAAGACGGTAGATACTTCGATCCCTGCGCAGAGTCCATGTTGTGTTTTTGACACCTATCTGTTCTGTTAGGTGTTTGCATTTCATTGCTGTCAGGAGGAAATAATACGTGACGGCAATGAAATAGAAACATCTATCAGACCTTGAGTGAAATGATATTGTTATTTTGTGAAGAGCGTCTCGGAGAGCTCGATGTTCACCGGTCGAGAGCCGGAGGTGTACTGACTATTCGCTAGCTAGCGTTCTGGTATCAAACAAAATGGTGGGGGTAAAAGTGTAGTAGAACGAAGCAGATGGTTGGTGGCAGGTGGCAGGCGGCAGGTGGCAAGTGTGCGGCAGATGGTAGTCGTCCCCCCCCCCTCCCCACTACACCAGTCCCCCACTACACCAGTCTCCCCACCGAGTTTTACATCGCACAATAACTAGTTTACATGTGTTAGTTAGGGTTTAGCTCTTAGACTGTCAAGACCTTAGCTCCGTAACTAAAAACTTCAATAATGTTTGCGCTTCAACGCTGTATAAGTATAACAGCTACTATGATCTAAACCGGTGCATGTATTCATATGGTTCTTTTTGCGAAGCAAACAACTAGCTAAAAGTGTTTCAACCTCGATTATTCTTCGACGAAACCGCTCATTGTCCACTAAAAGTGTAGACCTTCTGTCTTCATTGTCAGGGAAGTAGAAAGTAGTGTCAAGGGGACTACTGAAGGTCACCTTCCTCATGTTCCTGTAAAACTGCGACATTTTTCAGACTCTCTAGGTAGATGTTCATCCGTCAAGAGCTGGAAGAATAATGATGGAGCGTTATCATGTATGATAGGCACCTAACCCCCACCACAACGTTACCTTGTCCTTCAAACCATCGTTTTTACGCTACAGATGCTATACTGTTGGTTAGATTTAAATTTAAATTGCACCTTCTTGTTTGTCTTGGCAAGCCGCGTAATTGAAGTATCCACATTTTATACTTTGAACCAAAAACAAAGAAGTTATTTAGGTTTGTCCTTGAAAATAGGTGTTTTTTCGCTGTTGCTGCTATACCCGTTGTCGGATCTGAATTCTGTTTGCACCAACTTGTTCGTCTGATCAATCCGCGTAATTTGAGTACCCACTTAATATACTTTAAACCGTAAATAAAGAAGTTATTTAGGTTTATCCTTGAAAATAGTAGTTTTTTCGCTGTTGCTTCTATACCCTTTGTCGGATCTGAATTCTGTTTGCACCAACTTGTTCGTCCGATCAATCCGCGTAATTTGAGTACCCACATGACATACTTTGCACAAACTTTATACCCCCCCCCCCTTGGGTCATGGTCATGGTCAAGGTCAAGGACCTTGGGACTTCGAAATTTTTACAAAGTGGGCTGCACACAAACATAAGACTAACAGTCTCCTGCCTATATACAGACCAAGTCCCTAACTTGAAATGCTTAGGGTGGTCCTGAAAAGGACCGTTTTTGATGCCATGAAGAGGAGTCCTGAAGGAGTTGCGGTTAGTCGAGGTGGAGGAAATGGACAAGGGCTGTGACAATTTATTTAATTAACCAATGCGCCTTGCCCTCTTGTCTGACGAAAAACAGTTCCTTTTTGGATGGGATTCTAGGCGGTTGCGGCAGGGAATGAGGCAGTTGGACCTTGAAGTGAAAATCTTCATGTTGTAAAATATAGCTGTTTCCGCTGAGCCTTGCCACAAACTTGTATTTGATATTTGTTTTTAGTTTTCTAAATTTAAGTGATTTGAAGTTTAGAGGAGTGACTAATTCTTCTTCCTTCAACACCCTCGTCCGCTCCATCACCTCATCCACGGTGAGAGGTGGAGTTGAAGGTCGAGGCTGACTTGTAGTCGAAGTCGAAGGTCGATGCTCAGATGACGGATGTTGGTTGAAGTAGAGCGGATGGTTCTTAAAATTTCTTCTTATTGTGGCCTTGAAAGAAGTTGGTCTCTTAAAACCACTTCTTCTCTCAACCGTCTCCTTCAGGGATTCCTTCAGACGTCGCAGTTTCTCAAGGTTCACAGGGGAAGTCATCGTAGCGCTGCTGATCGGCACGTAGTTTTAGTTCGAGAGACAAAGCTGGAATGAGTCCTAATGTCTTGACTTTTGAAGGGTCAGACGGTTTATCTCGTTGATTAGGTTTTTGGCGGCTTGCCAAGTGTAACCTTGACACTTCCATATACGGGTAGAAAGCTAAGAACCGGTTCCCCTTCCCTTCATGTCCCCCCCCCCCATTTGGGTCATGTCCCCCCCCCCAATTTGGGTCATGCGCCCCCCCCCATTTGGGTCATGTCCCCCCCCCCCCTCCCCCCCATTTGGGTCATCCCCCCCCCCTGACGTCACGGGGCGGAGTCACCTCCCACCACTGACCGCCGCCTTTATAAGCGGGAGCAGTCCGCAGTCTCTTCGCAGTAGGCTGCCGCCCGTTCGTGATCTACGTCCGTCCGGGTTGCATTCTGCTGCAGCGTAGGTCTTTTAAGTGTGCGTTGGGCCCGACGCGCAATTAAGAGATCCGCGCCTTTGCATGTGCATGGTAGTTTGTTAAGCATGGTAGTTTGTTTGTTAGATTATTGCTTGTAGATTGCTGCTAATTAATGTAGTTAGTTTAATGAATGTTGGTGTTGGTTTTAAGTGTTTTATTTAATGATGAAATATGTACCTTTCTTACAGATCCTTATCCCTGGGTAAAGTCTTTATATCCGTGGGGTTTGTTATCAAAGTAATTTAAATGCCGGTCTTTGTAAATATTTAATGATGAAATATGTACCTTTCTTACAGATCCTTATCCTTGGGTAAAGTCTTTATATCCGTGGGGTTTGTTATCAAAGTAATTTAAATGCCGGTCTTTGTAAATATTTAATGATGAAATATGTACCTTTCTTACAGATCCTTATCCTTGGGTAAAGTCTTTATATCCGTGGGGTTTGTTATCAAAGTAATTTAAATGCCGGTCTTTGTAAACTACCTTGGTCAAAACATTGGTTCGCAGTAGCCTGACGCCCGTTCGTTGATCTACGTCCGTCCGGGTTTCAGTGTTGCTGTTGTGACCTTGTTAAACTGACCGCAGTATCCTGACGCCCGTTCGTGATCTACGTCCGTCCGGGTTTCAGTGATACTGATTGTTCTTTGTAAAATTAACGTTAACTCTAACTGACCAGTTTGTTTCAAAGTAATGTAATTTGTTTCTCATCCCTTTCCTAACCCCCTGACAATAAGTTTCGGCCCTGAAAACCGGACTTGTCAATACGGCCATGTAAACCGGTTGACATTACCTTTCTTAGCCTGAGAAACTGTTGTGATTTTCCTTTTTTTTTGGGGTTTTTTTTCTTTATTTTTTGTTATTAAAATCATTGCTTGTAATTCCCTGTCCCCTAATACAGAGCGGGGAATAGAGCACCAATTTGTGCTCTACCGGACTTGTCAATACGGCCATGTAAACCGGTTGACATTACCTTTCTTAGCCTGAGAAACTGTTGTGATTTTCCTTTTTTTTGGGGTTTTTTTTCTTTATTTTTTGTTATTAAAATCATTGCTTGTAATTCCCTGTCCCCTAATACAGAGCGGGGAATAGAGCACCAATTTGTGCTCTATTCCCCGCTTTGGCAACAAGTTCAGATGACCTTGACCCACTGACAGGACTTATAAAACCTCTGTCTGGTTACATATAGGAAAATTAATATTTTAAACCATAGCCTATCCCCCTTCCCCTTTCCCCTTTCCCCTTCCACTTATATTGGGTATAAAAGAGGCTTCCCATTACTGGTAAGATCATTCTGCTGCTTGTGCTTGCTCAACTCAGAACTATGGAGTCACACCCGATATCACTACCGACTTCTGCATCACCCTCTACTTCTACATCACCCTCGACTTCTGCATCACCCTCGACTTCTGCATCACCCTTGACTTCGGCTGCTGGTTCAATTCTTCGTCAGGCTCTTTTAATGTCTCTTATCATCCCTGAGAAGACAACTTCACCACCCATTATGGATCGACCAACTTCTCCTTCACCATCATCCTCGAGATCAAGGTTTTCGTCGAGCTCCTCCTCCTCATCATCTACCTCGAGATCAAGGTCTTCTTCGAGCTCCTCATCATCCACCTCAAGATCAAGCTCCACCTCGAGATCAAGCTCTAAAATATCTACAAAACCCCCAATTGAAATTTCACCTTCCACTAGTTCAACCAGACCTTCAGTAATTTGCACAAATATTCAATCTCCTTCAGAGAAATTTAATCAATTAAAGTCATTGCATAGAAGGTGCATACGTCCTGCACAACTATGTAATTATATCTTCAAAAAAGGTGCAAAGAAAGGCGAACGCTGTGCAAAACAGTGTACTTTAAATGAAGAACTGTGCAATCTTCATTTAAAAAATACCGCTTCTCCTTCTTCACCACATCCAACAGTGAAACCGGCTAAGACTCGGATTAATAGGCTAGCTAAAAACAAACAATACGTCTTTGTAAAAATAATGGGATTCCTGAAGGTCATGTTAAAATGTGAAGACCGCCTTTACATTTTAAGATTACCTAAAGGCATGCGTCATCCCAAAAACCCTACAAAAAAGCACTATCTAATCCGAGCCGATTCAGGAACCACTGTGTTGAATAAATTGTAAAAAAAAAAAAAAAAAAAAAAAAAAAAACATTCTTTCCAAATTAAATAAAGTTTTTCCAAATTAAAAAAAAAAAAAGTGTGGACAACCTATTTACAAATTGTAGCATATGCTGCAAAGTGTAAATAGGTTGTCCACACTTTTTTTTACAATGTTACAACGACCTTGACCTAGATAACGGACTTAGATATTTTACACTAAGACAAAGATAAACGTAAAAGGAAAAAGGAGAAATATTATACTAAAGATATTATTCAACAGTGAAGAAGGGAGGGGGTAAGCGGGTATTTAAGCAAGCGATTCGGAATATAATTATTAGTTGTATCATCATGAGCGTCAACAGCAACACATGGGGAAAGGAAATTAGCGAAGAGGAGTTGTACGCGATTGCTGAGGCTGCTGAAATTACCGAGGTTTCTAAGATTGATAAGGTTGCGGAGAATGATGCCCAGTCACAACCGCAACAAACTACATCATCGATGCGGTCTACAACGCAGCAACCAAGACCCTATCATGTTATCCTGGAGGAGTATAATGAGGCAATGAGGTACGCCTTTACAAAGTGGTGTGGACAACCGCGTTCTCCTGAACAATGGGAGGAGCACGATGCAGACTTTCGCCTGGTTGCAGACTTAGAACTTGAGCTTCAAAGAGCAAAGGCTGCTCAATAGTGTGAAGATTTATTGTTTACTTTAAGAAATACAGAGCGGGGAATAGATCAGTTTGAGGTCCAAGTGAGAACCACTTACTGCTCTATTCCCCGTTTTGGCAATTTGTTCAGATGACCTTGGGACTTAGAAAATTTTGTTTGGTAAAAAAAAAAAAAAAAATATTGAAATATATATTTCTTACAAAAACATCCCCTCCCTAAAACTTGCACTCCCACCACTTCCATTGGGTATAAAAGAGACACCTTATCGATGGTAAAATTAGTCTGCTGCTTGTATTCGCCCACCTCAGACACCATGGAGCACATCAGAAAACCAACTTCTGACGCCTCTTCTTGTACTGTTTCATCTTCTGCTGCCCCATCGATACTTGTCCAGGCTATGATTCTATCCAACATTTTTCCAGAGACTAGTAATACTTCGCCAAACTTAAACTCGAGATCTCTCAAAACCGAGAGAAACAATGCTAGTTCTCGAAAAATGAGAACAAGGATCGCTGATTGTTATAAAGTATTAAGACGCATATTACCATCTTCCAATCCGTATGATTCTAAATTAACCACTATACAAAAGTCAATAAAATACATTTCAAACCTTCAGTCGCAGCTTCAAGAACCGTCCTTAATTCACAAAGAAGATTTACACAACCCTCCACCTTTTGAAGCTGTTTTTCTTAAAGAGGATGAGTTAGCGGACCAACATTTCTTCGCTGAAGAACCTTCAGCTTACAAACAAATCTTCCTCATGGATGAAGATCAGGACGAGTAACTATCTTAAAAAAACTAAAGTCCTTTGAAATACAAAGCGGGGAATAGATCAGTTTGAGGTCAAAGTGAGAACCTCTTACTGCTCTATTCCCCGTTTTGGCAACTGGTGTAAATGACCTTGGGACTTAGAAAATATTCGTTTGATAAAAAATAATGAAAGATCTTCTTATTTCTCACAACAACAATATCTTTTCCTAACCCCCACCACTACCTAAACTAAGTATAAAGGAGGTTCTCCATCGCTGGTAAAAATTAGTACTCTGCTGAAAATGAATGCATCCACTACTTCTATCTCTGCAGCAACTATAATAGTTAGCAGACGGGTCGAAAACATTGATCAGTTGCTTGCTGTAAGGAGATTACTGCTACGGTATCTTGATATAGAGGTTAGTTGTCAATTGTGCATGTGGAGACCAACAGGTGAAGTTTATAGTAGTGAAAATGAAGCATTTGAAATAAACTACAGTAGAAAGTTATATAAAATCTTTGGTAATATGGTAAGGTTAGTCAATAATGGATGGAACATTAATATAACATTTTATATTGTTCCAAACCTGTAATTAAAGCAAAAAACAAAAAAAACGATGGGTATATAAGCCCGATGTTACAGAGACAATTATCACTTTGGTTCTGAATTGCGTCAAGAGAGCACCTACCATGGTATACCTCCACTATATTGACTCTACTGCTAAAGCGGATACTTTTATCCAGCGTGTTTACCAACTGTTAACGGAGTACCATCATGTTCAGGTCAAAGGATTGGGTATTCGTGGAACAGAAGAAGTAAAAATAGATGTAAAACCAATCCCTTTGAAGAAAAAAATTGACCAATTATTACAAGAAGGCTACACACTGTGCCTTTATTACACAACCTCATAAACTAAATAAAACGCCAAAGGGGGGGGGGGGGAATACAGAACGGGGAATAGATCAGTTTGAGGTTTGAATAAGAATCTCTTACTGCTCTATTCCCCGTTCTGGTAATAGGATAAGGTGACCTTGACCCACTTACAGGACTTAATCATTTGTGTTACAATAATACCTCTTCCCTATCACTTTTCCCTACCACTTGCACTTTCAACACTTACCCCCACCACCACCGAAATCAGGTATAAAAGGTGGTTTCGTATTAGTAGTAAATCAGTCTGCTACTTGGAATCATGTCGCCCAGAGATAACATTTTCCCTTCTAAGAAGACTATACTAGAATTGATTAAAAATATTCCATTAAATTTAAACGAAGATGAAGACGAAGACGATTCAGAGATGGAAGGTGAACTATTTAGTGAAGGTGAACTATTTAGTGATCTTGAACTACTGAGTGAGTTTGCTAGCAGTGAACCATATCTTGGAGAGATGGAGCTGTTGACTGACGACGACGATGTCGATAATAATGAACCGGAATTTTATCATCAGTTGCTTTGCTTGGAGGAAATGGACCTTGTTGATAGTGAAACCCCTCCAAGCAGTATTAATATCGATGATGTAGTTCTAGATCCAGTCACAGGGAACTTTTGTGTTCGTCGTCGCTTATTTAGTGATACGAGCTCATCATCATCATTATCATCGGAAGAATCTGAATAAGTTTTTGTTGTCTTCAAATAGTTTACTTTAAATACAAAGCGGGGAATAGATCAGTTTGTGGTTATAGTGAGAATCACTTACTGCTCTATTCCCCGTTTTGATAATATCGTTGTATAACCTTGACCCATTTACATGATTAAAAAAGTGGGGTAACTTATACATTTAATGGTGGGGGAACGTCTATTTAAAGACGATGCAACAGTGTATATTTATCATATAGGCATGATGAACCCACCAGGAAACTCCGTTTGCTACAGCTTTCCCCTCATCGATATCGATGATGTGATAAAACTTACATCAATAACAAAACGGTTTGAACTCGAAAGGCGACTCATAAAAGTCGACGTAATTCCACAAGATCTTCGTTCGGCAATGTTGACTATTGAATATGTTAAAGATGAATCTACAACTGAAGATCCCTATTGTTTTATGAAATTTTTAGTTGATCAAGATGCAATGTGTACAATCCAACTTCACATCCGAGTTTAAAATTTATCAAATGTTTTTGTTGGAGAAAATTGTCTTAGTTAAATACAGAGCGGGGAATAGATCAGTTTATGGTTTAAAATGAAATCATTTACTGCTCTATTCCCCGTTTTGGCAAATATGCTCAATGTCCTTGACCCAAATACAGAATTTTGTAGCCTCCAGCTACAAACTTAAACTTAACCTAAAACGTACCCCCACCACTTTTTCTAGGGTATAAATAGAGGTGCATTTGCAGTGTTTTTTCATTATTGCGTTGACCCTTGTGAAGAGCACGCCTACATTATGAATCGCTGCGATATTTGTAAAGCTTCTTTCAGAGATGAATGGCTTTTAACCATTCATAAAGAATTGAAACATAACACCAATACAAATACTGAAGAACCAAATGAAGAAGAATTAGATTCAATCAACCAACAATTAGCAAAACATCAAGAAGAACAAAATGAAGAAAAACACAACGAAGAAAAAGAAGAAAATGAAGAAAAAGAAGTTTCAAGACCAAGTGTCATTCATTATGCGCCTGGACCATCAGTAAATGTGGAACTACACGCCCGAGCACTTCCGGGTAATGTTGTAACCCACTTTAAAATTGACAATACAAAATTGAAACTTGAAGAATTTTTAAACAACGCAAAAGGATTGGTTAGCAAAACTCTGAAAAATGAATTAAAAAGATTAAATTTTATTAAATTTGGACTATTACTGGATGCTTTATTTACAAACATTCAAAATGAAACCTCACCGAGAGGTTTCTTAACAAAAAACCGAACTATTATGTTTTCCTCAGATATTGATTCAATCGTATCTGAATGTTTCGAAGAGCTAATGACAAAAATACAAGAACACGAAGGAAGAGGATCTGGATGGAGTTTGTTAAGCATCACAGGGCTAGACTTAAGAGTACACAAACACGGTTATGGAATTCGTGGCAGTAGCTATATCCCTTTACCAAAAAAGATTTGTGATACCAAATCCTGCATCAATGTGCAAAATCAAGATACTGAATGTTTTAAATATGCTATGTTGGTCAAATATGTAACAGACAATCCGATAAGACCAAGTCACAAATATGAAGAAGTACAACATAGATATAATTTTCAAAGGATGACTTACCCTGTTGCTATAACAGACGTTTTGAAATTTGAAAAACAAAATCCTTCAGCTTCTGTCAACCTATTCGGATTGGATTCGTCAAACAATGTGTACCCCTTGCGTATAACACCAAATGAGCGCAGAGATCATACCGATTTGTTATTAATTACTAAAGGTGATATTTCACACTTTGTGTATATCAAAAAATTTGAAAGTCTTGTTTCTAATCAATTATCTAAGCATAAAAGAAAGATGACAATTTGCAAAAGATGTTTTTGTCACGTGAACAAAGAACTAAGAAGGGGAGGGTCAGATTGGCTAGTAGAACACCAACGGCTATGTAATGGAAACTATGAAGTAAGAATTAAATTGCCACATCCTAGCAGAGCACAGATAAAATTTGATAAAGTAATACAACAATATCGTTTACCTGTTGTTGTGTATGCTGATTTTGAGGCGTCTTTACTTCCGCTCGAACATCAAGAAGAAAACGTAACAAGAAGAAGCAAATACCAGCAGCACACACCAAACAGCTACTGTTTGATGATAAAATCAACACTGTCTGAAGAACATTTGCGAAGATATGAATTAACCACAACACCGAAGATATATCGCGGTGAAGAAGCAGCTCGAAACTTCGTCGATGACTTATATACCATAGCTACGAAAGTTGAAGAAATGTACAGAAATGTGGTACCGATGATTCCTATGAATGAAAATGAAATTCAACGACACGACTCAGCAACAACATGTTATTTGTGTATTAACACTTTTACACTGACCAACAGTAAAGTGCGAGACCATGACCATCTAACAGGAGCTTACAGAGGTGCAGCCTGTAACTCTTGCAATCTAAACTACAAACTTCCAAACTTTATCCCCGTTGTTTTACATAATCTTAGTGGATACGACTCCCACTTTATAATCCCAGAATTGGGCAGAGATAATGGAGAAATAGATGTATTGGCAACAACCATGGAAAAATTTATAAGCTTCTCTAAAAAAGTTGGTAAAATAAAACTAAGATTTGTTGATTCATTCAGATTTATGCCTTTTAGCCTTGCAAAATTAACTAAAAATTTAAGAAGACAAGATTTGATTGAAACAAGCAAAATTGTGCCTAATGATAAAATGGATTTAGCTCTTCGAAAAGGAGTCTTCCCCTATGATTACATTGACGGACTGCATAGATTTGATGAAACATCACTTCCTACACCAGATAAATTCAAAAACAAACTTAATGATGAAGAAATAAAACCTGAAGATTATCAACATGCACTTCGAGTATGGAACGAGATGAATATGGAGACCTTAGGGGATTACTCAGACTTTTATGTCAAACTAGATGTGACCCTTCTTTGTGATGTGATTGAAGAATTTCGAAACACCTGTTTTGTCGCATATGGATTGGACCCTTTACATTCGTATACTTCTCCAGGATTAGCTTGGCAAGCCATGTTAAAAGAAACAAAATGCAAACTCCAACTTTTAACAGATATTGACATGGTTTTAATGATTGAAGCAGGTGTAAGAGGTGGATTGGTTCAAAGTGTTACCAGGCATGTTAAAGCCAACAACAAATACCTTCCTAATTACGACGAAACTAAACCAACAACCTATTTGGGATATTTCGATGCAAACAACTTATACGGATGGGCTATGTCAAACCCACTTCCATATGATAATTTCAAATGGATTAACCCCGACTCTATTGACGATATTTCACAAATTCCAAAACATGGTGACACTGGATATATTTTAGATTGCGATTTTGAATACCCGGAGCATTTACACGATCTCCATTACGACCTCCCACTCCTCGCTAAAACAGAAGTTTCTCCAACTGGAAAACACCCTAAATTAATGATGACTCTAAATAATAAACAACGCTACGTGGCTCACTTTTGGGTAGTCCAACAAGCCATCGAATTAGGACTACGTATTACAAAAATTAATAGAGTTTTGGAATTTTCTCAGTCATGTTGGTTAAAACCTTACATTGATTCAAACACCACCAGAAGAGCAGCCGCTACATCAGAATTTCAAAAAGACTTTTTTAAATTAATGAATAATGCGATATTTGGAAAAACATTGGAAAACAAAAGAAGACACAAAAATGTTAAACTTGTTACTGACGCAAAAAAGCTACAGAAACTCGTACAGCAGCCAAACTTTGGATCATCTATAATTATTAATGAAAGACTTGTAGCAGTGTCTATGAAGAAGACGAGTGTGAAGATGGATCGTCCTTTATATATAGGCATGTCAATCTTGGACATCTCAAAAACACACATGTACGATTTTCATTATAACAAAATGGTTGCCTTCTATGGAAGAGAGAACATCGGCATTAGCTACATGGATACAGACGCTTTTGTGTATTGGATTATTACAAATGATATGTATCAAGATCTTCGTACATTTGTTCACAAAAATGAATTCGATTTTTCTGACTACCCAAAAACCCATCCTAACTACGATCAAGACAAAAACAAAAAAGTACTGGGCAAATTTAAAGATGAAGCAAATGGAGTTCTACTTGAAGAGATTGTTGCACTTATGTCAACACTGTATTCTTTGAAACTATATGATGAAAAAGAAGACGAGAAGAATAGCTATATTAAAAAAGCTAAAGGTGTAAAGAAATTATATTTAGAAAAGAAAGTTATTTTTGATCAATACAAGCAATGTTTATTTGAAGATAAAGTCATTACAGCTAAATTCAATACAATTAGAAGTTTTAACCATCAGATATACAGCCTAACAGAAGTTAAAAAAGCACTTTCTTCCAATGACGATAAACGACACATTCTTCCAGACAACATCCACACTTTACCATTCGGCCACTACTCCCTCAACCCTATTGACGAGTAACCTTTTCATCGTCCTAGATCCTTTATCCTTTTCCTTTCCGTAAAAAAGGGGAAACACAGCAATGTTAAGCTGTGTTTCCCCTTTTTTACACAAGGTTTGAATGACCTTGAACTATATGTGTGTATATATATATATATATATATATATATATAAGGAGATTTATACCAAAGAATATTTAATACCATATCAGCTGCCTTCGTGAAACCATCATGTCAGACCTGAAGGAGAAGATTATTAATGAACTACACAAACCTGCAAGAATAAAGTTTCCAAGAAGAAATACTGTTATAAAAGGGATAAATGATCTATATCAAGCGGATTTAATTGAAATGCGACCGCATAGCAGAATAAACAAAGGATTTAAATATATACTCACTATTATTAATTGTTTTACAAAAGTTGCAGACGCTTTACCTCTAAAGGACAAGACTGGTAAAAGCGTAACAGAAGCCATGGAAATAGCCATAAAAAGAGATAAAAACAAAATTAAACATTTACAAACTGATGATGGAACAGAATACTTTAATACAAACTTTGCACAGTTAATGAATAAATATAAAATAAATCATTATTCTACAAATTCAGAGAAAAAAGCAGCTATTGTAGAAAGATTCAATAGAACCTTAAAAGGAGCACTATATAAACAATTTTCAAAAAGAGGTTCTTACGTATGGTATGATGTTTTACCACAATTAATAAATGAATATAATAACAGGTTTCATAGAACTATTGGTATGAAACCTAACAAAGTAAATAGAAGAAATGCAAAAGATGTATTAAAACGCATAAAGAAAAATACAAAGCCAAAAGTAGAAAAAATGCAGCCAAGAAAATTTAATGTAAGTGATAAAGTACGGATTAGTAAATATAAGGGAGTGTTTACCAAGAAATACCTTCCCAATTGGACGAATGAAGTTTTTACAGTGTATAAAGTGCAACCGACTGTACCTGAAACGTATATCTTAAAAGATAACAAAGGAGATTTGTTGCAAGGTGCATTTTATGGACATGAAATGTTAAAGTCAACAGTAGGTGATGTATATCTTGTTGAAAAAGTGTTACAAAGAAAAAAGGACGCAGTTAAAGTGCGGTGGTTAGGGTTTAACAAAACTGAGGATTCATGGATACCTATAAAAGATTTGATTTAATGCAAGCAACTCATTTCATCGTTAACCTTTGAGCAGGATGGAGATTATTCACCATAAAGATCGATTCAATATTAATAACATAGATGATTTAACTGTGGATAACGTTAAAATCAACAATGGTAAACACGGTAGTTTACTTCCAAACACTGTTCGATGTATAGTAAGTGGACCCTCAAACTGTGGAAAAACCAATGTTGTCTTTAATTTGATCACTAATCCGCAGGGATTAAGGTTTAATAACCTATATATTTTTTCAAAGTCCCTACAACAACCAAAGTATCAATTGCTAGATAAAATCCTATCTGATGTGCCCGATGTTAATTTTTACAAATTTAACGCTAGTGATAGCATTATACAACCAAACGAAGCGATACCGTATTCTGTATTTATATTTGACGATGTATCTTGTGAAAATCAGGATACTATTAGAAACTACTTTGCCATGGGAAGACATAATAACATTGATAGCATATATATAGGACAAACTTATAGCAAAATCCCGAAACAACTTATCAGAGATAATGCAAATGTTTTAATTGTATTTAAACAAGATGATACTAACCTAAAACATATATATAACGATCATGTGAATGCTGATATGGCATTTGAAAAGTTTAAAGAGCTTTGCGGAAAAGCATGGGCGGAAAAGTATGGATTTCTGGTTATTATGAAAGATCAAGCTATAAAAGACGGCCGTTATAGAATAGGTTTTGATAAATTTGTTTTACTACACTGATTAGCAGTATTACTATACAAGTCGTCAAGGTGTGAAGATGGTTAACCAGGAAAAGCTACTAAAAGAAATAAAATCACTTAGTGATTCTATTAGACAAAAAAACCGAGCTTTAAAATCAGGTATAAATGAAAGAGAGCAATTTTTAGAAACAACATTCAAACCTGTTACTGAACCTTTAAAGCGATTAGCACAAAATATGGAAAAACCTTCAATTCGCTTCGAAGGAGACAAAATGCTACCAATTTCCAAATATGAAGAAGAATTTCAGAATGATGAAAGTTTTGACCAGTTACAAACATCTGAAGAAAGCGACGAGTATGAAGAAAGTGGAGATATAGGAGATTTAAGGGAAAAGAACATTGCAGGAGATACAAGTACAGAAGATACAAGTGCGGAAGATACAAGAGCAGAAGAAGAGGATATCAACCCATCCAACTTAAGCAAATTAGGCACAGATATTATGTTTAAAGGAACACTTGGAAGAAAATATACATTAAAAATGTTACATGGCACACATGCTAATCGAAATTATCATACATATGGAGCTAGAATAGAGGATAAAGGATTAATGATTGGAGATAGAAAGTTAGATATAAACGAAAATGATGATATAGTTATTGGTGATAAGAAATATAAAGGTACAACAGGTTTGTTTGAACTCATCTTTAAAAATAATCCTGGTAAATATACTAAAAAGGATTTACAATTGTTTAAAAATATACTAGAGTATACAAATGCACATAGAAAAAAATATTCCAAAGAAAAACCTATTCATAGAAACAGGTCAATAAAATACACAAACATTATATCTAGTCTTTTCCCCTCGAAATCAAATAAAGCTTCAATTAAAAGAAGAGCTTTATCTTCTGCTGAATTAAATGTTTTGCATAAAAAAAGAAAAACAACTGATCCTACTACATCTGGAAGGGGATTATTAAAAAATTTGTATAAAACCAATATAATATATTACAACGATATAAATAAGTTAGTTGATCGAATGAGGTTATTACATGAAGCTATGGAAGCCGGGCACACTGGTTTAGAAAACGAATGGGTAGCTTTGGTTGATGAACTGCGAAAACGAGAAATAATTGTTCAGTAGACGTATATATATATATATATATATATATATATATATATATATATATATATATATATAGTAAGAACCTAAACGATAGCGATTCAGTTACATCATGAGTGTGGACAAGTTCGGACGGTATTCCGAGTTTGGAGTAAAATCTGGATATAGTGAAAAAAGAGCTGGGTTTCCATTAACACCTGATGGTAATTATAATTTTGAAGGAAAAGTAATTCAAAATGTTGGTGATCCGCTTTTGTCTTCTGATGCGGTTACGGTACAATACATGGATAAAAGAACCCCAACTGTACACGAAGATCATTGGGGGTTTTCCGGTAAAAGGTTAAGTAATATACAACATCCCGTTTATGATGGCGAAGCAGTAAATTTAGCTACTCTAAAATTGTTAACGATTTACCAAAGGAATGAAACTGACACAAGCTATGATGTAAAAAAATTAAAATTATCAAATGTAGGTGATTGTGAGCAGGATGGAGACGCTGTAAATAAGAAAATGTTTGATATTGTACACAAGAAATGGACTACGGAATATGAAAAACATTTGGAAAGGTTTGGTGCAGCTCTATTTCATTATATCCATCGGGCTTCAGGAAGAGCTGCAGCTTCAGATGTTGACAGCTACAATTATTTAGACTGGAAAAATATACACAATCCAGAGAAACCTAATCAACGAGATAAACCGTCTGAGCCTTCTAAAGTCAAGACATTAGGAAAGGATGATAAAGTGAATGTGATTAATGAACCAACAGAAAACAATGAAGATTACATAAGAGAAAAAAGAATTTAAAATACCCATGATAAGGGACAAAGCATCAGTCATATTCGAGAGATGATACAGAGAGGATGATGGAATCCAATATTACTGCGTGGAGTTTAATATCTCAAGAGCCGAGATTTCCCCAAGGAGTGTTGACAGATGGTTTTGTTCAACGGTTTGATAGATATATGGATTGGGAACAACTTTCCATACACTACCTCTTTACAATGACTATGTTAAGAATTTATTTTCACAGAGTTAACTGGATCCATATTTTACAAAGACAACAGTTTTCAGAAGACTTCCTCGTAGAGATGACATCAAATTTTAATAACTGTTGGGAAGTAATAAGTAAATATCAAAATCTCTCTGAGAATTACATTGACAATTTTAAAGATAAACTAGACTGGGATGTGTTATTCAATTACCAACGATTAAGCGGCAAGTTTCTAAGGGAACATGACAACTATTTAAAGTTTATTCATTTTACCGAAGACAACGATACCATCACCAGCGGAGAAACATCTGGAACATCTTCATTTACACCTTATTTCCATTTTTACTACTTTTATTTAATATGTATACATTTAATTAATAAATCCATTTCTATATAATAAATGGATTTTAAACAGTATATAATACAAGAAACCAAAACTGATATTACATTCATTGTGCAATATTTATAGAGTGCACCTACTGATTGTAGGTTTTGCTATAAATAGTCATGTCGAGGGTTAAACGCATCAGTCATAATCGAGAGAGATTACGGAGAGGAAGGGGAATAGCATCAACAGCATTTTCTCTATTGAGTAAACCGGTTGGAGCTATAGTTAACAAGGCGATTGATTTATTACCTGTGGAATTACATTTACCTGGAGGATATCAATATTGTGGTCCTGGAACCAAATTAAAGAAACGACTTGCTAGAGGAGATCCTGGAATAAATAAGCTCGATCAGGCTTGTAAACAGCACGATATAGCGTATTCCAAATTTGGTGATACTAAAAATAGATCAATAGCGGATAAAGCACTTGCTGAGAAAGCTTGGCAAAGAGTAAAATCTAGTGACGCAGGTATTGGTGAAAAAGCAGCGTCTTTAGCAGTAACAGCAGCAATGAAAGCAAAAACTACGTTTGGAGGAGGAAAGAGAAGAAGGCGTGGGAAAAAACCCGCTAAGAAACAAGGAGGTAATATCAGAAGAAAACGTCGATCTACCAGTGGTAAAGCTAAAAAGAAACCAACAATATGGTCAATGATAAAAAAGGGAGGAGGATTATACCTAAGGCCGTATCGTGTGTATTAAATAAGAAAGAGCAATTAATAATTAAAAACAAAGAATTGACCAATGAAGAACTGATTACATATGCTTCTTGTTTGAAAATCCCATTTTTTAGAGGAGTATTTATGAAAGATGAATTACCGGTTAAAATGTGGAAAAATGAGACTGGTATTGTAAATTTGGATAATAGTGAAGGATTAGGCACTCATTGGGTGTGTTACAAGAAACTTGGTAAAACCATTTATTATTTCGACAGTTTTGGAGACCTTCCACCACCGAAAGAACTTCAACAATACTTTCGTGCGGCAGAAAACGTTTTTTACAATCATACAAGAAAACAACCTGATGATACATCCATTTGCGGTCATTTATGTTTAGACTTTTTAGCTAAAAGTGTTAGTCAACTTTAAGATGTCTTCGTATACAGTGTCATTAACCGGTAACTCATGTACTTTGCGCAGTATTCTGTTTCCAGCGCTACGTTTGCAAAAAGGAAGACTATGGGAAGCCGCATTATTGGATTTAACAACATATAACTCTATTCCAAACGTTAGTGAAGGAATTAATAACAAAATACATTATTACAAGACAAAAGATGATAAAGGAAAGTATTCAGCTTTGGAAGAATTCAGTTTACCAACAGGAGCTTATGAAATTGATAATATAAATGAAGTTATACAAAAACATATGGGAAAAGAAAATATAACGATAAAAGGCAATAACAATACAATGAAAGCCGAAATTACGTCTAAGTATTATATTGATTTTAGTCAAGAACATTCAATTGGTAGTTTATTGGGGTTTTCTAAGGAAACAAAAGTTTTAGAACCTAATAAAACTCATTCTGGGAATAAAACTGTGACGATCATCAAAGTTAATAGCATAGACATTACATGTAACATTATACAAGGATCCTACAGAGATGGAGAAAATCGTCATATATTACACACATTCTACCCATCAGTTGCACCAGGTTTCAAGATAGTAGAAAAGCCTCAAAACCTTGTGTACCTACCGTTAAACACCAGTTTCATTTCAGACATCGTGCTGAACATAGTGGATCAAGACGGAAACCTTATTGACTTTAGAGGAGAAGCTATTACTGTAAGAATACATATAAAATCATCCGCTTAGACAATGGGGTTATCATTTAAAAAGAGAGAGCCATCCAGCAAAGAGGTCAGTAGCTCATCAGCTGTAGAAGGATTAACAAGTGACAACATTCGTTTTCTAGAAGAAATTGGATTAAAGGTCATTAACAATGGATATACTGGATATAGCGCAGGGTCCAACATTCGACGAGACCTTATGGGAAAAGGAATATCACACGCACAACCCTTACGCTTCGTCCAAATTAAACAATAACGATGAAATTAGGATTCCTATACAACAACAAGACATTTATACTCTTCCATGCGAAAGTTATTTATATATTGAAGGAAAAGTAACAAAAACTGATGGTACTGCTGGAACCACTGTTCCGTTCATAAATAATCCTATGGCATTTTTGTTTGACGAGATTAGATATGAAATTTCGGGAGTTACAGTCGATTCAACAAAAAAGGTTGGAATTTCCAGTACATTGAAAGGATTAGCGTCTTTAACACCAAATGAGAAGAATCTGTTAGCTGTTGCAGGATGGGTTGCACCAGACAAAAGTACATTCGCTCCTGACTCTTCGGGAAACTTTGATTTCTACGTACCTTTAAGATTACTCCTAGGATTTGCTGAAGACTACAGAAGAATAATAATAAATGTAAAACAAGAACTAGTTTTATTAAGATCATCAAACGATAATGATATTATTAAAGCAGCTGCTGGAACAACTGATGCCAATTTAGACTGGAAATTAACATTAGACAAGATTGTTTGGAGAGTACCACATGTGCGACTAAATGATGAACACAGGATTACATTATTAAGAAAGTTAAAATCAGATCGAGACATTGTAATGCCATTCAGAAGCTGGGAGTTTCATGAATACCCCGTTTTACCTACAACACAACGGCATACATGGACTGTAAAAACTTCTACTCATTTGGAAAAAGCGAGATATGTAATATTTGGATTACAAACGAAGAAGAAAAGTATAATAACTGAAAATGCTGGTGAATTTGACCATTGTAAATTAACAAACTGTAAAGTGTTCCTGAATTCACAATTCTTTCCCTACGACAACTTTAATATTTCTTTTGATAAAAAAAGATACAGTGTTTTATACGACATGTACGCTAGGTTCCAAAATTCATATTACGGCAAAACAAATACACCTCTACTATCTCCCGTACAGTTTGAATCGAAAGCTCCGATTGTTGTAATTGATTGTTCCAAACAAAATGAATCTGTAAAATCGTCTAGTGTTGATATAAAAATAGAAATGGAATTTCAAGAAAACGTACCTGCAAATACATCTGCGTATTGTTTAATTTTGCACGATAAAATTGTTACATACACACCGTTGACCGGTATTGTAAAGACAGTATTGTAAAACGTTGTACCACCACCGGCACCGCCACTGTCGCTAACCTATAAATAGCGGAGCAACAATGCAGGTCTTCAGTTGATCGTCTATCGTCGCATGGGTAACATCTTCTACAAAATGAGTTCTCCATCTGTTGTACAAGGTGATGCAGAGGTAGCACCGTTATTGGAACGTGATAATACTAGTGAAACAGAAATCATCAAGGAAATAACTGCATTTTTAAAGTTTGGTAAAAGAGATAGAGAGGAGGAAATTAATGCAGACCCATCAAAGGTAGTACCAAAGAGGAAGAAGAAAGTTGAAGAGAATATTCCTCCTCACATTTTAACTGAAGTTTTTCTGCGAATCTTTTACCCCATCTCAGCATGCATCAGTAAAAGTGTATCAGTTGGATTGATGAAATCATTGGATTATTCCCCTACAGTAATACTACACCATGGAACAAAAAAGGTTTTATTTTCGCAAAATGCTTGGGAGTCATTTTTGAAACATGTACATTTAATAGAATGTTATTTAACTAACAGTTTGTGTGGAAGGAAAACACATATTCGACTTTTGGATTGTGACAATGAAATCGATATTGTTAAACATCGTGGACAACTACAAGTGCGAATTAGAGACTTGACTCAACATGAAAATAAGATTCTACTGTCACGTGAAGAATTCTACGTTTTAAACTACGCAACAGAACCTATTACAAGGTACATGAGACAGTTGGTATTTGCAAGCGCTATTATTAAAGAATATTTGGTCGATACTTTGGAAAAACAACCTGATAGCACCATCGTGTACGGACCTGTGGATACATCTATTTTTAATAGAATACCTCATGAAGTTTGCATGTGGAGAAAGTTAAAGGATTTTGAACCACTTGTAGAAATTGCTACAGAAGCTACAGAAGAAACAACACAGGAAGAAGAAACGGAGAAACAAGAAGAAGAAGAAAACGAAACACAAGAAGAAGAAGAAGTTAAAAAAGACTAAAGTTTGACTTTGTAAAGAAGAACACACGTGGGGTAGGCCTATTGGGGACGGTGCCCACGTTAAATATACACCAACGCGCCTGCAACTGTACGGCCTGGTATTTAACCTACCGTGGTGTGGAAAACAGTTTAGTTGATCGCTAGGTGCCATGATGAGCGGAGGGGATGAAGAAGTGAGTGTAAAGCCTTGTGTAATAGAATTTCAAGCATTTCGAAATAATGATGATAGGTTTATTATCAAGGAATTGGTAATTTTAGACTTGCTTACATTTGTAGCCTACCCATTCACGTTTGAAGCTCCTTTTTCTTTTAACAAACTTAACACCAAAGCGAAAAGTACAAACAAATGGATAACAAACTACTTTCATCACATACATTGGTATGAAGGATTTATAAGCTACAGTAATCTGCACAGTATTATGTTTAACTTTTGCAAACAATATTCACATATATACACAAGAGGATTAGAAAAAAAGAACTGGATACAAAAGTACACGCACGGTGATGTTTTCGATATAACTATCAGTAAGGACTTTAACATTAATCTCGGTAATATTTGTGTCGCTGCAAAAGATCTTAAACACGGTCAAACAAACTGTGCATTGTACAACGCATATCGTTTGGCTGCTTATTTGAAACAAACGCAGGAATGTGGTGGGGGTAGCGGAGAACAGAAATGTGGTGGGGGTAGTGGGGCCTATAAATACGAGGAGGCAGCACCGCTCCAGCACGAGTATTATTCGAGACTCCGAAGAGGCAACACCACAACCACCACTGACGAAGATGACATCACAACAGTTTCTACAAACACTGGTTGATCAATTCAACACTCATTCAAAATCCGACCTTCTGCTAACTAAAAAGTGTTCAGAACTAAAAGAACAAAAACACTACATTATTCATAACATCAAGAAAGTGGAAACCACACATGGAGAAGCAATTCTAGTTTCATTGAGCGAAGGACCTTTCACTCCAGGAGATGAGCCGAAGTTTCAAGTATTTCTTCCAAAACGATTTGTTCAACTGCTACAAAATGAAGATTTGCGAGATATTCAACCGGGGACGTTGTATTTGGTATCACACGGTGTAAGCGGCAACAACTCGACGGAACTCACTCTGCACATCACGCATCCTTGTACATAATGTCTTTGTTTGTATTTTTCTGTTTGTATTTCTAGGCATCAATGTTAGACTTAAGCTTATTGTATTGTAAGATGTTTGTTTAATAAAGAAAATATAAAAAAATAAAAAAAAAATAAAAACAGCAACACAGCAGTATATTATTTTATATACTGCTGTGTTGCTTTTTTTTTAAAATTCAAATGGATGACCTTGAACTTTCATTCAGGGTTAACTTATGAAGAGGTATAAAAGAGAGGGAGCAGTGAAGTTAGTCTCAGTCTTGTCTAACACACGCTGCAGCTAACATGTCGGTGTCACCTATGAAAAATTTATTTTTCGATAACAATTTGAAGACATATTGTTGCGAGTTACAATGTTTTAAAATACCAGGCGATCAAGTTGACGGGAAAGCTTGTCGTAAGTGCAAGTGTTTCAGCTATTGCATATGTAGATGTAAAACGTATCAAATGAACCGACAAGATAAACTACAAGAATTACGCCGAAGGATTGCATTACTGTGGCGGCGAATGTAGTAGCAACCAGCTGCCACCTGCCGCCTGCCATCTGCTGTCCGCCATCTTCTCCGCCCCACCACACTTTTACCCCCACCATTTTGTTTGATACCAGAACGCTAGCTAGCGAATAGTCAGTACACCTCCGGCTCTCGACTGGTGAACATCGAGTGCTCTTCACAAACGTAAAACATTGTATTAAAATGTCCATTAAAATTAGGTGTATTCATTATGACTCTATTCATCTGGCGACTTTCCAAGACCTCGAGGTTTTTAATGAAGAGTTAAGACTTCTCATTGCGTCCGGTTACGATTTATCTTTGAAACTTTACGCATCAAAAAACAACATGGACTCTGCGCAGGGATCGAAGTATCTACCGTCTTTCTTCAGAAAACAAAGTGATGGCCGCAACTCGTCCGGATCAACAACATCGATGACAACCAACAACGGGGAACTATTGTAAACATGAATTATTGTAAATAAAGTAATATTTGTAATATGAATTATTGTAAATAAAATAAAGTAATATTTGTAATTGTTCTACCTCGCACTCGTATCATTCGATTGCTTCATTCGATAATTTTCATTCGATATTTTATCGAATTAAAACTATCGAATCACAATCGGATTTTACGCGTGCGAGGTAGTACTTTTTTAAAATTACCTCCCCGTAACCTTGAACTTTGAACTTTAACTCATTTCGTCACAAAACCGCCTACGTCACTGGCTCAGCCTCAGATAACGTATTTTATCACTCCGCTTCCGGTCACGTGACCGGAAGCCATAAATCAAGTGAGCCAGCACCCGCAAACCCCCACTACTATCAAACCAATCTCTGTGCCTCCTATCACAGAAGAAAGATGGTTAGAAATAAGCAATGATTTCCTGAAGTACGCAAATTTTCCTAACTGCATAGGAGCTGTGGACGGGAAGCACATTAGGATTGTGCAACCTTCTGGTACTGGATCACTTTACCACAACTTCAAACATTTCTTTTCAACTATTCTCCTTGCTGTATGTGATGCAAACTATTGCTTCCTATACATAGACGTAGGGGCTTACGGCAAAAGTAACGACTCCTCAGTCTTTAAAGACTCGTTGTTTTACAAACACATGACTGAAGGAACACTGAACATCCCACCACCCAAACCAATTACAGTAGACAACACCAGTTTACCTCACATATTTGTTGCTGATGATGCTTTTGGTCTAGCCAAAAACATAATGTATCCCTATGTAGGTAACAAGCTCTCCCATGAAAAAAGGGTATTCAACTACAGGTGTTCAAGGGCTCGCCGCTACATTGAATGTACCTTTGGAATAATGGCAAATAAGTGGCGAGTACTCCACAGGCCATTAAATGTTAACTTAGAATTTGCTGAATCAATCATTTTGGCGTGCTGCGTCCTACATAATTATGTGAGACAGCGAGATGGCTTAAGGGAAGAAGACACCTACTACCTACCCCCATTTGAAGGCATTGGCTCAGGACAGGTGCCTCGGGCAAGCAACTGTGCAAGAACTGTGAGGGACAAGTTTTGCACAGTACTTTATTAACGACGGGAAACTCCCTTGGCAAGACAGAATGGTGCAATAAGTGGATCCGAAAGTAGACTTGTTTGAATATGGTGTAGACAATCAGTGTTGGTCCCAGGACCAATATTTAAAGTTATGACTGGGGGGGGGGGGGGCTGTTATGAGGTTGTGAAAATTTGCTTATATTCGTATTATACGGAAGCCACTATTTTTTTAGTGTACTGCGGGTGTTAACATCTCCTGATAATGCATTTTTATATTGACAATTTGAAAAAAAAAATTTCTAGCATTATGCATGTAAACAAACGACAAAGGTTGCTAAACTCGGGTCACGTCGACCGGAAAGAGACGCGTCTGTCAGGATTATGCGACCGGAAGTTCACGGGAAAACAATCACGTTAAAAATAGTGGCTTCCGTACAAAAGTACAGGTAATGCAAAAGTATGCTAGATCTACATAATTGATGGATAAGCGTGGGAACGCAATTTGGAGTTACTTATAATAACTATACAAAACTAAGTTTGTAAATTTGTAACCTCTAATTCAGTATGTTCATTTTAATATACGTTAGGTATTTTTTATAATAATTATTTCTATGTATCTTATTAAAATTTATAAATTCATAGAACATATATAATTGTGGAGGGAATTTTACCATTGGGTCAAACTTTGAATGTGAATAACTCCCATATTTTAATAGGTTCGATCCACTTAACCTAAAATTGGATATCACAAATATTTCAAAAGATTCGCACTGAGTACAAGTAGTACACTTTTGTTTAGTTAGTGTGATCAATAAATTAACTGTGCATATTTACCTATTTTTTTCCTTTGATCCGCTTGACAATTCTCTTCAGCAAATATTTCAACTATCTCTTGCCAGGCCAACTTTTTTAAAACACGATTTTTATAATCATCACTTTGCATGTCCCAAATGCATCTTCTTTTTTTCACTTCTTCGATGAACAATTCGGTGTCGAAGTTTTCTGGTTCAACAGCAGCTTGCATGGCCATTGCAAACTACAACTACAAGCACTACATAAACTAGCTCACACTACCACTACACGAACACACAGGCGATGTTCTCAGGGCGAGCGCACAGATGCGTGTGACTGTGTGATCCTAGTACCAACCGCAAGTCAACCGCGGCGGCTACCGCCCTCATGTGTACATGGCCTAAGCGACGACTGGAGCGACTACAGCAGTACGGCTCTAGAAGCGCGGTATTAACGGCTGCAGCCGTCACGGCTGTAGCAGACAGGTACACTCCTAAAAGAGCGGCTGGAACAGTTATGTCTTGGACGTCATTGCAGATGCATCAGTGTTGGGCCTAACCTATTTGTTATTACAAGAAGAGGAAGAAGAAGAGATATTGTTGGCCAAGTTAAAAAAGAATGAAAAACCACATCAATTATATCTATCAAGATGTGAAGAGGGGTTTCAAAACATATTAACTAGGAGTACGCTCTAATGTCGCGTAAGAGGATGAACCGAAAAGTTAAATTACTACCTTATTTTGATAGTTAAATGACACTTACTGAGCAGTTTAATATTGTGAATTGCATGATTAACAAAATATTGACTTTTTGAATTATTCATAAACATATTAAAGCAAAAAATACACTAAATGAGGTGTAATCAAAATGTACATGATGTATTAAATAAATATCATAAAATCATGCAATTGTCTGTAAAGGACAAAAACAGTAATTTTCAAATCTTACAAAACACTTTTGAGGAAGTTGCACTTGTAGCAGTAATTTCAGAAAGCTACATCATATTTTGATATTACAGTAGCGTCATATCCGTATACAGTATTGCCCATTAGCGTGCATTTTAATAAAAATGGCATACTAATAGAGTTGAAATATTGTTTTATTGTAATACATTTCAAATCAGGAGTTCATAGAGTACAACATTTTAAACTATTATATTTTGAAGTGGAAATATATCTTTATAAACATTTAAATGAAACAAATCTATTCATAATATAAATTGAAGTCTCTCTCCGCGTCTGAATGTTTATCTGTTACCTCCTCCTAAACGACTAACCCGATTTCGATGAAACGTATGGTCATTCAGGTTAGCCTTGGGAAGCAACTAAAGTCTATTTCTAATCAGTCCTAGAACTTTAGGGCTTCGCCCCACTGGACTTCAATGTTACCATGCTAATCTTATGGAAGAAAAATTTGTTATTTTTTTCACAGATGACCAATATAAAATGTTGTAAAAAGCTGCCTATTTATTTCAAGCTGTAATGTAAATAGTATGGATTTTTGAAAAAACATAATCTCTCTCTAAATTACTTTTGGTTTCTTTTAGCGAATTTCCCCTATAGGAAAGAAGCTATTACCGTAGTCGGCATGGTAAGACCTAGGGCCGGGACCATGATAACTTTTCGTTTTGAGGTCTCCAGACCCCAAAAACACCATTCGTTCGAAACTGTATATATATATATATATATATATATATATATATATGTTATTCCCTATGTTGTTCTTATGGAGAATAGTATGTTATCTCCCTTAATTATGAACATAAATTAATAAAATTTGGTATGTGGCTTTACCTACTTGAGTTATATTAATATTTGTATAAAACCCCATTTTTTGTGTTTCCTGCTTCAGCAAACCTGCATACTCGGCCGCCATGTTATCCTTATGGAGAATAATACAAATGTCATAAATCGTTTATTTATGAATGAATCGTTTCATTGATGAAACTTGGTATGTGGATTTATGTGGTATTAAGATACATATATATGCATTGAAAATTCGCTGAGTACGCAGGTTTGCTGCTACGGGGGTATTTAGCGAATTTCCCCTATAGGGAAGAAACTGTAACCATAGTCGGCATGGTAAGACCGAAGAGTTAAATTACTACCTTATTTTGATAGTTGAATGACACTTACTGAGCAGTTTAATATTGTGAATTGCATGTTAAAAAAATAAGTTGCTCCCCGGGACCAAGATAACTTTTTGTTTTGAGGTCCCCAGACCCCAAAAACACCATTTGTTCGAAACTGTATATATATATATATATGTGTGTGTGTGTGTCGTGAGCAAGATAACTCTCGTAAAAATAATCCGATTTTAATGAAATTTGGTATAAACATGTAAAGCAACATTTATGACTTTAAGATCGAAAACCAGCCAGATCGCTCCGTCGGAAGGGGTATTTTATGGGGGTTTTGTACCCCAAATAGTGTTTTTCGAATTGTTTACATATAATTTTCTAAATAGTCAAATTTTAGTTTTTCCCATTGGATTCAGCTTAAAAAAAATACACAATTTGTTATTTTGATCATTTCTCTACGTCAATTGGTTACCGATAGATTGAAAGTGCTAAACACAGTACGTTGTCTAATGTTATTATTATGGAGGAAAAGAAAATTGTTATATCTCGCTTATTTGTGAACTTGGTATACAGCTTGGTTATTTGTGAACTAAACTTGGTATACAGCTTCATCTCGTTGGGGTCTATTGATATCTGCTCAAAAAAAAAAAAAATTTTGCCAACGGCTCCCCTAGCAGCAAACCTGCGTACTCAGCCCCCATGTTATTCTTATGGAGAACAATTAAATGCTCTGTCTCCCTTAATTATGAACATAAATGAATGAAAACTGGTATAAGACTTCTCCTAGGTGAGTTGTATTGATATTAGCATAAAAACCCATTTTTTGTATTCCTTGTTGCAGCACACCTGCGTAGTCAGCCCCAAAGTTTTTCTTATGGAGAATAATTAATATTGTATATATCGCTTATTTGTGAATATATTTTTATGAAACTTGAGATTTTATGTAGTATTAAGACATTGATATCTCCATGGAAATTCGCTGAGTATGCAGGTTTGCTGTGACCGGGTTATTTTATAATCCTTGTTGTAGCAAACCTGTGCATTCAGCCCCAATGTTATTCTTATGGAGTATAATTATAATTGGATGTATCGCTTATTTGTGAATATATTGTTATGAAACTTGGTAAGTGGCTTTATGTAGTATTAAGACACTTATATCTCCATTGAAAATTTGCTGAGTATGCAGGTTTGCTACGACGTGGGTATTTAGTATGTGGTTCGAAAAATCATGGCAACCCTATCACATGCCAAACATATTACAAGCCATCTTGTAAAACTGCGTGTTTCGATCTGTAAAAATGGTGTGATCCTTTGAAATAAATAAATCCCAATCATATAAAATTAAATTAGGTGTTTTTCCCCCTCCGTTAACTTGTGTTCAAAATATTCAGCCCTTTTTAGCGAATTTCCCGAATAGGGAAGAAGCTATTACCGTAGTCGGCATGGTAACACCTAGGCCCGGGACCATGATAACTTTTTGTTTTGAGGTCCCCAGACCCCAAAAACACCATTCGTTCGAAACTGTATATATATATATATATATATATATATATATATATATATATATGTTATTCTCATATATATATATATATATATATATATATATATATATATATATATATATGTGTGTGTGTGTGTGTCCGTGAGCACGATAACTCTCGTAAAGATGAACCGATTTTGATTGAATTTGGTATAAACGTGTAAAGCAACATTTATAACTTTAAGTTCGAAAACCAGCCAAATCGCTCCATCGGAAGGGGTATTTTATGGGGGTTTTGTACCCCAAAAATGTTTTTTTTTAATTGTTTACATATAATTTTTGAAATAGTCAAATATTAGTTTTTACCATTGGATTCAGCTTAAAAAAACACACAATTTGGTATTTTGATCATTCCTCTACGTCAATTGGTTACTGAGATGATACGTCATGTGATACGGCAATTGGATACTGAAAGTGCTAAACACAGTACGTTGTCTCATGTTATACTTATGGAGGAAAAGACAAATTTTAAATCTCGCTTATTTATGAACGTATACTGACGAAACTTGGTATACGGCTTCATCTGGTCTATTGATATTTGCTCAAAAAAATTTTTTTTGCCAAAGGATCCCGTAGCAGCAAACCTGCGTACTCACCCCCCATGTTATTCTTATTGAGAATAATTAAATACTGTCTCTCTTAATTATGAACATAAATTAATAAAAACTGTCATACGACTTCACCTCCTTAAGTTCTATTGATATTAGCGTAAAAAACAATTTATTGTGTTCCTTGTTGCAGCAAATCTGCGTACTCAGCCCCAATGTTATTCCTATGGAGAATAATTAAAATTGCATATATCGCTTATTTGTGAATATATTTTTATGAAACTTGGTAAGTGGCTTTATGTAGTAATAAGACATTATATCTCCATGGAAATTCGCTGAGTATGCAGGTTTGCTGCGACGGAGGTATTTACTTTAAGCGCTTCTTAACCATAGGGCCTAAATCGAATTACGATGAAACATTGCATAGTAATCCAGGTAACCATGGGAAAGTTTATAGCCATTTACATTAGAACCTTAGGGCTTCGCCCCACTGGACTCGCTGGGAAATTCTACGGTCATTAGGGATCCTCTTGAGTGGTAGCAGTGTACCTAATATATCAGAGACAAACATAAGCCTAATTCTGTTCTGCAAATGTTTTAGGACTCTCCCTTCTTGACATTCAAAATACCTATTCCAACCAGCTTACTACTGGTGCTACTACTGGACTGCGGGGTACAATTCAGTAGAAAGATAGCTGAGAGGTTAATGTCAGCCATAAACCTACCCCTGATAATATTATACTTTGCCCTGCTGGACACCAATATACCCATCTTACACCAATGACTGAACTGATGGAGCTGAAATTTGTTAGGAAAATAGATAATACACCAGAATCAAAACACACATTCCCTCAATCCAAAGATCCTATGGGGCCCCGCCCCACTGGGACTTAACTATGTTTACACCATCTTGCACCTACTACTGGACTGATGAAGCCGAAGGTCAGTACGATGATGGCTAAAACACTCAAAGCAGAATGGACAAATTGAAATTTTTTTTAGGGTCCCAACCCACAAGCTTTTATTATCCCCATGTTCTAATTATCTTAACTACAGAATAAAGGAAGCTGAAATTTGAATGAAATGTTGTCCTCCCACATTTAATTTGCACCCGTGCAAAGCCAGGCTTGGTCGCTAGTATATCCTATAAGGGAAAAACTATGAGTTTTTGAAAGAATTAAAAAAAATACCTTTAAGAAAAAGCGTGGCAAAAGAGAAATAAAATAAAAATAACTGCTTTACATATTTAATTCTCAAACAGTAATTTTATTATTCCAGAACCATTTTTTTAGTAAGATAAGAAACCGTTTTAGGGGCCGTGCATATAATATATAATATTATTATGTCACGCCTCCCCGGGGGGTGTGGCACATCGTGACAGACCGTGACACGGGGGAGGGGGCTAAGGGCTGCGTGACGTGTCACGATTAATGGAGTTAAAGCCTGCAAAATCGTCAGTTACAGTGACGAAATATCGTACGCCTCAATCCAATACTTAATAATTAATAAGTGTGATGTGACGGGGGGGAGGGGGGGAGTAATGAGCAGCGTGACAGAGCATGGTCCGGGGGGGGTCCAAAAGGGCTGAATATAGCGTGACATAATTTATGCATGGCCCCTACTATAAACATGAAAGATTGGACATAATACTTTATTTCCAATTGTGCTTTTTTTGTGACTTTGTTGCTATATTTTCCTTAATAAATCATTGGAACGAATAACTGAGCTAACAAATTGAAGGTATTTTTGCCGTTAAATGTGTAAAATAAAGAATTAAAAACCATTAAAATTATAACATAAATGGGCGATTCTCACTTATTTTTAACGTACCACCTTAGCACCATCTTAGAATAACATGTTTAAATAACTTAAAACAGGTGTATCAACGGAAATTGTAGTACAACTAAATTTATACAAAATATATTTACAAACAAGTCTTGCCAATAGGCCTAAGCAAATAAAATAAAGTACAAAAGACACCCTCTTAAGCACCCTCCATAGGTAGTTAAAACCCATTGGAGCCCTGGGTCGGACAACTGAAAGGGCGGTTAAAACAAATAACGCCTGTATAATTTAAAGCAGTAAAATTATAAAAGTCAAACGACAGTTAAAAAAGGGTACAAAAACATAGGTACCAAGATGCAACTCTGGAATACTTGCTAACTATGGAAACATATGATCGACTTGCTGTGATCTGATTTTTTTATGGTACATTATCAGGAATACGGCTGCGGTGGCAGATGTGAGTTGTTTCCTGGAATTAAGAAGGCGGTTAATCCAATGGAAGGTTACATCGAGGGCGGTTATGAGGGTGTCTACTGTAGTCAGATGAGCTCACAAAGTGAGCAAGACCTCTTAGCTGACTTCAATGCTTCTACTGCTAACGAAGTGAGTCAAACTGGAGTGTCTTATGCACGATAACTCCTATGTCCATATCACACAAAGCTTAAAAAAGAAGGAAAATTACCGTATTTCGCTTCTTTCACCCATCCGGAACTTACTGAATCACTTTCGTGTAACATTTTGCCAAATTATTTCTTATTTTATTATATTAGCGAATTTCCTCTATAGGGAAGAAGCTATTACCGTAGTCGGCATGGTAAGACCTAGGCCCGGAACCATGATACATTTTCGTTTTGAGGTCCTCAGACCCAAAAAACACCATTCGTTTGAAACTGTATATATATATATATATATATATATATATATATATGTGTGTGTGTGTGTGTGTGTGTGTGTGTGTGTGTGTCCGTGGGTGCGATAACTCTCGTAAAAAAGGTCCGATTTTGATGAAATTTGGTACAAACGTGTAAAGAATCATTTATGACTTTAAGTACGAAAACCAGACATATCGACCTATCCGAAGGGGTATTTTGGGGGGGTTTTGAACCCCAAAAATGGGGTTTTTGAGTTTTTTACACATAGTTTTTGAAAAAAAGAAATTGAATTTTTTTCCATTGGAATCAGCTTAAAAAGACGCACAATTTGGTGTTTTATCATTGCTATACGTCAATTGGTTACTGAGATATTGAAAGTGCTAAACACAGTACGTTGTCCAATGCTATTCTTATGGAGGATAAGAAAAATAGTATATTTCGCTTATTTATCAACTTATCCTCACGAAACTTGGTATATTGTTTCATTTCATTGTGGTCTATTGATATTTGCACAAAAACCCATTTTTTGGCCGATAGTTCCCATAGCATCAAATCTGCATACTCAGCCCCATGTTATTCTTATAGAGAATAATTAAAATGTCATAAATCGTTTATTTATGAATGTATGTTGATGAAACTTGGTATGTGGCTTTATGTGGTATTAAGATAATATTGTATGGATTGGAAATTCGCTGAGTATGCAGGTTTGCTGCTGCGGGGGTATTTTCTTTAGAAAAATATTAATTGCACTCTACTAAAAAGAATTAATGTTTTCACACACATGTAATAATAAATAGTATCAAGTTCAATAGTAATGCACTTCACACTCTAGCCAAATGTGTTAGGTGAGCAACTCATTGTAATTTCATATGGTAAATAATCAGTTAGAATAACACGAGCTGAGGCGAACTAAGTTAGGCCTACACATATACTGACTCCCGGTCGTGTTTGCTCACCTAGCCTCAACCAAAGTGTGAAGATGGCATAAAAAGAAACGTTGAATACCCATTAACTAAATATAATTATATCACTATTTATTTTCAGGTTATTTTATGTGTTTTCAGCAAAATAAAACTATTAATGAAACAGGTTATGCTTCAATGAAATATCCTGAATACTTTTATAGGATTTAATATACCGGTTTGTAAGCGATTGGTTTATTCTTTTAATGTAATTATAATATTGCAAGATGTGTGTCATTCATACTGTATCATCTTTGACATAATTGTATAATTTGAAGTTTACTGGTTTCCTGTTATAAGCGACTTAAAAACCCTGAATTTGGAATGGAAGTGATATCATGGCTGTAGTTTAGATTCTAAAAAAAAACATGATACAGTACTGCAGGAAACTGTTCATTGCGCCAGACGCGTGCCCCAGAGCAGACTTACAGTGTGTTGGGTTAATAGGCTTACTTTTCCCCCCTTGTGGCAACAGATTTTTTTTTAGAATGGAAACTATAGCTAGTCTAACGTTGCTGCTCCAAATTTGGCGACATTTAACTTTTTTATAAGAGGAAATCAGTGAAACTCAAATGACACAATATGACAAAGACGATACAAGAGATACCCTTCTAATGATACACAACGTTTCAACAGTGACGCGATACCACTTCAGCCATACCGCGAAATGTGACCATATTGCACATCACTACTCCATATTCTTCTCAAGTTGTAACGCCCGGGCCCAAGTGGATCTTTTCGGCGTTTCCCAGATCGAATAAATATTATAATCTAACATTCTGTGGGATGGCCTAATAGTGAGCCGCGCTTCTATCATACATCACAGCCATTTTGATTATTTTAATTTAATTAAATAAGTAACCTAATATATTTAAATAAGGCAGGAGCAATTGACAAGTCGGCACTGGCGCGTCAGAAGGACGCGAGGCGGCATTAGTTATTTTCAGCCTACATAATGTAGAATAGTTTCCCTTTGCAAATATATTGAGCTAAGTGATTTATACCCCCCCCGCAATCCCCCCCCTTAACTAATAATAGTTTACTGAGTCATTATTTCATGGAACAAGCCTTAATCTAAACTTATCGTGATTTTTGAATCTGCAGCCCGGCGACGCAGATCCGCTCTCTCCCCTGGTTCGGCACAGACAGACTGTCTTCACCTTTTCGCGTCACTTCCCCTCCTTGCCACAGGTAGGGTTAGCCAAGTTCGCGTCGCGGGTTGGTTGATCAAGGTCTGGTCCGACCGACTCTGTGACGTCGATCGTCACAACGTGGCATACCTATTTGTTAAAAATGTCATCAGCATATAGACCTATACATACTATACACCTAAAATCAGTTCAGTTAAGCCTGTAATCAGTGTTTATACTCTATTTTCATTTAATTTAGATTATAAGTGCATTAATAACAACTATCAAAAGAATATTTGTATCATTTCCGTTAATTAACCAGCACAACCTTTTTGGATTTCCATTTATTTGCTACTATTCACAACATATTTCTTATTACTAAAGAAAACATTCCGAACACCTGCTAAAAAAACCTGTTGCCACAAGGGGGGGTAAAGTAAGCCTAATAACCCAACACACTGTAAGTCTGCTCTGGGGCATACGTTTGGCGCAATGAACTGTTGCCTGCAGTACTGTAGCATGTTTTTTTTAGAATGGAAACTACAGCCATGATATCACTTCCATTCCAAATTCAGGGTCTTTAAGTCGCTTATAACAGGAAACCAGTAAAATTCAAATTATACAATATGTACACTCTCGTTTTCCCAATTTCTCTGAAATTCCTGGGAGTCTTATCTTATCGCTTACAGTTATCTACTCCACACACTCAGCGGCCAGTAGTATTCGGACATCAAAACCCCACCATCGATGTTGAATTCAGAAGTTGCATTAATTGCTTCTTGAGATGTAACTTTTAGCGTTCACGTTATGTCGCGGTAGCTCAGGTAGCTCAGGTCCCAGGGTCGGATCGATTGTGTTCCTTTATTTTAATTTTAAAGGAATTAGGTTTTAAAATAATTGTTCAATGTTACCTACTTTGATATTTATGCATACCAAACAATTTGTAATAGCCTGTGTCGATTTAGTTATTTTGAAGTTTTAAAAACAATTTACAGGTATGATTGGTTGGGGGTGCTTAGACTTATGTTAAATATCTTACCTAACTCAACGTTACTTAACGTAATAAACACACATGTCAAACCCACCATCCACGTACCAGAATTTTTTTTTTTGCCTTTTAGGCCTACCCCTAATTAGGTAAGGTTTAGATGTGCTATCAGAACTAAATATGAGTATTCCGGTCAGGCATTTGTTACTTAATTCATAAAACCCCATTAATTCGGTTTGCATTAATTAAGTTTGGTTACGTTTATGTTTAGGTATTGAATAGGGCCTATATACTAAAAAAAAACCTTCCTAGCCTAGGCTACGTTAATTTTTATTCATAAGCGGTACCTAGTGAATTAACAAAATTAGAAACCAAAAAGTCATGGTTTTAAAGGAAAGGATCCGAATATTGGCTTTCACACCTAGCCTAGGCTACGGTACTTTAATTTTTTGTCATCAGTGGTACCTAGTGAATTAACAAAAATTAGAAACCAAAAAAGTCATGGTTTTAAAGGAAAGGGTCCGAATAGTTACTTTCATTAGATTGTGAAGAATGTAGCCTATTAAAATTTGTCAAACAGCCAAAATTACCCGTCACGAATAAGCACACCAGATTGGAGAGAGGATTCTCTTGACTAATGCAGGGTGATCGAAACTTTAAAATTCCAGGAGAATGGAAGGGTACACTTTCATAAGCGGAACAATAAACCAAAGCCGAAAAAGTTTTTCGATACCTATATCGATTAGATCGATTGTAAAATATTTTATCGTTTGTATGTTAGTTACTACGTAATGTTTGTTTTATAGTTTTTTTGTCAAATAAACTTAAAATAAAAATGAAATAAATGTTACCCTACCGGTATTAACAAAATGATTTATTTACAAAACATAAAACTACAAAACGTAACCAATTTAAAAGGTTTCCAGGATATAGCTTTCTGATATACCGTACCGAGAATACATATTTAAGTATTAATGGAATCAACGTTTCTTATCTGGACAAATTTCAAGACAAAATCGTTCACATCTTTGAGACTGAACACAACCGAAACCAAAACCAAATAACCTAAATAATAGCTAAACCGTATCGAACAATTTCATCCAGTTTTTTATATTATCGCTTCATATCATTCATTCATCATTTATGAAAGTGTAGGTACCCAAAAGGAAAGTTTCTGATAAACACTAACCTTATTTGTGAATTGTACAGTAAAAAATCTTTCAGAAAAAATAAACAGGCTACGTATAAGTTATTGGTCCAATACTTTCTATTTCAACCAATTATGAATATGCAACAGTTCAGGATAAGATAACGAAGTTTAAATAATTGTAGAGCTCTTGTTAAAAAAATGAAGCCTCATTGGAGGACATTTTTATAAACAAAACATCTAGCCAAAGAGTAATAAAGACTAACATAAGTTGTGAAGAGGGGATTTAATTGGTTAACTTATTTGTTGCCATGGAGACCGGAGGATATAGAGGGTCAAAATGGCGTTTAGCATGTAAGCAGAGTTTTTTACCCCAGTCGAGACCTCTATAGACATCCTCGTTGGATAAGATAGGATTTGTTATTTCAAAATAACGTAACATAACCTAACCTAACTGCCGCAGCACGCTGTACAAGACGGGTCGTAAAAAATAAACGATACCATTTCACCATCGGAGGTCACTCTTACCACTATTGGAAAAAAATCAGTAAGTTATAAAATATAGACAAAAAAGCTAGGATAAACTGAAAAATACCTGAAACTCATTCTGATGTAATATAAAAATAAAATTACGGCCCCTGTATAGTCCCGACACAGACTTGCTAGCTGCGTAGAGAAATATAATCGCTATTGGCTAAATACAACGACTAATTCATGTACTTCAAAACTTGCATTTAAATTAAAACATGTTGTCAATTTTAGCAAAATGTGTACGTACCACTAACTGTTTGTACATTGTCTTCAGTTGTTCAATTGATAAGTTAATCATCAAAAGTCCACATTTCTGATCCCATTCATGGCCATGACACCTCTAGCTTCTACATACAAAAACCCTCAAGTGCGAGGCCTTCATAGGCGCAAGGCCCTTGTGTGGGTGCACCTGTCGCGCCGCCCTAAGGACGGCACTGGGTGCTTATCACATTAAGTAGATACCTTGGGTTAGGTAAGGTTTGTATGACGGTTTTGTCTGTTGGATTCATTTTAGTATGTTTGGCCATTCCAAGTAGGCCTACAGTTTGCCTCAGCAAACTTAAGTTTCTCACGAAAAGTAAATGGACATTTAGTAACTCGCAAATATAAATATAAGCTAGGCCTATCATAACATTCCCACTGTATAGACTACCAAGACAGACTTTTGGTTAGAATAAATTTACAGCAAGGCTAAAATTTAAATAGTATTATGATTGAACAACTTTGGATGGTTGAGAAACTACAGTATCATTGGCCTACCTAAATTAGTCAAAGGATACTGTCTGTTTTGGCGATTAAAACTTTGTAGACAGTATTTAAAATTTATTAATAACATAAAAAGTTCGTTTTTAGTCACACCTTGTGCTATAATCATCCATGTTATGGCTACAACTGTAAGCTAATATACAAAACCTGAGTATTATTCGAACACAAACTATATACAAAAGAACACAGACAAAACCTCCAAGATGTATGGTTGTGTTTAGTAGTGATGTATAATGTTGGCATTCTCGCCGATAACACTTGAAGACTACAGGCTAAAAACGTGTTCAGTCCAAATTTTTCAAAATTGAGTTAACAACGCATTCTAGTAGACAATGTTGAGCACTACAACCCTGTGTAACTTACATGCTAAATAAGTGTTCAGTCCAAGAGATATTTGCAAATGAATTATTATGGCACACGTTAAACATGGGCTTAGTCCTGTGTCTACATGCTAAATACGTGTTCAGTCCTGTCTCGCTCCGTCCCTTGCGACGCAGACAGTCATATGCTCTGTTGGCTAGAGGCAGCCAATGCGTAAAGTGAGGTTAGTTTTGTGCCAGGTGTTTATGAATATAGTGATTGGTGTGCAGTTCAGTGATTGGTGTGAATACAACTAGCTATGGAAAGTAACACAAGTAGTGATGAAATGGAAAAACCTTCTTCATGTAAAAAAAGACTTAGACACGGGAGATTAACTGATGTGAGTAAAAAGCTTTTAGCAACTACTCATGAAACCGGTCCAGACTGTAATTGTTCAATGTTTGGTTGTTTTAAAGTCATTAACGCAGCTGAAAGGAGTACAATAATACAAGGTTTTAACTCATTAGGAAACTGGAATGACCAGTCAGCACATTTAACTTCATTGATTGCAATTTCATTAGTTGTTCGCAGAAGGCCTAGACACGATGAACCAAAAAGTCGTGACTGTAATTTCCGCTATATAGTGAGGGTGAAACGAAATGACGTCATGCATGAGATTCCTGTTTGCAAGAAGGCTTTTATGTCGTTACATGGTATAGGTAGGCGCAGGTTGGAAACTGTGCAAAGTGCAATGAAAGAAAAAGGCCAAGCTCCCAAAGACCGAAGAGGTCATCATATAAATAAACATCCCTGTAATCTATCCCATGAAAAAAAGAATGCAGTCTATAATCACACCAACTCCTTCAAAGGCACAAGAAGCCACTATGGGTTGGAGAAAACTGAAAAAATCTACCTGGCTGAGGAATTGTCTATTAAAAAATGCTACGAACTTTACAAAATCAAATACCCAAATGTTCCTGTTTCTTATGAGAGTTACAGACAAATATTTAACACTAAATTTAATCTGTCATTCGGATACCCACGAACAGACACATGTTCAATATGCGATAAGTTTAATGCAGAATTAAAAACCTTGAAAATCAAACTTGCTGAAGCAACTGGCCAAGACCAGAAAGATGACATTCAGAAGCAAATTACAGTACTAAGTAATGAAAATCATTTGCACAAGTTAAAAGCCGTCATGTTCTATACAAGGAAAAGAAAAGCAAGGATTCAAAGCAAAGCACTTCCTAACAAAGAATGCATATGTATGGACTACCAGAAGAACTTGCCTGTACCTAATATAACTTCAAACGACGTTTATTATAAACGACAGTTGTCGTTTTACAACTTCAATATACATCAACTGTCAAACAGGGATGCTATCTTTTACACCTATGATGAAACAACCGGCAAAAAAGGTGCTAATGAAGTCATTACCTTTTTGGACAACTACGTGAATGAAGTTCTTAACAAAAATGTGAGAGACCTGGAAATCTTTTGTGACTCTTGTTCAGGACAAAATAAAAATTACCCGTTGTTTTTATATTTGTACTACTTGGTCCATCACATCAAACGACTTGACGCAGTTTTTATAACATTCACAATAAGGGGACATTCTTATTTAGAATGCGATAAAAATATATCTTTAGTGAACAAAAAAAGTACAGTTGAGACACCAGATGAGTGGAACACCGTTTTTCTGTCAGCGAGGTCAAACCAAGATAATTCAAGATAATTCTCCATTCAAGATAATTCCAGTAGAACAATATATGATTGGAGTACTTTCTTGAAAGAGCAGTACATAGAAAAGTGCCCATTTGCCACTCGCCCCATCCGAGAAGCAAAAGTATTGAGAGATGAAACGAGAGTGTTTCATAGACCTACCTTCAACGGACCATGGTTTTCTTCAGATATCAGACGTCCAATTGCAAGAATCACACTACCGGTACCTGATCTAAACCCTGGAGAATTCCTCTACCCAGACCAGGCTTACCAAGGTAAGTTATTCTGCTACTGCAACTTTATTAGGGCCACCAATGTAAAATAAATACCTTTACCACTTTAGTTAGGTAATGTTTATGTATATTTTCAGCTTTGTTGCCGATTTCTAAAGAGAAATATGACGATCTCCAAGTACTAAAACAGTTCTGCGGGGAAAAAGCAAGACATTTTTTTACAACGCTACCTTACAGCAACGTAAAGGAGAAAAAAGAGAAAAAGATGGAAAAGAAAAAAAAGGAGGCAAATGAGAAAAAGAAGAAAAATTAGAAAAAGAAAAAGGGCCAGAAAAAGAACAAAAAATAATAGACAGGAATTAAATTAACCATAGACTCACTACTACATCGTGCAATATAGTACTTTTAGCAATGTAAGGAATGGACTTACAACAAAAACAAAAAACATGTTTTTAAGAAGTAAAGGGTGTTAAAATTTTCAATACATTTTTTTTGTAGTACTGCAGTTGTATTTAAATTTCCAAACTATGCAAACATATTTAGATATATAATTTTTTTCTCATAAACATAGGGACAGTGTAGTAAGGTTCATACAAGATTAAAGTACTAAAAACGCTCTCCTGTAAAATATCAAAATTGTGACTGAACACGTTTTTAGCCTGTGGTCTTCACTTTTTATCGTATTAAATCCAACTTGAACCAAAGTGCTTCACATAGGTTATGTGTATGGAACTCGCAAGGAAAGAAGATTTACATTTGCTACGGTATAACATTAATGAAATTATTATTGAACTCAAAAGAATGACACGTTTTGAATTTCTAACAGAAAGGTGTAGGTAGGTAGAACCACTAAGTTTTAGAACAAATTAAATAAATAAACCGTTCGTAATGTACAGTAGTCTCTGACCTGAACACAAACTTCAACGAACCAAATTACAGCAGCTGAGCTGATGTATTTTGACAGTTCAAACAACACGGTACTACAAAGCTCAAAATATGTACTGAAATAATGTTCAATGAAAAAACTGATAATTATTAAAATGTAATAATAATTCGCCAATTATAGTTTATTTAAAGCATTAAACCGTAAAAACGTTACCCTAAAAATTTCATGACAATCCATCAAACCGTTAAAATGTAGATAGCGTCACACTACTTCGAATTCCAAACCGAGTATAAGGATTTACATTCGTTCATCCAATAATTAATTAAACATAATGGAGAAACAGATCTTGACTACCTAATAATTAATGCAATAGGCCGAGCAGCTTAAAACCCAGGCCTCTGGAGGAACCGTAAGAAGCCAAACTCAGTAGGACCCAACAGGTCTAATGTACGTAATAAGCCTAATGTACGATGTTGTTTTAATTACGTGAAGCCTACCTCAAGTTGGGTAAGGTTTATAAGAGAATGTGGACTGGTGGATTTATTTTAGTATGTTTGGCTACTCCAAATACAGTTTCACTCGCCAAACTTAAGTTTATCCCAAAAAGCAAGTGGACATTAGTGACATGTTGTAAATTAACTCCCAAACATAAATGAAGCAAAAAGCAAGTGGAGATTAGTGACATGTTGTAACTCCCAAACATAAAAGCTAGGCCTGTTATAACATTCCTCCCTTATACCAAGGTTGTACTTCCGCAGACTCCCGGTGTAACAACCGAATGAAAATAATAGAAATACGTTGATGTTTTGATATTCCGATATAAATATATCGGATCAAACTGATACCGCTGACTTATTGTAATTGTAATAATAAAAGGTTTTATCACATGCCCCGGTGTATTGCATTAGATTGATATCGTATTTCGTTTGGAAAATGGCAGATAATTCAAATGGAATAATAAAATAACCATATTTTTCTTTGTGAAAATGTTTTAAACAATGAAGAAAATACTGTAGAGGTTTGAAAAATCGTAGTTCAATTACAAAACCAATTAAATGCAGGGTTTCTAACGTTGATATCGGGTTGAAGGTCAAGGAAAAAAATCAAATTTGGTTACAGTATTGTGAAACGGTAAATAAACATGACGTTTCAGTTAGTGCTTTGAAAACAACTTTTTCTGAAGAGCAAAGTTTGGATTAGCAAACGTATTTACAATCATGTACTTCTTTAGTGTTAACGCTATTGTTTATGATTTTCCACAGAGAGAGAAACAAGTCATGGCGACGGAGGCATTAAAACCAGCACTGAGACATGTATGCTAAATTTACTTGTATTTATTGCAAAACGTTAATAATCAAATAAAAGTAGTTGATCATTTGTACATATATAGGTATTTTATATCGATTATTTTCATTCGATAGTTCCACCGGGGGTCTGCAGAAGAACCTTGGTGTAACCACTATCAAGGCCTCCCTGCTGAAAATGATCCATAAAGATCAATAAAAAAACATATAGATGTCCATACAAATTTATGGATATCCATAACAGATGTATAGATATCAGTAAGATTTAATGTCCATGTTATTGATATCCATAAGGTATGGATGAAGGATAGTGATATCACTACATTAATCCGTACACATTATATGGATATCCGTATAGTTTACGGTTTGTATATGGATCAGTATGGACGTATGCTGGTACTTACTGATATCAATACGTATAGATCTATAAATCAATAACCTACTATGGATATCCATACGCTGAGCCCATTAATCAAAGAAATATGATTTTTATTTCTATAATTTGTCTTATATAAAAATATTGAACCTTCAGTTATTCTTTAGGTATGTTGAAACTCATCATGAGAATATAATACTTTTTTCCCCCGGATGATAAACTTTTGGTCAGGTATCTTGACTTATATACTAACTTAAACAAAAAAGTAAACAATATTGAGGAATAATTAAGAATCTAAATAGTCTAAAAAAACAAAATGACATTGAATTTTAGGAGAATTACAAACATAATGTGGATATTTCAATAACATTAATTTAGACAATAATAAATAGTTTTACAAATTTACTCTTTGTTGATACAGTTTCTTATTGGTTTTGTGCACTAAGAAACTATATACAATACTTTATATAAATACAACAGTTTTTTTATTAAATGATTCAATAGTACTGTAATTAAAATGTTCAGGGTATTATAAAATGACAAATTTATCCACAAATTAGGTACCGGTATGTCATCTCAAAACTAACTGCTACAAATGTGTTCCAATAAGGCGTTGTTTTCCCATTTTAGTTAACAAATCAAAGAAATTCCAATCTACACTTTAGTAATTTTCATATTTTAACTTACACCTGGCAGTTATTCTAATTTGAGAAGGGTCCAATTACATTCCATCCACAATTAGGAAATTGTGTTTTACATAAATATAATTCACTTAAAACTTAAAACATCTACAGTGTATGTCCATGCATTTAAATAACAAAAGTTGTCATTGTCATTAAGACTAATAAAAGAAAAAACTACCCATGCAAAAAATGGTTAAAGAAAACAATATTTTAACAGGTCCATTCATGTTAGCCTATGTAAATGAAAATTTTAATTTAGTTAAACAACATGACACCTTAATTTTGTTGACAACACAAAGAATTAAAGTAACACTAGGTACAAACACAATATCCATCATTCCTGTACACAATACATCCCTTTTCAAGAAACATTTATTGTATATTGGAGTAGTTTTATATGATAAAAGTCCTCTGCATTACAAGAAAGAAAGAAATTATAACAAATTTAAGAAGGCAATGAAGAAAATTCCTCAAGCTGGAAATATTGACTATACACCTGTAGGTATAGGTGTATAGTCCATGATAGATACTATACAATTAATGAATTCTTAGAAGAAAAAATAAAATAAAGTTCAGTAAACTTGTACACAATTTAGGCTAGAATTTGTGTTTTAAATTTATTTTTGTAATTCAAGTGCAATACGACTGTATTGTTTATGGCCAATCAACTATTAATATTTACAATCAGGAGAGATACAGGATATTCTTAAATGTTAAAGCCAATAATTAATAATGTCATCTATTAATACCTATACTCTCAAAGAACAGCTAGGTATATGAATTTAAAAGTAGACATGCTCATGGTTCGCTTATCTTTATTACACTATTTACCTGATGTATGTTGTAAACTTTATAACATTTAATAGAACAAATGTCTAAAAAGGTAAGCCCTGTAAATTATAAATTTTTATTTGGTTAACGAATCTCTACCTTCTAAAGAGTAAGAGGAGGGGTGGGGGAGGGGATGGTGAGGGGAGGGGGCGTGTTATATTTAAATAATTCTAATAATACTCAAGTATAAAATTGTTGTATATATTGGCCCAAGCCAATATATAATAGTTGAAAATTACAAATATTTCCCTATTGGTCAAGGCAAATCCCAATGTAGTTGAAACTGAAGTTTTTTTTTAAGGATTAGCCTTCTTTTAAAAATACAAGAAAATGGAAGTTATAGTTATTTGTGTTACCGAGTTTCCCTTTTTAAATGCTTTTATGTGTGTGTTTATGTGTGGATTTTTTGTATGGTGCAGGCCCCTTGTAGTGCGGGCCTCTAGGCGCACGCCTGTGCAAGGCCCGATTTAAGCATAGACTAACTACAGTAGTCTATGATTTAAGCATAGGCTAAACTGGCGTGCACCTAAGGGCCGGCACCTCACAAAAGCCTGAAACAACTGAAACAAGTAAAACAAGTCACCGACCGACCTGGGTGCTAATGGCCCGCACCACTAGTTGCGCCTAGGGGCATACAGCTCCTAAATCTGCCTATGTAGCCTATGCTTATATCTGGATCTGGTCAAAAGTAAACTAAATTCAATGCAGACATTGGAAATGTGTTTATACTTTTTCAGTTACCAAAAGTTTAACAAAGTAAAATGTACTCTATGCTTTAAGCGAAGCAACCGCTACCGAATGAGCTCTATGCCGCTGCCGGCTTGAACCCGTTGCTTGAACCATTACACACATTATTGAAATTGGATCGTCTCGTCGTCTGTTGTCTGTTTGTTGTTCGTTGTTTATCAAGTGTGTAAACAAATTAAGAAGTTTAGTTTGTTCAGTGAGATAAGTACTTACTTATTTATGCGGAGGGATCACAGATATAGTGCATCTGAATTATATACAAAAACTGGAAGTCCTCGATAAAAATCGAAATGACCAAGAAATTCAAGTAATTTGGAATCCTGACGAGGAAGGCACAAGGAATGATTTTGGTCATGGAAGAGATTCCAGAGACGTCCTAAGGAAAATATCTGAAATCCTTGGCTGGGTATTAGCATAAAGCCAAAGTGTTAAAGTCAACAGGTAAGTCAGAACTAAACTGTTATAACCTAAGTAGTCTACCACCTCGTCTAAGACCTATGACTTGAGCCATTATAGTTAATTGTAGGCTCATGGGCAATATAAGGAAGCCTTTGGTGAGCCAAAGGCCCTTATTGGAGGTTTTGAAGTAAGTAATGGATATAGGCCTAACTATTTTTGATACTATCATTTTGAATTTAGATATTAAATTAGTCTTCAGCTTAGATATAGGGTCATTCCGTATCAACTCAACACAGTTTAAATTACAATTTTACTTGACCATCTCAGATTTCCATGAAATTTGGTATACTGGTACACCCCATATAGACTAAGAAAAATACCAAATTTCAACTTGATATATGTGTTAGTTTCAAAGTTACGCCTCGTTAAAGTTAAAAAAAAACGCTGAAAATCGACCCGTTTTGTAAACTTTAGACTGCCATAACATCTCTCAGAACCAAGCTAGAAAGATGGGAGAGGTGCCATTTTGCAGCATTTTTCAAGCCCTTTCTAAATATATATAATACTACAGGGGTCTTAATAAAAAAGTTTTTAACAATTTCAAAATCAAAAATTAAATTTCAAATTTTTCAAAATGTGACGCTTTAAAAATTTTGAAAAATTCTCAAATAGTCCTTGTATAGTGGTTAATTGATGGTATAAATTTCATTATGGGATCATAATGGGTTCTTACAGAAAAATGCATTTGAAAAAACGCTTACACAACAATTTCCATTATAACGCCTCATTGCTATTGTAAAGGCTAAGAGTATATTTTATTGTAAACAAAGATTATGTGAAATTTGCATGGGAGACTAAGAAATAACATATAGAGAAATTTGATCAATGATATTTAATTTTTACAACCTCATTTTTAAAGCTAAATTGATTTATTTGAAAGATTTCTAAAGGCAGAAAACAAACTTACATAGGTAATGATTGACTTGCTGCATTTTTCTTCTGGAGGTTTTGTCAAAGTCGGTGAAGGCTTATGATTAACTTGCTGCATTTTTCTTCAGAAGGTTTTGTCAAAGTCGGTGAAAGCTTGGTTGGTTTTGTTTTGTTCTTCATTTGACAATTGGTAAGTTCGGCCAGTTGAAGTTAGTGGATCAACTTTGCTCAGAACATTAGTAACAGGAAGCCAAAGAATATCTTGCCTTCTGGGGAAAGAGAAGCTAGGTGACGGACCAGCTGGACTTAAAAATGAAATCTTTACTTCTTCATTTACTTCATCTTTGTCAAGCACATAGGCCAACCACCAGTTGTTGTCGTAGACGATAGTAACGTATCCACTGACTTCTGCTAAGCTCAAACGATCCTGTATCGTTGTTACAGTTTCAATTTCAGTGGATTACAGTTTCAAGTCAGTGGATTCCGAGAAAACTTTTACTTTAATTTTGCTGTTACTAGAGGGGATCGGAATGAATGCATGGAGTCTCTGAGTGCCTTCAATGGTCACTGATTTTTTCAGCCGCTTTTCTAAGTGCCTCTCAGTTTCGATGTACTCCTGTTGAGTAACATAAACAAAATTTGCAACAAAAATATTTTGCATTGCCCATTCGTACAGCTGAAATGGAGTTTGAATCTGGTCTTGATAGGGCCTTTGCAAGCTGGTTCTAGCCGCTAATCTCTTCACAACTCCCCCAACACCATCACAGGCACTTTTGCCATGGGCAGTGGCTGAGAAATGCCACTCAGCATCAATTTTAAAGTCTTCTGAATGAAAGCTTAGGTTGGTGAAGTTCTTACGGTTCTTATACTGGGCGGCGGACCCATCAGAGAAGTAATATATTTTGGTTATATTGTCTCCGAATCTCTCTTTCATAAACTCTATCAGTTTATTTTGAAAATAATACACTGCTATTGTATTGTGTTCTAGGACCTCGGAAATTACAACAAAGCTTACGTGTTTTGTTTTTCCCTCGCTTTTATAGTAGATCACAAATGGATGTACTGTCGCTTGTCCACTGTTCCAATGATAGCTTTGTGCTTCATCTTGAAGAACAAAGCTGTAGTTTTCGGAGAAGTCACTCATGACTAGGTATTCAGAGCTTTCGAGACTTTCTTTGAGGTGATTTAAGAAGGAACTTTGTTGTTTGGCAATAAAGTCATGTCTTATTAATGTAGACAATTTTTTTATGAATAAGTCGATAAAATCTGAAGTTGATTTTTCAATTGTTTCCAAATTACATCTATCAACAGAGACCCATTGACGAAAAGTTATTTTTTCGATGCCTTTTGCTTCAAAACTTTCTTCCAACAAATTTTTTATGGACTCTGTACCTGGGCAGGTTGAACATTCTCCAAAGAAACAATTAACGGAGGCAGGGTTGCAAAGTGCTTTGGCAATACAGTGTTTGTATGTCAGCAGCTCGCAATTAGTTATTGAGCTAATTTTTCCATTCTCTAACATCAGTTTAAAATTTTGATGGGTTGTGCATACACACACAGAGTGTGTACCGCTAGCACCTGCCAGCACACAGCTTTTTGGCCTTAGTTCTGCGAACTTTGAAAATCCAATTTTTAATGTAGGATTTTTGTCTTTGAAAGTTCGATAGGCCTCCATTAAATTACATAACACTAGTCGTTTCGGTACTGTGACTTTATCTCCTGTATCGGTCTTAACCGAAACACAGTCTTTTTTACCAGGTAAAACTCGGCTGATTTCATCACTCTCGTAGAATGAACGCACTGCTGTTACTACTTCTAGTGGCAGACTCTTGCCAGGTTTTTGATTTGGGCCCTCTAATATACCTTTATCTTTAAGTATTTTCTTCGATTGCCTCACCATGTAATTTGGCGCATTGAACTCTCGCATAATCTTTCTTACACTCCATGAATCAGGCAAACATGTTAATATCATTATCTTTTTGTCTCTTGAAGTACAGTGTGAGAAGTGGTCTTTTAGATTTTTCAAAATTGAATCGTCAAGCGTTTCATGAGCTTCATCAGAGGAAGAGTCTTGAATAGAAGTAAAAAGTTTACGCTTCATGGCTGAATTAATTTTGACAATTTTTTGTGATGAATAACTTTTTGATTTTACTTTTTTTGAATCAAGGGGTGATTCACCTAGTTCATGAAGAGACGCATTAAGTGTTTGGACAACATCCGACGTAGAGTGAAAATCAGGGTCATTTTCAGAATCAGAATCATCTAAAATTTCTGGCTCAAGGCTTAGTTTAGCACTGGCTTGATTTGTTTCTTTGTTGTTCTTTAGACTTGATAACTCTTTTCTGCAAGAGTCACATACTTTGGCATCTTTAGGCATGTTTAAATGTTGAAATTCTTCAAGCATCCATTGTGTTACTGTTCTAAGAGTTTTTCTTACTCTATGATCATTTTTTTTAAAAGGATTGAAACATTGAACTGTTTTATGCCTTGTGGGTTCCATCTCAATTCTTTAGGTGCCTATTAAATAGTCTCTGAGAAAAATCAATAAAACTTATCCTTAATCATTTAATTAAAAAATTATTTTGAGTTAAATTATATTTATTAAAAAAAGAATATTGCTTCCCAATCAAAGATTTTACTCACTGTTCATCTACCTATTGCACCAAGTCTTTATAAATGTAGAAATATTGTCTGTCTTTTAAAAACTAGCACTTACACAAGCACTCATTCACTATAATCACAAATACTAACACTTTACTCTCAAACACTTATGCTTTATTCACATATCAAACATATACTTGACACTTGCATGACATATACTTGTTACACCACCAAACTCTGACTGGAGACTAATCTCTGAACAGCCTCTGACAAGTGAACAGCAGAAGCTGCAGGCTCTGTCTTGCGGACTGCTGCAGGTTAAGACAAGTACTACAGAGCACCTGAGCCAACTTGTTGTACTGACTTATTCTATCTCTTATTTGAATTTATCCTTATCAACCAATACCTCCTTATAAGCAATATATTTCCAATAAAACAAGACAGATTTCTGCCAAAACTATTTCTTTTTTTTATTTATAAAATCAATAATAATATTGTATTGTACAACCATTAAATAACTATGTATTGTATATAAATTGATTAAATTATCTTGGTGTGTTACCAACAAATATAAGATAATTGCTCAGCAAAATATTCAAATGTAGCAGTCCAATTACCTTAAAAGCTTTACGCCTATGTTATTAAGAATTATTAGTTCACTGTCACCAGCATTCTGTGATAAAATTTAATGTAAGCGTTTTTTCAAATGCACTTTTCTGTAAGAATCCATTATGATCCCACAATGAAATTTATACCATCAATTAACCACTATACAAGGACTACTTGAGAATTTTCTCAAAATTTTTAAAGCGTCGCATTTTGAAAAATTTGAAATTTAATTTTTGATTTTGAAATTGTTAAAAACATTTTTATTAAGACCCCTGTAGTATTATATATATTTGGAAAGGGCTTGAAAAATGCTGCAAAATGGCACCCCTCCCATCTTTCTAGCTTGATTCTGAGAGATGTTATGGCAGTTTTAAGTTTACGAAACGGGTCGATTTTCAGCGTTTTTTGACAACTTTAACGAGGCATAACTTTGAAACTAATACATATATCAAGTTTAAATTTGGTATTTTTCTTAGTCTTTATGGGGTGTATCAGTATACCAAATTTCATTAAAATCTGAGAAGGTCAGGTAAAATGACTGTGTTGATTTGACATGGAATCACCCTATAGGCTACATAAGGAAATTATCAAAGTTTAGGTCAAACCTCAATGAGTAGGTAACATCCAGGTTAAATGTTAAGGGTAGACTTTCATAAGCGGAACGATATATAAAACCGAATGAAATTGTTCGATACGGTAAGTTATATCGATTAGGTCGATATTTGTATCGATTGTAACATATCTTCTGGTTTGTAGGGGAGATCCGGGCAAAGTGGCCACTCTAAGGGAATTTTATTTTTATATTTTTCAAATGTTAATTTGCAGAAACAATATTACATGTATATATAGTATATTAAGTTACCTATCTATTGGTATAAAGGTGTAGTACTATAAGTAACCCCTTGTATTTTTTTAATTTGTTTTTTTAACTCTACCAAATGGCCACTTTGCCCGCGATTGTTGTAATAAATAGTAAACAGATTTATATCAATATTAGAAATGTATTACAATGTAATTAGACAAGTAATATGGAAATGACACAAGTAGTAGGGAAAGGGGACTTTTGGGCCAAGTGATTGACAGCTTCCGGTCACGTGACCGGAAGCGCTGAGTCATGAAAGACGTCATCTGAGTCTGAGCCAGTGACGTAGGCGGTTTTGTGACGAAATGAGTAAAAGTTCAAAGTTCAAGGTCACGGTGAAGTTTTTTAAAAAAAAATCTACCTCGCACTCGTAAAACGATTGTGATTCGATAGTTAATCGATAATAAATATCGAATGAAAATTATCGAATGAAACAATCGAATGATACGAGTGCGAGGTAGAACAATTACAAATATTACTTTATTTTATTAACAATAATTCATATTACAAATATTACTTTATTTTATTTACAATAATTCATGTTTACAATAGTTCCCCGTTGTTGGTTGTCATCGATGTTGTTGATCCGGACGAGTTGCGGCCATCACTTTGCTTTCTGATGAAAGACGGTAGATACTTCGACACCTATCTGTTCTGTTAGGTGTTTGCATTTCATTGCTGTCAGGTGGAAATAATACGTGACGGCAATGAAATAGAAACATCCATCAGATCTTGAGTGAAATGATATTGTTAGTTTGTGAAGAGCGTCTCGGAGAGCTCGATGTTCACCGGTCGAGAGCCGGAGGTGTACTGACTATTCGCTAGCTAGCGTTTTGGTATCAAACAAAATGGTGGGGGTAAATGTGTAGTAGAACGAAGCAGATGGTGGACGGCAGATGGGTGGCGGCAGGTGGCAGGCGGCAGGTGGCAAGTGTGCGGCAGATGGTAGTCCCCCACTACACCAGTCCCCCCACTACACCAGTCTCCCCACCAAGTTTTACATCGCACAATAACTCGTTTACATGTGTTAGTTAGGGTTTAGCTCTTAGACTGACAAGACCTTACCTCCGTAACTAAAAACTTCAATAATGTTTGCGCTTCAACGCTGTATAAGTATAACCGCTACTATGATCTAAACCGGTGCATGTATTCATATGATTCTTTTTGCGTAGCAAACAACTGGTTAAAAGTGTTTCAACCTCGATTATTCTTCGACGAAACCTCTCATTGTCCACTAAAAGTGTAGACCTTCTGTCTTCATTGTCAGGGAAGTAGAAAGTAGTGTCAAGGGGACTACTGAAGGTCACCTTCCTCATGTTCCTGTAAAACTGCGACATTTTTCAGTCCCTCTAGGTAGATGTTCATCCGTCAAGAGCTGGAAGAATAATGATGTAGCGTTATCGTGTATGATAGACACCTAACCCCCACCACAACGTTACCTTGTCCTTCAAACCATCGTTTTTACGCTACGGATGCTATACTGTTGGTTAGATTTACATTTAGATTGCACCTTCTGGTTTGGCTTGTCAAGCCGCTTAATTGAAGTACCCACATGTTATACTTTGAACCAAAACAAAGAAGTTATTTAGGTTTGTCCTTGAAAATAGTTGTTTTTTCGCTGTTGCTGCTATACCCTTTATCGGATCTAAATTCTGTTTGCACCAACTTGTTCGTCTGATCAATCCGCGTAATTTGAGTACCCACTTAATATATTTTAAACCGTAAATAAAGAAGTTATTTAGGTTAGACCCTCTAAATAGTTGTTTTTAGCTATTACTGCTATACCCTTGGTCGGATCTGAATTCTGTTTGCACCAACTTGTTCGTCTGATCAATCCGCGTAATTTGAGTACCCACATGACATACTTTGCACAAACTTTATAACCCCCCCCCTTTTTTTGGTCATGTTCAAGGTCATGGTCAAGGTCAAGGACCTTGGGACTTAGAAATTTTTACAAAGTGGGCTGCACACAAACATAAGACTAACAGTCTCCTGCCTATGTACAGGCCAAGTCCCTAACTTGAAATGCTTAGGGTGGTCCTGAAAAGGACCGTTTTTGGTGCCATGAAGAGGAGTCCTGAAGGAGTTGCGGTTAGTCGAGGTGGAGGAAATGGACAAGGGATGTGTCAATTTATTTAATTAGCCAATGCGCCTTGCCCTCTTGTCTGACGAAAAACAGTTCCTTTTCGGATGGGATTCTAGGCGGTTGCGGCAGGGAATGAGGCAGTTGGACCTTGAAGTGAAAATCTTCATGTTGCAAAATATAGCTGTTTCCGCTGAGCCTTGCCACAAACTTATATTCGATATTTGTTTTTAGCTTTCTAAATTTAAGTGATGTGAAGTTTAGAGGAGTGACTAATTCTTCTTCCTTCAACACCCTCGTCCGCTCCATCACCTCATCCACGGTGAGAGGTGGAGTTGAAGGCCGAGGCTGACTTGTAGTCGAAGTCGAAGGTCGATGCTCAGATGACGGATGTTGGTTGAAGTAGAGCGGATGGTTCTTAAAATTTCTTCTTATTGTGGCCTTGAAAGAAGTTGGTCTCTTAAAACCACTTCTTCTCTCAACCGTCTCCTTCAGGGACTCCTTCAGACGTCGCAGTTTCTCGAGGCTCACAGGGGAAGTCATCGTAGCGCTGCTGATCGGCACGTAGTTCCAGTTCGAGAGACAAAGCTGGAATGAGGTTGCAGACGGCGGAGCAAAGCGGCTCGCCAAGTGTAACCTTGACATTTCCATATACGGGTAGAAAGCTAAGAACCGGTCTACATCCGGTTCCCCTTCCCTTCATGACGACACATCCCCCCCCCCGATTTGGGTCATGTTCAAGGTGCCCCCCCCCGACGTCACGGGGCGGAGTCACCTCCCACCACTGACCGCCGCCTTTATAAGCGGGAGCAGTCCGCAGTCTCTTCGCAGTAGGCTGCCGCCCGTTCGTGATCTACGTCCGTCCGGGTTGCATTCTGCTGCAGCGTAGGTCTTTTAAGTGTGCGTTGGGCCCGACGCGCAATTAAGAGATCCGCGCCTTTGCATGTGCATGGTAGTTTGTTAAGCATGGTAGTTTGTTTGTTAGATTATCGCTTGTAGATTGCTGCTAATTAATGTAGTTAGTTTAATGAATGTTGGTGTTGGTTTCAAGTGTTTTATTTAATGATGAAATATGTACCTTCCTTACACATCCTTATCCCTGGGTAAAGTCTTTATATCCGTGGGGTTTGTTATCAAAGTAATTTAAATGTCGGTCTTTGTAAACTACCTTGGTCAAAACACTGGTTCGCAGTAGCCTGACGCCCGTTCGCTGATCTACGTCCGACTGGGTTTCAGTGTTGCTGTTGTGACCTTTGTTAAACTGACCGCAGTATCCTGACGCCCGTTCGCTGATATACGTCCGACTGGGTTTCAGTGATACTGATTGTTCTTTGTAAAATTAACTTTAACTCTAACTGACCAGTTTGTTTCAAAGTAATGTAATTTGTTTCTCATCCTTTTCCTAACCCCCTGACAATAAGGTTCGGCCCTGAAAACCGGACTTGTCAATACGGCCATGTAAACCGGTTGACATTACCTTTCTTAGCCTGAGAAACTGTTGTGATTTTTCTTTTTTAGGGGTTTTTTTCTTTATTTTTCGTTATTAAAATCATTGCTTGTAATTACCTGTCCCCTAATACCAATTTGTCCAATAGAGCACCAATTTGTGCTCTATTCCCCGCTTTGGCAACAAGTTCAGATGACCTTGACCCACTGACAGGACTTATAAACTTTTGTCTGGTCACATATAGAAAGATTAATATTTTAAACCATAGCCTATCTCCATCCCCCCCCCTTCCACTTATATTGGGTATAAAAGAGGCTTCCCATCACTGGTAAGATCATTCTGCTGCTTGTGCTTGCTCACACTCAGAACTATGGAGTCACACCCGTTATCACTGCCGACTTCTGCATCACCCTCGACTTCTGCATCACCCTCGACTTCTGCATCACCCTCGACTTCTGCATCACCCTCGACTTTGGCTGCTGGTTCAATTCTTCGTCAGGCTCTTTTAATGGCCCTGATCATCCCTGAAAAGTCAACTTCACCACCCATCATGGATCGTCCAACATCTCGCTCACGTCCAACTTCTCCTTCACCATCATCCTCGAGATCAAGGTCTTCGTCGAGCTTTTCCTCGTCATCCACCTCGAGATCAAGGCCTTCGTCGAGCTCCTCCTCCTCCTCATCATCTACCTCGAGATCAAGGACTTCTTCGAGCTCCTCCTTATCATCCACCTCAAGATCAAGCTCCACCTCGAGATCAAGCTCCACCTCAAGCTCTAAAATATTTACAAGACCCCCAATGGAAATTCCACCTTCCACTAGTTCAACCAGACCTTCAGTAATTTGCACAAATATTCAATCTCCTTCAGAGAAATTTAATCAATTAAAGTCATTGCATAGGAGGTGCATACGTCCTGCACAACTATGTAATTATGTCTTCAAAAAAGGTGCAAAGAAAGGCGAACGCTGTGCAAAACAGTGTACTTTAAATGAAGAACTGTGCAATCTTCATTTAAAAAATACCGCTTCTCCTTCTTCACCACATCCGACAGTGAAACCAGCTAAGACTCGGATTAATAGGCTAGCTAAAAACAAACAATACGTCTTTGTAAAAATAATGGGATTCCTGAAGGTCATGTTAAAATGTGGAGACCGCCTTTACATTTTAAGATTACCTAAAGGCATGCGTCATCCCAAAAACCCTACGAAAAAGCACTATCTAATCCGAGGCGATTCAGGAACCACTGTGTGGAGAAAATTGTAAAAAAAAAACATTCTTTCCAAATTAAATAAAGTTTTTCCAAATTAAAAAAAAAAAAAGTGTGGACAACCTATTTACAATTTGTAGCATATGCTGCAGAGTGTAAATAGGTTGTCCACACTTTTTTTACAATGTTACAACGACCTTGACCTAGATAACGGACTTAGATATTTTACACTAAGACAAAGATAAACGTAAAAGGAAAAAGGAGAAATATTATACTAAAGATATTATTCAACAGTGAAGAAGGGAGGGGGTAAGCGGGTATTTAAGCAAGCGATTCGGAATATAACTATTAGTTGTATCGTCATGAGCGTCAACAGCAACACATGGGGAAAGCAAATTAGCGAAGAGGAGTTGTACGCGATTGCTGAGGCTGCTGAAATGACTGAGGTTTATAAGATTAATAAGGTTGCAGAGAATGGTGCTCAGTCTCAACCGCAACAAACTACATCATCGATGCAGTCTACAACGCAACAACCAAGACCCTATCATGTTATCCTGGAGGAGTATAATGAGGCGATGAGGTACGCCTTTACTAAGTGGTGTGGTCAACCGCGTTCTCCTGAACAATGGGAGGAGCATGATGCAGACTTTCGCCTGGTTGCAGACTTAGAACTTGAGCTTCAAAGAACAAAGGCTGCTCAATAGTGAGAAGAGTTATTGTTTACTTTAAAATACAGAGCGGGGAATAGATCAGTTTGCGGTCCAAGTGAGAACCACTTACTGCTCTATTCCCCGTTTTGGCAACTTGTTTAGATGACCTTGGGACTTAGACAATTTTCGTTTGGTAAAAAACAACATTGAAATATATGTTGTTTTTCAACATATATTCCCCCCCCCCACTTCCATTGGGTATAAAAGAGACACCTTATCGATGGTAAAATTAGTCTGCTGCTTGTATTCGCCCACCTCAGACACCATGGAGCACATCACTGTTTCATCTTCTGCTGCCCCATCGATACTTGTCCAGGCTATGATTCTATCCAACATTTTTCCAGAGACTAGTAATACTTCGCCAAACTTAAACTCGAGATCTCTCAAAACCGAGAGAAACAATGCTAGTTCTCGGAAAATGAGAACAAAAATCGCTGACCGTTATAAAGTATTAAGAAGCATATTACCATCCTCCAATCCGTATGATTCTAAATTAACCACTATACAAAAGACAATAAAATACATTGCAAACCTACAATCGCAGCTTCAAGAACCGTCCTCAATTCACAAAGAAGTTTTACACAACCCTCCACCTTTTGAATCCGTTTTTCTTAAAGAGGATGAGTTAGCGGACCAACATTTTTTCGCTGAAGAACCTTCAGCTTACAAACAAATCTTCCTTATGGATGAAGATCAGGACGAGTAACTATCTTAAAACTAAAGTCCTTTGAAATACAAAGCGGGGAATAGATCAGTTTGAGGTCAAAGTGAGAACCTCTTACTGCTCTATTCCCCGTTTTGGCAATATGTTCAGACGACCTTGACCCACTCACAGACTTAGAAAATCTGCGGATAGGATAGAAAAATAAAACTGTTAAATAAAACTTTCCTTCTCTACTACCTACCCCCACTCTACTACCTACCCCCCACTCTACTACCTACCCCCACTCTAATGGTATAGGTAAGCGGGGTCTTTAAGCGGCCGCTCCAGAACTTAGTAATTAGTCAGCTATGGACAGTCAAGCTGGATCATCCAACTTACATAGAGAGCCTAGAAATGTTCGAGAGCAGAAAAGGGTGCTAAAAGTAAATAAAGCATACAAGATACTACAATCAAAATTACCATTTGCTAGTCCAAAAATGTCAAGATTATCAATTATACAACACGCGACAAAATACATTAAAACTTTACAAATGGAGTTGGAAAAACCATTGACTTCGCCTCAACTGCCTGATCAACCAATCTCCAACTCAACTCTTAAAGAAGTTTTTCTTGATGATGGTGATGTTGCAATAGAAAAAATTCTTAATGAAATTGTAACATTCGAAATTGATCAATTTGTTTCAACTGACTAAAGATGGTTTGGAAATACTGAACGGAAGAATACAGAACGGGGAATAGATCAGTTTGCGGTCAAAGTAAGAACCACTTACTGCTCTATTCCCCGTTCTGGCAACTGGTGTAAATGACCTTGGGACTTAGAAAATATTCGTTTGATAAAAAATAATGAAAGATCTTCTTATTTCTTACAACAACAACAATATCCTTTCCTAACCCCCACCACCACCTAAACTAAGTATAAAGGAGGTTCTCCATCGTTGGTAAAAATTAGTACTCTGCTGAAAATGAGTGCATCCACTCCTTCTATCTCTGCAGCAACTATAATAGTTAGCAGACGGGTCGAAAACATTGATCAGTTGCTTGCTGTAAGGAGATTACTGCTACGGTATCTTGATATAGAGGTTAGTTGTCAATTGTACATGTGGAGACCAACAAGTGAAGTTTACAGTAGCGAAAATGAAGCATTTGAAACAAACTATAGTAGAAAGTTATATAAAATCTTTGGCAATATGGTAAGGTTAGTCGATAATGGATGGAAGATTAACATAACATTTTATATTGTTCCAAACCTGTAACTAAAGCAAAAAAAAAAAAAAAACGATGGGTATATAAGCCCGATGTTGCAGAGACAATTATCACTTTGGTTCTGAATTGCATCAAGAGAGCATCTACCATGGTATACCTCCACTATATTGACTCTACTGCTAAAGCGGATACTTTTATCCAGCGTGTTTACCAACTGTTAACGGAGTACCAACATGTTCAGGTCAAAGGATTGGGTATTCGTGGAACAGAAGAAGTAAAAATAGATGTAAAACCAATCCCTTTGAAGAAAAAAATTGACCAATTATTACGAGAAGGCTACATCCTGTGCCTTTATTACACAACCTCATAAACTACATAAAAGGCCAAAGGGGGGGGGGAATACAGAACGGGGAATAGATCAGTTTGAGGTTTGAATAAGAATCTCTTACTGCTCTATTCCCCGTTCTGGTAATAGGATAAGGTGACCTTGACCCACTTACAGGACTTAATCATTTGTGTTACAATAATACCTCTTCCCTATCACTTTTCCCTACCACTTGCACTTTCAACACTTACCCCCACCACCACCAAAATCAGGTATAAAAGGTGGTTTCGTATTAGTGGTAAAACCAGTCTGCTACTTGGAATCATGTCGCCCAGAGATAACATTTTCCCTTCTAAGAAGACTATACTGGAATTGATTCAAAATATTCCAGTAAATATAAACGAAGATGAAGACGAAGACGATTCAGAGATGGAAGATGAACTATTTAGTGATCTTGAACTACTGAGTGAGTTTGCTATTAGTGAACCATATCTTGGAGAGATGGAGCTGTTGGAGCTGTTGACTGACGACGACGACGACGATGATAATGAACCAGAATGTCATCATCAGTTGCTCTGTTTGGAGGAAATGGACCTTGTTGATAGTGAAACCCCTCCAAGCAGTATTAATATCGATGATGTAGTTCTAGATCCAATCACAGGGAACTTTTGTGTTCGTCGTCGCTTATTTAGTGATATGAGCTCATCATCATCATCATTATCATCGGAAGAATCTGAATAAGTCTTTGTTGTCTTCAAATAGTTTACTTTAAATACAAAGCGGGGAATAGATCAGTTTGTGGTTATAGTGAGAATCACTTACTGCTCTATTCCCCGTTTTGGTAATATCGTTGTATGACCTTGACCCATTTACAAGATTGAAAAAGTGGGGTAACTTATACATTTAATGGTGGGGGAACGTCTATTTAAAGACGATGCAACAGTGTATATTTATCATATCGGCATGATGAACCCACCAGGAAACTCCGTTTGCTACAGCTTTCCCCTCATCGATATCGATGATGTGATAAAACTTACATCAATAACAAAACGGTTTGAACTCGAAAGGCGACTCATAAAAGTCGACGTAATTCCACAAGATCTTCGTTCGGCAATGTTGACCATCGAATATGTTAAAGATGAATCTACAACTGAAGATCCCTATTGTTTTATGAAATTTTTAGTTGATCAAGATGCAATGTGTACAATCCGACTTCACATCCGAGTTTAAAATCTATCAAATGTTCCTGTTGGAGAAAATTGTCTTAGTTAAATACAGAGCGGGGAATAGATCAGTTTATGGTTTGATATGAAATCATTTACTGCTCTATTCCCCGTTTTGGCAAATATGTTCAATGACCTTGACCTAAATACAGAACTTTGTACCCTTCAGCTACAATAGTAAATATAAAATGCAAAAAATAGTAAACTTAACGTAATACGTACCCCCACCACTGTTGCTAGGGTATAAATAGAGGGGTATTTGCAGTGTTTTTCATTATTGCTTTGACCCTTGCGGAGATCGCACCTACATTATGCATCGCTGCGATATTTGCAAGTCTTCATTTAAGGATGAATTTCTTTTAATGATTCATAATGAACTAAAACATAACAACAACCAAGATGAAAAATATGAAGAAGAAGAATTGAAAGAAATAGATCAAATGTTAGCTCAACACCAACATTCCAGACCAACTGTAATTCAATATGCACCATCAACATCGACTTCTACCTCTGCTCTGTCTACACTTCACCGTCCTTCAACATCATCAGCTGCATCGACTTCTACGCCTGCTCTGTCTACACTTCATCGTCCTTCAACATCATCAGCTGCATCGAGTTCTACGCATGCTCTGTCTACACTTCACCGTCCTTCAGCATCAACAGCAGTAAATGTAGAACTACATGCCCGAGCACTTCCGGGTAATGTAGTAACCCACTTTAAAATTGACAATGCAAAATTACAACTTGAAGAATTTTTAAATAACGCAAAAGGATTGGTAAGTAAAACTCTGCAAAATGAATTAAAAAGATTAAATTTTATCAAATTTGGCCTATTACTAGATGGTTTATTTACAAACATTCAGAATGAAACTTCACCGAGAGGTTTCTTAACAAAAAACCGAACTATTATGTCTTCCTCAGATATTGATTCAATCGTATCTGAATGTTTTGAAGAGCTAATGACAAAAATACAAGAACACGAAGGAAGAGGATCTGGATGGAGTTTGTTAAGCATCACAGGGCTAGACTTAAGAGTGCACAAACACGGTTATGGAATTCGTGGCAGTAGCTATATCCCTTTACCAACAAAGATTAAAAATACCTTATCCTGTATTAATGTGCAAAATGAAAATAATGAATGTTTTAAATACGTTATGTTGGCTAAATATGTAAAAAACCATCCTGAAAGACCAAGTCAAAAATATGAAGAAATACAACATAAGTATAATTTCCAGGGAATGAATTACCCTGTTGCAATTACTGATATATCAAAATTTGAAAAGCAAAATCCTTCAGCTTCTGTCAACATTTTCGGCTTAGATTCGTCAAACAATGCGTACCCCTTGCGCATAACACCTATTGAGCGCAGAGATCATACGGATTTGCTATTGATCACTAAAGGGGACATATCCCACTATGTCTACATAAAAAACTTTGCAGCTCTTGTATCTAAACAAATATCAAAAAAACACGGAGAGAAAACCATTTGTAAAAGATGTTTTTGTCATGTAGGCAAACCATTAAGAAGGGGAGGTTCAGAATGGTTAGTAGAACATCAAAGGTTATGTAATGGAAACTATGAGGTTAGAATTAAATTGCCACATTCCAGCAGAGCGCAGATAAAATTTGACAAAATAATACAACAATACCGTGTACCTGTTGCTGTTTACGCTGATTTCGAGTCTTCTTTACATCCACTTGAACAACAAGAAGAGGACGTTACAAAAAGAAGCAAATACCAACTTCATTCACCAAACAGTTATTGCATACTAATTAAATCCACGTTGACTGAAGACCATCTTCAAAAATATGGACTATCATCTTCTCCAAAGATTTATCGCGGTGAAGAAGCAGCCAAATACTTTGTCGATGATCTGTATGAAATAGCTGCAAAGGTAGAAGAACTGTATGGAACAAAGGTACCCATGTCACCAATGGAAGAAGAAGAGCTTCAACATTATTATTCAACAACAACGTGTTATTTGTGTAATAACACCTTTACACTGGATAACGTTAAAGTTCGTGACCACGATCATCTTACGGGAGCGTATAGAGGTGCAGCCTGTAACGCTTGCAACTTGAACTACAAACTACCATATTTCATCCCCGTAGTTCTGCACAATCTGAGTGGTTATGATTCGCACTTCATAATCCCCGAACTAGGAAGAGATAATGGAGCAATAGACGTTTTGGCTACTACAATGGAAAAATTTATAAGCTTTTCAAAAAAGGTGGGTAAAATTAAATTAAGGTTTGTTGATTCATTTAGATTTATGCCTTCAAGCCTCATGAAATTATCTGAAAATCTAAGAAGAACAGATTTGATAGAAACAAGCAAAAGTGTACCCAATAGTAAAATGGATTTGGTTCTTCGAAAAGGAGTCTTCCCCTATGATTACATCGATGGACTGCATAGATTTGATGAAACATCACTACCTTCACCAGAACACTTCAAAAACAAACTTAATGATTCGGAAATATCACTTGAGGACTATCAACACGCACGTCGAGTATGGAACGAGTTAGATATGAAGACCTTAGGAGATTACTCGGACTTTTATGTCAAACTAGATGTAACTCTTCTTTGTGATGTAATGGAAGAATTCCGAAACACTTGTTTTGCTGCCTACGGTTTGGACCCTCTACATTCGTATACTTCACCAGGATTAGCTTGGCAAGCCATGTTAAAAGAAACAAAATGCAAACTCCAACTTTTAACAGACATTGACATGGTTTTAATGGTTGAAGCTGGAGTAAGAGGCGGATTGACCCAAAGTGTTACCAGACATGTCAAAGCCAACAACAAATACCTACCCGATTATGATGAAACCAAACCGTCAACCTATTTAGGATATTTCGATGCAAATAACCTGTACGGTTGGGCAATGTCAAACCCACTTCCTTTTGATAACTTTAAATGGATTAATCCCGACTCTATTGGCGATATTTTACAAATTCCGAAACATGGTGACACTGGATATATTTTGGATTGCGATTTTGAATACCCAGAAAATTTACATGATCTTCATTATGACCTTCCACTTCTTGCTAAAACAGAAATTTCACCAATTGGAAAACACCCCAAATTAATGATGACATTAAATAATAAACAACGCTACGTGGCTCACTTTTGGGTGGTTCAACAAGCTATCGAATTAGGACTACGTCTAACAAAAATTAATAGAGTTTTGGAATTTTCTCAATCATGCTGGTTGAAACCCTACATTGATTCAAATACCATCAGAAGAGCAGCAGCTACATCAGACTTTAAAAAGATTTTTTTAAATTAATGAATAATGCGATATTTGGAAAAACATTGGAAAACAAAAAAAAACACAAAAATGTTAAACTTGTTACCGACGCAAAAAAATTACAGAAACTAGTACAGCAGCCAAATTTTGGAACATCTATAATTATTAATGAAAAACTTGTAGCAGTGTCCATGAAGAAGACGAGTGTGAAGATGGATCGTCCTTTGTATATAGGCATGTCAATCTTGGACATCTCAAAAACACACATGTACGATTTTCACTACAACAAAATGGTGGCGTTCTACGGAAGAGAAAATATATCTATTACATATATGGACACTGACGCTTTTATATATCGCATAGTAACATTGGACATGTATAAAGATTTACGTACATTTATTTACAAGAACGATTTTGATTTCTCCGATTATCCAAAAGATCATCCAAACTACGACAATGACAGACACAAAAAAGTACTAGGCAAATTCAAGGATGAGGCTAATGGTGTTCTGCTTGAAGAGATTGTTGCACTGATGTCTAAACTATATTCTTTGAAACTCTATAATAAAAAAGAAGAAGAAAAGAAGAATAGCTATATTAAGAAAGCTAAAGGTGTAAAGAGTTTATATTTAAAAAAGAAAGTGCATTTTGAACACTACAAGCAATGCTTATTTGAAGATAACATCATTACAGCTAAATTCAACACCATCAGAAGTTTTAACCATCAGCTGTACAGCGTGACTGAAGTTAAAAAGGCGCTATCCTGTAATGACGACAAAAGACAAACCCTTCCAGACAAAATCAACACATTGCCATTCGGCCACTACTCCCTCAACCCTATTGACGAGTAACCTTTTCATCGTCCTAGATCCTTGATCCTTTTCCTTTCCGTAAAAAAAGGGGAAACACAGCAATGTTAAGCTGTGTTTCCCCTTTTTTTACACAAGTTTTGAATGACCTTGAACTATATGTATATATAAGCAGATTTATACCAAAGAATATTTAATACTATATCAGCTGCCTTCGTGAAACCATCATGTCAGACCTGAAGGAGAAGATTATTAATGAACTACACAAACCTGCAAGAATAAAGTTTCCAAGAAGAAATACTGTTATAAAAGGGATAAATGATCTATATCAAGCGGATCTAATTGAAATGCGACCGCATAGCAGAATAAACAAAGGATTTAAATATATACTCACAATTATTAATTGTTTTACAAAAGTTGCAGACGCTTTGCCTCTAAAGGACAAGACTGGTAAAAGCGTAACAGAAGCCATGGAAATAGCCATAAAAAGAGATAAAAACAAAATTAAACATTTACAAACTGATGATGGAACAGAATACTTTAATACAAACTTTGCACAGTTAATGAATAAATATAAAATAAATCATTATTCTACAAATTCAGAGAAAAAAGCTGCTATTGTAGAAAGATTTAATAGAACCTTAAAAGGAGCACTGTATAAACAATTTTCAAAAAGAGGTTCTTACGTATGGTATGATGTTTTACCACAATTAATAAATGATTATAACAACAGGTTTCATAGAACTATTGGTATGAAACCTAACAAAGTAAATAGAAGAAATGCAAAAGATGTATTAAAACGCATAAAGAAAAATACAAAGCCTAAAGTAGAAAAAATGCAGCCAAGAAAATTTAATGTAAGTGATAAAGTACGGATTAGTAAATATAAGGGAGTGTTTACCAAAAAATACCTTCCCAATTGGACGAATGAAGTTTTTACAGTGTATAAAGTGCAACCGACTGTACCTGAAACGTATATCCTAAAAGATAACAAAGGAGATTTGTTGCAAGGTGCATTTTATGGACATGAAATGTTAAAGTCAACAGTAGGTGATGTATATCTTGTTGAAAAAGTGTTACAAAGAAAAAAGGACGCAGTTAAAGTGCGGTGGTTAGGGTTTAACAAAACTGAGGATTCATGGATACCTATAAAGGACTTGGTTTAATACAAGCAACTCATTTCATCGTTAACCTTTGAGCAGGATGGAGATTATTCACCATAAAGATCGATTCAATATTAATAACATAGATGATTTAACTGTGGATAACGTTAAAATCAACAATGGTAAACACGGTAGTTTACTTCCAAACACTGTTCGATGTATAGTAAGTGGCCCCTCAAACTGTGGAAAGACCAATGTTGTCTTTAATTTGATCACTAATCCGCAGGGATTAAGGTTTAGTAACCTATATATTTTTTCAAAGTCTCTACATCAACCAAAGTATCAATTGCTGGATAAAATCCTATCTGATGTGTCTGATGTTAATTTTTACAAATTTAACGCTAGTGATAGCATTATGCAACCAAACGAAGCGAAACCGTATTCTGTATTTATATTTGACGATGTATCTTGTGAAAATCAGGATACTATTAGAAACTACTTTGCCATGGGAAGACATAATAACATCGACAGCATATATATAGGACAAACTTATAGCAAAATCCCAAAACAACTTATCAGAGATAATGCAAATATTCTAATTGTATTCAAACAAGATGATACTAACCTAAAACATATATATAACGATCATGTGAATGCGGATATGCCATTTGAAAAGTTTAAAGAGCTTTGCGGAAAAGCATGGGCGGAAAAGTATGGATTTTTGGTTATTATGAAAGATCAAGCTATAAAAGATGGTCGTTATAGAATAGGTTTTGATAAATTCGTTTTAATACACTGATTAGCGGTATTACTGTACAAGTCGTCAAGGTGTGAAGATGGTTAACCAGGAAAAGCTATTAAAGGAAATAAAATCACTTAGTGATTCTATTAGACAAAAAAACCGAGCTTTAAAATCAGGTATAAATGAAAGAGAGCAATTTTTAGAAACAACATTCAAACCTGTTACTGAACCTTTAAAGCGATTAGCACAAAATATGGAAAAACCTTCAATTCGCTTCGAAGGAGACAAAATGCTACCAATTTCCAAATATGAAGAAGAATTTCAGAATGATGAAAGTTCTGACCAGTTACAAACATCTGAAGAAAGCGACGAGTATGAAGAAAGCGGAGATATAGGAGATTTAAGGGAAAAGAACATTGCAGGAGATACAAGTACAGAAGATACAAGTGCGGAAGATACAAGAGCAGAAGAAGAGGATATCAACCCATCCAACTTAAGCAAATTAGGCACAGATATTATGTTTAAAGGAACACTTGGAAGAAAATATACATTAAAAATGTTACATGGCACACATGCTAATCGAAATTATCATACATATGGAGCTAGAATAGAGGATAAAGGATTAATGATTGGAGATAGAAAGTTAGATATAAACGAAAATGATGATATAGTTATTGGTGATAAGAAATATAAAGGTACAACAGGTTTGTTTGAACTCATCTTTAAAAATAATCCTGGTAAATATACTAAAAAGGATTTACAATTGCTTAAAAATATACTAGAGTATACAAATGCACATAGAAAAAAATATTCCAAAGACCTACCTATTCATAGAAACAGGTCAATAAAATACACAAACATTATATCTAGTCTTTTCCCCTCGAAATCAAATAAAGCTCCAATTAAAAGAAGAGCTTTATCTTCTGCTGAATTAAATGTTTTGCATAAAAAAAGAAAAACAACTGATCCTACTACATCTGGAAGGGGATTATTAAAAAATTTGTATAAAACCAATATAATATATTACAACGATATAAATAAGTTAGTTGATCGAACGAGGTTATTACATGAAGCTATGGAAGCCGGGCACACTGGTTTAGAAAACGAATGGGTAGCTTTGGTTGATGAACTGCGAAAACGAGAAATAATTGTTCAGTAGACGTATATATATATATATATATATATATATATATAGTAAGAACCTAAACGATAGCGATTCAGTTACATCATGAGTGTGGACAAGTTTGGACGGTATTCCGAGTTTGGAGTAAAATCTGGATATAGTGAAAAAAGAGCTGGGTTTCCGTTAACACCTGATGGTAATTATAATTTTGAAGGAAAAGTAATTCAAAATGTTGGTGATCCGCTTTTGTCTTCTGATGCGGTTACGGTACAATATATGGATAAAAGAACCCCGATTGTACACGAAGACCATTGGGGATTTTCCGGTAAAAGGTTAAGCAATATAAAACATCCCATTTATGATGGTGAAGCAGTAAATTTAGCGACTTTAAAATTGTTAACGATTTACAAAAAGAATGAAACTGATACAAGCTATGATGTAAAAAAATTAAAATTGTCAAATGTAGGTGATTGTGAGCAGGATGGAGACGCTGTAAATAAGAAAATATTTGATATAGTACACAAGAAATGGACTACAGAATATGAAAAACATATGGAAAGGTTTGGTGCAGCTTTATTTAATTATATCCATCGGGCTTCAGGAAGAGCTGTAGCTTCAGATGTTGACAGCCACAATTATTTAGACTGGAAAAAGATACACAATCCAGAAAACCCTAATCAATTAGATAAACCGTCTGAGCCTTCTAAAGTCAAGACATTAGGAAAGGGGGATAAAGTGAATGTGATTAATGAACCAACAGAAAACGATGAAGATTATATAAGAGAAAAAAGAATTTAAATACCCATGATAAGGGATAAAGCATCAGTCATATTTGAGAGATAATACAGAGAGGATGATGGAATCCAATATTACTGCGTGGAGTTTAATATCTCAAGAGCCGAGATTTCCCCAAGGAGTGCTGACAGATGGTTTTGTTCAACGGTTTGATAGATATATGGATTGGGAACAACTTTCCATACACTACCTCTTCACAATGACTATGTTAAGAATTTATTTTCACAGAGTTAACTGGATTCATATTTTACAAAGACAACAGTTTTCAGAAGACTTCCTTGTAGAGATGACATCAAATTGTAATAACTGTTGGGAAGTAATAAGTAAATATCAAAATCTCTCTGAAAATTACATTGACAATTTTAAAGATAAACTAGACTGGAATGTGTTATTTAATTACCAACGATTAAGTGGCAAGTTTCTAAGGGAACATGACAACTATTTAGATTTTATTCATTTTACCGAAAACAACGATACCATCACCAGCGGAGAAACATTTGAAACATCTTCAATTACACCTTATTTCTATTTTTACTACTTTTATTTATTATGTCTACATTTAATTAATTAATCCATTTCTATATAATAAATGGATTTTAAACAGTATATATATAATACAAGAAGCCAAGACTAATATTACATTCATTGTAAAACATTTATAGAGTGCACCTACTGATTGTAAGTTTGGCTATAAATAGTCATGCCGAGGGCTAAACGCATCAGTCATAATCGAGAGAGATTACAGAGAGGAAGGGGAATAGCATCAACAGCATTTTCTCTATTAAGTAAACCGGTTGGAGCTATAGTTAACAAGGCGATTGATTTATTACCTGTGGAATTACATTTACCTGGAGGATATCAATATTGTGGTCCTGGAACCAAATTAGAGAAACGGCTTGCTAGAGGAGATCCTGGAATAAATAAGCTTGATCAGGCCTGTAAACAGCACGATATAGCGTATTCCAAATTTGGTGATACAAAAAATAGATCAATAGCAGATAGAGCACTTTCTGAGAAAGCTTGGCAAAGAGTAAAATCTAGTGACGCGAGTATTGGTGAAAAAGCAGCGTCTTTAGCAGTAACAGCAGCAATGAAAGCAAAAACTACGTTTGGAGGAGGAAAGAGAAGAAGGCGTGGGAAAAGACCCGCTAAGAAACAAGGAGGTAATATCAGAAGAAAACGTCGATCTACTAGTGGTAAAGGTAAAAAGAAACCAACAATATGGTCAATGATAAAAAAGGGAGGAGGACTATACCTAAGACCGTATCGTGTGTATTAAATAAGAAAGAGCAATTAATAATTAAAAACAAAGAATTAACCAATGAAGAACTGATTACATATGCTTCTTGTTTGAAAATCCCATTTTTTAGAGGAGTATTTATGAAAGATGAATTACCGGTTAAAATGTGGAAAAATGAGACTGGTATAGTAAATTTGGATAATAGTGAAGGATTAGGCACTCATTGGGTGTGTTACAAGAAACTTGGTGAAACGATTTATTATTTCGACAGTTTTGGAAACCTTCCACCACCGAAAGAACTTCAACAATACTTTCGTGCGGCAGAAAATGTTTTTTACAATTATACAAGAAAACAACCTGATGATACATCCATTTGCGGTCATTTATGTTTAGACTTTTTAGCTAAAAGTGTTAGTCAACTTTAAGATGTCTTCGTATACAGTGTCATTAACCGGTAACTCATGTACTTTGCGCAGTATTCTGTTTCCAGCGCTACGTTTGCAAAAAGGAAGACTATGGGAAGCCGCATTATTGGATTTAACAACATATAACTCTATTCCAAACGTTAGTGAAGGAATTAATAACAAAATACATTATTACAAGACAAAAGATAATAAAGGAAAATATTCAGCTTTGGAAGAATTCAGTTTACCAACAGGAGCTTATGAAATTGATAATATAAATGAAGTTATACAAAAACATATGGGAAAAGAAAATATAACGATAAAAGGCAATAACAATACAATGAAAGCCGAAATTACTTCTAAGTATTATATTGATTTTGGCCAAGAACGTTCAATTGGTAGTTTATTGGGGTTTTCTAAGGAAACAAAGGTATTAGAACCTAATACAACTCATTCTGGGAATAGAACTGTGACGATCATCAAAGTAAACAGCATAGACATTACATGTAACATTATACAAGGATCCTACAGAGATGGAGAAAATCGGCATATATTACACACATTCTACCCATCAGTCGCACCGGGTTTCAAGATAGTAGAAAAGCCTCAAAACCTTGTGTACCTACCGTTAAACACCAGTTTCATTTCAGACATCGTGCTGAACATAGTGGATCAAGACGGAAACCTTATTGACTTTCGAGGAGAAGCTATTACTGTAAGAATACATATAAAATCATCCGCTTAGATAATGGGGTTATCATTTAAAAAGAGAGAGCCAACCAGCAAAGAGGTCAGTAGCTCATCAGCTATAGAAGGATTAACAAGTGACAACATTCGTTTTCTAGAAGAAATTGGATTAAAGGTCATTAACAATGGATATACTGGATATAGCGCAGGGCCCAACATTCGACGAGACCTTATGGGAAAAGGAATATCACACGCACAACCCTTACGCTTCGTCCAAATTAAACAATAACGATGAAATTAGGATTCCTATACAACAACAAGACATTTATACTCTTCCATGCGAAAGTTATTTATATATTGAAGGAAAAGTAACAAAAGCTGACGGTACTGTTGGAACCACTGTTCCGTTCATAAATAATCCTATGGCATTTTTGTTTGACGAGATTAGATATGAAATTTCAGGAGTTACAGTCGATTCAACAAAAAAGGTTGGAATTTCCAGTACATTAAAAGGATTAGCGTCTTTAACACCAAATGAGAAGAATCTGTTAGCTGTTGCAGGATGGGTTGCACCAGACAAAAGTATAATTACTCCTGACGCTTCGGGAAACTTTGATTTTTACGTACCTTTAAGATTACTTTTAGGATTTGCTGAAGATTACAGAAGAATAATAATAAATGTAAAACAAGAACTAGTTTTATTAAGGTCATCAAACGATAATGATATTATTAAAGCATCTGCTGGAACAACTGAAGCCAATTTAGACTGGAAACTAACATTAGACAAGATTGTTTGGAGAGTACCACATGTGCGACTAAATGATGAACACAGGATTACATTATTAAGAAAGTTAAAATCAGATCGAGACATTGTAATGCCATTCAGAAGCTGGGAGTTTCATGAATACCCCGTTTTACCTTCAACACAACGGCATACATGGACTGTAAAAACTTCTACTCATTTGGAAAAAGCGAGATATGTAATCTTTGGATTACAAACAAAGAAAAAAAGTATATTAACTGAAAATGCTGGTGAATTTGACCATTGTAAATTAACAAACTGTAAAGTGTTCCTGAATTCACAATTCTTTCCCTACGACAACTTTAATATCTCTTTTGATAAAAAAAGGTACAGTGTTTTATACGATATGTACGCTAGGTTCCAAAATTCATATTACGGCAAAACAAACACACCTCTACTATCTCCCGTACAGTTTGAATCGAAAGCTCCGATTGTTGTAATTGATTGCTCCAAACAAAACGAATCTGTAAAATCGTCTAGTGTTGATATAAAAATAGAAATGGAATTTCAAGAAAACGTACCTGCAAATACATCTGCGTATTGTTTAATTTTGCACGATAAAATTGTTACATACACACCGTTGACTGGTATCGTAAAGACGGTATTGTAAAACGTTGTACCACCACCGGCACCGCCACTGTCGCTAACCTATAAATAGCGGAGCAACAATGCAGGTCTTCAGTTGATCGTCTATCGTCGCATGGGCAACATCTTCTACAAAATGAGTTCTCCATCTGTTGTACAAGGTGATGCAGAGGTAGCACCGTTATTGGAACGTGATAATACTAGTGAAGAAGAAATCATCAAGGAAATAACTGCATTTTTAAAGTTTGGTAAAAGAGATAGAGAGGAGGAAAGTAATGCAGACCCATCAAAGGTAGTACCAAAGAGGAAGAAGAAAGTTGAAGAAAATATTCCTCCTCACATTTTAACTGAAGTTTTTTTGCGAATCTTTTACCCCATCTCAGCATGCATCACTAAAAGTGTATCAGTTGGATTGATGAAGTCATTGGATTATTCCCCTACAGTAATACTACACCATGGAACAAAAAAGGTTTTATTTTCGCAAAATGCTTGGGAGTCATTTTTGAAACATGTACATTTAATAGAATGTTATTTAACTAACAGTTTGTGTGGAAGGAAAACACATATTTTACTTTTGGATTGTGACAATGAAATCGATATTGTTAAACATCGTGGACAACTACAAGTGCGAATTAGAGACTTGACTCAACATGAAAATAAGATTCTACTGTCACGTGAAGAATTCTACGTTTTAAACTACGCAACAGAACCTATTACAAGGTACATGAGACAGTTGGTATTTGCAAGCGCTATTATTAAAGAATATTTGGTCGATACTTTGGAAAAACAACCTGATAGCACCATCGTGTACGGACCTGTGGATACATCTATTTTTAATAGAATACCTCATGAAGTTTGCATGTGGAGAAAGTTAAAGGATTTTGAACCACTTGTAGAAATCGCTACAGAAGCTACAGAAGAAACAACACAGGAAGAAGAAACGGAGAAACAAGAAGAAGAAGAAAACGAAACACAAGAAGAAGAAGTTAAAAAAGACTAAAGTTTGACTTAGTAAAGAAGAACACACGTGGGGTAGGCCTATTGGGGACGGTGCCCACGTTAAATATACACCAACGCGCCTGCAACTGTACGGCCTGGTATTTAACCTACCGTGGTGTGGAAAACAGTTTAGTTGATCGCTAGGTGCCATGATGAGCGGAGGGGATGAAGAAGTGAGTGTAAAGCCTTGTGTAATAGAATTTCAAGCATTTCGAAATAATGATGATAGGTTTATTATCAAGGAATTAGTAATTTTAGACTTGCTTACATTTGTAGCCTACCCATTCACGTTTGATGCTCCTTTTTCTTTTAACAAACTTAACACCAAAGCAAAAAGTACAAACAAATGGATAACAAACTACTTTCATCACATACATTGGTATGAAGGATTTATAAGCTACAGTAATCTGCACAGTATTATGTTTAACTTTTGCAAACAATATTCACATATATACACAAGAGGATTAGAAAAAAAGAACTGGATACAAAAGTACACGCACGGTGATGTTTTCGATATAACTATCAGTAAGGACTTTAACATTAATCTCGGTAATATTTGTGTCGCTGCAAAAGATCTTAAACACGGCCAAACAAACTGTGCATTGTACAACGCGTATCGTTTGGCTGCTTACTTGAAACAAACGCAGGAATGTGGTGGGGGTAGCGGAGAACAGAAATGTGGTGGGGGTAGCGGGGTCTATAAATACGAGGAGACAGCACCGCTCCAGCACGACTATTATTCGAGACTCCGAAGAGGCAACATCACAGAAGACACCACAACCACCACTGACGAAGATGGCATCACAACAGTTTCTACAAACACTGGTTGATCAATTCAACACTCATTCAAAATCCGACCTTCTGCTAACTAAAAAGTGTTCAGAATTAAAAGAACAAAAACACTACATTATTCATAAAATCAAGAAAGTGGAAACCACACATGGAGAAGCAATTCTAGTTTCATTGAGCGAAGGACCTTTCACTCCAGGAGATGAGCCGAAGTTTCAAGTATTTCTTCCTAAACGATTTGTTCAACTGCTACAAAATGAAGATTTGCGAGATATTCAACCGGGGACGTTGTATTTGGTATCACACGGTGTAAGCGGCAACAACTCGACGGAACTCACTCTGCACATCACGCATCCTTGTACATAATGTCTTTGTTTGTATTTTTCTGTTTGTATTTCTAGTCATCAATGTTAGACTTAAGCTTATTGTATTGTAAGATGTTTGTTTAATAAAGAAAATATATAAAAAAAAGAAATAAAACAGCAACACAGCAGTATATTATTTTATATACTGCTGTGTTGCTTTTTTTAAATTTCAAATGGATGACCTTGAACTTTCATTCAGGGTTAACTTATGAAGAGGTATAAAAGAGAGGGAGCAGTGAAGTTAGTCTCAGTCTTGTCTAACACACGCTGCAGCTAACATGTCGGTGCCACCTATGAACAATTTATTTTTCGATAACAATTTGAAGACATATTGTTGCGAGTTACAATGTTTTAAAATACCAGGCGATCAAGTTGACGGGAAAGCTTGTCGTAAGTGCAAGTGTTTCAGCTATTGCATATGTAGATGTAAAACGTATCAAATGAACCGACAAGATAAAATACAAGAATTACGCCGAAGGATTGCATTACTGTGGCGGCGAATGTAGTAGCAACCATCTGCCTCGCACCACCTGCCGCCTGCCATCTGCTGTCCGCCATCTTCTCCGCCCCACCACACTTTTACCCCCACCATTTCGTTTCATACCAGAACGCTAGCTAGCGAATAGTCAGTACACCTCCGGCACTCGACTGGTGAACATCGAGTGCTCTTCACAAACGTAAAACATTATATTAAAATGTCCATTAAAATTAGGTGTATTCATTATGACTCTATTCATCTTGCGACTTACCAAGACCTCGAGGTGTTTAGTGAAGAGTTAAGACTTCTTATTGCGTCCGGTTACGATTTATCTTTGGAACTTTACGCATCAAAAAACAACATGGACTCTGCGCAGGGAACGAAGTATCTACCGTCTTTCTTCAGAAAGCAAAGTGATGGCCGCAACTCGTCCGGATCAACAACATCGATGACAACCAACAACGGGGAACTATTGTAAACATGAATTATTGTAAATAAAATAAAGTAATATTTGTAATATGAATTATTGTTAATAAAATAAAGTAATATTTGTAATTGTTCTACCTCGCACTCGTATCATTCGATTGTTTCATTCGATAATTTTCATTCGATATTTATTATCGATTAACTATCGAATCACAATCGTTTTACGAGTGCGAGGTAGATTTTTTTTAAAAAAACTTCACCGTGACCTTGAACTTTGAACTTTTACTCATTTCGTCACAAAACCGCCTACGTCACTGGCTCAGACTCAGATGACGTCTTTCATGACTCAGCGCTTCCGGTCACGTGACCGGAAGCTGTCAATCACTTGGCCCAAAAGTCCCCTTTCCCTACTACTGACACAAAAAGACACTACATTATTAAATAAAAAAATTAAATTTGACAACATACTTGGCCATTTAATATGAAAATGGCATTAAAAGACACTACATTATTAAATAAAAAAATGACGAAAAATAAATTTGACAAAATAACTTGTTTCTGTGGTTCCTACAGACAATATTCACACACGAAACGATCGTCCTCCTCCTCACATCCGGCGCAAGCTTCGTGGGCCCAGCGGCTGCAACCAGAGCATTTTATCCATCCTTCACGATCCTTTGAACACGAATACAATTCACTGCAGTAGAGACAATCAGTGTCACTTTCGTCGCTGTCAGATTGTTCATCAAATTGTAGTTGACGTGTCACCTTTACTCCACACTTTCCTTTTTGATATTTCTTTCCTGCTTTGCTTACTGTGTTTCTAGTTTTTCTTTTGCTTGTAGTCGTCTTTCCTTTTTCTTCTTTCTCTTTCTTTTGAGCCCTCGCAACTCGCCTCTTTTCTTTTTCTTCTTTTTCCTTTTTTGCTTGTTCTAATTCCAATTTATATGGGCTTGAGGTCAGCACAGCAGCAGTTCCTTTCGTCCTTTTTGTTTCCTTTTTAACAACTTTTGATTTTGGTAAAGGGATGATATCTTTTGGGCTTACAGCGAAGGAAAATCCTGTTTGTGAGCTGGAAGAGGTCCCAGGTTGTGGACTGGATGGTGGATCTGGTTGGGGTTTGGAAGATGGTCTAGGTTGTAGATATTCTTGCCCAGCCTCAGTTTGGTCTTGTGGGTCTTCGAGAAGTAGGCCTTCTTCTTCCACGTCTTCTTCAGCTGCCTCAAGTACGGGATCTTCAGTCTGACGTGCTTCACGCTCTTCTTGATTTGGTCTAGGCTGTTGAAGAGGCACATCAGTGCATTCGGCAGCAACGTAATCAGCTTCTGTGAAGACATCTTGGCTTAGTGGCACAATGCCGCACTTGCGAAATCCATTTATTGCTGTGGTTGGAGTTGCTGCTTTTAAGAAAGCTTCCCCAAGAAGTCGGCTAACTTGAAACTGGGTAACAACCCTTCCAGGATTGTTTCTTAGATATTTTTCAATAGCTTGAACATAGAATGTGTTCAACGGGCCCATAAAGGAGACATCCAGAGGCTGCATTTTATGGCTACAGTGAGGCGGTAAACAAACCACGGTAGTGTGGTTATCCCTCGCTTTTTCAATAAATGCCAGGTTTTTTTAATGTGTAGAATGACCATCTAATATTAACAACACTGGGTCGTCAGCTGATGGTTTGGCATGAGCAAGGAAATGGTCAAACCACTGAAGAAAAATATCGCTCTGCATCCAACCAGACGGGTGGCATGCAATCATTGTTCCTGGTGGAGCTCCATCTTGGAGCTCTGCTTTCATTCGAAGTCTTGGGAAAATGACGAATGGTGGAATGAAGTTTCCGCCAGCTGACATGCACACAACAAAGGTCGACAGCTGGCCTCTTTCTGCTGATGTAAGAGCACCAACTTGTCTCCTACCCTTGAGAGCGAGAATCTTGGAGCTCTTTGATTGAACTGTTACGAGCCCTGTTTCATCTACATTAAAAATCCTGTGGGCAGGGTGGAAATGTTTCTCTTGAACATCCTTAAGGATATTAAAAAACTTTGTCACGTTATGTTTATTGAATGTCTGAGCCCTAGCTGCAGAGGTTTGCTCTGGTTTCCTTAAACTAATTTCGGGGTGCCGATGTCTGAATCCGGCAACCCAGTCTAAGCCAGCCATTTTTGATTCTCTGTTAAAATTGTTCGGAATGCCATTTTTTTCAGCTAGGCTGTATGCTAAAGAGCGAAGATCTAAAATCGTGACGCCAAAGAAACGAACCTCCAAATCCAATATGTGTCGTACCAATTCTGCTTCTTGTTCTTCTGTGAAAACAGCACGGTACTTCCCCAGCACCTTTCTGTTGCCCTTGGCATCAATATTCTTACCTAGGACCCTCCTCTTCAGAGTGTTTCTTGGAACGGAGAACGTTTTGGCCGCAGTTAAATAGGCCATTCCATCATTTGTGACCGCTTCTATAGCTCTCTGCATCGCACCCGCATCCCATGATTGCTGCTCACTTTTCCTCTTGTATTTGTAGACCATTTCAAAACCTAAAACCAAAAATATCGATGTAGGCCTACCTATATAATAATAAGCTACGGTAATACCTAGTATATGACCCAAAAGTATGAGTCAAATTATACTAAAACCTGTTTAATACTTAATAATAATTATTATTAAGCTTGATAATAGTTATTATTAAGCTTAACATTAATATAATAATAATAATCCAAACAGGACTTCTGCCGGGCAAAGTGGCCATCATGGCCACTTTGCCCGAAGCGACGCCATTAATTAAAATCGCTCTACCCCCACATCTACTGAAACCTACACAGTTGATTGACATATTAAACTGAGCGTAAATACATACCGTTCTTAGGCAATGTGGTTGATTAACTTAAGAAAATCATAGTAAAAGTACAAAACGAATAGTATTAAGCACGTACCTTAGATCAGCAATAGTAAAAACCAATGTTTTCTTATAAAACTGACAAACGCAAACGCATCGCACCCTAACTTCCTCAGACAACTAATGGCGTCCTACTGATGTAGTTACCATGACTGACGCTTGGGAACAGCACCTTACGGACCCAATAACCTGGCCTGGCCACTTTGCCCGGGTCTCCCCTATATTTACACAGAACCCACCCATTGATCAAACTAAACCGGTGTGTAGGCCTATTTACTTACTTAAGCCCATCCTTAAGTGGATCTGGCCTTCTATAAATAGGTAGGGCTGCAGTTCCATAAGATGATTTTAGAAGCAATCAAATACAAACATAGGCTAGAACTAGTTCTAAAAAATTGAATACCGTAACGCTCGATCAAATAAACATATCGGGTAAAGATGCTATTTAACTCAGTAGAACTATCTGATTGCATTGTGACGCGAGGAGTTCTGCCAAGGGTCACAGTTAGTATTTCGCAGACTTGAACCATACAACTTCTTTCTACGATCGTCTTATTCCATGTAGTATAACATTTGCAGTTTTACCAACCATTTATATCAATTGTTAACACGCTGCAGCTTAGAGGCTCATTTACCTTTTTTTTATCGTTCAAGCCCGGTATACTAATGATTAGTCACAGCATAGGCCTAATAGATGAAGGTAGGCCTGCCCAATTTGGAATATGCTATGCCTTAACTTAATTTTGGGAACAGATAAGCTCGTCCAAATTCTTACTACAAAATTGTGTACGGATACTTCCATAAGCGTACTGTAACCAATAATTACAACTGGATGATTGTTATACATTTTATATATATAGGCTATGTTGGATAATTTTTATTATGCACGTATGTTTAACAATTTAAATGTAAATAAACAAAGGATTTGCTTCCAAATTACCGCCTTAAAGCACTCTGCGGGGTTAGGTTAGGTTAGTTTATAATATTAATTACATATTTATAGTAAACTAGATCCTAACCTAGCTCTGCAGATCAGTGTATGACGATAATTTATGAGGAAATGCCCCCTCCTTTGTTAATATTTATTTAAATAGCTACTGATATGAGAAAATATAAAGAAAGAAAAATAATATTGTAACGTAATTAAGTTATATATTCAATTGAACTAATCATGATAACATAACTCGGAGTCAAATGCTGTTCTTAGTAAATAAAATATTGCTTAATGATATGTTATCGAATCATTCAATATAAGTTATCGGAAAAACCATCTGGTTGTAAATATTGTTACACTTATGAAACGACTCTTGTAACTTAGCCTGTTTATTAAAAAGTATAAAATTAAAATTAAAATGTTAAAAATACCCTTTTTCAGTGTCTCTGAAAGTGGTGTAAGTTTAGTCACAATTTTTACTAGGCCTAGGCTCTCAGTGCGTAGTTGAATAAAAGCTTGGTAAACTTTCATTAGTTTTTACCTATCGTTGGTTTGGATAGTATCATTTATATTAGTAATGATTATGTCAGATAGGCCCCTACACGTTAATCATTCTGGGATAGAATGTTCGTTTTCCTGGCTGTACTCTTAGGCAATAAGAAACAACATTGTAAATATTGCGCCAGAGCTTAGTGCCTAAGTATCTTGGCAAAAGTTTCTATGTTAATTTTCAAAGTTAGTTTATTCCCTCAATCTCAAATTTCAGCTTGATTTAACTAAAATTAATTTTTCATGATTCTATCAATGCAATCATGACAATGCAATCAGTTAGTACTACTAATAAATTACAAAAAATAAAAGTGAAATGAGATAATTTAGGCTATATATTTATGTTTCAGACTCATTCAAAAAGAGGTTAGAAGAAGAAGATTGCCCGGAGGAAGAATTAAAGCGCAGACAACAGAACAGATTGTAACCCTAAACTGAATCCCAAAAACAAACACAGGTGGGCTTTATTTTCTATGAGTTAATCTATAATTACTAATAGCCAGCCTGTTATGATGACGGAGTTTTGCTGGCTCAAAATATTACACTTGATGATTTAAGGGTTTTTTAATACATTTTTATGTATAAGTTGATAATGCATTGTACCTATATGAAATATTTATAATCAGCAGTTGTTACTCAAAATTGTCTTTAGCCTTATAAACATGGTTTATTTTAGTACATGATATATGTATTTCTTATATTTATCATTGTGGGATTAAATTAGGCTATGTACAATGAATCCGTGATTTCTTTCAGATTATTATTTTGTAAAATAACACTAAATCCACTTGTCTAAGAAACTATCATGTTTTTAGCAGATAGCAATAATTGCACATTTGAAGATGCATTATTCTTATTGACTTGCAAGCGTATTTTAATCATTAATGAGACGTGTAACTTAATATAATAGTCTGTGGTGCAACAGTTCTGATTAACTTTCTTATATAAGATATACTACTTGTTTTTTAGGGTTTCATGTACCAGTATGTCTACCTAGCCTAACCGCCACAGTGTGCTGTACATTAAGAATTTGAGGTTGCTTGTTGTTCGTTCAGCAATCTGTTGGTTAATCTAGGTTTGATTATGTTAAATATTAGATAATTACATTAATAATAGGCTTTGATCAATTTGGTCACATCTCACAATTTTATTACAATAGTACAAATGACAACCAAACTTAAGTAAGTTAATTAATACAAGCAATCTACCATTTGATCAGTTGACATGACAAGTGAAAATACAAAACAAGATAAGTTAGCCAAGTCTTAGACACATTTATTATTTTTGTAAAATGATATTTATAAAATAATAATATAACTTGAGCATCAATCAAATCCAGAGCTGAAAAATACTATTATTGAAAAACCGGAACTAATGATGAAATATATTATTGATAAATATCTGCTTTATATTCACAAATCGTTACTAAGTAGTTCTTGTAATTACTATGCTGTTTTCCTCTTTGTGTGTGTATCTTCTGATGCTGATTTATTGTGCTCCGCCATTTCATTACTTCCGTACTTATAAACTAAGTTATCTTGACTAATTTAATTTCAACTTTTCAGAATAGACTACTCATGATGGGATTACAGAGGAGGAATGAACAAAATATGACTGATAGAGAAGACTTCACAAAGAATGACGGGGCTTAATCTTGTGATGAAAATTAACTTTGGTGGAGTGAAGAAAATGAACAATTTGTGGTGATGTGACTATATTATGATAATATTACCAGTTAATGTAATATATTATTTCACATGTATAGTAAACCTCCTTCACTCTGGACTAATGTGGCAGCGACAGATGGATTAGTCAGCTCAGTTATTTCAACCTTTTCATATTTTTTAAGCAGACATGTAGGCATGTTTATTTTATCAATTTTAATTTTGTATATAGACCTAGCCTACTATAATTGCATCATCTTCACTCCAACCGGAGCAGGGTTTGAATATGGCATGAAAAATATAGATACAAATTATTGCGTTTCCTAAAAATATTTTAAAGTGAAATCCATTACACTTATTGTTTATTTATTTTAACTTAGGAAAACTTCACACTCGCCCCTATAAACCACAAATGCCAAAAACATAAAATTTGTCTGCCTTAATGATAAACATGGTAGAAAATATTTGCGTTTTAAAAAATAAAACATATTTTAACTTTTAATGTTGATTTTTATCTACTTCTTACCTCAATTTGATATGTAGCCTCGTAAGTCCGCTCCGTATGGCATGGGCTATAAGAAACTAATTAATTTTTAATTTTAAAATTGATGTCTTGGGTTATGAAAAAATAGGCCTAAAGAGCCTACCTACCTAGGTGTTATGTTCACATTAGGCTATGTATGTTAGGTGCGTTAGGTTCCACGTTAGGTACGTTTGACTAAGGTATTCTGTAATCTCGTACTATTTTTTCATAAAATATATTGTTTCAAGTGTAAAGTATCTCTGGACTGAAGTTTGCTTGGAGAAAAGCCACATTTCTGTTTTACCACATACGAGCGTTACCTTGACAGTAACTCAGATTCTGTACTAACCCATTGGCGTTGACTTTCGAGCTGGTTTTGTTCCTTACTTGTAATTTTTTAAATCTATGAATTGGATCCGATCCCAATAATATAAATATTTGTGCATAAAACCATTGTCTATTAACAATTCTCTGAATAATGACATGTAACATTGAACATTCAACGGCATTCTATGGCTTCCAAGCAAGCCTGTCACCGTTTGCTGTACTTGGGTCCTTCTACCAACGTTGCCACAGACCGTTAACTCATTGTGAGTTGCACGACTAGTCAGTTTTGGTCGTGAGCGGGAATCGAACCCACGAGCTTCGTAAGAACACCTGGCCAAAGTGTTTCCACGACTTAGCCCATACGGCTATCACGACCAGTGGCCTAGCGGTGTTAGATAGGTCAGTCCGCACCCTAGTGGGGTGAACTGTAGTTGCTCGCAGTCAATAGTTTCAGATTTCCTACTAGAGTTAACCACTAATCGGATCCTGTTGTAGGCTATGCGAATAGAAAAATTACTACATTAATGTGTTAAGATTATTTGGTTATTAATTTAAATGCATAAACCCAATGTTATATATTCAAATTCAATTTCCGGAGGAATTTAATGTTTTCTAGGATTGAGAATTTTACTAATAGATTTATAAGGTCATAATTAAAAAATCGCTTAAACACTATTAGTTTTAAACCTGTATTTTCCTTTTCTTAAACGTTAAGCAAAATTCTTCTTCAATATTCTATAATCCAGTTTTTATTACATACCGTAGCCTACATAGCTTATTTGTTTTAGAGTACATGGTTTTGAACTTGACTTATTATTAATTTTTCACCTGCAAGTTTGTAAAAATCCTTACAGACTTAAATAACTTTTGGTACTTTTTATTTTAAAAATGACATTGCTATTGTAAATATGATAAAATGTGAATATCGAGGTAAATTCTAATAGTAAAAATATATCGGAGGTTAATTATTGATTTAACAAATATTCAATAAAGATAAAATTGATTTTATTGAAAAGCGAAACTAAACACTGACCTAGAGTTACTATATGACTGTCATCAAACAAGAGATGAAACGAGGTTTACTGTACGGTACATTTTAAGTTTTGTAAATTAATTGGTACATTTTGATGTGGTTTTTGGTGGCTGTTAGCAAATAAGTTAACTTTTTACTATGCTTAAACAGTTTTAATAATTCTCAGAGCAAAGTTCTCCATTTTTTGTAATTATTCCCTCTCACCGAATTTGTTTAAGTAATATGTCTGATTGTGCTATTACTTTGTTCTTGTTTGATTGTTCATTGCTTGTTAATTGATTGGCTGTTCTTTACCAAAGATATATGTATACATACTTGTAATTTCCTAATTTTAATAAAAATCTTCTTATAATCCTGTGGTAATTTATTGTAGTGTATAATATGCATTGAAAAATCCTATTCCAGGACACTCTTTAATTTTAAGATATATTAAGGTACAGTTACAATATGTTCATGAAATAAATTAATTTCCATATATAATTTCAAACACAACTTATCAGTACTTTTGGCATTAATATCTATCCTCTCACCAAATTTCCATCACATAATTATTTAAATATTGCAGAAACCCTTTTGTAAGGTGATGGAGGTATTTGTTAATCTTTATTAAAAGTAAATAAATAAGTTGACAGATTTTATAAGTGTTTCATACTCTTCAAACAATTAGTTTGTTCATGTATTGTTACCTACAATAATAAGGTTTTACTTACAAAAATTAACATCATATCACACTATACAAATCTTTGGGATAATTTTGTTTTAATAAAATGTTGTTTATTAATACAAGATATTAAAGCTTCAGTTAAGAAGTACGAAGAAGAGCGTCACATGATTGTGCTGTGTAACATTTATACAGGAGAAACATCTTAATATACATGATTTTTATAAATTAATTTGTATTGATAATTGACTGACTTCATATTGATATCCATATAGGTCTCATATTGATATCCGTAAAATTTTTATACTGATATCCGTAACATTTCTATACTGACATCCGTACCATTTGTATACTGATATCCGTATACCTTATATTGATGTCCGTAACTCATGACTTATTGATGTCCATAAGATCTGTATTGATATCCATATTACGGATATCCGTGTTCCAAACGCACGTATGTATTGATATCGCAGGGCTATTTATGGGTGAAATAAATTTACAGCAAGGCTAAAAGTAAAATATGATGATTATTGAATTTTGGATGGTTGACAAACAACAATATCGTTGGCCTAGGCCTACCTACATTATATTAAGGTAAAACGTAAATAGTCAAAGGATAGGCCTACTGTCTTCATATTATTGCCATAAAAACGTTGTGGACAGTATTTTAAGTTTATTAGTAACATAAAAAGTTAGTATTTACTCACATCTTATCTGATAATCGTATATGATATGGATACAACTTTAGGCTAAAATACAAAACCTGTATTATTCACACAAACTATCACACAAATTATAGCTTAAGAAACTGTACCAAAACTATTAGAAAAACACAAATCAAAAGATGTACGGTATGGTTGTTTTATAGTTGTGCTGTGTAATGTTGGCATTCTCGCCGATGACACTTTAACCGCATTAAAACCACCTTAAACCACAGTCATGTTTACATGACAGCTGTATGGAACTCGAAAGGAAACTAACTTACAGAAGGGCAATTTTGTATATTGTTACAACATTAATGTAATTATTATTATTATTGAACTCAAAGGAACGCCACGTTTCGAATTCCTAACATAAAGGTGTAAGTAGGTGGAGCCATAAAAAAAAATAAACGAGTTCGCACGCAGCACGCTGACGTGAGGGAAGTGAATTTCCACATAAAAAACTATAAAAACTCAAAATCAGTTAAAAAAATACATTTATTCCAAGTTTTATTGAAATCTGAAAACATTGATTTTTTTGGCTGTTCTGATGCTCCTGGTTCAATTTACCTGCAATGCTGGGAAAACAATTTTGCGCATTATAAGGTTAGGAGCAGGTCCAGTCAGGCTTTAAAGTAGGCGTGAGTTTGTTGGGAATGATAAAAGTACACCAACAAATGAATAACAGGCTTTTCTAATGTAAAATCCCCATAAGACAACGAACTGTGTTTGGTCGATACACATTTTCTTTAATAACTCGGTAAATATTTATGCTAGAATGACGAGAGAGGGCTTAAAACTTTCGCCTCTCTAATTCCCATCTTTTTACATACATTTATTTTACATCTGGGGCTTTTCTGACCCTTTCTGGGACCAAAAACTCAAAATTTGAAAGATTAATTCCCCAAAAAAGGGGTTTAGAGTTTTCCGATTGTTTTGCCCAACGAACTTGTCCAACTGATTACAGAAAGGAACGTCCCTACCAAATTTGAAGTAAATCGGACAAAAAATGTGACCGCTAGAGTGCAAACACACACACACACACACATATATATATATATATAAAATTTTGAACGACCCCCCAAAACGTGTTCAGGGGGTCATGTTAGGAACTTCTATGGTGGTCCCGGGCTTAAGTTTCACCGTGCGGGTCATTCTAATAGTTCACTTTCCAAAGGAAATTCACTAATAAACTGTTAGTTTGTAACGTAACCTCTAACCTAAACGCAAACTGTAAACAACAGAACAAAGTGACAGGAACTGAGCTGATGTATTTTGACAGTTCAAACACGGTACTACAAAGCTCAAAATATGTACTGTTATTAAACAACAATTATTAAACTGTAATAATAATTTGTCAATTATAGTTTATTTAAAGCATTAAATCATCAAAACGTTACCATAAAAATTTCATGGCAATCCATCAAACCGTTAAAATGTAGATAGCGTCACACTACTTCGAATTCCAAACTGAGTATAAGGATTTCACATTCGTTCATCCAATTAATAGGCATCTGCTACAGGACGATTCAATGTTCAGAAAGTTTTTTCGTTTGAATAGAGTCCAGTTTGATTACATATTATCGTGCATCGAAAGTGATTTGATCAGAAAATCATGTAACAAAGTAAAACAGCCTATCAGCCCTGCAGAAAAACTGGGATTGACGCTAAGGTAAGATTGGAATGAAACAACTTTTTATAGAACTAATCCTTTATTAGAAAATTATTAAATCGGAAAACATTATAACGGAAACCTAACATAAATGAGTTTAATTAGTATTAATTGGAGAACTGACCGTTAAATGTCATACCAGCCGTGTTGGTCAATAAAGTGAAGTCATCAAAATCATCATCATCATTATCCAAAATGGACGGAGATTGAATTGTCAAGGTCGGGTTGCGAGAAACGGAGGAACTGCTATCATACTGTGTACACAGTGATTGAAGTGCTGTGGAGTCACGAGAAGCGGATGAGGGCGTGGCCTCATGTTGTTTAACAGTTTGCGCTCGATTTAATTCTTCCAACTCCAGTTGGGTAACAATTTGAAAAATTTCCATCCTGGCCCGAATTTGATTTGCTGGGGAAAATTGTTTAACTGTCATAGCCATGCTTTGGAAAAACAGATCAATGGGGTGATTTTCTTTTGGCTGTTCTGTTGGCTTGTTAAGAATATTTGATATTAATTTTGACCTCTCTTCAGAATTTTTCTTAAAAACTTTAATAATGCTTTCTCCTGATAACTTTGTGATTGTTTTTCTTTTTTTTTGGGTTGCTTTGGCACACCATCGTCGTCGTCCTGCTCCAGTTCTTCGTCCAAATCCTTGGCACCGTCCTCTGGATCACGAATTTCAGGATCGTTACGTTCTACGGCCAGTTCAACGTTATCAGTGTCTTGAACATCTTGTAGGGATTCACCAAGTTCTAGATTGGCATTTGTGACTGTCCTACAACAATGCAAAATGATTTTATTAGTTAAAAAATCATAAAATCAGCTTATGTGCACACAAAACTCACCGAATCTCAAATGCACCGTAACGTACGTATTTTTTTATTTATTCTGTTTTTTTATTACTAACAAATTCGTAAATTTAACATTCCTTTTTTTTATAAAATCATTCAGATTTTATTAATAACCTTTTTTAAACAAATAACCTTTTTAAAACAATTACTTGTTTTAATAATTATAATAAAAATGACGTTTAGCTAAAGAAATATATACATAATTAATAACCTTCCCTGTATATAGTATTGTATAGATGTCCACCGTTTGCCTACTTAATTTGAAGAACACATAATCAAGCCTAAACCAAAATAAAGATTTTTGTTTAACAATTCTTTTATAGGTCTACTTACTCTCTCTCAGAATCGACCACGTTCATGAATTGCAGGTGGTCTTCAAGATGCCATTTTCGTAGTTTCTTTGAACTAGCAGATCCTGTAGGAAGTTTTTTGGCTCTTTTGCGCCTCATATATGTATCTCGGATATTTTTCCACCGGTTTTTACATTCTTCAGCTGAAAAAATACAATAATTATTTATTTATTTTCAGGTTTTTGGCTACTAGTGAAAGCTTTGCTTCTTTATCTTTTGCATTCAGAATATCAGCAAGTTATATTAGTCGTATTGTCAAGGAAGTATTAGAACTATGCAGTGCAAGATTACCAGCTAAATTCATGCCAAATCCTACAACTGAAGACCTCATCTCACTGTCATTTGAAGATGTATGGAATTTTCCCAATTGCATATTGGCACTCGATGGGAAACATGTACGGATTCGTTGCCCATTAAGCAGTGGTTCCCAATATTTTAATTACAAAGACTACTTTTCCATACTTTTGCTAGCATTTGTAGATGCGAATTACAAGTTTGTTATGGTTGACATTGGATCTTACGGACGTGAAGGAGACAGTGGAATTTTAGAAAAATCAAACTTAGTGCAGCTAATCAGAAATGAACAGTTTTATCCTCCGCCAAGGAATCTAGGTACAACAGAGCTTCCTTATGTCGTAGTTGCTGACGAAGCCTTTAAACTTTCAGAACATTTAATGAAACCTTACACAAGAGCAGAAGCTCGTACTAATAAGAAAACAGCTGTTTTCAACTACAGACTGTCTCGTGCAAGGAGAGTAACAGAAAATTCATTTGCATTACTTTCTTAAGTTTTTCGTGTTTTCTATATCCCAATTGCAGTCAACCCAGAAGTTACAGACAATTTAATTATGACTGCCTGTTGCCTTCACAATATGCTACGTGATGCGTACCTTGAAGAAGATGGCCAATGTTATTTTGAAATTTCCAACACAGAACCATTACCATCACAAAACTTGATTCCCTTGCGTGCTGGAGGCGGATTTGGGAACCTTGAAGGTTTCGACATAAGGGACCTTTTTTGCGACTACTTCAACAGCAAAAGTGGATCCGTATCTTGGCAAATGACAGAAGTTAACAAGACAGACAAAACATTTAAGAAAAAAAGACTGTTCTAACTTCATAAACATAACTAAATGTACTATGAACTTATACTATAAAGTAAATAAATAATACTTTACCTGTTAATTTCATTTCCCCACCAATTTCTTTCCAGACATTTTCTCGGGCATTAGCATCTTTGTACAGTGGGTGTTTACAGTTAAAAACACAAGGGTGTTCACGCACTAGTTCAATAAGTTTAGCGTCATCCATTATTTACCAGGGAAATAACCACAAAAACACTAGCACAGAGCTCCGGCCGTCGCGGATGTTACGACTGAACTGCTCATGCTAGCAGTCTAGTCGTACGGCTCGAGCCGCCTCACTAGAGCCGCTTCCGTCGCGCGGCGCCAGTCGCGTCATAGGAATGGGTTTCATGTACTTACATGCGAAGCAGTATGAGTCATAGTCGCGCGGCTACAGCCGTGCGGCTAGAGTCGCTCCAGTCGTCGCTTAGGAATTCGACCTTTATGGGAGCTTTTATGCAACGCGGCGCGGACCGCTCCCGCTGACAGTGCTGCCAACCCCCATCCCCCACCACGCCTGCTCAGAGCAGTGGCTTCGTGGCTTCCTTCCGTTTTACCACGTGCAGAGGTGTTGTTAGTGGATCGTTGCAACTGTGTGTAGGCTACCTGTCGACATGTCTATCAACATTGACGGTGAAGTGAACATTGAACGATTCATAGACCAGGTGAAGATAAGAGAGTGTATATGGAATTCTGCCGCAGAATCTTACAAGGATAGAGATGCCAAAAAACTGAAATGGATTGAACTTTGCATAACATTCTATCCCAATTTTGACGAGTACACCCCGAAAGTGAAATCTGAAATATGTAAGTAAAGTAATTCATTATGTTCATAATTTAATTATATAATTTTAGTAAAATGTCGGCCCTGCAATATAAGTCTTTGCACCGGCAAACATATATGCGCCTCCTCTTTTTCTGTACTGTTGGTTTTACCAGTGTGATCTTACACTGAAATAAAAATTATTATTTCTGATATAATAGCGTAGTATAGTAAATGGCATTGTGGTTGACTCAACAAGATTAATTAGCCTGTAGTCGACTAAACGAATGTAATTGCTAAACATTTCAGTGTTGTTATGGAAATTTAACATATGATTAGGTTTTTTACAACTAAAATCTGAGGCTTTGTATCAAATAAAAGCTTAATTTTCCTATATGTATCTATATTTGTGTAAATAAATAAAAATGAACCTACCTAATGTTTGGAATTTATGAGAAATTCCCAATCTACAGAACAGTGAGTGCGTGGATTAAAAAAAACACTTAATTTTAATTAGCTAAGAAGCACTTGATTTTATTGTATATGAATTGCATTAGTACACTGGTAATTTACTTATGATGGTTTATGAATTAAATTATTATAAATGCTTGGTAAAATCAAAGGTTGTAGTTTTGTGGGGCCATATCAATATTTTCTTATAATTTACAAAAAAGACAATCATTACAACAAGCATTAAATACAACCAATAACATACTTGAAGTTAGGTTAGCATACAATTTTGCTTGTGATGTAAATGCTATTTTAAAATATAGTATATCAAATATCGAAGACACTCTACTATGTCTATAGTGCCTACACTTTGTCGTCTTGCCACGCTACTCGGCCCTCGTTGACGAAGTAAGATGCGAAGCAGTTTCGGTAACGGTATGCTGCCTTATTACCCCTTCTCAAGGGCTGGTCATCGTGGAGTGGCTCTATGTTGTGCAGTCCAGCTACTTCCAGGGTGTCTTGAAACTTGTACCCATCCCTTTCCCGAACGTAATTGTCAAAGCACAAGTTGCTTTAACGACAGCAATACTGTTGCCCAAATGAATGTTTAAGGGCCTATGCAAAATCCTCCACTTGTTCGTCAAAATGCCTAATGTGCACTCAACAAACCTGCGAGCAGACGACAGTCTGTAATTAAAGATACGGTTTGTCTTGGATAGGTGGTGACCTGGAAAAGGACGCATCAGGTTCACATCGATTCCAAAAGCTTCAAATCCCACAAGTACATATGGTAATTTCTCTGAGTTCGGTGATATTTTCTCAGAATCTGGAATGTTAAGTTTCTTAGCATGGAAGGCTTTTCCGAATGTTGAGCCGGTGAAAATTGTTGGGTCGGCATCTTTGCCCATTGATCCAACATCTACATTGTAGTTACTGTCAGCAATTGCGAGAAGGACGATGGAAAAGTAGTTTTTGTAATTATAGTATAATGAACCGGAATGTTCAGGCTTTATCATCCTTATGTGTTTTGCATCTACGGCACCAATGCAGTGAGGAAAGTTAGCACGTACTTTGAAGCCTTCAGCCTCTTGCCGCCAATATTGCTCAGTGAAGGTTGGAAACACTTCGGTAGCCAACGTTTCCCACAGCACTGTACACATTTTTGGTACGATGACAGATGCTGTTGCTATGCCAACTCTGTATGTATAATGCAGGTCTGTGTAAGTGCATCCTGAGCCCAAATACCTGAAAAAATGTGAAATAATATTAACTTATTTATATACAGGGAGCTTCAAAACTCCTGAATCAAACGTTGGGACATAGTTCCTTGGGTCAAAATAAGCCAAACGGGTTTAGGGCAAGGTATGTCCTAAAACGCATACTAACGCAGGTATCCGCCATTTTGTGTTTTTTTATAAATTAAATTTCCGAACTAACTTGACTAATCTCCTTTAAACTTGGCATAATCAAGTTTTAAGCAAAACAATTTTTTAGGAAATTTAGCAAGTTTTTGGATATTCTCCGCAACCACTTAACCTAGTTTAATGATTTAAAATACTATATTATTTGTTTTTTAAGCTCTATAAAATGATCAAAACCAAAATAGAGTATTAAAAAAAATAATGAAAAATGCAAAAAACTGATTTTTGGAAATTTAAAAAACCCATAAACCCCCCTTCCTATGGTCCGATTTTTCTGGTTTTCGAACTCAAAATATCAACGTCACTTTACACATTTGAGCCAAATTTCATCGAAATCAGATGTTTTTTACTCAAGTTATTGCATTCACGGACACACACACACACACACACACACACACACACACACACACACACACATATACATAAATTTGAAACTATGCCCCAAAGTTTGAGCCGGGAGTTAGGAAATTATTGGGAACATTATTAGGCTATTAGTAAAATAATAAATTATTTTCTTTACAGGCAAATCACTACAAGGGAAATGGAAAAACGTAAAGGACTCCTACCGGAAGTACCTAAAACAACTTGAGACCAAATCTGGACAAGCTCGAAAAAACGTCAAAACCTATTTGTATGCTTCTCAAATTTCTTTTCTCCAAAGCACCACAAAATTGGGGCCTACTGAATCGTCTCCGGTATGCAATAATGATGTGGATGGGGAGGAAGGGGATACAAATCAAAACTAGGGGCTTGAAGGGGCGATAGCCCCTAAAAAACCAAAATACATAAATTTTTTATCAACCTTCATTGGTCATTTATAAATAAGCACTGATTTTCTAGCATTATAATATAATATTATTATACTGTCTTATGTTTTTAATAAAATGTCCATTCCTAAACAACTATACATTGCTGTAGTTTAAAAGTAAACAAACTGAATAAGTACAGCTGGTATCAATATCAAAGGCTAATTTAACTCTGTGGCACAGCTGTTTTAATTTCAAAAGATGTAAACAAATTAAACCCCATGTTGTTTTAATGGGAAAAGTTTTATTCTGTTGCGAATTTATGGTAAAAAAATAAGAAAAATGAATAGTTTTCCCTCAAAATTCACGTCAAGACCTTTAAAATGATACCCCTCCCATCCTTCTACGGCCATCCAGTCACTCACAATTTCTTTACAAAAATTTGACTTACGGAATTATATATAGAGATAGCAATCACAGCGAATGTTCAAGCAGTACTATGTACAGAAGAAGGAAAAAAACTTTCGAAAACAAGTTGGAAAGTTACATTGACAACTTTAATGCACATCAGGGACGAATTAAGGAAGATGACTGCGATGACTTGAACTTCTTCAAATCCTTAATACCGTTGGTAAAGCCTCTTCCAGTCTCTGACAAAATAAAAATGCGCATAGAATTCATGAAATTGGCTTATGACTACTCAGTTAAAAATCAACAGCAATCATCCTCACAATCTCATGTACGCACAAGTAGCACACCAATTAACGTGCCATATGTCCAACCATCTCCAAGAACATCGTTTGCTACACCCCAAACTTTGAATCAACCGCTGTTCGTCGAACCAGCTGGAGGAGGAAGTGGTGTTCAGAAGCGCCGCGCAAACGTCAGTCCATCTCTTATGCACACCCTACAATCGGCGTGGAAGCGTCTGCGGGAAGATGAGGAAGATTCAATTGAACTGGACAGCCCTTTATCCCTGCAAAGTCCTGGAGGATACTCAGTGGGAGACACTGACAACTACTTTTCTGAGGGAGATTTTGTGTAAAATGAACTTATTGTTTTAAATGCTCCAGTTATGTTAAATGAACTGCCCTAAGTTTTTGTTAATTACAAACGTTGAATTATATAGTTTTTCCTGTGACACTTCTTTTGTTAAATGCTCCAGTTATGTTAAATGAACTGCCCTAAGTTTTTGTTAATTACAAACGTTGAATTATATAGTTTTTCCTGTGACACTTCTTTTGTTAAATGCTCCAGTTATGTTAAATGAACTGCCCTAAGTTTTTGTTAATTACAAACGTTGAATTATATAGTTTTTCCTGTGACACTTCTTTTGTTAAATGCTCCAGTTATGTTAAATGAACTGCCCTAGGTTTTTGTTAATTACAAAGTTGAATTATATAGTTTTTCCTGTGACACTTCTTTTGTTAAATGCTCCAGTTATGTTAAATGAACTTCCCTAGGTTTTTGTTAATTACAAACGTTGAATTATATAGTTTTTCCTGTGACACTTCTTTTGTTAAATGCTCCAGTTATGTTAAATGAACTGCCCCTAGGTTTTTGCTAATTACAAACGTTGAATTATAATTTTTCCTGTGACACTTAGAAGTTTTATTAACTAATACTAAGTTCCTCAAAAACAGTTTTATATATATAAAGAAAATTTATTTAAAAATTTACATCTTTTTACCAATGTAAAGTGCCAATTGACAAAGAATACTGTACAACAATTTTGGTATGTTAGGATTTGGTGTTGTATAGGTGATTCTTCAGTATCTTCACCGAATATTTCACTGCTGTGAGCGCAATAGTGTTAAGTGAGTTATTTTGTAGCTGAAATTGTTTCCAAAATCGTTGAACAAAATGAGGCACAGTCCCCCTTGCGCCTACCAAAATTCCATATATCTCAAATTCATTTACATTATATTTTTCTTTATAATACGGAATTGTATTTTGATAGAAACCAGTCTTTTCAGTATTTACATCTTCTGGCTGGTTCAAACTTGTTTCAAATCTTATAGTTGGGTCTACAATGAAACCTCGGCTTTTTTCTTTTTCAATGACAATTATGTCGCTTCTTCTTAATGAGCCGTTAGTTTCAATTGCAGTAACTTCTTCGTATACTTCATATTTGTTTTTTAGTCTAAATTGATCCGCAATAATCTTTCTGATTGTATGGTGTCTTGTATTACGAAGAAGTTCACTGAATGGGCATTGTCCAAGGACGTGGGGTAAAGTTTCAATTATTTGATTCTCAGTGCCAGAACAGTGCCGGCACTGGTTCCCGTCCCTAGACCTTCCATGTAGACTTCTGACCGGGGCTACGTCATTAATTATTTTCAAATATGACTTATGTTCTGATTCAGTCAATCCCCGAGAGTTGGCCAGAAATTTGTTAATTTTAGGGCATTGTTTAAAAAGGATTAATCCCTTACCTTTATAAGGAAGTTTACTCCATTTTTCAAACTCAATTTCTTTTAATGAATTTCGCAATGCCCTCACTGAAATCTTAGGCTGGTCGTTTTGATGTAGGTTTAGTTTCTTCATGCAATAATTTTCTTCTGATTCAAAACTCTTCAATATTTCTAGGTAGGGTTTTTTGGATCCATGCAAAACACGGGAAATATTAATATGTTGCAATATTGCTTCCCATAAAAATTTTTACAAACCCATTCCTTTATATTTTGAGCTACTGTAAAAAATGTGTTTGGCGTGTCATTTGGTAAATCTAATATCTCCTTAATGGCGGAACGTATGATTTTATCTATGTCATCAAAAAACTTAAGTGACAGCTTTTTCAATGGGGCAGTTTGAAAAGGGTAAATTAAAGTTGGCCAAATATAATTAGTTAGAACAAATATTTTTTGATCAGTCTTTAAGTAAGGCGAGCTTGTCAATTTTTCAATTTTGTTAGTTAAAGATTTAATATTTTGTACAGGGTCAAATATTATTTCATTGGCGAAATTCACACCCAAATATTTTATTTTGTCTTCAAACCCAATCGATTGTATTTCTTCTAAGTCCAACAAATAGTTTTCTTGCTGCATCATGCCTTTTTTTATGCTGATAATCTTGGTCTTTTTAGGGTTAATATTCAATCTAATATCATGAAATAAGTTGTTAATAGTGTTATATAGTAAACAATGCACTCTCCTTATTTTTCGCTTCTAAGACTGTATCGTCTGCAAAACCTAGAATACTGATTGGTTGTAAGTTAGTACAAAGTTTGAAACCAAGTTCCTCACTAAGAGAGTGTTCTGACATCTGCTCTATAATATTATCCACATATAAGTTGTACAGAGTTGGAGACAGTGGTGATCCTTGTAATACACCCTTCATGATTGCAATAGGTTTAGTTTTTCCTTTTGCTGTCTCGATTTGTGTCATGTTGTTTATTTGTAGTTGCAGGACTGATGAGGTAATCTTTGATGGAATGGGTAAAGAATTTAAGACTGTTTCTAAATGTAAGTGGCTTACATTATCATATGCCTTTTCTATGTCCAGAAACAGAATACTGCAATCAATTCTCTTTTGTTTGGCATGATGCAGAACCTCATTCAGTATTTGGGTATTTATATGTGTTCCAGGTACATTGGTGAAACCTCCTTGGAACCGATTGAATGTTACATAAGATTTTAATCGTTGATCGAGGATTTTTTCATAGATTCTTCTTAGTATGGAACATATCGTTATCGGTATCCAGTTGTTGACGTCGTTTTCATCTCCTCCTTTATAAATCAACACAGTTCTTGCTACTTTAAAACAAAGAGGTATTGTACCTGATTCATGAATTCTACTATATATTAGACTAAGTATCTTTGATACTCCTTTCAACTTAACTGCTCTCATTAGCACCTTATCAGGCCCAGGGGCAGTATCAACTTTTATTCCATTCATAGCTTGTTGGATTTCTTCTTCACTAATCGTACAATTATAATGAAAATCTGCATTTTCTTTTATATTTGTATCAGTTTTGTTTCTGGTAATGAATCTTTTTTCATTGATAGGTTTTGAAAATCGTCTTTCAAAACTGTCTCGCAATGATTCCAACTTTATCCTGCATCCTTTATTGTCACTTCCGATTATTTTCCTTACCGCTTTTCGTCTCATGTTGTAATATTCAAATTGGATCAGGTCGTAGTTATATTTTTCTTTTCGTTTCTTTCTTTCCTTTCTAGTTTTCCTTTCAGGGTTTGAAGATTTCTTAAAGGTACTGTTTTGGGAAACCTCCTTTCTTTTTTTTCTAATGTTGTAATATTTAAGTGCTGGATGTTTCGGTCCTGGTAATTGATTTATCCTCCTCAGGCCCAAAAAAATATTAACATTTTTTAAATTTTTTTTGGATTTTGGTTTTTAAAAAATCAAATATTAGCTGTGATTTTTTTCAAAATTTTATTTTCACTCTAAATACAAAAAAAATGATGTGTCAAATTTGACAGATTGGGACTAAGGCGATTGACAACTAAAACATTAAAAAGTAAAATAATTTAAAATGTCCATTATAAAACATTGAAATGGTACAAAATCTGATTTATAATTCGTGGAACAACTTGAAGCAGTTTCTTGCATTGGTTATACAAAGATGTACTTTGCATGTTGTGCAAAAAAAAACGGGCGTTGGTGGAAGTGCAGCCTGGTACTCGACATCGATGCCGGGTGGTACTTGCAGATACAAGTTCAGGCATATGCCTGACTCCGGAGGTCCTTTGAAGGTCATGAGGCAATGGAGTTGGCTTTCTTCTCTTAGGAGGTGTTTCAGGAAGAAGTTCATTCCCATCGTCTTCGTCATCATCTTGGAAGACCTCGACTTGACCTTGAAGAAGGCGATCGGCCAGATCTGTTTTGTAGGAAAGAAGATCTGTCCTATCTTTCTTTGGCGTGTTATCTGCAACTTCAACTCTTCTGCGAGTTAGCCATCCTGCTGCAACTACAAAGTCGATCATGTGAAATAATAACCTGACAGTCCACTTTTTGGTTCGAGCGGATGTCCGATAGTAGGATATCATTCTTTCCAGCAAATCGACCCCTCCCATCTTGTCGTTGTAAAGTTTTACTACTAGAGGCCTATCTACATCAATATACCTGCGTTCTTTCTTACACCAACGCTTGCATTTATCAGTAGGCTCCACTCCATGAACTGTAGAGGCTAATATAACTGGCTTATTATCGAACCATTTTACGATAGCTACCTGTCCATCGTTTCTGACTATCTGGTTCATGTAGCCTCTGCCTCCTCCTCGCAACTCTGCATCACTATAGAGGGGAGTTCCACTTGGAATCCGGTCAACTACCATCGTACCTGTCCCTTGGAAACCAAGGGCGTGGAGCTCATCCAACAGAGGAATAGAATTAAAAAAAGATCCATAAAAATTGACACTCCTTGTGGTAAGTGTTTTGCCAACCGTACAATTACCTTCCCCCCTATGTCCAACTGAGGGTAGTTAGGTAAAATACTATCACCTTTACCTTCATACAGGAAAAAGTCCAGAGGCAAACCATCAGGCGCACAGGCAACAAAATTCTTTAGCCCACATGGGTTTGGTTTTCCCTTCACGTGTTGTCTCATTTGAGTACTTCCCCAGAATGGTACCATCTGCTCATCCATCGATACCTCAGAAGACCTAGGATTTTGGAGGCATGCAGCATTGATAGTATTGAACAATGGTGCTAATTTCCAATACTTATTGGATCTTTTTTCCTCGTCGGAAACTGCAGAATAATCTCTGACACGAAGATTAGCCCGTATCAAAAAAAATTTGTTTCGTGGCATGGCATCTGCTATGCTAGAAATCTTAGTTTGTGCAGCCCAATACATTCTAATCCTCGGGAGTTTTAGGTATGCCATTTTCATAGTCATCCCGAAAAAGATTTTTATATCTGAAACAGTTAGTAACATCTCGGTTCCTCTGGTTGCTAGTATCTGAGCTGAAGTTGCTGTCGCTATACCTTCCAATACCTCATCCGGAATGTATTTAGAAAAATTGTCAAGAGTACTTTCGAGCTCGATGTTAGGCTCGGGTTCCTCGTGTCGTGGTGCAGCAGGAAGTGGTTCGAAATGCTTACCAACAAACCAAGCTTGGGCATCTGCAGGTAACACAGGAGTAGGAGCATCACCGCTAGGTCCACCAGCACAACGTCCACGAGTAGAAGTACTAGGCCTAGCAGCACGGCGTCCACGGGAAGCTGTAGGCCTAGCAGCACGGTGTCCACGAGCATCTATAGGCCTAGCAGCACGGTGTCCACGAGCAGCTATAGGCCTAGCAGCACGGTGTCCACGGGCAGCTGTAGGCCTAGCAGCATGATTTTCACGCACAGCTATAGGCAGAACGAAGGTCGGGTCACCGTCTTCGTCATCTGGCTGTGGTAGTGGCTCTGGTTCCGGCTGTGGTAGTGGCTCTGGTTCTGGTTCTGATTCTTGCCCTGGCTCATCATCAATCCTCGGTGGTGGCAACAGGAAACTGGAGTCAGACTCTTCATCATCTGACAAGTCGTCGACATCGGAAATGTCACCGAAATTTAATCGGTCACAGAACTCTTGTAGAACATCTGAAATTAAAAAAGAAAACTAAGAATCCAATTTAAAACTATTGAAAATAAGTTATACATGATTATTTTTAGTGGTAATTTTGTTTACAAACCTAAAACATAGATTGGTAACATGTTAAAAAAATACAATGTTGTGATACCAAAACTTTGGTCCCACTGTGTCACATTTGACACATCAAATTTCAAACGCTAAAAGAAGTAAAAAACAACTGAAACCATGAAAAATCATTTACACCATGTCATTGTATAGTAATTAAAGGGTAAGGTGAATTGGGGTATTTGGGCCATCTTTTTTCGCCTTAAAACAGATTTTTTTAACGTTACTATTTCTGAGAACCATACAAATGTTTTGTAAGAAGTTGCAATAATTTTTATCATACAATGTAAGGTGTAGGCTTTACAAATATGATAGTCAAACATTCAATTTATTATATTTAATAATAATAAAAAATAATTAAAAATTAATTAACCAATGGGCCCAGTTACCCCCAGAAAAAGGGGTAACTGGACCACCATACCTTAGTTTCCATTTAAGATGTCACAATTGTAATTGGGGCATGTGGGCCTATTCACATGCAAAAGAGCTTTATAAAAAAAATTACAAACATTAAATTAAATTTTATTTTATTAATTTTATTGACGATGTAAGTCGACCCCGTAGAAACACTTGGGCCAAATCAGGGGAAAATAAAACTCAGATGTTAAGTGTAAGTTTACTATTTATTATCCAAATAATGTATAAGTGAATAGGATACAAAAAGTAGTTATATTAACTTAAATTTTACTTTTTTTAAAGTCTTTTTCTTCGGTTAACTTACGTTCAGCTAACTTGTTGAATGTTCTTAGCTTGAACAAAACTAGTGAAAAAGCTTCTTAACTTAGTGAAAAAGATTCAAAAGTAGTAAGTTTACTTGAACTTATATTAACTTAAATTTTACTTCTTTAAGTCTTTTTCTTTGATTAAGTTACTTAACTGAAGCTAACTTGACTTACGTTAAGCTATTGAATGTTCGTCAAATCACTGAGGTCATTTGGAAAGCTTAGCATACCTTTGTATCTCGTTGATTTGATTGTGGAAGGCTTACTTAACTTCCTTACTACATCTTTCTGTCTAACGTAGGATTCTTCTTCTGTTGATATGAATTTCATTGTTTGTGGATGACGTTTAAAAAATCTTACATCATACCCACCCTTAGTTTTCTTAGTGACTTGTACTAAGTACAATCTGAATGTATCTTGTGATTTGCCATAAACCTTTACAATGCAGTAATCATTTTCTTTTATTGAACACAATTCAAGTTCTTCTTCTTCTTCGGAACTTGATGCCTGGTCAGAGTCATTGTCTTGTACGGAGAACGTGTCACTTTCGTCAGTTGTCTCAACATCGGTATTATTGTCTTTTCCTTTTTTTCTGGTCTTCTTTGTAGGAGGATCAATTTTCTTTACAGTTTTCAAATTTACTTTCTTCATAGATTTTGCTTCTTGCTTGATTTTTTTTCTTTTTGCCACTTCTTCTTTCTCTTTCTCTTCCTCCTCTTTCATCGCCAGATATTTCGGTGTGGTGATGATTTCACAGTTAGTTACAATTCTTTTTCGTTTTTTCTCAGACGTATCTGGTTTTTTTTCTTTCTTCAATAAATCTAACAATAGTTCCTCAAAACTTTTGGGATTATCACCCACAGGCCTGGATGTACTTACCACCGGAAGCTCTGTGGCACTGGCTTGGGCTGCACCAGCTGGCACTGAAACTGATGGGGTAGTCGGTAAGTCTTCTGCAGCTGATGGGGAATTTGGTACTTCCACTGTCACTGATGGGGTAGTCGGTACCTCCACTTCTACTGCCACAGTCGGGGTAGTTATTACCTCCACTTCTAGTGCCACAGTCGGGGTAGTTACCTCTACTTCCACTGCCACTGTTTGGGGTGCTTCCGCTGCTACTGTTGAAGTTGTGGGCAGGCCTACTTCTTCTGGTGCTGCATTAGGATTTGGGAGATTTTTTTTATACCTATCTAAATCGGTCTTCTTGAATATGCTTTCCGAAATACGTTTTCTGTTGGGTCCTCTCTCCTCATCGTCATAGATGCCTGTGGTCTTGAATCCATTCGTAATGTGTAATGCAGGCACATCTTTGGCTAAGTTTGTTATAAGAGCCACAAACTCAGCTTTAGGTATTTTCTTACGTGGATTGGCTCTCTGCCACTTGCATAGCTCTTTGTCCCAGTTTGTTTTCAGGCCTTTAAAAACAGCGACGTCCAAAGGCTGCAAGACATGTGTGGTGTGTGGGGGCAACTTCATAATGGTCACTTGATTTTCAATGGCTAATCTTATCAAATTGGTTGATATATGGGTTGTGTGCCCATCATAGATAAGGATCACAGGCCTCTCCTCACCTATATTCTTCAAAAAAACATCACGGAACCAGTTGAAAAATAAGGTTGTTTCCATCCACCCTCGAGAGGTTACTGATATTGCAGTTTGTGTTACGATGTTTTGGTCCAGCCAATTCTCCATTACAAATTTACCTTTGAATACACAAAGAGGTGGCAGCATTCGTCCATCAGCAGAACAGCATAAAAGAACGGATGTGTTTTCACGACCAGAAGTACTTGTTTTACGTTTACTTTTCTCGCCAATCATTCCTAAGACTTTTGTTTTCGATGGGTCATGGCAAAATGATGTCTCATCGCAGTTAAAAATTTGGCTCGGTTTGCCAGTCAGCTTCAGATCATTTATGACATCATCTAAAACATCAAAGAAGTTGTAGATAACCCAAGGATTAGTTTGGTCGCATCTTACATGCTCTATACTTTGGGGCTTTTTTAATGACAAACGATGTCTAGCTTTAAAAGCTATGAACCAGTCTGCGCCTGGTCGCTGGTCCTTAAACCGACATTCAATATTGTTTTGTCTGATATAACTTTGAACCAGATCCAGGACCTCGTTTCTTGATAAACCAAAACCATTTCTGTCCATCACTTTGATACAATTTGCAATCTCCTCTTCAGCCGCAGCAGACAAGAAAGAGTGTACCCCACCACCGCCCTTGCCATCTACGGTTATGTTGCCTTTGCCCCGAGTCCCAAGAATACGGTGTTTTAGGGTAGATCTTGGAATGTTGTAATGTAAAGATGCTCCACGTGTGGTTTTATTCCCATTTCTTACATCTTCAATTGCCTTCTCTAAGTCCTCATGGGTATACGTTAAGCCAGCTCCTCTCTGTGTTTTTCTCACATATGTCCTCACCATTTTCTGGAAAAAAACACACAGTTTTAGAATATGTTAAGCTTATGTTTGAAATTTTTTATATTATTAAAGCGTAGATAAGCTGAGCTCTTGAGCTAGATACTCTGTTTGTTGTATAGCCTATAAGTTATCATTTTCTGAATTAAATTACTAATAATAATTACTTGGGGTAAATGGGTCATATCGGGGTATCTGGGCCTGCAATGAACCCAGTTACCCCGACCCCCTGGCCCAAATACCCCGTTTTGAAATATTTCTGGGGGTAAATGGACCACCCACTCTAGACAAAAAACAGAATGATGAAATATGCTGGCAATGACATTTATTCTTTGTTATATCCATAAAGAGTATTATAATCTAATGCTAAGATTAATTGGACTTACCTTGAGTGTGTAGAAATTTTTTAAAGATGTGTGTACGCCACGTTGTTTTCAAAATTTTGATTCATGAAATTCAACATAATACCACATGGCAGCCATTAATCACAGACAGGTTAAGCTTGTTGTTTGAAGAAGAAGGCTTGGTCTAGCAGTGTGGCCAACTGCTGAAATTGATATTACCCTTACAAGTTTCTTTAAAAAAACCTATGGCCCATTTACCCCTATGGCCCAGACACCCCAGCTTACCTTACCCCTATTTTTTTGCAACTCGTAATATCTACATTTTCATATTTTAATTCTTTACTTACTTTGAGAGGCTAGTGGTAGTCTGCCAAAAGGGTTGTCAGCCATCTTGAATGTTGAAAAACCTTAGCAGAAAACCATTCAGCTGAGAAACTGAGCAGCAGTGGACAGTGCTGGCACCTAGGGGCAAGCTAGAGAACTACTACCAACTCAATCCTATACGCAGTACGAGAGGAAAAGGTCAATTTTTATTTGTGTCATATTTGACACATTGGGCCTTAGGAGGATATAGCATTTGACAAAAATTCAGTAAACCTGTAAATCTTGTTTATAAACTCTTCATTGTTTATTTCATTTTGGAAAGCATTCAACCAGTATTGTAGTTCCTTGTCAATATATTTTGGGTTATCATCTAATGTGTCTTGTTCATTGAACGTGTCATCAATCTCAACAATAGAATCTTGAGATACCTCCACGTGATGATGATATTTTTTAAGAATATTATTTCGATGACTATTGTGGTGAGCTTTAGATATTTGGATAGACAATCCGTTATTATTTTTAAATGATAACCTTGTGACTCTGCTGGCAAAGACGGCATGCCTTCAAAGGTTGCCGATCTTCTTGTATGTCCTCTTGCTCTCATTGCTAATTCTCCTTTTGAACAGGGGGTATTCCCTGAATCTCTCAAATCCGCTGTAGTCAAACCTCCTTGTCAAGAAGGGCAGTGTCGTTGATAAAAACAACTATCGCCCTATCTCTATAACATCTACCTTGTCTAAAATGTTAGAAAAACTTTTCTCAACAAGATTTACTCATTCTTGGTTTTAATAATGTTATCTTTGATAGACAGTTTCGCTTCCGCAAAAACACCTCCACTGTTGATGCAATGTTCAATTTTATTTCTACTGTTTCTAAAGCACTTGATAGTCTTTTGCTGTCGAAAGTGGAATATTATGGTATTACAGGTGTTGCCTTGGATTGGATTACTGCTTTTATCCTAGGGAGAACACAGGCAGTGCAAATCAATTATATCGACCAACAAGGCTGTATTGCTTCACAGAAATCTGAAGAAGTAGAGGTTGACTCTGGAGTACCTCAAGGTACGGTCCTTGGACCGATCCTCTTCTTGATGTTTATCAATGGCATTGCTGGTAGCGTGCCTAGATGTGACCTGTGTCTGTTTGCCGACGATACATCGCTCAGTATCTACGATATATTTCGAGAAAATCTTGAAATCAATACATTCTTGCAGAGTAGTCTTCTTCTTCAGTGGTTAGCTGTAAACAAACTTTCTGTAAATTCCGATAAAACCAAGTTTATTGATTTTAAATTAAGAAATTATGATGGCATTTCTGATGGTTCAAATATTATTGTAGGACATTTTGAAATAGAAGTGTGTGAAAAAAAATGTTTTAGGTCTTACCATAGATTCATGACTTGATTATTCCAAACACATTAAGAAGATCTCCGGTAGGATGAATAGTGGTATTTTTACCCTTCGAAGACTTGTTTATACTCTTTTTACAGTAAAAATATTTGCCCTTTATTCCTAATTGATTTAACTTGTTTTATAGAACTGCATGTGATATGGAATCAAATGCTTTACTTAGATCCAAAAACACCCCAATAATTTTATCCCCACTATTCAGTGTGTCTATTACCGATTCAATAAATTCTGTAGCTGCAGTGACCACTGATTTTCCCTTACGAAAACCATGTTGACAGTTATTAATTAAATTATTATTGAATTTCCTATGGAAAGTGAACTATTAGCATGACCCGCACGGTGACCACCATAGAAGACCCCCTGAACGTGACCCCCTGAACACGTTTTGGGTGGTCGTTCAAGTGTGTGTGTGTGTGTTTGCACTCTAGCGGTCGCATTTTTGTCCGATTTACTTGAATTAGTCCAGAGTTTTATAGCCACTGACAGGTGTTTCCTTGCCTGGGATGCCAAACAGATATGAATTTTTCACTCCTTTGAAAAGGTTTGCTATAGGTTTTTTGATTAATTTGATGTGTTCCTGAACATCTCTAGGGAACAACACTGGCACTCCTCTATGTCTCTTTCCCACAAATACAACTCGTTTGAATTGAGACGCCAGTACTTTTTCTGTCGGTGTTATTACGTCCTCAAATTCTTTCTAACTCTCTAGTCTTTGATTGATCATATATGGCTAATGACAACCTTTCCAGTTCTCCTGGGCGCCTTCTGTTTAAAAGTATAACTCGACAATAAACAACTTCTAAGAGATCTTGGTATGCCTTTATATTATCTTGATTTCTTTATAGTTTTTCTGCTGTTTTTTTTCTAATTTTATGTACTGAGCCAGAGGAACGATTGTAATTTTGTCCCATCTGTTCATCTGCAGGTTAGTCGAAGTTACACTGGATGTCGTATTACCAGTTAGCACTTAATAGATGTGCATACATTTTCAAAGTGTCATAGCTATGTCGCAGCAATCTTTAACAGCTTTAACAATATTAATGGCATATGTTGGAGCTCTGTAAGTTCATTTTCCTTCGTCATAGCCAGCATTTGTTTTATTCTATCTAAGTGTTGTAATTTTAGGCTTCAAAGCATCAATCATATATTTAATTTTTTAATTGAGTATTTTCATTTGAATGAAAACTTTGCTAACTCCTGCATTTTTATAGAACATACTGGAATGTGGTGCTTTCCTCGATAGGTTCTTAGGTACCTGGCACCGAAGGCACGTATCAAACTATCCTTCTTTGCAGCCAGTGAATTTTTATTTTTCTGCAATATGTGGAAATACATTCTTAAGTTTCGTGCCCCCTCCATATTTCTAACTAAGACGCTTTGCGCATCTGATGCTGTAAAACGGCTATTACTAATGTTCTTGAAACATATTTTCTTAAGTCTCCAAAGCTGTTTCTTGCCAAAAATCCCAAAACAACATATGCAGGGAAGGTACTTATTTGGATCAAAATTGGATGAATGGTTTGATTTCCTAACTGGCCTCACACATTTTTTGGACGAGTTAAAAATATAGTTTTTTTTGTTATTTCGTTTATGATCTCCTTTCTGTCCTTGCTCATCTTGGGTAGGGATAGGATTTTTTGAACTTCAATCACATCCTTATGGTTTCTCTGCAAGTGCCGTGCAAAATTCAAAATCTGTGCATCACAGTATATACAGTGGTCATGGTTTCTGAAATATTTTTACTAACTAATGGTGGCTTGTTTGCCCTTTATCAACGCTTTGGCTAGATTGGGGAAAACAGTCGTCGATAAAATAGCCGGCTCCTTCTCTATCCATATCTTCGTTACGACTCTATGGTCATTCATTTATCATTCATTTATTCATCATTTAAATTGTGAAATTCTTCTTCTGTGTTCTTACTTAAATTCATTTAGGATATCACAGCTGTGGTTGGAATCTGCTGTAAATACAAACAAATTTAATAAAATCACCCCTTACATCAAAGGTTTTTAAGATTCGAAGGTCTCAACGTAAAGGGCGACATTGCAGTTCAACAAATTTTACAGGAGAAAAAAATATGGTTTAGACCTTCATTAAACTGTCATCCCCCTTCAATTCTGCTAATGTTGATTTATGAGTCGGAAGGTTTGTAAAAGCACCGCTATGTACCTGCGACCCGCAACTTTTAGGGCGGATAACCGCCGGTGCAGAAACGCTCCCATTTAACCCAATGCACTTACAAATACCTCATACCTCTGGTTGCTAGTGGTATGAGGTGTCTTGTGGATTTCCCGACCAGAATAACACTCATCAGAGAGTTGTATTGATAATGTTTTTACAAATATTGATAGAAAATATGTTAATATTTCAGGAATTTATACGTAACTCTCAGATCATGATGCCCAGTTACTAAATATTCCTTTAAAGTATAAAGAGCCAAAAGGGATTAAAACATCTGTAAAATTAGAAATTTCAAGAACATTTTCTGTCCAAAACGTAGCTAATTTTTTAAAAGCTCTAGAATTGGAAACTTGGTTTGACGTTTTTATTGCAGAATCTCACTGTAAGTATGATGTCTTTCACAATATATTAATGTATTATTTTAAAATAAATTTTCCTAGAAAACTAGTAAGAAAATTTAATAACACAGAGCCTTGGCTAACTGATGAACTTAACCTGGAAAAAAATAAAATCATAGTATTCAGTCAGTTAGCAAGGGATACAATGAATAAAGCTTATTACATACATTTAGGAGAAATGAACAAGTTATTCAGGAAAAAACCTACATACAGAAAAAAGCATTATTTTACGAAAAAGTTTAATCTTTCCTCTAATGTAAATAAAACAGTATGGCAAATTGTAAATAATGAGGTAGGAAATAAATCGACTGAAGATTGCAATACTAAGATTAAAATTAATAATGAAGTAATTTGTGATCCTTTATCCGTTTGTGAGAGTTTTAACGATTACTTTTGTAACATAGTTGATAATAGCATTCTTCCAAAACTCAATAATGTAATGTTGGAACAACACTGTGTCGAGGTTCACAACAATTCCATGGATATCAATACAGTGTTTAGGTGTAAGTAGGTTGATGAGGAGGACATAATAAATATAACTGGCAGTTTTAAGAATTAAAAAAGTTCTGGGTATGATGAAATACCGATGGATCTTATTAAAAATGCAAAAAACCGATTACTTATGTTATCAATGCATCTTTCATCAATGGAATATTTCCACCAAAACTTAAAATAGCTAAATTAAAACCTTATTTTAAAAAGGGAGATAAAACTAAAGTAGAAAATTACCGTCCATTATCCTTATTGCCAACGGTTTCAAAAATCTTTGAAAGGGCAATGGATGATCAACTCGTTTATTACTTAGAAACAAATAATTTAATTAAAAACTGTCAACATGGTTTTCGTAAGGGGAAATCAGTGGTCACTGCAGCTACAGATTTGATTGAATCGGTAATAGACACCTGGATAGTGGGGATAAAATTATTGGGGTGTTTTTGGATCTAAGTAAAGCATTTGATTCCATATCACATGCAGTTTTATTAAACAATTTAAATCAATTAGGAATAAAGGGCAAATCTTTTTACTGTAAAAAGAGTAAAAGCAAGTCTTCGAAGAGTAAAAATACCACTATTCATCCTACCGGAGACCTTGTTAATGTGTTTGGAATAATCAAGTCGAGAATCAATGGTAAGACCTAAAACATATTTTTTTCGCATGCTTCTATTTCAAAACCCCCTACAATAATATTTGAACCATCAGAAATGCCATCATAATTTCTTAATTTAAAATCAATAAACTTGGTTTTATCGGAATTTACAGAAAGTTTGTTTACAGCTAACCACTGAAGAAGAAGACTACTCTGCAAGAGTGTATTGATTTCAAGATTTTCTCGAAACATATCTGTAAGAAAATCAGGAATAAAATATATAGCACATTAAAATAAATCCATTTTATTACAACTCTCTAGTCAACATAAACATATCCAATAATAAACATTACATAATCATATGGTTCAACACCTCATATGACATCCCCTCCACTTTCAACTAGACAAATCTTTTTGGCTTCACAATTATCCTCCCAGACCTAGTCTTGTAGCTTTCCGTTTTATTTGCGTCTCTAGACGGAGGCTGGGGATGAAAATGTTCCGGACGTCCAACTTCTGATTGCCTATGTTCAACTTCTTGCCTACATTCAACTGATTGCCTGTTCTCTCCCCTTGGCTGTCGCTGTTCAACCTCTAATCTTCTCTTCTCTCCTCTTGACTGTCTTCTTTCTCCGCAATGAGGAGCTCCTCTTATATCTGGCTGAATCTTATGTATCAGCGTCAGAGTCCAAAAGTGGAGCAGGCTGCAAAAACACTCTGTTTCGCCTAAAAACTTTACCATGGACGTCAATAAGATATTCTCTATTATTCACTCCTGCTGATACAATATATCCATACTTCTTCAAGTCTTTTATGAATACCCTTTCATCTTTCATTAGAGTGCGCAGTTCCCGAGCATTGTGTCTCCGGTCAAAATAAAACTTCTGATTGACCTTATCTTTCTCCCAGAACTTCTTATGATCATCAGCTCTCCTCCAATTTGGTTTCATTATTCTTTTATCAATTGGGATGTTTGTTCTGATCCGTCTCCCAAATAAAAGCTCTGCAGGAGACACCCCACTGTCTAAGGAGTTGATCTGTGAGCCAGCAGACCATCGCAACACGTTCGCTGCGGCATAACAAATGTAAAAACATGACCCTATGCTAAAATTTAAAGTTAGTAGTTTTACTTACATTTTGACCAGACTGATTCGGAAACACCCAGGAAACCCAGCGCAGAAGTCAAATTGGCGGGAAAATAACGTCATCGTGTTTTGTCTCCGATCGGAGACAGCAGCACCTGGGGATCCCGCGCCACGCTATTTTGTGGCAGCGGCACGGCACAGCGCGGCGCGGCGACAGTGGTGTTCAGCGACGGCACGGTGGCACTATGCTGTTTATTTCTCGTCATTTATTAAAAGACGAAAAAACACGAAACAAAATGTCTAAGATTTGCACACTAACAAGTAAACATACGCAGCAAAACGCAAAGTGTCAAACCTTATCAGCAACTGAACGAAAATATATTTCTCTCATCGCTTGACCTTGAGAATGGCGGGCTTTCCTGATCAGGTTGCGACGCGGGTATTCCCGGGATATTTATTTGCGTAAACGCGAAATTAAATGTCTAACATACTACGACAGACGTGAAGATGAACAACGTCAACTAACGCGAAAATAAAGCCCTGTGGAAAATATGAATATTGGCGGTAACCTCGACCAGGGCGAAATTAAAAACCCACTACCCTAACATGCACGCTAAGGCACAATACGCGTTTCGTTCTCAATAGCTAGACGAAATATAATCGCATTACTATGTCCATGAAAAATGTCTCCGATCGGAGGCATGCGCACCCGGGCGAGGATGCTGATGTCTCCGATCGGAGACATGCCGCAGTGAACGTGTTTTTCTTTAAACACTTCTTGACAATGTTTACAGCAGACTCTGCCTGCCCATTAGACTGAGCATGCTTTGGACTTGAGGTAACAACTAAAAAATTGTAGTTTTCAGCAAAGTTTAAAAACTCTGCAGATTTGAACTGGGTTCCATTGTCAGAACGTAAAATATAAGGAACACCATGTCGAGCAAATACTTCTTTAACACCCCGGATTACAGTATTACTTCTCATATTTGCCAGAGGAACGGCTTCAATGTACTTTGAAAAATAATCTTGGAGCACAAGGTAGTTTCTACCTTCAAACTCTCCAATATCCACTGAAACTTCTTGCCAAGGGCCATCTGGTAATGTGGTTGGTCTCAAAGGTTCTGAAACTTTATCACGGTGTTCTAAACACATATGACAGCCTTCTACTTTTCTTTTAATGTCAACCGTTATTCCAGGCCACCACACGGACAATTTCGCCCTCGAGATACATTTGACAACACCTAAGTGACCACTATGAATATGAGCCATCATTTCAGAACGAGCACTTTTAGGAACAAAACCTCGATGACCCTTCAATAACAGCCTATTATGAAACACAAGATCCCCACGAACCCTGTAAAACTCGGTGTGTTTCAAACTTGACCAGTCCCCAGAATAAATGCACACCCTCAACGTTTTACAAGAAGGATCGTTCTCCTGAAGTTCCTTAAGCTTTTACATGCGTCTATCAGAAAGGTCAATTTAAGTCTTGTTAGCCGGTCTGAGTCTTATAACTGCCTCCCGATCAACATGTCAAATCCCCGTAGAAATTGTAAGTAAAGACCTTGATTTACTTTGAATTATATAATTGTTTTAAACTGTTTGAATATTAAAATGTCACTGCTTTATTCCTATTCATGTTCATATAATTTGTTTTGTTGAAAGATAATGTATAATTGTAAAATCACTTGATTATATATATTTGGTTGTGCTTGTTCTATTTTGTCCAGTTGAAAGCACATGCAAGTTATAAAGTAAATTGATTTTTAAGATGAATTGTTGTAAATATTAATTATTAATGCGTTTGGATATTTTGTTTTATTTCCAGACGGGGATCAATCTAGGTATCAAATCGATAATCATTCATGTATCATTCTTCTCTTAGTCGCGGTATCGGAATGGCAGACATGAAATAGTCACAAAGTAAGACCGACCCATGTATATATATATAGTTTTTAAGATGGGCATGATATCAGTTTAATTTAATGAAAAAGAAATGTATAATTTGATTTCTAACATAAATCCCAGGAGGGAAAATAAAATTCAATTTACAAGCTTCATCCATGTTATCATTTCACTGCCTGTTGGTCAAAGGTTATCAGATGTACTAGGTCAAATAATAATTCTAAATTAAATATTATGATACCCTTAATTGGCATTAATAAAAAAGGGTATACATAATTTTATGGTTGTGGCCATCCAGGATTAAAAGCACAGGATCTTTTTCGGTTGGCTTGGTCTTCTCTATAAAATGCTTAAGCCAGTCTGTAAATAAATTGGACTGAATCCACCCGGATGGATGACATCGTCCAATGGATCCTGGTGGTGCCCCCTTCATAAGTGTGTCGCTCATATTTTTGCGTGGGAAGATCAAAAGTGGTGGAATAAATGTTCCACCAGCACTCATGCAACAAACAACCGTCACTAAAGACCCTCTCTCAGCTGAACTTAACGATCCTATTTGCCTTTTACCTTTAAGCCCAACAACTCGCGGTATTTTGGACTGGACAACAGAAATTCTAGTTTCGTCAACGTTATAGACCCTATCTGCTGGATACTTATGTTTTTCAAGCTCAACTTCCAGAAGCTCAAAGAACCCGTGAACAGCTTCCTTGTTGAATCCATTTGCCCTTGAAAATGTTGTAGCCGTGGGTTTCAGTATAGACAGTACATTTTTGTGTCGGCTCATAAAATGGTCAAACCAAGCTCTACCGGCTAGTCCATCAGTAAATGGATGCTTTATTCCATTTCTTTCACACAATTCATAAGCTATTCTTCGGACATCTTGCCTGGTAAGGCCATAAAATTTGCTTTCCATAACGACCAGGTACTCTACTAGTTCCTTTTCCAGTTTCTCATCAATGATTGGTTTTCGACCTAATTTGCTTGCAGCGGCCTTGCTGGGTGATGCATCTAAGCGTGAAAGTCTCTGAAGAGTAGGCCGAGGAACATTAAACGTTTTTGCAGCTTTTTTCAGCCCCATTTCCTTATTTCGTATAGCCTTTATAGCAGCTGTCATATCATTCTCGTTCCATAGCTTTCTCTTTTTAGAATATTTCTTTGGATTTAGCACTTTTCTCGGCATCTGCAACATCCAAAATAAAACAACTTGTAGTGTATATAATATGAGCCCCTTACATTTGGGGCTCATATTAAACGCAGACAAGGGGCTCATACTACAACCCTCGCCATATTTGGAAAAATACCGTCAAATCACATTATCCCTTAAACTTAAATAAAACTGAAACTACGGTTTTATAATCCTAAAATGTTGTAGATAGACACATGCTGGCTCTTAAACAACTTAGTGAATAAGAAATGAGTTAAATATTAAGTGGGTTCTAACCGGCAGCCGGAAGCCAATTCAAGATGGCGTATTGGATGGTCTCGCGTCAGTTCGAGCTCAAGTGGTTGTAAGCGTGGCCGTCAGGCGCGCTAGTTACGCTGCGCTGGCGTTGCCAACCGCTTGCGAGGGAAAACTAGAACTGCCTCTTCTGTCAGAATCTGAGACTCAGTTATCTCCCGCCGTCGCGTCGTCGTACTACCAGCTGCTAAGCCTAGAGATGTTCAGTACGTGTATCTAACTGCGTAAATCCTTGTTAATTACAATCATTTTGTAATTGGGCAAAATATACATTGATTGCTATTGTACACTTTATTGTTGGAGATCTCAAAAGTTTAATTTGTCACAAAACCAGGCTGTGATAGAAAATCAACACAAGCTTTTTAACAAAATTATATTAATAACTACTAATTCATTCAAGACGTATTTCCATAACTTTATTAAATACTGATAATTAATGCGCCTACTATTTATTTTTATTTTTAATTATAAATTAATTGGCTTCGGCAGATTCAATACTACGCGTAAAATAAAAACGCTGAGTACATTACAAACGAAATTACAGTTATGCATCATAAAATAATTAATAAAAGGAAATCTATAGCTTAAAATCAATTAAATAATAATTTGTTTGTAATTTATTCGTATTAATTTACAAACATACGAATCCAAATCCAAATACACGCAGTAATATTTGAAAATTGGCCAATAATACTCAACTTAGATATACAAATACAAGTTTAATAAATCAAAATACTAAACCACCCAAAGTTCATTTCGTAAAAATGCCGTCAAGTTGAACTAAAAGATCAAATCATTACCCTACTATCAATAAGTGAATTATCTTTGTGGCAATAGGTTATTCGCGGCTCATTAGATTTTCTTTCACAACTCGTACTGATTATCCATTTTAAAAAAAATTATTCAAAGTTGTTTTGAATGTTGACAATTACAGTAAAATTATTTACAATATTTACAACACTTATCAATGAGTGCGCTACGCTTTGCATTATAAGGTAAGTGCACGCGGAACACACGTGGAAGTGCAGAGAGCGATGATGACTCAGACAAGGTCACACACCCTGCGCCTGTCCCGTCCATTGGAGAGATCGCTAAAGGCCCCTGCAGACGGGGACAGTAGTAGCAGCCAGTACTGGCGTCCACAAGTGGCGGCCACTGTATTGTCAAGACAGTAGCCCTACACACGGGGACAGTACTGGCTACCACCGAATCTGTTCTAGTGGCGGCCAGTGTGGCATCAGGGTGTGTTGTGTTCTGCCTCAAAATGGACGAATTTGATGAGGAATACGAAAATGCAGTGGATGAAGTTATTGAAGAAGTTGTTGTTGAAGTAGTTCATTGTTTGAGTGAAGAATTGCAAGAGTTACTAAAAAGTAATAGGTCTTGTTGGGTCAAGGATTGGGTGGGACGTCGCAGTAACCTAGGAGCTTCATCAACGATTTTAAGAGAACTTGCCAATGAAGATCCTCAAGAATATAGAAAAATTATGAGGATGAGTGTGGACCAATTCAGTGAACTCTTATCGTTAATTGAAGGTCAAATTTCAAAAGCTGATACGGTAATGAGGAGCGCAATCCCTGCCCGTATCAAACTTGAGATTGCTTTACGATTTTTAGCAACTGGTGATTCCTATCAATCCCTCGCAATTTTTTTTCGAGTACCAGCAAACACAATTTCAAGTTTCATGCCAGATGTCCTCAAAGCAATAACGACAGCATTAAATGACTACATGAAGGTAAGTTAAATGAATGTGTCAAGCGTCTTTAATTTAGGTTACCAACTTAATAATAGGCCTAGATTGTACATTTAATTATTTTCATTCTCCGGCACTCACGTGGGCTACAGGTGTAGCCGGCTCATTTAAAAACTTTTATCTTTAGAGTAAAATTACGTTCTAAAAGGATGAAGAAAGTTTTTTCGCTGGATTTTATTATAAAACAAGTTTAATGTTTTCAAAATAGTGATAACACATTGTACTTTACTTTATAATTCTCGGTGGTTAGCTAGGTATAAAAACATAATCTTTTTTGAAAACATCTTTATTGAATCAATTCATAATGTTTATGTCAAATTTCTGTAGGTAAATTCATTTTCAGTGATGACATTGTCACAGCTCTCGTCATCTGAAACCTGACTGTAGTTGGAGTAGCTGCCAGAAATCATTGGAGATTCTCTAGATGGGCCTTCCAACAGCTTCAATCGTTCCCTTGAAATAAGAGTTTGTATTTTATCCTGAAGTTTAAGTCTGTGAACTAGTGGGAGGTCTTTTATTTGAGCTGAGACATATTTACCAAAAGCATCCACTTCGTCCATTGGGGCCCTCGAAGTTGAAGGTCTGTTCTCAGTTATTTTTTGTAGCTTTTCAATGGCCCCCTCAACCTTAGAAAGTTTGCTTAACCGCCTTTTTTTGTACGATGGCGTTGTCATTTGTGTAGATGGTACTGCTAATTCTCGAGTTTGGGCCGTTTCTTGCCCTTCTTGCTGATCCTCTAAAGCATCAGGAAAGTCCAAGTCAAGTTGTGTATTATCCTGGTCTTCGATTTCAGCATCGTCATTTTTAGTCTCACCGGTTGCTGGACCATTCTGTAAAAACACAAGTGCTCATTAATATTCGGGTGTTAAACATTTGTCAGTGTACAAGGTTCCATGTTTTGTGTGTTTTAGGTGCCAAAAACAAAGGATGAATGGAAGGAGGTGCAGAAGAATTTTGAAACTAAATGGAATTTCCCGTCATGTGTAGGCGCAATTGATGGAAAACACGTGGCTATAAAACGTCCACCTGGAAGCTGCTCAGAGTTTTTTAACTACAAAGGGGGATACAGCATTATTCTTTTGGCGTTGGTAGATGCAGACTACAAATTTCTATATGTCGATGTGGGAACCAATGGAAGGGCGAATGACGGAAGCGTTTTCCGGTTGTCATCACTCAAAGTAGCAATGGATAACAAGACGTTAGAATTCCCTGAAGAACACTTCGTTTTGGGAGATGACGCGTTTCCATTGCGTGAAAACCTTATGAAGCCCTTTTCCAAAAAGAATTTGACATTAGTGGAACGAATATTTAATTACCGCTTATCACGAGCACGCCGAGTGGTAGAAAATGCCTTTGGTATAATGGCAGCAAGATTCAAAATTTTTGGAAGAGAAATTGAAGTCGATTTGAAAACAGTAGATTTGATAGTGTTGTGTGCATGTACCCTCCATAATTGGTTAAGAACAACGTCTCCAGCTACATACTTCGGAAGGGGTTGGATTGACCAAGAAGATACTGAAAGTTGCATTTTCGTCCCTGGACTATGGCGCTCAACAGGAACAGCACTGCCGTCATTGAAAACAGCTCGATCAACCAACTCACATACCAAGAGAGCTTCAGATACAAGAAGGAAATTAACAGAGTTCTTTAACGGAGAGGGACGTGTATCTTGGCAGATGAAGGCCATTGGCATGTAATCAATGGAAAGTATTAAGTTACTGTGTACGAAAATGTAAAATAAATGATTTACTATTAATAAATTACTTTTTTGTTCAATTGGTATTATTTAATAACCAAACAGCCAACCAAAATTATGTATTCTATTAATTACTAGTCTAGAGCTAACTTACCAAGTTGGTTTTTGGTTTCCTTGTGATAACTACATCCCTCATGAAAAGGTCTGCTGCTGCGAACCAGGGCAGTTTTGGTTTGTACACATCGTCGGTTCCTGCTCCACTAGTTTTAGATTCGCTTACTTTCAGCATTTCTGCTCTGTAAGTGGACTTGATAGCTTTGATTCTAGCTCTAAGAAATCCCATATCAGGTACTTGTAGTCCCAAAGAAACCAAATCATTCTGCAATTTCAACATCGCACTCTCTCTCTTACTCTTATTAACATAGTCTGGGTGACGGATATTCCACAGCAGTTCATAATTTTCGTAACACTCCAAAAACACTGTTATATTATCTGCACTCCACTTAACACTCAGTTTCTTCTGCTCATCACTTTTCACTGAACTCATTGCTGTAAAAATCACTCAACCACGGATCGACAACAGTTTCCTACAGCGTCTAGTGCTGTACTGGCGGCCAGAACCTTTTAAGACATGGACAGTAATGGCCGCCAGTAGGTCACGTGACCACGCTACTGTTCTCTGAGCGGCCAGTAAACTCAAACTATTTTGTCTTTACTGGCGGCCAGTAGCTACTGGCCGTTGAAGCGTCCAGTACCCCATCACACGTAGACAGTAGGCGGACAATTACTGGCCGCCATTAATGGCTAGGTCTACTGGACGCCACTACTGTCCCCGTCTGCAGGGGCCTTAAGTGAACTAAAAACGGTCCGCGTGGGACTGTGCGGAACAGAAATGGTGGGTCACTGTGTGCTCAGAGCTGTTACTGGCGTTGAACGCGCTGTCGTTTACACGCTCCTGGACTTCACTGCCATGTTTGAATTGTAATGAAATTTATATATCCTTTGTGTACGTGAACTACGGAATCCGAAAGTATAAATATTGTTTTATTTTACCGTGTTTTAATATTTTTAATAATTAAAAACTCTTACGTGTTATTAAAGAGGGACATGAAAAAGTTACTCAGCGAGGAAGTTTTTTATTTTTAGGTTAGAAACAAACTTCCAGCGGGAACTTTGTAGATAATTAGTTTCTCTAAAACTTTTATTTCAAACATTTTTCGGTAAAGTTGTTGTTTTGCCTACAATTCGTTTGGAAAGATGCTGAAACCTTTCGCCGTGCTCTATCCAAAGGTACGTCCACACCGAACGCGCAGAGCTGCGCCGCGCTGCGCAAAACATGTGCGCGCCGAGCGGCGCACTTGGTGTGGACGGCGAACCGCGCAGCTACGCGCACTCGAGAACATCCGCGAACACGATCCGACTGATGGCGGTATTTTGACGAACATCTTTGAAGTTTGTTCGCCTTTGCGCGCTCAGTGTGGACGGGCATTTGCTCAGTTGTTGCTGCGCGTCGTTTCGGCTCGAACTGTCACTACCTGTGTATGATCAAAATGGCTTTTGAATGGAGTCGTGAGTGCATCGAGACTCTGGTGAATGCATATCGAGTTCGAACGGAGTTATGGGACCCAAAAGACAATAACTACCATATTAAAAATAGAAAAAGTGACGCCTGGCGTGAAATTGCCAGTGAGGTGGGTTGTGATCATGGAGAGGCGAAATCAAAAATGACATCCCTGCTCTCATCCTTCCGGCGAGAAAAGGCAAAGGAAAAGAAGACTCAAAATTCCACTGGTTCAGGTGAGTCCGTGCATAATTAATTTTACACTATCTCTAGCCCCGTCGAAACCCGATGGATACAGGTATATTTTTGTCTTTTAGTCAGTACTACTAACATTTCTAAAGAAATAATTATACCTTTTAACAACTTAATAGGCCCACATTATACATCCTTAACTGTACTTAATTGTTAATGTAAAACACGTGATTAAATTAGAAATTTCAGATTTTTTGTAATGAGTACATACATGCAAAAATTGCTTAAAAAACCAAAGAAAGATGGTGGCCATTTAATAATTAATACAACGCATCAACAAAATGTTGATTCTTGCAGACATAATGGGATTTGCCTATAGCCCAGGATGACATAATTCATAGGCGGCCATTTTTTGTGAAATAGTAAATAACAACTAAATATCTTATTTGTTTACACATGGAGGAAATAGCCGCAGTACTGACATGACATCGTTTACTTCCAGGACGTGACCAGTTATATGTGAGCACTTGGTTTGCCTACAAGCTATTTGCATTTCTGAAGGAGAAGGATACACCAACCAATACTTTGGACACAGAAAGCGTAAGTATATTTTATGTTTACTAATCTAAATGTATACATGTTTTACAATGCAGTAATATTATCATTTGTAGAATGATGTTTCCACTATTATAGCCTATCGGTGGTGGTGATTTAATCTAAGAATAAAAGTAAACAAATATTAATATGTAAATTTTACTTCATCAATCAATATGTACACAATTATCTCTGTATAAACCTTTAACAAAATGAAACAGTTTTAAATGAGACAAAAAGGAAAGGTATTAACAATAGCCTATTGGCATTCTGTTTAAGTAGAAACTTATTTATAAAAATAACTTCAATTCTAGATTGAACAATGTTATACTTTCTTTTCAAATTTGGTACTGTATTTATTTCATACAAAAAATCAAAAGAATTGGTTGAAATATTTGCTAAATATTATTAATTTGTTGCTATATAACATAGTTCAGCATACTATCAAAACACATATATAAATGTCTGCAAATGCAAAAATAGTATTTCAAAGGGTATCTGAGAACAATTTACTTGAAATCGCTTAAATTTACATGGGCTGTTATGGCAGTTCGGCTACTGTTAACATGAGTTCGGCTACATACTGTTAACACACGTCACATGATGCACAATTACAAAACATTAACACATATTTCTTGTACTCTCTAAAAATATCCGGCTTCAAATGCCAAGATGATTCATAGTCTAGAGCAACCCTTGGCTGAAAGGTTTTTGGTTTAGGTTTATGCGTAACTTTCTTGCCACGAGACTTGTCCTGTTGTAACAAAGTACTCTGCAAATTCATTGCGAACTGCCTTTGCAACTTCAGAACTTTTACGGGCTTTCTTTCTCATACCACGAAGTGCTGTACCAAGGATTTCTTTTCTCCAGTTCCCCTCAATGACAGTGCCATTCGGTAGCTCGTTGTCAAAAGTACCGGGAGGAGTGTAGATGTCCCGGGATGTTTCGCTCCTCCTGAGGAAATTGTGCAAAAAAAGAGTTGTAAGCACCACATCTCTAACCTTTTCTGCCTCCAACAGCATCGGTTTTCTCAAAACTCTGAATACAGCTGAAAGAATCCCAAAACTATTTTCTGTGACTCGCCGAGCTCGTGATAAACGATAGTTGAAAATCCTCTCTTTGGATCCATTTTGTGAGACCCCAGAGTAGGGTTTCAAAAAGTTTTCATGCAGAGCAAACGCTTCATCTCCTAAAAAAACGTAAGGAACACGTTTTTCACGCCCTGGAACTGCCTTTGGTTGCGGTGCGTTCAAAGTTTTCCCTTCAATCTTTTTCCACAATGCACAGTTTTTGAATATACCGCCATCAGATATACGTCCCTGAGCACCGACGTCAGCAAACATAAAATTGTAGTTTGCATCTACGAGCGCAAACAGAACGATACTGAAGAAAGACTTGTAATTGTAGTACTCGCTTCCGCTATCCCAAGGTGCTTGGATTTCGATATGTTTGCCATCTACTGCTGCCAAACAGTGTGGGAAATTCCACGTTTCTTGAAACTCCTTTTCATACCGTAGCCATTCTTGTTGTGAGCTCGGCAGCTGTAACAAATGACTTTAAGGTGCTATATGCTATATATGCTATATGCTATATGCTGACAGCCGGTATTATAGTCAGTTATAAGTAAAATAATTGTTATAGCGAAATTGGTTTTAGATCAATTTTCTTTTTCCCCCAGGTTCTTGTCGAACAGTCTGAAAATGATCCTGATGAAGATGAGGAGGAAGAATGTAATCAATCTGAACCTGTTGTACCATCTGGAAATCAAAGCACGGCAACAGCATCGCGTGCTTTAACATCAAGTCAACAAAGATTTGTACCACCGAAACCCAAAATGCGAAGGAGAACGGCCGTTGACGACCCCCGGCTTGCTCAGGCGTACAACCTCATGGATAATGCGACAAAAACACCTCGTGATGAATGTTCAACATTTGGAGAGCATATTGCGACAAAGCTCCGAAAGTTTGATGACCGTAAACGTAATTATTTGATGCACAAGATTAGTACATTGATATACGAGACAGAAATCGAGGTTGACACTGTTTACATACGTTCTCCTATGCAGCACAGCGGTGAATCCAGCGCAAGCCGAATGTCTACCCCTAGTCCTTCACCTACACCTCCATTGCAACAAGTATACAATCCACCTGCCAACAACCCTTTACAAACATTTATAAGTGCCTTTGTGGATAATAATTCAGAAGTTTTTACTACTCTGTAATGGCTAGACTTTAAAATGCCAATGAACAATTGTTTATGAAATAGGGCTTGTTACAAGTTATCTTTTGGGGGAATTTTGATATTTTTTAATAATATCCATGCCTTTGGTTTTCATTTATTTTCTAGTTAAATTTGTTTTTTTCAATAAATAATTTTAAAAATGCTTATGTATTTCTCAACAATCATTAAAAGAATAAAATAAAAAATTTAAACATGGTGGTGGCTTTCGATAGTTTCAAGTTTGTTACGTCAACTCGAGCTTAAATCACTATCTATAGGATGGCCCTATATTCATTAAATATACAACTTGTCCCTAAATACATTAAACTGCTCTCCCAAGTTCGAAGTTAGATGTTTCGTTATACTGTATTTGTCTGCTAACATAAGATCATTATGTAGACCTAAGATTATTTTTAGTTTGTTTAATTCACTTTCGTTAGTTTTTTTAAACCATTTTTGAAAATGTTACAAGCATATTAATTATGTTAATTCTAAATCAATCACGTTCCTAAAGTACAGTTTTTTATAAAAGTGTTGTACATTTAAATTTACTGCTTAATAAACTATATTACTTACTTGTATGTAGTCTCTCAGTGCATTATTCAGAGCCCTGCAAACTTCCATCACAATGTATGAAATACTCTGTTTAGACACTTTGAAAAGGTACATCAAGCTTGTGAAAGAGTCTCCAGTTGCTAAAAAGCGAACAGTTATCGCCAGTCTGTCCTTAGCACTTATAGCTTTTCTATAATTAGTATCCCGTCGAGTGATTTCTGGCCCAATCAAATTGAGAAGATACTCAAAATCTTCAGACGACATGCGGCAAAAATTTTCGAACTGCCCACCAATACGGAGATCATTGAGCATGGATTCCCCTCCATACGATTCCCGACGTCTCAGTATGGGCGTCACCCAATGACGACGTGGTTTTCTCCTTCTTTTTAACCGATCATTATAAATAACAATAAAAACCGAAGCAGCTATTGCAGGGTCCATTTTCTACATCGGTGTGATTGTGTAGCCCGCGCAACACGGATCACAGCCGCGCAACTATGAACATGGCGCTCTGTTCCGCGCAGTTTAGCGCAGTTTTGCGCAGCGCAATATGCTTTGCGCAGCGCGGCGCAGCGCGGCGCAGCTCTGCGCGTTCGGTGTAGACGTACCTCAAGGCGTGCCACGCGCCGTGCCGCGCTGTTGAATTCAACTCAGTGATGCTGTGTTACAACATGGCCTAGTTTTTTGATAAAATACATAGTTATTAGTTAGTTTTAGTCGTCGAATTCGGGTTACGTTTTAGTATCACTTTTACCCTTCCCAATTAACTAAGTAAATTAACAAACCAGCTTTCAATTTAATCACATTTGATCAACGAAATTTAGTTATAGATCTAATAGTAACGTTTAACGTTAGTAACCATGTTGGTAATTAATGTTTATTGAGAATAAATTTGCTATTAAAAAGTATTTGTCTTGTATGGTACCTATTCATTCATCAACCAAATTTTATGATATAGGCCAATTAACTTTCATTCAATCTACAACTTTTGGTGAACGTCGAAGTTTATATGCTAAAATTCAAAGTTTCACTAGTCCAAAGAACGATATTACTGCTCATAAAAATTCATTCCAGTACCAAAAACTTCAAAACATTATTATTGGACAACACCTAAAGCCTAGTGAATCGTACATAAATTTATATGACTGGAAATATGAAAGAATCAGCCATCGAGGAGATTATTTTACAAAACTCCTAACTTTCTGTTCTTTTTACGCAACTAACCCTGGTTGAATATAGTTAATTTTGGTATTAAAAATTCGAGAAACTATTCAGGAATACGGATCAGAAGGCCATTCAACCATAAAAAATGTTCTCTGGCTGCAAATGTAATTCAAGTGAGCGCGCTTCGTGTTTTCCCTATATCCCCCACGCTAAGCGCTGCCGCGGTGGCCCACCATTTGCGGCGCGACCTCGAACGCGGCCGGACCGAAATTTGGTTCGCTTCACCAGTAGTTTTAAGTCTTTGGTCCCATCACCAGCACAGCTCTAGTGCTGTAGTGTCCTGTGACCCGAGGGTGTTATTGTTAAACTTTTCCAAGGCTGACTGACGGCGCTACTGGCATTGTGAACAACCAATAAATTGAAGTACTTTTACGTCTCGGTCTCAATATATATCACCATTGTTATTCAAAGCAATGACTATACAAATATAAACGTTTTGATAGAAATTTTTAATAAAAAAAACAATAAACCTGAATGGCTCATATTTCGCCACATTGATGAAAATTATACAAAGTAATTACAGTACAAACATATTGTGAATGCAATCTGTTGTTTATCAAACAATCAGGAAAAATTCAAATCACACAGCCTTTGACATTATACAAAGTTCCCAACTATAACTACGCTATAACGCTAAAATTACTACACAATTTTCATCGTGTTCTCAATTCACTTTACTTTCCTTTGGATTTTTCTTGCACGTTTGCTCCTTGCTTTTTTCATGGTATCAACGATGTAGGGTGGGTCACGTATAGGCATTGACCTTGTGTGTCGACAAGTTCCACAAGTTCCGGCAACAACCAGTCGTGATAAAACTTTTGCAGTTTATCTTTCATTTCTACCTCCCAGAACGTATCATCCCTTAGAATTCTTTCATACCTAATTCCCAGGGGTGTCCACATTACAAGGTAACAAAATTGTCGTTTTGTAACGTGGAGTTGGCCTTGAATTTGGTAAAAATGCCGTCAAACAAATGCGCGCACGAGATAAACCTACATTTAATAGGAGCAGCACAATATACCACCGGTCGACGATGAGGAATAAATCTCGGCTTTCCGTCAGTTCTCAAAAATAGGTTGGCCAACAAATTTGCTAGAATAAAACAAAATTGTAGCGCAACATAAATTCCCGCAATAGGGTAAATTTGGTTTTAAACGTTCAATCAAAATTTGTATGAGCGGTATGTATTCAAAAACAATTTTATTTTCGTTTTCGAACAATTTCAGTACAGCTCCTAAATTAATAAGAAAAAAGTATGGTTTTAGAAAATGTGGTTATTAGTTATTATAGTAGGAAGGTAAATAATGACAAATAATACAAAATATCTTCATCAGACACTTAAATAAATAATATTAAAGACTCTTAAAGTAAAAATACCACATTATTTATTAGTTTGTTTTGAAACTACCATAGTTCTAATTTGTTGAAATACCTCCGTCGCAGCAAACCTGCGTACTCAGCGAATTTCCAATATATAATATGTGTCTTAATACCACATAAAGCCGCAAACCAAGTTTCATAAAAATATATTCACATATAAGCGATTTTAATTATTCTCCATAAGAATAACATTGTTAATGAGTACGTAGGTTTGCTGGAACAAGGAACACAAACAATTGGTTTTTATGCAAATATAAATAGAATTTAACTAGGCGAAGCCACATACCAAGTTTCATCAATATTCAATCATAAATAAGCGCTATATAACACTTTAGTTATTCTCCATAAGAACATGGGGGCTGAGTAAGCAGGTTTGCTGCAACAAGGAACAAAAAATGTGTCTTTATGCAATACTCAACAACCAAGTGAAGCTACATACCAAGTTTTATTAATTTATGTTCATAATTAAGGGAGTCATAACATTTGACTTTTTCTCCATAAGAATAACATGGGGCTGAGTACGCAGGTTTGCTGCCATGGGAATAATCAACAAAAAAAAATTTTTTGTGGAAATATCAATATACCAGGACTACGTGAAGCCACATACCAAGTTTCATCAACATACATTCATAAATAATCGAGATATAGAATTTTATTTATTCTCCGTATAAGAATAACATTGGACAACGTACTGTGTTTAGCACTTTGAATATCTCTGCAACGGTTGGGCGTAGAATCATAATTTAAACACCAAAATTATTGTTTTGTGGAACTGAACAGAATGGTAAAATCAAATGTGAAGTTTACATTAAAATAAACTGAGGAAAAACCAAAAACCAGTTTCCCATAAGATTAACATGGGAAATGTTATGAGTAGTTTTTTGGATTTTCCCCGCAACCACTTAACATAGGTTAATAATTCAAAATACCATATTATTTGTTTTTTTAAGCTCTATAACATGGTCAAACACAAAATTAAGTTTTTTAAAAATTGTACGGTGAAAATGCAAAAAACTTATTTTTGGAAAATTTAAAACCCCCATAAACCCGCGTTCTCATGGTACGATTTTTCTGGTTTTCGAACTTAAAGTCATGAATGTCATTGTACACATTTGAGCCAAATTTCATCGAAATCGGACGTTTTTTACTCAAGTTATCGCATTCACGTACACACATATATATATATACATATACATAAATTTTAACGAATAGTGTTTTTGTCATCTGGGGACCTCAAAACAAAAAATTATCATGGTCTCGGGCTTAAGAGGATGTTAAAGCCAAATTTTTCTCGTAATCCTGCGAGACTGGTGGCCGAGAGAAGAACTACGAGGTCAGACATCCGCGCCGCTGCACTGCGAAAGTAGTGCGACGTAGTACAATACCTCCCCTCCCCCCAACCGCTCTCCGACTATCACCGCCACCACGTGACCGTCCAAGACCGCACAGCCCGCTCGGCTCAACTCCGCCCGTGGCCCGCACTCCCCGTAGGCTACCTGCGACGCGACACGGTAGTTCAGTTGCGCGTTTCCCTTCCCGGCCTAGTTGTATTTATCCAGATGAAAAGTTTGTGTTCTAAATTGATACTGTGTTTACAAGGTTGTTGGCAGTACATTTGCAACGGGACAATAACATTTTAAGTTTTATGTTGAACAACAGTATAATTACAAAATATATTATAACGAATAAGCGTAATAAGCTAAAGAGTAACTGATCTTTACGATTAAAGTAATATTTACAATATTTATGTTTCTGAGTAACATACAACTATTTTACAAGAAATTTAAGTTCTTCAAAGCGAAGTTCTTCGTAAAGTTGAAATCTATTGCAGATTATAACTTTGTGTTGTAGACTTTTTGATTACCTGTGGAAAAACATAATTGAGAAAATCATGTTAAATATAAATGACAATATTTTGTAAAGATCAACATGTTCTAAATAGTTACTTTATGTTCAGCAGTACAGTATTTTTTTTATTTTCTCTCCCCTACACTTTTCACATTTTGGGGCCGATCATCCACTTTTTAATAGGTAGTTTAATTTCATTAAAATAAATATTAAAATTTACGTCAAAAGTAATTTAAGTTACAATTTTATAAAACGTATTTACTACAAAGGAAACAACACTGCAATCCATTTTAAAAGAACTCTTTTCACGTAGGCTATATTGAGAAGAATCTTGTATAGATTAATTTTTTTGTGATTTTAAAATATTCAAATGCTAAACAAATGTGTTACTCTGAGGATATGCATTATGTTCATATATTAACATGTAGAAATATGTACATGATGATATACTGAGATTAATTGGGATTGACGTTAAATGAGGTGAAGCATACGAAAATAATTACGAAAATAGATTTTGAGACAGTTCCTATCCAATCAAAGTTGTAATCTTTATATTATTCACAGTTTCTAAACAAAATAGATAACTATAGAAAGAGAAAAAGTAATTTATTGCGTAAACAACTCTAATTAAAATATATATTTCAACAGAATTTTTAAACTGTATACTTCCAACCACAGTTGAAGTAAAACGTTTCACCGAAATCAAAGTTTTCATAGTTAAGTTTATCTGAATGAATATATTTAATTTAAAAAAATACTATTACAAGTACTTACTCTCATTTGCTAGCAGTCCTCCTTTCTAGTTTACTTTCGTTCCTTTTACTGATTGCTTCTAAAATGTACACAGGGTTACCAAAATGGTTCATTGGCTATCTATCTTCGTATTGTACACCCAAAAATAAGCAAACAATTTAGTGACATTTTTATAATTTCGCTCCGCTTAGCGCTGATTGCGATTTTTACTAATTTAGTATATATTTTGAACCGTTAAAGGTACTGATTTTAAACTTGGTATAATTCATGCCTACACTTAATGATGGTTTGGTACTGAGTTTCAAGTTTCTATCTTTCATCATTTTAAAACGGCGGCCATTTTTGTTTTTCAAAGCCAATACAGACAGACTGACGCCAAACGGAGCGGAATTTCAAGAAATGCCCCTTTAAATTGTTTGATTATTTTTTTAAAGTAGAATCCGAACGAAATATATCCAGTGCTCCTTTTTTATAACACTCTGTATATTAATGTTTGCTATAGAATAACAATACATTAAATATGTATTTAAATGAAGCGTATTTATGAAGTGTTACTTATGAATTTTAATTTTCACTACTGAAACTTTAAATTTCAAACTTCATTAGAGCAATACATATAATGTTGTATGAATTTTAGGGGTTATTTTATTAAATTTTAACTACTGCATACGTAGACCTATCCATTTTTTCTAGACACACGATAATAAAATCGAAATTTACTTACAACGCCTGACATGGAACTGTAGTTGGTTCTGTAGGATCTCTTTGCCCAGCTTCCATCGGCTACTACCTTCAACAAAGGAACGCCCTCTTTGTCGACATCTCCTCTTTCTCTTGCTAGCCTAATCTCTTCTTCTGCAGCCTCTTTCATTTCTGACAGCGCTGTTTGCTGCCATCCATTTGCTACTGTTTTATGGTAGCGCTCGTACGTTGGTGCACTCATATTTCTAATGTTCATGGCACCGAGAAGCTCCTGAAAGTAGGAGGCAATGGCCGATACAAAACCAGCACAGGCGAGTGAGGAGGAACGAGGAATCACCCCCCCCGTGACGTCAGCCCCCCCGTGACGTCAGCCCCCCCCGTGACGTCAGCCCCCCCGTGACGTCAGCCCCCCCCCGTGACGTCAACATAGGCTAAAAACAAACCTAACATAGGCTTCTTTTTTTTTGAAACTCATAATAGCGATGGATTTGAATTTATTTTTTGATTTATTTGGACTTTACCTATCGCTTCTAGTGTTTAAAACTACACTACGTTTCGGGAGGTAAGGAAACTCCTCCCGTTATCAAGTGAACCCTACTTACATCTAAATATCAAACTCTTACACCTAACTAACCTACATTTTTTTGGATTTTTTTTGATTTTTCTTTTACATTCTAATTTACACTAACACAAAGATAACAAAAAATCAAATACAATACACTAACACAAAATTTATATACACACCTAACTAACCTACATTTTTTTAATATTTTCCTTTACAATTTAATTTGACTAACAGAAAGATAACAAATATATATACAAAAAATCGAATACAATACACTAACACAACATTTATATATACGAACAAATGAAAAACTGACAATACATTACCTGTTCTGCATCGTGGCCTCCAAGCTGACGGGCAAACACGGGAAACGGGCTCACGTCCATCCACAACCAAACCGCACACTAGACTAGTGGCTAGCGGCAGAGGAGGGGGGAGAGCCGTTACCCCCACCTACCGACAGGGGCACGTGACGACACAGCTGTGGCTACCCACACGTCTTTGTCGACGGGAACATGACACGGAAACCAAAAACTGCACGATTCCTCCTAGAATGCTACACGGGCACCAGTACGATATTCTCATAGAGATTACCGCATGCCTCCAAGGTGAGCATTGGGAACTGGTCATGCAATCAGGTGGCCGTGTTTCCTCCAAGGGCGATCACGGACGCATGTGTCGTAGCCGCATTGGATGGACTCTAGACGCAGGAGCAACTGTAACACAAGGAACTGGCGTGTGTTTGCGGGGTGATTTTTGACTGAAATGGTTTTTAATTAAGGGAATCCATAGTGGCCTGACATCAATACTACTCTGACTTATTGGATTTTCATGTAATTTAATTAATGCCCCTTCAACAAACTTTCTTTTATAATAGTGAGACTCATGATGTATAATTTTTGCCTCTTCCCAACTGAATTTATGATCATTTTCCCAGGCGTGTTTTGCCAATTTAGATTTTACTGTTTCGCCATTTTTTGTGTTTCTTTTATGTTCGTTTATACGAACTTTTAGCGGCCTTTTAGTTTCCCCTATATATTCACCCTCACATTCACATTTGATGCTGTAGATACAGTTTTTTGAGGCTTGTTCTTCATTTTTCGGTTTTACTTTAGTTAGTTGCTGTCTCAGAGTGTTTGACGATTTAAAAGCTGTTAAGATCTTATATTTTCTGGCAACTCGCCTTATTTTTTCCGACAGTTTTGGGACATATGGGATGCTTATGAAAGCTGTTGGTTTATCCACATTTGGAACAGTGTTTGGCTTTGTCCCCCTTTCCTTTTTGCATCTGCTAATTATTTTTTGAGGATAACCATTCTTTTGTAACTCTTGTGAAATTTTATTGTGCTCCGCGTCTAAAGTTTTCTTTTCACAACAAACTGATTTGGCCCTGTCGAAAAGAGAATAAGCTACTGATTCTTTGACTGATTCACAGTGGTTTGATTTGTAATTGAGGTATCGACCTGTGTGTGTTTTCTTTCTAAAAATTTCTGTTTTAAGGGCGTTTCCATCTTTAACTACATTTACATCCAAAAATGCTAGTTTTTTGTCTTGTTCTTTTTCTGTTGTGAGTTTAATTGTTGGTGAAACTTTATTTAAATGCTTAGTAAACTCGTCTAACTTTTTATCGCCATGATTCCAGACTGCAAAGACATCGTCAACGTACCTCAGCCACACTTTCGGTTGAAAACAAGCAGACGCAATAGCTTTCTGTTCGAATTCTTCCATAAATATGTTGGCAAATATTGGTGACAAAGGCGATCCCATTGCCATTCCCTCATCCTGGCGGAATATTTGGCCCTCCAATTCAAAATAATTTGACTCAGTACATAATTTAAGCAAATCCATAATTACATTTACTGGGATTTTGGTTCTTGTGTTTAAGTTTTGGTCATTGAGTAACCGTTTTTCAATGATTTCTAGTGTTTGGTTTACGGGGATATTAGTGAAAAGACTTTCAACATCAAAACTAACTAACATGTCCTCGTCTGAAATTTGCATGTCTTTTACCATTTCTACAAAATGCTTTGTGTTTGTTACATGTGAATCAGTATTTCCTGATAAAGGTTTGAGTATGGGCAGGAGAAATCTACATAGTTCTCTACTTGGGGAGTCTCTTGAACTAACAATGGGTCTCAGAGGAACACCTTCTTTGTGTATTTTTGGTAGCCCATACATGTGAGGAGTTTTTGAGTGGTGTGGTGTAAGTCGTTTGCGCTGTGCGTCTGTAAAAAATTCTTTGTGTTTTCTGAGAGTCTTTTCGATTTTAGTTTCATAACTTTTAGTTTGGTCCTTCTTTAGTAGGGTGTATTTTCCAGCTTTAAGAACATCCTGAATTTTATGCGAATAATCAACTTTATTTATTAGCACAGTTGCATTTCCTTTGTCGGCTGGTAAAATCTTTAGGGTTTCTTCCTTTTTTAAAGCATTTAAGGCCTCTTTTTCATTTCTTGTTATGTTTGGTTTCACTGGTTTTATATTTTTAAGTGCCGCACTGGCCTCACTTCTGAATTGATCAGCTACATCCTCAGGGAGCTGGGGTGTCGCCGATTGCCGATTGCATGACCAGTTCCCAATGCTCACCTTGGAGGCATGCGGTAATCTCTATGAGAATATCGTACTGGTGCCCGTGTAGCATTCTAGGAGGAATCGTGCAGTTTTTGGTTTCCGTGTCATGTTCCCGTCGACAAAGACGTGTGGGTAGCCACAGCTGTGTCGTCACGTGCCCCTGTCGGTAGGTGGGGGTAACGGCTCTCCCCCCTCCTCTGCCGCTAGCCACTAGTCTAGTGTGCGGTTTGGTTGTGGATGGACGTGAGCCCGTTTCCCGTGTTTGCCCGTCAGCTTGGAGGCCACGATGCAGAACAGGTAATGTATTGTCAGTTTTTCATTTGTTCGTATATATAAATGTTGTGTTAGTGTATTGTATTCGATTTTTTGTATATATATTTGTTATCTTTCTGTTAGTCAAATTAAATTGTAAAGGAAAATATTAAAAAAATGTAGGTTAGTTAGGTGTGTATATAAATTTTGTGTTAGTGTATTGTATTTGATTTTTTGTTATCTTTGTGTTAGTGTAAATTAGAATGTAAAAGAAAAATCAAAAAAAATCCAAAAAAATGTAGGTTAGTTAGGTGTAAGAGTTTGATATTTAGATGTAAGTAGGGTTCACTTGATAACGGGAGGAGTTTCCTTACCTCCCGAAACGTAGTGTAGTTTTAAACACTAGAAGCGATAGGTAAAGTCCAAATAAATCAAAAAATAAATTCAAATCCATCGCTATTATGAGTTTCAAAAATACAGTTGATTCACGGTTTGGACCCGGAACCAGACAAAAAATCAGAAAATTAGAAAAACTTAAGATTAAACTTACTAAAGAAAATAATCGTGTCACGTATTTGACCAAATGTAAAAAAGAAGGACTCGTTCCCAAAGGTCTCATATTAAAATCTCCTTACTACAGCCACAGAGCGAAAAAGATTTTATCAACAGCCAGCCAAAAACTAATGAAAGATAGGCTTAATTTTCATTTGAGCAACAAAGAAAAACTTAAAACTCAAGTAAACGTAGAAACAGAAAAATTGTTTGAGTTAATAGGTCCAGAGTTTGAAAACATCTTAAAAAACTTAAACAAATCTGCTGATATGCACAGTGAATCCATCAAACAATCACAAATAAAGAAGCTAAATCACTTGAAAGCAATGGACAGTAGGGCGAGAGAAGGTTTGAACACGCCGGGTTTAGTGGCGCAAGTGGAAAATTCCACGAATTCCGCAACGCCCCAAGCGGTCGTCAACCTCTCGGACAAAACACTGACTCACGACGAAATAGAACTACTTTCTAAAGGTCTAAATTTTGCTGTAGCTCCTAAAGCCGTAAACGTACTTGATTTCATTACTGGTATTGAATCGGCGACACCCCAGCTCCCTGAGGATGTAGCTGATCAATTCAGAAGTGAGGCCAGTGCGGCACTTAAAAATATAAAACCAGTGAAACCAAACATAACAAGAAATGAAAAAGAGGCCTTAAATGCTTTAAAAAAGGAAGAAACCCTAAAGATTTTACCAGCCGACAAAGGAAATGCAACTGTGCTAATAAATAAAGTTGATTATTCGCATAAAATTCAGGATGTTCTTAAAGCTGGAAAATACACACTACTAAAGAAGGACCAAACTAAAAGTTATGAAACTAAAATCGAAAAGACTCTCAGAAAACACAAAGAATTTTTTACAGACGCACAGCGCAAACGACTTACACCACACCACTCAAAAACTCCTCACATGTATGGGCTACCAAAAATACACAAAGAAGGTGTTCCTCTGAGACCCATTGTTAGTTCAAGAGACTCCCCAAGTAGAGAACTATGTAGATTTCTCCTGCCCATACTCAAACCTTTATCAGGAAATACTGATTCACATGTAACAAACACAAAGCATTTTGTAGAAATGGTAAAAGACATGCAAATTTCAGACGAGGACATGTTAGTTAGTTTTGATGTTGAAAGTCTTTTCACTAATATCCCCGTAAACCAAACACTAGAAATCATTGAAAAACGGTTACTCAATGACCAAAACTTAAACACAAGAACCAAAATCCCAGTAAATGTAATTATGGATTTGCTTAAATTATGTACTGAGTCAAATTATTTTGAATTGGAGGGCCAAATATTCCGCCAGGATGAGGGAATGGCAATGGGATCGCCTTTGTCACCAATATTTGCCAACATATTTATGGAAGAATTCGAACAGAAAGCTATTGCGTCTGCTTGTTTTCAACCGAAAGTGTGGCTGAGGTACGTTGACGATGTCTTTGCAGTCTGGAATCATGGCGATAAAAAGTTAGACGAGTTTACTAAGCATTTAAATAAAGTTTCACCAACAATTAAACTCACAACAGAAAAAGAACAAGACAAAAAACTAGCATTTTTGGATGTAAATGTAGTTAAAGATGGAAACGCCCTTAAAACAGAAATTTTTAGAAAGAAAACACACACAGGTCGATACCTCAATTACAAATCAAACCACTGTGAATCAGTCAAAGAATCAGTAGCTTATTCTCTTTTCGACAGGGCCAAATCAGTTTGTTGTGAAAAGAAAACTTTAGACGCGGAGCACAATAAAATTTCACAAGAGTTACAAAAGAATGGTTATCCTCAAAAAATAATTAGCAGATACAAAAAGGAAAGGGGGACAAAGCCAAACACTGTTCCAAATGTGGATAAACCAACAGCTTTCATAAGCATCCCATATGTCCCAAAACTGTCGGAAAAAATAAGGCGAGTTGCCAGAAAATATAAGATCTTAACAGCTTTTAAATCGTCAAACACTCTGAGACAGCAACTAACTAAAGTAAAACCGAAAAATGAAGAACAAGCCTCAAAAAACTGTATCTACAGCATCAAATGTGAATGTGAGGGTGAATATATAGGGGAAACTAAAAGGCCGCTAAAAGTTCGTATAAACAAACATAAAAGAAACACAAAAAATGGCGAAACAGTAAAATCTAAATTGGCAAAACACGCCTGGGAAAATGATCATAAATTCAGTTGGGAAGAGGCAAATATTATACATCATGAGTCTCACTATTATAAAAGAAAGTTTGTTGAAGGGGCATTAATTAAATTACATGAAAATCCAATAAGTCAGAGTAGTATTGATGTCAGGCCACTATGGATTCCCTTAATTAAAAACCATTTCAGTCAAAAATCACCCCGCAAACACACGCCAGTTCCTTGTGTTACAGTTGCTCCTGCGTCTAGAGTCCATCCAATGCGGCTACGACACATGCGTCCGTGATCGCCCTTGGAGGAAACACGGCCACCTGATTGCATGACCAGTTCCCAATGCTCACCTTGGAGGCATGCGGTAATCTCTATGAGAATATCGTACTGGTGCCCGTGTAGCATTCTAGGAGGAATCGTGCAGTTTTTGGTTTCCGTGTCATGTTCCCGTCGACAAAGACGTGTGGGTAGCCACAGCTGTGTCGTCACGTGCCCCTGTCGGAAGGTGGGGGTAACGGCTCTCCCCCCTCCTCTGCCGCTAGCCACTAGTCTAGTGTGCGGTTTGGTTGTGGATGGACGTGAGCCCGTTTCCCGTGTTTGCCCGTCAGCTTGGAGGCCACGATGCAGAACAGGTAATGTATTGTCAGTTTTTCATTTGTTCGTATATATAAATGTTGTGTTAGTGTATTGTATTCGATTTTTTGTATATATATTTGTTATCTTTCTGTTAGTCAAATTAAATTGTAAAGGAAAATATTAAAAAAATGTAGGTTAGTTAGGTGTGTATATAAATTTTGTGTTAGTGTATTGTATTTGATTTTTTGTTATCTTTGTGTTAGTGTAAATTAGAATGTAAAAGAAAAATCAAAAAAAATCCAAAAAAATGTAGGTTAGTTAGGTGTAAGAGTTTGATATTTAGATGTAAGTAGGGTTCACTTGATAACGGGAGGAGTTTCCTTACCTCCCGAAACGTAGTGTAGTTTTAAACACTAGAAGCGATAGGTAAAGTCCAAATAAATCAAAAAATAAATAGGCTTCTTCCACCAGTTTTATTATATATATTTGTTTTGCTTGTCTTTTCTTTTTGGGTTTGTTTAGAACAATACCCTTTATTTTATTCAGAAAAAGCAATACCCTAACCTACCCTCCGTTTACTACAACCCTCGCATATATCGGGGGATTAACCTCCCGAAGGAGCCAAACTATGGCGTTGTGGCATGAGACGTGTGTCGGTATCACATTAAAGTCTCCCAGGTCAGCCCTGAGTTGCCGACACTTGTGTGGGGCCAACGGTCTTTCTAACCAAAATTCAACATGTAATTTTCCGAGGAAGCATCTCGTATAGTAGTACACCGTTTGCAGAAATACCTCCGCGTCTGTCGAATCCACCTCTGATATCGTGGAATGTATATGGAAAGGCATTGTCGCTGGATAGGACCCTACCGGCTCCGAAACCATTGTGAATAAATGAAACATGGTGCACCGCTTGCCAGTACCGTTAGAAGGAGACTGACGGGTAGGACCGAAGGTGTAAACAACTCGGAGGACAACTCGGAGAAAACCGCCATGACGTCATCCTCCCGACCGGAGTGCTATTTATGAGCGCGTCTTCAGAGGTTTCGCCAGTTTGTCTTTGGAGCTCTTACTGTGTGGACGAAGTAGTGCTGCCTCTGCGATACACCTACACAACTTGCTGTTCATTGCCTTTGGATTCCCGTAAAAGTTAACGTAAGTAACAACATATTTATTAATTAGCGTTTCTATTTAAATTATTCGTTATTTTTTTTAATTTTCGTTACTATCGCGGTGATTACTTGTGCGACTGTTGCGACTTTCTCTTTGGATATCTTGGCAACTGTGCCTTTGTAGCGGACGGGGAATACAGATACCCGATGTTTTTGTAGAAGGCTGGTCCCCGCATGTGTGTGGTCTGCGGCCGCGGGTTCGCAAACGCCGGAAACCTAACTCGCCACACGGCAGCCGCCCACAGCAACCGCCATCTCGACTGCGACGTCTGCTGCAGATGCTTCGGGCGAAGCGATAACCTGCGACGCCACCTCGCCACAGTTCATCCTCCCACTCCTCACGACCAAGCGCCAGGTACGGTTTTTATGTTAAACAAGAAAGGGGGGGCTGCCAGCCTCTGTGTAATTCCTCACCCTTGTATTTACTGGACCCAGGTAAACTGGCGATTGAGATGAGGAAGAGGTCGCTAGTCCTCTGTACAGTTCCTCACCTATCCTCACGATCAAGCGCCAGGCATGGTTTTTATGTTAAACAAGAAACCGCCAGTACTAATGACCTGTTTTCGAGAGAGTAAACGGCTTTAGTCGAGTAAACAGATTCAAGTAGTAAACAAGGGGCTGCCAACCTCTGTGCAATTCCTCACTCTTGTATTACTGGGCCCGGGTAATTTGGCGCTCGAGATGAGGAAGAGGTTGCCAGGCCTCTGTACAATTCCTCACCCTTGTATTTACCGGGCTCAAACTGGCGATCGAGATGAAGAAGAGGTCACCATCCCTCTGTGCAATTCCTCACTCTTGTACTTACCGGGCCCGGTTAAACTGGCGATAGAGATGAGGAAGAGGTTGCCAGTCTTATGTGCAATTCCTCACCCTCGTATTTACTGGGCTCAAACTGGCGATCGAGATGAGGAAGAGGTCGCCAGTTCCTCACCCTCGTGTTTATCGGGGTCACTAATAGGACTTGTTTTCCTGTTCGCAGGCCGTCCGTGCCCGTTGTGCTCCGTCGCCCTGGCGGGTCCCGAGGATCTTCGCCACCATATGGAAGCGGTCCACGGTGCGAGCCCGTCGGCTTCGACCTTCTCCTCCTCCTCCGCCGCAACGCCACCCGTCAGAGACCCACGGCCCGAGTGCGACGCGTGCGGGCGGCGATTCTCCCGCGAGGACCTGCTCCAACGTCACGTGCAGCTGGTGCACGCCAACGAGGTCCGCTGTCCCGATTGCGGCGCCCTTTTCCAAAGGGCCGCTTATCTCCAGCGGCACATGGAGAGCGCCCACCGTGGTATGAGGTTCGCGTGCGCCTACTGCGACCGAGGCTTCACCCGGCGCTACAACCGGGACCGGCACGAGGCCCACAACTGCCCCGTCGTGAGGAACCTCGTTGTGGACGAGATGCCGCGCCTGCCCGTCCTGTCACCCGAGCCTCGGCCCAGCCGCGCGCCCCAGCCCGGACCCAGCCGCGAGCCCCAGCCCGGACCCAGCCACGAGTCCCAGCCCGGATCCAGCACTGCACCCGACGATGGGTGGATGGTGGGAGGCGGCGGCGGATTGCCCGCGTTCCGCATCGTCCAACGGGCGTTCCGCGGACGGCTCTTGACCTTCGGCCTGTCCCGGCCCATGGAGGACTTCTTGGCCGTGGAGGACGCGCTGTTGCTACTGTTCGACAGCGTCATGGAACTGCTGGCCGACGTCAGGACCCGACACCCGAACATCAAGGTCAACATGTTCCTGGAGTGCGAATTCGCCAACGTCCACGGGGCCACCTGTCTGCGGGCCTTCAAGACGAAGAACGTGCCTCTCACCGCCGCGTCCAACTTGGAGGACTTCCTGTCGGCGTCCTTCCACAAGCTGGAGGAAGAGAAGGAGCAGTGTCTGCTAGTGGGCAGCGGGTGGAGCTATCTCCGGATACGCGACCTGGAGATCCGCGTCAACCTCTACACCCCGTTGGGAGAACGCGGAGCCCGGTTCGTCCAGCTTCCCAGGTCCATCTGCGAGACGCGCGCCGTTATCAACGTGCAAAACGTCGATGACATGTGCTTCGCGTACGCTGTCCTGGCCAAGTTCGTCGCGCAACACCCGGAGAGGCCCGCATCGTACACACCGGACGTCATGGCACGCTACGACTGGGTCGGCCTACGTTTCCCCGTGGCCGTGAAGGACATCAAAGTCTTCGAGAGGAGGAACCCCATCAGCGTCAACGTGTACGGGATCGAGCGCGCCATGGTGGGGAGACGCCCCGACGGATCGCCAAAGTTCCAGGACCGCGTGTTCCCGCTGAAGATCTGCAAGCGGGAGTTGGAGGATCACCGGGACCTGCTGTACGTGACCACCGGCGGGGACAGTCACTACGCCTACATCACGAACGTTAGCAGGCTGGTGCGACCCCAGCTGACGTCTCACGGCCACGCCATCCACGTGTGTAAGCGATGCTTCGCTTACTTCGACAACCGGCCCAACAAGCTGCAACTGTCCGGTGGCGAGCGTCTGGAGGAGCACATGCGATACTGCACCGCCAAGGCCCCCCTCCGCTTGGACATGTCCCAGAAGCAGCGCATCCGCTTCGCCCACCCCGAGTACACTCGGCGCGAGCGCTTTTGCGTTTACGCCGACTTCGAGTGTGCTCTGCAGCCCGTCGCTGTTGACCCGGTAGAAGCACCGCCCGGCACGAGGCCCCTGCAAATGCACGTCCCGTACGCCTTCGCCTACCAGATCGTGGACTCGCTCGGCCTGGAGGAGTTTGAGCCCCGCGTCTACTTCGGGGCCGACGCGTCCAAGGTGTTTATGGAGAGGCTCAAGATGGACGTGCTGAGCCTGTGGGAGTTCCTGTTCAGCACAAAAGCTCTGCACCCTTCTCTGACCCGGCAGGAGATGGACGAGTATCTCGCAGCGACCCACTGCTACCTCTGCGGGAAGGAGGTCACGGACCAGGACGTCAAGGTGCGGGACCACAACCACGCCCCGCCTTACGAGTTCCGAGGAGCCGCTCATCGCTCGTGTAACCTCAGGTACCGGGAGCAGCGACACATCAACTGCTACTTCCACAACCTGTCCAACTACGACGCCCACTTCGTAGTGCGGGAGCTGGCCATCGACCCCGGCGACGTGGACGTGTTGGCGCACACGGAGGAGCGGTACATCGCTTTCACGAAGCGATTCCACTTTGGCCAACCCGGAGACAACCAACGACAGAGCAGTTTCGCGGTGCGGTTCCTCGACACGTACAGGTTCCTGTCCATGAGCCTGGCCAACCTGGCGGCGGGACTGCCCACGGACAGGATGCGCGATACGAGGAAGCGTTTCCGCGACGACCGGCTGTTCGACCTGGTGCGCAGGAAGGGCGTGTTCCCCTACGACTTCGTAGAGGAAATACAGGCGTTGGACATTGCGGCGCTGGACGCAGAGGCTGATCGAGGCTACATCTTGGAGGTGGACCTCCACTACCCCGCGCGCCTACACGACCTGCACAAGGACCTTCCCTACTGCTGCGAGACGAAGCGCCCGCCGATAGGGAAGTTCCCCAAACTGTTGACGACCCTGGACGACAAGACGCACTACATCTGTCACTACAGGGTCTTGCAGCAGGCGCTGCAAAACGGATTGGAGCTGGTCGCGGTGCATCGGGCGATCTCCTTTCGCCAGTCGCGGTGGTTGGAACCGTACATCCTGATGAACACGGAGCTGCGGAAGAAGGCCAGGACGAAGTTTGAACAGGACTTCTTCAAGCTCATGAACAACGCGGTCTTTGGCAAGACCATCGAGAATGTACGGAAGCGCCTCAACGTGAAGCTGGTGTGCACCCCGGAGAAGTTTTCCAAGTACGTCGCCAGATCCAACTTCCTGGACCGGACGTACTACACGGAGGACGTGGCCCTGGTGCATCTGTCCAAGGTCAACATCGTGTTGGACAAGCCCGTCTACGTAGGCATGTCAGTCCTGGAGCTGAGCAAGTGGCTCATGTACGAGTTCCTGCGCAAGATGAAGGAGCGCTACGGCGACCGCCTCACCGTGGACTACATGGACACGGACAGCTTTGTCTTTGACATCGTGTCCCAGGACGTCTACGCCGAGATGAAGGAACACCTGGACGACTTCGACACCAGCGGCTATCCGAGGTCCCACCCCTGCTACAGCCCCGTCAACGCCAAGGTCATCGGAAAGTTTAAGGACGAGTGCAACGGCCTGTCCTTATACGAGTACCTCGGCCTGCGGTCCAAGCTGTACTTCATGGACATCGAGGACGCGGCGACAGGCGGCAGTAAGGCTCTCAAGCGGGCCAAGGGGGTTGCGAAGGGCGTTGTCAAGAACGTCCTCACCCCCGACGACTACAGAGAGTGTCTGTTTGACGGGGTCCAGAAACACACCACCAACGTCCGGTTCCAGTCCCACTTGCACCGGGTGTACACCGTGCAGGTGGACAAGCTGAGCCTCAGCCCGACCGACGACAAGCGGTGCGTCCTCCCCGATGGCATCCACACTCTGCCGTGGGGACACAAGGACGTCCCGCCGCTACCGCCAGCCAGGAGGAGAGGAGAACATCCGCAGCGGATGGAAGTGGACGGTGAGGAGGAGGAGGGACAGCGCCAGCCCGAGGACGAAGACGAGGAAGAAGAGGAATTCCCCGTCTAGTTGTATATATTAGTTATAAGAGAAAAAATTGTAAATAGTATTTGTAAGAAAATATAATAGCTTTATGTACAGCATGAACCCGAGTTGTTTATTTCCTCCCTTTGCTCACTCAAAAGTCACAAGCCGTTAGGCTCGGAAAGGCGTTATGGGCCGTTTGGCCCGAGCCGTGCAGCTTAAAAAGCCCCCGCCAACCGGGAGCGATTGGCGGCGCGTGTCGGGGACGGCCCTGAAGGAGTTGCCCAGGAAGGAGTTGCTAAGTGGTTTGCTGACGCTCAAGGTTGCACCCTCGAATTACTCAGCGGTTTGCTGATGTCCGAGGGGTCTCGTGACGCGCCCTCTTTGGTGGCCTTCACTGCCGCTTGGCGGGGGCTCAGCCAGTGACACGCGCCGCTGGTATATAAACCTGAGGTCCAGCCCCGCTGCCTCAGTTTTGCTAATTTTTTTAAATTTAGTAAGGAGAAAGGAGAAATGAAAAACACAAGCTTTATCATTATGAGGCATGTATTGTACAGTAATAAGGTTACATACACATACTACAAAAACCTTACAAACTAGTTTTAAGCGAATATGGAGTGGAAGAGCCTGCGGACGAGAGCGTCGTTGGCGGCGGGAGCGGCAGGGTCGAAGAGCTGGACGTAGTCGTTGAGTGACGTGCGGAGAACAGCCCGGCAGTACAGGTAAGTGAGGCAGTAGTAGCCGCAAAAAGAAGTATCATAGCCCTGGAGCCGATACCTATTGTAGACGTAGTGGCGGTGATGAGGATTGCGCCTCAGGAACATTTGAAAGTCGGCCTGGTATGGCGGCCTTCCGTAGCTGTCCAGGTACTCGAGTCTGTCCTCTTCCGAGCAGTAAAACGCCACCCAGTGTTCGCCTCCCTCGGTGTGTGCTACCGTGTTGGACACGATGGCGGTGAGAGGCTTGACTGGCGCGTCCGGTAGTTGGTCAGAGGCGTAGACCGCGACGTTCCTCAGTCCGGGGATCCTCGCCAGGCATTCTCTGATCTGAACGGTATTCATCGTGGACGGAAGCAACACAGGCAGCTCGAGGCGGACGAGTCCGACCTGTCGTTAGACACGAGCCAGTCCCGCAATACTATGCAGTTATGAAGGGCGCAACGGTTGTGGGAGCTCTTATGGTGGCGACAGCGCAGGGTCCGGTAGGTGGGCGGACCGTTGAGCGACCCGCAGCCCAGATCCTCCATGTCCTGAGCGGTGGTGGCGGCGGGCTCGGTTATGAGGTGGCGTTGTACAAAGTCCCTCTTCTGCGATCCTTTGACGTAGACCAAGGGGCGGTGGATGAGGCAGGAGCGCAGTTTGTCCAGCAGGGCGACATACGCAATGTCCCCCTGGTCCCACTCCAAGCCGTGGCAGTGGCGAGTGATCCAGACGCTCTCGCGCTGTTTATCGGGAGTCAGGAGGTCCTTACTGAAGGGCGGGCGGGCGATGTGATGTAGGAGCAGCGTGCCGGTAGTCACGTCCACCACACAAACCTCTTTCAGTAGAAAGTCATTATCACTGTCTTTAAAACACTGCATATCCATCACCACGCTTCCGTGATGACAGCGCGCTGGCGGTGGCTCGTTGTAGATCGGTGGCGGCACGTTCATCCCGTACGGCTGACTGAACTCGACTGAGCGCTGGCGGGAGCGCGCCTAGCGGGTTAACCTTGGGTGCGCGCGCCGCCATCACCTAACGGTCCGCGCGTGGTGACCTTGAGCGCGCGGCAACTCGTTTACCCGCCAAAGTCGACTGTGACGTTGCGATGACGGTCCACCTCCACGACGTTGTCCAACTCGGCGTACACTATGCAGTTGAACGCCTCCGCCAAGGCTTCGGAGAACCCAATCTCTATGCGCAGGTTACCGTTGCGCACCAGGTTCCAGTGGCTGGATTGAGAGGCTGCCATATCGGGCGTCAGATCAAACGCCATCAGGCAGTATCCGTAGGGGTACTCGTTGCGACTGACTTCTTTACCACAGTCTGAGAAATTGATGCCGGTGCCAGTGTACAGCGTGTGGTAGGCGAGCACGCACAACTCATGACCGAACGTGTAATCCGGTTGAAGCGGCTTACATGGCACTTGCTCACCATCTATGTACAGCGCGAAGAAGTTCACGTGGCTGTGGGTGAAGTTGAACGGGTTCTTCTTGTAGTCCCCGTTGAACGCCTGATTGCTGACCAGGCCAACTATAACGCGTTTCGGCAGTTGACCCAGAAACACACTGTCCAGAGTCTTGCTGCTGATACCGGCAGGTAGCGTGAAGGATTTCACTTCCACGCGCGTAATGGGATATTTGGCTGTGCCCGACTCCAGCGTCCTGCTGTGAGCCAACAGCACGCTCGGGTTGATCTTACAGCGGCGCATAAACAGGTTGACTTCGGCGATGTCCACTTTGTAGTCTGTCACGGTTTTGGACATGATGGAGAATGAGTTCTTTGACCTGATCAGACGAAAGCGCATCTCCACACCGTTTAACATGAACTTCTCCTGGTTGCACAGGTCGACGTGCAGATGTCCGACCATGTCCACGTACCGGCTTCCCTTGATAAACTCCCTCCTTTTCTTGAGCCCGGTATAATTATCCTCCTCAGTATTGTCCATGTATCCGGCATAGTCCTCAAAGAACAACTCCGCGGTGAGGTGCGATGTCTTGGCATCACCGCCATAGGACAACAGGTTCTCCAGGTAGGCGCGATAGGCGTACGTGTTGTTCTGAGGAGACACCAGTTTGTTGTTCAGGTACAGGTCCACTTGACTGAACAGCGAGTGCAGCCAGTTGTTAATCGGACCCACCTCTTTTATCGCTTGATCACCCGTTACAGCGCCTCCATTAGCCGTTCTAATGGTAGCCTTCACATGCAGTAGCGTCTGTGACAGATCCGTGTACTCGTCCCCATGACCCGGAACTATGAACTCAACGGGTGAGTCGTCTGTCAGGGAGGAGATGGGCTTGTACTGCACCCATTTACCGCTCTCTATACTGGTCTGCGTGGGCGGTAGCGAGAACAGGTCCAACTCGGTCTTGACACACTCGCACGACTTCTGATGTAGAAACGCCATTATCCAAAAATGTCCTTCACGGTACTCTCGCTCTTCTTGCTTCTCCTCTTCTTAGCGACACGTTTTGCGGGCTTCCTTTTCCTCTTGGGCGCAGCGCTCTTCTTCCTCGCTCCGAGGAGTTTCGCTAGAGACTGAGGAGTAACCTGCTGTACACGCCTCCTCTTATAGGCGCCACCACCGCTCAGCACGCGATCCAGTTTTTCATCAGCCCTGCGTTTCAGCGACCCGGTAAACTGTCTGAGCCGGGTGTTGGCTGCGACTCGGGGGTCGGCTGTGCCCGCCGCCACGTCGCCCAAGAAGCCCACACCGGACCTCAGCGCCTCCTTGCCCAGCGCCGATGCGCCGGATCTGATCAACGGGACCACTGTACGCATCAGCCCGCCTAGGAAACTGCCGATGCCGTGACCGCGTTGGAAAGCGGCTCCTCTGAATACCGTGGACACTCCGTGCCCAGACTGCTGTTGGCGGTAGTACGCCAGATAGGGGTCGTTCGGGTTCATTGCTGCTACTCTCTGCGCAGGTGAAGCTTCATGCACGTAGTCCCGAAGTGGAATGGCAGGTGGCGTCCGACGCTGTCCCTTAAATCGATTTCCACACTATCGAAGGAGCTCTTCATCAGCGGCACGTAGTGAGGGTTGGTGAAGTGCACGGTGATACTCGCACCGTAGATTTAGTTTTTTGCGTCGATGTTCACAATCTTTAACAAGGGCGCTACAGTGTCACCTACTAGCTGGGGCTCCACCAGGTCACAATACACGTACATGTGCGAAGGGATCCCAGCCAGTAAGTTGGGTGGTCTTATAGCTTTTCTAAGTTTGATCAAATCCACGTTGTTTACGTCGTATCCCAACTGTAACGCTAGGGTGGGGCTAAATTCCAGTTGCACCACAGTCTGGTCTATCGAGATCAATTCCACCTTCCCAATCTCTTTGTCGTACTCAAACTGGCATTGGTACAAGTCCAATTTTGGAATGGCGTTGATGGCGTTGACCAGTTCATCGATATCTTTATAGTTTCCAGCTTCCACCTTTACAGCGGTCAGTTCAGGCTTGCCTGTGTCATCCTTAGTGTAGAGATATACGCGAGCGTCCTCCCCCACTGTGACAAACGAGCATGGGTAATGGACCTCGACTAAAGCGACTTCCCATTCACCATCGCCACCCAATCGCACGACTGACGGTAGATGGGTGATGTAGTTAGCCACGGTGTTGTTTGGATAATAGTCCATTGAGCTGTTGCTGGGCAACGTCAGGTACAGCTGCCTGCGCTTTGTCGTCATAGCAGCTGTTGCACTTCAGATGCGGGTACCCACGAGTTGAAGTCCTCTCCGTAACCGACCCACTTGACCAAGATGTGTGTGAAACTGGCAAGGAAATATCCATAACTCCAGAAACAGGGTATTTAAACTGTGACATCACATCTCCTCTATTGTTCAGGGTATTTAAACAATGACGTCACATTACCAGCTGACAGGAAAACAAGATGGCTGCCGCATCAGTCTGTAACATAACCTCAAAACGACTCAACCCTGCTAGCAGACAACGTATTTTGTTCTAGTCTCAATGCATACTTAACCTAAAAAAAGTGGTGTGTGCAACTATAAATGAACTATTAACTTCTGTTTGAAATAAACTTAGTTGTAGAAAAAAGTAACCTTTACTCTACTTAATACCCATTGTTCCTTTACTATTAGGAAGACTTACTTTAAGGATGACTTCCAAGGTTCTGTAAACACTTTGCATGAGTCAGAAATAAAAACAGTTGAACTGCCGTTTATATTATAGCATTTATTGGAATTTTATTAGTTTATCTAAAATCATAGTTATGCAATATCCTACCAAACGAAAATCTCACTTGGCACCCTTCTCTAGCTGTAATTGTAGGTAATGCATTGGCAGCAAGTGATACCAGTAACCAAACTTTGGTATTTGGTTTAACCATAAAATTAACTCTGAATCACTATATAAACTAGTCGGATTCCCCAGAATTTTTAAAAGCTCACTGTCAAACCACCAACAACCTGCTGTAATTTATTTAGAATTAATAAATCAAAAACTGTCATCCAATTTTGTTATAGGCCCACTACTTGTACGTTTATGAATTGATATAAATCCCATTACTATGTCACACCATCGCAATGAGTAATTTGATGTGAAAACACTCAGTTTTTGAATGCATTTTTAATGAAGGCTTTATAGGTTCTGGAGAAGCAATAAGACATAACTGAACTCCAGTTCTAATAGTATGTTATACATTTGTATGTGTATTGTTAAACCATTTAACACCTTATCACAATTTAACTCACCTTACTGATAACTGTATTAAAATATAACTAGAAAATTAACTGTATTAAAATATAACTAGAAAATTATAACTAGAAAACTCCCATTTTTAAAGTGTATTTATTTCACTATAGGCTGTGCGTTGGAATTGTAATAACTGAAGCCGGTTTATCTTATAGATTTATATTGAAATCTTTTTAACTTATACCTTATCACAGGTAGGATTCCTCAGAATGAAACTCACGCTGTGGAGCCGATAACCAATGTGGTGTTGACATCCATAAGTAAAAGATTAAAACCTGTACCATAGAATTATTTTATTTTAGGCCTACATTTTATTTTAAAGCGTATTCGTTTATCTGCGTTAGGGCCAAGTATAATTACCATTTAAGGATCATACAAATTGCCATAAGATTCAACGAACCATTAACTGCATAACTAAATAATCAAAACACGTACTGGTACATTGTTATATACAACAGTATGTACTCTCGTCTTAAAACCTACCTGGAAGATGATTGCCAGCCTGTTGTACAGTATTAGTGGTGAGGTGCTTGATTTATATTTATAATGTTAATGTTACAAACGTTTATGTTACATATTTATAACGTGACTGTCACGGCACATTAAAAAACATACCCTGTATAATAAGAGTATATCCAATTTTGAACGTGAAAATATCCAACGTGGAATCTATATCCCTAACTTTAGATGGATGTGAAGGATTGTAAAATCTGAAAACTATACAAAGTTTATAAATGACTCGTTACAAATTACAAGTCGTGAGATATAATGCATCTCTCTCTGCTACCGTACAGGTACATTAATTTACCTAAAAATATTAAATGAAAAGTTATTACATAACATCATATCATTTTCAATTTCCAAGAGATTCCCGGGGAGAAGATAAATAACATCAATACATGTAATATATAAAATTTAATTTTTAAAAAATTTTATTGTCGAATCTATAAATGTTTATTAAATCTATAAATATAAATAAAAAATAAAACATCAAATGTTGAAAAAAATAAATAACTACAAGTAACAAAAAATATATGAGTAAAAAGTAATTTTAGGATTTAACCCTTTTGAGTGCCAGAGTTTTTCGGTCGTCATATCCCTAGAGTGCCAGAGTTTTTAACAGTGTATATCCAAAAAGTGCCAGGCACAAAATCAACATTTTGCAAGGGTTTGCAAAAAAATTAATAACTTTTTTATTTGGCAAGATATTACTATGAAACTATTTTGTTTTGTAAGTTTAAAGTTTAGCTATAATACTATGCGCATACCATATAATATCTAAAAAATAAAAAAACTTGAATAGGTACATATTATACATGCGGGAAATTTTTTATATTTTTTTCATATAAATAAACATTGTTCAAATATAAGATTTTCACCAAATAACTACTAGATTTATAGAGCTAGAAAATATCCTGGAAATGACCTGAAATAATAAAAATAATGAGGTAAGAAAAATGTTCTATAACAACGATATATCGTTGCAATGTATTTTTCGGATGTTCCGTGCATTTACACATCTTCCCACGCCCTCCTTCCACCTCCTCCGTTCCTTCCACCCTGTCTTCCCCTCTGCCTTCCCCTGTGTCTTCCCCTCTGCCTCCCCTCCTGCCACACATCCTCCCACTCATCCTGCCTCTCCTCCTCCTGCCTCTCCTCCGCCTGCCTCTCCTCCGCCTGCCTCTCCTCCGCCCGCCTCTCCTCCGCCCGCCTCTCCTCCTCCCGCCTCTCCTCCTCCCGCCTCTCCTCCTCCCGCCTCTCCTCCTCCCGCCTATCCTCCTCCCGCCTATCCTCCCGCCCACGCCTCCCATCCTGCTGCCCTCCCTCCTGCTGTCCTCCCTCCTGCTGCCCTCCCTCCTGCTGCCCTCCCTCCTGCTGTCCTCCCTCCTGCTGCCTTCTCTCCTGCTGTCTTCCATCTCTTCTATCCATGTCCCTTTCTCTTTGATGGTCTTCTCTGCCTCGGCCTCCTCGGTCGCCTCTGCCTCGGCCTCCTCGGTCGCCTCTGCCTCGGCCTCCTCTGCCGCCTCTGCCGCGGCCTCCCCAGTCCCCTACTCCCCGGCGACCTTGTCCTCCCCTCCTGTCCCTGGTCAGGAGATTTATCATGCGAACAACTTGCTCGACGTCATGGTACTGATCTGTAATATAAAAACATATTCCACTGAGTTCCTCGTGTAACATAATATTTAAAGCACTAACAATTACCAATGTAAGACACAGCACACTTGCATTATGGTGTATAGTATAAACAGTTTCCTAGGCTACGTAACAAGTGCGCATGCATCTAATACACAGGGTCGAATTTCCTTAATTTTTATAAAACTTGGTATGTGGCTTTATGTGGTATTAAGTCATATACAGTATAGCCCCGCTAATCCGAAATTCGGTAATCCGAAAACCCGCTTAATCCGAAACCGAAAACGGGATATATTAAGGAATAAATAAAAACTAGGAAAAACATTAATTAATAAAAACTAGGAAAAACATTAATTAAGTTTATTTCTGAATATTACAGTACGTTTCAAAGTTATAAAATTTAATTAGCAAAACAGAAAGTGTTACAGAACAAAACTACATTGGTTTAAAAAAGTCTGTAACATTTTTTGTCGAAGAGAAGAATACCTCTCTTTTGAAGCGTAATACTGCCAGCGCCTTTCACTACGTTTCGAAGCCATTTCACTAAATTCACAGAACTAAAAATGTTTAAAAACAGTATGATAAACAACGAAGATTGCGTATACGAATGCTTAGTAGAAACTACAGTAAACAGTCTGTAATTATTGTAAAAACTAACTGTCACAACACAACGCGACGCGACGACTCAGTAACTGACAGGAAATTGCCACCAATGGCGGGCAGTCCCGGTGTGCGGCGGCGAACATGATTGGCACAGACGAATCCAAATATTTCGGTCTGACGAATCGCAAAAGACTGTGCGGAGCGGTACTTCGTTACCACGAGAGTGGACGTTATTCTTTGAAACAACCACAGGTAGCAGCGCTGCCTGGATATAGTAGCTTTGCCCTTGTATTGCCAATTGGAGGGAGAAAAACTGGACAAAAAGTGGTTTTCTACGCATCCCCAGACGGGAATTTCACGGGGAAATTGTCGTCAATTGTCAATTGCCAATTGTCGTAGCGCGCGTGGCGGCGAGACGAGGCACTACGCCAATTGTCGTAGCCCGCAGCCGACGTGTTAATACTTTTACGGCTACGTGTTTGAATTTGACTCATTTGACCCGTACCATGCATACGTGTTAAATGCGTAGCCAGTGTGAGTTCAGCTGTTGCTGGGGAACATTGAATCTGCCGTACTGCCATGTATCTCTTGCAATTTGTTTGCTAAGTACGCAGGTTTGCTGAGACGGGGGTAATTCAACTCATAGTCTTAAAAACAGTTATTAATTTGTACAAGTGCATTATTTCCAATAACTGTATTATAACCTCTAGTAATACATCAGTTTTAGAATATATTTATACTTTCGATTTCAAATGTAAAGCGTAAGTTTGTCGATTGTCCTCGGGTTCATTTTTTTTCCGTAATACGGGTAACAAAAAGTTTTCAAATAAATCAAACACATTTCCTCGTAGGGAAATTAATTGCTTAAAAAATTGCTAGGGCACCGAGCAATTTAGCATCAATCAGGTCAGGGCAGGCCTAGGGTTAATGAACAGCTAAGAAATGCAGAAAGAACGCCTGTATCTATGTTAGGGGGCCCCATTTTCCTATACGCCCGGGGGCCCAGAGGTCCTAAATACGGCCCTGCTAATACATGCTTACTAATATCATATATGACGGACTGCTTTCAGTAATAAGCTGCATAACAGAAATATCTTGGACATTGTACTTTGAAGAAACTCGTGTTCGTACAACCGAGCGTATTGAATGCTGTGTTGGAAATCACTCAACATCTGCTGCGTTTTCTGCGTAGATAAAAACTTCACTGCTTTTAAGCCACAGCAGTGGGTTTAGGTACTGTTACGGGTCTAGGTAACAGTAGCCTTATAAGGTTAAACCTTACTTTTGCGACATTACGCTGCGTCTGACATGGTGTAACCTGGTAGACAGAAATGGAACTAACTCTTAATACGTCTACGGCATAATAATTTACTAAAAAAAATAACTAGCGAGGCCTAGAATGATACCAGCACGTGGAGCATGTACAGGTGTTATTCTATGATGATAGCAGCAGCAAACAAACATACTATATTTCATACAAGGTTAAATCATTGACTATAAATACTGAAGTAGACTTCTCATTGCCACTGTAAAATGTGTCCCTAGTTTTGTGTATGCCAGGATTGAAAGAGGTCGTAGTTTACACCAATCACCAACAGAGTATACTGCTGTCAACTATTACTTATCCTCTCAAGGAGGGGATAATACATCAGTTGGTGTGTCAGGAAGCAAACATAAGTTGATTATAACTTACTTTCTGGGTTGGAGATAGTTGAAAATTTAACGTAAATAACTAAAATAAAAAGTTGACAGCAGCACAATCTGTCGGTGACCCAATCAAACTACTTTAATTTTAAATTCTAGCATACACTAAAAGTGGGACAGCTGGGCCATATGGATGGGATGTCTCCTTCAGTATTTATAGTCAATGGTTAAATTCTAAGGTAATCTTAATAAGGATATATTTACCATACAATCCAGCAGCAACAGCTGGCGAAATCCACCTGACCCGCGCCACGATGCTCCTTACACCATGGCATGTTGTTAGACTCGTTCCAACCAACGTGGCCTCTAGAGCCATATTCCAGTGTTCATGGTCTAGAAAGATGTCTTTGTAAAAGTAAAATGTTATATAGAATTTATCAAAGATAGGTAGTGAAAATATGTAGCCATTAAAAGTATAATTGTGTAAAACAAAAAGAATACAGATAGCCTAACACGTTTTATCAATATACATTAATAAATAACCAGCCTAACACGTTTCATCAATATACATTAATAAATAACCATTATACTTAATCTTTATAAGAATCATCCAACACACCCAGTGTTTAGCACATTTAATAACTCAGTAAGCAATGTACATACAGATCAGTAATGAAATGAATTCCATTTAAAATATAAATATAAAATAACTTTTTCAGAAAAATATATAGGCCTATATAAATTGAATGTAAATGGTATTAAATTAAAATTTAATAATTCCATAAGTTGTTTAACATACCACTATTAAGTGTTTAACAGTAGACTATAAGTAATAAATTTCAATAATTATAATTATGGTAATGATATATGGTGGAGAGATACCTATAATTCATTATATGAACCAACAGTTATAGAGGGATCTGCACAAACCATACAAATATTACATATGGCAACACCTTTTTTGTAATTTCAGAACCCCCATCACCCCCATGTAACACACCATAACGCTTGACCATACCCTCCAACCTCCCCAAAATTATACATAATTCAACCTCCCCAAAATTATACATAATTCAATCGTAGTAGGCTTAACAACAGTTTAAACCTTTTAAACTTTTATTTTATTAGCAATTTGGAATAGGGATTCCATTGAATCATTAAAACTTTTAATGCATCTGTTAACAAATTTTGTACCAAGTTTTTCCAAATCAAAGTATACAAACAAACAATACTGTTACTGTTAATATAATAAACAACAATACCCCCGTCGCAGCAAACCTGCCTACTCAGCGAATTTCCAATGCATTTATATGTTTCTCACTCCTACATAAAGCCACTTACAAAGTTTAAAAAAATACGAACATTTTATTTATTCTCCATAAGAATAACATTAGGATTGAGTACGCAGGTTTGCTACAAAGAGGAAGATATAAATTTGTTTTTATGCAATTATCATTATAACTTAACCAGTTGAAATTGCATACAAAATTGTATTAATTTATGTTCATAATTAAGGGAGACATTACATTTTATGTATTCTCCATAAGAATAACATATGGGCTGAGTATGCAGGTTTTGCTGCTGTATGGAAAATCGGCCAAAAATTATAATTTCCTATCTGATCCATTATATAATATTTTTAAATCATTATACAATTTATTTTAGGATAATTTTGAAATAACTTATATTCTTACAAAATAATATTTAAAATTACAAAAACAATATTTACTGAAAAAGTACTGTTTATACTTATTTTCACAATCTGACTAATGTAATGCGCTTGAAAATCATGCAACAAAATTATGAAATATATTTTACATTTAAAAAATATTATGACCAAACCGGGGGTTGAACCCACAATCTACATTATACATGTACATTATACATGTGTGCATAAACAAGAAAGTTTTGATTTGATTGGCCTTTACTCATAAACTCAACATTGACTGATGCTGTGGGTTCTCTAGTATTATTTAATTGTTGTAAACTGTAAACAGAAATTTGTCTATAAAGTACCATATCAGTAATAAATTCACAATGTAGTTGGGCAAAATTATCAAACTTACTCATTCTTGGTGATGTTAATTATCAGTACTGTATTGGCGGTGGTGCTGATGTTGGTCGCTCGATGGTGGTGATAATAATGAGCTATTTGTTATCACAAATCACTAAACAGTTGAAACGCAATACGTCTGCGCATGAACGATGTGACGCGGTATCTTCAGCCAATGGCAGTGCGGTACGGATCTTCTCCGCCAATCACAGAATATCCCTAGGAGGGGGTATGCAGTATTGATTTTTGGATGGGGACTCAGCGTTGAGAATTCTAGGATAATTACCCTTTTCGAGGGTTATTTTACCCGTCGAGGGTATTTTCGAGGGTAATCTACTTTTGATTAAAAAAGGGTAAAAAAGGGTAATGTCATTCAAGGGTTTATTACATTTTAATAGTTTGTTATATTTCTTATTGGTCACTCTTATTTTTAGACTTAAGCATATTTTTTCACATTATCTGCTATTAATAAATATAGCAACAGACGGCATAAACACATTGGGCCTATAAACAAATTTGTCTTTGTTCTATAGCCTAACAACATAAAAAATAGACTGGGTAACGTAGTGGTTATCGTGTTAGCCTCATGACTTGCAATTCGCCAGATAATCCTACAAAAATCTGAAAAGTTTGTATACTGGACCCAGTTGTCATTTGGTTGACGTTATAGATAGTAACAAAATCAGTGTTTGGACCGTTTCCTATAAAAACGTAAAAATGCTATTAACTTTAAATACCCCCGTCGCAGCAAACCTGCATACTCAGCGAATTTCCAATGCCTAATATATGTCTTAATATCACATAAAGCCGCATACCAAGTTTTATAAAAGTATATTCACATATAAGCCATTTTAATTATTCACCATAAGAATAACATTGGTAATGAGTACGTAGGTTTGCTGAAACAAGGAACACAAACAATTGGTTTTTATGCAAATATAAATAGAATTTAACTAGGCGAAGCCACATTCCAAGTTTTATCAATATTCAATCATAAATAAGTGCTATATAACATTCTAGTTATTCTCCATAAGAATAACATGGGGGCTGTGAAAGCAGGTTTGCTGCAACAAGGAACAAAAAAATGGGTTTTTATATAATTATCAATATAACTCAACCAAGTGAAGCTACATACCAAGTTTTATTAATTTATGTTCATAATTAAGGGAGTCATTAAATTTTACTTATCCTCCATAAGATTAACATGGGGGCTGAGTACGCAGGTTTGCTGTTACGGGAATAATCAACAAAAAATCAATTTTTTGTACAAATATCAATATACCAGTAGTACGTGAAGCCACATACCAAATTTCATCAACATACATTCATAAATAATCGAGATATAAAATTTTATTTATTCTCCATAAGGATAACATTGGACAACGTACTGTGTTTATCACTTTGAATATCTCTGCAACGGTTGGGCGTAGAATCACAATTTAAACACCAAAATGATTGTTTTGTGGAAATGAACTGATTGGTAAAGGCAAATGTGGAGTTTACATTAAAATAAACTGAGGAAAAGCCAAAAACATTTTTCCCATAAGATTAACATGGGAGATTTTATGAGGCAACTTATTCCTTTACAACTTATCTTAGTATTATTGTCAATTGACAATTAATCACAAAAAAAAAACCAAAACCCAAACCAACCAAAAACCAAATTGTCAATTTGGTTTTTCAGAACCAAATTAAAGCACTGCCTCGCAAAGTCCCACTTAGTGACTCGTTGGGTCACACTTTCGGGCCGGGGGCCCCGTCGCTCGCCCCGTGCGCCCTTAGGGAACTACGGCCCTGTAACCAAGTTCTAAATGAGTTGCGACAATACCTATATCACTTGTCCAACACGCTTGTTGTACAACTTTGTTTAATATGTTTCATTGCATTCAAACATGTTCAAATCAATTACTATAATTGGTTGTACAACACAAGTTTATAAAACAAGTTGTATAGTGTAAACGCGGCTTAAGTGTTGCTATGTAATTTAGCTAAAGCCGCGTTTACACTATAAAACTTGTTTTATAAACTTTTGTTTGTCAAACAATGTGTAGTACAACTTTTGTTTTATTAAACTTGAACTTGTATTTTTTAAACTTTTGTCGTACAACATTACATTTTATGTGCTAGCAAATTATCGAATATGTTTCAAACACAAGCCCGCCCAAAAAGCTAAAGTCGCCATGATTGCTTCAAGCGACGAGTAGAGGACGCTTTTATTTGGGACAACATTTGGAAAATCATTGAAAATTACAACTAGTTCGCACGCAGCAAGCTGACGTGAGGGAAGTTAATTTCCACATAAAAAACTTTAAAAAATCAAAATTAGTGTAAAAACATGGATATTACCAATTTTTAACAAAATCTTAAAACATTGATTTTTTGGCTGTTCAGATGCTCCTGGTTCAATTTACCTGCAATGCTAGGAATACCATTTTTCGCATTAGAAGGTTAGGAGAAGGTCAGTCAGGCTTGAAAATAGTCTTGAGGTGGCTGTGGATGATAAAAATACACCAACAAATGAATATCAGGCTTTTCTACTGTAAAACCCCCATAAGAAAACGTATTGTGTTTAGTCAATAAACTCGGTAAATATTTGTGCTAGAATGTTGAGAGAGCTTAAAACTGTCGCCTCACTAATCTCCATCATATTAAATGTATACACTTAACACATTTTACATCCGGGGCTTTTCTGACATTTTTTGGGCAAAAAAACACTAAATAAATATAAGGTTTATAAAACACAAATTTCTTTTAATCTTTACCGACTCCGGTCGGGAAAGCTGCAACCTGTTGCAAATCACGATTTTTTGTTGTAAAACACGCTTGTTGTCTCAACTTTTTATTTTTCATTGCATTCTAAAACATTTTCACATCAATTACTATAATTGGTTGTACAACACAAGTTTATAAAACAAGTTGTATAGTGTAAACGCAGTTTTGTGTTGTTAGAAAGTTATTCCATTGACTATAGACTATTCTAAGCGATTCGTGGTAACTGTTGTATATACAATTATACTTTATCAATTATCAGTTTCAACACTTTGGCTTATCGGAATGAAAAGAGTACAGAAGATTTTGTAATTGAAATTTTTGGAGCTTAATTGTTTAATACAATTTATTAACACGTCTGAATTTGATCAGGAATTAACATCGAATGTAAAAATAGGAAAAGGTTCGATTTTCCATTTGCGATGTTCGTTTAAACTCTTAGAATAGTTTCTCTCGAAGTTTCTATCAGAATCATTAACTGCGCAGTTCCAAACAACTCGCCTCCCCCTCCCCCAAACATTCCTTTGTTCCCTTGACCTTGGACGAGGGTGAGTAAATTTGGAAGGACGAACTATTTACTGCGCAGTTTCAACTAACTCACCTCCCCCACCCCCAACGATTCCTATGTCAAGTTGACCTTGGACCAGGGTGAGTTGATTAGCTTGCCACCAACACCCCCCACCACTCCTTGCCACTCGGCAACAATTAAAATCCCGTTTTGAGGGAAAAAATATCCCGCTAAAACTATTTCTAACACCGCGTTCTATACACCTGTTTAGTTATGACAATCTCTTAATATCCGACTTATTGGATATGAACTTGCCCTTTTATTCAGCGTACATATTGGATAAAATGTTAAAGATTAATATGATGTATATAGCAAAAAATCAAAACAGGTAAATTTTACTCCGCCAAAGTTATTGGCAATATGTTTTGCATTTGTCGTTTTCTTGTAAGACAAAATCCTAATCCTATTGGCTGAACCCCGTATTCAGCCTTGTTCTCAACCAATTGCAACCCTTGTTCTATAAGCAAAAGACACTACTACCCATTATACAAACTTTGGTTCATAGTTAATTTCTAAAACAATTTCAAAGATATGTTTAAATCATATTGAGAATAATTATTATTGTAGACAAAGTAATTGATTGTCTTTCTGTAACATGGGCAATATATTTAAGAAATGTATTACCATTGACTATAAATTAAAGTCAATGGTATTACTCTTACAATTATCTAAAAAATAAAACTATTACTACCCTAGTAAATTGCCTAACAATATCAAATTGTTTGTTAGTTTAAATCAAGGATGTATATCAGTCCGGAATTTTTATGATGTGCCCTGGATTGTTAAGAGAGTCATTTGAAACATTAATTTAAATTTATGTAAACTGCATTAATTATTCTCCATAAGAATAACATTGGTAATGAGTATGTAGGTTTGCTGAAACAAGGAACACAAACAATTGTTTTTTATGCTAATATAAATATAATTTAACTAGGCGAAGCCACATACCAAGTTTCATCAATATTCAATCATAAATAAGCGCTATATAACATTTTAGTTATTCTCCGTAAGAATAACATGGGGGCTGAGTACGCAGGTATGCTGCTACAGGAATAACCAACAAAAAATCAATTTTGTGTGCAAATATCAATATACCAGTACTATTTGAAGCCAAATTTTACACATTTGAGCCAAATTTCATCGAAATCGGACGTTTTTTACTCAAGTTATCGCATTCACGGACACATATATAGATATATATATATATTTGAACGAATAGTGTTTTTGTCATCTGGGGACCTCAAAACAAAAATTTATCATGGTCTCGGACTTAAGTCTTACCATGAGACCTACGGTAATAGCTTCTTCCCTATAGGGGAAATTCGCTAATAGTAACCTTGTACCAGCAATCAAAAGTCCAAAAACTGCCATAATCCCTATAAAATATCGTGTAATCATCTAAGTTTCAGAAGATAGTTCACAAACACCCTGTATAAAGAATTGAAATGTACTACATTCATCTCACAAACAGCTTTGAATAAAAAGATTCAATTATACCGCTTCTTTATATTATTGTCAAGCGGTCGAGTGCATACGAACGCATTCTGTCGGATTTCTGTAGAAACTTTGTAAACATTTTCTTTTCCGCCACCACGCAGAACGCGGTACAATGTTATCCTACATATTTCGTCAAAATTTCCCGGGTTATCCCTCGGTCTGCTATGATATATCCCTCAGTTATCCTTCAGCGTTTAAAAAAACTAGGGTTTATCATATCACATACATTATTATAATTTATAATTAATTGTAAAAGTGTCCATCCTAACAAAGGGACATAAAAATTTGTTGGATTACCAACATTTTATACAAGAAAACATTTTATCCCATGGGAGTTTAGAATATCCCTTATATAGGGTAATAATCCCCCAAGTGGAAACACTGAATAGTCAACTCAAATACTGTTTTGAAGGATTTTTATTGATAACATGAAAATAATGAAAATATGCAAACGTAAGTTTTCATTTTATTACCAGATTAATTAAATATTATTCTAATGCACGTTAATTACACATTTACATACTTTCTAATAGTGACGATAACGATATTTTAAGTACTATATTGGATTTTGCTGTATTGAAGAAATACAGGGTGTTTCGGGATAAGTGTAAACAACTTTACCAGGAGATTCCTTACATCAAAACAAGAAAAAAATCTTATATGAATATGGGTCCGTAAACCAGTCGTTGTCGAGTTACAGCCAATAATCAATTTTTTCAATTTCAAGTGTAGTTATTGCACCTTTTGGCCTCTAGATTGAAAAATTCTAAAGATAATTTGATTAAATTTCCACAGTTAGATAGATTATGAAATTCCAAAGAGAAATTATTGATGTTTTATACTGTAAAGTTGAGAAACGCTGAGAAAGAATAGTTGAAAAATGAAACTCTTCCAAAAAATTCAAGGCCTCAAAAATATTTTTGTTTTTAACTGGGTAATAATATCATAACCGTTAAAGTATTTGGGCTGCAACTTTATAAAAAGTTGTAGAATTTAATGAAGAGCAAAATAATAGCAATTTATGTATGCATTTGATCATGATTATTTATGTAAAAACCCAAAATCTGTAGGATAACAAAATTTAGAAAGGAAAACCTCAGTTATCCAGCCAGTCAAGCAAATGCATAAAACCAAAGAAAATCTTTCAGCACGAGTTTTTTTTTATAAAATCTTCAAAAATTTTTAAATTTAAAATATCCTAAATCCTTAAAAATTCCACCACAGGATCCCACTGAAACAATTTTTGTTAACGGACTTTTCCTACACAGGACGGCTACACAAGTAAACGTTGTCAACTAACAGTTTAAAAAAAATTACCAAAATGTTATTATAAGTTTCTTTTTTGTTTAAGATCAAATACTGTAATCTTCTTAAGACATAAATTAATTTAGTAGTTATCGGAAGAATACAACAGAATTGGGTTTATTTTGGTTTAATCTCATTCAATAATGTTATCATCGTTCCGTCTTGTATGTTGTTGTTTTCATTGGTGAGTTGGCAGCACCGTTTCCGTAAGCCACATCTGTTTAATTGCATTGTTGAGTAATAATGTGGTTTCCTGTCCTTTAAAACAAGTTTCCTCTCAGTAAATGCTGGTGGTTTTAACTCCAAAGTGAAAATGTATTCAAACAGTGAGTATACTGACATGCATTTTGTCTATGGGTATTGCAATGGAAATGCAAAGGCAGCTTCGGTTGAGTACGGGAGAAGATATCCAAACAGAAGTATTCCAAACCCGAGAGTTTTTACTGACCTGCACAACCGACTTAAAGAGACAGGATCTGTTAGTAGGAGAAAGCGAGAGGGATTCAATGAAGTTGGTGTGCACACTGAAGAAAATATTATTGAAGCAGTGCAGCAAAGTCCAGGTACGAGTGTTAGGAGACTATCGAACCAACATTTAGTGTCTTCAACAAAGGTTTGGAGAGTTCTGAAGAAGGACAAATGCACCCCTATCACTTTCAAAAGGTCCAAGCCCTTCACCCTGGGGACAACGATAATAGGCTGGCATTTTGCAATTGGGTACTGGCTAACCGGAGGGTTGTTAAGTGGATTTTGTTTACTGATGAAGCCCAGTTCACGAGAAATGGAATAAATAACTTAAAAAACCTACACAACTGGGCTACAGAAAATCCCCACAAAGTAATAGAAAATCATTTTCAACAAAGGTTTTCTGTAAATGTGTGGTGTGTCCTTGTTAATGATAAGCTGATTGGACCTTTTATCATCAAGGGGAATCTAAACAGAGTCACTTATCATGCATTCCTGCTCAATGAGTTACAAAGACTCCTAGAGGAAGTCCCTCTTGGAACCAGAGTAAATCTCTGGTTTCAACACGACGGCGCACCGTCTCACTCTTCAAGAAAAGTTGTAGAACTACTGCGTCAGAAATTTGGGCAAAGGGTAATAGCTAACAACGGTCCAGTACATTGGCCCACAAGGTCTCCTGACCACCCATGACCCATGACCCATGGACTATTTTTTATGGGGATGGATGAAATCACAAGTCTACACAACAAAGCCCAGAACAAGAGAAGAATTATTGCAAAGGATAATGAATGTAGCTGAGTCCATTAAGAACAACAACCCAGCAGTCGTCCGAGCCGCAACAAACTCATTGATTTCACAACCAAGATTGTGCAGGCAGAGAGATGGTGGTCACTTTGAAAACTTTTTGTAAGGTGCACCCATGGTACCCACGTGGTTTTGTAAATAACAGTATTATTTAACTCTAGATCTTTAATTTGTACGGGTATTTCCACAAAACATTGTGATTTGTAATTTTAGAATGATTTAAATTTTGTTAAATAAATTTGTATGTAAAATTTAGTATTACCTTTTTTACATTATAATTAGTGGCCTCTATTCTACATTTATAAAAAATAAGATGAATTTTCTTTATTTTGAGATCAGCTTAGTATTCATCGTAAAGATTTAGTTTTCAATGCTGGTTCACACACAACACTACCTTTGATGGAAGTAGCCTATTTTATAAAATAATTGCGCATCCAAGATGGCGGCTGCAATTTAGTAATCAATAAAAATAAAGTATTACCACCCAAAATTATTTGTAATAGCCCCAAGTTGATAAATCGATAAATGTATTAATAAAATGTGGAGGAGTGTTTCTTTTCACAGCTGTGTAGGAAAAGGCTGCTATTTCTAAAAATGGCCTCAGTGGGGTCCTGTGGTGGAATTTTTAAGGATTTAGGATATTTTAAATTAAAAAAATTTAAAAATTTTTGAAGATTTTATAAAAAAAAAACTCGTGCTGAAAGATTTTCCTTGGTTTTATGCATTTGCTTGACTGGCTGGATAACTGAGGTTTTCCTTTCTAAATTTTGTTATCCTACAGATTTTGGGTTTTTACATAAATAATCATGATCGAATGCATACATAAGTTGTTATTATTTTGCTCTTCATTAAATTCTACAACTTTTTATAAAGTTGCAGCCCAAATACTTTAACGGTTATGATATTATTACCCAGTCAAAAACAAAAATATTTTTGAGGCCTTGAATTTTTTGGAAGAGTTTCATTTTTCAACTATTCTTTCTCAGCGTTTCTCAACTTTACAGTATAAAACATCAATAATATCTTTTTGGAATTTCATAATCTATCTAACTGTGGAAATTTAATCAAATTATCTTTAGAATTTTTCAATCTAGAGGCCAAAAGGTGCAATAACTACACTTGAAATTGGAAAAATCGATTTTTGGCTGTAACTCAACAACGACTGGTTTATGGACCCATGTTCACATGAGATTTTTTTCTTGTTTTGATGTAAGGAATCTCCTGGTAAAGTTGTTTACACTTATCCCGAAACACCCTGTATATCTACCACCTTTTCCGGTTGATGATACTCGGTATCAGTAATATCGGTATAAACAAGGAAAATCAGTACAGTAGAACTCCAATTATCCGAATTAATTGGGGATCGGGCCAATTCGGATATGCAGAAATTCGGATAATCAGGTATACCTCGGGAATTAAGCAAAAAACATCACCATACATAAAAAATCAGAATTTTATCGAAAAAGTTATTATAAATGTAGTGAACAGAAAGTGAGCGAACTGTATCAAGAATATACGTCATAAAAATTAAATTACAGGAGTTAAATTGAATACAGTATATACAGTTGCTCTTTTCAATAGGCCTACATACTGTATGTATTTCACTGTTCAATGTTGGTTATTTCACTTGAACATCTCGAGCAAAGTGAGTTTATCACTTAGCGAAAGGACAACACGTTTACGTTTTGTACTCATTTCGAAAGATAATCTAGGTGAAAGAACAGTAGCGACTGATGATGAGCAGGGCGGGAAGGGGGTATGACTCATTGTTCCCTGCGAAAATATCGTCCGGAAGGTAACAGCGCAGGCTTTTATTTTAGCGCTCACGGCGCATTATCGCTACACGCGCTCCCGCTGTTATTTTCTTGATTTTTATATTTCTATTATTTCACTCAAAATCGATTCGGATAATTGGATATTCGGATAATTGGGGTTCGGATAATTGGATTTCTACTGTAGCTGTAAACCAAACCAGTGAGTACATCAGATAATAATTTTTAATTTATTTGGTACAGAGTTTTAGTATTACATGCGAAATACGAGATTCGTTCTTTGTCATATGGTGTACATCCATAATTAATATTACCATATTATTTGTAAGGTTAGGGGCAAAGCAAGCCACAAGGCCTATAATTAATTAGTTCTTTACAGTATTTAGATTAAATCTAAGCTGGCTAAGTAGGCTTTCTGGTCTCGGGTAAAAGGTCCACTGAGCCTCGGGTCCCACACTAAAAATATTTCTTCGCTGCATATGGTATTAGACTTAGGCCTAGGACCAGAGAGCTTTTGACAGCTTTGTTTTCAGTAGGATTAGAAAGCCTAGGATTTTGTCAGTGAATCTTCTGTGGAGGTTATGTCCCATATCAGATTTTTTAGCTTGCTTGATTGACACTAGGAAGGAAGTGGCCTAGCCCACAATTTTTTATTTTAAGATTTTTCCAAATTACAATAGCTAGGGTGACCAAGGTATAATAGTGTGGCGTAGGTAGGATTTTGTATTTGTTTGTTCTGCTTTGATATTTCAGTGAGAATCCGCAACTCTTCAGGCCTTGTCAGCAGTACAAGTGATGTGTTTCAGTGTTTGTGATTATTAATTTTGTAAGCCGAGCAAGAGGCATGGAATCGCCTGGTCTATAAAAATGTATTGGGTACAGGTCTCAGGTATGGTGGAGTAATGGCCATAACCCAATTTGTTATTAAGGTTAAAATGGCATTTTGCCAAATGCAAGGTGTTCTGTTTGGTTGTACACATAAAGGCCAGTTTATATAGTTAAAGCCAACACCTTGCTATGTGTTAGATTCAGTGACTGTGTATGTTATTTATTCAATAAAATATGTTTTTCAAACAATAGCCAAATCTTTTACAACTGTTTCTCCTGCGGTTGCAATCTGTGCTGCTTGTTTGTCCAATGTTTAATTTATTCTTTGTACTATGTTTTGTGTCTTTTAAGTTATCATGTGAATATATTTTCTCACACTATTGGTCATCCCTTATCTCTCCAACTTGACAGTAGCCAATTTACATATATGCCCTTTAGAGAATAACGTTCCTGAAAATTTTCTCGAGTAAATCAGACGAGTGTATAATGTAGGATAGTAATGAGGTACTAATTTATTATGTAAGGGTATTTTTTTCCCCTTTGAGTGTATATTAAAACAAAAATTTATTAAAAAAATATAACTTAGGCACACTTATGCTTTCTTTTGAACATAACCACCATGACGATGAGGCATTTGTTGTACCTGTGTACCAGCTTTTCATCACCATCTTAGAGGAATGATGCCAATTATGTTGAAAAGTAAGCAAAAGTGTACCTTATCTTTTGGTATTAACATCATTTCTTATACAGGGTGTCTCAAAAGTCGACGACCAAACCTCACAGGCTTGTTATATGAACTAATTCCAACAAAAAATGTTAAAATGTTTTAATCTACGTTTTTCAATATTACAAATTATTATTAGGTAAGAAAATGAGCACGTAGGACCATAAAACTAAACAGTAAGAATACAAAAATGCATATTTTAGGAGTTTAATAACATTAACAACACGGATTAACCCAATTTAAATTTAAATTTAACATTTCAAACTAATTTTTTAACTATTTTAAAACTGTGTTTCCCTCCACAGTTTCTGCCTTAGAGAGTGATCCTATATCTTAAAAACTTTCTCATTTAATTCAGATAATAATAGTATTAAGATATTATAACATTTATTTCTTATAGAGCCTGGACACGCTGCACATGATAAGGGTACAACTGGTTCCTTCTAAGGCTCCTATGAACTGACGCTCTTGATATTCCAGTCTCTCTTGACAGACGGCGAACACTTGTAGTTGGGTCCATATATAAAACCATATAAAAAATGCATGTCAGCATATTCCCTAGCCGAGTAATACTTAATGGGAATGCAACATAAAACAGATTGTAAAAACAAACAGACAAACCCTTTTTACGATAAAACGCGTTTTACAAACAAAAACCACCCAAAAAACAAATATTTTTCAAAAAAGGAAACACAATTAAAACTGTAACAATGATTATCAATGAATTACTGTCAATGAGCTTGAATAAACAGTAGCTCAACAATTGACACAGCTGATTCAATAATAACAGCTGATTCAATAATTATAGCTGATTTTGACCATGTAACGAAATTTTTTTATCAACTTGCCTTTTATTTTATATTTTATTACATTACTTGTGTCAAATTAGGATTAATTACTCTGATTTTGTTTGATATTTTAAATTATGGCTAATTTCAGAAAATGTGTATTAATTAAACAAAATACACCAATACTGAAATTATGAAATTAAATATTTTAATATCTTAATACTATTCTTATCTGCATTAAATGAGAATGTTGTTAAGATATAAGATCACTCTCTAAGGCTGAAACTGTAGAGGGAAACACAGTTGTAAAATAGTTAAAAAATTAGTTTGAAATGTAAAATTTAAATTTAAATTGCGTTAATCCGTGTTTTTAATGTTAATAAGCTCCTAAAAACTGCATTTTTGTATATTTACTCTTCATTTTTATACAGAGTAAAAGTTTTATGGTCCTACGTGCATATTGTCTTGCCTGAACATAACTTATAAGATTGTAAAACGCAGATTATAAAAAAAAGATAAAAAACGTCAATAGCTCGTATACTATGACAAATATGATATGAACTTATTTATTATTTTTTGTTGGAAATAGTCCATATAACAAGCCTGTGAAGTTTGGTCGTCGACTTTTGAGACACCCTGTATATACGTGTCTTTTATGTATAGCCTATTGGAGGTTTATAAATAAACAACCATCGTATAAACTGATTCATTATGTTAATGGAAATTTTATTTACAGGAAATGCTGCTACTTCGATAGTCCTCCGCTTGTGTGTTTTGCACATAAATAAGCGTCTATTTATATTTTCTTTTATGAATAACTTGCTTGCGCTCACTGAGAGTCGTGCGCCAAACAAAGAACTTGAGAAGTTCTGGAGTATTAAGTTAGTTGCGCTCACTGAGAGTCGTGCGCCATACAAAGAACTTGAAAAGTTCTGTAGTGTTAACTTACTTGCGCCCACTTAAGAGTCGTGCGCCATACACATAACTTGAGTGCTCTGAGTATAAAAATAATTTTCCCTTTTTAAGTGATATTGCCAGGATATATGCGCCAGTGATATATGCGCCAGGAAACAAAGTTTAAAGGCCTTATTGTATCATTACGTTTTGCTAGATTTTATATATCAATATCAAACTGTTACTGTGCGGGACTGTACAAAATGTAGTTCTCGTTCCTTTTAACAGTACCTTATGTACACTTTAAGTGTGTTGTGTATTTAACTAAATATATAGCAATGGAAAAAAAAAACAATATTCAATAACAACATAACATTGTTAAAAAACAGGCACGATTGGAAAAAGACCCCTGTTCCAGAAAAAATAAATGTGATTGCAAAAATATGTGCTGCATTACCAACACTCACTACAATCAAAAAGTCAATTATAGAAAATGTTACATTGATAACTCAAATCACTGATTATTTCCGTTTGCACAGTAATAAAGACAAACATAAAGTTAATAGTTTCTTTTATAGAAATGCCCAACAAATTTTGAATGAAACAGAAAAATGCCGATTGCATTTGTTTAATGAATCAAGGCCAAGTGTCATACACTGTGGACCTCAGTGTAGCAAGAAGTTAGGTCATACTTCAGATTATGAATTGTCAAATGATGTAGACATGCAAGTACATTCTCCAGAATTACAGATAAGTTTTCCCGAAGACGTTGTTCTGGAAACTGTTGATATCATCAACACGTCCAATAATGTTGATACAAAACAATTGAAGTGTACTGTGGTTTCAGACGATGGAGACTCTGATCCTGATGATCCAAAACACGCAGTTGTTAACAAAATTGAACAACCTAAAAAACATCCTATACTTTCATGTGTACCTGGAACAAACGTTGACCAACCGGGTGTTATTATACAATTTGATATAGTTTCAAAATGTAATAATTCAAAAAATGAAAAAAAAAGTTTCTCCTGTAATAACTACATAACAAGTTTTACTATCCCACAGTCAACATGGTCAGGCTTAATAAATGATAAAGGTAAATTAATAACATCTATTTATCCCAAAGTTATATCGGATTGTTTTTTCTTTATTAGCAAAGGGTGTGTTTTGCAAATGAAAAGTGTATATTATTCTAGAAGGCAGACCAAAAAATTGATGTCAATATACTGTTATTGCGGGCATAACAGTGATACAACTTTTCAATTAGACTGTTTTAAAGAAAATGACTCAAATTCAGTTAAGGTTCAAGTGTACACAAATGTTACTCAATGTTTACATCCGTCAAAAAAGACAAGAGAACTAAGTGGTATAGCGCGGGATTTGTTGAAAGAAAAACTAATCCAAACAAGTGCTACTCTTGTTAGATTAGATAGTGTGAAAAAATGTGATGTTGAAGGTATAGATCTCAACAATATACAAGAAGCTAAATCTTACAGTGTATTAAGAAAAGCGAAATCAGAAGCTGTGGCAGTTGATGATTTGCACGTTGATTGCCTTACAGACTTGTTTATGATGAGGGATCTACAGACAAATCCAAACGATAGATACCTTCAGTACGTCAGTCACCCATTTGAGGTGATTATTTATAGTAAGGAGGTATTGTACGTTGCATGTTTGGCTAAAGATAAGGCAAAGTCCAACAGAACCGATTTTGTTATGCATTTAGATGCAACTGGTAAGGTAGTACACCCAATCGAACAATGTGATGGTAAAAGAGTGTTTTACTATTGCATGGTATTTCAATTGGATCATGACATCATACCTTTGTCAGAATACATAACGTGCAAACATAATGCATTGTCTATTGGAACATGGCTAATAAAGCTGAAGGATTTTCTTATAAATGAGAATAAATGGCCATTATGCAATAGAATGGTTACAGACTTCAGTTGGGCTATTATTGACGCTGTCATTGTACAGTGGAACAAAATGGATTTAATTACATATTTGATGCACTGTCATGACCTTGTCAACGGAAAACAATGCCTAGTAAACCTAACAGTAACGGTGCATATATGCTGTTGTCATTTCGTAAAAATTTGTGTCAACAATTTATATTCTGCTACTTCTGCAATGGAAACCAAAGACCGAAAATCACTAAAACAAATAATGTTGCAAGTACTATGCTTCATAATAAACTGTACGTCGTATGTGAGGATAATGTCTATACTTAAGTATACTTTTACCGTCCTGATGACCCCGTATTACGATGCTGATGTGCAACATGCACTTGGTAACTTACAGTTGGAATGTAACTTGAATACTAATGAATTTGAAACTGATTATGAAAGTGAAAAAAAAATTTCTCAAGAATATTTAACTTATGCCAACAGTAAATCCTTGTATAACAACAGTCCATTCTTTAAGGATATTTGTGAAATGAACATTTCTTTGTTTGCAAAACATGGCTTAGTACAATCTGATACTGAACAATGTGACAATGAATGTGACGAGGACTGTGACTCTGAATACAGTTACACAGAAAAAGTGAAAGACGGTGAAGTGAATAATCCTTACTATTGCCCAAATGTTGCTAAGATTATTGCTAAGAGATATGTTCCCTACCTACCTATGTGGTCTGGGATTTTATTGCAAGGCGATAAATATGGTATGACATTACATAGGATGAGTAATGCACCTGTTGAGAATTGGTTTGGTCAGGTTAAAAACATGATCCTTGATGGAAAAACAAATCTCAGACCAAATAGATTCATCCGGAAGGTTAGGAGTGTAGTAAAGGCTCGTTGCAAGGAAATAACTATGAAAATTCCTAAGGAACGTTGCTGTGCTCGAAAAAAACAAATCAAAGTAGGCAAGAAAAGGCTAAAACTAACAACTAAAGATAAATCAAAAGGACCTGTTAAGAATGACAATAAAACAGGAATAATTAATACACCTGGAATGCTTCTGTTGTCTGAAGGGGATATAGATGTTATCGAGGAATCTTGGGCCAAACCTAAAAAGCCCCGACGTAATTATTTTGAATCACAGTACCTACAACAACATATCAAAGAGCCTTTCACTATGGAGCACGAAGATAAGCTCAAGATTACTAAGTTGAAAATGGAAAATGGGTTAATTAGTGATCCAAATTATTATACACAGATAAGTCCCAAAGTTAATTATGAGGTATGTTCAATCGTTAACCCTTTTGGTTCAAAATGCTGTTTAAACATAGATGATATCGAGTGTCTAAGAGGAAATACTTGGTTAGACAGCACTTTGATAGAAGCTGTGGGTTATATGCTTCTGAAGCAGGATACCGAAGGCACTTGTGTTATTTTCCATGACAATATAGCGACATTAGCTCTTGTCAAAGGTGAAAAGATCGGTCGGTCACACTGGATGATTGATTGAGAAATCGTTAAAAAATATTGGCGATCATTCTAAATTATTCTTTCCTTTAAATTTAAATAACAACCATTGGATATTAGGTTATGCTAACGTGCAGCAAAAACGATTTTATTGCTTAGACCCGGCAATAGATGTTGTTGGCGTGGAGAGAAGTAATTTTATTTTCAGTAACTTTTTACAGTTTTACTCAGGTCTCACAAATATTAGCATAAATGAACTGAAAAGTAACTGGTACATGGGGAAATGCAGACATCCTGCCCAAAATGATGGCTACAACTGTGGAGTGTATATATTACACTTCGTGGAACAATTGATGTCTAAGGACCACATTGACTCTCAATTCGACGCAGACAGTCATAGAATCACGCTATTTAAAAAATTGCTTGAATCTTCAAGTGACGTTGAAAATACTTGTTACATTTGTAAGAAAGAGTTTCCCAGTGTCCCAAAAGACCCAAAAGATGATTGTGTTGAATGCACTACCTGTGAAAGATGGTTCCACGCTCACAAGAACTGTCTACCGAGTGATGTGCCAAGTTCGATGGATGTTTTAAAAAAAAAGGATTTGTTTTGTCTGCTGTGCAGGCAGTACTATAATAAATATTTAAAATGTTTTTAAAGGCCAAATATCTATAAACTCCACAGTGTTTGAAAACATTGAATTTATTTTCTGCACAGAATTTACTACTGACAAATATAACATACAAATGACCAATGGTTTTAAACTCACATTTCTTGTTAGTATTTCAACAGGTGGAGAGATGTTACCATATAATGAAGACATTATATAAATTGATACCTTCCGGTTCATTAGCAGTGGAGAGGTAAAGGGCGGCTTTAGGGGAGGAGGAGGCTGCAAACAAATAAATGTATTTCAAATTAAGAAATCTATTACATTCGTATGAAAAAGCAAGTAAATGATCTCAAAGTAAATTGATATGAGATATTAATTAAAATGTTAAATATTAAGGTGAGGAATGGGCAGCTTTAGGGGAGGAGGAGGCTGCGATCAAATAAGTAGCAACAATTCTAAATTCTATTAGACATGGCTAAAATTTAGTCGAAATGGCAATTTCTACATCACATTTTAAACATGTTCAGAACCCCGAAATGGTATGACATAGTAATAGGGCGTTAGATAAACGCATAGACTTTATAAATAATAAATATAAAAATATATAATAAACAGTTTTCGATTTATAAGTTATTGCTCGTGGCTAAAAATACGTTCCAAATGGCAGTTTTCCAATGACATTTTAACCAAGTTCAGAAGATCGAAACGGTATGACACTGTAATAGGGTGTTAGATAACCACATAAACTTTATAAATAATAAATATAAAAAAAAATATGAGATCGTTTTTGATTAATGAGTTATTGCTGAAAGGTGTCGGACTAACAAAGTTCGATATGTCAGTTTTCACATCACATTTTAAACATGTTCAGAACCCCGAAATGGTATGACATAGTAACAGGGCGTTATATAAACGCATAGACTTTATAAATAATAAATATAAAAAATATATAATGAACCGTTTTCGATTTATAAGTTATTGCTCGTGACTAAAAAACGTTCGAAATGGCAGTTTTCCAATGACATTTTAACCAAGTTCAGAAGATCGAAACGGTATGACACTGTAATAGGGTGTTAGATAACCACTTAAACTTTATAAATAATAAATATTAACAAAAAATATGAAATCGTTTTTGATTAATGAGTTATTGCTGAACGGTGTCGGAATAACAAAGTTCGATATGTCAGTTTTCACATCACATTTTAAACATGTTCAGAACCCCGAAATGGTATGACATAGTAATAGGGCGTTAGATAAACGCATAGACTTTATAAATAATAAATATAAAAATATATAATAAACCGTTTTCGATTTATAAGTTATTGCTCGTGGCTAAAAATACGTTCCAAATGGCAGTTTTCCAATGACATTTTAACCAAGTTCAGAAGATCGAAACGGTATGACACTGTAATAGGGTGTTAGATAACCACTTAAACTTTATAAATAATAAATATTAACAAAAAATATGAGATCGTTTTTGATTAATGAGTTATTGCTGAACGGTGTCGGAATAACAAAGTTCGATATGTCAGTTTTCACATCACATTTAAACATGTTCAGAACCCCGAAATGGTATGACATAGTAATAGGGCGTTAGATAAACGCATAGACTTTATAAATAATAAATATAAAAAATATATAATAAACCGTTTTCGATTTATAAGTTATTGATCGTGGCTAAAAATACGTTCCAAATGGCAGTTTTCCAATGACATTTTAACCAAGTTCAGAAGATCGAAACGGTATGACACTGTAATAGGGTGTTAGATAACCACTTAAACTTTATAAATAATAAATATTAAAAAGAAATATGAGATCGTTTTTGATTAATGAGTTATTGCTGAAAGGTGTCGGACTAACAAAGTTCGATATGTCAGTTTTCACATCACATTTTAAACATGTTCAGAACCCCGAAATGGTATGACATAGTAATAGGGCGTTATATAAACGCATAGACTTTATAAATAATAAATATAAAAAATATATAATGAACCGTTTTCGATTTATAAGTTATTGCTCGTGACTAAAAAACGTTCGAAATGGCAGTTTTCCAATGACATTTTAACCAAGTTCAGAAGATCGAAACGGTATGACACTGTAATAGGGTGTTAGATAACCACTTAAACTTTATAAATAATAAATATTAACAAAAAATATGAGATCGTTTTTGATTAATGAGTTATTGCTGAAAGGTGTCGGACTAACAAAGTTCGATATGTCAGTTTTCACATCACATTTTAAACATGTTCAGAACCCCGAAATGGTATGACATAGTAATAGGGCGTTATATAAACGCATAGACTTTATAAATAATAAATATAAAAAATATATAATGAACCGTTTTCGATTTATAAGTTATTGCTCGTGACTAAAAAACGTTCGAAATGGCAGTTTTCCAATGACATTTTAACCAAGTTCAGAAGATCGAAACGGTATGACACTGTAATAGGGTGTTAGATAACCACTTAAACTTTATAAATAATAAATATTAACAAAAAATATGAAATCGTTTTTGATTAATGAGTTATTGCTGAACGGTGTCGGAATAACAAAGTTCGATATGTCAGTTTTCACATCACATTTTAAACATGTTCAGAACCCCGAAATGGTATGACATAGTAATAGGGCGTTAGATAAACGCATAGACTTTATAAATAATAAATATAAAAAATATATAATAAACCGTTTTCGATTTATAAGTTATTGCTCGTGGCTAAAAATACGTTCCAAATGGCAGTTTTCCAATGACATTTTAACCAAGTTCAGAAGATCGAAACGGTATGACACTGTAATAGGGTGTTAGATAACCACTTAAACTTTATAAATAATAAATATTAAAAAGAAATATGAGAATGTTTTTGATTAATGAGTTATTGCTGAAAGGTGCCGGACTAACAAAGTTCGATATGTCAGTTTTCACAACACATTTTAAACATGTTCAGAACCCCGAAATGGTATGACATAGTAATAGGGCGTTATATAAACGCATAGACTTTATAAATAATAAATATAAAAAATATATAATAAACAGTTTTCGATTTATAAGTTATTGCTCGTGGCTAAAAATACGTTCCAAATGGCAGTTTTCCAATGACATTTTAACCAAGTTCAGAAGATCGAAACGGTATGACACTGTAATAGGGTGTTAGATAACCACTTAAACTTTATAAATAATAAATATTAAAAAGAAATATGAGAATGTTTTTGATTAATGAGTTATTGCTGAAAGGTGTCGGACTAACAAAGTTCGATATGTCAGTTTTCACAACACATTTTAAACATGTTCAGAACCCCGAAATGGTATGACATAGTAATAGGGCGTTATATAAACGCATAGACTTTATAAATAATAAATATAAAAAATATATAATAAACAGTTTTCGATTTATAAGTTATTGCTCGTGGCTAAAAATACGTTCCAAATGGCAGTTTTCCAATGACATTTTAACCAAGTTCAGAAGATCGAAACGGTATGACACTGTAATAGGGTGTTAGATAACCACTTAAACTTTATAAATAATAAATATTAACAAAAAATATGAAATCGTTTTTGATTAATGAGTTATTGCTGAACGGTGTCGGAATAACAAAGTTCGATATGTCAGTTTTCACATCACATTTTAAACATGTTCAGAACCCCGAAATGGTATGACATAGTAATAGGGCGTTATATAAACGCATAGACTTTATAAATAATAAATATAAAAAATATATAATGAACCGTTTTCGATTTATAAGTTATTGCTCGTGACTAAAAAACGTTCGAAATGGCAGTTTTCCAATGACATTTTAACCAAGTTCAGAAGATCGAAACGGTATGACACTGTAATAGGGTGTTAGATAACCACTTAAACTTTATAAATAATAAATATTAACAAAAAATATGAGATCGTTTTTGATTAATGAGTTATTGCTGAAAGGTGTCGGACTAACAAAGTTCGATATGTCAGTTTTCACATCACATTTTAAACATGTTCAGAACCCCGAAATGGTATGACATAGTAATAGGGCGTTATATAAACGCATAGACTTTATAAATTATAAATATAAAAAATATATAGTGAACCGTTTTCGATTTATAAGTTATTGCTCGTGACTAAAAAACGTTCGAAATGGCAGTTTTCCAATGACATTTTAACCAAGTTCAGAAGATCGAAACGGTATGACACTGTAATAGGGTGTTAGATAACCACGTAAACTTTATAAATAATAAATATAAAAAAAAAATATGAGATCGTTTTTGATTAATGAGTTATTGCTGAACGGTGTCGGAATAACAAAGTTCGATATGTCAGTTTTCACATCACATTTTAAACATGTTCAGAACCCCGAAATGGTATGACATAGTAACAGGGCGTTATATAAACGCATAGACTTTATAAATAATAAATATAAAAAATATATAATGAACCGTTTTCGATTTATAAGTTATTGCTCGTGACTAAAAAACGTTCGAAATGGCAGTTTTCCAATGATATTTTAACCAAGTTCAGAAGATCGAAACGGTATGACACTGTAATAGGGTGTTAGATAACCACTTAAACTTTATAAATAATAAATATTAAAAAGAAATATGAGATCGTTTTTGATTAATGAATTATTGCTGAAAGGTGTCGGACTAACAAAGTTCGATATGTCAGTTTTCACATCACATTTTAAACATGTTCAGAACCCCGAAATGGTATGACATAGTAATAGGGCGTTATATAAACGCATAGACTTTATAAATAATAAATATAAAAAATATATAATGAACCGTTTTCGATTTATAAGTTATTGCTCGTGACTAAAAAACGTTCGAAATGGCAGTTTTCCAATGACATTTTAACCAAGTTCAGAAGATCGAAACGGTATGACACTGTAATAGGGTGTTAGATAACCACTTAAACTTTATAAATAATAAATATTAACAAAAAATATGAGATCGTTTTTGATTAATGAGTTATTGCTGAAAGGTGTCGGACTAACAAAGTTCGATATGTCAGTTTTCACATCACATTTTAAACATGTTCAGAACCCCGAAATGGTATGACATAGTAATAGGGCGTTATATAAACGCATAGACTTTATAAATTATAAATATAAAAAATATATAATGAACCGTTTTCGATTTATAAGTTATTGCTCGTGACTAAAAAACGTTCGAAATGGCAGTTTTCCAATGACATTTTAACCAAGTTCAGAAGATCGAAACGGTATGACACTGTAATAGGGTGTTAGATAACCACTTAAACTTTATAAATAATAAATATTAACAAAAAATATGAGATCGTTTTTGATTAATGAGTTATTGCTGAACGGTGTCGGAATAACAAAGTTCGATATGTCAGTTTTCACATCACATTTTAAACATGTTCAGAACCCCGAAATGGTATGACATAGTAATAGGGCGTTATATAAACGCATAGACTTTATAAATAATAAATATAAAAAATATATAATAAACCGTTTTCGATTTATAAGTTATTGCTCGTGACTAAAAAACGTTCGAAATGGCAGTTTTCCAATGACATTTTAACCAAGTTCAGAAGATCGAAACGGTATGACACTGTAATAGGGTGTTAGATAACCACTTAAACTTTATAAATAATAAATATTAACAAAAAATATGAAATCGTTTTTGATTAATGAGTTATTGCTGAACGGTGTCGGAATAACAAAGTTCGATATGTCAGTTTTCACATCACATTTTAAACATGTTCAGAACCCCGAAATGGTATGACATAGTAATAGGGCGTTATATAAACGCATAGACTTTATAAATAATAAATATAAAAAATATATAATAAACCGTTTTCGATTTATAAGTTATTGCTCGTGGCTAAAAATACGTTTCAAATGGCAGTTTTCCAATGACATTTTAACCAAGTTCAGAAGATCGAAACGGTATGACACTGTAATAGGGTGTTAGATAACCACTTAAACTTTATAAATAATAAATATTAAAAAGAAATATGAGATCGTTTTTGATTAATGAGTTATTGCTGAACGGTGTCGGAATAACAAAGTTCGATATGTCAGTTTTCACATCACATTTTAAACATGTTCAGAACCCCGAAATGGTATGACATAGTAATAGGGCGTTATATAAACGCATAGACTTTATAAATTATAAATATAAAAAATATATAATGAACCGTTTTCGATTTATAAGTTATTGCTCGTGACTAAAAAACGTTCGAAATGGCAGTTTTCCAATGACATTTTAACCAAGTTCAGAAGATCGAAACGGTATGACACTGTAATAGGGTGTTAGATAACCACTTAAACTTTATAAATAATAAATATTAACAAAAAATATGAGATCGTTTTTGATTAATGAGTTATTGCTGAACGGTGTCGGAATAACAAAGTTCGATATGTCAGTTTTCACATCACATTTTAAACATGTTCAGAACCCCGAAATGGTATGACATAGTAATAGGGCGTTATATAAACGCATAGACTTTATAAATAATAAATATAAAAAATATATAATGAACCGTTTTCGATTTATAAGTTATTGCTCGTGACTAAAAAACGTTCAAAATGGCAGTTTTCCAATGACATTTTAACCAAGTTCAGAAGATCGAAACGGTATGACACTGTAATAGGGTGTTAGATAACCACTTAAACTTTATAAATAATAAATATTAAAAAGAAATATGAGATCGTTTTTGATTAATGAGTTATTGCTGAAAGGTGTCGGACTAACAAAGTTCGATATGTCAGTTTTCACAACACATTTTAAACATGTTCAGAACCCCGAAATGGTATGACATAGTAATAGGGCGTTATATAAACGCATAGACTTTATAAATAATAAATATAAAAAATATATAATAAACCGTTTTCGATTTATAAGTTATTGCTCGTGACTAAAAAACGTTCGAAATGGCAGTTTTCCAATGACATTTTAACCAAGTTCAGAAGATCGAAACGGTATGACACTGTAATAGGGTGTTAGATAACCACTTAAACTTTATAAATAATAAATATTAACAAAAAATATGAAATCGTTTTTGATTAATGAGTTATTGCTGAACGGTGTCGGAATAACAAAGTTCGATATGTCAGTTTTCACATCACATTTTAAACATGTTCAGAACCCCGAAATGGTATGACATAGTAATAGGGCGTTATATAAACGCATAGACTTTATAAATAATAAATATAAAAAATATATAATAAACCGTTTTCGATTTATAAGTTATTGCTCGTGGCTAAAAATACGTTCCAAATGGCAGTTTTCCAATGACATTTTAACCAAGTTCAGAAGATCGAAACGGTATGACACTGTAATAGGGTGTTAGATAACCACTTAAACTTTATAAATAATAAATATTAAAAAGAAATATGAGATCGTTTTTGATTAATGAGTTATTGCTGAAAGGTGTCGGACTAACAAAGTTCGATATGTCAGTTTTCACATCACATTTTAAACATGTTCAGAACCCCGAAATGGTATGACATAGTAATAGGGCGTTATATAAACGCATAGACTTTATAAATAATAAATATAAAAAATATATAATGAACCGTTTTCGATTTATAAGTTATTGCTCGTGACTAAAAAACGTTCGAAATGGCAGTTTTCCAATGACATTTTAACCAAGTTCAGAAGATCGAAACGGTATGACACTGTAATAGGGTGTTAGATAACCACTTAAACTTTATAAATAATAAATATTAACAAAAAATATTAGATCGTTTTTGATTAATGAGTTATTGCTGAACGGTGTCGGAATAACAAAGTTCGATATGTCAGTTTTCACATCACATTTTAAACATGTTCAGAACCCCGAAATGGTATGACATAGTAATAGGGCGTTAGATAAACGCATAGACTTTATAAATAATAAATATAAAAAATATATAATAAACAGTTTTCGATTTATAAGTTATTGCTCGTGGCTAAAAATACGTTCCAAATGGCAGTTTTCCAATGACATTTTAACCAAGTTCAGAAGATCGAAACGGTATTACACTGTAATAGGGTGTTAGATAACCACTTAAACTTTATAAATAATAAATATTAACAAAAAATATGAGATCGTTTTTGATTAATGAGTTATTGCTGAACGGTGTCGGAATAACAAAGTTCGATATGTCAGTTTTCACATCACATTTTAAACATGTTCAGAACCCCGAAATGGTATGACATAGTAATAGGGCGTTAGATAAACGCATAGACTTTATAAATAATAAATATAAAAAATATATAATAAACAGTTTTCGATTTATAAGTTATTGCTCGTGGCTAAAAATACGTTCGAAATGGCAGTTTTCCAATGACATTTTAACCAAGTTCAGAAGATCGAAACGGTATGACACTGTAATATGGTGTTAGATAACCACTTAAACTTTATAAATAATAAATATTAACAAAAAATATGAGATCGTTTTTGATTAATGAGTTATTGCTGAACGGTGTCGGAATAACAAAGTTCGATATGTCAGTTTTCACATCACATTTTAAACATGTTCAGAACCCCGAAATGGTATGACATAGTAACAGGGCGTTATATAAACGCATAGACTTTATAAATAATAAATATAAAAAATATATAATGAACCGTTTTCGATTTATAAGTTATTGCTCGTGACTAAAAAACGTTCGAAATGGCAGTTTTCCAATGACATTTTAACCAAGTTCAGAAGATCGAAACGGTATGACACTGTAATAGGGTGTTAGATAACCACTTAAACTTTATAAATAATAAATATTAACAAAAAATATGAAATCGTTTTTGATTAATGAGTTATTGCTGAACGGTGTCGGAATAACAAAGTTCGATATGTCAGTTTTCACATCACATTTTAAACATGTTCAGAACCCCGAAATGGTATGACATAGTAATAGGGCGTTATATAAACGCATAGACTTTATAAATAATAAATATAAAAAATATATAATAAACAGTTTTCGATTTATAAGTTATTGCTCGTGGCTAAAAATACGTTCCAAATGGCAGTTTTCCAATGACATTTTAACCAAGTTCAGAAGATCGAAACGGTATGACACTGTAATAGGGTGTTAGATAACCACTTAAACTTTATAAATAATAAATATTAACAAAAAATATGAAATCGTTTTTGATTAATGAGTTATTGCTGAACGGTGTCGGAATAACAAAGTTCGATATGTCAGTTTTCACATCACATTTTAAACATGTTCAGAACCCCGAAATGGTATGACATAGTAATAGGGCGTTATATAAACGCATAGACTTTATAAATAATAAATATAAAAAATATATAATGAACCGTTTTCGATTTATAAGTTATTGCTCGTGACTAAAAAACGTTCGAAATGGCAGTTTTCCAATGACATTTTAACCAAGTTCAGAAGATCGAAACGGTATGACACTGTAATAGGGTGTTAGATAACCACTTAAACTTTATAAATAATAAATATTAATAAAAAATATGAGATCGATTTTGATTAATGAGTTATTGCTGAAAGGTGTCGGACTAACAAAGTTCGATATGTCAGTTTTCACATCACATTTTAAACATGTTCAGAACCCCGAAATGGTATGACATAGTAATAGGGCGTTATATAAACGCATAGACTTTATAAATAATAAATATAAAAAATATATAATAAACAGTTTTCGATTTATAAGTTATTGCTCGTGGCTAAAAATACGTTCCAAATGGCAGTTTTCCAATGACATTTTAACCAAGTTTAGAAGATCGAAACGGTATGACACTGTAATAGGGTGTTAGATAACCACTTAAACTTTATAAATAATAAATATTAACAAAAAATATGAAATCGTTTTTGATTAATGAGTTATTGCTGAACGGTGTCGGAATAACAAAGTTCGATATGTCAGTTTTCACATCACATTTTAAACATGTTCAGAACCCCGAAATGGTATGACATAGTAATAGGGCGTTATATAAACGCATAGACTTTATAAATAATAAATATAAAAAATATATAATGAACCGTTTTCGATTTATAAGTTATTGCTCGTGACTAAAAAACGTTCGAAAAGGCAGTTTTCCAATGACATTTTAACCAAGTTCAGAAGATCGAAACGGTATGACACTGTAATAGGGTGTTAGATAACCACTTAAACTTTATAAATAATAAATATTAACAAAAAATATGAAATCGTTTTTGATTAATGAGTTATTGCTGAACGGTGTCGGAATAACAAAGTTCGATATGTCAGTTTTCACATCACATTTTAAACATGTTCAGAACCCCGAAATGGTATGACATAGTAATAGGGCGTTATATAAACGCATAGACTTTATAAATAATAAATATAAAAAATATATAATGAACCGTTTTCGATTTATAAGTTATTGCTCGTGACTAAAAAACGTTCGAAATGGCAGTTTTCCAATGACATTTTAACCAAGTTCAGAAGATCGAAACGGTATGACACTGTAATAGGGTGTTAGATAACCACTTAAACTTTATAAATAATAAATATTAACAAAAAATATGAGATCGATTTTGATTAATGAGTTATTGCTGAAAGGTGTCGGACTAACAAAGTTCGATATGTCAGTTTTCACATCACATTTTAAACATGTTCAGAACCCCGAAATGGTATGACATAGTAATAGGGCGTTATATAAACGCATAGACTTTATAAATAATAAATATAAAAAATATATAATAAACAGTTTTCGATTTATAAGTTATTGCTCGTGGCTAAAAATACGTTCCAAATGGCAGTTTTCCAATGACATTTTAACCAAGTTCAGAAGATCGAAACGGTATGACACTGTAATAGGGTGTTAGATAACCACTTAAACTTTATAAATAATAAATATTAACAAAAAATATGAAATCGTTTTTGATTAATGAGTTATTGCTGAACGGTGTCGGAATAACAAAGTTCGATATGTCAGTTTTCACATCACATTTTAAACATGTTCAGAACCCCGAAATGGTATGACATAGTAATAGGGCGTTATATAAACGCATAGACTTTATAAATAATAAATATAAAAAATATATAATGAACCGTTTTCGATTTATAAGTTATTGCTCGTGACTAAAAAACGTTCGAAAAGGCAGTTTTCCAATGACATTTTAACCAAGTTCAGAAGATCGAAACGGTATGACACTGTAATAGGGTGTTAGATAACCACTTAAACTTTATAAATAATAAATATTAACAAAAAATATGAGATCGTTTTTGATTAATGAGTTATTGCTGAAAGGTGTCGGACTAACAAAGTTCGATATGTCAGTTTTCACATCACATTTTAAACATGTTCAGAACCCCGAAATGGTATGACATAGTAATAGGGCGTTATATAAACGCATAGACTTTATAAATTATAAATATAAAAAATATATAATGAACCGTTTTCGATTTATAAGTTATTGCTCGTGACTAAAAAACGTTCGAAATGGCAGTTTTCCAATGACATTTTAACCAAGTTCAGAAGATCGAAACGGTATGACACTGTAATAGGGTGTTAGATAACCACGTAAACTTTATAAATAATAAATATAAAAAAAAAATATGAGATCGTTTTTGATTAATGAGTTATTGCTGAACGGTGTCGGAATAACAAAGTTCGATATGTCAGTTTTCACATCCAATTTTAAACATGTTCAGAACCCCGAAATGGTATGACATAGTAACAGGGCGTTATATAAACGCATAGACTTTATAAATAATAAATATAAAAAATATATAATGAACCGTTTTCGATTTATAAGTTATTGCTCGTGACTAAAAAACGTTCGAAATGGCAGTTTTCCAATGACATTTTAACCAAGTTCAGAAGATCGAAACGGTATGACACTGTAATAGGGTGTTAGATAACCACTTAAACTTTATAAATAATAAATATTAAAAAGAAATATGAGATCGTTTTTGATTAATGAATTATTGCTGAAAGGTGTGTGACTAACAAAGTTCGATATGTCAGTTTTCACATCACATTTTAAACATGTTCAGAACCCCGAAATGGTATGACATAGTAATAGGGCGTTATATAAACGCATAGACTTTATAAATAATAAATATAAAAAATATATAATAAACAGTTTTCGATTTATAAGTTATTGCTCGTGGCTAAAAATACGTTCCAAATGGCAGTTTTCCAATGACATTTTAACCAAGTTCAGAAGATCGAAACGGTATGACACTGTAATAGGGTGTTAGATAACCACTTAAACTTTATAAATAATAAATATTAACAAAAAATATGAAATCGTTTTTGATTAATGAGTTATTGCTGAACGGTGTCGGAATAACAAAGTTCGATATGTCAGTTTTCACATCACATTTTAAACATGTTCAGAACCCCGAAATGGTATGACATAGTAATAGGGCGTTATATAAACGCATAGACTTTATAAATAATAAATATAAAAAATATATAATGAACCGTTTTCGATTTATAAGTTATTGCTCGTGACTAAAAAACGTTCGAAATGGCAGTTTTCCAATGACATTTTAACCAAGTTCAGAAGATCGAAACGGTATGACACTGTAATAGGGTGTTAGATAACCACTTAAACTTTATAAATAATAAATATTAACAAAAAATATGAGATCGATTTTGATTAATGAGTTATTGCTGAAAGGTGTCGGACTAACAAAGTTCGATATGTCAGTTTTCACATCACATTTTAAACATGTTCAGAACCCCGAAATGGTATGACATAGTAATAGGGCGTTATATAAACGCATAGACTTTATAAATAATAAATATAAAAAATATATAATAAACAGTTTTCGATTTATAAGTTATTGCTCGTGGCTAAAAATACGTTCCAAATGGCAGTTTTCCAATGACATTTTAACCAAGTTCAGAAGATCGAAACGGTATGACACTGTAATAGGGTGTTAGATAACCACTTAAACTTTATAAATAATAAATATTAACAAAAAATATGAAATCGTTTTTGATTAATGAGTTATTGCTGAACGGTGTCGGAATAACAAAGTTCGATATGTCAGTTTTCACATCACATTTTAAACATGTTCAGAACCCCGAAATGGTATGACATAGTAATAGGGCGTTATATAAACGCATAGACTTTATAAATAATAAATATAAAAAATATATAATGAACCGTTTTCGATTTATAAGTTATTGCTCGTGACTAAAAAACGTTCGAAATGGCAGTTTTCCAATGACATTTTAACCAAGTTCAGAAGATCGAAACGGTATGACACTGTAATAGGGTGTTAGATAACCACTTAAACTTTATAAATAATAAATATTAACAAAAAATATGAGATCGTTTTTGATTAATGAGTTATTGCTGAAAGGTGTCGGACTAACAAAGTTCGATATGTCAGTTTTCACATCACATTTTAAACATGTTCAGAACCCCGAAATGGTATGACATAGTAATAGGGCGTTATATAAACGCATAGACTTTATAAATTATAAATATAAAAAATATATAATGAACCGTTTTCGATTTATAAGTTATTGCTCGTGACTAAAAAACGTTCGAAATGGCAGTTTTCCAATGACATTTTAACCAAGTTCAGAAGATCGAAACGGTATGACACTGTAATAGGGTGTTAGATAACCACGTAAACTTTATAAATAATAAATATAAAAAAAAAATATGAGATCGTTTTTGATTAATGAGTTATTGCTGAACGGTGTCGGAATAACAAAGTTCGATATGTCAGTTTTCACATCCAATTTTAAACATGTTCAGAACCCCGAAATGGTATGACATAGTAACAGGGCGTTATATAAACGCATAGACTTTATAAATAATAAATATAAAAAATATATAATGAACCGTTTTCGATTTATAAGTTATTGCTCGTGACTAAAAAACGTTCGAAATGGCAGTTTTCCAATGACATTTTAACCAAGTTCAGAAGATCGAAACGGTATGACACTGTAATAGGGTGTTAGATAACCACTTAAACTTTATAAATAATAAATATTAAAAAGAAATATGAGATCGTTTTTGATTAATGAATTATTGCTGAAAGGTGTCGGACTAACAAAGTTCGATATGTCAGTTTTCACATCACATTTTAAACATGTTCAGAACCCCGAAATGGTATGACATAGTAATAGGGCGTTATATAAACGCATAGACTTTATAAATAATAAATATAAAAAATATATAATGAACCGTTTTCGATTTATAAGTTATTGCTCGTGACTAAAAAACGTTCGAAATGGCAGTTTTCCAATGACATTTTAACCAAGTTCAGAAGATCGAAACGGTATGACACTGTAATAGGGTGTTAGATAACCACTTAAACTTTATAAATAATAAATATTAACAAAAAATATGAGATCGTTTTTGATTAATGAATTATTGCTGAACGGTGTCGGAATAACAAAGTTCGATATGTCAGTTTTCACATCACATTTTAAACATGTTCAGAACCCCGAAATGGTATGACATAGTAATAGGGCGTTATATAAACGCATAGACTTTATAAATAATAAATATAAAAAATATATAATAAACCGTTTTCGATTTATAAGTTATTGCTCGTGGCTAAAAATACGTTCCAAATGGCAGTTTTCCAATGACATTTTAACCAAGTTCAGAAGATCGAAACGGTATGACACTGTAATAGGGTGTTAGATAACCACTTAAACTTTATAAATAATAAATATTAAAAAGAAATATGAGATCGTTTTTGATTAATGAGTTATTGCTGAAAGGTGTCGGACTAACAAAGTTCGATATGTCAGTTTTCACATCACATTTTAAACATGTTCAGAACCCCGAAATGGTATGACATAGTAATAGGGCGTTATATAAACGCATAGACTTTATAAATAATAAATATAAAAAATATATAATGAACCGTTTTCGATTTATAAGTTATTGCTCGTGACTAAAAAACGTTCGAAATGGCAGTTTTCCAATGACATTTTAACCAAGTTCAGAAGATCGAAACGGTATGACACTGTAATAGGGTGTTAGATAACCACTTAAACTTTATAAATAATAAATATTAACAAAAAATATGAGATCGTTTTTGATTAATGAGTTATTGCTGAACGGTGTCGGAATAACAAAGTTCGATATGTCAGTTTTCACATCACATTTTAAACATGTTCAGAACCCCGAAATGGTATGACATAGTAATAGGGCGCTAGATAAACGCATAGACTTTATAAATAATAAATATAAAAAATATATAATAAACAGTTTTCGATTTATAAGTTATTGCTCGTGGCTAAAAATACGTTCCAAATGGCAGTTTTCCAATGACATTTTAACCAAGTTCAGAAGATCGAAACGGTATGACACTGTAATAGGGTGTTAGATAACCACTTAAACTTTATAAATAATAAATATTAACAAAAAATAAGAGATCGTTTTTGATTAATGAGTTATTGCTGAACGGTGTCGGAATAACAAAGTTCGATATGTCAGTTTTCACATCACATTTTAAACATGTTCAGAACCCCGAAATGGTATGACATAGTAATAGGGCGTTAGATAAACGCATAGACTTTATAAATAATAAATATAAAAAATTTATAATAAACAGTTTTCGATTTATAAGTTATTGCTCGTGGCTAAAAATACGTTCCAAATGGCAGTTTTCCAATGACATTTTAACCAAGTTCAGAAGATCGAAACGGTATTACACTGTAATAGGGTGTTAGATAACCACTTAAACTTTATAAATAATAAATATAAAAAAAAATATGAGATCGTTTTTGATTAATGAGTTATTTCTGAAAGGTGTCGGACTAACAAAGTTCGATATGTCAGTTTTCACATCACATTTTAAACATGTTCAGAACCCCGAAATGGTATGACATAGTAATAGGGCGTTATATAAACGCATAGACTTTATAAATAATAAATATAAAAAATATATAATGAACCGTTTTCGATTTATAAGTTATTGCTCGTGACTAAAAAACGTTCGAAATGGCAGTTTTCCAATGACATTTTAACCAAGTTCAGAAGATCGAAACGGTATGACACTGTAATAGGGTGTTAGATAACCACTTAAACTTTATAAATAATAAATATTAACAAAAAATATGAGATCGATTTTGATTAATGAGTTATTGCTGAAAGGTGTCGGACTAACAAAGTTCGATATGTCAGTTTTCACATCACATTTTAAACATGTTCAGAACCCCGAAATGGTATGACATAGTAATAGGGCGTTATATAAACGCATAGACTTTATAAATAATAAATATAAAAAATATATAATAAACAGTTTTCGATTTATAAGTTATTGCTCGTGGCTAAAAATACGTTCCAAATGGCAGTTTTCCAATGACATTTTAACCAAGTTCAGAAGATCGAAACGGTATGACACTGTAATAGGGTGTTAGATAACCACTTCAACTTTATAAATAATAAATATTAACAAAAAATATGAAATCGTTTTTGATTAATGAGTTATTGCTGAACGGTGTCGGAATAACAAAGTTCGATATGTCAGTTTTCACATCACATTTTAAACATGTTCAGAACCCCGAAATGGTATGACATAGTAATAGGGCGTTATATAAACGCATAGACTTTATAAATAATAAATATAAAAAATATATAATGAACCGTTTTCGATTTATAAGTTATTGCTCGTGGCTAAAAATACGTTCCAAATGGCAGTTTTCCAATGACATTTTAACCAAGTTCAGAAGATCGAAACGGTATGACACTGTAATAGGGTGTTAGATAACCACTTAAACTTTATAAATAATAAATATTAACAAAAAATATGAAATCGTTTTTGATTAATGAGTTATTGCTGAACGGTGTCGGAATAACAAAGTTCGATATGTCAGTTTTTACATCACATTTTAAACATGTTCAGAACCCCGAAATGGTATGACATAGTAATAGGGCGTTATATAAACGCATAGACTTTATAAATAATAAATATAAAAAATATATAATGAACCGTTTTCGATTTATAAGTTATTGCTCGTGACTAAAAAACGTTCGAAATGGCAGTTTTCCAATGACATTTTAACCAAGTTCAGAATATCGAAACGGTATGACCCTGTAATAGGGTGTTAGATAACCACTTAAACTTTATAAATAATAAATATTAACAAAAAATATGAGATCGTTTTTGATTAATGAGTTATTGCTGAAAGGTGTCGGACTAACAAAGTTCGATATGTCAGTTTTCACATCACATTTTAAACATGTTCAGAACCCCGAAATGGTATGACATAGTAATAGGGCGTTATATAAACGCATAGACTTTATAAATAATAAATATAAAAAATACATAATAAACCGTTTTCGATTTATAAGTTATTGCTCGTGGCTAAAAATACGTTCCAAATGGCAGTTTTCCAATGACATTTTAACCAAGTTCAGAAGATCGAAACGGTATGACACTGTAATAGGGTGTTAGATAACCACTTAAACTTTATAAATAATAAATATTAAAAAGAAATATGAGAATGTTTTTGATTAATGAGTTATTGCTGAAAGGTGTCGGACTAACAAAGTTCGATATGTCAGTTTTCACAACACATTTTAAACATGTTCAGAACCCCGAAATGGTATGACATAGTAATAGGGCGTTATATAAACGCATAGACTTTATAAATAATAAATATAAAAAATATATAATAAACAGTTTTCGATTTATAAGTTATTGCTCGTGGCTAAAAATACGTTCCAAATGGCAGTTTTCCAATGACATTTTAACCAAGTTCAGAAGATCGAAACGGTATGACACTGTAATAGGGTGTTAGATAACCACTTAAACTTTATAAATAATAAATATTAACAAAAAATATGAAATCGTTTTTGATTAATGAGTTATTGCTGAACGGTGTCGGAATAACAAAGTTCGATATGTCAGTTTTCACATCACATTTTAAACATGTTCAGAACCCCGAAATGGTATGACATAGTAATAGGGCGTTATATAAACGCATAGACTTTATAAATAATAAATATAAAAAATATATAATGAACCGTTTTCGATTTATAAGTTATTGCTCGTGACTAAAAAACGTTCGAAATGGCAGTTTTCCAATGACATTTTAACCAAGTTCAGAAGATCGAAACGGTATGACACTGTAATAGGGTGTTAGATAACCACTTAAACTTTATAAATAATAAATATTAACAAAAAATATGAGATCGTTTTTGATTAATGAGTTATTGCTGAAAGGTGTCGGACTAACAAAGTTCGATATGTCAGTTTTCACATCACATTTTAAACATGTTCAGAACCCCGAAATGGTATGACATAGTAATAGGGCGTTATATAAACGCATAGACTTTATAAATAATAAATATAAAAAATATATAATAAACAGTTTTCGATTTATAAGTTATTGCTCGTGGCTAAAAATACGTTCCAAATGGCAGTTTTCCAATGACATTTTAACCAAGTTCAGAAGATCGAAACGGTATGACACTGTAATAGGGTGTTAGATAACCACTTAAACTTTATAAATAATAAATATTAACAAAAAATATAAGATCGTTTTTGATTAATGAGTTATTGCTGAAAGGTGTCGGACTAACAAAGTTCGATATGTCAGTTTTCACATCACATTTTAAACATGTTCAGAACCCCGAAATGGTATGACATAGTAATAGGGCGTTATATAAACGCATAGACTTTATAAATTATAAATATAAAAAATATATAATGAACCGTTTTCGATTTATAAGTTATTGCTCGTGACTAAAAAACGTTCGAAATGGCAGTTTTCCAATGACATTTTAACCAAGTTCAGAAGATCGAAACGGTATGACACTGTAATAGGGTGTTAGATAACCACGTAAACTTTATAAATAATAAATATAAAAAAAAATATGAGATCGTTTCTGATTAATGAGTTATTGCTGAACGGTGTCGGAATAACAAAGTTCGATATGTCAGTTTTCACATCCAATTTTAAACATGTTCAGAACCCCGAAATGGTATGACATAGTAACAGGGCGTTATATAAACGCATAGACTTTATAAATAATAAATATAAAAAATATATAATGAACCGTTTTCGATTTATAAGTTATTGCTCGTGACTAAAAAACGTTCGAAATGGCAGTTTTCCAATGACATTTTAACCAAGTTCAGAAGATCGAAACGGTATGACACTGTAATAGGGTGTTAGATAACCACTTAAACTTTATAAATAATAAATATTAAAAAGAAATATGAGATCGTCTTTGATTAATGAATTATTGCTGAAAGGTGTCGGACTAACAAAGTTCGATATGTCAGTTTTCACATCACATTTTAAACATGTTCAGAACCCCGAAATGGTATGACATAGTAATAGGGCGTTATATAAACGCATAGACTTTATAAATAATAAATATAAAAAATATATAATGAACCGTTTTCGATTTATAAGTTATTGCTCGTGACTAAAAAACGTTCGAAATGGCAGTTTTCCAATGACATTTTAACCAAGTTCAGAAGATCGAAACGGTATGACACTGTAATAGGGTGTTAGATAACCACTTAAACTTTATAAATAATAAATATTAACAAAAAATATGAGATCGTTTTTGATTAATGAGTTATTGCTGAACGGTGTCGGAATAACAAAGTTCGATATGTCAGTTTTCACATCACATTTTGAACATGTTCAGAACCCCGAAATGGTATGACATAGTAATAGGGCGTTATATAAACGCATAGACTTTATAAATAATAAATATAAAAAATAAATAATGAACCGTTTTCGATTTATAAGTTATTGCTCGTGACTAAAAAACGTTCAAAATGGCAGTTTTCCAATGACATTTTAACCAAGTTCAGAAGATCGAAACGGTATGACACTGTAATAGGGTGTTAGATAACCACTTAAACTTTATAAATAATAAATATTAAAAAGAAATATGAGATCGTTTTTGATTAATGAGTTATTGCTGAAAGGTGTCGGACTAACAAAGTTCGATATGTCAGTTTTCACAACACATTTTAAACATGTTCAGAACCCCGAAATGGTATGACATAGTAATAGGGCGTTATATAAACGCATAGACTTTATAAATAATAAAAATAAAAAATATATAATAAACCGTTTTCGATTTATAAGTTATTGCTCGTGACTAAAAATACGTTCCAAATGGCAGTTTTCCAATGACATTTTAACCAAGTTCAGAAGATCGAAACGGTATGACACTGTAATAGGGTGTTAGATAACCACTTAAACTTTATAAATAATAAATATTAACAAAAAATATGAAATCGTTTTTGATTAATGAGTTATTGCTGAACGGTGTCGGAATAACAAAGTTCGATATGTCAGTTTTCACATCACATTTTAAACATGTTCAGAACCCCGAAATGGTATGACATAGTAATAGGGCGTTATATAAACGCATAGACTTTATAAATAATAAATATAAAAAATATATAATGAACCGTTTTCGATTTATAAGTTATTGCTCGTGACTAAAAAACGTTCGAAATGGCAGTTTTCCAATGACATTTTAACCAAGTTCAGAAGATCGAAACGGTATGACACTGTAATAGGGTGTTAGATAACCACTTAAACTTTATAAATAATAAATATTAACAAAAAATAAGAGATCGTTTTTGATTAATGAATTATTGCTGAACGGTGTCGGAATAACAAAGTTCGATATGTCAGTTTTCACATCACATTTTAAACATGTTCAGAACCCCGAAATGGTATGACATAGTAATAGGGCGTTAGATAAACGCATAGACTTTATAAATAATAAATATAAAAAATATATAATAAACCGTTTTCGATTTATAAGTTATTGCTCGTGGCTAAAAATACGTTCCAAATGGCAGTTTTCCAATGACATTTTAACCAAGTTCAGAAGATCGAAACGGTATGACACTGTAATAGGGTGTTAGATAACCACTTAAACTTTATAAATAATAAATATTAAAAAGAAATATGAGATCGTTTTTGATTAATGAGTTATTGCTGAAAGGTGTCGGACTAACAAAGTTCGATATGTCAGTTTTCACATCACATTTTAAACATGTTCAGAACCCCGAAATGGTATGACATAGTAATAGGGCGTTATATAAACGCATAGACTTTATAAATAATAAATATAAAAAATATATAATGAACCGTTTTCGATTTATAAGTTATTGCTAGTGACTAAAAAACGTTCGAAATGGCAGTTTTCCAATGACATTTTAACCAAGTTCAGACGATCGAAACGGTATGACACTGTAATAGGGTGTTAGATAACCACTTAAACTTTATAAATAATAAATATTAACAAAAAATATGAGATCGTTTTTGATTAATGAGTTATTGCTGAACGGTGTCGGAATAACAAAGTTCGATATGTCAGTTTTCACATCACATTTTAAACATGTTCAGAACCCCGAAATGGTATGACATAGTAATAGGGCGCTAGATAAACGCATAGACTTTATAAATAATAAATATAAAAAATATATAATAAACAGTTTTCGATTTATAAGTTATTGCTCGTGGCTAAAAATACGTTCCAAATGGCAGTTTTCCAATGACATTTTAACCAAGTTCAGAAGATCGAAACGGTATGACACTGTAATAGGGTGTTAGATAACCACTTAAACTTTATAAATAATAAATATTAACAAAAAATAAGAGATCGTTTTTGATTAATGAGTTATTGCTGAACGGTGTCGGAATAACAAAGTTCGATATGTCAGTTTTCACATCACATTTTAAACATGTTCAGAACCCCGAAATGGTATGACATAGTAATAGGGCGTTAGATAAACGCATAGACTTTATAAATAATAAATATAAAAAATGTATAATAAACAGTTTTCGATTTATAAGTTATTGCTCGTGGCTAAAAATACGTTCCAAATGGCAGTTTTCCAATGACATTTTAACCAAGTTCAGAAGATCGAAACGGTATTACACTGTAATAGGGTGTTAGATAACCACTTAAACTTTATAAATAATAAATATAAAAAAAAATATGAGATCGTTTTTGATTAATGAGTTATTGCTGAAAGGTGTCGGACTAACAAAGTTCGATATGTCAGTTTTCACATCACATTTTAAACATGTTCAGAACCCCGAAATGGTATGACATAGTAATAGGGCGTTATATAAACGCATAGACTTTATAAATAATAAATATAAAAAATATATAATGAACCGTTTTCGATTTATAAGTTATTGCTCGTGACTAAAAAACGTTCGAAATGGCAGTTTTCCAATGACATTTTAACCAAGTTCAGAAGATCGAAACGGTATGACACTGTAATATGGTGTTAGATAACCACTTAAACTTTATAAATAATAAATATTAACAAAAAATATGAGATCGTTTTTGATTAATGAGTTATTGCTGAACGGTGTCGGAATAACAAAGTTCGATATGTCAGTTTTCACATCACATTTTAAACATGTTCAGAACCCCGAAATGGTATGACATAGTAACAGGGCGTTATATAAACGCATAGACTTTATAAATAATAAATATAAAAAATATATAATGAACCGTTTTCGATTTATAAGTTATTGCTCGTGACTAAAAAACGTTCGAAATGGCAGTTTTCCAATGACATTTTAACCAAGTTCAGAAGATCGAAACGGTATGACACTGTAATAGGGTGTTAGATAACCACTTAAACTTTATAAATAATAAATATTAACAAAAAATATGAAATCGTTTTTGATTAATGAGTTATTGCTGAACGGTGTCGGAATAACAAAGTTCGATATGTCAGTTTTCACATCACATTTTAAACATGTTCAGAACCCCGAAATGGTATGACATAGTAATAGGGCGTTAGATAAACGCATAGACTTTATAAATAATAAATATAAAAAATATATAATAAACCGTTTTCGATTTATAAGTTATTGCTCGTGGCTAAAAATACGTTCCAAATGGCAGTTTTCCAATGACATTTTAACCAAGTTCAGAAGATCGAAACGGTATGACACTGTAATAGGGTGTTAGATAACCACGTAAACTTTATAAATAATAAATATAAAAAAAAAATATGAGATCGTTTTTGATTAATGAGTTATTGCTGAACGGTGTCGGAATAACAAAGTTCGATATGTCAGTTTTCACATCACATTTTAAACATGTTCAGAACCCCGAAATGGTATGACATAGTAACAGGGCGTTATATAAACGCATAGACTTTATAAATAATAAATATAAAAAATATATAATGAACCGTTTTCGATTTATAAGTTATTGCTCGTGACTAAAAAACGTTCGAAATGGCAGTTTTCCAATGACATTTTAACCAAGTTCAGAAGATCGAAACGGTATGACACTGTAATAGGGTGTTAGATAACCACTTAAACTTTATAAATAATAAATATTAACAAAAAATATGAGATCGTTTTTGATTAATGAGTTATTGCTGAACGGTGTCGGAATAACAAAGTTCGATATGTCAGTTTTCACATCACATTTTAAACATGTTCAGAACCCCGAAATGGTATGACATAGTAATAGGGCGTTAGATAAACGCATAGACTTTATAAATAATAAATATAATAAATATATAATAAACCGTTTTCGATTTATAAGTTATTGCTCGTGGCTAAAAATACGTTCCAAATGGCAGTTTTCCAATGACATTTTAACCAAGTTCAGAAGATCGAAACGGTATGACACTGTAATAGGGTGTTAGATAACCACTTAAACTTTATAAATAATAAATATTAAAAAGAAATATGAGATCGTTTTTGATTAATGAGTTATTGCTGAAAGGTGTCGGACTAACAAAGTTCGATATGTCAGTTTTCACATCACATTTTAAACATGTTCAGAACCCCGAAATGGTGTGACATAGTAATAGGGCGTTATATAAACGCATAGACTTTATAAATAATAAATATAAAAAATATATAATGAACCGTTTTCGATTTATAAGTTATTGCTCGTGACTAAAAAACGTTCGAAATGGCAGTTTTCCAATGACATTTTAACCAAGTTCAGAAGATCGAAACGGTATGACACTGTAATAGGGTGTTAGATAACCACTCAAACTTTATAAATAATAAATATTAACAAAAAATATGAGATCGTTTTTGATTAATGAGTTATTGCTGAAAGGTGTCGGACTAACAAAGTTCGATATGTCAGTTTTCACATCACATTTTAAACATGTTCAGAACCCCGAAATGGTATGACATAGTAATAGGGCGTTATATAAACGCATAGACTTTATAAATTATAAATATAAAAAATATATAATGAACCGTTTTCGATTTATAAGTTATTGCTCGTGACTAAAAAACGTTCGAAATGGCAGTTTTCCAATGACATTTTAACCAAGTTCAGAAGATCGAAACGGTATGACACTGTAATAGGGTGTTAGATAACCACTTAAACTTTATAAATAATAAATATTAACAAAAAATATGAGATCGTTTTTGATTAATGAGTTATTGCTGAACGGTGTCGGAATAACAAAGTTCGATATGTCAGTTTTCACATCACATTTTAAACATGTTCAGAACCCCGAAATGGTATGACATAGTAATAGGGCGTTAGATAAACGCATAGACTTTATAAATAATAAATATAAAAAATATATAATAAACCGTTTTCGATTTATAAGTTATTGCTCGTGGCTAAAAATACGTTCCAAATGGCAGTTTTCCAATGACATTTTAACCAAGTTCAGAAGATCGAAACGGTATGACACTGTAATAGGGTGTTAGATAACCACTTAAACTTTATAAATAATAAATATTAAAAAGAAATATTAGATCGTTTTTGATTAATGAGTTATTGCTGAAAGGTGTCGGACTAACAAAGTTCGATATGTCAGTTTTCACATCACATTTTAAACATGTTCAGAACCCCGAAATGGTATGACATAGTAATAGGGCGTTATATAAACGCATAGACTTTATAAATAATAAATATAAAAAATATATAATGAACCGTTTTCGATTTATAAGTTATTGCTCGTGACTAAAAAACGTTCGAAATGGCAGTTTTCCAATGACATTTTAACCAAGTTCAGAAGATCGAAACGGTATGACACTGTAATAGGGTGTTAGATAACCACTTAAACTTTATAAATAATAAATATTAACAAAAAATATGAGATCGTTTTTGATTAATGAGTTATTGCTGAAAGGTGTCGGACTAACAAAGTTCGATATGTCAGTTTTCACATCACATTTTAAACATGTTTAGAACCCCGAAATGGTATGACATAGTAATAGGGCGTTATATAAACGCATAGACTTTATAAATAATAAATATAAAAAATATATAATGAACCGTTTTCGATTTATAAGTTATTGCTCGTGACTAAAAAACGTTCGAAATGGCAGTTTTCCAATGACATTTTAACCAAGTTCAGAAGATCGAAACGGTATGACACTGTAATAGGGTGTTAGATAACCACTTAAACTTTATAAATAATAAATATTAACAAAAAATAAGAGATCGTTTTTGATTAATGAGTTATTGCTGAACGGTGTCGGAATAACAAAGTTCGATATGTCAGTTTTCACATCACATTTTAAACATGTTCAGAACCCCGAAATGGTATGACATAGTAATAGGGCGTTAGATAAACGCATAGACCTTATAAATAATAAATATAAAAAATGTATAATAAACAGTTTTCGATTTATAAGTTATTGCTCGTGGCTAAAAATACGTTCCAAATGGCAGTTTTCCAATGACATTTTAACCAAGTTCAGAAGATCGAAACGGTATTACACTGTAATAGGGTGTTAGATAACCACTTAAACTTTATAAATAATAAATATAAAAAAAAATATGAGATCGTTTTTGATTAATGAGTTATTGCTGAAAGGTGTCGGACTAACAAAGTTCGATATGTCAGTTTTCACATCACATTTTAAACATGTTCAGAACCCCGAAATGGTATGACATAGTAATAGGTCGTTATATAAACGCATAGACTTTATAAATAATAAATATAAAAAATATATAATGAACCGTTTTCGATTTATAAGTTATTGCTCGTGACTAAAAAACGTTCGAAATGGCAGTTTTCCAATGACATTTTAACCAAGTTCAGAAGATCGAAACGGTATGACACTGTAATATGGTGTTAGATAACCACTTAAACTTTATAAATAATAAATATTAACAAAAAATATGAGATCGTTTTTGATTAATGAGTTATTGCTGAACGGTGTCGGAATAACAAAGTTCGATATGTCAGTTTTCACATCACATTTTAAACATGTTCAGAACCCCGAAATGGTATGACATAGTAACAGGGCGTTATATAAACGCATAGACTTTATAAATAATAAATATAAAAAATATATAATGAACCGTGTTCGATTTATAAGTTATTGCTCGTGACTAAAAAACGTTCGAAATGGCAGTTTTCCAATGACATTTTAACCAAGTTCAGAAGATCGAAACGGTATGACACTGTAATAGGGTGTTAGATAACCACTTAAACTTTATAAATAATAAATATTAACAAAAAATATGAAATCGTTTTTGATTAATGAGTTATTGCTGAACGGTGTCGGAATAACAAAGTTCGATATGTCAGTTTTCACATCACATTTTAAACATGTTCAGAACCCCGAAATGGTATGACATAGTAATAGGGCGTTATATAAACGCATAGACTTTATAAATAATAAATATAAAAAATATATAATAAACCGTTTTCGATTTATAAGTTATTGCTCGTGGCTAAAAATACGTTCCAAATGGCAGTTTTCCAATGACATTTTAACCAAGTTCAGAAGATCGAAACGGTATGACACTGTAATAGGGTGTTAGATAACCACTTAAACTTTATAAATAATAAATATTAAAAAGAAATATGAGAATGTTTTTGATTAATGAGTTATTGCTGAAAGGTGTCGGACTAACAAAGTTCGATATGTCAGTTTTCACAACACATTTTAAACATGTTCAGAACCCCGAAATGGTATGACATAGTAATAGGGCGTTATATAAACGCATAGACTTTATAAATAATAAATATAAAAAATATATAATAAACAGTTTTCGATTTATAAGTTATTGCTCGTGGCTAAAAATACGTTCCAAATGGCAGTTTTCCAATGACATTTTAACCAAGTTCAGAAGATCGAAACGGTATGACACTGTAATAGGGTGTTAGATAACCACTTAAACTTTATAAATAATAAATATTAACAAAAAATATGAAATCGTTTTTGATTAATGAGTTATTGCTGAACGGTGTCGGAATAACAAAGTTCGATATGTCAGTTTTCACATCACATTTTAAACATGTTCAGAACCCCGAAATGGTATGACATAGTAATAGGGCGTTATATAAACGCATAGACTTTATAAATAATAAATATAAAAAATATATAATGAACCGTTTTCGATTTATAAGTTATTGCTCGTGACTAAAAAACGTTCGAAATGGCAGTTTTCCAATGACATTTTAACCAAGTTCAGAAGATCGAAACGGTATGACACTGTAATAGGGTGTTAGATAACCACTTAAACTTTATAAATAATAAATATTAACAAAAAATATGAGATCGTTTTTGATTAATGAGTTATTGCTGAAAGGTGTCGGACTAACAAAGTTCGATATGTCAGTTTTCACATCACATTTTAAACATGTTCAGAACCCCGAAATGGTATGACATAGTAATAGGGCGTTATATAAACGCATAGACTTTATAAATAATAAATATAAAAAATATATAATAAACAGTTTTCGATTTATAAGTTATTGCTCGTGGCTAAAAATACGTTCCAAATGGCAGTTTTCCAATGACATTTTAACCAAGTTCAGAAGATCGAAACGGTATGACACTGTAATAGGGTGTTAGATAACCACTTAAACTTTATAAATAATAAATATTAACAAAAAATATGAGATCGTTTTTGATTAATGAGTTATTGCTGAAAGGTGTCGGACTAACAAAGTTCGATATGTCAGTTTTCACATCACATTTTAAACATGTTCAGAACCCCGAAATGGTATGACATAGTAATAGGGCGTTATATAAACGCATAGACTTTATAAATTATAAATATAAAAAATATATAATGAACCGTTTTCGATTTATAAGTTATTGCTCGTGACTAAAAAACGTTCGAAATGGCAGTTTTCCAATGACATTTTAACCAAGTTCAGAAGATCGAAACGGTATGACACTGTAATAGGGTGTTAGATAACCACTTAAACTTTATAAATAATAAATATTAACAAAAAATAAGAGATCGTTTTTGATTAATGAGTTATTGCTGAACGGTGTCGGAATAACAAAGTTCGATATGTCAGTTTTCACATCACATTTTAAACATGTTCAGAACCCCGAAATGGTATGACATAGTAATAGGGCGTTAGATAAACGCATAGACTTTATAAATAATAAATATAAAAAATGTATAATAAACAGTTTTCGATTTATAAGTTATTGCTCGTGGCTAAAAATACGTTCCAAATGGCAGTTTTCCAATGACATTTTAACCAAGTTCAGAAGATCGAAACGGTATTACACTGTAATAGGGTGTTAGATAACCACTTAAACTTTATAAATAATAAATATAAAAAAAAATATGAGATCGTTTTTGATTAATGAGTTATTGCTGAAAGGTGTCGGACTAACAAAGTTCGATATGTCAGTTTTCACATCACATTTTAAACATGTTCAGAACCCCGAAATGGTATGACATAGTAATAGGGCGTTATATAAACGCATAGACTTTATAAATAATAAATATAAAAAATATATAATGAACCGTTTTCGATTTATAAGTTATTGCTCGTGACTAAAAAACGTTCGAAATGGCAGTTTTCCAATGACATTTTAACCAAGTTCAGAAGATCGAAACGGTATGACACTGTAATATGGTGTTAGATAACCACTTAAACTTTATAAATAATAAATATTAACAAAAAATATGAGATCGTTTTTGATTAATGAGTTATTGCTGAACGGTGTCGGAATAACAAAGTTCGATATGTCAGTTTTCACATCACATTTTAAACATGTTCAGAACCCCGAAATGGTATGACATAGTAACAGGGCGTTATATAAACGCATAGACTTTATAAATAATAAATATAAAAAATATATAATGAACCGTTTTCGATTTATAAGTTATTGCTCGTGACTAAAAAACGTTCGAAATGGCAGTTTTCCAATGACATTTTAACCAAGTTCAGAAGATCGAAACGGTATGACACTGTAATAGGGTGTTAGATAACCACTTAAACTTTATAAATAATAAATATTAACAAAAAATATGAAATCGTTTTTGATTAATGAGTTATTGCTGAACGGTGTCGGAATAACAAAGTTCGATATGTCAGTTTTCACATCACGTTTTAAACATGTTCAGAACCCCGAAATGGTATGACATAGTAATAGGGCGTTAGATAAACGCATAGACTTTATAAATAATAAATATAAAAAATATATAATAAACCGTTTTCGATTTATAAGTTATTGCTCGTGGCTAAAAATACGTTCCAAATGGCAGTTTTCCAATGACATTTTAACCAAGTTCAGAAGATCGAAACGGTATGACACTGTAATAGGGTGTTAGATAACCACGTAAACTTTATAAATAATAAATATAAAAAAAAAATATGAGATCGTTTTTGATTAATGAGTTATTGCTGAACGGTGTCGGAATAACAAAGTTCGATATGTCAGTTTTCACATCACATTTTAAACATGTTCAGAACCCCGAAATGGTATGACATAGTAACAGGGCGTTATATAAACGCATAGACTTTATAAATAATAAATATAAAAAATATATAATGAACCGTTTTCGATTTATAAGTTATTGCTCGTGACTAAAAAACGTTCGAAATGGCAGTTTTCCAATGACATTTTAACCAAGTTCAGAAGATCGAAACGGTATGACACTGTAATAGGGTGTTAGATAACCACTTAAACTTTATAAATAATAAATATTAACAAAAAATATGAGATCGTTTTTGATTAATGAGTTATTGCTGAACGGTGTCGGAATAACAAAGTTCGATATGTCAGTTTTCACATCACATTTTAAACATGTTCAGAACCCCGAAATGGTATGACATAGTAATAGGGCGTTAGATAAACGCATAGACTTTATAAATAATAAATATAATAAATATATAATAAACCGTTTTCGATTTATAAGTTATTGCTCGTGGCTAAAAATACGTTCCAAATGGCAGTTTTCCAATGACATTTTAACCAAGTTCAGAAGATCGAAACGGTATGACACTGTAATAGGGTGTTAGATAACCACTTAAACTTTATAAATAATAAATATTAAAAAGAAATATGAGATCGTTTTTGATTAATGAGTTATTGCTGAAAGGTGTCGGACTAACAAAGTTCGATATGTCAGTTTTCACATCACATTTTAAACATGTTCAGAACCCCGAAATGGTGTGACATAGTAATAGGGCGTTATATAAACGCATAGACTTTATAAATAATAAATATAAAAAATATATAATGAACCGTTTTCGATTTATAAGTTATTGCTCGTGACTAAAAAACGTTCGAAATGGCAGTTTTCCAATGACATTTTAACCAAGTTCAGAAGATCGAAACGGTATGACACTGTAATAGGGTGTTAGATAACCACTCAAACTTTATAAATAATAAATATTAACAAAAAATATGAGATCGTTTTTGATTAATGAGTTATTGCTGAAAGGTGTCGGACTAACAAAGTTCGATATGTCAGTTTTCACATCACATTTTAAACATGTTCAGAACCCCGAAATGGTATGACATAGTAATAGGGCGTTATATAAACGCATAGACTTTATAAATTATAAATATAAAAAATATATAATGAACCGTTTTCGATTTATAAGTTATTGCTCGTGACTAAAAAACGTTCGAAATGGCAGTTTTCCAATGACATTTTAACCAAGTTCAGAAGATCGAAACGGTATGACACTGTAATAGGGTGTTAGATAACCACTTAAACTTTATAAATAATAAATATTAACAAAAAATATGAGATCGTTTTTGATTAATGAGTTATTGCTGAACGGTGTCGGAATAACAAAGTTCGATATGTCAGTTTTCACATCACATTTTAAACATGTTCAGAACCCCGAAATGGTATGACATAGTAATAGGGCGTTAGATAAACGCATAGACTTTATAAATAATAAATATAAAAAATATATAATAAACCGTTTTCGATTTATAAGTTATTGCTCGTGGCTAAAAATACGTTCCAAATGGCAGTTTTCCAATGACATTTTAACCAAGTTCAGAAGATCGAAACGGTATGACACTGTAATAGGGTGTTAGATAACCACTTAAACTTTATAAATAATAAATATTAAAAAGAAATATTAGATCGTTTTTGATTAATGAGTTATTGCTGAAAGGTGTCGGACTAACAAAGTTCGATATGTCAGTTTTCACATCACATTTTAAACATGTTCAGAACCCCGAAATGGTATGACATAGTAATAGGGCGTTATATAAACGCATAGACTTTATAAATAATAAATATAAAAAATATATAATGAACCGTTTTCGATTTATAAGTTATTGCTCGTGACTAAAAAACGTTCGAAATGGCAGTTTTCCAATGACATTTTAACCAAGTTCAGAAGATCGAAACGGTATGACACTGTAATAGGGTGTTAGATAACCACTTAAACTTTATAAATAATAAATATTAACAAAAAATATGAGATCGTTTTTGATTAATGAGTTATTGCTGAAAGGTGTCGGACTAACAAAGTTCGATATGTCAGTTTTCACATCACATTTTAAACATGTTTAGAACCCCGAAATGGTATGACATAGTAATAGGGCGTTATATAAACGCATAGACTTTATAAATAATAAATATAAAAAATATATAATGAACCGTTTTCGATTTATAAGTTATTGCTCGTGACTAAAAAACGTTCGAAATGGCAGTTTTCCAATGACATTTTAACCAAGTTCAGAAGATCGAAACGGTATGACACTGTAATAGGGTGTTAGATAACCACTTAAACTTTATAAATAATAAATATTAACAAAAAATAAGAGATCGTTTTTGATTAATGAGTTATTGCTGAACGGTGTCGGAATAACAAAGTTCGATATGTCAGTTTTCACATCACATTTTAAACATGTTCAGAACCCCGAAATGGTATGACATAGTAATAGGGCGTTAGATAAACGCATAGACCTTATAAATAATAAATATAAAAAATGTATAATAAACAGTTTTCGATTTATAAGTTATTGCTCGTGGCTAAAAATACGTTCCAAATGGCAGTTTTCCAATGACATTTTAACCAAGTTCAGAAGATCGAAACGGTATTACACTGTAATAGGGTGTTAGATAACCACTTAAACTTTATAAATAATAAATATAAAAAAAAATATGAGATCGTTTTTGATTAATGAGTTATTGCTGAAAGGTGTCGGACTAACAAAGTTCGATATGTCAGTTTTCACATCACATTTTAAACATGTTCAGAACCCCGAAATGGTATGACATAGTAATAGGTCGTTATATAAACGCATAGACTTTATAAATAATAAATATAAAAAATATATAATGAACCGTTTTCGATTTATAAGTTATTGCTCGTGACTAAAAAACGTTCGAAATGGCAGTTTTCCAATGACATTTTAACCAAGTTCAGAAGATCGAAACGGTATGACACTGTAATATGGTGTTAGATAACCACTTAAACTTTATAAATAATAAATATTAACAAAAAATATGAGATCGTTTTTGATTAATGAGTTATTGCTGAACGGTGTCGGAATAACAAAGTTCGATATGTCAGTTTTCACATCACATTTTAAACATGTTCAGAACCCCGAAATGGTATGACATAGTAACAGGGCGTTATATAAACGCATAGACTTTATAAATAATAAATATAAAAAATATATAATGAACCGTGTTCGATTTATAAGTTATTGCTCGTGACTAAAAAACGTTCGAAATGGCAGTTTTCCAATGACATTTTAACCAAGTTCAGAAGATCGAAACGGTATGACACTGTAATAGGGTGTTAGATAACCACTTAAACTTTATAAATAATAAATATTAACAAAAAATATGAAATCGTTTTTGATTAATGAGTTATTGCTGAACGGTGTCGGAATAACAAAGTTCGATATGTCAGTTTTCACATCACATTTTAAACATGTTCAGAACCCCGAAATGGTATGACATAGTAATAGGGCGTTATATAAACGCATAGACTTTATAAATAATAAATATAAAAAATATATAATAAACCGTTTTCGATTTATAAGTTATTGCTCGTGGCTAAAAATACGTTCCAAATGGCAGTTTTCCAATGACATTTTAACCAAGTTCAGAAGATCGAAACGGTATGACACTGTAATAGGGTGTTAGATAACCACTTAAACTTTATAAATAATAAATATTAAAAAGAAATATGAGAATGTTTTTGATTAATGAGTTATTGCTGAAAGGTGTCGGACTAACAAAGTTCGATATGTCAGTTTTCACAACACATTTTAAACATGTTCAGAACCCCGAAATGGTATGACATAGTAATAGGGCGTTATATAAACGCATAGACTTTATAAATAATAAATATAAAAAATATATAATAAACAGTTTTCGATTTATAAGTTATTGCTCGTGGCTAAAAATACGTTCCAAATGGCAGTTTTCCAATGACATTTTAACCAAGTTCAGAAGATCGAAACGGTATGACACTGTAATAGGGTGTTAGATAACCACTTAAACTTTATAAATAATAAATATTAACAAAAAATATGAAATCGTTTTTGATTAATGAGTTATTGCTGAACGGTGTCGGAATAACAAAGTTCGATATGTCAGTTTTCACATCACATTTTAAACATGTTCAGAACCCCGAAATGGTATGACATAGTAATAGGGCGTTATATAAACGCATAGACTTTATAAATAATAAATATAAAAAATATATAATGAACCGTTTTCGATTTATAAGTTATTGCTCGTGACTAAAAAACGTTCGAAATGGCAGTTTTCCAATGACATTTTAACCAAGTTCAGAAGATCGAAACGGTATGACACTGTAATAGGGTGTTAGATAACCACTTAAACTTTATAAATAATAAATATTAACAAAAAATATGAGATCGTTTTTGATTAATGAGTTATTGCTGAAAGGTGTCGGACTAACAAAGTTCGATATGTCAGTTTTCACATCACATTTTAAACATGTTCAGAACCCCGAAATGGTATGACATAGTAATAGGGCGTTATATAAACGCATAGACTTTATAAATAATAAATATAAAAAATATATAATAAACAGTTTTCGATTTATAAGTTATTGCTCGTGGCTAAAAATACGTTCCAAATGGCAGTTTTCCAATGACATTTTAACCAAGTTCAGAAGATCGAAACGGTATGACACTGTAATAGGGTGTTAGATAACCACTTAAACTTTATAAATAATAAATATTAACAAAAAATATGAGATCGTTTTTGATTAATGAGTTATTGCTGAAAGGTGTCGGACTAACAAAGTTCGATATGTCAGTTTTCACATCACATTTTAAACATGTTCAGAACCCCGAAATGGTATGACATAGTAATAGGGCGTTATATAAACGCATAGACTTTATAAATTATAAATATAAAAAATATATAATGAACCGTTTTCGATTTATAAGTTATTGCTCGTGACTAAAAAACGTTCGAAATGGCAGTTTTCCAATGACATTTTAACCAAGTTCAGAAGATCGAAACGGTATGACACTGTAATAGGGTGTTAGATAACCACGTAAACTTTATAAATAATAAATATAAAAAAAAAATATGAGATCGTTTTTGATTAATGAGTTATTGCTGAACGGTGTCGGAATAACAAAGTTCGATATGTCAGTTTTCACATCCAATTTTAAACATGTTCAGAACCCCGAAATGGTATGACATAGTAACAGGGCGTTATATAAACGCATAGACTTTATAAATAATAAATATAAAAAATATATAATGAACCGTTTTCGATTTATAAGTTATTGCTCGTGACTAAAAAACGTTCGAAATGGCAGTTTTCCAATGACATTTTAACCAAGTTCAGAAGATCGAAACGGTATGACACTGTAATAGGGTGTTAGATAACCACTTAAACTTTATAAATAATAAATATTAAAAAGAAATAAGAGATCGTTTTTGATTAATGAATTATTGCTGAAAGGTGTCGGACTAACAAAGTTCGATATGTCAGTTTTCACATCACATTTTAAACATGTTCAGAACCCCGAAATGGTATGACATAGTAATAGGGCGTTATATAAACGCATAGACTTTATAAATAATAAATATAAAAAATATATAATGAACCGTTTTCGATTTATAAGTTATTGCTCGTGACTAAAAAACGTTCGAAATGGCAGTTTTCCAATGACATTTTAACCAAGTTCAGAAGATCGAAACGGTATGACACTGTAATAGGGTGTTAGATAACCACTTAAACTTTATAAATAATAAATATTAACAAAAAATATGAGATCGTTTTTGATTAATGAGTTATTGCTGAACGGTGTCGGAATAACAAAGTTCGATATGTCAGTTTTCACATCACATTTTAAACATGTTCAGAACCCCGAAATGGTATGACATAGTAATAGGGCGTTATATAAACGCATAGACTTTATAAATAATAAATATAAAAAATATATAATCAACCGTTTTCGATTTATAAGTTATTGCTCGTGACTAAAAAACGTTCAAAATGGCAGTTTTCCAATGACATTTTAACCAAGTTCAGAAGATCGAAACGGTATGACACTGTAATAGGGTGTTAGATAACCACTTAAACTTTATAAATAATAAATATTAAAAAGAAATATGAGATCGTTTTTGATTAATGAGTTATTGCTGAAAGGTGTCGGACTAACAAAGTTCGATATGTCAGTTTTCACAACACATTTTAAACATGTTCAGAACCCCGAAATGGTATGACATAGTAATAGGGCGTTATATAAACGCATAGACTTTATAAATAATAAATATAAAAATATATAATAAACCGTTTTCGATTTATAAGTTATTGCTCGTGACTAAAAAACGTTCGAAATGGCAGTTTTCAAATGACATTTTAACCAAGTTCAAAAGATCGAAACGGTATGACACTGTAATAGGGTGTTAGATAACCACTTAAACTTTATAAATAATAAATATTAACAAAAAATATGAAATCGTTTTTGATTAATGAGTTATTGCTGAACGGTGTCGGAATAACAAAGTTCGATATGTCAGTTTTCACATCACATTTTAAACATGTTCAGAACCCCGAAATGGTATGACATAGTAATAGGGCGTTATATAAACGCATAGACTTTATAAATAATAAATATAAAAAATATATAATGAACCGTTTTCGATTTATAAGTTATTGCTCGTGACTAAAAAACGTTCGAAATGGCAGTTTTCCAATGACATTTTAACCAAGTTCAGAAGATCGAAACGGTATGACACTGTAATAGGGTGTTAGATAACCACTTAAACTTTATAAATAATAAATATTAACAAAAAATATGAGATCGTTTTTGATTAATGAATTATTGCTGAACGGTGTCGGAATAACAAAGTTCGATATGTCAGTTTTCACATCACATTTTAAACATGTTCAGAACCCCGAAATGGTATGACATAGTAATAGGGCGTTAGATAAACGCATAGACTTTATAAATAATAAATATAAAAAATATATAATAAACCGTTTTCGATTTATAAGTTATTGCTCGTGGCTAAAAATACGTTCCAAATGGCAGTTTTCCAATGACATTTTAACCAAGTTCAGAAGATCGAAACGGTATGACACTGTAATAGGGTGTTAGATAACCACTTAAACTTTATAAATAATAAATATTAAAAAGAAATATGAGATCGTTTTTGATTAATGAGTTATTGCTGAAAGGTGTCGGACTAACAAAGTTCGATATGTCAGTTTTCACATCACATTTTAAACATGTTCAGAACCCCGAAATGGTATGACATAGTAATAGGGCGTTATATAAACGCATAGACTTTATAAATAATAAATATAAAAAATATATAATGAACCGTTTTCGATTTATAAGTTATTGCTCTTGACTAAAAAACGTTCGAAATGGCAGTTTTCCAATGACATTTTAACCAAGTTCAGAAGATCGAAACGGTATGACACTGTAATAGGGTGTTAGATAACCACTTAAACTTTATAAATAATAAATATTAACAAAAAATATGAGATCGTTTTTGATTAATGAGTTATTGCTGAAAGGTGTCGGACTAACAAAGTTCGATATGTCAGTTTTCACATCACATTTTAAACATGTTCAGAACCCCGAAATGGTATGACATAGTAATAGGGCGTTATATAAACGCATAGACTTTATAAATTATAAATATAAAAAATATATAATGAACCGTTTTCGATTTATAAGTTATTGCTCGTGACTAAAAAACGTTCGAAATGGCAGTTTTCCAATGACATTTTAACCAAGTTCAGAAGATCGAAACGGTATGACACTGTAATAGGGTGTTAGATGACCACGTAAACTTTATAAATAATAAATATAAAAAAAAAATATGAGATCGTTTTTGATTAATGAGTTATTGCTGAACGGTGTCGGAATAACAAAGTTCGATATGTCAGTTTTCACATCCAATTTTAAACATGTTCAGAACCCCGAAATGGTATGACATAGTAACAGGGCGTTATATAAACGCATAGACTTTATAAATAATAAATATAAAAATATATAATGAACCGTTTTCGATTTATAAGTTATTGCTCGTGACTAAAAAACGTTCGAAATGGCAGTTTTCCAATGACATTTTAACCAAGTTCAGAAGATCGAAACGGTATGACACTGTAATAGGGTGTTAGATAACCACTTAAACTTTATAAATAATAAATATTAAAAAGAAATATGAGATCGTTTTTGATTAATGAATTATTGCTGAAAGGTGTCGGACTAACAAAGTTCGATATGTCAGTTTTCACATCACATTTTAAACATGTTCAGAACCCCGAAATGGTATGACATAGTAATAGGGCGTTATATAAACGCATAGACTTTATAAATAATAAATATAAAAAATATATAATGAACCGTTTTCGATTTATAAGTTATTGCTCGTGACTAAAAAACGTTCGAAATGGCAGTTTTCCAATGACATTTTAACCAAGTTCAGAAGATCGAAACGGTATGACACTGTAATAGGGTGTTAGATAACCACTTAAACTTTATAAATAATAAATATTAACAAAAAATATGAGATCGTTTTTGATTAATGAGTTATTGCTGAACGGTGTCGGAATAACAAAGTTCGATATGTCAGTTTTCACATCACATTTTAAACATGTTCAGAACCCCGAAATGGTATGACATAGTAATAGGGCGTTATATAAACGCATAGACTTTATAAATAATAAATATAAAAAATATATAATGAACCGTTTTCGATTTATAAGTTATTGCTCGTGACTAAAAAACGTTCAAAATGGCAGTTTTCCAATGACATTTTAACCAAGTTCAGAAGATCGAAACGGTATGACACTGTAATAGGGTGTTAGATAACCACTTAAACTTTATAAATAATAAATATTAAAAAGAAATATGAGATCGTTTTTGATTAATGAGTTATTGCTGAAAGGTGTCGGACTAACAAAGTTCGATATGTCAGTTTTCACAACACATTTTAAACATGTTCAGAACCCCGAAATGGTATGACATAGTAATAGGGCGTTATATAAACGCATAGACTTTATAAATAATAAATATAAAAATATATAATAAACCGTTTTCGATTTATAAGTTATTGCTCGTGACTAAAAAACGTTCGAAATGGCAGTTTTCCAATGACATTTTAACCAAGTTCAGAAGATCGAAACGGTATGACACTGTAATAGGGTGTTAGATAACCACTTAAACTTTATAAATAATAAATATTAACAAAAAATATGAAATCGTTTTTGATTAATGAGTTATTGCTGAACGGTGTCGGAATAACAAAGTTCGATATGTCAGTTTTCACATCACATTTTAAACATGTTCAGAACCCCGAAATGGTATGACATAGTAATAGGGCGTTATATAAACGCATAGACTTTATAAATAATAAATATAAAAAATATATAATGAACCGTTTTCGATTTATAAGTTATTGCTCGTGACTAAAAAACGTTCGAAATGGCAGTTTTCCAATGACATTTTAACCAAGTTCAGAAGATCGAAACGGTATGACACTGTAATAGGGTGTTAGATAACCACTTAAACTTTATAAATAATAAATATTAACAAAAAATATGAGATCGTTTTTGATTAATGAATTATTGCTGAACGGTGTCGGAATAACAAAGTTCGATATGTCAGTTTTCACATCACATTTTAAACATGTTCAGAACCCCGAAATGGTATGACATAGTAATAGGGCGTTAGATAAACGCATAGACTTTATAAATAATAAATATAAAAAATATATAATGAACCGTTTTCGATTTATAAGTTATTGCTCTTGACTAAAAAACGTTCGAAATGGCAGTTTTCCAATGACATTTTAACCAAGTTCAGAAGATCGAAACGGTATGACACTGTAATAGGGTGTTAGATAACCACTTAAACTTTATAAATAATAAATATTAACAAAAAATATGAAATCGTTTTTGATTAATGAGTTATTGCTGAACGGTGTCGGAATAACAAAGTTCGATATGTCAGTTTTCACATCACATTTTAAACATGTTCAGAACCCCGAAATGGTATGACATAGTAATAGGGCGTTAGATAAACGCATAGACTTTATAAATAATAAATATAAAAAATATATAATAAACCGTTTTCGATTTATAAGTTATTGCTCGTGGCTAAAAATACGTTCCAAATGGCAGTTTTCCAATGACATTTTAACCAAGTTCAGAAGATCGAAACGGTATGACACTGTAATAGGGTGTTAAATAACCACTTAAACTTTATAAATAATAAATATTAAAAAGAAATATGAGATCGTTTTTGATTAATGAGTTATTGCTGAAAGGTGTCGGACTAACAAAGTTCGATATGTCAGTTTTCACATCACATTTTAAACATGTTCAGAACCCCGAAATGGTATGACATAGTAATAGGGCGTTATATAAACGCATAGACTTTATAAATTATAAATATAAAAAATATATAATGAACCGTTTTCGATTTATAAGTTATTGCTCGTGACTAAAAAACGTTCGAAATGGCAGTTTTCCAATGACATTTTAACCAAGTTCAGAAGATCGAAACGGTATGACACTGTAATAGGGTGTTAGATAACCACTTAAACTTTATAAATAATAAATATTAACAAAAAATATGAGATCGTTTTTGATTAATGAGTTATTGCTGAACGGTGTCGGAATAACAAAGTTCGATATGTCAGTTTTCACATCACATTTTAAACATGTTCAGAACCCCGAAATGGTATGACATAGTAATAGGGCGTTATATAAACGCATAGACTTTATAAATAATAAATATAAAAAATATATAATGAACCGTTTTCGATTTATAAGTTATTGCTCGTGACTAAAAAACGTTCGAAATGGCAGTTTTCCAATGACATTTTAACCAAGTTCAGAAGATCGAAACGGTATGACACTGTAATAGGGTGTTAGATAACCACTTAAACTTTATAAATAATAAATATTAACAAAAAATATGAGATCGTTTTTGATTAATGAGTTATTGCTGAACGGTGTCGGAATAACAAAGTTCGATATGTCAGTTTTCACATCACATTTTAAACATGTTCAGAACCCCGAAATGGTATGACATAGTAATAGGGCGTTAGATAAACGCATAGACTTTATAAATAATAAATATAAAAAATATATAATGAACCGTTTTCGATTTATAAGTTATTGCTCGTGACTAAAAAACGTTCGAAATGGCAGTTTTCCAATGACATTTTAACCAAGTTCAGAAGATCAAAACGGTATGACACTGTAATAGGGTGTTAGATAACCACTTAAACTTTATAAATAATAAATATTAACAAAAAATAAGAGATCGTTTTTGATTAATGAGTTATTGCTGAACGGTGTCGGAATAACAAAGTTCGATATGTCAGTTTTCACATCACATTTTAAACATGTTCAGAACCCCGAAATGGTATGACATAGTAATAGGGCGTTAGATAAACGCATAGACTTTATAAATAATAAATATAAAAAATATATAATAAACAGTTTTCGATTTATAAGTTATTGCTCGTGGCTAAAAATACGTTCCAAATGGCAGTTTTCCAATGACATTTTAACCAAGTTCAGAAGATCGAAACGGTATTACACTGTAATAGGGTGTTAGATAACCACTTAAACTTTATAAATAATAAATATAAAAAAAAAATATGAGATCGTTTTTGATTAATGAGTTATTGCTGAAAGGTGTCGGACTAACAAAGTTCGATATGTCAGTTTTCACATCACATTTTAAACATGTTCAGAACCCCGAAATGGTATGACATAGTAATAGGGCGTTATATAAACGCATAGACTTTATAAATAATAAATATAAAAAATATATAATGAACCGTTTTCGATTTATAAGTTATTGCTCGTGACTAAAAAACGTTCGAAATGGCAGTTTTCCAATGACATTTTAACCAAGTTCAGAAGATCGAAACGGTATGACACTGTAATAGGGTGTTAGATAACCACTTAAACTTTATAAATAATAAATATTAACAAAAAATATGAGATCGTTTTTGATTAATGAGTTATTGCTGAACGGTGTCGGAATAACAAAGTTCGATATGTCAGTTTTCACATCACATTTTAAACATGTTCAGAACCCCGAAATGGTATGACATAGTAATAGGGCGTTATATAAACGCATAGACTTTATAAATAATAAATATAAAAAATATATAATGAACCGTTTTCGATTTATAAGTTATTGCTCGTGACTAAAAAACGTTCAAAATGGCAGTTTTACAATGACATTTTAACCAAGTTCAGAAGATCGAAACGGTATGACACTGTAATAGGGTGTTAGATAACCACTTAAACTTTATAAATAATAAATATTAAAAAGAAATATGAGATCGTTTTTGATTAATGAGTTATTGCTGAAAGGTGTCGGACTAACAAAGTTCGATATGTCAGTTTTCACAACATATTTTAAACATGTTCAGAACCCCGAAATGGTATGACATAGTAATAGGGCGTTATATAAACGCATAGACTTTATAAATAATAAATATAAAAAATATATAATAAACCGTTTTCGATTTATAAGTTATTGCTCGTGACTAAAAAACGTTCGAAATGGCAGTTTTCCAATGACATTTTAACCAAGTTCAGAAGATTGAAACGGTATGACACTGTAATAGGGTGTTAGATAACCACTTAAACTTTATAAATAATAAATATTAACAAAAAATATGAGATCGTTTTTGATTAATGAGTTATTGCTGAACGGTGTCGGAATAACAAAGTTCGATATGTCAGTTTTCACATCACATTTTAAACATGTTCAGAACCCCGAAATGGTATGACATAGTAATAGGGCGTTAGATAAACGCATAGACTTTATAAATAATAAATATAAAAAATATATAATGAACCGTTTTCGATTTATAAGTTATTGCTCGTGACTAAAAAACGTTCGAAATGGCAGTTTTCCAATGACATTTTAACCAAGTTCAGAAGATCGAAACGGTATGACACTGTAATAGGGTGTTAGGTAACCACTTAAACTTTATAAATAATAAATATTAACAAAAAATATGAGATCGTTTTTGATTAATGAGTTATTGCTGAAAGGTGTCGGACTAACAAAGTTCGATATGTCAGTTTTCACATCACATTTTAAACATGTTCAGAACCCCGAAATGGTATGACATAGTAATAGGGCGTTTTATAAACGCATAGACTTTATAAATAATAAATATAAAAAATATATAATGAACCGTTTTCGATTTATAAGTTATTGCTCGTGACTAAAAAACGTTCGAAATGGCAGTTTTCCAATGACATTTTAACCAAGTTCAGAAGATCGAAACGGTATGACACTGTAATAGGGTGTTAGATAACCACTTAAACTTTATAAATCATAAATATTAACAAAAAATATGAGATCGTTTTTGATTAATGAGTTATTGCTGAACGGTGTCGGAATAACAAAGTTCGATATGTCAGTTTTCACATCACATTTTAAACATGTTCAGAACCCCGAAATGGTATGACATAGTAATAGGGCGTTATATAAACGCATAGACTTTATAAATAATAAATATAAAAAATATATAATGAACCGTTTTCGATTTATAAGTTATTGCTCGTGACTAAAAAACGTTCGAAATGGCAGTTTTCCAATGACATTTTAACCAAGTTCAGAAGATCGAAACGGTATGACACTGTAATAGGGTGTTAGATAACCACTTAAACTTTATAAATAATAAATATTAAAAAGAAATATGAGATCGTTTTTGATTAATGAGTTATTGCTGAAAGGTGTCGGACTAACAAAGTTCGATATGTCAGTTTTCACATCACATTTTAAACATGTTCAGAACCCCGAAATGGTATGACATAGTAATAGGGCGTTATATAAACGCATAGACTTTATAAATAATAAATATAAAAAATATATAATAAATCGTTTTCGATTTATAAGTTATTGCTCGTGACTAAAAAACGTTCGAAATGGCAGTTTTCCAATGACATTTTAACCAAGTTCAGAAGATCGAAACGGTATGACACTGTAATAGGGTGTTAGATAACCACTTAAACTTTATAAATAATAAATATTAAAAAGAAATATGAGATCGTTTTTGATTAATGAGTTATTGCTGAAAGGTGTCGGACTAACAAAGTTCGATATGTCAGTTTTCACATCACATTTTAAACATGTTCAGAACCCCGAAATGGTATGACATAGTAATAGGGCGTTAGATAAACGCATAGACTTTATAAATAATAAATATAAAAAATATATAATAAACAGTTTTCGATTTATAAGTTATTGCTCGTGGCTAAAAATACGTTCCAAATGGCAGTTTTCCAATGACATTTTAACCAAGTTCAGAAGATCGAAACGGTATGACACTGTAATAGGGTGTTAGATAACCACTTAAACTTTATAAATAATAAATATTAAAAAGAAATATGAGATCGTTTTTGATTAATGAGTTATTGCTGAAAGGTGTCGGACTAACAAAGTTCGATATGTCAGTTTTCACATCACATTTTAAACATGTTCAGAACCCCGAAATGGTATGACATAGTAATAGGGCGTTAGATAAACGCATAGACTTTATAAATAATAAATATAAAAAATATATAATGAACCGTTTTCGATTTATAAGTTATTGCTCGTGACTAAAAAACGTTCGAAATGGCAATTTTTCCAATGACATTTTAACCAAGTTCAGAATATCGAAACGGTATGACACTGTAATAGGGTGTTAGATAATCACTTAAACTTTATAAATAATAAATATTAACAAAAAATATGAAATCGTTTTTGATTAATGAGTTATTGCTGAACGGTGTCGGAATAACAAAGTTCGATATGTCAGTTTTCACATCACATTTTAAACATGTTCAGAACCCCGAAATGGTATGACATAGTAATAGGGCGTTAGATAAACGCATAGACTTTATAAATAATAAATATAAAAAATATATAATAAACCGTTTTCGATTTATAAGTTATTGCTCGTGGCTAAAAATACGTTCCAAATGGCAGTTTTCCAATGACATTTTAACCAAGTTCAGAAGATCGAAACGGTATGACACTGTAATAGGGTGTTAGATAACCACTTAAACTTTATAAATAATAAATATTAAAAAGAAATATGAGATCGTTTTTGATTAATGAGTTATTGCTGAAAGGTGTCGGACTAACAAAGTTCGATATGTCAGTTTTCACAACACATTTTAAACATGTTCAGAACCCCGAAATGGTATGACATAGTAATAGGGCGTTATATAAACGCATAGACTTTATAAATAATAAATATAAAAAATATATAATAAACCGTTTTCGATTTATAAGTTATTGCTCGTGGCTAAAAATACGTTCCAAATGGCAGTTTTCCAATGACATTTTAACTTAAACTTTATAAATAATAAATATTAACAAAAAATATGAGATCGTTTTTGATTAATGAGTTATTGCTGAAAGGTGTCGGACTAACAAAGTTCGATATGTCAGTTTTCACATCACATTTTAAACATGTTCAGAACCCCGAAATGGTATGACATAGTAATAGGGCGTTATATAAACGCATAGACTTTATAAATTATAAATATAAAAAATATATAATGAACCGTTTTTGATTTATAAGTTATTGCTCGTGACTAAAAAACGTTCGAAATGGCAGTTTTCCAATGACATTTTAACCAAGTTCAGAAGATCGAAACGGTATGACACTGTAATAGGGTGTTAGATAACCACGTAAACTTTATAAATAATAAATATAAAAAAAAAATATGAGATCGTTTTTGATTAATGAGTTATTGCTGAACGGTGTCGGAATAACAAAGTTCGATATGTCAGTTTTCACATCCAATTTTAAACATGTTCAGAACCCCGAAATGGTATGACATAGTAACAGGGCGTTATATAAACGCATAGACTTTATAAATAATAAATATAAAAAATATATAATGAACCGTTTTCGATTTATAAGTTATTGCTCGTGACTAAAAAACGTTCGAAATGGCAGTTTTCCAATGACATTTTAACCAAGTTCAGAAGATCGAAACGGTATGACACTGTAATAGGGTGTTAGATAACCACTTAAACTTTATAAATAATAAATATTAAAAAGAAATATGAGATCGTTTTTGATTAATGAATTATTGCTGAAAGGTGTCGGACTAACAAAGTTCGATATGTCAGTTTTCACATCACATTTTAAACATGTTCAGAACCCCGAAATGGTATGACATAGTAATAGGGCGTTATATAAACGCATAGACTTTATAAATTATAAATATAAAAAATATATAATGAACCGTTTTCGATTTATAAGTTATTGCTCGTGACTAAAAAACGTTCGAAATGGCAGTTTTCCAATGACATTTTAACCAAGTTCAGAAGATCGAAACGGTATGACACTGTAATAGGGTGTTAGATAACCACGTAAACTTTATAAATAATAAATATAAAAAAAAAATATGAGATCGTTTTTGATTAATGAGTTATTGCTGAACGGTGTCGGAATAACAAAGTTCGATATGTCAGTTTTCACATCCAATTTTAAACATGTTCAGAACCCCGAAATGGTATGACATAGTAACAGGGCGTTATATAAACGCATAGACTTTATAAATAATAAATATAAAAAATATATAATGAACCGTTTTCGATTTATAAGTTATTGCTCGTGACTAAAAAACGTTCGAAATGGCAGTTTTCCAATGACATTTTAACCAAGTTCAGAAGATCGAAACGGTATGACACTGTAATAGGGTGTTAGATAACCACTTAAACTTTATAAATAATAAATATTAAAAAGAAATATGAGATCGTTTTTGATTAATGAATTATTGCTGAAAGGTGTCGGACTAACAAAGTTCGATATGTCAGTTTTCACATCACATTTTAAACATGTTCAGAACCCCGAAATGGTATGACATAGTAATAGGGCGTTATATAAACGCATAGACTTTATAAATAATAAATATAAAAAATATATAATGAACCGTTTTCGATTTATAAGTTATTGCTCGTGACTAAAAAACGTTCGAAATGGCAGTTTTCCAATGACATTTTAACCAAGTTCAGAAGATCGAAACGGTATGACACTGTAATAGGGTGTTAGATAACCACTTAAACTTTATAAATAATAAATATTAACAAAAAATATGAGATCGTTTTTGATTAATGAGTTATTGCTGAACGGTGTCGGAATAACAAAGTTCGATATGTCAGTTTTCACATCACATTTTAAACATGTTCAGAACCCCGAAATGGTATGACATAGTAATAGGGCGTTATATAAACGCATAGACTTTATAAATAATAAATATAAAAAATATATAATGAACCGTTTTCGATTTATAAGTTATTGCTCGTGACTAAAAAACGTTCGAAATGGCAGTTTTCCAATGACATTTTAACCAAGTTCAGAAGATCGAAACGGTATGACACTGTAATAGGGTGTTAGATAACCACTTAAACTTTATAAATAATAAATATTAAAAAGAAATATGAGATCGTTTTTGATTAATGAGTTATTGCTGAAAGGTGTCGGACTAACAAAGTTCGATATGTCAGTTTTCACAACACATTTTAAACATGTTCAGAACCCCGAAATGGTATGACATAGTAATAGGGCGTTATATAAACGCATAGACTTTATAAATAATAAATATAAAAATATATAATAAACCGTTTTCGATTTATAAGTTATTGCTCGTGACTAAAAAACGTTCGAAATGGCAGTTTTCCAATGACATTTTAACCAAGTTCAGAAGATCGAAACGGTATGACACTGTAATAGGGTGTTAGATAACCACTTAAACTTTATAAATAATAAATATTAAAAAGAAATATGAGAATGTTTTTGATTAATGAGTTATTGCTGAAAGGTGTCGGACTAACAAAGTTCGATATGTCAGTTTTCACAACACATTTTAAACATGTTCAGAACCCCGAAATGGTATGACATAGTAATAGGGCGTTATATAAACGCATAGACTTTATAAATAATAAATATAAAAAATATATAATAAACAGTTTTCGATTTATAAGTTATTGCTCGTGGCTAAAAATACGTTCCAAATGGCAGTTTTCCAATGACATTTTAACCAAGTTCAGAAGATCGAAACGGTATGACACTGTAATAGGGTGTTAGATAACCACTTAAACTTTATAAATAATAAATATTAACAAAAAATATGAAATCGTTTTTGATTTATGAGTTATTGCTGAACGGTGTCGGAATAACAAAGTTCGATATGTCAGTTTTCACATCACATTTTAAACATGTTCAGAACCCCGAAATGGTATGACATAGTAATAGGGCGTTATATAAACGCATAGACTTTATAAATAATAAATATAAAAAATATATAATGAACCGTTTTCGATTTATAAGTTATTGCTCGTGACTAAAAAACGTTCGAAATGGCAGTTTTCCAATGACATTTTAACCAAGTTCAGAAGATCGAAACGGTATGACACTGTAATAGGGTGTTAGATAACCACTTAAACTTTATAAATAATAAATATTAACAAAAAATATGAGATCGTTTTTGATTAATGAGTTATTGCTGAAAGGTGTCGGACTAACAAAGTTCGATATGTCAGTTTTCACATCACATTTTAAACATGTTCAGAACCCCGAAATGGTATGACATAGTAATAGGGCGTTATATAAACGCATAGACTTTATAAATAATAAATATAAAAAATATATAATAAACAGTTTTCGATTTATAAGTTATTGCTCGTGGCTAAAAATACGTTCCAAATGGCAGTTTTCCAATGACATTTTAACCAAGTTCAGAAGATCGAAACGGTATGACACTGTAATAGGGTGTTAGATAACCACTTAAACTTTATAAATAATAAATATTAACAAAAAATATGAGATCGTTTTTGATTAATGAGTTATTGCTGAAAGGTGTCGGACTAACAAAGTTCGATATGTCAGTTTTCACATCACATTTTAAACATGTTCAGAACCCCGAAATGGTATGACATAGTAATAGGGCGTTATATAAACGCATAGACTTTATAAATTATAAATATAAAAAATATATAATGAACCGTTTTCGATTTATAAGTTATTGCTCGTGACTAAAAAACGTTCGAAATGGCAGTTTTCCAATGACATTTTAACCAAGTTCAGAAGATCGAAACGGTATGACACTGTAATAGGGTGTTAGATAACCACGTAAACTTTATAAATAATAAATATAAAAAAAAAATATGAGATCGTTTTTGATTAATGAGTTATTGCTGAACGGTGTCGGAATAACAAAGTTCGATATGTCAGTTTTCACATCCAATTTTAAACATGTTCAGAACCCCGAAATGGTATGACATAGTAACAGGGCGTTATATAAACGCATAGACTTTATAAATAATAAATATAAAAAATATATAATGAACCGTTTTCGATTTATAAGTTATTGCTCGTGACTAAAAAACGTTCGAAATGGCAGTTTTCCAATGACATTTTAACCAAGTTCAGAAGATCGAAACGGTATGACACTGTAATAGGGTGTTAGATAACCACTTAAACTTTATAAATAATAAATATTAAAAAGAAATATGAGATCGTTTTTGATTAATGAATTATTGCTGAAAGGTGTCGGACTAACAAAGTTCGATATGTCAGTTTTCACATCACATTTTAAACATGTTCAGAACCCCGAAATGGTATGACATAGTAATAGGGCGTTATATAAACGCATAGACTTTATAAATAATAAATATAAAAAATATATAATGAACCGTTTTCGATTTATAAGTTATTGCTCGTGACTAAAAAACGTTCGAAATGGCAGTTTTCCAATGACATTTTAACCAAGTTCAGAAGATCGAAACGGTATGACACTGTAATAGGGTGTTAGATAACCACTTAAACTTTATAAATAATAAATATTAACAAAAAATATGAGATCGTTTTTGATTAATGAGTTATTGCTGAACGGTGTCGGAATAACAAAGTTCGATATGTCAGTTTTCACATCACATTTTAAACATGTTCAGAACCCCGAAATGGTATGACATAGTAATAGGGCGTTATATAAACGCATAGACTTTATAAATAATAAATATAAAAAATATATAATGAACCGTTTTCGATTTATAAGTTATTGCTCGTGACTAAAAAACGTTCAAAATGGCAGTTTTCCAATGACATTTTAACCAAGTTCAGAAGATCGAAACGGTATGACACTGTAATAGGGTGTTAGATAACCACTTAAACTTTATAAATAATAAATATTAAAAAGAAATATGAGATCGTTTTTGATTAATGAGTTATTGCTGAAAGGTGTCGGACTAACAAAGTTCGATATGTCAGTTTTCACAACACATTTTAAACATGTTCAGAACCCCGAAATGGTATGACATAGTAATAGGGCGTTATATAAACGCATAGACTTTATAAATAATAAATATAAAAATATATAATAAACCGTTTTCGATTTATAAGTTATTGCTCGTGACTAAAAAACGTTCGAAATGGCAGTTTTCCAATGACATTTTAACCAAGTTCAGAAGATCGAAACGGTATGACACTGTAATAGGGTGTTAGATAACCACTTAAACTTTATAAATAATAAATATTAAAAAGAAATATGAGATCGTTTTTGATTAATGAATTATTGCTGAAAGGTGTCGGACTAACAAAGTTCGATATGTCAGTTTTCACATCACATTTTAAACATGTTCAGAACCCCGAAATGGTATGACATAGTAATAGGGCGTTATATAAACGCATAGACTTTATAAATTATAAATATAAAAAATATATAATGAACCGTTTTCGATTTATAAGTTATTGCTCGTGACTAAAAAACGTTCGAAATGGCAGTTTTCCAATGACATTTTAACCAAGTTCAGAAGATCGAAACGGTATGACACTGTAATAGGGTGTTAGATAACCACGTAAACTTTATAAATAATAAATATAAAAAAAAAATATGAGATCGTTTTTGATTAATGAGTTATTGCTGAACGGTGTCGGAATAACAAAGTTCGATATGTCAGTTTTCACATCCAATTTTAAACATGTTCAGAACCCCGAAATGGTATGACATAGTAACAGGGCGTTATATAAACGCATAGACTTTATAAATAATAAATATAAAAAATATATAATGAACCGTTTTCGATTTATAAGTTATTGCTCGTGACTAAAAAACGTTCGAAATGGCAGTTTTCCAATGACATTTTAACCAAGTTCAGAAGATCGAAACGGTATGACACTGTAATAGGGTGTTAGATAACCACTTAAACTTTATAAATAATAAATATTAAAAAGAAATATGAGATCGTTTTTGATTAATGAATTATTGCTGAAAGGTGTCGGACTAACAAAGTTCGATATGTCAGTTTTCACATCACATTTTAAACATGTTCAGAACCCCGAAATGGTATGACATAGTAATAGGGCGTTATATAAACGCATAGACTTTATAAATAATAAATATAAAAAATATATAATGAACCGTTTTCGATTTATAAGTTATTGCTCGTGACTAAAAAACGTTCGAAATGGCAGTTTTCCAATGACATTTTAACCAAGTTCAGAAGATCGAAACGGTATGACACTGTAATAGGGTGTTAGATAACCACTTAAACTTTATAAATAATAAATATTAACAAAAAATATGAGATCGTTTTTGATTAATGAGTTATTGCTGAACGGTGTCGGAATAACAAAGTTCGATATGTCAGTTTTCACATCACATTTTAAACATGTTCAGAACCCCGAAATGGTATGACATAGTAATAGGGCGTTATATAAACGCATAGACTTTATAAATAATAAATATAAAAAATATATAATGAACCGTTTTCGATTTATAAGTTATTGCTCGTGACTAAAAAACGTTCGAAATGGCAGTTTTCCAATGACATTTTAACCAAGTTCAGAAGATCGAAACGGTATGACACTGTAATAGGGTGTTAGATAACCACTTAAACTTTATAAATAATAAATATTAAAAAGAAATATGAGATCGTTTTTGATTAATGAGTTATTGCTGAAAGGTGTCGGACTAACAAAGTTCGATATGTCAGTTTTCACAACACATTTTAAACATGTTCAGAACCCCGAAATGGTATGACATAGTAATAGGGCGTTATATAAACGCATAGACTTTATAAATAATAAATATAAAAATATATAATAAACCGTTTTCGATTTATAAGTTATTGCTCGTGACTAAAAAACGTTCGAAATGGCAGTTTTCCAATGACATTTTAACCAAGTTCAGAAGATCGAAACGGTATGACACTGTAATAGGGTGTTAGATAACCACTTAAACTTTATAAATAATAAATATTAAAAAGAAATATGAGATCGTTTTTGATTAATGAGTTATTGCTGAAAGGTGTCGGACTAACAAAGTTCGATATGTCAGTTTTCACAACACATTTTAAACATGTTCAGAACCCCGAAATGGTATGACATAGTAATAGGGCGTTATATAAACGCATAGACTTTATAAATAATAAATATAAAAAATATATAATAAACAGTTTTCGATTTATAAGTTATTGCTCGTGGCTAAAAATACGTTCCAAATGGCAGTTTTCCAATGACATTTTAACCAAGTTCAGAAGATCGAAACGGTATGACACTGTAATAGGGTGTTAGATAACCACTTAAACTTTATAAATAATAAATATTAACAAAAAATATGAAATCGTTTTTGATTAATGAGTTATTGCTGAACGGTGTCGGAATAACAAAGTTCGATATGTCAGTTTTCACATCACATTTTAAACATGTTCAGAACCCCGAAATGGTATGACATAGTAATAGGGCGTTATATAAACGCATAGACTTTATAAATAATAAATATAAAAAATATATAATGAACCGTTTTCGATTTATAAGTTATTGCTCGTGACTAAAAAACGTTCGAAATGGCAGTTTTCCAATGACATTTTAACCAAGTTCAGAAGATCGAAACGGTATGACACTGTAATAGGGTGTTAGATAACCACTTAAACTTTATAAATAATAAATATTAACAAAAAATATGAGATCGTTTTTGATTAATGAGTTATTGCTGAAAGGTGTCGGACTAACAAAGTTCGATATGTCAGTTTTCACATCACATTTTAAACATGTTCAGAACCCCGAAATGGTATGACATAGTAATAGGGCGTTATATAAACGCATAGACTTTATAAATAATAAATATAAAAAATATATAATAAACAGTTTTCGATTTATAAGTTATTGCTCGTGGCTAAAAATACGTTCCAAATGGCAGTTTTCCAATGACATTTTAACCAAGTTCAGAAGATCGAAACGGTATGACACTGTAATAGGGTGTTAGATAACCACTTAAACTTTATAAATAATAAATATTAACAAAAAATATGAGATCGTTTTTGATTAATGAGTTATTGCTGAAAGGTGTCGGACTAACAAAGTTCGATATGTCAGTTTTCACATCACATTTTAAACATGTTCAGAACCCCGAAATGGTATGACATAGTAATAGGGCGTTATATAAACGCATAGACTTTATAAATTATAAATATAAAAAATATATAATGAACCGTTTTCGATTTATAAGTTATTGCTCGTGACTAAAAAACGTTCGAAATGGCAGTTTTCCAATGACATTTTAACCAAGTTCAGAAGATCGAAACGGTATGACACTGTAATAGGGTGTTAGATAACCACGTAAACTTTATAAATAATAAATATAAAAAAAAAATATGAGATCGTTTTTGATTAATGAGTTATTGCTGAACGGTGTCGGAATAACAAAGTTCGATATGTCAGTTTTCACATCCAATTTTAAACATGTTCAGAACCCCGAAATGGTATGACGTAGTAACAGGGCGTTATATAAACGCATAGACTTTATAAATAATAAATATAAAAAATATATAATGAACCGTTTTCGATTTATAAGTTATTGCTCGTGACTAAAAAACGTTCGAAATGGCAGTTTTCCAATGACATTTTAACCAAGTTCAGAAGATCGAAACGGTATGACACTGTAATAGGGTGTTAGATAACCACTTAAACTTTATAAATAATAAATATTAAAAAGAAATATGAGATCGTTTTTGATTAATGAATTATTGCTGAAAGGTGTCGGACTAACAAAGTTCGATATGTCAGTTTTCACATCACATTTTAAACATGTTCAGAACCCCGAAATGGTATGACATAGTAATAGGGCGTTATATAAACGCATAGACTTTATAAATAATAAATATAAAAAATATATAATGAACCGTTTTCGATTTATAAGTTATTGCTCGTGACTAAAAAACGTTCGAAATGGCAGTTTTCCAATGACATTTTAACCAAGTTCAGAAGATCGAAACGGTATGACACTGTAATAGGGTGTTAGATAACCACTTAAACTTTATAAATAATAAATATTAACAAAAAATATGAGATCGTTTTTGATTAATGAGTTATTGCTGAACGGTGTCGGAATAACAAAGTTCGATATGTCAGTTTTCACATCACATTTTAAACATGTTCAGAACCCCGAAATGGTATGACATAGTAATAGGGCGTTATATAAACGCATAGACTTTATAAATAATAAATATAAAAAATATATAATGAACCGTTTTCGATTTATAAGTTATTGCTCGTGACTAAAAAACGTTCAAAATGGCAGTTTTCCAATGACATTTTAACCAAGTTCAGAAGATCGAAACGGTATGACACTGTAATAGGGTGTTAGATAACCACTTAAACTTTATAAATAATAAATATTAAAAAGAAATATGAGATCGTTTTTGATTAATGAGTTATTGCTGAAAGGTGTCGGACTAACAAAGTTCGATATGTCAGTTTTCACAACACATTTTAAACATGTTCAGAACTCCGAAATGGTATGACATAGTAATAGGGCGTTATATAAACGCATAGACTTTATAAATAATAAATATAAATATATATAATAAACCGTTTTCGATTTATAAGTTATTGCTCGTGACTAAAAAACGTTCGAAATGGCAGTTTTCCAATGACATTTTAACCAAGTTCAGAAGATCGAAACGGTATGACACTGTAATAGGGTGTTAGATAACCACTTAAACTTTATAAATAATAAATATTAACAAAAAATATGAGATCGTTTTTGATTAATGAGTTATTGCTGAAAGGTGTCGGACTAACAAAGTTCGATATGTCAGTTTTCACATCACATTTTAAACATGTTCAGAACCCCGAAATGGTATGACATAGTAATAGGGCGTTATATAAACGCATAGACTTTATAAATTATAAATATAAAAAATATATAATGAACCGTTTTCGATTTATAAGTTATTGCTCGTGACTAAAAAACGTTCGAAATGGCAGTTTTCCAATGACATTTTAACCAAGTTCAGAAGATCGAAACGGTATGACACTGTAATAGGGTGTTAGATAACCACGTAAACTTTATAAATAATAAATATAAAAAAAAAATATGAGATCGTTTTTGATTAATGAGTTATTGCTGAACGGTGTCGGAATAACAAAGTTCGATATGTCAGTTTTCACATCCAATTTTAAACATGTTCAGAACCCCGAAATGGTATGACATAGTAACAGGGCGTTATATAAACGCATAGACTTTATAAATAATAAATATAAAAAATATATAATGAACCGTTTTCGATTTATAAGTTATTGCTCGTGACTAAAAAACGTTCGAAATGGCAGTTTTCCAATGACATTTTAACCAAGTTCAGAAGATCGAAACGGTATGACACTGTAATAGGGTGTTAGATAACCACTTAAACTTTATAAATAATAAATATTAAAAAGAAATATGAGATCGTTTTTGATTAATGAATTATTGCTGAAAGGTGTCGGACTAACAAAGTTCGATATGTCAGTTTTCACATCACATTTTAAACATGTTCAGAACCCCGAAATGGTATGACATAGTAATAGGGCGTTATATAAACGCATAGACTTTATAAATAATAAATATAAAAAATATATAATGAACCGTTTTCGATTTATAAGTTATTGCTCGTGACTAAAAAACGTTCGAAATGGCAGTTTTCCAATGACATTTTAACCAAGTTCAGAAGATCGAAACGGTATGACACTGTAATAGGGTGTTAGATAACCACTTAAACTTTATAAATAATAAATATTAACAAAAAATATGAGATCGTTTTTGATTAATGAGTTATTGCTGAACGGTGTCGGAATAACAAAGTTCGATATGTCAGTTTTCACATCACATTTTAAACATGTTCAGAACCCCGAAATGGTATGACATAGTAATAGGGCGTTATATAAACGCATAGACTTTATAAATAATAAATATAAAAAATATATAATGAACCGTTTTCGATTTATAAGTTATTGCTCGTGACTAAAAAACGTTCAAAATGGCAGTTTTCCAATGACATTTTAACCAAGTTCAGAAGATCGAAACGGTATGACACTGTAATAGGGTGTTAGATAACCACTTAAACTTTATAAATAATAAATATTAAAAAGAAATATGAGATCGTTTTTGATTAATCAGTTATTGCTGAAAGGTGTCGGACTAACAAAGTTCGATATGTCAGTTTTCACAACACATTTTAAACATGTTCAGAACCCCGAAATGGTATGACATAGTAATAGGGCGTTATATAAACGCATAGACTTTATAAATAATAAATATAAAAATATATAATAAACCGTTTTCGATTTATAAGTTATTGCTCGTGACTAAAAAACGTTCGAAATGGCAGTTTTCCAATGACATTTTAACCAAGTTCAGAAGATCGAAACGGTATGACACTGTAATAGGGTGTTAGATAACCACTTAAACTTTATAAATAATAAATATTAACAAAAAATATGAAATCGTTTTTGATTAATGAGTTATTGCTGAACGGTGTCGGAATAACAAAGTTCGATATGTCAGTTTTCACATCACATTTTAAACATGTTCAGAACCCCGAAATGGTATGACATAGTAATAGGGCGTTATATAAACGCATAGACTTTATAAATGATAAATATAAAAAATATATAATGAACCGTTTTCGATTTATAAGTTATTGCTCGTGACTAAAAAACGTTCGAAATGGCAGTTTTCCAATGACATTTTAACCAAGTTCAGAAGATCGAAACGGTATGACACTGTAATAGGGTGTTAGATAACCACTAAAACTTTATAAATAATAAATATTAACAAAAAATATGAGATCGTTTTTGATTAATGAATTATTGCTGAACGGTGTCGGAATAACAAAGTTCGATATGTCAGTTTTCACATCACATTTTAAACATGTTCAGAACCCCGAAATGGTATGACATAGTAATAGGGCGTTAGATAAACGCATAGACTTTATAAATAATAAATATAAAAAATATATAATAAACCGTTTTCGATTTATAAGTTATTGCTCGTGGCTAAAAATACGTTCCAAATGGCAGTTTTCCAATGACATTTTAACCAAGTTCAGAAGATCGAAACGGTATGACACTGTAATAGGGTGTTAGATAACCACTTAAACTTTATAAATAATAAATATTAAAAAGAAATATGAGATCGTTTTTGATTAATGAGTTATTGCTGAAAGGTGTCGGACTAACAAAGTTCGATATGTCAGTTTTCACATCACATTTTAAACATGTTCAGAACCCCGAAATGGTATGACATAGTAATAGGGCGTTATATAAACGCATAGACTTTATAAATAATAAATATAAAAAATATATAATGAACCGTTTTCGATTTATAAGTTATTGCTCTTGACTAAAAAACGTTCGAAATGGCAGTTTTCCAATGACATTTTAACCAAGTTCAGAAGATCGAAACGGTATGACACTGTAATAGGGTGTTAGATAACCACTTAAACTTTATAAATAATAAATATTAACAAAAAATATGAGATCGTTTTTGATTAATGAGTTATTGCTGAACGGTGTCGGAATAACAAAGTTCGATATGTCAGTTTTCACATCACATTTTAAACATGTTCAGAACCCCGAAATGGTATGACATAGTAATAGTGCGTTAGATAAACGCATAGACTTTATAAATAATAAATATAAAAAATGTATAATAAACATTTTTCGATTTATAAGTTATTGCTCGTGGCTAAAAATACGTTCCAAATGGCAGTTTTCCAATGACATTTTAACCAAGTTCAGAAGATCGAAACGGTATTACACTGTAATAGGGTGTTAGATAACCACTTAAACTTTATAAATAATAAATATAAAAAAAAATATGAGATCGTTTTTGATTAATGAGTTATTGCTGAAAGGTGTCGGACTAACAAAGTTCGATATGTCAGTTTTCACATCACATTTTAAACATGTTCAGAACCCCGAAATGGTATGACATAGTAATAGGGCGTTATATAAACGCATAGACTTTATAAATAATAAATATAAAAAATATATAATGAACCGTTTTCGATTTATAAGTTATTGCTCGTGACTAAAAAACGTTCGAAATGGCAGTTTTCCAATGACATTTTAACCAAGTTCAGAAGATCGAAACGGTATGACACTGTAATATGGTGTTAGATAACCACTTAAACTTTATAAATAATAAATATTAACAAAAAATATGAGATCGTTTTTGATTAATGAGTTATTGCTGAACGGTGTCGGAATAACAAAGTTCGATATGTCAGTTTTCACATCACATTTTAAACATGTTCAGAACCCCGAAATGGTATGACATAGTAACAGGGCGTTATATAAACGCATAGACTTTATAAATAATAAATATAAAAAATATATAATGAACCGTTTTCGATTTATAAGTTATTGCTCGTGACTAAAAAACGTTCGAAATGGCAGTTTTCCAATGACATTTTAACCAAGTTCAGAAGATCGAAACGGTATGACACTGTAATAGGGTGTTAGATAACCACTTAAACTTTATAAATAATAAATATTAACAAAAAATATGAAATCGTTTTTGATTAATGAGTTATTGCTGAACGGTGTCGGAATAACAAAGTTCGATATGTCAGTTTTCACATCACATTTTAAACATGTTCAGAACCCCGAAATGGTATGACATAGTAATAGGGCGTTAGATAAACGCATAGACTTTATAAATAATAAATATAAAAAATATATAATAAACCGTTTTCGATTTATAAGTTATTGCTCGTGGCTAAAAATACGTTCCAAATGGCAGTTTTCCAATGACATTTTAACCAAGTTCAGAAGATCGAAACGGTATGACACTGTAATAGGGTGTTAGATAACCACGTAAACTTTATAAATAATAAATATTAAAAAAAAATATGAGATCGTTTTTGATTAATGAGTTATTGCTGAACGGTGTCGGAATAACAAAGTTCGATATGTCAGTTTTCACATCACATTTTAAACATGTTCAGAACCCCGAAATGGTATGACATAGTAACAGGGCGTTATATAAACGCATAGACTTTATAAATAATAAATATAAAAAATATATAATGAACCGTTTTCGATTTATAAGTTATTGCTCGTGACTAAAAAACGTTCGAAATGGCAGTTTTCCAATGACATTTTAACCAAGTTCAGAAGATCGAAACGGTATGACACTGTAATAGGGTGTTAGATAACCACTTAAACTTTATAAATAATAAATATTAACAAAAAATATGAAATCGTTTTTGATTACTGAGTTATTGCTGAACGGTGTCGGAATAACAAAGTTCGATATGTCAGTTTTCACATCACATTTTAAACATGTTCAGAACCCCGAAATGGTATGACATAGTAATAGGGCGTTAGATAAACGCATAGACTTTATAAATAATAAATATAATAAATATATAATAAACCGTTTTCGATTTATAAGTTATTGCTCGTGGCTAAAAATACGTTCCAAATGGCAGTTTTCCAATGACATTTTAACCAAGTTCAGAAGATCGAAACGGTATGACACTGTAATAGGGTGTTAAATAACCACTTAAACTTTATAAATAATAAATATTAAAAAGAAATATGAGATCGTTTTTGATTAATGAGTTATTGCTGAAAGGTGTCGGACTAACAAAGTTCGATATGTCAGTTTTCACATCACATTTTAAACATGTTCAGAACCCCGAAATGGTATGACATAGTAATAGGGCGTTATATAAACGCATAGACTTTATAAATTATAAATATAAAAAATATATAATGAACCGTTTTCGATTTATAAGTTATTGCTCGTGACTAAAAAACGTTCGAAATGGCAGTTTTCCAATGACATTTTAACCAAGTTCAGAAGATCGAAACGGTATGACACTGTAATAGGGTGTTAGATAACCACTTAAACTTTATAAATAATAAATATTAACAAAAAATATGAGATCGTTTTTGATTAATGAGTTATTGCTGAACGGTGTCGGAATAACAAAGTTCGATATGTCAGTTTTCACATCACATTTTAAACATGTTCAGAACCCCGAAATGGTATGACATAGTAATAGGGCGTTATATAAACGCATAGACTTTATAAATAATAAATATAAAAAATATATAATGAACCGTTTTCGATTTATAAGTTATTGCTCGTGACTAAAAAACGTTCGAAATGGCAGTTTTCCAATGACATTTTAACCAAGTTCAGAAGATCGAAACGGTATGACACTGTAATAGGGTGTTAGATAACCACTTAAACTTTATAAATAATAAATATTAACAAAAAATATGAGATCGTTTTTGATTAATGAGTTATTGCTGAACGGTGTCGGAATAACAAAGTTCGATATGTCAGTTTTCACATCACATTTTAAACATGTTCAGAACCCCGAAATGGTATGACATAGTAATAGGGCGTTAGATAAACGCATAGACTTTATAAATAATAAATATAAAAAATATATAATGAACCGTTTTCGATTTATAAGTTATTGCTCGTGACTAAAAAACGTTCGAAATGGCAGTTTTCCAATGACATTTTAACCAAGTTCAGAAGATCAAAACGGTATGACACTGTAATAGGGTGTTAGATAACCACTTAAACTTTATAAATAATAAATATTAACAAAAAATAAGAGATCGTTTTTGATTAATGAGTTATTGCTGAACGGTGTCGGAATAACAAAGATCGATATGTCAGTTTTCACATCACATTTTAAACATGTTCAGAACCCCGAAATGGTATGACATAGTAATAGGGCGTTAGATAAACGCATAGACTTTATAAATAATAAATATAAAAAATATATAATAAACAGTTTTCGATTTATAAGTTATTGCTCGTGGCTAAAAATACGTTCCAAATGGCAGTTTTCCAATGACATTTTAACCAAGTTCAGAAGATCGAAACGGTATTACACTGTAATAGGGTGTTAGATAACCACTTAAACTTTATAAATAATAAATATAAAAAAAAAATATGAGATCGTTTTTGATTAATGAGTTATTGCTGAAAGGTGTCGGACTAACAAAGTTCGATATGTCAGTTTTCACATCACATTTTAAACATGTTCAGAACCCCGAAATGGTATGACATAGTAATAGGGCGTTATATAAACGCATAGACTTTATAAATAATAAATATAAAAAATATATAATGAACCGTTTTCGATTTATAAGTTATTGCTCGTGACTAAAAAACGTTCGAAATGGCAGTTTTCCAATGACATTTTAACCAAGTTCAGAAGATCGAAACGGTATGACACTGTAATAGGGTGTTAGATAACCACTTAAACTTTATAAATAATAAATATTAACAAAAAATATGAGATCGTTTTTGATTAATGAGTTATTGCTGAACGGTGTCGGAATAACAAAGTTCGATATGTCAGTTTTCACATCACATTTTAAACATGTTCAGAACCCCGAAATGGTATGACATAGTAATAGGGCGTTATATAAACGCATAGACTTTATAAATAATAAATATAAAAAATATATAATGAACCGTTTTCGATTTATAAGTTATTGCTCGTGACTAAAAAACGTTCGAAATGGCAGTTTTCCAATGACATTTTAACCAAGTTCAGAAGATCGAAACGGTATGACACTGTAATAGGGTGTTAGGTAACCACTTAAACTTTATAAATAATAAATATTAACAAAAAATATGAGATCGTTTTTGATTAATGAGTTATTGCTGAAAGGTGTCGGACTAACAAAGTTCGATATGTCAGTTTTCACATCACATTTTAAACATGTTCAGAACCCCGAAATGGTATGACATAGTAATAGGGCGTTATATAAACGCATAGACTTTATAAATAATAAATATAAAAAATATATAATGAACCGTTTTCGATTTATAAGTTATTGCTCGTGACTAAAAAACGTTCGAAATGGCAGTTTTCCAATGACATTTTAACCAAGTTCAGAAGATCGAAACGGTATGACACTGTAATAGGGTGTTAGATAACCACTTAAACTTTATAAATCATAAATATTAACAAAAAATATGAGATCGTTTTTGATTAATGAGTTATTGCTGAACGGTGTCGGAATAACAAAGTTCGATATGTCAGTTTTCACATCACATTTTAAACATGTTCAGAACCCCGAAATGGTATGACATAGTAATAGGGCGTTATATAAACGCATAGACTTTATAAATAATAAATATAAAAAATATATAATGAACCGTTTTCGATTTATAAGTTATTGCTCGTGACTAAAAAACGTTCGAAATGGCAGTTTTCCAATGACATTTTAACCAAGTTCAGAAGATCGAAACGGTATGACACTGTAATAGGGTGTTAGATAACCACTTAAACTTTATAAATAATAAATATTAAAAAGAAATATGAGATCGTTTTTGATTAATGAGTTATTGCTGAAAGGTGTCGGACTAACAAAGTTCGATATGTCAGTTTTCACATCACATTTTAAACATGTTCAGAACCCCGAAATGGTATGACATAGTAATAGGGCGTTATATAAACGCATAGACTTTATAAATAATAAATATAAAAAATATATAATAAATCGTTTTCGATTTATAAGTTATTGCTCGTGACTAAAAAACGTTCGAAATGGCAGTTTTCCAATGACATTTTAACCAAGTTCAGAAGATCGAAACGGTATGACACTGTAATAGGGTGTTGGATAACCACTTAAACTTTATAAATAACAAATATTAACAAAAAATATGAGATCGTTTTTGATTAATGAGTTATTGCTGAACGGTGTCGGAATAACAAAGTTCGATATGTCAGTTTTCACATCACATTTTAAACATGTTCAGAACCCCGAAATGGTATGACATAGTAATAGGGCGTTAGATAAACGCATAGACTTTATAAATAATAAATATAAAAAATATATAATAAACCGTTTTCGATTTATAAGTTATTGCTCGTGGCTAAAAATACGTTCCAAATGGCAGTTTTCCAATGACATTTTAACCAAGTTCAGAAGATCGAAACGGTATGACACTGTAATAGGGTGTTAGATAACCACTTAAACTTTATAAATAATAAATATTAAAAAGAAATATGAGATCGTTTTTGATTAATGAGTTATTGCTGAAAGGTGTCGGACTAACAAAGTTCGATATGTCAGTTTTCACATCACATTTTAAACATGTTCAGAACCCCGAAATGGTATGACATAGTAATAGGGCGTTATATAAACGCATAGACTTTATAAATAATAAATATAAAAAATATATAATGAACCGTTTTCGATTTATAAGTTATTGCTCGTGACTAAAAAACGTTCGAAATGGCAGTTTTCCAATGACATTTTAACCAAGTTCAGAAGATCGAAACGGTATGACACTGTAATAGGGTGTTAGATAACCACTTAAACTTTATAAATAATAAATATTAACAAAAAATATGAGATCGTTTTTGATTAATGAGTTATTGCTGAACGGTGTCGGAATAACAAAGTTCGATATGTCAGTTTTCACATCACATTTTAAACATGTTCAGAACCCCGAAATGGTATGACATAGTAATAGGGCGTTAGATAAACGCATAGACTTTATAAATAATAAATATAAAAAATATATAATAAACAGTTTTCGATTTATAAGTTATTGCTCGTGGCTAAAAATACGTTCCAAATGGCAGTTTTCCAATGACATTTTAACCAAGTTCAGAAGATCGAAACGGTATTACACTGTAATAGGGTGTTAGATAACCACTTAAACTTTATAAATAATAAATATTTAAAAAAATATGAGATCGTTTTTGATTAATGAGTTATTGCTGAAAGGTGTCGGACTAACAAAGTTCGATATGTCAGTTTTCACATCACATTTTAAACATGTTCAGAACCCCGAAATGGTATGACATAGTAATAGGGCGTTATATAAACGCATAGACTTTATAAATAATAAATATAAAAAATATATAATGAACCGTTTTCGATTTATAAGTTATTGCTCGTGACTAAAAAACGTTCGAAATGGCAGTTTTCCAATGACATTTTAACCAAGTTCAGAAGATCAAAACGGTATGACACTGTAATAGGGTGTTAGATAACCACTTAAACTTTATAAATAATAAATATTAACAAAAAATAAGAGATCGTTTTTTATTAATGAGTTATTGCTGAACGGTGTCGGAATAACAAAGTTCGATATGTCAGTTTTCACATCACATTTTAAACATGTTCAGAACCCCGAAATGGTATGACATAGTAATAGGGCGTTAGATAAACGCATAGACTTTATAAATAATAAATATAAAAAATATATAATAAACAGTTTTCGATTTATAAGTTATTGCTCGTGGCTAAAAATACGTTCCAAATGGCAGTTTTCCAATGACATTTTAACCAAGTTCAGAAGATCGAAACGGTATTACACTGTAATAGGGTGTTAGATAACCACTTAAACTTTATAAATAATAAATATAAAAAAAAAATATGAGATCGTTTTTGATTAATGAGTTATTGCTGAAAGGTGTCGGACTAACAAAGTTCGATATGTCAGTTTTCACATCACATTTTAAACATGTTCAGAACCCCGAAATGGTATGACATAGTAATAGGGCGTTATATAAAGGCATAGACTTTATAAATAATAAATATAAAAAATATATAATGAACCGTTTTCGATTTATAAGTTATTGCTCGTGACTAAAAAACGTTCGAAATGGCAGTTTTCCAATGACATTTTAACCAAGTTCAGAAGATCGAAACGGTATGACACTGTAATATGGTGTTAGATAACCACTTAAACTTTATAAATAATAAATATTAACAAAAAATATGAGATCGTTTTTGATTAATGAGTTATTGCTGAACGGTGTCGGAATAACAAAGTTCGATATGTCAGTTTTCACATCACATTTTAAACATGTTCAGAACCCCGAAATGGTATGACATAGTAACAGGGCGTTATATAAACGCATAGACTTTATAAATAATAAATATAAAAAATATATAATGAACCGTTTTCGATTTATAAGTTATTGCTCGTGACTAAAAAACGTTCGAAATGGCAGTTTTCCAATGACATTTTAACCAAGTTCAGAAGATCGAAACGGTATGACACTGTAATAGGGTGTTAGATAACCACTTAAACTTTATAAATAATAAATATTAACAAAAAATATGAAATCGTTTTTGATTAATGAGTTATTGCTGAACGGTGTCGGAATAACAAAGTTCGATATGTCAGTTTTCACATCACATTTTAAACATGTTCAGAACCCCGAAATGGTATGACATAGTAATAGGGCGTTAGATAAACGCATAGACTTTATAAATAATAAATATAAAAAATATATAATAAACCGTTTTCGATTTATAAGTTATTGCTCGTGGCTAAAAATACGTTCCAAATGGCAGTTTTCCAATGACATTTTAACCAAGTTCAGAAGATCGAAACGGTATGACACTGTAATAGGGTGTTAGATAACCACTTAAACTTTATAAATAATAAATATTAAAAAGAAATATGAGATCGTTTTTGATTAATGAGTTATTGCTGAAAGGTGTCGGACTAACAAAGTTCGATATGTCAGTTTTCACAACACATTTTAAACATGTTCAGAACCCCGAAATGGTATGACATAGTAATAGGGCGTTATATAAACGCATAGACTTTATAAATAATAAATATAAAAAATATATAATAAACCGTTTTCGATTTATAAGTTATTGCTCGTGGCTAAAAATACGTTCCAAATGGCAGTTTTCCAATGACATTTTAACCAAGTTCAGAAGATCGAAACGGTATGACACTGTAATAGGGTGTTAGATAACCACTTAAACTTTATAAATAATAAATATTAAAAAGAAATATGAGATCGTTTTTGATTAATGAGTTATTGCTGAAAGGTGTCGGACTAACAAAGTTCGATATGTCAGTTTTCACATCACATTTTAAACATGTTCAGAACCCCGAAATGGTATGACATAGTAATAGGGCGTTATATAAACGCATAGACTTTATAAATAATAAATATAAAAAATATATAATGAACCGTTTTCGATTTATAAGTTATTGCTCGTGACTAAAAAACGTTCGAAATGGCAGTTTTCCAATGACATTTTAACCAAGTTCAGAAGATCGAAACGGTATGACACTGTAATAGGGTGTTAGATAACCACTTAAACTTTATAAATAATAAATATTAACAAAAAATATGAGATCGTTTTTGATTAATGAGTTATTGCTGAACGGTGTCGGAATAACAAAGTTCGATATGTCAGTTTTCACATCACATTTTAAACATGTTCAGAACCCCGAAATGGTATGACATAGTAATAGGGCGTTAGATAAACGCATAGACTTTATAAATAATAAATATAAAAAATATATAATAAACAGTTTTCGATTTATAAGTTATTGCTCGTGGCTAAAAATACGTTCCAAATGGCAGTTTTCCAATGACATTTTAACCAAGTTCAGAAGATCGAAACGGTATTACACTGTAATAGGGTGTTAGATAACCACTTAAACTTTATAAATAATAAATATTAAAAAGAAATATGAGATCGTTTTTGATTAATGAGTTATTGCTGAAAGGTGTCGGACTAACAAAGTTCGATATGTCAGTTTTCACATCACATTTTAAACATGTTCAGAACCCCGAAATGGTATGACATAGTAATAGGGCGTTATATAAACGCATAGACTTTATAAATAATAAATATAAAAAATATATAATGAACCGTTTTCGATTTATAAGTTATTGCTCGTGACTAAAAAACGTTCGAAATGGCAGTTTTCCAATGACATTTTAACCAAGTTCAGAAGATCAAAACGGTATGACACTGTAATAGGGTGTTAGATAACCACTTAAACTTTATAAATAATAAATATTAACAAAAAATAAGAGATCGTTTTTGATTAATGAGTTATTGCTGAACGGTGTCGGAATAACAAAGTTCGATATGTCAGTTTTCACATCACATTTTAAACATGTTCAGAACCCCGAAATGGTATGACATAGTAATAGGGCGTTAGATAAACGCATAGACTTTATAAATAATTAATATAAAAAATATATAATAAACAGTTTTCGATTTATAAGTTATTGCTCGTGGCTAAAAATACGTTCCAAATGGCAGTTTTCCAATGACATTTTAACCAAGTTCAGAAGATCGAAACGGTATTACACTGTAATAGGGTGTTAGATAACCACTTAAACTTTATAAATAATAAATATAAAAAAAAAATATGAGATCGTTTTTGATTAATGAGTTATTGCTGAAAGGTGTCGGACTAACAAAGTTCGATATGTCAGTTTTCACATCACATTTTAAACATGTTCAGAACCCCGAAATGGTATGACATAGTAATAGGGCGTTATATAAAGGCATAGACTTTATAAATAATAAATATAAAAAATATATAATGAACCGTTTTCGATTTATAAGTTATTGCTCGTGACTAAAAAACGTTCGAAATGGCAGTTTTCCAATGACATTTTAACCAAGTTCAGAAGATCGAAACGGTATGACACTGTAATATGGTGTTAGATAACCACTTAAACTTTATAAATAATAAATATTAACAAAAAATATGAGATCGTTTTTGATTAATGAGTTATTGCTGAACGGTGTCGGAATAACAAAGTTCGATATGTCAGTTTTCACATCACATTTTAAACATGTTCAGAACCCCGAAATGGTATGACATAGTAACAGGGCGTTATATAAACGCATAGACTTTATAAATAATAAATATAAAAAATATATAATGAACCGTTTTCGATTTATAAGTTATTGCTCGTGACTAAAAAACGTTCGAAATGGCAGTTTTCCAATGACATTTTAACCAAGTTCAGAAGATCGAAACGGTATGACACTGTAATAGGGTGTTAGATAACCACTTAAACTTTATAAATAATAAATATTAACAAAAAATATGAAATCGTTTTTGATTAATGAGTTATTGCTGAACGGTGTCGGAATAACAAAGTTCGATATGTCAGTTTTCACATCACATTTTAAACATGTTCAGAACCCCGAAATGGTATGACATAGTAATAGGGCGTTAGATAAACGCATAGACTTTATAAATAATAAATATAAAAAATATATAATAAACCGTTTTCGATTTATAAGTTATTGCTCGTGGCTAAAAATACGTTCCAAATGGCAGTTTTCCAATGACATTTTAACCAAGTTCAGAAGATCGAAACGGTATGACACTGTAATAGGGTGTTAGATAACCACTTAAACTTTATAAATAATAAATATTAAAAAGAAATATGAGATCGTTTTTGATTAATGAGTTATTGCTGAAAGGTGTCGGACTAACAAAGTTCGATATGTCAGTTTTCACAACACATTTTAAACATGTTCAGAACCCCGAAATGGTATGACATAGTAATAGGGCGTTATATAAACGCATAGACTTTATAAATAATAAATATAAAAAATATATAATAAACCGTTTTCGATTTATAAGTTATTGCTCGTGGCTAAAAATACGTTCCAAATGGCAGTTTTCCAATGACATTTTAACCAAGTTCAGAAGATCGAAACGGTATGACACTGTAATAGGGTGTTAGATAACCACATAAACTTTATAAATAATAAATATAAAAAAAAATATGAGATCGTTTTTGATTAATGAGCTATTGCTGAACGGTGTCGGAATAACAAAGTTCGATATGTCAGTTTTCACATCACATTTTAAACATGTTCAGAACCCCGAAATGGTATGACATAGTAACAGGGCGTTATATAAACGCATAGACTTTATAAATAATAAATATAAAAAATATATAATGAACCGTTTTCGATTTATAAGTTATTGCTCGTGACTAAAAAACGTTCGAAATGGCAGTTTTCCAATGACATTTTAACCAAGTTCAGAAGATCGAAACGGTATGACACTGTAATAGGGTGTTAGATAACCACTTAAACTTTATAAATAATAAATATTAACAAAAAATATGAGATCGTTTTTGATTAATGAGTTATTGCTGAAAGGTGTCGGACTAACAAAGTTCGATATGTCAGTTTTCACATCACATTTTAAACATGTTCAGAACCCCGAAATGGTATGACATAGTAATAGGGCGTTATATAAACGCATAGACTTTATAAATTATAAATATAAAAAATATATAATGAACCGTTTTCGATTTATAAGTTATTGCTCGTGACTAAAAAACGTTCGAAATGGCAGTTTTCCAATGACATTTTAACCAAGTTCAGAAGATCAAAACGGTATGACACTGTAATAGGGTGTTAGATAACCACTTAAACTTTATAAATAATAAATATTAACAAAAAATATGAGATCGTTTTTGATTAATGAGTTATTGCTGAACGGTGTCGGAATAACAAAGTTCGATATGTCAGTTTTCACATCACATTTTAAACATGTTCAGAACCCCGAAATGGTATGACATAGTAATAGGGCGTTATATAAACGCATAGACTTTATAAATAATAAATATAAAAAATATATAATGAACCGTTTTCGATTTATAAGTTATTGCTCGTGACTAAAAAACGTTCAAAATGGCAGTTTTCCAATGACATTTTAACCAAGTTCAGAAGATCGAAACGGTATGACACTGTAATAGGGTGTTAGATAACCACTTAAACTTTATAAATAATAAATATTAACAAAAAATATGAGATCGTTTTTGATTAATGAGTTATTGCTGAACGGTGTCGGAATAACAAAGTTCGATATGTCAGTTTTTCATCACATTTTAAACATGTTCAGAACCCCGAAATGGTATGACATAGTAATAGCGCGTTAGATAAACGCATAGACTTTATAAATAATAAATATAAAAAATATATAATGAACCGTTTTCGATTTATAAGTTATTGCTCGTGACTAAAAAACGTTCGAAATGGCAGTTTTCCAATGACATTTTAACCAAGTTCAGAAGATCGAAACGGTATGACACTGTAATAGGGTGTTAGATAACCACTTAAACTTTATAAATAATAAATATTAACAAAAAATAAGAGATCGTTTTTGATTAATGAGTTATTGCTGAACGGTGTCGGAATAACAAAGTTCGATATGTCAGTTTTCACATCACATTTTAAACATGTTCAGAACCCCGAAATGGTATGACATAGTAATAGGGCGTTAGATAAACGCATAGACTTTATAAATAATTAATATAAAAAATATATAATAAACAGTTTTCGATTTATAAGTTATTGCTCGTGGCTAAAAATACGTTCCAAATGGCAGTTTTCCAATGACATTTTAACCAAGTTCAGAAGATCGAAACGGTATTACACTGTAATAGGGTGTTAGATAACCACTTAAACTTTATAAATAATAAATATAAAAAAAAAATATGAGATCGTTTTTGATTAATGAGTTATTGCTGAAAGGTGTCGGACTAACAAAGTTCGATATGTCAGTTTTCACATCACATTTTAAACATGTTCAGAACCCCGAAATGGTATGACATAGTAATAGGGCGTTATATAAAGGCATAGACTTTATAAATAATAAATATAAAAAATATATAATGAACCGTTTTCGATTTATAAGTTATTGCTCGTGACTAAAAAACGTTCGAAATGGCAGTTTTCCAATGACATTTTAACCAAGTTCAGAAGATCGAAACGGTATGACACTGTAATATGGTGTTAGATAACCACTTAAACTTTATAAATAATAAATATTAACAAAAAATATGAGATCGTTTTTGATTAATGAGTTATTGCTGAACGGTGTCGGAATAACAAAGTTCGATATGTCAGTTTTCACATCACATTTTAAACATGTTCAGAACCCCGAAATGGTATGACATAGTAACAGGGCGTTATATAAACGCATAGACTTTATAAATAATAAATATAAAAAATATATAATGAACCGTTTTCGATTTATAAGTTATTGCTCGTGACTAAAAAACGTTCGAAATGGCAGTTTTCCAATGACATTTTAACCAAGTTCAGAAGATCGAAACGGTATGACACTGTAATAGGGTGTTAGATAACCACTTAAACTTTATAAATAATAAATATTAACAAAAAATATGAAATCGTTTTTGATTAATGAGTTATTGCTGAACGGTGTCGGAATAACAAAGTTCGATATGTCAGTTTTCACATCACATTTTAAACATGTTCAGAACCCCGAAATGGTATGACATAGTAATAGGGCGTTAGATAAACGCATAGACTTTATAAATAATAAATATAAAAAATATATAATAAACCGTTTTCGATTTATAAGTTATTGCTCGTGGCTAAAAATACGTTCCAAATGGCAGTTTTCCAATGACATTTTAACCAAGTTCAGAAGATCGAAACGGTATGACACTGTAATAGGGTGTTAGATAACCACTTAAACTTTATAAATAATAAATATTAAAAAGAAATATGAGATCGTTTTTGATTAATGAGTTATTGCTGAAAGGTGTCGGACTAACAAAGTTCGATATGTCAGTTTTCACAACACATTTTAAACATGTTCAGAACCCCGAAATGGTATGACATAGTAATAGGGCGTTATATAAACGCATAGACTTTATAAATAATAAATATAAAAAATATATAATAAACCGTTTTCGATTTATAAGTTATTGCTCGTGGCTAAAAATACGTTCCAAATGGCAGTTTTCCAATGACATTTTAACCAAGTTCAGAAGATCGAAACGGTATGACACTGTAATAGGGTGTTAGATAACCACATAAACTTTATAAATAATAAATATAAAAAAAAATATGAGATCGTTTTTGATTAATGAGCTATTGCTGAACGGTGTCGGAATAACAAAGTTCGATATGTCAGTTTTCACATCACATTTTAAACATGTTCAGAACCCCGAAATGGTATGACATAGTAACAGGGCGTTATATAAACGCATAGACTTTATAAATAATAAATATAAAAAATATATAATGAACCGTTTTCGATTTATAAGTTATTGCTCGTGACTAAAAAACGTTCGAAATGGCAGTTTTCCAATGACATTTTAACCAAGTTCAGAAGATCGAAACGGTATGACACTGTAATAGGGTGTTAGATAACCACTTAAACTTTATAAATAATAAATATTAACAAAAAATATGAGATCGTTTTTGATTAATGAGTTATTGCTGAAAGGTGTCGGACTAACAAAGTTCGATATGTCAGTTTTCACATCACATTTTAAACATGTTCAGAACCCCGAAATGGTATGACATAGTAATAGGGCGTTATATAAACGCATAGACTTTATAAATTATAAATATAAAAAATATATAATGAACCGTTTTCGATTTATAAGTTATTGCTCGTGACTAAAAAACGTTCGAAATGGCAGTTTTCCAATGACATTTTAACCAAGTTCAGAAGATCAAAACGGTATGACACTGTAATAGGGTGTTAGATAACCACTTAAACTTTATAAATAATAAATATTAACAAAAAATATGAGATCGTTTTTGATTAATGAGTTATTGCTGAACGGTGTCGGAATAACAAAGTTCGATATGTCAGTTTTCACATCACATTTTAAACATGTTCAGAACCCCGAAATGGTATGACATAGTAATAGGGCGTTATATAAACGCATAGACTTTATAAATAATAAATATAAAAAATATATAATGAACCGTTTTCGATTTATAAGTTATTGCTCGTGACTAAAAAACGTTCAAAATGGCAGTTTTCCAATGACATTTTAACCAAGTTCAGAAGATCGAAACGGTATGACACTGTAATAGGGTGTTAGATAACCACTTAAACTTTATAAATAATAAATATTAACAAAAAATATGAGATCGTTTTTGATTAATGAGTTATTGCTGAACGGTGTCGGAATAACAAAGTTCGATATGTCAGTTTTTCATCACATTTTAAACATGTTCAGAACCCCGAAATGGTATGACATAGTAATAGCGCGTTAGATAAACGCATAGACTTTATAAATAATAAATATAAAAAATATATAATGAACCGTTTTCGATTTATAAGTTATTGCTCGTGACTAAAAAACGTTCGAAATGGCAGTTTTCCAATGACATTTTAACCAAGTTCAGAAGATCGAAACGGTATGACACTGTAATAGGGTGTTAGATAACCACTTAAACTTTATAAATAATAAATATTAACAAAAAATATGAGATCGTTTTTGATTAATGAGTTATTGCTGAACGGTGTCGGAATAACAAAGTTCGATATGTCAGTTTTCACATCACATTTTAAACATGTTCAGAACCCCGAAATGGTATGACATAGTAATAGGGCGTTATATAAACGCATAGACTTTATAAATAATAAATATAAAAAATATATAATGAACCGTTTTCGATTTATAAGTTATTGCTCGTGACTAAAAAACGTTCGAAATGGCAGTTTTCCAATGACATTTTAACCAAGTTCAGAAGATCGAAACGGTATGACACTGTAATAGGGTGTTAGATAACCACTTAAACTTTATAAATAATAAACATTAACAAAAAATATGAGATCGTTTTTGATTAATGAGTTATTGCTGAACGGTGTCGGAATAACAAAGTTCGATATGTCAGTTTTCACATCACATTTTAAACATGTTCAGAACCCCGAAATGGTATGACATAGTAATAGGGCGTTATATAAACGCATAGACTTTATAAATAATAAATATAAAAAATATATAATGAACCTTTTTCGATTTATAAGTTATTGCTCGTGACTAAAAAACGTTCGAAATGGCAGTTTTCCAATGACATTTTAACCAAGTTCAGAAGATCGAAACGGTATGACACTGTAATAGGGTGTTAGATAACCACTTAAACTTTATAAATAATAAATATTAAAAAGAAATATGAGATCGTTTTTGATTAATGAGTTATTGCTGAAAGGTGTCGGACTAACAAAGTTCGATATGTCAGTTTTCACATCACATTTTAAACATGTTCAGAACCCCGAAATGGTATGACATAGTAATACGGCGTTATATAAACGCATAGACTTTATAAATAATAAATATAAAAAATATATAATAAACCGTTTTCGATTTATAAGTTATTGCTCGTGACTAAACAACGTTCGAAATGGCAGTTTTCCAATGACATTTTAACCAAGTTCAGAAGATCGAAACGGTATGACACTGTAATAGGGTGTTAGATAACCACTTAAACTTTATAAATAACAAATATTAACAAAAAATATGAGATCGTTTTTGATTAATGAGTTATTGCTGAACGGTGTCGGAATAACAAAGTTCGATATGTCAGTTTTCACAACACATTTTAAACATGTTCAGAACCCCGAAATGGTATGACATAGTAATAGGGCGTTATATAAACGCATAGACTTTATAAATAATAAATATAAAAAATATATAATAAACCGTTTTCGATTTATAAGTTATTGCTCGTGGCTAAAAATACGTTCCAAATGGCAGTTTTCCAATGATATTTTAACCAAGTTCAGAAGATCGAAACGGTATGACACTGTAATAGGGTGTTATATAACCACTTAAACTTTATAAATAATAAATATTAAAAAGAAATATGAGATCGTTTTTGATTAATGAGTTATTTCTGAAAGGTGTCGGACTAACAAAGTTCGATATGTCAGTTTTCACATCACATTTTAAACATGTTCAGAACCCCGAAATGGTATGACATAGTAATAGGGCGTTATATAAACGCATAGACTTTATAAATAATAAATATAAAAAATATATAATGAACCGTTTTCGATTTATAAGTTATTGCTCGTGACTAAAAAACGTTCGAAATGGCAGTTTTCCAATGACATTTTAACCAAGTTCAGAAGATCGAAACGGTATGACACTGTAATAGGGTGTTAGATAACCACTTAAACTTTATAAATAATAAATATTAACAAAAAATATGAGATCGTTTTTGATTAATGAGTTATTGCTGAACGGTGTCGGAATAACAAAGTTCGATATGTCAGTTTTCACATCACATTTTAAACATGTTCAGAACCCCGAAATGGTATGACATAGTAATAGGGCGTTAGATAAACGCATAGACTTTATAAATAATAAATATAAAAAATATATAATAAACAGTTTTCGATTTATAAGTTATTGCTCGTGGCTAAAAATACGTTCCAAATGGCAGTTTTCCAATGACATTTTAACCAAGTTCAGAAGATCGAAACGGTATTACACTGTAATAGGGTGTTAGATAACCACTTAAACTTTATAAATAATAAATATAAAAAAAAATATGAGATCGTTTTTGATTAATGAGTTATTGCTGAAAGGTGTCGGACTAACAAAGTTCGATATGTCAGTTTTCACATCACATTTTAAACATGTTCAGAACCCCGAAATGGTATGACATAGTAATAGGGCGTTATATAAACGCATAGACTTTATAAATAATAAATATAAAAAATATATAATGAACCGTTTTCGATTTATAAGTTATTGCTCGTGACTAAAAAACGTTCGAAATGGCAGTTTTCCAATGACATTTTAACCAAGTTCAGAAGATCAAAACGGTATGACACTGTAATAGGGTGTTAGATAACCACTTAAACTTTATAAATAATAAATATTAACAAAAAATAAGAGATCGTTTTTGATTAATGAGTTATTGCTGAACGGTGTCGGAATAACAAAGTTCGATATGTCAGTTTTCACATCACATTTTAAACATGTTCAGAACCCCGAAATGGTATGACATAGTAATAGGGCGTTAGATAAACGCATAGACTTTATAAATAATAAATATAAAAAATATATAATGAACCGTTTTCGATTTATAAGTTATTGCTCGTGACTAAAAAACGTTCGAAATGGCAGTTTTCCAATGACATTTTAACCAAGTTCAGAAGATCAAAACGGTATGACACTGTAATAGGGTGTTAGATAACCACTTAAACTTTATAAATAATAAATATTAACAAAAAATAAGAGATCGTTTTTGATTAATGAGTTATTGCTGAACGGTGTCGGAATAACAAAGTTCGATATGTCAGTTTTCACATCACATTTTAAACATGTTCAGAACCCCGAAATGGTATGACATAGTAATAGGGCGTTAGATAAACGCATAGACTTTATAAATAATAAATATAAAAAATATATAATAAACAGTTTTCGATTTATATGTTATTGCTCGTGACTAAAAAACGTTCGAAATGACAGTTTTCCAATGACATTTTAACCAAGTTCAGAAGATCGAAACGGTATTACACTGTAATAGGGTGTTAGATAACCACTTAAACTTTATAAATAATAAATATTAACAAAAAATATGAGATCGTTTTTGATTAATGAGTTATTGCTGAAAGGTATCATCAAATCATATCGTAGTCTGAGGATGAAAACACCTTTCATAACGCCCAAGTTGAGATTATATTTACTTATATACGGTATAACGTAGTGATACGCCCATAAATAGACTAATTAGCTTGAATTAAATACCATAACAAAATGTATTTCTCTTAATGGTTTAGTAGTTATGAGTTTTTGATGAGATGTACCAGGACTGTAGACATTTTCATTGTTGATTTTTATTTATAAGTGGAATGTTTGTAATACATATAATGGTTAAATAAAACACAATAGATAAGATTTTTATAATTTATTCACAAATTAGGCCTAATAATATTAGATTTAGGCCTACATATTGTCGGGAATCTGTTGTCTGCTAAAAGGCGGGAACGGTCGGTTTTGAGGTTATGTTGCATAGTGATGCGGCAGCCATCTTGTTTTTCTGTCAGCTGGTAATGTGACGTCAATGTTTAAATACCCTGAACAATAGAGGAGATGTGATGTCACAGTTTAAATACCCTGTTTCTGGAGTTATGGATATTTCCTTGCCAGTTTCACACACATTTGACCAAGTAGCGCTTACTGCGGCCTCGCCCTTTGGTGTCCAGTATTTTATCTATTTGATACAGGCGGTCCGGGGCGATCGTTACCTTTTGCATCTCGTGCTCGTAGAAGCGCCCTTCCAGCGACGTCCCGTTCAGGTCGCGCAGCACGTACAATGGTAGAGGATGCGACCCGTATACGTGGTCTATCAGAAACAGCTCCTTACTCCAGTTGGTCTCGTAACCTTTGGCGAACGTGCCCTTCTCCTTGGCTATGCGCACCGTGTCGCCCGGCTCGAACCTGGGCTTGTGTCGCCGGATCGCCTTTCCATACATGTGACGCCACACCTTGTACACCGTTTGACCATCACCGCTGTCCGCGTCCACGGGTCGTAGGCCACCCAGGCTCCTGTGCGGACTGCGGTTGTAGGCGTCCACAAGCCTGTCCAACACGTCGATGTAGCGATACGTGTTTTTGTAGGTCAGGTAGCGCCACATGCGGGTCTTGAGCGTGCGGTTGACTCGCTCCACCACCGCCGCCTTCACATCGGGGTTCTGCGTGGTGAAGTAGTTGACACCGTGACTCTTGAACACTCGCTTGGTCGCAGCCCCGGTGAACTCCGTCCCCTTGTCGGTCTGTAGACAGCGAGGAGTCGCCTCAGCGAATATTCCCTCGAACGCAGCAGCCACCTCAGGCCCGCTTTTCCTCTTCAGTGGTACCGCGAAAAACCGCTTACTGAATACGTCTATCACAGTCAGCAGGTAGTTGACTCCGTCGTTGTACCGGCTCAGGCCGCGCATGTCGTTCAGGTCCGCCTGCCACAGCTCCCGGGGCCCGAACACGACGTAGCGGTTGCGAGGAAACCGCTGGCTTGTGCAGCGTGTAGGTGTCCTGGGCGCGCAGCCAGTCGGCTACCCGACGTTTCGGTAGGCGCGCGGCTCTGGCCAGGGCGGCCACCCCACCGAGGGAACCGGGCTGGCTCGGGTCGTAGTACAACTTCTCCATTACGGTGTGAACGGCTCCCAGTTGTCCAATGACGATTCTCGGTCGGGTTCCTCGGTTATTATCCTTCTTCGGGCCGCTGGGGGTCGCGGTCTCAGGCGGTCCAGTATCGGTGTCAACCTCGGTGAGAGGGGTGTCGACGAGGCTGTCGTGTCTCCCCAGGGGCTCGATGCCGAGTCCAGCCCCACGCCTAGGTAACGCAACGCCGTGGGATTGCTCACGTATTCTTTGGGCACGTTCATGTCCTTCAAGGCGGCCATCACTTGATGCCAGCCGGTAGGCAATCGGTCCGCCCTTCGCGCTCTCACTATGCTGTGCGCGATGTCCACTATATTGGAATCGGGGATCTTCACCTTGTTCACGTACACCGCCCCACTAGCGTCCCAGGCGATGGGGCTGCCTTGACGGGTCATGAATCGCAACAAGTTGCGCGCCACCGACCTGTAGATTTTTGAGAACGATTCCACAATGTCCTCCTCCGCCGAAGCGCTAGACTCGCGCTTCATCTGACTCGGACCCCCTGCCGCTTCCTCCTCCTCCCTCTGCTCACCCTCGATGATTGACAGACCTATGGGTTGACTTTTAGCCGCGGAAAAGTGCAGGAACCGCTGTAACACCTGCTGATATTGTTTCCATTTCTCCGTATCGTCCAGCCGCTTGTCGCTCAATATGCGATGCATCTCAGCGTCCAGGCTGGCTGGCTTATTGGCGCTACCTGCTCCTCCTCTTGGCCCCGGCCCTGGTCCCGGTCCTTCTCGCAATCTCTCGATGAGCTCCTGCGGTACAACCACCATTTTCCTAGCGTACTCCATGTCCGATTAGCTTCTGCGCTAGAACGGGCAAAACAGCGTTCAACAGTAGAGGTAGGAGGATCACTCCGCCCCGTTGAACGAGGTAGTGTCGCTTCTTGGCCCAACCCTCGCCACGTTTCACCAGCCGTCTGAGCGCCTGTTTGTGTTTGCTCAATTTGCGTTTGAGGCAGGGAGAAAGCGGTACGTTTCCGCGTAGCACGTTATACGCGCACTCGCACAATGACTTGATGCGACTCTTGTCGCACGCTTTTAACAGGGCCTTGCGTTCTTTGGGCGTAGCGTGTATTAGGGCCCTCAGCAGCGCCGCGTCCTTCTTCACACGGTGTGACATGATGACTGACGCTGGCGCGCGCTCGGCCTATTTATCACTTCTTCTTGGGCAGGTACACGTAGTTCACCGGATCGTCTGGGAAAATGGTTGAACGTACGCGCATCTCTTCAGGCGTGGACTGTTTCAAGTCTATGAGCAGGTAGGCGTGCGGATCACGCGTGGCGTCCGCGTAAGCCTCCTCCACGAATTTGGGGTTTTCCGGGTATACTTGGCGAGCCAAGTGTTTGATCTGAGCGCGATCCCTGGGATTCTTGAAGCACACTATGTAGTGGGCGTTCAGCGATATGTCGCGCTGGCCCCTGCCCTGGTGAAACAGGTTTTGCGTGATGAAGAACACGCTCATGTTGCGGTGGTGCGAGCCCTTGGTGAACAGGTCCGCCACGCCGGGACCGGCCTCACGCATCATGTCATCGACGATAACCAGGGCGGGCTCGCTACCGTCGTAGTCGTCCAGGTCTGGCAGGCCGGCTACGTAGCGCACGGCAGAGTCCGCACGACTCTTACCACCGCCGCCACCGCTGCCATAGTGCCAGGTGATACGGGCGAACCGCGTATCGCACATGCGGTCGGCGTGCTCTATGAAGCGAGCCACGAAGTGCGACTTGCCGCTGCCAGAGGGCCCGGCCACGATGGCGGTGAACGGGTGTTTCCACCTCAAGTCCATGGCGTCTACTGACTGCCATGCACCGCCACTTCGGCTCTTGTAACTAAAGGTTCTTTTTCTTGCTTCTTTTTTATTTATTTTTATTTTTTTAATATTGAAGGAAATAAGGGAATAGGAAATACCATTTATTTATACAAATTCCAGGAAAGGAAGTTTGCTGCCAGGAGGGCCGCTCCTCTTTACAAGGCTCGTCCTCGGCCCCACGCCAACGTTGTACTGGGAGATGGCGTTGTCGTCCAGGACCGTGAGGTACCGCCGGGGCATGTAAATCCGGATCGGGTCATCGCCGACGAGACCCTCCAAGGTGGCCATAATCGCCTCGCCGTACGGTGTGTCCACCCGCTCGAATGAGCGGATCGGGTACACCGCGTTGTCCCGCAGATCTGCGATGCGAGTGTAACCCGCGGCCTTGCAGCTGTTGAGGGCTGTCCTGAGGTCCATCTTCTGGTCCGTGTTGAGCATGGCGCAGCGGCTGGATGCAGAATGACTGGCTCTCGCCACCGAGTCGCCTTTTATTGGCGGTGACTACGTGCCGAATCGCGCGTATCAACAACATGATGACATAGTTAATCGCTCAATTCCAGGAAGGGTGATGTAATGGAAAGCTTTACTGCGTAAACAAGTGGATTGTTCTAGAAGCGTCTCGGTTATCAACTGCTTAGTGGAAGTTTCCACGCTCAATTCCAGGAAGGCTGACGTAATGGAAAGCTTTACTGCGTAAACAAGTGGATTGTTCTAGAAGCATCTCGGTTATTAACTGCTTAGTGGAATTTTCCACGCTCTCTCGTTTACTGGGTAGCGCGCTTGGAGTGTGCGCTCCTCTTAGTTTTCCCTGAGATGATGCAATCGGTCTTTCGCCAGGTGGGTAAAGGAGTAGCGGTCCTAGTGATCCCGTCGTATCTTGTCTCTCCCGTCTCGCTATTTGCCAACCATAGGTTTTGTAATCTGGATAGCAGGTCCTCTAGACATATGCAGATTTCATCGTTTCGCTCCTCGTCCAAGTACAAGCCGCAACTGAACGTGGGGCGACCTCCTTTGAACACATTCATCTTCAACAGTACGTTACCACTGTTGGTAGGGTTCTTCACAGTGTACTGATATCCGCCAGCGGACCAGCACAGTGTCGGGGAATCGATAGGCACTTCCTTCCTCTTTACAGTCCACCCATCGAGCTTTTTCTTCTTTGACGCACATCCCTGCTGAACTGGCGGTGCGTTGGCGTTCTCATCGTTCATTGCGTTCAGCTCCTCTAGGAAGGAGCGGATCGTTTGGTCCACTTCGGCTGCGCTGACTCCGCTTCCGTTCATGGTGACGTCTCGAACAACACTGAGGTCGCGCGCGCGCGGCTCTGCCTCGGTTTTATAGCCGAGTCGCGCGCTCCAGCGGACCTTCTAGAAGCTTCCAGAAACGTGACGCTCCTCACCTGCATGGTGTTCCGGTGGGTCCTCACTCCACCGTTGCTAATTTTATTAGGGTGGGATGGGAATAGGATTATGGGTTGGGGTAGGACAGAGGGTCTTGGGTTGGGGTAGGACAGAGGGTCTTGGGTTGGGGTAAAAGTAACCGGTTTGGGGTTTAACCGAATACTGTCCAGGCCTTCTATAGTTTTCCTGGACGTCCAACACCGCCATGCTGCCTTGGTTCAAGGTTAACTGCAACACTTGCAGAACCTCGTCCCACTGCGCCGGGTCTCCCGGGTCGTAACGACGGGAGGACATCACGGGACTGGCTGGACTCCACCGCCCCGGCCTGAGGAAGACGTGACCGCCTCTCCTCATCGCCTCCTCAACCCGGGTCCTTGTAGGAATAAGGTACACCGGTCCGAGCAAGAGGTACCGGCTGATGTTAGGAACGTTGATAAAGACTTCCACAGTAAGGGCGTCCATTATGGAAGCGGCTCTGATCAAGACTGACTCGAACACCGCTTTCACCCTCCGGAGGAGCTTCGCAGTGGAACGTAAGCGGTAAATAGTTCCCGGAACCAATGATGAGTAAACAGCCCCGGGCGGTCACGTAGGCCCTAGCACGCGCCTCGACACGTGACTCCGCGGAAGCCCTCACCGGGGGGGGGCTGACGTCACGGGGGGGGGGCTGACGTAACGGGGGGGGGGTGGTTGGGGGGGTTGGGTGGGGGGGCTGACGTCACGGGGGGGGTCGAGCTTGGTCGTGAGGAAGGTCGGGGGTCGTGCTTGGCTGTACCAGTCACTTCGCTATGGGGACCTGCTCGTTGGAACTTTCCAGGACAGATAACGTTCTACGATTCCACGGATTACCGCTTTCACCCCTGGGGTTGTTGACTGCTTTGGTGTCTAAATATCGCCGCTTTCACCTGCTGTTGTTCACATCTCTGGGTCGGACCGTCATTCCTTCCCTAACCACCGAACCACCACCACCACCATGTTCTCCTGCCCTCACTGCTCCACCACCTTCACCCGGAAAGACCACCTCACCCGCCACCTCCAGTACACGCATAGGGAGGGAGGTGAACCATACTACTGCCCCGTCTGCGGAAGGGAGTTCCGCAGAGGGGACAAATTAAGGGTTCACCTTCTTACTCACGCGTCCACCTCGTCCTCCACCCCCGACACCCTCTCAGCACCATGTTCCTCATCCGCTCCACAACCAGCCCTAATCTTTGTTCCGCCTCCGTCCACCTCCGACTCCACCTCCACCTCGACCCAGACCGCCACCGAAGATGTTTCGGTGGCCATTCAGGTCGGGGTGGAAACAACCAGCACATCCACCCAGACGTCGGTCGAGCGGGTCGTCGAGCGTCCTGTATGTAAGTATCATAGGTACGGGTTGGGGCGGGTTAGGGCCTTGATGGTTCATGCACTAGGCAGTATTACTAACCACTGGCTTCTCCCTTACAGGCATTGTCCGCCCTCACATCCATGAGAACCAGCAGTGGCTACAGGAAGAGGTGCGGCAGCTGTAGCGGGACCGACAGCAGCAGGAGGCCAGAAGGCGGGAGCGAGAAGAGGCCCGCCAACGCCTCCTGCGGGAGCTGCAAGAAGACGCGCAGCGGCGACGCCAGGAAGCTGAGGAGGAGGTCGCCGCCGCCGACGACTCCAGCTCCGACGTTGAGCTAATCGACGACGACAACGATGGGTGGATTTAATAAACGGTTACCCTTATCCTTATCCCCATCCATTTTACACTTTTATATAATATTAAATAAAAAGGAAAAAAAACAACAAAAACAAACAAAACAAATTTATAATAAAACTGGTGGACAAAGCCTATGTTAGGTTTATTTCGGGTCACGTGATGGGGGGGGCTGACGGCTGACGTCACCGGGGGGGGCCTGACGTCACCGGGGGGGGCTGACGTCACCGGGGGGGCTGACGTCACCGGGGGGGGCTGACGTCACCGGGGGGGCTGACGTTACCGGGGGGGGCTGACGTCACGGGGGGGGGCGATTCCTCATTCCTCCTCGCACGCCTTTGCTGGTTTTGAACATACTAATGCCCCCTACTTGGGATACACCACGTTCTCCTGTAGGTCTACGATGCGGGTGTAACCCGCGGCCTTGCAGCTGTTGAGGGCTGTCCTGAGGTCCATCTTCTGGTCCGTGTTGAGCATGGCGCAGCGGCTGGATGCAGAATGACTGGCTCTCGCCGCCGAGTCGCCTTTTATTGGCGGTGTCTACGTGCCGACTCGCGCGTATCAACTACATGATGACATAGTTACTCGCTCAATTCCAGGAAGGGTGATGTAATGGAAAGCTTTACTGCGTAAACAAGTGGATTGTTCTAGAAGCGTCTCGGTTATCAACTGCTTAGTGGAAGTTTCCACGCTTAATTCCAGGAAGGGTGACGTAATGGAAAGCTTTACTGCGTAAACAAGTGGATTGTTCTAGAAGCATCTCGGTTATCAACTGCTTAGTGGAAGTTTCCACGCTCTCTCGTTTACTGGGTAGCGCGCCTGGAGTGTGCGCTCCTCTTGGTTTTCCCTGAGATGACGCAATCGGTCTTTCGCCAGGTGGGTAGAGGAGTAGCGGTCCTAGTGATCCCGTCGTATCTTGACTCTCCCGTCTCGCTATTTGCCAGCCATAGGTTTTGCAATCTGGATAGCAGGTCCTCTAGACATATGCAGATTTCATCGTTTCGCTCCTCGTCCAAGTACAAGCCGCAACTGAACGTGGGGCGACCTCCTTTGAACACATTCATCTTCAACAGTACGTTACCGCTGTTGGTAGGGTTCTTCACAGTGTACTGATATCCGCCAGCGGACCAGCACAGTGTCGGGGAATCGATAGGCACTTCCTTCCTCTTTACAGTCCACCTATCGAGCTTTTTCTTCTTTGACGCACATCCTTGCTGTACTGGCGGTGCGTTGGCGTTCTCATCGTTCATTGCGTTCAGCTCCTCTAGGAAGGAGCGGATCGTTTGGTCCACTTCAGCTGCACTAACTCCGTTTCCGTTCATGGTGACGTCTCAAACAACACTGAGGTCGCGCGCGCGACTCTGCCTCGGTTTTATACCCAGGTTGCACGCTTCAGCGAACCTTCTAGAAGCTTCCAGAAACGTGAGAGGTGGTCTATCGCTGACGGGGGGGGGATCCTCATGCCAGGCGGATCCTCATGTTCAAGTTTATAAGTAAACTTTTTATTTTTATTTATTTTTAAGGAATGAGGTTAAGGGTAAAAGAAGTCTTTATTACCGGAAAAAACATGTAGTGGGTTAAAGGTAATCGGTTATTGTCCAGGTCCTCTGACATTCTCCTGGACATCCAGCACTGCCATTCTACCATGGTTAAGGGTGAACTGCAACCCTTATAAAACCTCGTCCCACTGCACCGGGTCGCCCGGGTCGAAACGACGAAAGGACATTAAGGGTCCAGCTGGGCCCCACCACCCCGGCCTGAGGAAGATATGTGCACCTCTCCTCATCGCCTCCTCGACCCTAATCCTCGTGGGGGTAAGGAACTCTGGTCCTAGCAGAAGGTAGCGGTGGAAGTTGGGTTCATCGACAAACACCTCCACCGTAGCGATATCCATCGTGAAAGGGGCTCTGGCCAAGACTAACTCAGAAACAGCAATACTTCGTCCGCACAGTAAGAGCTCCAAAGACAAACTGACGAAACCCTTGAGGATGCGCTCATAAATAGCACTCCAGTCGGGAGGAGGCCTCATGCGACGCACTTGTCGGAGGAGTGAGAGGTCTGGAAGGCCGCTGATGAGTAAACAGCCCCGGGCGGTCACGTAGGCCCTAGCACGCGCCTCGACACGTGACTCCGCGGAGCCGCTCACGGGGGGGGGGAGGTCAATTAGTCAAGCCGGCATACAACGTGTAACGAAGTCACATCAAATTCGGTCGGCAAACAGCCGAGATCCCATGAGGAAAACGCGTTTAAAAATTAATAGCGGGCCCGTTTAACGGTGGATTCTCAATTTTCTTTAAGGGATGGTTTACTTAGGCCGCCGCCCGACATGTGGTGAAGTTTCATCAAAATCGGTCGGTAAACAGCTGAGATCCCATAAGGAAAACGCGTTTAAAAATTAATAGCGGGCCCGTTTAACGGTTGATTTTCAATTTTCTTTAAAGGATGGTTTACTTAGGTCGCCGCCCGACATGTGGTGAGGTTTCGTCAAAATCGGTAGGTAAACAGCTGAGATCCCATAAGGAAAACGCGGTTATAAATTAATAGCGGCCTTGTTTAATGGCGGATCTATGGGGTTCTTACGTCATTCGCTTCCTCTGGGATAGGCCTACACTCTGGAAAAAGTCCCGCGGGAATCGGTGGGTAAATAGGCTAGTTATTAATTTTCGAAAGTTTTTTCCTCATGTTCAAGGTCATCACGAAAAGTGCCGCAGACGACGGGGGGGGGTCAAGGTCAAGGTCATCGGGGGGGGGGGCTTCCTCACTTGCATGCTGATTTCGGTCGGGGGGTGACGTCACGGGGGGGATGACGTCACGGGGGGGATGACGTCACGGGGGGATGACGTCACGGGGGGATGACGTCACCGGGGGGGTCAAGGTCAAGGTCATCCGGGGGGGGGGTGACCTTGCATCCTCGCATCCTCACCGCGCCTTTGCTGGTTTTGAAGGAACTAATGCCCCCTACTAATACCAATGACTCTAAAAACTCAAGTTAGGTGCAAATATTTTTTTCGATATTACTATACTGTGATATACTGTGGCAACTTATTTAAAGTATTGCCAGTTTGTAAAAAATACATATGATTAGTCAATTAACCACGGAGCTCAAATAATCTTAATCTGTATTGAGGAGAAGTAATCCATCTACCATCTACAATACTCCGAAATGACTCAATTAATAAGTAAGAACTTGGTTGAAATAGTTACTAAACAAACAGATCGATAAACTATATTTTTCAAAGTAAGCTAAATGTGTGGACCTGAGTGGAAATGTATTCGCCACCCCAGGCCCCCAACTACGACAGTACACGACCCGTTATGTGCGCCGAGTGTCATTCCCCCAAAAGCGCCGCGCCCCGCGCGCCCCTTGCTGGAGCACGGCTCCCACTGCCCTAGAGCCGGTACTGCTAGAAGGTGCGGTTTTTTGTTGTGTCAGGTTAGGTTGGCAGCACCGGCCGGCACTACGCGGTACAGCGAGTGACTCCCAGGGGCGCCACCGTACTCCCGCCTGCTTTATGTGCTCTTAACATATTAGAGCTTGTAATGGCTGAGGGCAAATTCAGTTTTAACTATTATTTAGATATAAAAATTGCAAGGGGAAAACAATAATATAGGGTTATTTTAAAGTTATTTTGCACATACATAACGAATATATTTCGAAGTTTTAGTTCAGCCATTCCATACTGTGAGTTTTTGTGACCATGTTATAGTTTATTTTAACTCAATATACGATAAAATAATGCCGTGAGAGCTTGTAATGTAGGAACACGTTTTCACGGCACTAAGCCGACGGGTGGAACCCTCTTAAAGCAAAAATACATACCTTACAAACTTTTGTTCAGGAACAAAGACAAAAAACACTTGACATCCACATTGGAGCAACGTCAGAGTAAAGGCCTATTTTGCCAGAAGCGTCTGGTGCGTCTGTCGCTTAGCGATGATCGCTAGAGCGATGATCGCTCAGCGTCGATCGCTGGGGGCTATTTTCCCAGAAACGTCTATTTGTTGCGATTATTAGATCATTGAGTGGTTGTCTTTGGTGGCGAAAGGAGTGGTGTTGGTGCTGTTTGTAAAATGAGCCGTAAAAAGCAAATATTAGTGAGGTATTTATTAGCGGAGGAAATAGATGACGAAGAAATTTTAGAAATGTTGTGTGAACCCAGGGAAGAAGTGCGTTCTATGTTTTTAAAGAGATCTGAAGAGGGATACTTTAAAATATTAATAGAAAATCACCTACGTTCTGATGAGACCAAGTTTTCCGAGTTTTTCAGGCTCGACGTTACACAGTTCAACTTTGTGCTAAGTTTAATCGAAAAGGAGTTGTACACGGTGTCTTTAAATAACAAAACGCCATATCCCATAACAGCAGAAGAGAAGCTGGCTGTAACTTTAAGGTAAGTTGTGTTGTAATTATTATTATGCCAATGTTATTATATGAATATAATTTTAGTCTCATTCTGTTTAGGTAATAAAAAATAAATCTAATTTCTATTCATGACTGAAAATGGTTTTGACCCACTTTTTAATTGATTGTGTAAAATTAATAAATAATAGCATTTTCAAAAAAACTGGTTTTAATACAGTGTAATTATTTTATCTTATTACAATTGGAAAAAGTAGTAAACACACTCAAAGCCATTAATTATTACGAAAAGTAATGTTCTTTCTTTTGTAACACAAGTATCTAAAAGATACCATTAAAGTTATAGTTCGGATCACCTTCATGATGGGAACAGGGTCCAAAATTGACGTTGGTTTCACGAGCGAGTCCACCTTCGTTGTTGTCAACAGTCAATAAGCAGTTATCAGAGGGGGTGCTGGCTGAAGATGGCGATGGGGACGAAGAAGACATCTGCGGTTGGGGGACTCTAAAAAAATTGTCTGACCGAGTACACCACATGTCACTTTCGATTTTTGAAATCAAACTTAAAGTTTCAAGTTTTGCTCTTTGTTGCAGGTGTGGGGGAAATTTTCTTACAGTTTGTTCAATACTTTTGAAAAAATGGCTTAAGTCATCAGAGGGGTCTTCGTCTTGTTTCAACAGGTCTCTGATCATCGCATCCCTCTCCTTCGATCTTTGTTCTATTGCAGAGCAAATTTTTTCCCTATAATTCGATTTTTTACGAATAGCTCCGCCTTCAGTTTCACTTCTAGCTGGAGTTATGGTCGTTGTTTGAGCTGAATGAGTGATATGCGGATTGGCAGAGGATGGACGCGAAACAACTGGTTGAGGAGAGGGCGTGGTGCTCATATCAAAAGGGTCGACAACATCTTCCGTTTCATCGAAGTTCGCACTTTCTCTGTTGTCACTATCTTCAGGATCTACAGAAACATTGCAGAAACTTCTGAAAACAAACACAATAACTGTATACAACAAAAGTGACTTAAGATTTTTATTTTTATGCTTTTCGAAGGTCATTATAACATAAGGAATATATATATATATATATATATATATATATACATACATATATATATGTACATACATATACATATATAAATGTATATATAAATATATAATATATTTATTTATTTATATATATATATATATATATAAATCTGTAAATGCCCCCTCATCCCCCCCAAATGGTTAAGGGGCAATGTATTTTTAATGTCCTCTGTTGGCCAATGCTAACTTGACCTGCATGTCAAGTTTCAATGAAATGTATCAGTAAATAAGAGATAAATTGAGTAGAACAAGTATACTGACTTTGGGGCAGTTGTAAACACGCATTTCTTTCTAATTTACCGAAAAATGTATGTTTTTATACGACGACCATTTCAGTAAAAAGGTTTGTGTGAAGTATATATATATATCCTTACCTGCGCTTTGTCTTCTGCTGCATGAAGGAACGACAGCCTATCTTGAAGAGCCCAAGTTTTTTCCCTTTCTTAATTGGTGGTGCCTCAGATCCAGTTTTATTGTTATCACGTTTCTTTCTATCAAATGTGTCCTTAACGTTTTTCCATCTCTTTTTGCAATCTGCAACTACAACACATTGGCATTACAATTTGGTACAATATGCGTTCATGTTAAAAACAACAACAGTTATGTTTATTGGTTTGCAGGTTCCTGGCAACTGGGGAGACATATCACTCTTTGCAGTTCCAATATCGAATATCTGTTACACAAATTAGCAAAATAGTGAAAGAAACTCTGGCTGCATTGAAGGAAAAACTTGTGTCACTTTTTTTACCACCCCTGACTGAAAAGAACTTAGAAGGCAAGGCTCAAGAGTACTACGACAGGTGGAACTTCCCAAACTGTGTGGGTGCCATTGACGGGAAGCATGTGAGAATAAAGTGTCCCAACAAGTCAGCTTCCCTGTATTACAACTATAAGGGATTCTTTTCTGTCGTGCTTTTGGCTGTTGTAGACGCCAACTATAAATTTATGTATGTTGATGTCGATTCATATGGTAAAGAGGGAGACAGTGGAATTTTTGAGAAATCGGCTTTGGGCACTAAATTTTATGAAGGTACTTTGCTTCCACCACCAAAACTACTTCCGAAATCAAATCCCGTCTTACCACATGTGTTTGTGGGGGATGATGCTTTTCGTCTGCATAGTAACATGATGAAACCTTACATTCGTGAAGATGCTATGTCCAACAGGATCAAAGCCGCTTTTAATTATAGATTATGCCGTGCCAGGAGAACATCAGAGAATGCTTTCGGTATCTTAGCCCAAGTATTCCGTATATTTTTCACCCCAATAGGAATTCAACCTGAGACTGTCGACGACGTGATAATTGTTTGCTGTTACCTGCACAACATGTTAAGGGAAGGTTACCTCTCAAAAACAGGACGTGCAATCTACGAATTTGACCAGACACAGGGGCGTCCTACTGAGAACCTCATCCCTTTAGTGGGAAGGGGTGGGTTCGCAAACGTAAATGGCTTCGCAGTGAGGAACACATATGCCTCTTACTTCGCAGAAGAGGGAAAAGTCAGTTGGCAAGATGCTACAGTTGGCAGAACTGATCGCGCTTAAAAAAAGTACCACGCCACACCTAAAGGATTTCCAACAACATGAATACACTTCATCCTTTAATGAACATATACAAATCTGTCTGCTAGTGTTAAATATGTTTTTTCTCAATATCTGTTACCAGACAATGCAAATTGTTAAATATAATGTTAACTTTGCCTTTATAAATATGTACAATAAATTACAATGAGACGATAACTGAAACAAATTTATTTCGTCCTCAATATTTGGTCCCGGGCTTAAGTTTCACCGTGCTGGTCATGCTTAGTTAATAGTTCACTTTCCAAAGGAACCATAAAATTAGGCATGGGTTGGTGTTAGTTTTTAACTTAATTTGATCCCGATCCTGATGCCTACAAATTGATTCCAGTTAATTTATAACTTTCCCGCCAAAAGTTAATACAAACGGTTATATAACCGTTTTTGGTTATTTTGGCGTGTTAATTAATTACAGACTATAGGAGAGCTTAATACATATAACATTTTACACAATCAGTTGTGAAAATACCTGATCTGCCCACTTCTCCTGCAACTATAATCCATATGTTGTCCTTCACACGTTGGTGTTTGTAGGACTCGTGTTTTAAGTCAAACAAAGCGGGGTGCACTGAAATGGCTTCTATTAACTTTTCATCTTCCTCAGTAGTAAAACACCACTTTGACTGGGACATATCGCCAAACTTTTAGAAATCGGAAAAAACAAAACTTTTAAAAAACTGCAAACAGTCAACAATTGAAAACACGTGGTTCTTCTACGAATAGACGCGAGCGACTGCGTCCCCGTCTGCTCTTGGAGCAGTGGTCCGCGATCGACGCTGGCGGCTCAGTTACAGACGCTGGCGGCTGTAGCGATAGACGCGTCTGGGAAAATAGACTAACCTGAAACAATGCAAAGCAGTGGGCAGCGATTGACGCGGAGCGATCATCGCTAAGCGACAGACGCACGAGACGCTTCTGGCAAAATAGGCCTTAACCTAGCGGGGAATCTATGAACTATGACAACAGGTTTCAGACACTGCCGCTTGGCTGCGTGCCATACTTAAAAAAATATGTAGGGGGCTCATATTATATGCTGGGCTCATATTACCACCTTTACCTCTAGTATATGGAGAAAGTATTGTTTTCGTAAAAAATTTCGAATTTGAGTTGTTAGTGGAAATATTCGTTTTGGTGCTCCCTGAACCCAAAAAAGTGGTTTTTACGTGATGTCTGTCTGTGTGTGTGTGTGTGTCCGTGTGTGTGTCTGTGTGGATGTGTACAGAGCTAGAGCCCTAACCAATGGGCCGATTTTTATGAAATTTGGTATGTAGGTACTAATCTACGATATCTCCAGGCGTTGTTTTCATTTTTTTGAATTTTTGATTTTTAAGGGTAATTATCCCCCAAAAACCGCCAAAAAACATGAAAAATCCAAATTTCTCAAAAACGGCTCTAACGATTTTGATTAAACTTTAGTCGTTTGAAGAACTTTAGTCCTCCAACAAAATGACACCACCCGCATTTCTGTAAAAATTCGGGTTCAGAAATTACAGGACTTAAAACATCAAAAATTCAGTTTTTTGGATTATTCACAAAAAGACATAAATATAAAAAAATATTACTATTCACCACTAAAAAGAGCTCAAAAAACTAAATAATTTAGTATTTTGAATTACTATTCTACGATTGCTGGTTTCGGAGAAAATTGAAATTTTTATTTTGCGGTAAACGCAGTACGTTGTCCAATGTTATTCTTATGGGGAATACAAAAATTATTATTTCTCTCTTATTTACTGATAAATTTCATTCAAACTTGATATGCTTGTCAATTTAGCATTGGCCAACAGAGGAAATTCGAAATATGTTGCCCCTTAATAACCCTGGGGGGGAATAGGGGGCATTTCCCCTCTTAAAACCACGAGTGTAGCAATGGATTCTGTAGGGCCTCCAAAGCAGGGATTTGGGTGGTTGTTTTTTAAAACAACTTGTTTACAAGATTTTCTGTACATTTGACCGTGCTTTGTATTCTATATTTAGTAAATAAAAAGTAATTTATTCTTTAAAGTTGGGCTAAAAGGGAGAAAGTATGTGTCAGTTTCCTGATACCCTTTATTTAGTAATGACGTGGTACATATCGTGACCTCTCATTAGCGAATTTCCTATGGAAAATATGAGCTATTAGCGTTACCCGCACGGTGAGACAGCAAAAGCACAGGCCACCATGGTAATTCTTTGCTGGCTGGTAAGACTTGTGTCCAGATAATATTCATGCTCATTCATGATGTCTTCTCAGTTTTCATCATCAATAGTAAGCAAATCCTCAACTAAGTCTACGTTTATGTCAGCTAACTTCATTCCTTTGTACTGGGCAGCCTTCCCACTCTCCATAATTAGATGAAGCTTGCAGATCTTCGCCGTCTGATACACATCATCTGGCAACCGATATTCTCCCCGGTGGATACCTTCCGTGTGGCCCATGAAGTTAGCTAATTGTTCATTTTGCATTGTCATTCATGTAACAAATTTGTGTAATCGTCGCCAAATGTTTCCTAGGTTTTGTGGCTGTTGGTGCTGCTCAGTTAATAGCTACGCACGATTTTGCGAATTTGTCCAGAGTTTTATAGCTACTGACAGGTGTTTCCTTGCCTGGGATGCCAAACAGATATGAATTATTCACTCCTTTGTAAAGGTTTGCTATAGATTTTTTGATTAATTTGATGTGTTCCTGAACATCTCTAGGGAACAACACTGGCACTCCTCTATGTCTCTTTCCCACAAATACAACTCGTTTGAATTGAGACGCCAGTACTTTTTCTGTCGGTGTTATTACGTCCTCAAATTCTTCATAAGACTCTCTAGTCTTTGATTGATCATAGATGGCTAATGACAACCTTTCCAGTTCTCCTGGGCGCCTTCTGTTTAAAAGTATAACTCGAAAATAAACAACTCCCAAGAGATCTTGGTAAGCCTTTATATTAACTTAATTTCTTTTTAGTTTTGCTGCTGTTTTTTTCTAATTTTATGTACTGAGCCAGAGGAACGATTGTAATTTTGTCCCATCTGTTCATCTGCAGGTTAGTCGAAGTTACACTGGATATGTCATATTACCAGTTAGCACTTAATAGATGTGCATACATTTTCAAAGTGTCATAGCTATGTCGCAGCAATCTTTAACAGCTTTAACAATATTAATGCCATATGTTGGAGCTCTGTAAGTTCATTTTCCTTCGTCATAGCCAGCATTTGTTTTATTCTATCTGAGTGTTGTAATTTTAGGCTTCAAAGCATCAATCATATATTTATTTTTTTAATTGAGTATTTTCATTTGAATGAAAACTTTGCTAACTCCTGCATTTTTATAGAACATACTGGAATGTGGTGCTTTCCTCGATAGGTTCTTAGGTACCTGGCACCGAAGGCACGTATCAAACTATCCTTCTTTGCAGCCAGTGAATTTGTATTTTTCTGCAATATGTGGAAATACATTCTTAAGTTTCGTGCCCCCTCCATATTTCTAACTAAGACGCTTTGCGCATCTGATGCTGTAAAACGGCTATTACTAATGTTCTTGAAACATCTTTTCTTAAGTCTCCAAAGCTGTTTCTTGCCAAAAATCCCAAAACAACATATGCAGGGAAGGTACTTATTTGGATATACCAAGTCTCGTCAGTATACGTTCATAAATAAGCGAGATATAAAATTGTTCTTTTCCTCCATAAGAATAGCATTAGACAACGTACTGTGTTTAGCACTTTCAATATCTCGGTCCAATTGACGTAGAGGAATGATCAAAATACCAAATTGTGTGTTTTTAAGCTGAATCCAATGGTAAAAACTAAAATTTGACTATTTCAATAATTATATGTAAAAAATTCAAAAAACCCATTTTTGGGGTACAAAACCCCCCCAAAATACCCCTTCGGATGGAGCGATCTGGCTGGATTTTGAACTTAGTCATAAGTGTTGCTGTACACGTTTATACCAAGTTTCATCAAAATCGGATCATTTTTACGAGAGTTATCGTGCTTACGGACACACACACACACACACACACACACACACACACACACATATATATATATATATATACAGTTTCGAACGAATGGTGTTTTTGGGGTCTGGGGACCTCAAAACGAAAAGTTATCATGGTCCCGGGCCTAGGTCTCACCATGCCGACTACGGTAATAGCTTCTTCCCTATAGGGGAAATTCGCTAAAAGTCTTGAAAGTAATATACAGCAAAGTACATTCAAATCTCAACTGTTCAATTTCCCGCTTACTTCTACCCAGCATAATTGATTTACAAAACCCCCTAAATTAAATAAAGTGATATCCCCAATTGGCAATGGAGGGTACAAGGTTCTGTAGGTATTGGCTCAGGAGCAGTTTCATCGTCCATAGTATCATTATAATGATTACCTACCTCAATCCCAGGCTTTAATAAATAATTTTCAAACTCTTGGAGCTGTTCTTGTAGCTGGGCTTCACTCGCAACCTCCTGAAGCTCATCTACTAATTCGTCGTCCAGCTCTTTAATGTCGGAGAGGTCTCCAAATGTAATGACCAAAAATAATTTTATTTTACAATAAAAGTCATACAACTTACCTATAACTTATAACAAAGTTATAAATGTTATAAATGATCAGCGTTGTTCACCATATCTGTGCATCAACCAAAAAGAACTGAGATAACATGGAAACAAGGCCATTGACCACATACTCCAGGGTTACCAACTTAGTTCCAAAAGGCATACTGCAAAGAAGCTTAAAATTCCCTACTTTCAAAGAAATTCTCCTCAGCAAACCTGAAAGTTCGTGATTTAAAAACATATCATTGGGCACGAAGGGTTAACTGCTTCCTAGGATTTCGGAATGGGCACATGTGTTTTTTTTGTCCCGCCCTCGGTGGAATCTTGTTGTTTAAAAATCAGTTCGTTGCCAGCCAACACCAGCTGTGGATCGCCAGCGTTATGAGTGCACTGTTTGCTTCAAAACGTTTTCGCGTCGCGATAAATTAAAGCGAAATCGTGATGAAATTCATGATCGTGGTGATGGGGGCTACGTCTGCCCCACATGTAAGCGGCGGTTTGTTCGAAGTGAGCACCTAATGCGGTATAAGCGTAATTAAATGTGCAAGCCGCCAGCTGCCGATTTCGATGAAGACGTTGCTGCTGAGGATGTTCCTGTCGTCGCTGCTGAGAATGTTCCTGTCGCCGCTGCTGAGGTTGCTGCTCCTGTCGTCGCTCCGGAGGAGGATGCTGCTCCAGGTGTCGCTCCGGAGGAGTTGCTGCGTGCCACTGCGGATGCTGAGGCTGCTCGCGATGCTGCTGATGGTAGCAGTACACTCTCGCCGAGACAAGACGAGAGCAGGCGAGGGCAAGAGTGTACACGGTGTGCTCGTCATGTCTCGCTCTGCCTCGCGAGGCCATGTCTCGGCCTCGCCTGCGCTCGGTCTGGGAGCGGTTTTTGGCACGAGTCAAAGGGCCCGAGCGACCGCGAGATCACCCGAGAGCCGAGCGCGAGACACCCCTGTACACTCTCGTCTGCACTCGGGCTCAGTTGCACGCAGTCGCTTCTCCAACCTGTTGTTGCAGTTCATTGTCTTGTGTTGTGCTTGTGGTTAAGTTGTGATTTTGTCTAGTGGAAATGGAGTGGACAAACGAAACCACGCTTCAGTTTCTCGAAGCTTATCACGCAGAGGATGTTCTATGGGATCCTACACATGAACATCATAAGGACAAACGAAAATTACATGATGCCTGGTGCCGTTTGAGTACGGATTTAAACCGGCCACTTGCGGAGTTGAAGAAGAAAAAGGACTCTTTAATGGCAACATTTCGAGGACACCTTAGGAAAAAGAAGGCATCAATAAGATCTGGAGCTGGCGTGGATGACATTTACAAACCAGTGTGGTTCGCTTTTGAGTATATGGAGCAGTTTTTGTCTCCAGTGTATGAAGTAACACAAAATGTGAATACAGAGAATCCGGTAAGTAAACAACACAACCATGTTCTGATTACTTACCATTTTTATTGTATAATTATAACAAATACACATGTGAATGATTGTTAATTAATCACGCTAAAACATTTACAAATTCATTTATGCGAGTAATAAATTGTTGTAATGTTGTATGTTGTAAATAACTTGGGAATTGTCCGAACAAAGATCCAACTGTAGGTTTGTAGAACACATTAAGTAATTACACGTTGTTTGCGAAGTAATTGACAAATTCATCACGGATCTTCTGAGCAGTGATCGCTGGTCTGCGGCCTACTCTTGCTATAGGCCTAATTGCGCAACGTTCATCGACGACTTGTCGCCAATTTCCCTCTTGAATTAATCTACCGGTGCCATCATACTGGTCCATAGTGCCTGGAGGGTTGTACAGTGGTCTAGATGTTTGACTATCCATTAAAAAGTTGTGGAGTAAAATGCTTGTCATTGTTATCAATGTAACTTTTTCTGGAGTTAATGCAATTGGTTTTCTAAACACCCTGAATCTTGCTGATAAAATACCAAAAGTATTCTCTACAATAACTCGTGATCTTGACAGCCTGTCATTAAATATGCGTTTGGCAGAACCATACTCATGGTCACCAGGAAAAGGCTTCATTATGTGGGTACTTAAGGCAAACGCACCATCGCCTAAAAACACATAAGGTACAGGGATGTTAGATCCTGGCAAAGGCCTTGCGGTGGGCAGGTTTAGTTTATTGTCACAAATGTTGTCCCACAAAACACTGTTTCGCAAAACACCACCATCACTTATTCTGCCTTGACTTCCTATATCAGCAAAGATGAACTGGTACTTACTGTTCACTACAGCCAATAGAACAATACTGAATGTTTTTTTATAGTTGAAATAGTCCGATCCACTATGAGGAGGGTTAAAAATCACGACATGTTTCCCGTCAATTGACCCTATAGCGTGTGGGAAATTGTTACTAAATCCTTTTTCGATTTCCAACCATTCATCCGCATTACATGGCATCTAAAACAAAGTACAACAAAGTATTAATATTATTGGTCTTTAACAGGCCCTTGTTAAATGAAGTTTATGAACTTCCAATATTATTTTGAGGTTGACCCATTATTTTAACAGATTTCCCCTGACTATAGTTCTAACACAGTACTTAGTAAATACATTAACATTAAAAGTTATCGAGTTATGATTTTTTTCAGGTAGCTGAGGACGAAGTTACAGCTGATGACTTGGATGAAGGAACTGAGGATGCACCGGTGCCGATGACAACCCAAAGAACTCCACGTCAAGTGCGTGAAACTCCACGTCAAGAGCCTGAAAAAACACCGTCTGCAAGACAACAGGTAAATTCTCAGCAGACCATCCGGCGACGCCAAAACCCCCCAGAGCTCCAGGAAGCTGGAAACCAAATGCGAGAGGCATTTACAATGTTACAAAACGTTGTAAGCAACAAAACAAAGGTAAATGAAAAGGAGGAGGATGAGTGTGACCTGTATGGAAAAATATTGGCCAAAAAGTTGAAAAAATTACCGGAAGAAGAACGAGAACTCGTTATGTATGAAATAGACGGAATATTACTCAACCGAAGGCGAAACCTATTCCTAAGTGGAACCATTCCATCTCGTATGGACTCCCGTCCTTCTTCAAATGCATCCAGTTCTACAGAGATGTCTGGCACTACAACTAGCCCCCATAGTTATGGGCGGTCAATACCACATACTGTTCCGTATGGCATCAACTCGGACCAGTCACGTCAACAGGATGTCAGCCAAGACCCCCGTCGACAAATAAGTCCTGCAGATGTGCTTAGTGAAGCTCTACAAATGACATTTGAAAACAACAGCTATACTAAAGGTTATCCATAATTTAATTTGTGTGTTTTCAAATAGGCCTATTGATAAATAAATCTGACATATATTCATTTATACTTCCAATAATAAAGTAGGCCTATGCAAAACTCATGCAGACATATTTTCATTTATAATAAATAACATTTTATACATAAAAGTTGTGTAAGAAAATTATTTGGACAACTAACCTTTACTTTTTCCTCTAACACAGAATTCAGAGCTTTGCAAACATCAGGAATAATTCTTGATATTATTTCACTTGAAACTTTGAACAAGTAGTGTAGGCTTTTAAAACTGTCACCAGTTGCCAAATACCTCAGTGTGATAGCAAGACGAAGTTTGGCTGGTATGGCTAGTCGCAATTGGGTGTCTTTTTTTCCTATGACTGGAGATACTTTGTCCAGCAAGTACTCAAAATCAGAATATGACATTCTTGTAAAGTTTTCAAATTCTCCTGATGGCTCAATTAATAACTCATTTAACATGTTCTCCATTGACTGCCTGAAAAAACAATATATAATAATATATATAGGTATTTATATTTAGAAGGTACACTGAGAAAAATTGATCCTGCAACGATAACCTTTTCGTGGTGTGAGATGAATTTTTTAAAGGGGACATTTAAAAATAACAGGTGAATATCCCATTCAAAAAGTCATGTTCACATTTCCGTAACAGGTTATTTTTACAGTTTTGTATAAGGTCGTAAGGTGCAGACAATACCGAAAATACCTGTTAATATTAGTATATCTAAATATTGCATTTTATTTACCTTGTTCTGTTCCGGTGGATTGTTTTCATCCACCATCTCCTACGTCTCCAGGGTTTTTTGACTTTCGTCTTCTTGTAGGTATACACGTACTTAAAATAAGCAAACGACAACAAAAATGCAGCTGCTGCCACTAAATCAAGAGTCTCCTCCATTTCAACAACCAACAATCACCAGCCGGACCAAACCACCTACATGCACCGGCAGCAAACTAGGCACGGGCCACCTCAGCGCGGCCCCTCGGCGAGAGTGTCTCGGCGCGGCCCCTCGGCGAGAGTGTACTTTGTGACCTCGCTGTACAATCTCGTGGGTCCTCGTCGGATAAAGCCTCGCCGAACGTCTCGGCGAGGTGCCTCGCCGAGAGTGTACTGCTACCATGAGGTGCTCGCGATGCTGCTGAGGCTGCTCGCGATGCTGCTGAGGCTGCTCGCGATGCTGCTGAGGCTACCTCTTCTGCGGCTGCTGCTGGCTTGTGTGCTGTCGCCGTTGAATACGCAGAGTACGCCGAGGCTGACGCAGCTGCGTCTGCAATCGCCGCAGCGAGGGCGCGTTCGATCGCTGACACCATTGTTACATCAATATTAAATAATATTAAAATAAATTTATTTCGAATATATTCACCAAGTCGTTGCATCATGTGTAATTGTAATGGTCCGACCCTCTGTCTGAGAATGTGAATAAAAACATAACGGGAGAAATTGTGACGAGAATATCTGCAGAAAAAAAAAAAAAAATAGTGCCAGGTTCAACGGTTCCTTAAACGTTTTAATGCATCTTTAGGAGAATAGACTTGCAAGGAACGAACCGTCGCGGTTTAATACGCAATCTAGTTTATCGTTCACATTGTTTACCAAAACTGTGAGAGACAGTAAGTCGTTTCGTTTAGTAGCGACAGCAGTGGCACCGTAACACACACCCACATAATGGCTTTATGGGGCAGTAAATTTGTTCACGCTTCAAAGAAGTCTATTGAATGATCATACAACTTTTTTCGCTCCGGTCACAACAGGGGTTTTAGCTCCGACGACCACAAGAGTTTTTGTTGCGACACCTTTCCCACACTCTGTCCACAAAGGTAGTTAGCGAAAGAGCTTCTGGTCACACAACAGCGTTTTTTTTTAGGGGGACAACATTCTCACACTGTGTAAAGTCTAAATCATCCGAGATGGTTGGTTTGGAAGTAATCGTTAATGGTCATAAAATTAAACCAGGTTTCTAATAAATTAAATGTGTAAAATATAAATATATTTCAATTTGTTCTTGTCTAGTTTGCTAAGATGACTCATTCAGTCTTTTTCAATGTTTACTTTTACAGGTTGAAATGCACACGATTGTATTTGTTCTTAAACCTTGTCCCCAATACAACTATATACTTAAAAAAAGTCTTTGTTCAATAAATATAAAATTAAAGTTCTTCTTGTGGAGCGTAAAAAAATACCTCCGTCGTAGCAAACCTGCTAACTCAGCGAATTTCCAATGAATGTATATGTTTCTCAGTACCACATAAAGCCACTTACCAAGTTTTATAAAGATACTAATAAATAAGTGATCTAGCATTTGATTTATTCTCCATAAGAATAACATAGGACTGAGTACGCAGGTTTGCTGCAACAAGGAATACAAAATATGTGATTTTATGCAATTATCAATTTAACTCAACCAGGTGAAGCTACATACTAAGTTTTATTAATTTATGTTAATAATTAAGGGAGATATAAAACTTTACTTATTCTCCATAAGAATAACATTAGGGCTGAGTATGCAGGTTTGCTGCTACTGGGATGATAAAAAAAATCAATTGCTTGTGCAAATATCAATATACCATTACTACATGGAGCCACATACCAAGTTTGATCAATCTACATTCATAAATAATCGAGATATCAAATTTTATTTATTCTCCATAAGGATAACATTGGACAACGTACTGTGTTTAGCACTTTGAATATCTCTGCAACGGTTGGACGTAGAATCACATTTTAAACACCAAAATGATTGTTTTTTAGAGCTGAATTGATTGGTAAAAGCAAATGTGAAGTTTACATTAAAATGAACTAAGGAAAAGCCAAAAACCTTTTTCCCATAAGATTAACATGGGAGATTTTATGAGCAGGTTTTTTGGATTTTCTCCGCAACCACTTTACCTAGGTTAATAATTTAAAATACTAAATTATTTGTTTTTTAAATCTCTATAAAATTCCAAAAACCAAAATTGAGTGTTTTAAAAATTTTAGGGTGAAAAGTGCAAAAAACTGATTTTTGGAAAATTTAAAACCCCCATAAACCCCCCTTCCCATGGTCCGATTTTTTTGGTTTTCGAACTTAGTCATGAATGCCACTTTACACATTTGAGCCAAATTTCATCGAAATCGGATGTTTTTTACTCAAGTTATCGTGTTAACGGACACACACACACACACACACACACACACACACACACACACACACACACACACACATATATATATATATATATATATATATATATATATATATTTGAACGAATAGTGTTTTTGGCATCTGGGGACCACAAAACAAAAAGTTATCACGGTCTCGGGCTTAAGTCTTACCATGAGACCTACGGTAATAGCTTCTTCCCTATAGGGGAAATTCGCTAAAAACTGAAATTTGAATAATATCACACCTAAAACTAATAGTCAACAAAAAAGTCTTTTGAAATATCAAAGTTATACGAGATAAAAGTATAAAGTTAAATCACCTTAATAAAATATACCTTCTTTAATAAGTATTTTCTATGAAGTCTCGGGAGTATGGCACTATTCCCACTAGAACACTACGAGAGTCCCTGAAGTTGTTTATATTTTCTTACTTATCAAATACTTAAACCTTAATATTGCATGAAGCTCCTCAAAATTAACCCATTTTCAGCTTTTACCGTTGAAATCTTTATCCTGCAGTAGTTTTTGTTTTTATTATACGACTAATTGTGTCTATATTGAACTAATATAGACAAACCATATTACAAACATTACTTATTTACAAACCATATTACTTCAATTTGTAAATCAGCATTTTCTGTAATGGGTTTTATTCGCAGGTCAAGCAATTTTCTTAAAAACATCGGTGTCCTTAAGCTTCTTTATTGTTCTTTGGTGAGATCTAGGTTGGAATTTGGTTCTGTGGTGTGGAATCCTCATCAACATTACCTAACTGTCCCAATTGAGGGTGTACAGAGGAGGTTTCTAAGGTTTTTGTACTATAGAAGGTTTGGTCACTACACGACGGACGTTCCTTATTCAGAGCTTTTATCGCTGTTTGAACTTGACTCCCTAGATAAGCGGCGGCGAGTATCAGCGTTGGTATGCCTGCACGGGCTGGCGAGCGGTGCAATTGACAGCGGGGCTCTCTTGTCCAAACTACGATTTAATGTGCCTAGGCACAATTCTCGTTGTCGTTTCCTGCTCTCCCCTCACTACTCTCGCACAAACCTTGGGGCTTACTCCCCACTCAATGTTATGTCTCGCAATTTTAATTCCATTGCTCAAAATGTGAATATTGATTTATTTGATTGCTCTAGTAAAAGGTTTCGTAAGAACATATCTAGTGTATTACCAGATTAAATATTGCTGCATCCTAACTATTTTTATTTTTATGAAACTGTATTTTGTATTTTTTGTTGTTGCACATTATGTATTGTATTTTGTAATGAATAACTATTTATTTGTATTTATGAATTTTTGCTATTTTTTTTAAGTAGGTTTAGTACGTGATCTCGCATATGTGTTGCATTGTTGTGTGCATGAAGAAAGTGGAAAAGGACCAGCATGAACTCTCTCATATATTTTCTTTAATTATCGAATGCTACATTGTAATTGGGCGCATGCCTGTTTTGTAGTATTTTGTTTTCAATAAATAAATAAATAAATATTTAAAAAAGCCTTACCTATATTTTATTACATTATGAATATCTATTACAATTTTAAACGCTACTCTTTGTGTTTATTGCAGGTATAGTAAAACTGGATATATAATTTGATAATCGTGCATTTCATGTGGAATACACTCATTCCGCAAATCTTTATAATATTTTACATTCTTCATGAAGTTATGGAAGATGGAGTAATGTTTTTCAATTTTACTAAATTTTACCAATTTTGCTTTTTAAGGAAAAAACAACCAAAGTGTACTTAGAAAACCTGTATTAAAATGGACTGTATTTAAAATATTTTGTATCGGAACTTCAATTTTGAACAAAGTTTCTTATTATTCCTGATAATTAAGCACATACATAATTGAATTTGAAGAAGTCTTAAATGCGAAAATGTTTCTAGGAGACTGGGGGGATTAAAGCAATTTTCTGGTGTTAGACATTGTTGGCATCATGAGTCCTAGAATATGTTACGAGGAAATTCTAAAAATATTGTTATTATGATCAAACAAAAAATTAAAAATTAAATTTGGGATAGTGGCTTATTATTTATTTTAAAGAATTTTTAGAAATATGATTAAGACATAAATTAGTTTTAACTTTATACGACCTCAAATCAAGACGTACCTCAAGTGGTTCCGGCGACAAGGCCGTATCAACTTTCACGAGGACAATTTAGTAGGAATGTGTCTCCCACCACCTAGTTGTAAACCTTCTTTTTAAATATTAAAATAAAATAAACTACAATCTCTAAAATACAAACTATAAATCTGAGGAAAAATTTAATTCAATAATAAAAAAACTTTATGGGGTTTTACCAAGAATATTATTATTATTATTTATTCCTAGTAAACGAGTAACTCACCACATAGGTAGCCTCGGAAATCTGTGAGGGAGAAGATTTACTGAATAGCTACAAAGCATTTAACCTGAACCTGCTAGGAAACAGTTTAGAAACGACAAAACCAAGACCAAACTGGTTAAGAAAAACAATATACACAGCCCTCTATCGTAAACTGTGAAGATAGCAATACCGAACATTCTATTACACACTCCAACACGAAATCAAATAACTACTACTTATCACCTCTGCTTTCAAGTAACGTTGATTCTGTACAGCTTTGAGGAAGTTCAGCCCAGTTCCAGCGCCGGTCATACGAAACGAATTAGAAACAAAGAATCTTTTTGAGAAAGTGGGTGACCACTTTTAACGACACGTGGCGTGCACAGAGGAGTATTTGACCCCAAAACCTGGCCAAAAGTCTAAAAATTTAAATTATAATAATACATGAAACCATGTTGATTTCATGTTCTTAGATAACCGGTGTAACTAATAAAAATAAAATTCAGTGTTTTAATGACGGCTTAACATAAATGATAATCGCTAAAATGAGACAAAGTTGATTGGTGGAGTGGATTGCATGTGGTGTGTTCGCGAGTGCAATATAATGTGATATTGAAAAAAGTGATACATTTAAGTTCAACTATCTAAAACTGATATTTTGGTATAGGTCACATATAGAGATTTTAGGTTCATGATATTTGATAAATATATCTTCAAGTCATGGTTATTAAATGTGTGTTCAAAAGTTATAACCTTTTTTCATGAAAAACGTACAAAACTTACAAATCATGCAAGGTTTTTGTTTATGTTCTGCATCGAGTTGCGAAACATTTGATATGTAGTTTGATAGTTCATTGGTATGTCAACTTAGTCCAAGAATCAAACTTTGCCCGAAATTGCCCCATTTAAAATGATTGATTTTTAAAATATTATACGTAATATGGTATTTATCCAAAACCAGATGGTCTTGAAGAAATGTTATACTTCATAAGCAAATGATTTTATTCCTTAGATTGTGGAATTGATACTGAAAGTCAAAATTGAAAGACTGTGAACTTCAGTTATTCGTGAGAGGGTTTTTATAAAATTAGCTTTATAATTAATTGCATATATAACTGCAACTTAAGAACTTAAGAAATGCACAAGTGATCAAAACTGATTCAACAGATAATGGATATTTTACGTAGTTTTGGTTTTGCTAGCAAAATGAATGTTCGGAGTGATGGAAGGGGAGACCGGATGTGTCGCTTTTGATAGGTCGTAAACAAAAGTTATTTTGCGCGGTTGCTCACCTCATCCCCAAAGCGCTCCTGGGCATGCGTCGACGAATCCCCCTGTCGCTCAGTGGAACAGGTTGTTATCTAGCGCCAGATTGTTTTGTGAAAGTTTCTGTGCTGTGAACGAGGTTGTGAATGTCCCTTTGTTTCATTTACATGGATATTGATCCCTGGTAAGTAGAGTTTTGTGTTTAATATTTACAAAATAACTGTCAAATGTTTTACTGATGTCTGAAGCTTTCAGTTACAATAATATAGGAGACGGCAAAACGTAATACGTCTTTAGTTCATTCGAAATACCGTGGACTACTCTATTAAAGTTTTTTCTCTCATTATATTAAACATAGTATTTATTGTTTGTGATTGTGTTAAGTAAATTTAATAGTAATTTCGTTAGTAAGTCATGCCAATAAAACTTACTTATCACTTTAAAATATAAGTAAAAGGTACTGTTATATCTCATTGAACCTTAAAGCTGAAATTTATTTTGGAAATATTCATTCCTACTGGATAGTATAATATATTTAAAAACAATATTTTATGAGTGGCTCTAAAACTTTATTTTTTTTATTTATTTTTTGTTCTTGAGGGAGTTTATTGAAAGTTTTAAGACCCATGTTAAATGAAATATGCTTGGTTATTTTTAATGTTGGAAATACTTAAATTGTTTACCCCTTATACTAAAGATTTTGAATATGCTATTACTGATTTCAAACGTTTCATGATTTTTTTGTGTAAATAAAATTTTAAATAATGATGTATCAAAATACCGAAATGTCCATACTTCAGGTTTTTTTCAGATAACAATTCCAACCTCCTATTTCTTTGCCTCTATTATTCCGCTCTGAGACTGATCACCTCAGATATTTATAAATCCAGTTGAAGTGCGCGCCTTCAATGATCGGAATCCGCCATCGATATAGGAAGTGGGTAACAATACTTTTCCGCCTAGTCGAACCTCTTTGCTGACCTTTTACCTGATAAGCGAATTAACCCATTAACTACCCGGGGCCGTTGGAACGTGAGTCAGCTGATTGCAATGTCTGAACCTGTAGTTGCCTAGACAATTGGAGTGTGCCGTTGGAAGTACTGGAACGTCAGACTGTAGTTATCATTGGAGTCGTTCGCTACCCTCATCGCCGTCTTCGGTGGATTTGAAGAATTTTGTGTAAAAAATTATACTGAGGTGAGCAGACTGTCTGCTCACCTCAGTAGAATGTCATATTGTTTCTACATTGAGGGGAAATGTCCCTTTCGAGAAGAACTTTGTAGGGGAAAACGAGGGGAAATACAAGCATTTGTGAGACAAAGTCATTTTATTTCAATACAATTAGTACTACTATGGACCCCCCCCCCGGGGTGAAACTCAACTCCTTGAGCAAAGCTCGGTCCCCCTCCCCTCCCGGCCCCCTCCTACCACTTTACCTAACCTACATTTGAGCAGTGTTGCCAACCTGTTTTTTTTTTTTCTGTGTAGTGCTGCCAACCTAATTTTCTTTTTTGTAAGATTACGTCACCCTAAGTTATACTGTTTGTTATATGTATTACATCACGCTACTTTCATTTGCTACGCTTGGCCCCCTCACATTGTTTATATATCTTTTAATACCTTTCTTCTGTTAAAATATATTAGTAAAATATGAAGTAGTACAAGGTGTATCAGAACAGACTGAAATAAAAACTATGTATATATAAAATAGTTCCGTTTATATATAGTGATTTCTCTTTGCGGCGGAAATTTTACCTTGTAGATAATGTTATACCCTTATCACGTTCATCACTCCTGTTTCAACCTGTCCAGACCTGTCACTACTTGTTCAGTAGATATGACCCCTATAGAGCTCTATAACTTATTTGCTATGACAAACCTTTTTCACTTGTAATACTGTTTTATTATATGCTTTTTAAAATTAATTTCATCTAAATTGTACCTTGTGTAAGTCCAATATTAAACTATGCAAACAAGGGAAAATAAACTATATATTGAAGACTTGTGCGATCCCTGGAAGTCACGCATCAATAAACATTTCTAACTGTCTGTCTAATGTCTTTGGTGAGTGGCAGATCAACGATAAGGTTTCTGCTATTGTTACTGATGATGGCTCCAACGTAAACGGTGCTGTTGATCTGCTCGGCAAGCCACATATCCCTTGAGTTGCACATACATTAAACTTTTTTGTGACGGGTGCAATTGAGGAAAATGCTGTTTTTAAGGACATTGTAAAAAATCAAAATCTATAGTTACGTTTATAAAAATGAGTAACTTAGCAAGTGATAAATTAAGGGAAATGCAACAACAGATGCAACTACCTCTGCTGAAAGTCATACAAGATGTTTCCACGAGATGGAATTCGACATTGCTTATGATTCAGAGACTTCTATAAATACGGACACCCCTATGTGCGGCATTATCGCATTTGCCGAAATCGCCAGAAATTCTGGATGCAGTTGAGTGGCAAGTTTTAAGCGATTGCGCAAACATCCTAGAACCATTTCACACTATGACAGAAGAACTATCGGGGGAGAAGTATCCCACTTCGTCAATGGTTATACCGTTGTTACGAAGTATTCAACATGCTATTAAAAATTTCTCCCCAGAGACTGACGCAGGAGGTTTCCTAAAACACACGTTAATTGATGCCTTAACAACACGTTTTGCTGGATGGGAAAAAAGGAAAACCGTAGCAAAAGCCACATTCCTCGACCCGAGATTCATGAAGACTACCTTTGGCGTCCCAGAAAATGCTACTGCAGCGGAAAAATCGGTTGTTGAGGAGCTTTAATATAATATGAAGAGAAACACAGTGCAACCAGCTGCTCCAAATGAACAAGTGGACGACAATAACTGCGACGACCAGCCGTCAGAGACAATGAGCGAAGCAAAAAGGAAAAAAACTTACTCGAAGAAAACAGCTTTGGGAATGGGTTGACAATAAGGTTACACAAAGAAATAAAACTATTTCTACCTGCGTAGTTGCCAGTTCCTCTTTGACAATCAGGCATTATCTGGGATTGCCTACGCAAAAAAGATGTGAAAATCCTTTGCCTTTTTGTGCATCTTACAAGAATGCAATGCCTTTAATATATGAACTGCAAAAAAGTACTTGTGTTTACCGGCCACGTCTGTCCCGTCCGAAAGACTTTTTTCAACTGCAGGACTTGTTGACAACGATCGTAGAAATAGATTGAACTCCGACAATTTGAATAACATATTGTTTTTGCACAATAACATAAAGTGATCAATAATTAACTGTAAACAAACCGAAGAAAACTAACTATTAATCAAGACATTGTTTTGTTTTAATAATTTTCGGTTGTAACAGTGGAAGTTCCATAAAGGCCTATTATTAAGTATATAAGTCCTTTAAATTGTATTCCTGAATAGGAGTATTTACAGATAGTCTATATTTTTTTCTTAAGAAATTTATAATGAAGAAACAAAACATTTAACTTAGAGCATTGTTTATTTGTTATCACGATTTTTAAGTTGTAGACCTACATGTTCACATGCATAGTTAAGTTGAACCATGTTGAACAAATCTAACTAATTGTTCCATAATGTATTCGTATACATTGTAGCCTACTCTTTTGCTTTCTTAGAATTATTGTTAGAGTTATTAAAGAAAACGAATTCAATATTATTCATAACATTGTTTTCTTTTTTTTATTGTCATTTACAGTCTTAACAGTATACGAATTTTATATATTAAGTTTAATAATACATGTATTCTTTGTTAATGAATATACTATGCAATTATACAGTGTTTCTTATAATTAGAGTTTAGTAGTTATTTATCCAGATTTAATGAACTAAATTAAATTAAATGCAATTTACAGCAATTTTAACATAAATGAATCCTAATGATTTTTTTCGTAAAGTGTATACTTTGCGCCAACTTTCAAGTGAATTCGAATACAACATTGAAGTATTCGAATACATGAATACTTGGGCTGTATTCGAATACCATTCGATTCTGCATTCGATTCTCCCATCACTACCGTCAAGCGGCACTAGGATTCACCGAGTTAAATCCAAAAGGCTAGACGCGGGAATCCAGGAGTTGAACTTTGCAGGGTAAACTTTCCACTTGACTAACACCTTCCTCCCTTTCCCCCGCCTTTCATTTCTAGTATTTTCTAAATTTTGTAAACCTTGTTTTTCGGAACTATTACTTTTTGAAGTTCCGCTTCGTAAAAGGTACCGTCAATAACTTCTTCGGCCAGGTCTTGCACTTGGTACACTGGAATTGGATGCCTTATGACGCGTATGACTTTAAAGATTTCCTCTGTCCAGTTGCTTTCGTATACTTTAGCAAAATGTTTTTTCTCCTTTGCTATACGCACTGTGTCACCGACATTGAGTTTGGGGGCGATATAAGTTTCCTTCTTGGAATAGAGCGTCTTCCAGACTCGCAGAACGTTTCTGTCATTAACGTCAGCTGGTGCCATCTTGATTGTTGAGTGCATTGTATTATTGTAAGCGCGTACCAAATCTTGAATAATTTCCACATAGTGTAAAGTGTTTTTGTGAGTAAAGTAGCGCCACAATCTTGATTTTATAGTTTTTATAAACCGCTCCACCACTGCAGCTTTGGTATCGGGATTGCGGGTCGTTTTTATTCCACGCTGCTTAAAAAACTTTGCAGAGGTTACGGAAACAAACTCTCTACCTTTGTCACACTAGATATCGCGTGGCTTTCGTCCGTCGGGTTTTAAAATAGACTCAAAAGCCTCATTAACCGTTTTAGCAGATTTGTTTTTCAACGGGCGCAACCAACCGTATTTTGAGAAAACGTCCACCACCACAAGCAGATACTTGACACCGTCGTTGTATTTGGAAATGTTTTTAAAAATGGCCAAATCCGCTTGCCATAAATCGTCGATATTACTGACGATATACCTGTTTCTGGCAAAGTTTCTTCTTTTTTGCGTATGCAGTGTGTAGGGGTCCTGAGTGAGAATCCAATCTTTAGTTTTTCGGGTCCTAAATTTATTTTTGGTTTTTGTAATAAGAGGGCGGCTTCCCGCGTAACACGCAGAACTTGCCGGGTCGTAGGACATTTTTTCCAGAGTCTTGCCCATGGTTGTTGTGGGTTCATACGAGCCCACGCTTTAGACACTAATCTTCTGCTTCTGTCTGGTAGTGGTGGTGTAATTGTTTTCCGCCTTCTAGCGGTGCGTGTAGGAAATGCTGGTCGCGGTGAAGGAAATACTGGTTTTGGCGAGGAGGATCCGGCTTGCTGATGTCTGCGCTGAGGGTTGCCGATGAATTCTTGAGGAACGTTAATTTGGCGTAGAGCTTCCACAAACTGCTCCCAACCGACGGGGCCGGCAGCTGTCTTCTTGCACCTTACCACATCGCAGACCAGATCGACAGTGTTCGAGTTGGGGATTGCGGCTCCATTTATACTGACGGTACCGTTTCTGTCCCATGAAATTAGTTCGTTGTCACAAAGCCGTTCAAAAATCAGTTATCCTTTTGTTTTAAACGCCTTGGGAATCGAGCGTAAGATATCGTATTTAAAGTTTCGGGTGCCAAAGTGTGATGCTTCTTTAATAGGAATTTCCATAGGTTTACGCATTTCATCGTGAAAATGCTGTCTCCGATGAAGCATCTGCTGGTACTGCACCCATTTAGCCCTGTCTTCGAGGTCCAAAGCGTGAAGCACTTTATTCATATCCTCTTCCAGAACGTTCAACGTTTCGTTTTTCGGTGTAGCAGCGTTCAACCGTTGCAAGACGTCGGGTGAAATCAACACCATCTTCTTAGCGTGATTCATCCTTGAAATAGCCCAGGGCCGTAGCAATAACTAGAGGGACCAGTACTTCACTGTGTTTCACCAACAATGCTCGTTTAGATTTCCACGAGCCTTTCGAAAACGCTACACAGCGAATAGTTTGCTTGAATCTCGAGTTTCCGTCTCCCCTCAGAAGTAAGCGGTATGTTGGCGTTTAAAATGTTCAAAAAACACTCGCAAAAACCAAACTCTCGTCAGCTATACGTAGCAGCGACAGACGTGGACTAGGCTTCAACTTGACTGTAGCCTGCAGGAGCTGGAAATTGATCCGCACTGTACGAGACATGCCGCAGAACTGACTCGGAAAACCAAACGCTGCCCCTATTTATAGGAATATTACAACAGCTGGTAGCAACAAGGATATAGAAGATAAATATACATATGCGCATGCTAAACGGCAGTTGGATTAATATAGATGAAAAATAAAACTGCTGCCAAAACCGATATCTTAAAATCGGAGTCGTATTGTGCCGAAAGGTAAAAGTGTCAAAGTCGCCTACACGGCGACGCTTGTTGTTTACGACCCTGTAGGTTTTTGTTTCAGGGCGTGTCACAACAACTCCAGTCTGGGGGCGGGCGATCTTTTGGGGGATGGGCACTACAGAGGCCGGGGCGTCATGAAGTAGCATCTTCTTCAAGGTGTCGAAACATACGATGCCGCGGTTCCTGTAGTTCATGGTGATCCATCGTACTTAACACACAGTCTTGAATTTATTTGGGCCGATCTGAATGACATAGGCGTAGTTCTTGGGCCCTTCGGAAACAAATTCCACGATGTAGGCGTCAGGACCATACTTGGCCAACTCGTTGGTCATTTGGCTCAAGAACTCGCCGGCCTTGATTTCTGAATCTCCAGGCTTCTGTGTGAAGAGAATTGAACAAAATAAAGGACACGTTTTCGCAGTCGCTGGAGGTACGAATAGAGTTTGAGTCGGGCCTGTGCAGTCACAAAAGCCGCAATTACCACGTTTTATATGGATGAGGGATAATCGCTTCCTTTAGGTCATGCCAATTAATAAACAGTATGTCGTCACTGATAGGCAGGAGTTCGTCAACTTCGATCCCTGGGTCGGTGAAAAAGTCTAGTAGCTGGCCCTGAGTCTTTACAACAGATGTATGGGGCAAATCACTGTGTTGCCCCCATTTGCCCCAGAAGGAGTTGAGGCATGTCTTCCCAATTGAACGTTTTCCGGGGTTGAAAGCAACGTTGTGCGGGTCGATCTTAATCTTCTCCTTCTCTTCGTACTCACGAACAAACTGTGCTTTTAGCTCATCTGTGGTACACCACTCGGGCCAGCCACTCGCTTCGACTTTAAGTTTCAAAAACTTGTCGATGTAGGAGGCGAATAAACCACCGGAATTTGCATCGGGGTTGTATGTGGTTGTCTCATACTGCCACACTTCGTGTATCTTAACGATCTTGTAGCCGAGCTCGAGGGCTTCCGCACTTCGCAGGTCACCCAAGTCCCCGAGAGAATCCGTTGTTCGGGCGTGTGGGCGCAGTCTTCTTGATTCGTTGTTTCCGCACAAGTGCGGCACAGGGCAAAGCACAGTTTGCCGTTGAACCTGGCAGGAAGGACTGGGTGGTAGAGCTCATCAGGAGGCTGGATATCAAGTCGAACAAGTCCCTCAAATTTTGTTATATCCTGGGGACAGTCGCCACCCACGAAGATCTTTGGATGTTTGACGGGGAAAGTCCCGTACTTGCAGATGTACGGATACAGGCTGCAGACATCCAGATGCATAATCTTCTCGCCCTTTACCACTTTATGATACAACTTAGTAGCATTAGTCCTACCACCGAAGAAGGTGTCTTGGGGATCGAGGGGCGGAGCCGCGATGTCTTCTCGAGAGTCAATGAACCGCTGGATCGCAGGGTTAGCCTTCATCATTGTTGAAAACAGGCAACCCCACATCTCGACCACGGTGAATCCGTTGCGTCGAAGTAGCTAGGTCAAGTCCAGTGTCCTCTCGTACCGTGACGCCATAGTATCCCCAGAACGTCCACTCTTGATTGCAGTGTCACGGTTTTTGAAGCAGAGAGGACAACCGTGGTACCAGCAGCCGTCGTATTACCAGACTGTTTTCATGTCACCATCTTCGCTGTAACCGTCCACTTTGCGTCCGCAGATCATCTTTTCCCGACCGTTTCCGGCATGCTGGATGTCATACCGTGAGATTGGGCCTCCCATATGAGCCAGCAAATCGCCTCACGGGATTGACGGTCTGCGAGACGATATGTGGGGATGGCGGAGATGGTGTCCCGCGGAAGGTGGTTCGTCCTGTATGCTGACATACACGCCCCAGCGATTGTTACGGCCTGTCTGAAGGGATCGACGTTGTTTTCAACGATGAAACCATCTCTGAATTTCAGACAGGCGAGACGCAGGATTCGGACGTCCTCAGAGCAATACGCCAAAAGTTCCGACCTAAAGTTGAAGACGTACGTGGGGTCCTGTGCCAAAGGGGTGTACCACTCGAAGAATTTCTTCCTGTCATCCCTGATCATGTCGTCACAACCGTACATCTCGGGGGAAGGGATGGCGCCGATGTAGCCAAAGTTCTTGGTTCGATTGAAGAGGTGTGGGAAATATCCTTTGACCGTGTTTTCAAGATTGAATGTTTTGGGTAGTTTTGCTAGGCCTTCAACATAAAATTCAATGAGTCGATAAAATGTAGATGTGAGTACTTCAAGGATTGGATTTTTGACCATGTCATAATCAGTTCAGGAGCCCAACCGAGTTCCTCAATCATGTGCCGCAGGACAAACAGGCCGTCGTACGCCTCTAAATTGTGGGCAATCACTACTACGTCCTTGTACTGTGGTCGTGACTCGGCGAGGTACGCCACAAAGTCCTTGACGGTATTGCGACCTTCAAAAACATGGCGTCTTTGTCCGCAGAAATGGCAGTGATTATCAGAGTCTGGAACGTTGATGCAAGTTGGACAGGCTTGCTCTGTTATACACAAATTGGGGATGTGCTCGAACGAGCCTGGATTCCCAGGAACCGGGGTCTCTTGAGTACACTCAAAGTCGAAGAATACAAACAGATACGGTTTCTTGAAGGCGAATTGCTTGGCAGGCTGCACGTAGCAGATGTGGTTCGGAGGTACAAATTTGTCACACATAGTACAGAAAGATTCGCCGCAAACATCACTACTAGGAGAGCAATAACACAAATGAGCTCCGAGCAGCTCGCCCCCTCTATTTATGTAAAATATCGGATCGAATCTAACAACAGCCGAATGAAAAATCTAATGACAACTATCGAATGAAAACAACCGAATACCGATGTGGTTTTCCCGTAAGAACCAACAGTACAACTAATAAAAGTAGTCGATAAACTCATTCGATATGAACAACCAAATGAAACAACCGAATGGAACAACCGAATGAAAGTAGCCGAATGATAAGCCCTTGGAAATAATAAACCAGTAAATGGAAAATGAGAGTGTACACACAGCTCATAGCCGACTCATAGCTGTGAATAATTTGTAATCATATTAATATGTGCGTTTGGAACAGTTATTCGAAGGTGAATGTATGCTATATAAAGTGCTATCGTACGATTAGTCACTGTGAAGGTTCAGTTTGAGGAGCCCGAAAGGTATAAATGACGTCTCGTTTAATAGATCCGAATCAGTCGCAATCATGGATCCGAGATAGAAACATCCTTTTTCAGCCGTCATTAGTGGCCCCAGTATGGCCGGCAAGACACGGTTCGTTATTGATTTCATAAAAAATATGGACAGATTGTGTGACGAAATATTCACTGACGTTAATTGGTTTTACGGAGCTTGTAAACCTTCAAATATCAATGCTCCTGTCCGTTTCAAACAATGATTGCCCGATATTGAAGAGTTGGAAGATATTGGAAATTATTGAAATCCTTTCAAACAATTTCAATGAACAAATCCGTGCCTCCATTTCTGTACAAAACGTACAAACTTTTGAGCATTTCATTAAAATCCTAAATCGTGAAGACATGTTTTACAAAACTGAACGAGCCAGACAAAATTCCGACAGTTACAAATCCAACACAACCCACCAACAAAATCAATTTTCCTCTAAACAGAACCGTCATGACCACTATGACAAATACAACAAATTTGTACCGACTCGTCATCACCCCTACAACAGTAATAACCAACAGCAAAACAATTATTACAAGCCAAATTATAATCAGAATCATCGTGGATATCAAAATAACAACTCTCAACCGTATCATGGCAACAGAAATTCTCACAACCCATATGTTCATAACAACCAGCAGTACCAACCTAGGCGAAACGAAAATGAACAGCGAAATGTGAATGTGATACAAGTCGACCAACCTAACCGCACGAATAACGGACAATACCCCACCGAAGATCAGACTCGCTATGTGCAACAGCTGAGATCAAGTCGAGACGGACCGAACCGACAACACCCGAACGCAGCCGAATTCCAACGAAGCAGTTCCGAAAACAATGTGAGATCCTCTGTCATAACAAACTCAGGACAGACATCACCATCTTTAAATTAACTAGCGTTGATACGATTATAAAGAATGGACCTATATGCCTGGCAAATGAAAACTCCCATTTTCATATTTTCAATACACTAGACATCCTATCAACGCTCGATGGAAACCCAATCGGAAACAATAAGGTCCCTATATGTAATGTAAATAATAAGTCCGGAGCCTCAATTAGCTGCCTCTCAGAATAATTTTTTATTTCACACTATAACAAATTTAACAAACTAGAAGTATTTCCATTAAGTAATGTCAACATCAAAACAGCGACTGGACAAAAGAGCAAACAATTAAAAAAGATAATCTTCACCGAAATACATATAGGCAGTATGCCATATTCAGTACAATTTGTTATAGTACCTAACCTCATACGAGATACAATCATAGGAATCGATATTTTGAAGCAAGCAAGATCATGGTTGGATTTTCACGGAGAATGTTTAATAATTTTCAACGAAAAAGCTGTATCCACATGCGGTGGCTTTCTCGAATTTGTGCAGACGACTTTTATGTCCGGACACAGTAATCAATGCGAAAATAAATATAATAGGCTTACATGCCAATGTGACATAAAACATTTTGAACTAATCCTGTATGAGAAAACTGTACATGAAAATAGTTGTAACCTAGTATTAGAAGAATTAAACTACATCAGTAACCAGTCTAAATGCAATGGAAATACCTCAGAAGACATAAATTTAAAAATAAATGAAATCACAGATAAAATCGATACTTTAAACCCAGTACAAAAGGGGCAGTTAAAGAAATTATTAAAACAATTCACACCCATTTTCTCAAATCACCAAGAAACTTTTTGAATTATATGTAGGACCATATATTGTGCATGAAAAGTTAGGGAAGAATGTATATAATCTAAAGAAACCATCCGATTCCAGTGTTATAGGACCATTCCATACCAGCCTACTTAGAAGATATCTAACCCCTGTATAGTATAGTATAAGTAATTCCCATGTTATTTAGTGTATTCCCATGTTTTGTTAGTTAAGATTTATTTGTTAGGTTACGTTTTGAATTGTTAATCCCTATCCCCGTTCCCTCATGATTTATTACCTTATGTTATGTTATGTTATGTTTTGATTAAGTTTTGTTATGTAAAATATTTAAGAATAGGTAAATGGACAGTACATTTTTTGCTTGGCTCATATCTGATAAACAATATTCGCCAAGGCAAAAAAGGGGCTTTATAACTGTATTTTATATGTGTTAGTGTATTTTATATGGATGATAGTAAACAAAAACATTAATACTATTTAGGATAGGTAAAATAGGCCTAGAATAGAAGAGACGATGGACTAAATAATTTTAACCTACTCGAATGCCCTATAAAATACAATCAAAGAAAAAGGACTTATACACATTAGACACATATTTAGGTATAATTAGATTTAGATAAGTTTTCATCTCTGTAATATAAGTATAGTAAAAAACATTTAACCTAGAGTACTTACTCACTGTGAAAGATAATCCAAGTCTGACAAATCGACCTAACCCCACTAAAAAGTAAGTTTGAAAAAGTGATATATTTCATCCAATTGGCCCCGACACAGATATATTTGCGTGTCAGAACAATATAATTTTGTACATAAACTTTTTATTAACCACTCATATTGTAAATCTAGTTTATAAACTTATTAACTTGTATGTAAAACTCTGAATTTGTAAACATTGAGAAGTTACAAGACTTTTCCCAAACGGACGGCCGCCATGATTGTTAGTTCTTTGTAAATCCGCTAGAGCAACAAAGTGTCTGTAGACCATTTTGAGAGACCTAACCGTCTAGTGCTGAACTCTTGCGGCGAACGATGGAACTGCGTTAGGAATGTCATTCATTAGCAATTATAAATTCAGATATTTGTTTTCTACGTTTTTTAATTAAGTGTAAGGTTTTGAGTAAAAACGAATTATGTTATAAATTCCTAAAAAAATAATCTGAAACTTTTAGAAATGTATACATAGCAGGAATATATGATTTAATTTAAGTAATCCGTAATTTAATACAGATATTAGTTTGTTTACCTCAATCAGCTGTTTGTAGTATGATAGAATAAGATGCAATTATGAGTGTTTTAAATTAAATTTGACTTATTTTATTAACTTTAACGATTGGAAATATTATTTTATTGTGTTTTCGATATAAATTTATCTTTTCCAAATTAAATTAAATAGAGAAATATTATTTTTAAATTCAGTGAAGTGTGACCAATAAAAATTAGCTATTGCTGCTGACAGCCAATCAAAAAATTACAGTGTACCAAGATTGTTGAGAAGGATTCTAATTGGAGAATAGCCTTCTTTCCCAAATCTGGACGAGGTGACGCCGTGTTGTGTCTCAGGAGAGCTGAAGCAGGACGGACGAGCAAGTCCATGTTGCTCATTCCCAGGATGGAATAATCAGTTTTACATCAAGATTTTTTATGTTTGTGCGTGTTAAATAAGTTTTTTTAGTATTCCCCCAGCTCTAAAGCCCAGCAGACTCCCATTAATAAATTTTTAACCGTATTTTTAGGCACATTTTGAGGACTGTTTGGTGAGGCCATTCCTTATTCTCACACTAATCCCCTTCCAGCATACATCTATTTGAAGATTGATCTTATTGATATTTAGGGACGTTTCATATCAATAACTTTCAAAATTAAAATCAAGATTAAGACATTTTAGAAGTAAATTGAAGAAGAGTGCTAATATTTTATTTATTTGTTGAAGATTTTGGACTTTATTTTAAATTTGAACTCTCTATTTAATTATCTGTTGTACTTTACTAATATAAAAAATTTGATTATTATCGATCGAGCCAGATGCTAATGGACCTTACGAAATTTGAACCCTGAGATAAAAAGAGAACTCATTTGCTAAATATTGTACTTTCTAATCATTTTTTATCTAGATGTAAACTAAAACTTTTGAATAAAGACCAAGGTTATTTGTTATTTGTAAATTGTTTATTCATTCATATATTTAATTTATAATTTATATTATAAGGTTCGGATGAGTAAACAAGCGGGTGAGAGAGGGCCGAGTGCAGCAAACGAAAGTAGCGTGACGTAATAAATATATACATATAACAATCATTATAATTTAACGTAACATAGTATCACGAGAAAAAAATAGGTTGAAAGCGCTACGTAAAAAAAGTTACACGATGTACTCGTAATTAATTGTGTGGTATAATTTGCAACATGTTATGGCTACTTCAAGGGGATTTTTCAAAATTGGTTAAATCAAGGAATTCCTTACGTTGAGGTTCGTTACGTCAAGGTTTGACTGTATTCCTTACATATTATTCATTGTCTGCAGACAGCCTTAATCTTTTCGATTCGCTTGATGATGCATTTGCTCAGGGAGGTTTATTGTATAACTGGAGGTAACTCTGATGAACAGAACTGTGAGCCGTTCTTTCCAAATTGAAGACCTTGGTGGAAAAACCAGACATGTCACAAAATTTAAATTTTTCAGGAGATTAAAAAAACTATTTAAAAAATCAAAACACCTAATATTGGTCTTAAACCATGCAAATAAATACACCTTTCATCACTGAATCATAAGTTAATATTTGATTTTCAATACTAGTTTTACTTTAAATGTTATTAAATAATTAATATTGGAGATGTCTTGTTTTTTGCCCCGAACATAATTTTTAATAAGGCCGGGTTTTAATAATGTACTCCAGTTCACCAAAACACTATTTATTGACCTTACAAAAGCTATTCAAGAAAAAATATGAATATATAAAACATAAATTAAAAATATTAAAAGTCATTAAAATTTAAAAATTATCATAAAATTTACTGGTTAAAAATGTCTACTCATTACTTGATTCACCAACTTGTGCAGCTTGGGTGACTTTTTTTTTCTTTCAGTTAGTCCATTGTAGTACCAAATGCAGTCTGGAGGACCATACTTTCTTGCCAGGTCCATCACATCCTTAAATTTTTTAGGTTTCAGACCTAAAGGAGCGTTATGGAGTTTCTTACTTGGCTCGGGAAATGACAACACTGCACCATCCTTTTCTAGTTCAAATTTGTCCTCCAAAAGTGATTTTGACGAAGTCTTGCATACAAGCTCTGTGTGGTTGTATTCCAGAAGTCTATACTTGGAAATTCCAAACTTAACAGGGGGAGGATCCTTAGTGTTTCTCTTTCGCTTTCTCTTCTGGGACATGCTAGTTCCCGGAGTGGAAGTATCTTCACTGAGTTTTGCACGCACTGTGGCAGTGGGCTTAAACAAAGTACTGAAATGGGACGAAAAGTCTAAAAACATGTTTTGTTTAACATCAATCACAACAAACTTTTTTGACGTGTTCTTAACTAAATCTTGGTAATCTTTAGTCACGTACATCCTTTCTCTCTTTCTTCTTTCTTGCTCTATGTTGCCAAATGTGCGGTCACATGGAAGCCTTGACAAGTGTGTAAAGGTAATGGTTCAACGCGTAGTTTTTATTCTGTGCTGAACAGTTGCCGGAAAATATGAACAAGGTTTTAACACTTTCATCTACTTCATTTCTTATAAAATTATCTACCATACTTATAACGTCATTTTGGCCTTTACTACCTGTGTTTTCGTCATACATGTAGCAAAATGATGTACCTTTTTTTGCAGAACATATCGTGAAGTTATATACCCATAGCTGACGTTTGTAAAAAACGTCTCCAGCTGGAACTGCAGGTAGGGGCATATTTTGCTGAAAATCAAAAGATATAACTTCAACGTCATCTTTTTTTTTAGCTTCTTTTTGTACATCAATTAGTTCTTTATAAAACGGTTCACTTTTAATTAAATGAATTTCTTTGTTGTTCTGTATTTCTTTTAAGAGAGTAGGATCTTTTTCTACTTTAAGTTTGTTTTCAATTTCGTTCACAAGTTTGGCAAGTATCAGATCTTGGCACACCAAAAGATAGTTTGTAATGTGATACAAAATGCCGGAAATAATAATCATATGTGACGTAGGGCTTACATTCTTCACCTTTTTGCATCTTAGTAAAGGTTTCTGGTTCATATTTTTCCAAATACATTTTGTGCATTTTTTTAATATTTAAATCAGGGGACAAGTAACGGACATTGTGGTTTCTACCCCTACTGTAATGCGATTTTTCCTTAGGGAAGCTTTTGATATGTTGATCAATGGTATCGATAACATTTTGAGGGATTTTGTGAGGTCTGTTATCGTGTTTTCCACGGTTGTCTTGTGGAAAAGGGTTTTTCCCTTGTAAACATGTTACTAATCTTTCGATCCTTGCCTTACCGATACCGTGAAAAGAGGCGAACGCCTTTTTGCAAACAGACCACTCTTCATTGCCTGACTTTATTTTATAGTTACAGGAATAAGAACGTTGTGTACCTTCACCTGTCCTAGGCCTTCGTCTTTGAACATTGACTATACTTATGAGGCCACTTAAATAAGTATCCTGTAAGTTTTTATCACCAGCAGCATTAAATTTTGAAATTATGTCAGATTGAACAGTTTCAGGAACTTTAGTAAAGCACTTATATTTACAGTTGCAGTTTTCCCCGGTAACACGGGCTGCGACTAGTTTACCTGGTTTTGTAATATGTTCTTTACCTGAAGCCTTCAGATGCTTTTCAACATTTCTTTTCCAACTCGATGGATCTCTTACACGCTTACGACCAGGAGAAATCTTTTTACTTGCTGTATTGTTTACATTAGGCCTAAGCCCTTCATTAGTTACAGTCACAGGAATGTCCGGATTATTTACAGGTAGGCTAACTGGCAAGGTCGGTGGTAGGACTATAATATTCTTAGATGAAGACGCAGTACTAACATACAGAATTATCTATTTTAATCTCTTGTTTGGGAGTTCAATTACTATGCTGTTTAGTTTTAAGCCATGATAGTCTTTAAAAAAACTTTATTTTTAAATAAAATATCTTTTGATGCACCACATAACTCTTTTGGCTTCCAAAGTAATTCACTTACCTCTCTTGGCCTCCAAACAAAAGCAGGAATATAATAATAATAACACAGTGTACATTTTGCAAAAATTGAGCACTAACTTTATTTAAGAAGACAGAAGTATACAAGTAATACACTTTTTTTAAGGGGGGCTTACTCAGAATCTGTAAAGAATATTTTGTCAGGTTCCACTTCTTCCTCAGGTTCTTCTTCAACCTCAAGAACTGTCTCTTCTTCAGGTAAGGAAACTTTGTCTTTTAGCCTGGCAGATCTTTTTGTGGGTTTTCTAGGCTTTGCTTGTATCAGGTTCTTGTAAAACTCATGATGGCATGGAGGAATGAAATACAATAAACTTTGCAGATCCTTGTACTTGGCAGGTTTAATTCCGTTAACGCCAGATTGTAACATTAGGTCTGGATAATGAACAATTTCAGTGATATTATCCACAGCGCGGAGATCCTTTTTGTAAAAGGGTAAGTCCTTGTTTACTGAGTCTTTGTAAAGCAATATTTGTGGATGTTCTTTCTGCAACCTGAACCACATCATTTTTTGGATACCTGGAACCTTTTTGACAAGGTATTTGTCCAAAGGTGGGCCTTCGAGTGAAACAAAATCAGTCGATTCCATCTTTACAACCATAAACTTCCTGCTAGCTTTGGCCACAACTCTGCACCAGTCTTCTGGAACAAAAACTTCTCTCTCTGCATTTTTTTTGCATTTTCTATTACAGCAAAGTCTTGGTCACACTCCATAAAGGAGTGGCCAGGAATAAAAAAATGATGATCTACAGATTCAATTTGTGTGTTTGAAACAACATACGACCAAAACCTGATTATGAGAGCACTTTTATTCTGGCCTCCACAATTGTCGCTAAATGCGATGATATTTTTCACAGTTGAAGGTAAGCTCTTGATATACTTTAGAAGGCAAGATGAAACTTCTTGGCACCCTCGTCCTGCCTGGCCCTCATGCCACATGACCATGGTGGCTGTTTTTGCTTTTAAGTCGTGAACACAAAAGTTGTATGTCCACAACTGCCTGCAGTAGAATACTTTGCTGCAGGTCAGGTTTGGTGTGGGAAGGGTTTTTTCTAAATCGAAACATATAACAACTGTGGAATCATCATTCTTAAATTCTTCAACAGCATCGTCTTTTGATTTTCTAGCTGCTTCTGCTTTTCTCTGATGAAGTTCCAGCTGAGTTTTGAGAGTGCTTATATTGCCTTGATCGTGTTTGATTAGGTTGTTTAATCTATCGCACGTAGTACACGTATCTGTATGGGGTTTTTTAAATTTTATATTAAAGTGGGTATTAAATATGTGCCTATAAAAACTATCTGACACTGGTTCCACATTTTTTTCAGCACAAAACTGTTTGTACAAACCAATAAGTTTCCGAATATTTAGATTAGAGTCAAGATATTTCTGTGTTGGATGTCTAGCTCGTGTGTAGTGGCTAACATATTTCGGTAAACTGTTTATGTGTTCTTTTACTAAATCTATTCTTTCCTGTGGAGTTTTATTTGCTGGTTCTTTTTTCCCCCTTAGATCCCTAGGAGAAACAGCAGAAGCTTCAAGATTAGATTTTTTTTTAAGAACATTATCAATCCTTTTATTTGATTCACCCAACGTTAGACGGAAAAACTCCTTGCAAACTCTATAACCACAAAGTAAGTATTCTGTAGAATGGGATTTGGGGGTCTTCAACATCTCTCCGGGTTTAAATCTCACGGGCTGTTTCAACTTTACTGAGTGAAAGATGAAGGATGTTTGCAAGTCATGGTTACCTAATTTCCAATAGTCATCAAAGATCTCTTGCCGCTTATCTTCAGGAATATTTTCACCACATTTAAATTTACACTGATGAGGATAACCTACCAACTGTCTTGCTCCATGACGTTTGCCTTTTCGGTCTACATACTCTTTTCCACTGTTCCTTTGTACATGGGCTTTTGTGCGCTTCCATAGATGTTCCCTTCTTAATTTTTTCCTAGATTCTCTCTTCCTTGACAGTGTTTGTTCGTCTTCTGCTGCGGGGACCTCAGCATCTGGTTCATGAGGCTCTGCATTGCTGGGTTCATGATGAGTCTTATGAGGTTGCTCAGGTAACCCAGGATCATCTGTAAGAACAGGTCATTAGTAATAACAGTTTTTTCACAAAAGACAACAATAACAAAAATTATAGAGTGTATTAAGGTAGAACAGCAGTGAAAAAACTTAAAATTCTTCATATATTTTCTTTTACAGGAAAACATGTTTAGGCCTATAAACATAATAGGTATAACATATTTTATGAAAAATTATTATTATTCATATGTATTAGGCTACAGGCATTTTTCTGAACCCGTACACCTGATTTTCATTAAACAAGAACTATTACATACAAATAGTGGCAGCAAAACCACGTTTTATACTGTACAGTATCAAATTTCAAGATTATTTAGGTTCTTAATTTGGCTAAACAAACTCACTTTAAGTGTTGAAGAAACCAAACCAGTTAACACATAATGTTCCAAAAGAAACATAAAAATCTGGAGGATAAAAGTTTTTCTGCTAGCACTGACCTGAATCAGTAAGAAGTAAAAAGTAAGAAACGGTTTCCTCAAAATATAAAAACTTTTTATTTTCAAGTAGCTTTACTATTATGAAAATGTTCTTACCTGCATCGGATTCAGACCCAGAAGAAAATTGAAAATTAAAATTTCGCCTGGAGGTACTTGGTATGTCCTTGTTCCATAACATTAACTTTTTCCTTTTACTTTTCCGGCCATCGGTTATATCATCACCAGGTTCATATGTTGCATCATTGTCACTGTCTGAAAATCAACAAAAGTAAAGTAGTAAAGTAGTAAAGCCTAGTGATATTAATGAATATTTTTTTGGCAAAGTACAGTAAAATATGAAAATAAGTAATTAAATTGAGATCAACGTCAAAGGAGTAGGCCTAGGCCTACTTTTGTCAAAAACCATAAGCTTTAATAGTAGCCAATAGAGTAAAGTAGCTTATAGCACACAATGAGTAGAATAATAAAAGTATTTCATTCCCTAGAAACTAATAAAATATTATTTTGATAAAAATTCACTTACCATCAACATCTGAAAAGAGGTTATGTTCACCTAAATCATCAAAACTTTCCATATTTTCCATCTTAACTGGAGTCTTCACTGTTGACAATACTTTATACTTTCAAAAGATTTCAAGTTTAATTATATTGTTTAGGATAATACACTAAAAAGTACATCCTGAATAAGTATTTATAAGAGCAAAGGCCAAAGACAAACACCACAACAATAACAAAACCAGATGTTTTGTTGGTGACCAACAGAGATATGTGCACACATAACCCCATTGGCCTCAAAAACATCTGTATCCCTCTTGGCCTGCAAGAAAAAAGGTAATTTTATTTAGAAGCCAATAAGTTTTTATTATAACACTAAAATAAAAGTACTGTATCAAATACCTCCCTTTGCCACAAAATTTATATGGTATAAACCTACAAGTTTCTGTATATAACTCCATTTGGCCTAAAAATGCACATACCTCCCTTGGCTTCTCAATGCCTCGTTTATAGCAACTTGCTCTTCTTTGAGAAAAGGATTTATCTTAAAAACAGAGGTTTTTCTAACATAAGTGCCTTTCATGAAGTTTAAAGCTAATGTTTTAATTAGCTCTTCAGTTTTAGCTTTAAGAGGCGGCCGGACTCAACTCGGCCAGCCACCGGCTCGGGCCGTTATTTAACATGGGGCGCTACCGTATATATGTTATTTTATGGCATATATGCTTTTGAATGTAAAACCTGTTACAGGGATAACAATCCATCAGTCATTGGCTGCAAGACTGCACTATGCAAAACGATCTTAATTTAATTACAAACCTGAAAATTCAAGAGACAACTTTCCTATATGCCATAAGGATTTTAAAAACTTTGTTCCCGCATCTGAAATCACTCGATCACTCAAAATGATACATGAAAACATAAATTGTAAAATACATGTTTTTATTAATGATTTGCCTTTTTGGTTTTATAGTTTTTAATTGTGTATCTGGTAAAAATAATTGTTTTAAAAAACCCTTGCAAAATTAAAGAGCCGATCCACTGAAGCTGGTTACTACGGATTCCGTCAGATCGCAGCAATGTCGTTTACCGACGGAAGATCTCGTTTACAGCACTGACCTAACGCGGCAGATTTAACTATTCTCTTATTGGAACTATTTTGTATGTATACCCGATTAAAAATGTATTCTTATATTGATTTGTATTAAGTTTTTATAACAACTCCTACTTCTCAAATTAGCCCAATAGGTAAGCTGAGAGACTATCAGCTTACATTAAATCAGGTAAACAATATTTTGTTACTGGATTGTTTGGTATAGAACGCGAGTTGTAAAACTAAGTTTTCAACCTCGAAAGCCATGGGGAGAACTTTTGGTAGGTGAAAAACCTCATACTTTTCGCACTTTTCCATATTTCTTCTTGTAGGCCCTAAACGACGCCTTGCACAGAAATTTGTATATTTGCTGAATTTAAATTTGGCAAGATTGTCTATAAAATACACTGGTCATAGGTGTTATTACTAAATGCGGCTCATATTCCAAAGAACTTTGAAATTTGACGAAATTTAACGATGAACCTGAAAATGTTCCCACTTCTTTAATTTATTTCCTGTAACTCGTAAATCAAACCTCGTACAGGAAATATTACCCCTTTTGAAATTAAAGAAGACATAATTTACTATAAAATACACTGGTATTTTTATATTTACCGATAAACCTCACATTTGTCATACTTCTGTCAGTTTTTACTGTAACTTGTAAATTACGCCTCGCTGAGAAAGTTGTATAATTACTAAACTTAAAGTATACAAAATTGACTAATAAGTTCAGTTGTCAAAGTTAGTATTATGGTATTTTTTTAATTCAACCAAAATTACTATGTTTGGTTCATATCAGAAGAGAACTCTTACGCTCCTTTCACACTATCCGGTTTCAGCCGGCCGGTTACATTTTTTCAGTGGCGCGAAGAGGAGTATAGGGCCTTTCACACTACCCGGTTCCGGCGACGGCAGAAAATTGAGCCGGCTTGCAGCCGGCCGCTGCCACTGAACCGGCCGGCAGCTTTGCCGTGACCTTGACTCAGTAGCGCATGTAGTGACATGTATGCTTTCACATTGCCCGGTTGTTAGTCGTCCGGCAGTTCGCGAACACTCAACTTCTGATTTACAACTGGCGTATAAAAATTAATAATTGACAGTTATTTGTGTTTTTTTATTTTTTATTTACATTTCCGATATGGCAGACATAGATTCTGAGGTTTTAATTGACCTGGTTGAAGCCAAGACCGTGTTGTGGGACAAAACATTAGACGCTTATAAAGATAGAAATGAGAAAAGGAGTGCTTGGAGAGACGTGTGTTTGGCGCTAAAACTGGATTTCAGCTTACCTCAAGGTGATGGCTAGCATTTCAGCAGGTTGTATACAGTTTCTGAACTGAGTGTCTTGGCGTTGAATAGCTTCCTTGAGTTTCGTCAACAGTTCATCAAAGGAGGCGATCGACATTCTAAAAAAGTTGAAAAACTCATTCTCGTAATTTCTTAGGTCTTCAAATAACGAATGGAATAATCCATATTCATGTCTACGTTGATTAATAGGATGGACCCAGTGAAGCCTACATTTTTGACGTCTCTTTCGGTGTCGGTTGAACAGCCACAGTGCAATAAGTTGTTCGCGGTTCATTGTACGTCTCCAAACTTGAGGTTGCTACACATCACAGCTTGCCGTCCGGTTGAAAACCGGTTAATGTGAAAGAAAGAGAGACCCGGCAGGAAACCGGCCGGTTGACAACCGGCCGGCTGAAACCGGGTAGTGTGAAAGGAGCGTTAGGCTTGTCACACACTGCGTCCGGTCCGGTAAATTCGGATCAGGCATGCCGGATCAGGTAAATTCGGAAACCATTTGAAACCCATGTTTTCAAATGAAAGTCCCCAGACTGCGTCCGGTCCGGTGCTTCAGGTGCGGTCCGCTCAGATTATTTCGGATGGGAAGCGATTGGTTTCCGGCAGCTCGCTGCGCCGGAGAGCTCGCGCATGCGCAGATGACTTCTACTCACCACGTGACAGTGACAGTAGGCACTGACAGTAGCAGCAGACGTGGTTTTGTGGTGATTTTTTTACGCTCTACGCTTGTTATAAAATGTCATTAGAAGAGAAACTGATTGTGCTAGTACAAGAGTACCCTGTGCTGTATGACCTGGGCCACAAGGACTACTACAACCTAGTTATGAAGGAGAATATTTGGGAAGAAATAAGCGATCAATTAAATGAACCAGGTAAGCAATAAGGTTAAGTTAAATAGTTTATTGAAGGCTACACATTAAAAAGCCAAATTTTTACAGGCATGGACTTTTTTTAATTGTTATAGTAAGAAGTAACAATAATTACAATCGGTTAAAAAAGGTGTTATCCAAAACTTAGCAATCCTTATTTTACTACGTTAACATTTCGAATGGTAAGTTAAGATTAAACTGTTTTATAAGTTAATCTTGCCAGCACTTATCTTCTCATCTTGCCAAGACACTTTCCCCTCTCTCGAAGTGAAGTATTTCCTGAAACCATCTCTAATTTCGAAGGTGTCCAAAGCTGAGTTGCACCCTATTCTGGGAAGAGGCTGAAGTCCGTGAAATTCTTCTATTTCTTCAAGTTCTCCAGGACGCCACAGATTCTCATCATCTCCTTGCAAGAAGTTGTGGAGGCATGTAGTTGCTAACACAATCAAATCAACATGATTGGGGTTAACTTGGAGCTTTTGCGAATAAACCCTGAACTTCTTCGCCAGTATTCCAAACGCACTTTCCACTACTCTGCGGGCTCGGCTATGCCTATAGTTATATGCTTTGTTTGCCACATTACCTAGTTGAGTACCAGGGTAAGGTCTCATTATATGCACGTGAAGGGGGAATGCTTCGTCTGCCACCATTACATGAGGAAGTACAATTCTTGTATTGTTCAGTGGCTTTGGAGGTGGTAGATCTAAATGTCCAGCATAATAGTTTTTACCTAGCCCAGATTCTTTGAAAATTCCCCCATCGCTGTTCTTCCCATACGCACCAACGTCAACAGTTACAAATTTGTAGTTTGCGTCTACCAACGCGAGCAAAACAACACTGAAGCCTTTCTTGTAATTGTAAAACGTAGAACCACTATTTTTTGGTTTCTCCATGGTCACGTGTTTGCCATCAACCGCTCCGACACAATTAGGATAATTCCATTTTTCGTTAAATCCTTTTTCCACTTCTTCCCACCTTTCACGGGTAGGTGGAGGCATTACTATAGGTGATAACACATCCCAGATGGCCTTGCAAGTGGAGTGCACGATAGACGCAACTGTAGATTCTCCCATTCTGTAACTAAAAGCTACACTTCTGTAAGTTCCCGCATGTCCAAGGAACCTGAAAAAAACACGGTCTTGTATAAAAAATATGCAAATATCAATAGAATTCAACTAGGTAGGACCAAGTTTCATCAATATACATTCATAAATAAGAGGTACATTCAATTTTAATTATTCTCCATAAGAATAACATGGGAGCTGAATGAATGGGTTTGCTACAACGAGGAAGACAAAAAATGGGGTTTTATGCAAATATATATGTGACCTGACTAGATGAAGCCACATGCCAAGTTTTTAAATTTATGTTCACAATTAAGGGAGAAAAAAAATCAGCCCCCCATAACAATAACATAAACATTTGTTTTTGAGATTTATGGACCAAAACGTCATGCTTTAACTTATAAAAGTTTAAAATTTTCTCAGTGGTTTGATCTTATAGTTAAAATCTTTATGATTATACAGGGTGTCACAAAAATGTGAAATTGGCTATATATAGTCATATTCTGCATACCGAAATAAATCGAAAATGGTCAGTGAAATCTTTTCGATTTCCGCTTTGTTTAGCCGCTATCCGCCATTTTGTTTTTTCACTTAAACCTTTATATTTCCGTAACGAATTGTTTTATCAAATTCAAATGTTGCATGGAGCTTTATAATATAATTATTTAAATTTAGAAAAAAAATTGTATAAATAATTATTTTCAAAATGGCGGCCATTTCAATGTTTTAAGGTAACCTTTCATGAAAACTAGAAGGTTTAGAACAAAGTTTCAAGAGACAAAAAATGTAGATATTTTTTATATAAATGTAACAAGACCTTGTTTTAGAAAATCGGTTAATAAATAACTGAGATATGTTCCATTGTAGGTAGAAAAGGTAGCAAACTGGGCCTGTGAACGCATGGCTCAGTGCAACAATGGGCCCATTTTGCAACCTTTTCTGCCTACAATCGAACATATCTCAGTTATTTAATAACCGATTTTCTAAAACAAGGTTTTGTTAGATTTGTATAACGTATATCTACATTTTTCTGTCTCTTGACAACTGTTTCTAAACCTTCTAGTTTTCATGGAATTTTACCTTAAAAAATGTAAATGGCCGCCATTATGAAAATAAACATTTTTTTGATTTTTTTTTTCTAAATTTAAGTACTAAATTATACTGCAAAGTATAAAGCTTCATGCAAAATTTGAATTTGATACAACAATTCGTTAAGGAAATATAAAGGCTTAAGTGAGAAAAAAAAACAAAATTGCGGATAGCGGCTAAACGAAGTGGAAATCGAAACAATTTTACCAATCATTTTCGATTTATTTCGGTATGTAGAATATTACTATATATATAGCCAGTTTCACATTTTTGTGACACCTGTATATTAAGGATGAAATGACACAGGGTTCTTATCCTTTAAGTTTTTTATAAATATTTCGGTTTATAAGATATGTAGCTTTAAAACACAAAACGGCCGCAATTTTGAAATGGTATGTGTTTGTTTTTTGTAAGTGTTTCGAATTTTTTTTAGGTATGTAAAAAAAAGTATGATCATTTGATTTAAATTATCATACAATGTTTTTCCTTGCATATGGTTAGCACTTACTCAATGTAAAACTTGTAACTCAAGTGTATTGGTTGCAGCAAATGTCCTGAAGAAGAAATGGAACAATCTAAGAGATTCCTATAGAAAGTCTCTACAGAAAAAGAAGACTAAAAGTGGCCAATCTGCAAAAGTGGTAAAAAATTGGAAGTTTGAGGAGCAAATGTCATTTCTCTCAGACCATTTAACTATGTGTCGCCAACAGCAGAGCAATTTAAGCGAAGCAAGTGTGGACATTATTCAAGACGAGGAAAACCTTCAAGAAGAGCAGTCCGACCCCCCATAAGAGCATAATGTTAGCTTAAGTACCCATATCTCAGGATTGGTAACAGATAAAGGACTAATTTTTTTTTGTCTTTTAAAGTAGGCTAAAAACTAGTTCCCTATATAAGCTTTTTAAATTTTACAAATAAATAAATAAATTACAATTTTTTTAAAACTTTTGATTAAAACTTTTTATTTTTTAAGTTATATATTTTTTTATTTCATTTAAATTAAGAGATATTTAAAAAAACCTATGACAGGAACTAGATAATAGTATATAAAATATTGTGTAAAAATTTGGTTGAGATAGGCCTAATAGTTTTTGAGTTATGGGTACTCAAAGTTAAAAACACGCAAGTTTCGGAAAATTAAAAAAAAACCGGCAAAGTAGCATATTTTGGACACTTACTTTGTTTTAATGATGGCCTGCGCTGTAGGAAGGGTTGTCTGGGTCTTCTGCTTCTTGATACAGATCCTCCAGCTTCCTTTTGGCCAAAGTCCTTGACTGCCTGATTTTCTTGTCCAAGTCTGAAGCCGCTTTATCCGCTTTGCGAATCCGCTGGGTGTCAAGGCGTTTTAAAGCTAACCGCATATTCAGTCCTGGTTCTAGACCAATGTTCTCCAAAACTTTCACTTTGGAACTGTATCCATCATTGAATGACAGCACTGACTCATTAACACCTAGCCTAAGAGCACCTAGTGTCACAAATGTGCGTCTGGGGAGCCGAGCCCAAATGACGTTGTTCATCGACTCATTAGGATTTTGGGATTTTCCTTTGAGACATTTGTTTAGAAGTTCTCGGTTGGATAATACTTTAAAAATAGGCTTAATTTCTCTCATAAGAACAGGTGAGAGGTGGAAATGCTTTTTGTGGTCATATGTGGTCTTTTCTTTGAGGGTTTTGTTATATTTACACCAGGTGTCGTCAGTCTCTGGGCATAAAATGTGTACAGGATTTTTGTTAGTAGACTGAAGATGGCAATACAAAGCCCAAACTGCTTGCCTCATGGCCTCTACACTGTGTGTATTTCGACGGATTGCTAGACCATAGTATATTTGAATTTTTTGTATAGCCTTTCCTGTTAGCCTACCTTTGCCGGAGAGAGATTTGCCATCGGAAAGCTTCGTACCTTTGTTTGCTAAGATGAAGTTCCTTATTCTTGTCCCCATCCTCTTCTGGACGTGTCCCACACACTCCAGCTTCTGTATAGACACGTCTGGACCATACGGTGCTTGAGCCACAACTGCTGCATAGCCATTGGAGTCGCCGTCCCCAAGATACTCCACGTAGCGAACGCCATATTTTGCCTCGGACCGTTGAAACATCACGGTTACACCTTCCGCCTCCATTCCACCACTGCTACCTATGTAATTGGCCTTGCACAGTTCCAAATGTTCATTATTGGTTCTATTGGGGCAGTCACAGTATTTAGACATTGAGTAAATATCTAATACTTTACCCGTATCTGCCGACGTAATGGTTACGACACCGTTTAGCGAGGTGTGTCCTCGCTTCTGCCAGCTCCCGTCGACTGCCACGCACAAGTCCTTGGAGTTTCCATTTTCCACAACAGCTTCTGCTACTGCTCTAGACATTGAACTTTCACACACACTTTCTACATGTTTACATAAAAACTGCTCATGCTGATTGAACTTAGAGGGCGGCGCAGGTAAGTTCATCATACCGCAAAGAGTTTGGGCAGCCGTGTAGCCCTTGCCTATGACACGCAAGCCATATACTAATCTAAGGTTCAAATCATAATAAATATTTTTACATGGTTCTTGACTAGGCCTAATTTTATCTTCTGTAACTTTGGAACAGTTTTCAAAGGTTGTTTTAGTGCCACAGCTACACGAAACCGAAAATTCGACTGCTAGCCCGGCCAATGGTTTTCTGCGGAATGATAGGCTACCACGACAAACCCTACAAACTGCAACATCTGACAAAACTGATTCTAACTGAGCAATGTTCACAATATCATACTGTAAATTATCACTTGGTTCATCATAGTATGCTAGATTAGGGTTCAATTTTACATTCGAGGTAGAAACAGCTTTGGGGGTATGCATAGGCATAGCTCTAGGCCTAGTCTCTTCACTACCTGGAGTCACAACTTCTGGGTTCTTGTTACGAACAACTGTCCTCTTCTTATAACATAGTTTTCTTGTCCCTACTCTCTTCTTATTACCCATTTTAACAATATTTACACTAAAATAAAATACTTTACACCACAAAAAGCACAGTGAAAACACTATTTCATAACTTTATTTTACCTCCACTCTAACACAAACAACAACATATGACAGCCGAAAGTCACAATATTGCTAACTTCAGATACAGACTGCAAGCAAACACAGTACCAACAGCTAAAAACAAAATGTTATTAGTTTTATAAGCCGTTACTATGTGAAGTGCCCACTCAGTGCCACCCCAAGTGCTAAAGAGAGGTTGCAATGGGTTTTTTATGATTTTTTCCTGTGTTATTATAAATGTATTAGTAATACATGTTATATATCATTTTAAAGAGAAAATTATAAATAATTATATTCAATAAAAAACAAAAAAAGAACAAAAATAATGTTTTTTCATGTCAGACTGCCCTAGCGAAGCAAGTGTGGACATTATTAAAGACGAGGAAAACCTTCAAGAAGAACAATTGCATTTAAATCCTGCAGAGGTTATTTCTAACACCGAAATTAGTGGTGATATTGATACAGAAGCTTCTACAAATGTAACACCACCGGCAAACAATATAGCTTATAAAAAAATGTCCCACAAAAGGATGAAACCAACTGAAACAGCAAGTTCTCCTACTGCACTAGTACTCCAGAAGTATCTAACCAACAAGGAAAAAAATACGGGAAAACAAGCAGATGATCACTTGACTACATTTTTCAAATCTGCTGAAGCTACAGTGCGTACTTTCAGTAAATTTAATCAGGTAAAAATTAAGGCAGAAATTTCATCTTTGTTGAGTAAATATGAGCTAGAAAATCTGATTGAAACCGAACAATGCAATGAAAATCGGTACACAAATCTTCGACCAGTGGCATCAGTTGAAGTTCAACCTATATACTCAAATAACTCCTCAGTCTCGGGTGTCTGCTCTGCCAACAGTTTGGATAACAATATTATGTACAACACAGCTCACGCATCAACGCCTGTTCCAAATTACCGCAATAACAGCAATTTAAAATGACCAATACAGCAGGGATCACCTGGGCCTTCTGCGACTGAACAGGTTGGACAGTGGTTAACAATGCTTCAAAATAACAACGAGTAAAGTGTTTAGATAGTATCTTCGTTTAACATTGTCCATTTACAATCTCATATCACATTGAATTTGTGGTTAACCATTTAATACTTATTGGTTATACTTAGCTCGATTTACATACTGTTGTCATAAATAAATTTGTAACTCTTACTTACAAACTATAGACAGCTTTATTTATACAACCTATACTTTATATTCACATATGATTGAAAAAATTCAAAAGAACAACAAAGACATTTGAATAACAAAAATGCAAAATTAAAATCGTTTCAGACAAAAAAAGTTACAAACATATAGTAGCATGCTCACCTTAAATTTTACACTTACTTCTACAAATATTTTATAGATAAAGTTACCTTAGCGTAACTGCCAATCTCTCTTGTGTAGATATGCTCTTTCTGAAGTTAGTATCCTTTTTCGCTATTGATGTTTCTAGAAGAGAATGAAGTTCCATGAATTTCTCGAAACTCATTCGGAAGTACTGGAAAAACTTTTTATTGTCCTCAATCAAACGGGGAAACAAGGTATGAAATTCTCCCTCATTTGTTCTACTTGAGTTTATACTATGTACCCACAACCTCTTCTGTCGCTGGTGCTCTTCCTCTTCCGAGGCAAGAGCTGCTGCAACTATGAAGATCTCTTCTTCACTGTCACTGTCACTCATGGCTTCTAGCAATTGTTAAATTGATAGACTAACTTAATTTGTTGTTGGCTTTCCTCCAACACACAGTACCGCTGTCCTTGCACAGACTGGTCACCGGAACTGGAACGCCTGATGCAGTGTGTGGAAATTTGACGGATTCGGCGAAAAATGCCGGATCAGAATTTACCGGACCGGACGCAGTGTGTGACAAGCCTTAGGCACGTCGCACACTGGATCCGCTCAGCTCAGTCGCTTCCGCCAAAATTCGAAAACCATGTATTCAAATGTAGAGCCGCAGACAGGATCCGTTCCGTCCGTTCAGTTGAGTCCGCTCCGTCCGTCTCAGCCACTTTTTGGTTAGCGAGCGATTTTTGCGGAAGCGACGGAAGGACGGAAGGCCGCATGCGCAGAGTACAGAGTACAGTCAATGGTGTTGTACAACTGAACCCTGGTGGTCCGACACATGTTCGCAGTGCTGTGATTATTTCAAGATGAGTTTTGATGAACGACTTATTTCAGCAGTACAGTCATATCCAATGTTGTACGACCTGTCACACAAGGATTACTATAATATTACAATGAAGGAGGTCGTGTGGGAGGAGATTTCTGAAAATCTTAACGAAACTGGTAAGTAAAATCTGTTTATTACATATTACAGGCTGGCCACGTTAATTCCGAATATGTGTTTGCTCAAATGGTTTTGATTATTTAAAACGTCCGGATTACCGAGGAAATATAACAAATTATAAAAAACCTGCAAAAAAGAATTTGTAATCACTATGTGTTTATAAATTACATGATGCGGATCAGGATTGCGGCCCGCCTGTAATAAATAGCAATACTAAAAAATGTATCCCTATTTAAAAAAAATTAATTCGTATACATTTTATTAAATTAGGCCTAATTAATATCTTACAAATACTAGATTATGGAGGAACATTTAAAACACTAGTATAAAGCAGGACTATTTATTGAAACTTTACTGATATATTTACAATTTTATATATATTTACAATCTTTGTACAGTTGCTCTGTGTGTTTACACGTCCTTCCGGCCTTTGTTTATCATATCATCCTGCCAGGACACTTGACCATGTACTGAGTTGAAATATTTCTTGAACCCATCCCTGATGTCAAATGCTTCTAAAGCTGCATTTCCCCCTGACCTTCTTAGTGGTTGCAATCCGTGGAACTGATTACGTGGAACTCTTCATTACGTTCAAGTTCACCAGGCCGCCATAGATTTTCATCGTCGCCTCGTAAAAAATTGTGAAGACAGGTCGTTGCTAGAACTATGATATCTACGTGATCAGGATTGACTTGGAGTTTCTGAGAGTACACTCTAAACTTTTTTGCCAATATCCCAAAACCACTCTCCACAACGCGTCTACCACGGCAATGCCTGTAATTGTAGATCTTATTCTCTTTGTTATTAATCAGTTGTGGCCCAGGGAAAGGTCGCATGATATTTGTGTGTAGGGGAAATGCTTCATCGGCAATCATTACATGGGGAAGTACAATGCTTGAGCATCCCAGGGCTTTAGGTGGAGGTAAGTCAAGAAGCCCATCACTAAGGGACTTTCCTATTTGAGACTCTTTGAAGATTCCCCCATCACTATTTTTGCCATATGCTCCAACATCCACAGTTATAAAATTGTAATTGGCATCGACCAAAGCCAGCAATACTATGCTGAATCCTTTTTTGTAATTGAAATACATTGATCCACTATTACCTGGTTTCTCGATCACCACGTGTTTCCCGTCGATAGCTCCTATGGCATTTGGACATTGCCATCTTTCATTAAATGTTTCACTAATTTCCTCCCACTTATTTTTGTCAGGCTTGGCCATAACAACAGGTGAGAGTTTTTCCCAAATTGCTTTGCAAGTGCTGTGTATAATATCAGCAACTGTAGACTCGCCCATTCTGTAGCTGAATGCTACAGACCTGTACGTGCCAGCGTGTCCAAGGAACCTGCAATAGAGCGTATCTTTTAAAATATATTTAAGTAAAGGTATAACATGGAAATATTTTAAATTGAAATTTTAAAAATGGAAATTGGGCTCGCTTAATTAGTAGGGGAGACTGGGGCTACAAGACACACGGGTTAAGTTTGTAGATCCAAGTAGCTTGTTACAAATATTTAACAAGTCTATTAATAAATACCCCCGTTGCAGCAAACCTGCGAACTCAGCGAATTTCCAACGAATATATGAATTAATAATAACACATTAAGCCACTTACCAGGATTCCTAAGATATATATTCTCAAATAAGCAATATTTAAAAGATTAACTATTCTCCATAAGAATAACACTGGGAATGAGTATGCAGGTTTGCAGCAACACAAAATAATGCGTTTTTATTTAAATATCAATAGAACCCATCTAAGTGAAGTGTCATACCAAGTTTCATCCATATACATTAATAAATAATCCATATATAACAATTTAATTATTCCCCATAAGAATAACATGGGGGCCGAGTACCTAGGTACGCATGGGGGCTAGGTACCTAGGTACCTAGGTTATACAAACAACAAGAAACCGTATCCAGATGAAGCTATATACCAAGTGTCGTCAGTTTATGTCCACAAATAAGCAAGATATATTTTTTTCTTTTTCTCCATAAGAATAACATTGGACAACGTACTGTGTTTAGCACTTGCAATATCTCTGTAACCAATTGACGTAGAGAAATTATAAAAACACCAAATTGTGTGTTTTTTTAAGCTGAATTTAATTGTGAAATCAAAAATTTGACTTTTTGAAATATTATATGTAAAAACTTCAAAAAACCAATTTTTGGGGTACAAAATCTGTCCAAAATACCCCTTTGGATGAAGCGATCTGGCTGGTTTTCGAACTTAAAGTCATTAATGCTGTTTTACATGTTTGTACCAAGTTTCATCAAAATCGGACTTCTTTTACGAGAGTTATCGCACCCACGGACACACACACACACACACACACACACACACACACACACACACACACACACACACACACACACACACACACACACACATATATATATATATATATATATACAGTTTCGAACGAATTGTGTTTTTAGGGTCTGGGAACCTCAAAACGAAAAGTTATCATGGTCCCGGGCCTAGGTCTTACCATGCTGACTACGGTAAAACAATGTATTTTGACTTTCATAGCGGTAATGTTTTTAGCGAATTTCCCCCATAGGGAAGAAGCTATTACCGTAGTCGGCATGGTAAGACCTAGGCCCGGGACCATGATAACTTTTCTAAAAACAGCCGCCATTTTGAAATGAATCAATAATAATCAAAATCCGATTCCGCCAAATGGTTTGGATTGAAAAGAGCTTTAATTTGATGTATATCATGATATACGTTTGTATTTGATATTTCGTAGATTCGGACTAGTGACCCTCAGTTTCTGGTACACCCTGTATTTAAAAATCGTTAAAAATATTTTTACGTTATTCCTTGGGGTTGGTTTAGTGGGAAATAATTTTATTTCATCATCGTAGGACCAACGGTTTGTCTGAAATCAATACTGGACAACTTACGAGATTCACCCTGTATATATATATATATATATATATATATATATATATATATATATGTGTGTGTGTGTGTGTGTCCGTGGGTGCGATAACTCTCGTAAAAAAGGTCCGATTTTGATGAAATTTGGTACAAACGTGTAAAGCAGCATTTATGACTTTAAGTTCGAAAACCAGACGGATCGAGCTATCCGAAGGGGTATTTTGGGGGGGTTTTGTACCCCAAAAATGGGTTTTTTGAGTTTTTTACATACAATTTTTGAAAAAGTCAAATTTTATTTTTTCCCATTCGAATCAACTTAAAAAGACGCACAATTTGATGTTTTAATCATTGCTCTACGTCAATTGGTTACTGAGATAGTGAAAGTGCTAAACACAGTACGTTGTCCAATGTTATTCTTATGGAGGATAAGAAAATTGTATATCTCGCTTATTTATCAACTTATCCTGACGAAACTTGGTATATTGCTTCATTTCATTGTGGTCTATTGATATTTGCACAAAAACCCATTTTTTGGCCGATAGTTCCCATAGCAGCAAACCTGCATACTCAGCCCCATGTTATTCTTATGGAGAATAATTAACGTGTTATCTCCTTTAATTATGAACATAAATTAATAGAACTTGGTTTGTGGCTTTACCTAGTTTAGTTATATTGATATTTGTATAAAAGCCCATTTTTAGTGTTCCTTATTTCAGCAAACCTGCATACTCAGCCGCCATATTATTCTTATGGAGAATAATTAAAATGTCATAAATCGTTTATTTATGAATGTATATTGATCAAACTTGGTATGTGGCTTTATGTGGTATTAAGATAAATTAATAAGCATTGGAAATTAGCTGAGTATGCAGGTTTGCTGCTACGGGGGTATTTTTTTATTTTTAGGCGCAGTATTAAAGAAATACCCCCGTCGCAGCAAACCTGCATACTCAGCGAATTTACAATGGAGATATAAATGTCTTAATACTACATAAAGCCACTTACCAAGTTTCATAAAAATATATTCACAAATAAGCGATAATATACAATTTTAATTATTCTCCATAAGAATAACATTGGGGCTGAGTACGCAGGTTTGCTGCAACAAGGAACACAAACAATTGCTTTTTATGCTAATATCAATCTAACTCAACTAGGTGAAGTCGTATACCAGTTTTTATTAAATTATGATCATAATTAAGGGAGACAGAGCATTTAATTATTATCCATAAGAATAACATGGGGCCTGAGTACGCAGGTTTGCTGCTACGGGAGAATTATGCAAAAACAATTTTTTGGAGCAAATATCAATAGACCTCAACGAGATGAAGCTGTATACCAAGTTTCGTCAGTATACGTTGATAAATAAGCGAGATAATTTTTTTTTTTCTCCATAAGAATAACATTAGACAACGTACTGTGTTTAGCACTTTCAATATCTCGGTAACCAATTGACGTAGAGGAATGATCGAAATACCAAATTGTGTGTTTTTTAAGCTGAATCGAATGGTCAAAACTAAAATTTGACTTTTTCAAAAATTATGTGTACAAAATTCAAAAAACCCATTTTTGGGGTACAAAACCCCCCCCAAAATACCCCTTCGGATAGGTCGATCTGTCTGGTTTTCGAATTTAAAGTCATAAATGCTGCTTTACATGTTTATACCAAATTTCGTTTATACCGAGTTATCGTGCTCACGGACACATATATATATATATATATATATATATATATATATATATATATATATATATACAGTATCGAACGAATGGTGTTTTTGGGGTCTGGGGACCTCAAAACGAAAAGTTATCATGGTCCCGGGCCTAGGTCTTACCATGCCGACTACGGTAATAGCTTCTTCCCTATATGGGAAATTCGCTAAAAGTGGAACAGTCTAAGGGATGGTTACAGAAAAGCACTATTGAAGAAGAAAACAAAAAGCGGTCAGGCAACAAAACATATTAAACAATGGAATTATGAAGACCAAATGTCTTTCCTTAATGACCACTTGTCAGACAAACGAAAGCAGGTAAGTAACCTTGGGCATGGAGAAGATAATGAAACTGATTTAGGAGACTACAACACGGAAAAAACCACGGAACACTTGTCTGACGACTCACAAAATATTGTAGCAGAGGAACTTATTGACGAGCAAAATACACCGTCGCAACCACCAAAGAGACATTCTTCCAGTTCCCATGTTAAAAAAAAAAAACGCCAGGATAATATGTGTACCAGTCAAGTGGCCGGTGTACTTGAGAATTATTTCTCGAAAAAAGCCAATCTAAAAGCACAACTTCAGATCACCTTAGTTCATTTTTTAAATCCGCCGAAGATACCGTTAGAACGTTAAATCCTTTTCTTCAAATTGAAATAAAATCAAAAATAGCGTCCTTGTTGTCCGAATATGAATTGAAAAATCTTATTGCAGCTCAGGCTGGAAGTGCGTGTTCGACTCCACAATCGACCTACTCGTCCTTAGGCCCAACCCCAACACCAACATCCCCATCAAATTATGGAGATAAGCAGACCTCCGGGGCATTTCAACTTTACCAATCCCATGTTCCCCATGGATCAAACTTGCAGATCGAGGAGCCTCTTGAGTCTACTAGTTCAACCTACACTGGCCAGCGGAACTTCAATAACAATGACTTTTCTTCAAACAATGATTACACTCAACTGTAACTGGAATTTAGTGCCATGTTACATTGTCAACTATCTGTGTTGTAATAATATGTGAAATGTGTTTTCCCCTTGCTATTTCCCTCGCCATAAGAAATAGTTTATAGATTTACTTCATTTATTGCAAACACCAGAAAAACTATAAACTGAAAAAATCAACATGGTTTTCAATGTAGTTATAAAATAAAGTTATTACTCTATGATGTGGGTTCTTATTACTGATCTCACCTTAACGTCACCGCCAACCGCTCCTCTGGTGATATGCTTCTTCTGAAGTTTGTATCACATTTCTTGATTGCAGGTTCTATAATATGTAATAGCTCCATAAACTTTTCGTAACTCATACGAAAATATCGAAAAAATCTTATATTGTCATTTTTCAGTCTTGGAAAAAGCGTATGATACTCGCCCTCACTATCCCGTGCGGCATTAATATTGTGTACCCAACTTTTTTTTTTCCTTGCTACTTGATCATCCTCTTCTGCAGCTAGTGCCAATGCTATTACAGCAGTTTCTTCGTCACTACTACTGGAACTCATAATTGCACAAACGGAAAAGCCGACACAAAGAATTTACATGTGAACAATGACAGTGTCTGTCATCCACTGGCGATTGGCGCTCAAAATTAACGACTGAACTGAGCGGACTGAACTGACGCGGTGTGTGGGAAAACTGCCGGAACTGAGCAGACGGACCTGAGCTGAGCTGAGCGGACTGAACTGAGCGGATCCAGTGTGCGACGTGCCTTAAAGTCCATGACATTTGCCGATCAAACTAAAATTGTTGTACTTCTTTAAGTTTTTTCCTGTACCTTGTAAACGAGGTCCCGTACAGAAAATATTATAGTTGCTCCATTTAGAGTAGACAATATTTAATGTAAAACGCACTGGTCAAAGTTAGTATTACAATTTGTGGTTCATATTCCGAAGAATCATTAAATTCGTCGATATTTGCCGATACACCTCAAATCTTTCGCACTTTTTTAGTTTTTCCCCTGTAACTCGTAAACAAAACCATATACAGAAAATATTATATACTAACCTAAATTAAAGTATACGGGATTTAATATAAAATGCATTGGTCAAAGTTATTATTACTAAGTGTGGTTCATATTTCGAAGAACTTGGAAATTTGCCGATAAACCTCACATTTTTCGCACTACTTTCAGTCTTTCCCTGTACCTTAAAAAAACGAGGCAAGGGGAAAAATGTGATGTTTGCTGAATTTAGGGTAGACACGATTTTCCATAAAATACACTTGTCAAAGTTGTTATTACTATGTGTCGTTATATTCCTAAAACTTTGAAATTTGACGAAATTTACCGATAAACCTCAAATTGTTCATACTTCTTTCAGTTTTTACTGTAACTTGTAAATGACGCCTCGCTGAGAATGTTGCATTATTACTTTACTTAAAGTATACAAAATTGACTAATAAATTCAGTTGTCAAAGTTAGTATTATGGTAATTTTGTAATTCCACCAAAATTCTAAATTTAACGAAATTTGCAAATAAATCTTAAAAGTGCAGATAATGTATTGTTTTTATTGTACCTCGACGATATATTTTTTTATTTCTCTAAACAAACAGCAGTTGTTGGACATCTCACAAAAAGCTCCTCTACATTACAGTCAAAAACAAGTAGCCTATTGTACCACGTACTATTGCAAGTACTATTGCAATAGTTACCATTGTTACTATTGCAAGTACTATTGCACCATGTGCTCATACACTTGGACTGATAACTCCGAAAAATCACACATAATTTAAAAATTATAAGAACAAACCCGAGCTCTTAAAGTATGTAATAGCTGACGGGTTCCTCAGAAGTGAATAGACGTTCGGAATTATATATGCTCGATTAATAGTTGATGGCGATAGCAGTGTATATACAAAATTCTTGAAAGCAGACCCTAATAATCATTAACTGTAGAAAAAATCGAGTGTAAGAACCATCTCCTGAGAAATTTTTGTACGATTGTGAAAAATTGCTACAACTTCTACCTGAAATATAAGTACAGTTTACCTTAGGAAAACAATTATTGAAAACATCCTTCGATGCAGAGTAGCAGTGACAAAAGCTACTGAGTCCCCGCTTAGTCAAGACATTATTGATACTGAGAAAACCCAACAACTGAGAATGGATATCCTGAACATCCTAAGTATGTTTTCGGAGAGCACAAACAATGCGTATCAAGAGGATACTTCTGTAAGCTTCCACCCAGAAATGGCCGCTTCCAAAACTAGGTGGGCAGGGAGCAATGGCTGGAAACAAGAAGGAATCTTTTGAAAGCCTCATACTTCGGCCGTGTATGTAAAATGAAACCAACCACGGGCTCTGAATCCCAAGTTATCAGTTTCTGTATACTTCATTTGATTGTGCGTCCATGGCTTACGGGAGAAAGCACGATGGTCTAATATAAATAAAGTGTCATTCGTCAGTGAAACACATGTCGCCGGGTGAAGCTGTTATAGCCAAAAAAGTTACCTGCTGGACTCTGAACAAAAATAAAGAAATAGGACCTTTTAATAAAAATCATATATTTGGACTTTTGGAGAGTAAATGTGCTATCCAAATTGTAACAATTTGATTTGAATTGCATCTTGCCAGAAATCATCGATCTTTGACATAACCGTCAGTATGACAATCAGGAACCCGACATACATCCTAGAAGCCGGAAAAAAACTTGGAGAGCGGAAAGGTGCTAAGGAAAAATCGAGTATAACCGCACCGACGATCTATGGTCCAACCCAACAGTAAAATTCACCAATTGGCAAGTTATTTTATTTTAAATAAAACATTTCGAATAGATCTTAAAACATTTCGAATAGATCTAATGTTTTTCAATGTTTGTAATTTTATAATAACTAGTAGCCTGTCACGGCTTTGCTCGCGATCACAACGTAATATTATACTAACATTCCCATATAAATATTGTGTTACCGTTCCAAAGCCAACATGGCCTGCTGATGAACTGTTTACTCTATCCAGCTGAATGCTTAGAACTTACAGTTATTTCCCAATGCCAAGCTTATGGGGAAAAGACTCAACTTTAAGGGGCCCCAGGGCCTCACTCACAAATTATTTCTCTATAAAAAAGTTTCCTGCATAACTTCACGCTCTTTCCAATGACACCAAAAACATGAAAATCGGTTCAGTAGTTTAGAAGGAGTGATTGTCACAAAAAACCTGCTCGCCTATTAAATTTTATAATAATTGTAATTATAAATCGAAACTACAATGACCCAAAACATCTACTGTAATGTAGTAAATAATACAAATGAACTTGAATTAATTAAACATAGCTTTTTTACTTCCTGTTTTGTACTGTTATACAAGTCGACCCGTGCGGAATTCCGCACTGCGAACCACATCTTGTCAGCTGATCAGATGTTCTTTTGTTTACATTTTCGCTCCTGTCAAATCAAACTATTCCCTTTATTAGCGAATTTCCCCTATAGGAAGAAGCTATTACCGTAGTCGGCGTGGTAAGACCTAGGCCCGGGACCATGATAACTTTTTGTTTTGAGGTCCCCAGATGCCAAAAACACCATTCGTTCAAAACTGTATATATATATATATGTCCGTGAGCACGATAACTCTCGTAAAATTAATCCGATTTCATCGAATTTTTTTTATAAATGTGTAAAGCAGCATTGATGAATTTAAGTTCGAAAACCAGACATATCGACCCATCCGAAGGGGTAGTTCGGGGGGGTTTTGTACCCAAGAAATGGGTTTTTTGAGTTTTTTACATCAAATTTTACAAAAAGTCCAATTTTATTAGAATCAGCTTAAAAAGACGCACAATTTGGTGTTTTGATCATTGGTCTACGTCAAATGGTTACAGAGATACTGAAAGTGCTAAACACAGTACGGTGTCCAATGTTATTCTTATGGAGAATAAGACAAATTGTATACAGTCAATCAGTGTAACTTTGAACCATGTAGTCTAACTTTGAACCACCTTGGAATTTTTGATTTTGTCTGTATTTTTAGCTGATTAGTACACTTTGATTTAAAAACAGATGTTTTGTTTAAGTATGTTTTCCTTCCTTATTCTTATTCTAATAGGATCAGTTGTGATGTGGCCATGCATTGTTGTTTTATTGTCTCTTATTCAAGTTGATTTTCAAGAGCATGCTGGAAGAGCTCCTAATTAAAGTTATTTTTACTGGAAAATTACCAGGTAAGACAAAACATTTTCATGTTTGGTACATAATTGTTGATTGTTACAGTGATTATATCTCATAGAATTGTATTTACCTTTAAGAATAATCACCTTATACAGATTTTTTTTAAAGTTAACATTTAAAGAGCGTTTTCAGGCTAACTTTGAACCGGGACAAAGTGAACGTAACATTGTAATTAGCCCAACTAAAGTAAATGGTAATGATTATATTTTATAACTGGCCCTAATACTGTACATTTATCCGTATATTTAGTATATATTAGTCTATACATATAAACGGGCCAGGCCTATAGGTAATTATTAATTAATTTTGTTTGTTTTCAGAATCTACTAACTATGGGGATAGTCAAAGGAGGCAAAATTAAACCTGGGGTAAGGAGATATGGTACAAATACACGATACTCAGAAGAGGAGCTGAATCGGGTTTTGCAAGATATTACCAATGGAGTTATCAGTGAAAGAACTGCTTCAAAGACCTTCGGAATTCCACGTAATACATTAAGAAATAAAAGGTTTGGTGAACATTCTAAAAACATTGGTAGGCCAACAGTGTTATCAGAAGAAGAAGAACATTCTCTTGTTAATCACATCTTAGTACTTGGTGATATGGGTATGCCAGTGTCCCTGTATGATTTAAGATGCGTAGTAAAATCTTATCTCGACAGCCAGTGTAAAAAAGTTGATCGTTTTCAAAACAATTTTCCGGGGTGGGATTGGAGTCAGCTATTTTATAAAAGGCACAAGGAAATGATAAAGCATACTTTTGAAAAAACTATTGCTCTGAAAAGGGCCAGAGTGAATGAAGACACTATTAGAAATTTCTTTGACCACCTAGAGCTAGAAACAAAAGATGTTCCATCTAGTAATATTTATAACTACGACGAAACAGGATTCCATGATGATCCAGGAAAGAAAAAGCTCCTGTTCCGCAGACTCAGCCGGAATCCTGAAAGAATCAAAAATGCAACTAAGTCATGTTATACTGTAATGTTTTGTGGAAATGCGGATGGCGAATTACTGCCCCCTTATATCATAATGAAAGGAGCTCAAAAATGGACGGATTGGGTTTCAGGCGCACCTCTTGGATCAAGGTTGAATGTTTCGAAATCAGGATGGATTGAAACCCAAGTTTTTGAAGATTGGTTTGAAAATCATTTCCTTCCGGCGGTTAAAAGAAATCCTGGGAGGAAGCTTTTGATTGGTGACAACATGTCTGCCCATATTTCCATAAAATGTTTGAAACTTGCTGAGCAGAATGACGTAAACTTCATATTTCTTCCACCTAATTCCACACACATCCTTCAGCCATTGGACGTAGGTTACTTTTCAAGTTTGAAAAGCAATTGGCGTAAGGTATTAAGTAAATGGAGGGCGACTATCCAAGGAAAGAAGTGTGTAAATCTCCCCAAAGGATTATTTAGTCAGCTTTTGAAAGCCATCCTTGAAGCAGGAGAATCATCGGCTACACTTAATTTAAGTAAAGGTTTTAAATCAACTGGAATTCACCCTTCTGATCGGGAAAAGGTACTTAAAAAGCTACCTTCGTACGCAAAATCAATCCAAGAAATAAATGGATCCATTGGTTCGGAGTTCAAAAACTATCTTGAAACTGTTAGAACAAATGAACTACAGAATGTTAGTAGACCAAGGAAGTTTTGCGTTCCTGTTGTACCTGGCAAAAGTGTGTCAGTCGAAGAAGTTGAAACATTCCTTAGCAATAAAGAGGAAGAAGAAAGGATTAAAAAAGAACGTGCGAGAGTTAAATGTGGTGGGAGAGTGCGAACCCGAGGTGGCCTTAGAAGAGCACCGGGAGGACGTGTAAGAACACTGTCATCTGTTACCAAATCTAAACTAGAAATGTTTAGATTTGGTAAAACAGCAACTGTCGATAGTACAGCAAATGAAAGAGAGTTGGAGGTTAAAAATGTAGATCAAGAAGGAGAATGTGAGAAGCGCCTTGAAGAGATGGAGAAGGACCTTGGAGAAATTGACATTGAAGTTGCAGTGGATGCCAACGATTTATCCGGTTACAAAGACACTATAATCATTTATGACCTCTAATTCACAATGTTATAATAAAGAAAACATTATAAAGTATTGTAAATAATCCAAGAATTCTATATTTTTTATATTATTTTAAGAAAAACTAGGCAATTTAGTTAGCAACAACTTATGTTAGGTTTGATACGTTAGGTTTGTTTCACTACAATCACAAATACCAGTAATGATATAAATGTATAACAAGTCAAAATGTAGCATAGTATTTCTGTAGATAAATAAAGATGGTAAAAAAAGTTGTACTCTGATTACTTTATTAAATAATAATATATTTTTATCATAGAATTCGGGGTGGTTCAAAGTTAGCCAGGTCGATGGTGTAACTTTGAACCACCACATTTCCCTACATTTATTTAATTTGTTAGTGGAAAATTATACTTTTAACTTTTAAAAATGGTCATCTAATACAACATTTTCCAATTTTTTATCTAGATAACGAGCTTATATGGGGGTAACGATAAACAAAAGAGGGACAATTGAACAAGTGGTTCAAAGTTATACTGATTGACTGTATCTCGCTTATTTATCAACTTATCCTGATGAAACTTGGTATATTACTTCATATCATTGTGGTCTATTGATACTTGCACTAAAAATATTTTTGACCGATAGTTCCCGTAGCAGCAAACCTGCGTACTCATCCCCATGTTATTCTTATGGAGAATAAGTAACGTGTTATCTCCCTTAATTATGAACACAAATTAGTAAAATTTGGTATGTGGCTTTACCTTTTTTGTTCCTTGCTTCAGCAAACCTGCGTACTCAGCCGCCATGTTATTCTTATGGAGAAAAATTAAAATGTCATAAATCGTTTATTTATGAATGTACATTGATCAAACTTGGTATGTGACTTTATGTGGTATTAAGTTACATATATATGCATTGGAAATTTGCTGAGTACGCAGGTTTGCTGCTACGGGGGTATTTATCTTTCATATTATTCAAATTTAAGAGAAGCGGTACATTTTTAGACCGTGGGTCCATTTTTTGTCATTGGCCGGCACGACAAGCTTTAAAGTGAGGAGTAAATCATATAATTTGATAAAGGAATAAGGAAGATCTCGCGGACTGACAGAAAAACAGGCTAAAGAAATAATATATAAGATGGGTTTTACTAGTACAACCCTGGAACCCTCATCTATAAGGTGATTTTATTAAACAACAAACAGATGTACAAGGAGGTTTTGTTGGCATATTACAGTAATAAACAGAGCAAAGAAAAATGTTTCCTACCCCCGCCGAAATATTTATTTTACCCGGTAGAAGATAAAAGTTCGGACAACGATTTTTTACTGGTCAGTTAATACTCTCCATTTTATCTTCTACAGTCAGTGTCAAATGCTACTTTATTTTATGAAGGTTATTGAGATATTGTATGTTTAAAAGATTTAATAACAATTCTTTAGTTCATGTATAACATTGTTGAAAATAGAAAGTTTTTGAGCCTTTTCAAAGTTCTCTGAAGGATTACGGTACTTAAACTGGCGGAAACATATTTCAACCCTCCAACTGTTCTTAATTATCACTGTGTGGTGTTTAGACTGATTTTAAAATGTTGCAGTTATACTTTTAAAATTATATAAAAAATACATTTATTATTCAATGTACCAAATATTATATATTTTCTTATTCAGAAATAAATGGAGATTATGATTATAACAAAAAATTGCATGTTAAAAAATAAATAAATAATAAATATAAATACAAAATATTATAATTTTTTTTATAGCCCAGCCTGCTAAAAATTGTTTAATAAAAAAAAATAGATTTTTCAATATATACATTATGTGCAAAATTTATTTCCTTCCCCTACATGTAAAAAAATTGTAAGATAGCAAAATAAATAAAAAAGTTAGAGAAAAAAAATTAAATGAAGTACGAAACCTTTTTTCACTACTTTGTTAGTTATCACGGTGTGGTATTATTATATGCTTGTAACAAATATTGTACACACAAAATTTCATGCAATAATATATAAATTAATTAAATCAAAGTTATCATGCTTAATAAATTATATATTTTCATACCTATAATCCTCACTTGAAGTACATAGTGTCACAAATGAAGATAAATTCAGAAGCCCTCAAATAAAAACATAGCACTGTACACTTGAAGTCACAGTTTTATAAAACTTTCTAAAACTATATCTGCAGACCAAAGGTGGTACTGGTAATATTATATACATATTTACATTCACTTCCAAGATCAATCAAGGATTAATGTTACTCTGACGAGCTGGAGGAAACTTTCCTTTTCCTCCCGCGTCTCTCACTTCGCAAAAAGTGTTGAAGCTGGCTGTAGCATTGCTGGTGCACTCCACAGTTACAGCCTGGGCACCAATACCTGGATCTGCCTCTCTTTTTGGTTGGCCCACACACAGCACATTTTCTTTCTTGGTTTCCAGGCAGATGTTGCAGTGAGTGTCCAGGATCACCAGCAGGTCCAGGTAGAGGTTGGTCCGGTGCATCGTTAAATCCTGCCAGGCTGTCAACAATATCAACTAGGAAATCCTTCCTGTTCATCGGTTGGTCACTGTTCTTGCTATACAGGACAAATGAGTTGTATAGGGCTAAATCTAACAGATTGAAAAATATCTTTTTCCAATATTTTCTTGTTGCTCTATTCACGGATGTATGGTAAACACACTTGTCACTCACGTCGACCCCTCCCATGTATTGATTATACTCATGAATGATAACTGGCTTTACTCCTTCAAGTCCCTTCTTGCTCTTTATTATCTTGTCCTCAGCATGGCCTGCAGTTGTTAAGACAAAGCAAGGTTTCCTTGTCAATGTTTGGCGGTACTTTACCAATAAAACTTCACCTTCCCTGAAGTAAACACTTTCCCTCTGACCAAGTTCTGTTTGCCGAACAATGTCTGATAAAAACCTGGATTTTTTGTTTACAGTACCAGTCAAAAATGTGTTTCTTTCTAACAACTTTTTGGCCAGAGGTATTTTAGTGTAGAAATTATCAGTGAACAAGTGATGGCCTTTGTCTAGCAGTCCGCTTTTCTCCATGACTTCTTCAATAACCTTTTGAGTAAAAAGCGTACCGGTATCACCACCTTGCAGATAGTCCGTTCCACTGTATAATTCTACATGGAGAACATAACTTGTAAGACTATCGAAGCTTTCAAATTTTTTAATTCCAAACTGTTTGGCACATCTGTTTTTAATGCCTATGACACTCTCATCTATACAAACATTCTGCGATGGAGTAAAGTGATATTTGAAAGCTTTGTTTAGATGATCTAATATCTTACGGATTTTGTACCAAGGGTCATAACCAGGTGTTCCTCTAGGGACATTGTTTCTCGAAGTTAGGTGGAAAAAAGATGAAATTAGCAAATATCGATTAGAGGTCATAATTCTTGAGAAAAATTGTATCATCTGTGAAGGTATTGTGTCCCAGTAGGCTGCTACATTCTTTCTCTGTGTGAGGCCCATGTTTATGACCACTGCAAAGAATTTTTTAATTTCTCTTATGGAAACATCAACCCATTTCCTAAACCTAGAATTTGGGGAAAGGTGTTCCGTGTTTTGTATTTGAGAGTGGGCATAATTGTTTGTTTCTCTAGTCATCATATAGAATAACGTATTTGAGAAAAACAAATAGAAATATTCTATTGGGCTGCTATTTCTTGGTGGTAAATGTTTGCCTCCACAATTCCTTTGTTGAAACAAAGGCCGAATATCTTTCACAGGTTCAGGGGGGTAAACTCTTACCCAATTACCAAGTTGCCTTGGTTGTCTAGGTCTAGCCCCACGACCTCGCCGACCTGGTCTACCTCTAACTCTAGGCCTACCTCGATTTTGCCGTCGTAATTGAGGTACTGGCAGGTCAAATGGTAATAATTGCTCAGGAATATCAATTCCTTGGTCATCTTCTCTATCAGAGCTGTCTAAATCGTTCAAATTAGGAACATAGTTAGTGTCCTCACCTCCAGAAACATCGGCCAAACTAATATTGTCAGGCCAATCAGGTGCATCAATGTCTGATCCACTATTATTTTCACTTAAATTTGCTTCTATTTCACGTCTAATATCACTAGAATCCATTTTAATTAGTTGTAAAACATAACTACTAAAATTCGGCGAAATATAGATGTTAGTCAACAATAACATAAACAAAAACCGTGCGCAACAAGCTCGACTGATGACAACAGAGCCAGCTGACGCGAGCAGCAAAGACTAATAAAATAAGAAGAATAACAACCGTTCTAAACTCATAACTTATAATAATCGCATATATATATAAAAAGATAGGAATGTCTGCTTTCGAAATAAACTTGGATTAAAGAAATTGGATTATAATTACGGGAGTTATAACAAAATTAGCAGACCCTTGTAAAAGGTTGCGGCGCGCGACGTTTAATATTCATAATAAGCGGCAAAACGCCGCGGTCGCGACCTATAACAGTTCGAGGGTTTTAAAGGAATAACTGAAACCTTTTTGCTCCACATAAAATAATTTGCCTAGACCTTTTGCTAAGAATATTTGATAAAATATTATCAGATATGTGATTAAACGAAGTGGTAACTAATTTGGGCAGCGCAAACAGTTTTGAGTGATTTTAGGGTGATTGTTAGGGGCCCCCCGAGTGTGTGAGACGTGCGAGAAGCGGCGCGGCGGCGAGGGACAGTGGACCTGTCATTCTAGGGGTTGTAAATCACTAGACAATACCGATCCGTGAGTTGATGACTGAAGTCCGAGCCTACGCACGCTGTCGGTAAAGAAGTGTTATTTGAAAACCTACTAGCGCTCCAGTGGCCAAATTCCAAATCAAAAGGCCGAATTTCAGCTAACTCCGGCCGCCTCCTAAGTTCAGGAAACTGTGGGTAGTCAGTATGGGAAAAGCAATTGAAATCATTGAACAATCCAAGGGCGTAGCTGACAAAATGCATCAGACATTTAAGCAAAGGGTTTTGCAAAGTCTGCAAAGTGTGTTGATTTGCATGAGTTGGGTCCTCACTGTTTAGAGCTATCCAGTAGTGTACCAGTGGTTCCCATTGTTCCAGGATCCGTCTTACACATTCCTGAAGAGAAAGCCATCTGGTTTGGCATGGCCTCAAAAGTTTGTGGGGTTCAGCTTCAAAAAATGTTTGAAAGTTTTTGAACGCCTCTGTATTCTTCGGACTTTGGCTAAAATGGTTATACACGTTTCGGCATAAATCTTCAAGTGAATTGCTAAGTTTAGTACATGCGTAGCTCGCTACTAAATGTATCATATGACATGAACATTTATAAATTATGTCATGTGTTTAGTTCTTTTTTATTAACCAAGACACAGAGTTGAACTGTCCCATCATCGCATTGGTTGTATCTGCACAAAAGCCAATCCAATTTTGAAGAGGAATGTGATTTTCATTTAGTGTCTTAATCAATGTGTTGTACAAAGTTACTTACTGCTGTTCCATCTGGACAGTCAACTAGATCGACAACATCTACTTTGGTTTCAAAGTTTTCAGAGTAACTTATCACCACTGCTAACCGTTTCTTAATGCTAACATCTGTAGTTTCATCAATGTATATAGAAAACAACTGACTCTGAAGCTTATCCACGAGGACCTTATTAAAAAAAGGTCGTAATCCATTTCTAATCACATTCGTGGCCTTCGGTTTATATAGCTAAACTTATTTTGTCAGTAACAGGTTTTTTTGGAAGTGATTTTATAAGTTCAACAAGAATTGAAAGCAAACCTTCTTCAAAAACCCAATCTTGAAATTGTTCTGTGAATTTAAATTTTTATTTCATAATTAATTAATATAATCCTGGTTTATTGATAAATTTAGTTTAATTATGAACATATTTTTGGGTGAGCGAATCGTTACCTTCAATTTTTTTCATAATTTAAAATATATTTTTCTTTAACATGATCAATAATTGCTTTTTGTGAATTTTCATATTCTAAAATATCACAAATATCAATTAAATCAAGGATTGTTTTTATCAACATTTAAACATCCTATTTTTAAATATTTTTATCAACATTTTATATCTTTATGTCCCCATGGTAATGTATAAATTCTATTTTCACAAACATATCTCTTATCATCTTTATTACTTAATGTTAATTTATTCATTTTTATTGTATATAACTCATGTTTAAAACTTGTAATGCATGTCATCGCACGATATTGTTCTATGTCTTCAAATAAATATTTCTTAAAATCTTTCATATTAATTGTTTTATTTAACAATTTTTTTAAATTCCTTTACATTTTATAGGATTTTTATTATTGAATTCATACCTGTACAATTTCAATCTCAAACCACAATAGTCTTCTAATATTTCACCATTGAACTCATCTTTAAATTTCCCAATTACTTTTTTATAATTTTCGCTATAACATTAATGATTATTATAATCACTTGTATCGAATTCATCCATATTTTCATTGATTATTTTGTATGGATCTTTCTTTAATTTTATAAAATAACTATCTTTATCCATATATAACAATTTTAAATTCGGATAGTATTTTTTTCAATTTATTGTAATAAAATTCATACATTAATAATTTTGATTATTCTAATTCAGAAAATCCTACTTAACCCTTGTTAAGCACGTGGTTGGGGAATGTCCTAATGTTGCCACATGGCAACACAAACCATACTTCTGTAATAATGGTGGGGAATTGTTGTTTTAGAAATTTAAGGTTGGTAAACCTGTGTTCCTGTTTCAGAACCATGTGTTCTATTTGATAGAGTGATTCCTAATCTCAAATGTTGTTTAGTTAATGGTTGGTGATGTTATAAACAAAGTGAATAGCCATGGACCTTCTGCCATGACTTGCCGATTACAGTAAGTTATAGAAACTTTATTATTCATTTTATTATTTTTGTACCGTAATGTGTTTCATCCTAAGGCATGTAAAAAAATATATAAGGCCTGAAAAGATAATTTAGAAAGATCAGTACTTTGTAGTAACGTTATAAATATGAGTGTTGCCAAGTGACAACACTAGGACATTCCCCTACCACGTGCTTGGTTTATGTGGTAAACAACATTTTTTATTTTTAAGGATGGATTTACCCTGAAAGAGGCCATGGATATACTCAATGGCGAAAATGACGATGATATGAACGTTGACACGATTTACATTACACCTCCTGAACCCTCTGCACTGACGGATGAAGACTCTGGAGATGAGGACGAGGGTGGTCTCGTTGACAATCTTTCGGGTCGTCAGTTACTAGCAAGAGCAGAAATAAAGTTTTCGAATAATAGGGTCGTGACTGAAGTAAACGAGCTATATGGCATCGTTAAAAATAAATCGGCAACTACTTCCACGCCATCGGAAAATCGGGAAAATATCCATCAAACCGACAAAAATAGGGTTAGTATTCCAAGTGAAGACCCTGATTATAATGAATTACCAGCACCCACTGATCATGAGACATTTATTGATTCAACAGCTACACAGATGGGAAATGAGGATAATATCAATATCAATCAAACTGAAAAAATACGGTTACTATCCCAAGTGAAAACATCAATTGTAATGAATTACCGGCACTTACTGATCATGAAACATTTGTGAAAAGTCTTAAGAGAAAAAAAGAAGATTTGATTGAAAAAAGGAAAAAGAAACAGAAGCTCAATAAACTTTACAACAAAAAAAAATCGGAAAGCGTTTTGAAAGAACTGCAAGCTCTGGAAGCTGTAGAACACGATTTATGGCTGGAAGGTGATCTTGAGCCTCAATTTTTTCTGCCTTTAGCTGAACCTGATTACGAAAACTATAGAGATTTTACTGCTTTTGAGTTGTTTGAGCTCTTTTTCGATGAAGGTGTATTTGATTTACTAGAAAGAGAAACAAAAAAATACGCTCTTTACCTAAACTATCCTGATCCTAAGATAACAAAGGCTGAAATAAAATGTTTCGTAGCAATTTTAATTTTACGTGGATATAATGTTCTCCCTGGAAAACGTTTTTATTGGGATTCAGGAGAAGATATGCGCAACCATTTGATTGTCGACAGTGCTATGAGAAGAAATAGGTTTGAACAACTTCTTAGGTTTATTCACTGTAGAGATCAGGTTGTAGTTGTCAGTTGTAGTTGACGCGTCAGATAAAATGTGGAAACCTTTGATCAGCTTACTGCAAAACTAATTTATGGAACATTTTGAGCCCACAAAACACTTGTCCTATGATGAAAGTGTAGTAAAATATGATGGTAAACATGAATTAAACAATTTTTAAAAGGAAAGCCAATTAGATTTGGGTACAAGATTTGGTCATTGAACAATGTTTCTGGATACATCGTGAATTTTGATGTTTATCAAGGAAAGTCCTTGGGAATGCCTGAAGACATGGATTTTGTGTTTGGGAAGCCAACAGCACCACTTATAAAGATGATACAAGAGCTGCCTGAGGGAAAAAAGAAATTTCAATATAAATTTAATTTTGATAACCTATTTACCAATATTTACTTATTGAACTATCTCAGTGGTCTCGGTTATGGTGGAACAGGTACAATGAGGGAAGACAGAATCCCAAAGGAATGCAAGTTCCTATCAAGGAAAAAGGAAATGACAACATCTAATACAAGAGGTCACTTCGAACATGCAGTCAGTAAGGAAGGCGGGGTGTTAATAGCAAAGTGGTATGACAATGGTGTGGTTTCGATGTTGTCGAACTGTCATGGAGTAAATCCCGTAACTTTGGCTAAGAGATGGTCCCATGCAGAAAGGAAATCTACCCTGATTCCAAGACCTGCCTGTTTCTCTGAATACAATCGTTATATGGGAGGGACAGACAGGATGGATATATCTAAGTACAGAATAAGGATTAGAAATAAGAAATGGTATTGTCCACTGTTTTCTTGGTTGATTGATGGGGCAGTTCAAAATGCTTGGTTCTTAAGCAAAGCTAGTGGTACTAAGGAAACCCAGCTTGTTTCAGGAGGCAGTTGGTACAGACTTATATAAAGAAATATGGCCAACCGTCTAAGGGCGCAGGAAGACAACCTCCAAGTCTCTGTCTATGAACAGAGTGGCAGATGCCCTTCGGTATGATGGTGTTGGGCATCTTATAGTGCACGCTCCAGAGAATAAGAAAAGGCAATGTGCAGGGGAGGGCTGTTCATCAATAATGAGAACCATGTGTGTGAAATGTGGAGCTGGACTTTGTATTGAATGCTTTATGCCATACCATTCTGTTACTTACAGAACTTAGCTTCAAACAAAGGCAACAGATAACATTATTACTAAATATGATTGTAAATAAACATTTTCCGAAGTGAAATGTCCATTGTTATCCTTTTATTTCCTCATACTTCTGCAATTTTTAGTTTGTTTAATAGTTATGGTATTATGCGGGGGAATGTCCTAGCGTTGCCGGTTGGCAACGGGCTGTTGCTAAGTACTTAGGGGTAGTATATTTTTTTCAAAATTTTTTCAGCAATTTTTGAGAACTGTAGAAACAGGAAAACCCAAAAATTTTAATTTTTGAGAAGAAACAATAATTCAGGTCATTAAGGGTTGATCGTTTGATCAAATTTAACTTTTTCTTGAATCATATGAGATGCAATACATTATTTATCAAAAATGCTAAATGTTTTAAAATTTGTTTTTTTAGCTTGTTTTGATGAGTATTCTTCGTTTCCTTATTTTATTTTATATCACATCTATTTCTAACGTTTACCATTGTTTTAACAAACACGGAATATTCATTAATTTGAAGAAATTTTTCAAAATCTGAATTAGATTTAGCTCTTAGTTTTGTATTAAGTTCGATATATTATTTCATAAAATCGTCTTGATCAAATGCAATTACTCTTTTTACTTTTTTCAATTTTAATACTTCTTTTAAATAATATTTTTAATTTCTGGAATGTACAACGTAATATTTATTATCACATAATGTTGTGCATAATTTATTATTATAATGTTCCGGAGCTTAAGGCACATCTTTGTGTTTATCATGTAATTCCTTCGAATGTTCTAAATCAACCTCCAATATATATCCATAAACAGCATTTTCATCCAATTCTAATATTGTTTCTTCCCATTCTATTAATGTATATGTATCCGGTTTCATCCATTTTATATCTTAACATGGTAATTTTTGTGATAATGCCCAACCAAAATTATTTGCATCGATATATATCATTTAATGTTCTCGTTTTGTTTTATCATAATTTTTCATAAATTTATTATTTGCTTTAGAATATCCTGTAACACATTGAGAAATCCCACCTCTTATTCCTTTTTCGATCATTAAATACATATTATAATCACTTATAAATTCTAACTCAATTTTTGTCAATTTTTGTTAATTTTAACATCGAATCCCAAGCCAATGATGGTGAAGTTAAAATGAGCCGGATCTAATTGATAATTTTTCAAACATCTAAAATTTTCAAAAATATCAGCTAATAACAATACATCTTGAATATTACACAGATCGGAATAATTTCCTGATGTTTTTAGTTTCAATTTATTCCGAACTTTTAAATAATGTTTATAATCATCATCACTCATATTTTCATCAAAACTTTCATCTTTATATAACATTTGATCATAATTTAATTTTTTATTCCATCCGTTAAACAACTGAAAAACCCCTTTTTATCTAATATTTTATCATAATTTAATTGTTCAACATCATCTATCAATTCATAAGGAAATATGCCTTTAGAACTTAATATATCAAATGTATCTTCATCAATATTAATTAAGTTATCACATTTATTTTTATAAATTGATTTAAATGTTTGAATTCTCTCAGGCTTTTAGCAAATTTATCAATTGATGAATGCACAAATCTAAATGTATCAACGAAAGAGAATTTTATAAATTTTCTTGGTTTGTTATCTTCAAATTCGTATCCAAATCCATAATTAACTATATAATTCATATATTTTCATCAGTGTTAGCAATTAAATCAATTTTACCGTATTTTTCGCTAATTCTTTCATAAATAAATGTGTATCGTAATTACCAATATTATGACAAAATACAGGAATATTTCGAGGAAATTTTAAATTTAAATTACAACTCGAGTGTGCTGCTCCTCTATATTTTCCTGGTAAATGACAATGATCTCTATCGAATTCAATTTCTTCTTTTACAGTTAAATTCATCGGTTTCTTATTTTTTGAATTATATTTCTTCGTTACATATTTCGAGATTCCACCTAACTATTCAAATACTTAGGAACATTTTCCAATTCTTTTTCGGTTTTTGCTCAATAAGATATGGGTTTACACATTTTATTTGTAACTCGCGATACTAGCTACATTGTGAAACGGTATGGAACACGTTTGTGAATTTGATTTGTAAATTCTTTTTAAAAATTATTATCACACGAATCAATCTTTTTCAAAATACTCTCAAAATCTAAATAAATTACAAATGAGTGTTCAAATTTCCTAAAATAATTTCGAAATTTTACTGTTTGACCTGGAAATGGCATAATTGGTCTACACGGTTCTAATGATTTACAAATTATTAAATGATTATTCAAATCTTCATTTTTATAAAATGTGCTCAAACATCTTCTACAAATACATCTTTTATGACCATGTTTTTATAATTGTGATAAAACTTATTTACTTAAATCTGTTATTAATATATAATGTAATTTATCACCATTTTTATGATATGATAAATCAATATATAATTCTGCTTCATAATTTTCAGAAATTTTTAATGGAACTATTTTCTTTTCTTCATCAATTCTATATACATTTATTGACATTTTAGGATGGTTATATTTCCAATCGTATGATCTTTTTTCAAATAATTTGATATTTTTCAAGCTCAGTGGGTAATCAATCCCAATAAATATTTCATCACTTATAATATTTTTATATTGTTTAACTCTGTGTGGATGACCTTATTTTTTTATTTTCTTATTTATCTATAGCACATCTAATTGCATAAATAAAACAAAATTCATCTTTATTTTTAAAATTTATACAACAATTTTATTTGTTATTTCATTCGGTAATTCAACATATGAACCGGTATTTAATGAATTATTTTGAGTTAATTTTAGATTTAATTCAACACATCTTCTCAATGACCAACCCTGCCTTTCGGAGGTTAATTTAGCTGTTCTCTTAGTATTAACTTTTTAAACTGATCATCTATAAACACATCAATATTTAAAATATCTGTACTTCTTAAAGAAAAATACATGTTTGTTGTTTGATATTCTTCATTTATCACTTTTCTTTCATATTCGTATGTTAAAGCCATTTGTCCTTTAATATTTTTGAATGTTTGTTTTTCAATAACTTTTTTAATTTCACTTCTTTGAGCTTCTAGATATTTAGAAATATCGATTTATTTATTTGAATTTGTTAATATATAGTCTTGAAAACAACCTTTTAGTGATGATGCTTCTTGAATATTTACATAATTTACTCTAGGTATTGGTTTGTTTTTGAAGTGATCATATAACAGTTCAATTAACTCTTTTCTAGTTTTATTTACAATTTTTAGACCATTTTGAATAGCTAAGTTTTGAATAAATTTAGTCGATCTATAGTTAAATTTTTTCGGGTTTTCTTTAATTTTATTTAATCTTTTAATGAGCTCATCTCTAGATAAAATTTTCATAATTTCGAGCAGGTAATTTATTAGCTATTTCATTTAATTTTTCATTATTAAAATAAAAAACAATTTAATGGATCATATGATTTTTTAATTTATTTAAATTTTGTTGAACCAACACTTTTATATTCATGAATTTGATTATTGTTTCCCCATAATAACAACTCATCATATTCTATAATTTTAATATTTTTATTTTGTAAATGCAGTTTCGAATTTAATTGTTTTGTAGACACTTTATCACTTATAGATTTGTTACAATCATAACAATTTTTTTTTATTTTTCGTTCCCATTTATTAAGGAGAAAATTTTAATCAGAAAGTTTAACTTTTTTAGTTTAAGAATTTGTAATAGAATTAATATACTTTTAACTCTATTCAAAGAATGACTCAGAACCAAAAGTTTTAGCAGAAAAAGCTGTTAATATTAAGTATATGACTATCAACAGCCAATTTAAATTTCCTATACTATTTCTTCAATATTTTTCTTTCAAATTTCTTATGAATGTTTGATTGTAAATGTCTTGGATAGTTATAAATCCATTTAATATTTCTTCCGCATTCACATTTTGTTGAAATCATAAACATTTTTCTAATACATTGAATACAAATTGTAGGCTTTTTATCTTTACTAAAATAATACTTATGAAAATCTTCTATACTTTTAATTTCTTTACAATTATTACAAATCTTTTCACTTTTTTACTTTTTCGATACTACTTTTTTGATATATTTTATGACATTCTTTACAATAACAATAACAATATAAACCACCTTTACTGTTTTTATCTTTATAAAGTTTTGTAATATCTTTATTTTGTTTACATCTCGCACATTTATTCTCCATTTATAACATTGACAATATAAAAAAAAATAATTGAATTTTAAATAAATTTATGGTAAACAATTTGTATAAATGTAATGATTTTATAAAGTGAATTTTAAAATAATTTTTATATAATGCATGTTTTCTAATTACGAATCAAATGTATCAAGATTGTAAAAAAGTATATTATAACAGTAATGAAATGTATTATAATCCAAAAGAATTTATGGATAATCGACCATTATATGTAAGTGATACAACAGAAAATCCCGAAAATATTTCCGGTTTGAAAAATTATATTATTATAAATATGGATTTTGATTATAACAGCCGACAGTAAAACAAATTGTTATGTGGTTCAGAAAAATTATTGGAGTATAATGTGATCAAAAATGATATAATTGAAATAAAATAAACATCACGTTTTAAATTATAATAGAATTTGAATAAAATATTATTTGAATAAATGATTATAGAAATATTTTTACTGGTTTTAAAAACATTTTTGCGATTTTTTAATTTTTTTTTTTACAAATTGATGTTTCATTTAAATTTACTGATTTTGGTTTAAATTTGCTGATTTTTAATGTAATACTTTTTATATTTTGCATATTGAATTTTGTAATTTATTGATTTTTGTTTAAATTTGTTGATTTTTCTTTCAAATGTGCTGATTTTTGTCAAAATCCTTTTATGGTAGTTTAACAGAGATTTTACATTGGTTTTCTGTTGGTATCCAAAGTGGCCCAGGATCGGCATATATGTATCTACTCAGGGGTCGACATAATCAATACCGTAGACTGCTCCAATTTCAATATATACCTATACTACAAAGTTCTGTATTCAACCGATGTGTGTACGAAGTATTTTAAATTAAACCATTAAATTAAATATATATTGTATAGTATACAGGGTGTCTCGTAACTCTCTGGACAACGGTATATAGCGTTATTGCTTAGGTCAAGACAAACACATTTCACTATAGGTCTGTGGTGCCTAGTTTCCCGTCTGTCTGTCTGTATGTGTTTTTTACAAAAACAATCATAACTCCTAAACGGTTTGAGGTACAGCATTGAGATTTTACAAAAATGTTTATCTTATTAAGACTTTTTTTTTAATTCTAATAAAATATCATTAACACACAAAATGGTGGCCATTGAAAATATTTTATGCCAAATTCCACGAAAACCGTTGACTTTAAAAAAAATGCAGGAGACATAAAAGTTAGCCCATTTTATGTAGATTTCAATGATACCTTACTTGTTAAGATTGGATAAAGAATAACAGATAAATTAGTTATTTTCCTAATGCATGGCCACTTTTCTCCATTTAAACAACGCTAATACTCCTTTTACATTCTCTAAATTCTTCACTGAAATCAAGTCATACGTGAATCAGCTGTTTTTATTACATAAACAGCTGATTGAATAATTTGTTGTTGCCATTTTATGAAAGCATTGTTGTTTGAACATTACTGCATGTGTTTTGTTGCTCACTATTCTTATAACAGTAAACCTAGTAAAAGTCATTATTTATTGTGTTTTTATGTTTTAAGTTTACAGTTTTGTACTGCATGTGAGCAAAATGAATACTTACACATCACAGGAGTACTGTGATATACACTATTTTTTTGGAATGGCTCGTGGCAATACAAGAGGAGCGGCGAGATTGTATGCAGAACACTTCCCGAACAGGCAATGTCCTAACCATCAGACATTCAGTGCTGTACACAGCAGATTGAAGGAAACGGTAAATATGAGTGACACTGGGCCTGACAGATCTGTTCGTGATGTTGAGTTCGAGGAACTCGTTCTTGATCGGTTTGAAACGGATCCGTCTGTAAGTGTTAGAATGGTAGGGCAAGAACTTGGTTGTGGTAAGGACACTGTGTGGAGAGTTTTGAAAGGAGAGAAACCTTACCCGTTTAGTCCCCAAAAAGTACAGGCCTTGAAACCAGAAGATTTTCCCAGAAGGGTGAACTGCGAACGCTGGTTTTTGGAAAAAGACTTAAACAACCCTCTATTTCTCTAAAAAGTTTTGTTTACTGACGAAGCTAGTTTCAGTAGGGAAGGCATATTTAACAATCGAACGTGTCATGTCTGGGCAGCAGAAAACCCAAAATCTATTTTTGTAGCTGGGCATCAAGAAAAATTTGCTATTAATGTATGGACGGGTATTATAGGCAACTTCCTTGTTGGGCCCTACCTACATTTTACCAAATCGGCTGGATTCACCAACCTACTTAGTGTTCCTTAGAGATATTCTTCCGGAGTTGATGGAAGATGTTCCTCTTCTTGTCCGAGAAAATATGTGGTTCCAACATGACGGAGCCCCAGCCCACTACGGCAATATAGTCCGCCATTACTTAGATCTAACTTTTCGAAACAGATGGATTGAGCGTGGTGGGCCGACACCGTGGCCCACTCGACCTCACTCCTCTGGACTTCTTCCTTTGCGGCACAATGAAACAATTAGTTTATAGCTCACCTGTAGAAAGTGAGATTGACTTAGTAGCTCGAGTGGTTGAAGCAGCCGCGATAATAAAAGAAGATGGCCCAGTTTTTGGACGTGTTCAACGAGCCATGATTGATCGGTTTAGAATATGCAACCGTGTTGACGACCGTCATTTTGAACAGTTTTTGTAAATAAAGGAGGCCTTATTGTAAATAAATAAATATCATAAGGTATTGTCCAGTTATTCCTGGACAATACCTTAGGTATTTTCAATCAATTCATTGTTCCTGAACTTGATGTATTTTATACCTAATCAATTTTTACTTACCTTCGATGTTTACATAATATTTCTCTTAATTTATCACAGAGTAAAAATGTTCCATTAAAAAATATTTAAAAGCATTAAGAATTACATGTTTATTACTAGTGTAAAATGTTTATTTTTAATTATATCTTCCCTAAATTTATTGTACAGATGTTGCCTTACCATACCATGATTATGAATGGAGTAATATTGTCCCAAAATAATATTAGGCTTTATTCTAGTGACATTTTTACATTTGGGACAATGTTACCCCAATTAAGGGTAAGATTGGCCCAAATAAAAAAAAAAATTAAAATGTTCTGAGTTTTAATTTTCAATCTATGTGTTCTCTGAAGTTAGCAGAGTTCGATAACAACAGAAAATTGGATGTAAGTTTGGTATATCTGTGTAATTTAACGCAATTTATGAAAAAAAAAGAAAAAATGAAAAAATTGGGTCAAAGTTACCCCAGTTGACTGTAAAAACTAATATTTTAAATTTTTTCTAATTTCCCTGACTTTCCCTGACGTTAGACCTATGTAGGACCTTTTTTGGCTATTATGTATCTTTAAATAAGTATTTGAACACAAATACATCCGTTTTATTAGGTATATTTACGATATTAAATTCAAAATATTGTTGGCCAGGTTTTGGGGTCAAATGTGGCGTGGTCAGAAACCATAGTATGGAACTAGAAGTGCAAAACATTATGTCCCATACAATGAGAAGCGTACAAAGGAAGGCACTATTAACAGCTATGAGGAAAAAAGGTAATTACTTGGCATCTAAAATTGAAATAATACATACTGAGCGGAAAGCGGTAACAGACAGGGCAACAAGCAACCCCCTATTACGCATATTCTGCCTCAGGCTATTCTGTCTGGAGACAGAGTCAGAAATGTCGTCAAAATCCATGAAGAGTCTGTGGAAAGAATGTCCAAATCTGCTGGTCAATCCTTACTATAAGGATTTTAAAACTGACCTACTGTTATACGAGAACTTTTTTCAGATTATGAGATCGGATGAGATTTATTTTGGAGCCCAAAAGGACTCACTGATATGTGCTTATGGCTCACGGTTTTTACGAACTCATTACAAACGTCATCAATATACTCTATGTTCAAGGAAAATACTTGAGCTCAGTAGATTATTACTTTGAATGCAACAGAAAGAACCAAAGACCAAAATCTTAATTCATGCCCTTAAACCAGAACATTGTGATAGTCGAAGCGGTAAGAGTCGCGTCAGCACATAATGAGGGAACCAATACATATAGTGCTTCTACTTACGGCATGAAACTTGGCACATCTCTATAACATTGGCGTGAAATAGCAATATTTCTTGCCATGAAGAGAAAGATCTGTATACAAGGAAAAACTGCATCATAACTAGAAGGAGAGCTCCAACCAAGAATTATTCTATAGCCTACTTAGTGTGAACTTAGTGTGAATCCAGGTTTTTGTCGTTAAAAAAAAACTAACCAGAAAACATGTAGATATTAAAAAACACGTACAGTGGTTAGCTCTACCTCATTTTTTTAAACAAACAGGTTTCTGTTTGAGTCGGTGTTTGAAATAATAGAACTCACATTTGAACTAAATGGGGGACAAACCGTTTGCTCGGTCATTTACAGACCCCCGTAAAAGACAATTTTCAATGTTTTTTCGATCAGTTAGTCTTATCCCCATTCAAAAACCAACCTTCACCGCCAAGTAATATTGGCAGGTGACTTCAACATTGATCCATGTATACAAGAGGTCGAGTTTGCCATTTTTTCTAATATGTTAAGTAGTTTTAGTCTTAGGTTAACTGTTCATACTCCAACTCGCATCAGTCTAGCTCTCATAATGATAACTTTTCAACAAATCTTGAAAATTTAATTGTTTACACTGTGGAACCTTTTGTGTCGGACCATGTAGCAATAGTAATGGAAGTGCCTAGCAGCAGGGAATTAGATTTAGGTATAACTGAAACTAGAATTATGAATAACCTTTCCATCCACGAGTTAAAAATTAGGTTAAGCTGGGAAACTTGGGACAACTTTTACAATTTAAATACCCGCGTTGCAGCAAACCTGCATACTCAGCGAATTTCAAATGGTACTTCACTAAATCATGAAGCCACTTACCAACTTTAATCAAAGCATATTAATAAATAAGTGAGATATGACATTTTAGCGAATTTCCCCTATAAGGTAGAAGCTATTTCCGTAGTCGGCATGGTAAGACCTAGGCCTGGGCCCATGATAACTTTTCGTTTTGAGGTCCCCAGACCCCAAAAAACACCATTCATTCGAAACTGTATATGAGTTATATAGTTCCAAAACGTGTCTTATCCCCAAAAAATCAAAATTGAGATATTGGTACCACTGCATTCGTATTTTAAATCTGCATCTGATTCTGAACAGGTTTCATTCCAAAAAAGTCATATATAATGTCAAATGAAGTTTTAAAATTTAAGTTTATTCCAAAAAAGGCCTTATCCATTGCAGTTTTATTCCAAAAAGTTCCTAATCCATGTGCATTCCAAAAACGTCCTAAATGCATTCAATTAGACTGCCATTTCAAAGTGTCAGTACCAAACAGAGTCATGTCCATTATATATAGGTAGTTATGGTTTTATAAGGTTACCTAACCTGTTAATAAGTGGTGTTTTTCACCTGTTGCCTACTAATAGTTTGTTTGTATCCTACTGTTTGTTTTCTGACTGGATTGATGAGGTTAAATTGTTTAAAGAATGGAAAATAATTCTTTTGTAGTTCCTCAAACAAGAGGTAGAAAAAGGGTGAGAAATGTGGAAGAGTGGAGCAAAAGTAAGAAGAAAAGAGAAAGGTAAGACAACATTGCTATGTTATGATTGTAGGCGTACTTAATATTACTAACCATAACCTAACCAAAGTAGGCATAACTTAGCCAAGTAATGAGGAAACTCTCACTTTCCTCAGTTAGGCTATCTTTCAATGTTTAGTAAATAATACCCTTTTTTCAGATACTCGACAAAGAATCCACCAACTCTTCCTACGTGTGGCCATGCAACAAAGGCGTACCAATGTGCTTCATTGACTAGAAGAGATGTCAACCATTTTCATAAACTGTTTTTTAGCAGCAATAGAAAAATCGTACAAGACCACTGTGGCGAAATGTAATGCAATTAATGCTTTCATGACGAGCCTGAAAACTTTGGAAACGCATTACTGCCGGGGTAAATCGAAAAGGCAGTACCTAGCAAGTGATTTATCCATTAGCAAATTGTGGAGAATGTACAATAGTACCTGTCAAGATCCAGATCTTAAAACAAAATCGTCTTTTTTCCGAAACCATGTCAACAAAAAATTTAATATAGGTTTTGGTGCCCCAGCAGTTGACGTATGTTCAACTTGTTTACAGTTCTCCGAAAAAATCAATCTGAGTACAAATGAACATGAAAAGACATCTTTAATGATGAACAAAAGAGCACACTCCTTAAGGGCCAAAGCTTTTTTTCAGCTTTTAGGCGAGACATCGGAAGACACCGTCAGTTTTTCATTCGACTGTCAGAAAAATCAAGTGATGCCGAAAATACCTGACCAATCTACGTATTACAGTTGGCAAATCTACATGTACAATTTCTGTATTGTGAAAGGTTCATCTAAAGATCCTTTAACTAAAGATAACGTATTTTCCTATTGTTGGATAGAAAATGAATTAGCTAAGGGATCCAATCAAATAGTCAGTGCAGTGTACCACAGGTTAACACGTTCACTGCTGAAAAAACGCTAACAAAACATATTATTTGCTACAAAAAAAATATTCTACTCACCAACAGTAGTATTGTGACGTCCATTGATGGAAATAAGACACCATGAAAAAAAAAACTCATTTTCCGCCATTTTAAAATTGCGGTAACTGTGGTTACCGCCAGTTCCTAGGGACAGCGTTCCTCGCCAGCCGGTTACTTGGGTTACCGCTCGCACCAACGGACGGCCTTTTTCGGCACAAACAATCTTCCATGACGACACACACTAAATATTTACACTTTCTTGTTTAGTTTTTAACACTTTATACTTTTAAAATAATTACCTAAAAATTATAACAACCTTTTTACATCCCTCCAACCCAACCGAATGTCTGTTATTATTCAAAAGAGTTAGCCTATTTCAATATTTCAATATCACAAGAGTACTTTCAATTTATACTAATATAATAATACCTAAAAACTGTATATACATCCCCTCCAACCCACCCGTATGTCTTTTGTCCATTAGTCATGGAACTTGTCGAAGCAGTGAGGTACACACAAGCCGGGCTGCCCGTCACACTTAAGACAATGCCAAACAACTCGTTTCACAATGCCATTAGCACTACATACACGGCACCGTTTATTTTTCAACTTTTTCCCACTCTTTTGCTTTTCTTCAATTTTAGAGGGAACTAGTTTTTCTTTTTTTAAGGTTTTTTTGTTTGTAATGTGTGTGTGTGTAACCTTATTACTGTTCAATACATGTCTCGTTATGATAAAGCTTGTGTTTTCATTTCTCCTTTCTCCTTATTAAATTTGGAAAAAGAAATTAGTAAAACCAAGGCAGCGGGGCTGGACCTCAGGTTTATATACCAGCGGCGCGTGCTACTGGCTGAGCCCCCGCCAAGCGGCAGTGAGGGCCGCCAAAGAGGGCGCGGCACGACACCCCTCGGACATCAGCAAGCCGCTGAGTAACTCGAGGGTGCACCCTCGAGCGTCAGCGAACCGCTGGGCAGTTCCTTCAGGGTCAACCCCGACACGCGCCGCCAATCGCTCCCGGTTGGCGGGGGCTTTTTAAGCTGCACGGCTCGGGTCAAACGGCCCATAATGCCTTTCTCTCTCTCACACTTGAGTTTTCTGAGCCTAACGGCTTATGACTTTTAAGTGTGCGAATGGGAGGAAATAAACAACTCGGGTTCATACTGTACATAAAGCTATTGCCGTATAATTACTTACAAATACTATTTACAATTTTTCTTTATAATTACAACTAAACGGAAAACTCTTCTTCCTCGTCCTCTTCGCCCACGGGCTGGCGCTGCCCCTCCTTTTCCTCACCGTCCACCTCCATCCGCTGTGACTGTTCTCCTCTTCTCCTGACTTGCTGTAGCGGCGGGATGTCCTTGTGCCCCCACGGTAGAGTGCGGATGCCGTCGGGGAAGACGAGCCGCTTGTCGTCAGCGGGACTGAGGCTCAGCTTATCCACCTGCACGGTGTAGACTCGGTGCAAGTGGGACTGGAAACGGACGTTGGTGGTGTGCTTCAGAACCCCGTTGAACAGGCACTCTCTGTAGTCGTTGGGGGGTGAGGACGTTCTTCACAACGTCCTTCGCCACCCCCTTGGCTCGCTTGAGAGCCCTGCTGCCGCCTGTCGCCGCGTCCTCGATGTCCATAAAGTACAACTTGGACCGCAGGCCGAGGTAATCGAATAAGGACAGACCGTTGCACTCGTCCTTAAACTTTCCAATGATCTTGGCGTTGACGGGGCTGTAGCAGGGGTGGGACCTCGGGTAGCCGCTGGTGTCAAAGTCGTCCAGGTGCTGCAAAATCTCGGCGTAGACGTCCTGAGACACGGTGTCAAAGACGAAGCTATCCGTGTCCATGTAGTCCACGGTGAGGTGGTCACCGTAGCGCTCCTTCATCTTCCGCAGGAACTCGTACATGAGCCACTTGCTCAGCTCCAGGTCGGACATGCCTATGTAGACTGGTTTGTCCAACACGATATTGACTTTGGACAGATGCACCAGGGCCACGTCCTCCGTGTAGTACGTGCGGTCCAGGAAGTTGGACTTGGCCGCGTACTTGGTGAACTTCTCCGGGGTGCACACCAGCTTGACGGCATGAACGCAAAAACGCTCGCGCCGAGTGTACTCGGGATGGGCGAAGCGGATCTGCTGCTGCTTGGACATGTCCAAGCGGAGGGGGGCCTTGGCGGTGCAGTATTGCATGTGCTCCTCCAGACGCTCGGCACCGAACAGTTCCAGTTTGTTGGGCCGATTATCGAAGTAAGCGAAGCATCGCTTACACACGTGGATAGTGTGACCGTGGGACGTCAGCTGAGGACGCACTAGCCTACTCATGTTTGCGATGTAGGCGTAGTGACTGTCCCCGCCGGTTTTCACGTACAAGTCCCTGTGGTCTTCAAGCTCTCGCTTGCAGATCTTCAACGGGTAGACCTTGTCCTTGAACTCTGGCGTCCCGTCGGGGTGTCTCCCCACCATCGCCCACTCGATCCCGTAAACGTTTATGCTGATGGCTGTGACCATGTTTTTCTCCAAGTCTTAAAATTACGAAAAACGGTGCCCTAAATAGTTCAGCCGCGTGGGATTAATTTCCAAGGGTCGAAAAACTAAAATTTTATAAAAACAACGGTAACCGTTCTGTAGGAGAAGGCTCAGATATTCGGTCAGACTCAAAACACTTGGTTTAGTCTAGAACATTCATCATTCCCAACTCCTACGGCCTAATTCGGGATTCAAGTGGCAGAGAAGGGCTCTGCTGTCTCACCAGCGTATTACGCTGTGTCCTACTCCACAAGTAAATCCTCCCCAAAATATTCGTCCCGTCTGGTAGAGTAGCGCTCCGTAGCGACACTGCTAAGTACTTTACTACGAAGAACTCACGATTTACGATATTCGGTCAACTGTCACTGGGTGTCAGAGTAAGTCCTCTGGGTCCCACAAATTGATTTACGCCCGCTAGTTATCCAAAAACACGCTTCTACAATACGATTTACAAAATTCAGTCAACTGTCACTGGGTGTCAGAGTAGGTCCTCTGGGTCCCACAAATTGATTTACGCCCGCTCCTTATCCAAAAACGTGCTCCTGCAATACGATTTACAAGATTCGGTCAACTGTCACTAGGTGTCAAAGTAAGTCCTCTTGGTCCCACAAATTGATTTACGCCCGCTAGTTATCCAAAAACACGCTTCTGCAATACGATTTACAAGATTCGGTCAGCTGTCACTGGGTGTCAGAGTAAGTTCTCTGGGTCCCTCAAATTGGTTTACGCCCACTATTTATCCAAAACGCGCTCCTGCAATACGATTTACAATTGCTTAAAAATCTAACGCTGCCAACTGTCAGGGGTCAGAGTATAGCCTCTGGTTCCTGTGATAAAAATACGATGGTCCTGCTGTAAAGTAATATATATGCTTCGACTAAAGAAGGAAAATAACCACGCCTGGCGTCAGAGTATAACTCTGGTTCCAGACAAATTAAATAATCCGTTTATTAAAATGATGGAAAATACCGCTAACTTTAGCTCTTAAAATAAAAAAAAAACGAACTGTCCCAAAATTCGTGGGGTATTACGCCACAAATCAACGAACGATTATTTATTAATCCCGTTAAACAATAAACGAATAAGAGCGGCAACGAATACTTCTTTAATAACCTAGTGTAGGAAGACTACTTCAACTTACTACTGGAGGTCTGATGTTGAGTCGATGGTGGCGGTCGAGAGACTGACTGTCCATCTGGCTCGTGAAGGCTCGTTCCGGGCTTCCCCCACCCTTTCCTGGCAAGCAACACTAGCGCCAGACGACCCGGCGGCCGCCGCGAGAAGCTGTTTACTCGCTACAGGTCGCTACGCGCACGGCGAGTAGGCCGGCCGACCGTGACTCATATTTTGTTCCGTTCTTGTTTGACTTTGCCAGGCGAACTTAAATTAACGTGGCTTGCTTTCTATTACGAAATTAAATGAGGCCATAAAAAAAAGTAAAGGGGTCTCATTTTTGACCGTTACACACTCCTCTGTTTTTATAAAGCAGAAAAACAGCAAAAAAACGAAAACCGCTTCATTACGGTTTATAACTGAAAATAACTCTTCCTTCTTCTTTCGTATTTCTTAAAAAATACGAACACTCTCCTCAACATAAACAAAAAAAAACCCTTCCAATAACATTCTCCTCTCCTACAGCTTGCAGGACCAACATAAAATGCGGTGACCTGTTGCGCATAAATCGGAACTCAAAATTTGTCCAAAATGGACTCGAAATAACTCAAAATTCTGTCAAACTGACAAACATAAACTTCCACCTTGGGAAATAAAAAAAATCAACTCTTCTCTACGGTACGGCTCTCTTCAACCGTATGGTTTGTACACCGGAAGTCCCAGTTTCCGGACATTTACACGCTTTCTCGTGCCGTCGTTCAATGTCACCCACATTGTCCTTCTTTTCATCCGGGGTTTCCGATCAAGTCGGTGTGGGTTTTGTGCCGCTGGGGACGGACCTAGCGGAGGATAGCTCCACCGTTGTTCTGGGTGCCGCCGTGATCTGCCGGAGCTTGTGTCGTCCCTTTCCCTCCTAACGACGGGGAACCTGGTTTCATCGTTTTCCAATTTTGGGTTCTCTTCTGGGGTGTTTACCTCTATCATGACGAACCCAGACTCTTCTTCTTTTGGTTTGGGGTTGCCACCCTCGTCGGTGGCGTCCAGAATCTCTTGCAATAGATCCGCCTCGGCGTTGATGGATAGAGCTGGTGACGGCGGTTTTTCCATTTCCTTGAGTGTGTCAAACTCCACCATCTCATAACTGGATATGTCGTCCTCTGGTGGTTCGGGGTCCCATATCTGGCACCTCGCAAAACGGATCGGTGGGGCTCATGTCATCCACCACCATCTCGTTTGCTTCGCCAGGCGTACCGTCCACCGCAACCTCTAGTATTTGCGGATAGGTTGGGATGACGGGTCATCTTCGACGGTCCATGGCTCCTCCGTTTAATACATAGTACGGAGGACCTCCGTCATCTGCCGTATCTTCCGGTCTACGCTGCCTTGTAACTCCATTTCCGAGTACTCCGTCGTCGGTCCTGGGAATAATTCATGTTCTCGCACTGTTTCTAAAAGTTGGTCCAGTGGTTCTACCTTCCCACGCCTCAACACCCAAGAGACGAATCTCCTCAGTTCTAAGGAATGCGGAGACTTCACAGCTGCCGGGTTCAGTCTCTTTGCAATGCATCCAGCGTAAAAGCAGACGAAGAAGCCGCAGTCCACACCATTTGTCTGTTTCCTCAATCCGGAGGGATTCCCTTCCAGCGTCCAATCGTTTCGGTTTATCGGGGCCCCTATTCTTCGCATTTCCCACTCGAGGTAGTTTAAAAAGCATTGAAGCCTTTCGGGGTATTCTTTCCCCAGGGAGTCGTAGCTCCTGACGGTCTTTTCCTTTAGAAAAGCGGCTATGAGGTACCAATGGGCAACCCCCCCTTGGCGCCCCGTAGGCACGTGGACTGGAAATAACAATACGTCGTAATCTGTGATTTTAATCTTTCTGGTCCATCTCGCCACTCGCTGGAAACCCCAGCATCAATGGCGGTGAAAAACACCGTAGGAAAATCATACGCTTTCAATACTCCGAAAAGGCCGTCACTCCACTCTCTAAGGATAGCAAGAAAGTCTTCAATGGTTCCATCCTTGCAGAGACCTCTTGGAGTTACCTCATCTACCTTCTTCTTTCCAAACTGTGAGGTCGGTACTCCCTCCATCTTGCGCAGACTAATCTTCACTATGATCGTAGTACTGTAAGTAAGCAGACAACACAGTTAAAGCCAGAAATATTAGAGTGCGACAAGTATGGCTGAAAAGGAGAAAAATTCCTAATACTAATAAAACAGTTAACCAATCCTGAACATTTTTTTTTTTTAACTTGCCGCTCTTATTCGGTCCGTAACATCCTTACGGACTCCTACTGACGAAGAGTTTAAGGTCTTTTGCGAGAGCCGTACCAATCTATTTTCCTTATTATCCGACAGAGAGTACACGTTTGCTCCGAGCATGCCGATAATTCTAAATGGACCATCGAATTTGGGGGCTAATTTGGCTGCAAAATTATTTTTTGCTGACGAAAGATGATGGCAGCGCTTTAAAACTACGTCACCGACACTGAATTTAGAGTCTCTTCTTCGCAAATTATAGTATTTTGCTTGTTTCTCGTATGCTTTACTCAGATTCTTGTTCACGCTGTCAAATATTCCTTGGCTTCGCAGCATCATTCTCTCGTGGAGGGTTCGTGAACTATGCTCCTCCTGGCCGTTGACGCTTACTGACACAGGTCCGTGAAGAGCCTTCGGAACTCGCAATTCCCGACCAAAATTTAAGAGGGCGGGTGTAAAACCCGTTGACTCGTGGACCGCAGTATTAATACTGTATCTGAAGTCCGATAAATACAAATCCCATTCCCTCTGATCGCTGCCGACGTATTGCCTTATCATTGTTTTCAACACCCGATTCGTTCGTTCAACAGGGTTGGCTTGGGGACTGTAAGGAGGCGTAAAAACCTGCTTTATCTCGTAGTCGTCGCAGAGTTTGCTCCACATTTTTCCTGAAAATTGTGTACCATTATCTGTGATGACAACTTCGGGCGAGCCATAACGCGATAAAACTAACTCTCGGAATCGATCAGTCACTTGCTTCGCTGTCGCTGCTTTTAATGGGGCTAGTTCCACCCATTTGGTATATGAGTCTTGGACTACAAACAAAAAACGATTCCCAGTTTTAGACCGGGGAAGAGGTCCAATCAGGTCAGTTGTTACCGTGTACCACGGCCCCTTCGGTTCTCGAAAGAACATCTTGCCAACAGCTTTCCGTTGCTCCACCTTGTGGGCTTGACACACCGGACAGCTGTTTACGTACCTCTTGACGTAATTTACCAGACCGGGCCAATAATACCTCTCTTTGATTCGGGCTATCGTTTTCCTTATGCCAAAATGGCCGGCAGTAGTGTCATCATGTTTCTCTTTTATCACGATTGGTACTAGCTCGGGTGGAACGCACATTTTCCATTGAGTCGCAGGGTCGTTATTTTTCTTCTTGTCCTTAATTTCTTTGAAAAGCTTGCCTCTTGTTATCCGAAAACATGGAAATTTACTCTTATTCCGCTCTACTCGCCTGTACACCTGCTCAAACCAATTAGGTTTTGAAGTTTCAGGTGGGACACTAACCGAACTTTATGATTTTCCCGCTTGTTCTACGCCCCCAACGTATTCATGTTCAGTTTTGCATGTCATCAGAAAACCATTTCCATTGGGTGTGAAGTTCAGCAGGTAGGGGGGAATCCCTTGATAGGTCTTTTGTCCAAACTAGCTGCATGAAACATTTTGCCATCATGATAAATGGAACTAAAACACCGCAAGGATCAAATATTTGTGCGATAGTGCTTAGAACTGTCCGCTTGGTCGGTAATTTTTTGGACTGTGAGGTTTGAAAGTTGTAGGAAAATGTGTCTGAAGTGGATGACCACTGAAGTCCTAAAACATTAAAGTGAGGGACATCAGAGTTTTGAAGAAACTTAGGAGTTCCAAGATGAGATTGGGGAACAGTAGTCAACACATCTGGAAAGTTTGAAACCCATTTCCATAATTCAAAACAACCTGCTTTTAGTAATTTAATGAGTTCAGATTGAAGTACGAGCGCTTCTTCTGTAGTTTCCGCACCTGTAATTATGTCGCCAACATAGGTATGATGTAGCAATGCATGAACGGCAGTAGGGTATTTGTATCCTTCATCAATGGCAAGCTGATGGAGTGTGCGGATAGCTAAGTATGGGGAACTGTTCATACCGTAAGTAACGGTATTTAATTGAAATATATCAACAGGTTGCTTGGAATTTTGACGCCAAAGAATTAATTGAAGATGACGGTCGTCAGGGTGAATTGTTATCTGGCGATACATTTGCCTAATGTCGCAGCAAAAGACGACATTGTGGCAACGAAACTGTAAGAGTAAATCACAAATGTTGTTTTGCAACTTGGGACCTGTCAAGAGAATATCATTGAGTGATAAACTAGAGCTTGTTTTACAGCTGGCGTCGAAAACTGTGCGGAGTTTCGTGGTACTGCTATTATCTTTAATCACTCCATGGTGCGGCAGAAAATAATGTGGTTGAGTGAGATCCGCATTTGTTAATTTGGACATATGACCTACTCATCCATGAACTCATGATAAAGTTGTGAGAATTCACCATTGAAACCAAACTTACGTTCAATGGCATATAAACGTGTTTCAGCGGCACGCTTAGATTCACCAAGACAAGTATGAGACTCTTTGAGAGGAAGTCTCACAACATAACGTCCATTTTCATCACGGGCATGTGTATCAGAAAAATGATTGTCACATAATGTTTCTTCATGTGACCGTATGGATTTTGAAGGTAATTCTTCTTGTGTCCAGAACCGCTGGATTGCAGAATGCAAATCAGCCTCACTGGTTGTGTGAAGAAATACGTTTAGAGTGGATGTAGAGTTATTTTCGTGAGAATCATCGCTGGGAGATATGCATGGAGCTGTACCCATGAGTACAAAACCAAAGATTGTTCCTGATGCAGAAGGTAAATTAGGACCAAGTGAAAACTGGGTTTGGGTCAGAAGATGAGGAAAGATGGCACTGCCAATGACTATGTCAATGCGTCCTGGTATATGGAATGAAGGGTCAGCAAGTTCAAGAGATTGTGTGAAACGTAAAACGTCATTAGAAATAGGTGTGCGTGGCAATTCGACTGTTAGTTTATCAAGAACTAAGGTAGGTAATGCTTCAATTACAGTTTTCCCTGACATTGTTTTGAGATCAATAAAAATCTGTCCTTTGTTCTTGGTGACATGTTGATCAATACCTGACAATTGAACTGTTGACTTACAGCGTTTTAAATTCAAAAGCATTGCAGCACGTTCAGTGATTAAGTTACACATACTGCCGGAATCAATGAGAGCACGAAATGTATGGCATTCGCCACATGAAGATGTGATTTGAACTAAAAGTGTAGCGAGTAATACAGTAGTATTCATACTAGGTAACACAGGCTGATTATGTAGTGACACAGCTGTGTTCTGTTTTCCCGAAACAATGGTTTCGTGTACAGGTTGATGGTTTGGCTGATTTGATGTTTGTACAACCTTACCAGCCTCAATTGGATCAAAATGTAACAGAGTATGGTGTCGTTTATTACATTTCTTACATGACGACAGTGATTTACATGCTTTGGTCTCATGAGAGCCGAGACACGAAACACATTTTTGAGATTTCTTCACTACTTGAAATCGTTCAGAGGGTGATTGGGATAAGAATGAAGGGCATGTATATACGTTATGACTTGATTGGTTACATACAAAACATGAGATGGATGGCACGGATATGAGTTTGTGCTCTGGGGACTGAGTGACATGCATTGCAACATTTTTCTCGAAAGGAACTGGTTGACCAATGAATTTTGATCGGACTTGTGTTGTTTGGATGTCATGGGTTTGCATTTTTTGAGATAGCATTGCGTCCTCTAAATCGGTGCATTCATTATTAAGGAAAGCAATAATTTGTTGTGATGTGGGCAACGTTTGATTACACACATCAGAAGAGTTGCGAACTGATTCCAATTTATGACGAAGATTGAGGTCCATTTTTCGCAATAAAACTACAGACAAAAGTAGTTAAGTTATCAGAAAAATGATTGTCAGAGATATGAGAGATATGAGTTTGTGCTCTGGGGACTGAGTGACATGCATTGCAACATTTTTCTTGAAAGGAACTGGTTGACCAATGAATTTTGATCGGACTTGTGTTGTTTGGATGTCATGGGTTTGCATTTTTTGAGATAGCATTGCGTCCTCTAAATGGGTGCATTCATTATTAAGGAAAGCAATAATTTGTTGTGATGTGGGCAACGTTTGATTACAGCTTGCCTATTTGTTATGATATTCTGGACATCGTATTTCAATGCTAACAGAGCTTGTTTGTTTTCGTTGAATAGGTTAACGAAATTTCTAACTGCGTTGATGTTGGACGCCGAAATGTTAGGAAGATCTAAGAGTTGGTTGATATGCAACAGTTGAAGACGCCGATCGTTATGATATCTATCACGTAACAACTGATACGCGATGCGATAATTTTCGGGTGTGATATTAAGACTGTGTATGAGACTTAAAGGTTCCTTTTCCAGTAATCCTAACAAGTATTGGAAACGCACTACATTAGACAAGGAGCTATTGTTATGAATGGTTGTATCATAGAGGTTTATGAAGGACGACCACGTAGCTAAGTCACCATTGAACTTAGGCAAGTTAATTTTCGGTAACCGTACTTGAGCGCTACTTAACATGGATAAACGATTAGGAGAGGAGATTTCATCCGAACCAGGTTTATCACTTTCGATAGGGTCAGCAATTAGCGTCTCGATACGACTTGAAATTTATACGAACAGTTCGTTGATGTCATTCTGGTCCGAGATTAATACGTTAATATCAATGCTTTGATCAGAAGAATTAAGTACACGGTTAAGGTTGCCGTCAAAGTCTTCTTTTTTTGCATTTAATTAAGCACGATACGCAACTAATGATTTTTCTTGAATTTTAGTCAAATGATCAAACTGATCGGTTAATTCATCCACGGTTTTCTTAATCACCAAAAATCTTGCTTTTGTAAAAGCATTAAGTCGCTCGTAAGTTTCAAACCGCAATTCCGTCCCTCGCGTTGGTGCCATAATCAAGTCTTGATTAATTTATAATACCATTATTCATAGAAAACAATGATAACAGACTTGATACTAACTCTGGGTTGTTCATAATCTAGACATGGGCCAGACACGTGACATGAGATAAATAAAAGCTCAGAATTAGAGAGTGAATGATGGTCCAATGGGCCATTCACCTAATCCGGTTCGAATCGACCAAATGGTTGAGGGGATCTTATAATTTGCTAAGCTTGTATATTGAGGGGGTTTATAGATCAGACAGTATGAAGGACCACACAAGGTTAATTTGGTACCTTATGAAACCAATAGTAATAGTTGAACAAAAGAAAGACTAGAGTTAACAATTATTTAAATATTGCATTTTACAAAGATATGAAATAATAATTTTACATAAAGGTCTCAATGTCACAAAAGGTTTATGGTTGAAAAGTTTGTTAATGGAAAATTCAAGTCACTCACGAAAGGATGAAGTTCATTTTTACTCCACACTCAGTAGATCATCTAGGTAGGTCCATGGTTGGTTGTTGCATTCATTTCATACAAGGAAAGTTTCACACACAATAATCACAGATTTTATAAGTTAATAATGCATATTCAAATATTAATATTAAAGGGAGATGATTTGAGAAGTACTAAATACTTTACTGAGAGAATTATAAGAATTGATTAAAGAAAATGTAGTTTTTAAATAATATGGAAAGGTTTTGTGAAAGGATGAAAACAATAAGTTTTGGGGTTGCTATGTGAACAATGAATATAGAATAAAAACAAAGGAAATTAAAACATATGATATTTAAAAAAAATGTTATTAACAGATGGTTACTAGAAAATATGTAAAATGTTAGAAGTGTATGCAGCTAATAAAGTGAGAAACAGAAAAAAATAGGGTAAAGAAAAACGTGATGTACCCATGTCTAGTGAGTACAAGGAATACATCATATTTTTGTATCTTGACCTTTCTTCTTTGTATTTAAAACTGAACAACGTCCAGCCGTTGCAGTGATATTCAAAGTGCTAAACACAGTACGTAGTCCAATGTTATCCTTATGGAGAATGAATAAAATGTTATATTTCGATTATTTATGTATGTATATTGATGAAACTTGGTATGTGGCTTCAACTAGTTGTATAATATTGATAATAGCACAAAAAATGGTTTTTGTTGATTTTCCCGGTAGCAGCAAACCTGCATACTCGGCCCCCATGTTATTCATATGGAGAATAAGTAACGTTTAATATCTCCCTTAGTTATGAACCTAAATTAATAAAACTTGGTATGTAGCTTCACCTGGTTTAGTTATATTGATAATTGCAAAAAAACCACATACCTTATCTTCCTTGTTGCAGCAAACCTGCGTACTCAGTTGTAATGTTATTCTTATGGAGAATAAATCAAATGCTATAAATCACTTATTGATGAATGTATTTTTGTGAAACTTGGTAAGTGGCTTTAGGTAGTAGTGATACCCATATACATGCATTGGAAATTCGCTGAGTACGCAGGTTTGCTGCGACGGGGGTATTATTATTGTGAAAGTTTATTATGTAGGATTTAGGTTTTGTATAATTTGATGAATAATCAATTAGGTAGGGAAGTGAATCTGTGTTTTATTAAGGCCTAGAAGAGGAATAACTGAAATAACCTAGTACATAAACAATTACTAAGTAAAGATGGATTTTGACACTGACGATGATGTTCCATTAGCTTCCTTGCAGCAAAATGATGTTCCTTCAGTTTCCTTGCAGGTTAGCTATAAAGACATTTTTATTATTGAAGATTTGGACTTAATTGATGTAAATAATGAGGGTCAAGATTATTATCCGGAATGTGACATTGAGTGTTGTAGCAAACCAATTTACCCAATTTGTGACAGTTGCAACTTCATGTTTTGTGAAGATCATTTAAAATTGGGTTCTTGCATTAATGCACATGTCTTAAACAATACATCGTGTACCTTAGACAGCAGTGGCAATGACATACTTGAGTCTGACAATCCTAGGGATGATCAATGTGCCACTTGTGAAATTGGTGACTGTAAGAAAGAACTGTTTGCAGCTTGTCCACTGTGTTACCGTTACCTTTGTTTCAATCATCTTGATAATAGTATGTGTGTGAACGATCATCAACTGGAAGCGAATGATACAGAAACTGTAAACTTAATAGAAACTTCTGAACCAATTAGGCATAAAAAAATCATCTTCTAGGCCTAAATATACAGTTAATTTGAAGCCAGAGTAATTTGAAGTAGATGGAAACGCTAAAGAAGGTGCTTCTGTTATTGTTGTTCAAAACAAACTTAAAAAAAACATTAAGAAGATTGCAAAAGAGAAGAGAAATAGAGGAGAAGAATATATAAGTGTAACAATAAAAAAAACTGTTTCTGCAAGAAATATACTCAGAGATTGATATAATGGAGAAGTTTGTAAGAAATTTGCGGGTAAGTGTTTGAAAATTTCTGATGAAGAAAGAAAAACTATTTTGGATGATTTTTATGGAACTGGAAGCCTAAAACTGCAGAGGGAATACATAGTACGATTTGTAAAAAAAGATTCCGTCTAAGAGCAAAACAAGTAACAGAGAACATTCTCGAAGAACGTGTACTTTTTAGTACGTTTTGCCCAAAGAAGGGTGTGAAATTTCTGTATGCAAGAAATTTTTTTTAAATACATTATGCGTGTCGGAAAAGACTGTTAGAACAGCTTTGTCTAAGATTAAAGAGTCTGGAGTTTTAATAGGAAATAGAGGATATCGCCCAAAATCACTACAAGATCGGGATAAAACTGTTCGTGATTCTATTGCAGAGCACATAAACAGATTCCCACGTGTGGAGTCCCACTAATGCCGTGGATAAACTTCTAAGGAATATTTGCACTCGACCTTAGTTTATATAAAATGGTTGACAGTTGACATGTTTAACCAGGAATATAAAAGTAAAAATATCAGTACCAGCTACTACACTTACTCACAAGTTTTCACTTACTCACTTACCCCACAGGCTTAGAAGCTCCGCCTCGCCCCTCTTCTTTGGAAGACAGAGTGGGGGGGGGCGCGAGCAACTGGTACATCTAGCAAGTAGCTAATCTGCTATTACATTTATGTATTTAAAAGTCGACCAACTGTCCATGCGAGCAACAAACATGACGATCAGTGGATTTCATGATTGTATTTAATTATTTATACTTATTTTCTAAAACCCTATCTAATGCCCATGCGAGCAACTAACATGGTGATCAGTGGGTTTCAGGACTTTGTTTAGTTATTTATACTTATTTCTAAAACCCTACCAATTGTCCCTGCGAGCAAATAACATGTCGATTAACTGGTGGGCCCCGCAAAAAATCATTTATGCAATTAATTCTCTATAGTCATTTAGTTCGGGTCAAGGTTTTGTTTATTTTTGAACAGCCATTAGCCACTTTCATTTAGTTTTTTTGTCAATAAACTGTAGTTGAAATCAATTATTTAAAATTGAATTTTTTCTCACTGGAGTTTGGATTTTTTTCTTTGTTGTGAAATATTTACTGACCTCTATGCGGGTAATTTGAAGGAATGCCTGTTTCTTTATTATTTTAGATCCGCCCTCATTTCTCTGACAGAACCCCTTGGAGCCGGCTCTATTCCGAGAATTGTTTTTGGAATGCAACTTAACAGTTCTTCTTTTTCGGGAGTGGGCCAACGATTTCGTTTCTGAATGTCAAGGTAAGTGTCAGACGAATCTTAAGAACCATCTTCATGAGAAATAAGTTTGTTTTTCTTTTTGGGAATGGGGATAAAATCTGGGTCTTCTGATGTGTCTGAAAATAACTGCTTAGGACTTGAAGGACTGGAATGGATTGCTATATTTTACTCCGGAAGTTGTACTATCTTTCTTTTTCTAAAAGTTTTACGTGGTTCTGATGAATTTTTATCGGATGTGACCTGACTTGTTTCTAGGGATTTAGATGTTGTTGATATTTTTGGGGGGAATCGAATGTCATAAAGTTTGGGGCCTGAGATTGGGGATCGCCTCCTAGTTCAGTCTTGTCAGAAAATTTAAAATTTGGATTTAATGTGATTTTCGTTTGAGGACAGCTTGGTGTTACAGTACTTATATTTTGATGTAATGTGATTTCTGTTTGAGGAGAGATTTATGTTACAGTACTTAATTTTTTTCAAACCTTGATTGATGTTGCAGTGTCTTAATATAGTTGGGCCAATAACATTCAAATGAATTTTAGTTAACGACATCTCATAAAACCTTTCGTGAGTGGCAGTTGTATGCCCTAAAAACTTATGCATATGGGCTTTTATAGTAGGGTCTAGCTGGATGATTGTGGCCCAGTAATAGCGTAGGCCATTGGCTGTGAAATCATCCGGTTTCTTCAATTTAGCCAGCGATTTTGAGTTACCGAGTACGTAAGTGCCATTGTACACGGATCCATCCATCTTACAAAACAGATACTGCTCTGGGATTTTTAAAAATGTTCTAAAAGTCAAAATTGTGTCAATAGCGTGTAATATAACTTTAGGCAGGATTATTGTTACTTTTACACAATTTTTCGTTGCAAATACTTTAAATACACCAAAAATACCACTATCATTCGGAGAAGTTGTAAGTTATAATGTTTTAAAATTTTCCATGGTTGCATAACCAACCTCACTTGGTCTTCTGCAATTAAAAACAATCAAGTAAGCCAGTGATAGTTTCACTAATAAATTGAAGTCCTTTTCTTTTTAATTTTCTTTCAAATGGGTCATAGTTTCTTCGATATTTTCATTCATTATACTAAAATAACTTTCGATATCTTCTTTGAATGGCATTTTGTCCTCTTTAGCACTTTTACTAGTTTTATGCTTTTATCAGCAGCTGAGCTCAATTCAATAGGCCAGTCACTGTTCATTAATGCTATAAACTGTTTATGTTTTGTTTTGATCTCTGCAAGATCGTGTTTTTCAAGGTTTTTTGACTTAATTGCTTTAGACCACAGAATGTCTGAGACATTTGTTAAACTCTTGCAAAGCTTCCTGCACACACTACCCTTTTTACAAATTCCGCTTATTTCGTCGTAGTGACTCCATTATCTCACAAATTCGCAAACGTTGTCGAAGTTAGTAGGATGAACAATATCTTTCAAAGAATTAATATTTGGAAATTTGGCTCTCATTTTTAATAAAAAATCTCCTAGGGTTCTTAATTTATTTGAGACATAATAATTTTGCTTGTCGGCCGTGTGTGACTTAAGGAAACGCCGCCCAAATTCTAATATTAATGGATCACCCATCAATGCCCTAGATACCTTATCATTTTTCATCTTATCGAGAATATTTTTTGATTGATTGATTATGAATTGACAGCCTCCTTCCTTTTTTTTGGATTTTAGATTCTGAATCAGTGATGCTGAGATAATGTTTTACTTCGCGGGTTTCCGGGTGTTTTTTATCATATACCTTATTAGTTTGGTTTGTAATGTATTGCAATACTTGTTCCAGTTGGTTTTAGTGTTGGTGGACGAAGGTCGCTTCGACTTTTTGCCGTTTTGAGATCCCTGTAACACAAACACAAGGTTAGGTCGATAGAATTTTAAATTTTATAACGTCAAAATTGACATTATAATAATTATATACAATTGATTATACAGTAGAGATAACAAAATTGACGTTACAAAATTCAAAATTAAATCATACGTTGTGTTTGGTAGAACAGAGCTAGAAACCCCTAACTTGCACCTTTCTTCCTCTTTTTGTACGCCCTTGAAAATGAGGCATCCCCTAGTGAAAATATCAGTGAAGAAAGTCACCTGACATCAACTGGTTTTGGGTGGTATTTCGCCCACCCAACATCAGCTGACTTTTGACTGATATCAGTTGACATTCACTGATCTTCGTGATCCACTGATATCACCTGACATCATCTGACGTTTCACTGACATCCTCTGGTTTTGGGTGGTATTTCGCCCTCCCAACATCAGTTGACTTTAGACTGACATCAGCTGACTTTTCACTGGTTTTGGGTGGTATTTGATTTTTAACAAAAAATCAGTGAATGTGACTGATGTTGGGTGGTTCGAATACCATTATAAACCAGTGAACATCAGTGGACTTTATTTTCATAAAAATATAGATCTTTAATAAACAAATATTTTACTAACAGTGGTAGAAAAAAAATGCTTTTTTGATTATAAGAATCCATTTTATTTACAAACACCTTAATTAATTTTGGATACTCTATTTAGGGTCATTATTTTTTCACTAATGAATTTAGAAATATTTTTCATTCGAAGATTTTGTTCGGTCTCCGCCATGTTTGGATTTTCTTCTAAAAGGCGTTCCCTGAAGACACCTACGGATATACAAATTATCTATTAGACACAGTAATACTCCAGCAGTTGTGAGTTTTAGAACATATCTAATGGCATTGTTCAAAAATTTTGTATTTTCATATTTAAAAAAACAAGAAAACACATTATGAAAATAACTAACACACCCTGTAGTGCCAAATAAAATACTGAGTAAAATAGTTATGAAATAAGTCAGCTACAAATAATTGCATAACCCATAGCAAAATTTTAAAGAACTGGCCGATTTTAAAGAGTTTGCACGCAGCACGCTGGCATGAGGGAAGTGTATTTCCACATAAAAAATACTTTAAAAATCAATAACAGTTTAAAACAATGACTTATTACAATTCTTAAGGAAATATGAAAAAATTTAATTTTTTGGCTGTTCTGATGCCGCCCTGGTTGCATTTAGGCCTACCTGCAATGCTGGAGTAACAATGTTGCATATTATAAGGTTAGGAGAAGGTCCAGTCAGGATTGAAGGTAGGCTTGGGGATACTGGGGATGATAAAACTACACCAATATATGAATAACAGCCTTTACTAATGTAAAATCCCCATAAGGCTACGTACTGTTTTTAGTTAATAATACACATTTTATTTAATAATTCCGTTAATATTTGTGGTAGAATGATGAGAGTGGGCCTAACTTTCGCCTAACATAATTTTACATCTGAGGCTCTTCTGACCCTTTTTGGACATAAAAAAACTAAAAACGTTGAAAAATTAAAAACCCCAAAAATGGTCAATATTTTGCAAAAGTAATAATTGTTCATTTATATGTTTGACTACAAATTGAAAAATGTCATCACCAAAAAAACATAGAAAGGGAAAAAGACACATACTACGATGAGCTTGCAAACATACCTCTCAAATATTCCAATTTTGTGGGTGTAAGTCCTTTCTTTTCTTCATTACTGGCTTTCTTGGATCGCCCACTTACACTTCTACCAGAAAGGATGTGCGGCGGCCAAATCATTGCTGCCAAGTTTTTGGCATACTGTGAATCCCCTGGCATGCCAAATTTACAATTTAATTTAGCAGCAGCTAACTTTTCTTTGCTAAAAGACACAGCTTTGTCTTCATCAGGGCCAGTTTCCTAAAATATATACATAACTTCATCAAACACAGTCGAAAATAATACAAATACGGTACGGTACTACGGTACTAATAAAATGGTTAGCTTTTTGCCCGAATACAGTGGGAGAAGTAATGCCACAAACACTTACTATACATATTTTCCATGCTTCCATTTTTGAGGTTTAATTTATCCTAGCTGTTTGTTGCCCAAAGTAATAATTATTGTATGGTCATTGAACGCAGGCTTCTCTCCCCACTGTCAACAATAACTGCAGATCTGAAGAAAGTACATGCACAAATTTGCATTAACGGGTTATATAGTATTGGCTATCGATCTGTCCAAAAGTGTGTCTTAAAACCCAAGTTATCTGTCCTAATGTTTTGGTTTTAATGAGAAATATTATTATTAAGATATACTAACCGGTTTTCCCATTCTTCCCAAGGGAATGGCCAAATATTTAATGAAATTCATTACACACTTAACATTTACACAATACATAAGACAGTTTGCAGTTAAAATTAATATAAATGGGATACACTAAATTAGTTGTACAACCTCTTTAAAAATACCCGTCTAATCTGACAACCTAAAAAGCTTGAAATAAACATGTGGTAAGTCTAAAAAAAACTTGAGGAATTAAGAAGTAAGATTAAGGAAATGAACCATTTGATAGACAGCCTACAATGTATACCTTATTTTCCATTGAAACTGTGGCATGGTTGAAGTTTCCTCCTGTCACTAGAGCTTCATTCCTTTCACTTTCAACCATATATTTGAAAGGTGATTGTAGTGTCACATTTACTTCTTCAGGTTTAGCATTATTTGCAGATTTTTTAGCTGGTGGATTGATTATTTCAAACGGCAATTTTCTTTTGCAAGACAGCAACTCAACTACTGAGGATGAGGTTTGACATGGAAGACTGGGTTTGTGGAGCGGGGGTGTCTGGTTTTTGTTATTAGGCCTACTATTGTTTTTCTTCATTTCTTTAACAGCTGAAATAACTTCGGTCTGTAATTTTATGTTCAGTTCCTGATATTCTACTAGTTTCTTCTCCAGGTCATGACATTTGCCTTTGTAGCTGTTCCTTTCTAATTTAACTTTCTCATATTTCTTGGTTAACTCTTTATACTTAATGTTCAAACTTTCCTCTCTTGTTTTGAGCATTTTTTTAGGAATAACCTCATCATCGGTATCACTAAATAGGCTCTCTAAGTCTGACTCAAACAAAGAAAATGTTTTGCTATTGGATTAATGTGTTTTTTTAATATCACACAGTTTATTCAAATTTGACAGTTTTCCTTTTGTTGAGGATATTTTTTGTCTTTTCTTTAAATCCTAAAAATACAAGACAAATTATTAAAAACTAAACAAACACAACAAATAAAACCAGGTAGGCCCTACCTACCAACAATTTTAGGTAATTTATATGCTAAAATTAAAAATGGTAGGGTTGAAAATATGACTGAGGAACTCCCTGTCACAGCATATTTAGAAAATTTTACCAAGAGAGATTTGACATATATAATTTTCTCAAGTTAAATTAACCCATTGAAGGCGGCCACAATCGTGGCGGCGCACCCCAAGCAGCCAGGCGGTCTTGAACAACTGTCCACGTTCATTGTTTGCTGCTACTTTTTATTCATGGTTCACGCCTCTATTTGGTTAGTGATATCCCAGACCCAAAAAGTTGATTTTCCCTGACTTTCTTTAACCAAAATAGTTAATTTTCCCTGACTTACGACTTGGAATGCACACTTTTTTTTAATAGGTTTAGATTTTCGCATATTAGTGCTTTGCGTTTAAGATTAAAATGATAGTGCTATGAACACATATGTTCTTAAGTACAAAGTCATTCAGAAACTCAGCGAATTTTATATTTTTAATTTAAATTGTATTATGTTGTAAGTTACCTGTAGGTACCTAGTGATGTAAAATACCCGGGTATTTAAAACTCGGGGTAAATACCCAAAATTCATAAATACTGTATTTTGGGTATTTATGATATTTTACATAAAAACACCAATGCAATTCATATCTGTCATTACTACCCTTGTTATTATCAATGTATAACTTTTGAGGATATTTTACACAGATTACAATTATTAATTATTTTACCAATAAATAAATAATAACGTGGCAATTTTTGTAAAAATACCTGTCAAATTTTTAAAACCGCATCACCACAAAACTATGAAGGAGCTGGTTAAATGCGAGACATTTTAGGCCCTACACAAATTTAAAAATATATAATTTTATAATTTGATTTTATAATTTATCGTTTGCATTTATCGTTTAGCCTATCTTTTCATTGCTAAAGAGCCTACCAAGTAGTTCTTGGATGTTTTAATCCTACAAGAATAAATTTGATCCATGGAAAACAACCTAATCTGCCAAAAGCAAATTTATCAGAGTGTTTTTCATGATTGAGGTTAAAATAAAATAGCACATTTTTGGTTTTGAATGGAATTTGAAAAACATACATGTAGGCCAAACCGATTCAATTTATTTCAGTTTTATTGTCACGAAGTCCTTACCTTTTTGGTTTGTTCTTCTCCAGGCTTGGAAACTATCTCTGGTGATTTTAAACATTTTTCAGTAGCAATTGTCACTCTCCTCTTTGTCAATTCTTCTTCTAACATTTCTTCGTTTTCTGAGAAAATCAAAATAAATTAAAAATGTAAAATGTAAAAAAATCTAATGAAAAATAAATAAACTGTGATATTAGGTTTTCATCACTCTGGATTCGAAAATACCCCATTACCATGCAGATCTACGAGAATTATCGATTTCCTTATAACATAATAAACTTAATAAATGATCAGCTGACTTTGCCTGTCCTAAACATTATGCCTACTTTTCCTGTCCCAAACAAAACTTTTCCTGTCATGAACAATTCAAGTTCCTGTTTTAATCAAAAGGAGCACCAGTGTAATTTTGTAATTTTTAACAATTCTGTGTTCAAAACAGCTGACTTTAACACTAAAACGAATTGTAAAACCGTGTTGTGTTTACTTAAAGAAAATTACTAGACTATGAAAAATCAGATCATTTGTTTAAGTTTAGTGTAGGCTTTAGCACTGTGATGAAATATCGTTCACGGAAGTTGCAAACGGAAATAGCCTATATACATTTTCATTCAAAAATAGGATTTCAACACAAATTAAGCTTTAGGCTGTTCAATGCATTTTTTGGGAAAATGTCAGAGATTTTTAATTTTTCACGGAAATTCACCGGAGCTATATTTTTACCATCAAAATTCGTAATCTCCGGGGAAATCTGATGATATGGCAACCCTAAGCCCAGTGCCCATAGAATACATCAAAATCCACCAAATCCATTTGAATAAAAATAAAGGAATGTAAAAGATAGGTAGAGTATATGGGCCTAACTGATAAACCTTCGGCCAAAAACATGTCCATGATATAAGTCACTAGGCTTAGGCTATAAACCTACTGAGAACATCCAAATAGCTACTTCAAGACCTTCACTGAAATACAGATATCAAACTCACCTGCAACCTGTAACACCAGCGCTTTGTAAAATCCAGCTGATGGTAGTCCCTCTTTTGTCGGTTTCTTTGTAGAAAAAGAATCAGGCGAATCGTTTTCGTCAGGACTCCAGAACACTTCGTATGTTGTTTTCTTGTCAAAATTAGTCGGATTAAAACTGTTAATGTGTGCAATCGGTACGTTGCATGTACTGCTCCCATGGACATCGTTTATAAATTTGACGTGGGCATACATTATAACCCATAAACATTAAATTTGAACACAAACACTAACTCACTATTGACAAAGAAAATGGAAATGGCGTCGTGTCGTGCCGTGCGCGAGAATGACGAATAATGGCGACCAGCCGGCGTAAAAGTAAAAGTTGCATAGAGTAAAACGGGTCTACTTAGTCCTACTACCTAAAGATCATTAACATAATATAAATTGTATTTGTTAAAGCGCTTTAAATCTCGTTGTGTTACTATCGTAATTTTATGTTTTTTCATTGTATATTAAATGTATAAAATAAGTTTGATATCCTTCAGTTTTAATTCAACTATTATTTGTCAAATCATATATAATGTTGAATAAAATTGTATACAAAATTCAGAAAATTTAGTTTTCCCTAAACTTGAAATCCCGCAATAATGAATCACTATAATTCAAAACTAAGATGATAATTTTGCTATTTAAAACTTGTCATAATTATTATTGTTTTATTTGCAAATAATTATAACCAAACTGTTATCTGTTATTACTCTTTGATTTTTGTTTGTTTAATTCGCTAGTTGTTGTCATCTTCTTCCCTTCATGTCCATTGTTATTCTTTACTTCTGAGTTATGAGACTTGATGATGAAGTTAAAGTGAAGTTTATTTTGTAACTATGTAGCAGCTTATTTGTCTACTTTTGAATGAGGCAACTGGGAATTTAAAGTGAAGTGTGGTTTTTAGTGCACCTATAGCCAATAGAACACAGGCAATTAAACTTTTCTGACTATTAATCTAACCTTTAAGTCCGGATGTTCAATGCTTATATTCCTAATAATGATACGAAGAGAAAGAAGAGGACCTTACAAAAAATACTTATCACCAGGAAACGATGCGATTGTCCCCAAAAAGACAATACAGTATCACAGCAACACTAAAAACACTTCATCACTAGAGACTAGACCTGAGCCTAGGCCTAGTTCTTCCCATGAACTTGATGAACTAGAACTAGTGTCAACAGATAGGACTAAATCAGGTGAACTTCCTATCACTACCTGTGGTGCTGATCACATTATGCCAAGCAATCGAGTACGCCTGCCGGAAGATGAATTGTTCCAATTACTTGATGAAACAGCCAGTGAAAGTGGTGACTCATTTGATGGTGTTTTATCTGATGATCCGTCACATTACATTAGTAACAGTGAACGTAACTCATCACCCCAAAGTGTATTTTCAGATATAGAATTAGGCCTACTTCACAACCCAGACGATGCAAGTGAGAGTCACAACTTTGATGATTCAGAGTTGCTAAATGAGGACATTCCAATGAGCCCAGAACTAAATGAGATTGTGGCTGGACAGTGTAACAAGTCCAAGTTTGAAATTTTGTTACTTATATTAACTTACAGTATAAGACATAGTTTAACAACAGTTGCAATAATTGATCTGATCAAGTTGATTAATTCAGTGCTGGGTAGGAATGTGTTGCCACAGACCAAATACTGGTTTACGAAGATTTTTGACGGAGGTATAACCTTTGTATACCACTTATACTGTTCAACTTGCATGACTTATATTGGTCCAGTACCCAATGGAGGTAAAACTGATTATGCAGTTCCGTGTCCATCATGTCCTGATCATCTTGTGGCTTATTCCTTTAATAATAATAACCCGAGTGTTTTTGTAACAATTTCCATGGCAGAGCAGCTAAAGACACTTTTTGAAACCCGGAAAGATATCCAAATGAATCTGAACTACAGAAATGAGCGTGTTACTAAAACTGGAAAAATAAAAGACATTTTAGATGGATTAGCCTACCAAAAGCTAACGAAACAAGATAGTATATTGAGTGATCAAAATAACTTCTCAATGACGTTCAACACTGATGGAGCGCCAGTTTTTAAATCATCAAAATGTTCAATTTGGCCTTTACAGTTTTTTTTAAATGAGTTGCCTCCAAATATTCGGTTTGATGCTGACAACATTTTACTTGGTGGTTTATGGTTTGGGAGTAAAGAGCCGAGGATGGATGTTTTTATGATTCCCTTTGTTCAAGAAGCACTACAACTAGAAACATCTGGTGTCACTTGGAAAAATATCAAAGGTGAGAAAATTCTAAGTAAGTTTGTTTTTATTTGTTGCTGTTTGGATTCAATTGCTCGACCAATGGTGCAAGGCATAAAGCAGTTTAATGGATATTTTGGGTGTGCATATTGTTTAAATCCAGGAGAAAATGTAGAAGGCAACCAAGTTCGCTTCACTTCTTCCTATCCACCTCCTGAAGAGAGGAGCAATCAAATGTTGAGGGAAAACATGAAGCAATTTGCAGAAACAAATTTTTCTATAAACGGTGTCAAAAGTGTGTCCCCACTAATTGTTCTTCCGCACTTTGACCTTGTGTTTGGTTTTGTTCTGGATTATATGCATTGCATATTGCTTGGTGTTACCCGATTTTTGGCCAACATGTGGCTTGACAGTTGTAATCATAATCAACCCTTTTATATTGGGCTGAGTGTTGAAGAAATAGATAAGAGACTTGCAAAAATCGCTCCGCCTAGTACTGTAAGCCGCAACCCACGGCCAATCGCATTGAGATGCCACTGGAAAGCAAATGAATGGCGTAATTGGCTTCTCTTTTACAGTTTACCATGTTTGAAAGACATTCTTCCAAAGCCTTACTTTAACCATTTTGCCGTTTTAGTTGGGGCAATATTTGTTTTATTGAAAGACAATATTTCTTATGAAGAGATAGATTTGGTAAACTTCCTTCTAACTGATTTTGTATTTCAGTTTGAAGAGAAGTACGGCAAAGGTAATATGACCTACAATGTACACTTGTTGAACCATGTTGGAAAACATGTGAGTTTATGGGGGCCACTTTGGGCCTATTCAGCATTTGTGTTTGAATCCGGTAATAAAACTCTTCTTCAATTAATAAAGGGAACTACAAATGTTGGGTCACAGATTGTTACCAAATATCTCAGATATTCATCAATCCCTCGTTTACTGGACAATTATTATGTTCAGGATAGCACACTACAAAGTTGTTCAGAGATCATGAGTTTTCCTATGACGAAGAAAATCACTAAAGTTGAACGAACATGTTTGCTCGGACTTCCCTGTGACAATGCCTTGACAGAGGAAGAAATTTCGGCTTTTCAAGAGAAAGGTTTTGACCCCACAACTATGTATTACAAGAGGATTTTGTTTCAGAAAACCAAGTACAGTTGTGAGTTGTATCAAAGACAAAAAAGGAATTGTGATTTTATAGCTTACTTGAATTGCAGCTCATTCGTTGTAATAAAAAGGTTTGTTGTTGTTAATGAAGAAATATATATTTTGTGTTGCAAAATAAGGACCAGGTTGAATACAACATTAATAGGTAATGTTGCAGACGTTGATTTTTGCCACATAAAAACGTGTCGATCAGATGCTTTTGGAAAAGCTTGCTTAAAACCGGTATCTGAACTTTTTGGTTTGGCATTGCTAATTAATGTTAACGGACTCAGGTATGTTTCTTTTTTTCCTAAATTAAATGAAAAGGATTAAGTAGGTTTGTTTTAGGAAATCAGAAACATCTGTACAAGTAACAGATACAAGGCTACCAATAAAACATGTATGCCTAGGCCTACCAATAAATCTAACATAACAGTTACATAAAATAACGTGTGTAGGGATGATGTGCAATTTGAAATTGTTTTATGATGGCAACAGAAGCATAATTCATAAAAAAATGTTAAATAATGTAAATATATGTATGTAATGTAACCAATTTATATTTGTATGTGAGTAGTGGTGAAATAGCGGGGAGGGGCCACTTCCGGCGCTTTTTTCCCATGTTATTCTTATGGGGAGCCGTTTTTGAACATTTGCCAGCTCCCGCCTTACACAAGTTTCCTTGTTGGCCCATATTAATACCCAACCCTTGCCTATATTAAATATATTGTCCCCATCCCTCCTCTATATTTTTTAAAATTTTCAAAAACTATCTCTGGTGTGTTTTGTGTCCTTGGATGTGTTATTGTCCTAGTGTTTTAATAAATTCCCCCAAATTAAAAAAACACTACCACCAACTTCCTGATTTAAAATTTGGATGATTGTCGTAGTGTTTTAATAAATCCCAACTATTACGGTCGAACTGCCAACTGATTAATTAAAACACGCAACAATCCACACCGCTGCCCACTAACCATGACGCCACGGCACACGCAACAATCCACCGCTCACTGACACACTGACATACTAACACACTAAAGTCGGTCATGTGCAAGCACGCGTCACATTGACCAGAATTTCCACTTACCACAGAGGTAATTTCCTGGTTGAAAGTCCAGCCAATGTGAGGTAATTTCCTGGTTAAATTGAAAAATCCGGCCTCTCGACGTGTATATAAGGAGCCACCGACAACACAGCACTATTGTTCTACAAGACCACCAGTGACACGACATCTCACCACTGACACGTCACCACCGGCACCAGACGACGTCACCACCAGCACTGGACTCGTCATAGCTCACCTCTCCACCGGACGTCTCGGCGTCACGGCTCACCTCTCCACCGGACGTCTCGGCGTCACGGCTCACCTCTCCACGTCTCACACCCAGGACTTCGGTTAGCTGGGAGTGTTAGCGATGGTAGTTGTAGCTAAGGTGGTGTCTTCAGGGACAATCACAACTGTTAATCAACCTGAAAATTGTGAAATAGCCTAATATTCCAATTCCAATTCACCATTTCCAAATTTTAAGGTTTCCATATTTAAATATCCATTTGTAAATCATATTTCGAATGTGACTGCATTTCGAATATGAACTCTCGTAAACTTGTAAAATATAATTTAAAAACCGCTGTTAAATAATTTTTGTCTAATTTAAAAAATGGTAATTTTTGTTTATAAAAAGCAGAGTAATGTCATCTCAAAATTTATTTACATCCAACATGTTGTCCTGTGCGATGTGCTCCGCGCCCTGCTCCAAAAGAGGTAATTTAATCAGACACTATCGTAACATTCACAAAGTTATTCCTAAAATTTGTAAAAAATGCCATCAAATATTTGATAATAACAATCATTTTAAAACGCATATGCTAGAAAAACATAATACATGCAAAGTTTGTAAAAAGGTTGTTAACAGTAATAAGAAACGCCACTACATAAGCTGTGACAAACAACCTTACAAGTTGTATATTTTTAACGGTGAATCTGTGGAAGTATTAGACACTCTTCAATCTTGTCCCCTACCTATCAAATGGATTCTTATTAGGAGGGTAAAGTTCATCAAACACTCGGTGGACAATAATGGTGATTTAATCATTGACAAAGAATGTATTGCTGATTTTCGAAGTTTAACTAATTTATCAATTGAGAAAGCACAATTAAAGACTCAAATTAAAGAAGCACTTTTTAAGATCGATACCTCCATGCACAAGTATCAAGCCCAAGGCAGTGGATGGATATATGACCATACTAAATACTGGCAGCTGCATGTTTACAAGTATAAACCCCTAACTCCCAACTCATACATACCCACACCAGAAAATATAAAATCAAAACACGCTGTTTTAAATATTAAAAATAGTGATAATAAATGTTTCGTGTGGAGTGTTTTAGCAAGCTTGAAACCAAGGAATCATGGAGAACATGCAAATCGAGTATTTTACTACGAACCCTATGAAAGTCAGTTGAATATGTCAAATATAAAATATCCCGTAAAAATATCCGACATTGATAAATTTGAAAAACAAAACAACATAAGTGTTAATGTATATGGAATTGAAGGACAATTAATATATCCATTGAGAATAACTAAACTAAATAGTAATACGCACGTCAACCTGCTGCTTTTACAACAAGGTCGGAAATCACATTACTGTTTAATTCGTGATTTTGATAAGTTAATGTTTAATTCTACAAAATATGACCATAAGAAATATTTTTGCAAGTTCTGTTTGCAACATTTTTGCACCAAAGATATATTGGAACGTCACACAACATATTGTAAAACCTTTGATGCCCAAAGAGTACAAATGTCTAAAAAAGATACACTACAATTTACGAATTACAAATATCAACTTAAAGCTCCCTTTGTGATTTATGCAGATTTCGAATGTTTTATAAACTGTGGCAAACACACTCCTTCTGGATTTGCTTATGTTGTGGTGAGAGATTCTAACATTATTTACGAAGAGTTGTACAGCGGTGAAAATGTGATGGATGTGTTTTTCGAAAAGTTATTTAAAACTTATGACTTTATTAAAAGTCAGATGGGAGTATATGTTCCCCTTGTAATGACTCCAGAGCAAGAGATGTTATTCCAAAACTCTACACACTGCCACATGTGCCAACAGCTGTTACTGTGTGATAAAGTGCTCGACCACTGCCACCTAACAGGCGAGTTCAGAGGACCCTCCCATAACTCTTGCAATTTAAACTATAAAGTAACCAAGAAAATTCCAGTATTCTTCCACAATCTTAAAAACTATGACGGTCATTTAATAATGCAACACTTGGGAAAATTTAATCACAAATTGAATTGCATAGCCAAAGATATGGAAAAGTATATTTCGTTCTCTGTTGATGATTTGGTATTTTTGGATTCCTACAACTTTTTGTCTCTTCCCTTAAGCAAATTAGCTTCCAATTTAAATACGTTTAGATTTATAGACAATCCACTACTACAACGTAAGGGCGAATTTCCATACGAATACATGACAGGACCAGAAAAGTTTTTAGAGCCCCTCCCACCCATAGAGGCATTTTACAGTAGTCTAACTAAAGAATGTATATCTCCTGCACAATATGAACATGCTAAAAACGTATGGAATCATTTTAATATAAAGAATTTAAAAGAATATCACGATTTATACCTTAAAACAGATGTGTTGTTATTGGCTGATGTGTTTGAGACATTTAGGGACTTGTGTTTAAAGGATTATAAACTCGACCCTGTCCACATGTACTCACTGCCTGGACTATCATGGGAGGCGTGTCTTAGAATGACCGACATAAAATTACAGTTATTTCAAGACGTTGACATGCATTTGTTTATAGAACATGCCATTAGAGGCGGCGTAAGCATGATTTCCACGCGCTACGCTAAAGCCAATAATAAGTACATGGGCGAACATTATGACCCAAATCAAGAAAGCACCTATCTTGTATACTTAGACTGTAACTCGCTATACTCTACAGCAATGTGCGAGTCGTTGCCTGTTGATGGCTTTAGATGGACAAATGAGAAAGATTATAAATACAATCAAAATTAAAACTTTGGATTTATTTTGGAAGTTGATTTAAAATACGATAAAAGTTTACACGATTTGCATAATGACTACCCGCTCGCACCAGAAAAAATGAATGAAAAATTAATACCAAATTTAAATGACAAAACCAAATATATTTTACATTATAAAGCACTAAAAAAATACGAAGAACTGGGTTTGGTAGTTACAAAATACCACAGAATTTTAAAATTCAGACAATCAAAATGGCTCGCACCCTATATTAATTTTAATATTGAAAAGCGACAAAAGGCTAAACACGATTTTGAAAAAGACTTTTACAAACTGTTAAATAACAGTCTCTTTGGTCGAACAATTATGAACCAACGCAAGTTTCGTGATATACATCTTGTAGACGAGTCTAAGTTAACAAAGTACGTTACAAAGCCAAGGTTTGACTGTAGCAAAATGTTCGATAACAATTTGCATGCTGTGCATTTAAATAAATTAATTGTAAAGTTTGATAAACCAATATATTTAGGAATGACCATTTTGGATATCAGTAAAGTAATAATGTATGATTTCCACTATAATTATATGTCAAAATTTAAGAATAAAAAGTTCTTAAGGACAGACACAGACAGCCTTGTTTATTCTATAGTAACAGAGGACTTTTACAAGGAAATACAAAATGACTTGGACTGTTTCGACACCTCCGCATATAGTAAAGATCATTTCTTATACTCTGATAAAAATAAAAAAGTTACGGGCAAGTTTAAAGACGAATTAAATGGTCAAATTATGTATGAATATTGTGGTTTAAGGCCAAAATTATACTCTTTCATTCCTTTACAATGGTTATACGAAAAAGAAAATCAAAATGAGCTAGAGGTTAAAAAGGCAAAGGGAGCTGACAACGCCACAGTTAAACATCTCTTAAGACACCAACATTACTTACACTGTCTTGCAACCGGGGAAGATTACTATGAGAATGTTACAAGAATTAAATCCACAAACCACCATCTTCAAACATTAACGATGAACAAAAAGGTACTCTCTTTTGATGACGACAAGAGGTTTATTCTGGATGGCATCAACACTCTTGCCCTTGGTCATTATAAAATTGGTCAAACATAAATCTATATTTCCCATTATTCTTTGGCCTTTCCTTGTCTATTACAAAAAAGCCATATTTAGACCTATCCCAGCATTGATGGCAGAGATTTCTAAATTGGTTAAATGAAAAATCATTTCCCACATGATTGTTATACACATGTTTTAAATTTAAATCGTCTTGTTTAAATAATATTAGGAAATTAACATTGTCACGTAAATGTTTGTTTACTTTACTGTAAGATTGACACAAGTAAAAACTGTTAATATTTTTGTGTCTGCCCATTGAGAAAAATTGTGTGATATTTGGACTATTTATGTCGTCAAATACAACTATTGAGTGTGATTCTACATCATTTGGTGTGATTTCACAGTTTGAATATGTGTGTAATTTAACTTCATCACACAGACGGAATATTTCAATTATTTTTTTATATTTTTCTTGTTCTAAAGATTTGGATATTATATATAAATTTGTAAACTTTAATCCTTGTTTTTTACAATTAAGTTATAAATTACAACAGTCTTCCCCGAACCACTGGGCCCTATTATAAGACAGCGAATATTATTAGGAAATAGACCCAACTTCTTTGGTGTATTTTCTTTATGTGCTATTTTAAATTTGTTCTTTTGTTGAATAAATGACATTTTTTATATAATAAAAATGGTGTATTTTCTTTATGTGCTATTTTAATTTGTTCTTTTGTTGAATAAATGACATTTTTTATATAATAAAAATGGCAAAGAGAAAGTGTAAAAAGGTCCAAGGTAAGGGATTATTCTTAAAGCCATATAGAGGCCGTGGCTTGTTAAATACCCTTATAAACAACCTTCCTTTCCCTCTCCACATGCCTGGAAATTATAAATGGTGTGGACCTGGAACTAACGTGCGTGAAAATTTAGCCAGAAATGTACCTTCAAAAAATAAGCTAGACTCTTATTGTAAAGAGCACGACATATTCTACATGAATAATCCTGATACAGCCGCCCGGAACAAGGCAGATATGAGATTAGCGGACCAGGCTTGGACTAGGGTTTCGGCAAAGGACGCCAGTCTGGCCGAAAAAGCAGCAGCTTATGCAGTGACAAATTTGATGAAGGCCAAAGCAAAAATGGGAATGGGATTAAAATTTAATAAAAAAGATGGACAACTTTCAGCTGTTAGAGGCAGCAAGAGACGTGCCTCGCTTTCGAGGAGTGTACCTAAAAAACGAGCTAAAACATCTAAGGCCAAAAGTAAGAGAATGTGGAATTATTAATTTAGACAGTGACAGGGGCACACATTGGACAGCATATCGTAAAAATAAAGATGTTGTAATATATTTTGACCCTTTCGGAATACAGCCTCCAAAAGAGGTAATTGAATATTTTGTACCATCTAAAATTTACTATACAACTGATCAAATACAAGATTTAAACAGTTCCATTTGTGGAATTTTATGTTTATCATTTCTGAAAAATTTTAGTTTATAAAAATGGATTAATTTACTATAACATTTACGGGTACAGAGCCAGAGTTGAAGTCTGTGTTCTTTCCTCCTATAGAATTAAATGGTGATTATGTAATTGGACTGGTAGATTTTCAAAGTTATAATTCTATATTTAATGTTAAAAAACCTCTAAATACTTTGACATATTACAAAATGCACAAAATTACAACCCCAAAAGGGGAGGTCACAATTGACGAATTAAACCGGGCATTAGATGGTAAAGTTGAAGTTATTATACAAAATAAAGTAGCATTAATTAATACAAAAGTCAAACTTATATTTTACAAAGGGCTAGTTCCAAAATTAAATAAACTTAAAGACACAAAATTAACTATAGACGAGGGTGAGGATGTGTATTATTACGATCACAAAGCTCCAAATGTAATTGAAATTGTTGAAGGTACATACGAAGTGTTTGAGCTTGCGAAGGAAATTCAAAAGCAACTCCCAGATTTTGTACTTATAGCCGATAATAAAACTATGAAAGCCACATTACATTCTAGCCATGTGTTTGATTTTACAAAACCGTGTTTAGGGTCTGAATTATTGGGATTTAAAGGATTTTCTACTCCAGATATTGCGTTTAAATCCGTAAATAAAATCAACATAAATAATGTAAATGTGATTAGAGTAAAATGTAATATTGCGAATGGGTCTTATTTAAATGGTGACAAATCACACACCATACACAGTTTTTACCCAGAAGCTCCTCCCGGCTACAAAATTATTGAGGTCCCCAGAAATATTATATACTTCCCTGTAAATAAGAGAAGTTTAGATGTTGTTAGCATTACATTTGCAGATCAACACGACAAGCCAATTGACTTTAATAAAGAAGAAACTACAATTACTTGTCATATAAAAAAGATATGAGAATTTACAAGAACGGACTGAGTGTGCAAAATGCCAGGTTTCTGCGATCAATTGGGTTGAAGTTAAAATTTTCTATTAATAAAAATGGAAGATTTTCTAGACGTTACAGGAAAATTCCAATACGACGATAGCTTGGTTAAAATTACAAATCACTCCTATGTTCCACACAACACTTTAGCAATAAATAATTCCGATGAAATTCGAATATGCATAAATAATCAAGATTTACTAACACTCCCATGTAGGAGTTATTTGTATATTAAAGGAGAAATAGAGAATCATGATAAAGGACATTTTATAAATAATGCATTTGCATTCTTATTTGACGAAATTAGATACGAAGTTGCTGGTAAAGAAATAGATATTGTAAGAAATCCGGGAATTTCCAGTCTTATGAAAATATTGTGCTCTTACAATAAAACAACTAAATTGTCAAATGTAGCATTTGATTCTGATGAAAATTTAAAGGAGTTCCATAAAAGCGGCAAGTTTAGTACTTGTGTCCCGTTAGAGCTGTTAATGGGTGTGTTTGAGGATTTTAATAAGGTTTTAGTAAATGTTAAACAAGAATTGGTGTTGAAAAGATCCAAAAACGACTTAAATTGTATATTAACAACATCTAATGCTCCAACTGGGGTCGATCCTATTCCTAAAATTACACTTAAATCGATTCAGTGGGTGATGCCGCACGTGGTGCCATCTGATGGGGAGAAGCTTCAATTACAAAAGATGTTATTGCAAAATAAAAATTTGCAAATTGCATTTAGAAGTTTGGAGCTACACGAACTCCCATCATACCCCGAAACCAAGAGACATACATGGTCAGTTAAGACGTCTTCGAGTTTGGAGAAGCCCAGGTATATTATATTTGGTTTCCAAACAGGTAGGGACAACAGTGCACGAAAAAGAACTGATGAATTTGATCACTGTAAATTGAAAAATATCAAAGTGTTTTTAAACTCTGAATATTATCCTTATAGTGATTTAAATCTCGACTTTGAAAATGGAGATGCCTCTAAAGCTTATGAGATGTTTGTGAGGTTTAGGGAGAGTTACTACAACACCGTCCCCGATCCTATGTTTAACAGAGCTGACTTTATAAAGAAATATCCTCTAATTGTAATAGATTGTTCTAGGCAGAATGAATCGGTCAAAGAGGGGGTTGTAGATATTAAATTAGAAATTGAAACTGCAGAAAATGTCCCTTCAAACACATCTGCATATTGCCTAATAATACACGATAAGGTGTTTGAGTATAATCCTTTGACAAATGAGATAAATAAAATGTAAATAAAATGAAAACAAATATTCAACAAGAATTGGTAGACTCTGCAAAACAAATAAGAGAAAAATATAGGGCGTTAAAACGTGGTAAATTTCTAGAGGCTGAAGAGAGGTTCCAAACATTCCAACCGTTAATAGAGCCTTTGCAAGAATTAAAAAATTTAGCCACAAAAACAGAGAGGCCAGTTCTCCCAATGATTTTAGAAAAGACCCCGTCTAGAATACCAAGAATAACACAGATAACACCACACAAATTAGATTTTGGTCTTTTAGCATCAGACTATTTAGGAAATTACCTTAGTAGAAGTAGTATGACAGACACCACATATGGTATTAGGCGAGAAGGAAATAAATTTTTTGTTGGGAATCAGGAAGTTCAAATTGCCAATGATGATGTTACGGTTGGAGAAAAAATTTATAAAGGCACAAAGGGATTGTGGGAATTGTTAACTTTAAAAGAACCCATAAACTATAGTCAGGCTGATTTGCAAAATTATAAAGAGATTTTGGAAGCTACAAATGCACATTTAAAGGGTTATAAAACAGGTGCGGCGATGTCAGGTAATAAACACACTAAATATCTTAATATAATTAAACCCCTGTTTAAGACTGTTGGTGAAGGTTTAAGGCAGGTAACTGGTAATAAAATAGACTATGTTTATTGGGACGATCCTAATGAGCTTGTAGATAGGTTAAGACTGCTTTGGTTAAGCCGATTGGCGGGAAATTCTGGAGTGGATAATGAGATAGATTCTATCATAGAAGAATTGAGGGAAAGTGGAATTGTTTATTAAATAAAAAGATGATAGATAAATTTTATCGCGTATATAACCCGTATAGTAAACCAGAAGCTAGAAGTTTTAAAGAAACTACTTTAAATCTAAAAGATGATGGTTGGAATGCTTTAAATTATAAAATTAGTAATGTTAAAGGTGGGGAGTTTACTGATGATGTATCGACTTTGGGGCAGACGTTAACCAGAAAAGGTGATGCTTTTGTACAAGGTAATACTAAATATAAGTTTTTAGAATCCAAGAGTAATAATTGGAACGCTAATAAACACAAAATTACTAATGTTAAACGAGGTGAAAGCTCAACCGATGTACCCACATTAGAGCAAACTTTAATAAGAAAAGATGGTGTCTTTGTACAAGACAAAAATAATTATGAATTTTTGGAATCGGAGAATGGTATTTGGAATGCCAAAAAGCGAAAAATAAGTAATTTGTTGGCTGGTAAAGAAAGCGATGATGTTGTAAACGTCTCTCAAGTACCAACAATGGATCTAAACTTTTGGGATTTTAATAATAAAAGGCTAGTTCGTGTTAAACCCGCTGTTGATGAGAACGATTGTGTTACAAAACGTCAGACTGTGACTTTAGACGGTCTTAAATTTGATGGTAAAAATAAGCAATTAACAAACATTTTACCTGGAACGTTGCCAAATGATGTGGCTGTTGTTAATCAAATATTAACAAAAGGTGAGAAAAGCATAATAAAACAGGGGGATAAATATTATAATGTATTAACATTAGATAGCGATGTGTGGGATGCAGAGGACAAATTAATAAAGAATGTACCTGAAGGCAAAGATAGGAGTGATGTTTGTTTAATGTCACAGGTTTTGAGGTATGACGATAATATTAAAACTTTTAGACAAGACAATATTAAATTTGATATTTGTTTAAAATCACATGCATTAAGGTTTAACAATAAAACTAATAAATTTATGCAAGACAATAATGAAATCGATTTGATGATGTACAATCCTAAATTGTTGGTTGCAGACCCTACATCTTTAAGCGGATTTAAGACTTTAGATGGAGAGGCATATTTGCCAAAAAACTATGTATATCAAAGAATGAGTGATGGTATGTTAATTGGTAGCAATGGAGGTGTTTTTGAAACGACAGAGACTGGCAGATACGTTAACATTAAAAATAAAGAATAAAAAATGGAAAAAATTGCTTACGAATTGCATAAGCCCGCGAGAAAGAACTTTGTTAGAAGGTCTTTTAAGGTGTTGGGTATAAACGAAACTGTTCAAATAGATTTAATAGATATGCGGAATTATGCTAGAGAGAATTCTGGAAATAAATATATTTTAACTTTAATAGACACATTTTCTAAAAAAGCTTATGCTGCTCCACTAAAGAATAAAACTGGATTAGTAGTCACAGAAGCTATAAAAACTATTCTCCCAAAGGGAGTTAAAAATATTCAATCTGATAACGGAAAAGAATTTTTTAATGAGCATTTTACCAAACTAATGAAAATTCTAAATATTAATCACTACCACACTTACTCTACAACTAAGGCGGCTATTGTGGAAAGGTTCCAGAGAACTTTAAAGAATTGGTTGTATAGAGAGTTTAGTGCACAAGGGAGTTACAAGTGGTTGGATTTACTTCCAAAGTTAATAAGGATATATAATAATAAAGTACATAGATCCATAGGGATGAAGCCTAACCAAGTAAGTGCTAAGAACTCTAAAGATGTACATGAAAGGTTAGCATCTAAAGTACAAGTTAAAAAGCCAAGATATAAGGTGGGGGATAGTGTAAGGATATCTAAATATAAACATGTATTTAGTAAAGGATATACCCCTAACTGGACGGGAGAGCTTTTTACAATAGCAGAAGTTAAGAAAACAAAGCCTGTGACTTATATTTTGAAAGATGAAAATGGCAATATAATCAAAGGAGGATTTTATACAGAAGAATTGTTAAAGACTAAATATAAAGACATGTATTTGGTAGAGAAGGTAATTAGGAGGAAGGGTGATTTATTATATGTCAAATGGCTCGGGTTCCCAAGTAGTCAGAACTCGTGGATTTCTGCAAAGGATGTATTAAAATGATTTTTAAAATAGGGTCAAAATTGGTAGTTTTAATTCGACCGTAGTTGGGATATGTAGAATTTATTAAAACACTACGACAATCATCCAAATTTTAAATCAGGAAATTGGTGGTAGTATTTTTTTTTTAATTTGGGGGAATTTATTAAAACACTAGGACAATAACACATCCAAGGACACAAAACACACCAGAGATAGTTTTTGAAAATTTTAAAAAATATAGAGGAGGGATGGGGACAATATATTTAATATAGGCAAGGGTTGGGTATTAATATGGGCCAACAAGGAAACTTGTGTAAGGCGGGAGCTGGCAAATGTTCAAAAACGGCTCCCCATAAGAATAACATGGGAAAAAAGCGCCGGAAGTGGCCCCTCCCCGCTATTTCACCACTACTTATGTGTGCAGTATAACCATTCTGTTATCAATAAATTATACTTTTATCATTGTATTTTACTGGTTCTTATTTTTGTATCCATGTGTTTAAATTTAATTTTTTTACAAATCTTTATTGTCAGAAAAACACATTTTTCAACATTGTGTGTGACTAAAAGGAAATAATTAGGAAGTACCGTACACACACAAAATACTGCTGGTTAATAAAAGTAACAATGTAAAAATAAGAGTGACATGATTTTTTTTAAAATTGTTTACATCAATACTACCATCAAACTTTTAATTTCATACCAGTAATTATAAAATATCAAACAAAGTTATAAATTCTTATTTAGAGTACTATGATCTTGAAAATGGAAATTGTTTGACAATTGTTAAAGGTTTTTTGTTATATATTGATTCTTTAGGTCACAATAATGTCTGTTAAACCAGAGATGATTGTGTATTAAATTCTGGCAGTGATGGTCAATGACCACTGACATCAGCTTATGTCAGTGAACTGTTCACAGGTATCAGCTGATGTCAGTGAACTGGTCACTGGTATCAGCTGATGTCAGTGAACTGGTCACTGGTATCAGATGATGTCAGTGAACTGGTCACTGGTATCAGCTGATGTCAGTAAACTGGTCACTGGTATCAGCTGATGTCAGCGAACTGTTCACTGGTATCAGCTGATGACAGCGAATTGTTCACTGGTATCAGCTGATGTCAGTAAAGTGTTCACTGGTATCAACTGATGCCAGTGAAATGTTCACTGGTATCAGCTGATGTCAGTGAAAGTGATTGAATGACTTCAAATGATATCAGTGAACCTCTCACTGGTATAAAATGATATCAGCAGGTTTTTATATGATATCAGCCAAAAGTCAACTGATGTCAGGTGATATCACTTGATATCATTGAAAGTTTTCACTGATATTTTCACTAGGGTCACTCAAGGGGGTTTACCATTTACATTTTTTGACTTACCCCCCAAAACCTCTATTTTGGGGGAGGGGGTTGAAAATGTTGACTCATAAAAAATGTCCTTTTTGGGTCACTAAGACTTCCCCAGTAGATAATCTCGTTATATGCATTTGTTACAAAAATAATAGGGGGACGACTGTTAGGCGAACGTATATAGCATAGCCTATATAATAATACTCTCAATAACTCACTAAATAATTCTGCCCCCAACAGAGCTTCTACCTCAGCTATTACTTCTTCTTGTTCTGTTGTTATAGGTGACAGTGGGCCATCAACAGATGAAAGCTGTAAAAAAGGTCACTTACAATTAATGTGATTGTGATACTATTGGGCTTAATACGTACTTCAGTGTTTATGAGTGCAAGTCGTGCCCACCCAGTGCCCACAAGGGTTTGGAACATTTCCCCTTAAACTGTTTGGTTCAATAACAATTATTCTTATCATGGTTTTAAAATGTCTATGACTTAGGCAGCAGTATAGCTGCAACAACGCATTCTCCAATATTACAATCCTAATATGAATTATAATTTATCATATCATTCACATATTTATGATGAACCATAACTCCATAGTGCTAATTCCACAGGCCTAGGCTTAACTCCATATAGTGCTGTATGGCAGTATTTTTTTAAGAAAGGCCCCCCTCCATTTCGCCTATAATTTTGGATTTACTGTTACGGGAAAATCGCATAGTGCAAACCTGGCCTTAAGTGCTTAGCGATTAATGCCAGTTGGTTGACTGTGCTCCGCCAGCTACACAGTCGCTTAGTGAAGAGGATTTTAGTAAATGTAATGTTAAATACCCCCGTCGCAGCAAACCTGCATACTCATCGAATTTCCAATGGAGATATAAATGTCTTAATACTTCATAAAGTCACTGACAAAAATATATTTACAAATAAGCGGTTTATACAATTTTAATTATTCTCCATAAGAATAACATTGGGGCTGAGTACGCAGGTTTGCTGCAACAAGAAACACAAAAATGGGCTTTTATGCTAATATCAATATAACTCAACTAGGTGAAGTTGTATACCAGTTTTTATTCATTTATGTTCATAATTAAGGGAGACATATCATTTAATTATTCTCCATAAAAATAACATGGGGCTGAGTACGCAGGTTTGCTGCTATGGGAGCATTTTGCAAAAAAATTTTTTTTTGAGCAAATATCAACAGACCACAACCAGATGAAGCCTTATACCAAGTTCCGTCAGTATAGGGTGACTTGCCAAGTGAAAGACCGGTTAAGGGTAAAATCTTTTGTTAACTTAACAATGCTCTCAAATGAGAGTATTCATGCTATATATTATTATATACACTTCTTGGTTGATATTAAAGGGTTTGCCCTATACTATAAATTGTTCATAAATGATCAATTACATATGTAAAAATTGTTTTTTTATACACCAAAGTCATTAGTCCAGTAAATGACCGATGTCATGCCAGTGGGTGACCGGTCCTATGCCAGTGAATGACCGACTTCGGAAGGTTTAGTAAATCACATATAAAATCAATATTATACAAAAAATAAAGGAGATTTATAGGATTTCAAAATTTTAATAAAAGTTTAAAATATGAAAAGCCTAATGCTACATAAAAACATTATCAGAAGGGTATTATTTGTGATCTATTTATACTGGAACATTTCCAATTTTCCATCAGCATTTATTACTCAGCCAAAGTCCCCGGACGGCGGGGGCGCGGGCGCTAGTCACATGAAATTATTTTCTATAGTCGAAATGTATTGCAGAAGAGGTATATTAACGGATAGTATTGGAAAGTTACACCGAAACGCCTTATTTCAGCGTATTTACTATGAAAACTGGCGTCACTCCGGTCAGAAAATGTAATATTTGACACTTTTTTGCCATTTAAAACGGTATTTATGTGGGAATTTTTCCCATTTATATATCCTAAAACGTGTAAACACATGAGTATTAACGATATTAACCTAATATTTTATATATTTATAAATAAAAAAGGCATATTAGTCGGAAAATGCAATGTAAAATGCCTGAAAGATCTTATTGACAATAAATATTACAAAACTTGCATTGAAGCTGTTTATCAATTAGCTTCGTTTAATCCAGAAAATAATACCTTTCAAGTACCATCTTTAGCATTAAAAACCGGATACGCTCAAAAAAAATGTGCGATCATCTTGAAGGGCTTACACATTAATCAAGATGATTAATCAAGATAATGGCATCAAAACTGTGGATAGCTTCGTGTCTTACTTTGATTTAAACTGGACAGATGATGTGTCAACACATGCATCGTGAACAATGCATGAACGAACATGGAATGCCCCATAACTGCTCCCTCTGGCTGAGGATGTGAAAAAATTCTACAGTTATATGAAGGAGACATGCAATGTGTTAAAAACAGAACTCATAGAGACGCGAAGTAGAGAGGCCTGGTTCAAACTAGCAAAGGTAACTTTGGCCCATTTAGTAAAATTTAATAGAAGAAGAGTTCGGGAGACTCAACGTTTAACTGTGGAGACTTACAATAAAAAGCAAAATGCCACAATGGACAACGACATAAAAAGTAGTTTTCCAATATGGAAATCAAACTTCCTGTTTCATTGCAGAGTTTAGAAACAAGGGGGAAAAAGAGTCGAGGAGTGGCCATACTTCTCACCCGTGACATAAGAAATTCAATTAACATTCTCATGCAGTTCAGAAACATAGCTTTGATAGACCCTGGCAATGCCTTCGTTTTTCCAGCGAGGGATTCAGTAGAGTGCCTAAGGGGATGTGATGTCATGAGAGACGCAGCGTCAAAAGCTGGCTTAAAGAAACCAGACTTGGTTACGTCAACGAGGCTCAGAAAACACATCGGTACTATGGCTCAGCTGTTAAATTTATCAAAACATGAGCTAGATCTGTTGGCCCGATTTATGGGCCATGATATCAGAATCCATAGGGATTTTTACAGGTTGACAAATGACACTTTAGAGATTGCAAAGGTGAGCAAGATATTAGTGGCCATGGAACAAGGAAAAATAAGCAAATTTGCTGGCAAGAGCCTAGACGAGATATAAGAAAATTTGCTGGCAAGAGCCTAGACGAGATAGAAGTCAATGTGGATGAGGATGTTGAGGAAGATTCTCCTTCCGAAAATGAAGATGAAGAAATGCCTGAAGAGCTTGGAAAACCTAGTAATGAAAGTGAGCCAACAATGACTCAGCAGGAAGAATCAGGAGAGCATTCCCCCGCCAGAAAACTTAAATCAACCAGAAAGATTTAAAAAAAAAAATGCCATGGATCAGCAATGAAAAAGCTGTGTCCTGTCTTTTTCACATGACATTAATTTGGGCATAGTCCCAAAGAAGGATAAATTCTTAGCTTGTATCAAGCAAAATCCAATTTTGGCTAACCGATCGTGGTCACATGTTAAATTTTGTGTGTACAACAAAATCCAAACCAATAAAGGCAAGACTAAAAACTAATACAAAGTATCATACAACTGATTCACAAGCTGTTTATTAATAGACAATGCACAACAAATTTGTCATAAACTCTATTGTAAGTTCATTATTTTGGTAGTGAGACCCACTATACAGTTATTTTGATTAGTTAGTTATTGTGCGACTATAGTGTTTTTAATGATAAAAACATTACGTTACTCTTGATTTGTTTTAGATAGAGTGCCACAAAAACCGTATCGCTCTTTACATACTAAAGAAAAACAAACTATCCAGGTTTTCTGATCTATTAAGCGTCAGTCTGTGTTTCATACACAAACAATGAAGGAAGTTATTGATTTGGAATTAGTTGTACTTGATTTTATAACTAAACCAATAGCTAAGTATTTAATTTTAAGTTTTTAGCTATCACCGTTTTTAAATTCTGGTAACTGTTTTAAATCAAAACAAATTTCTTACCCATATTTTTTATCATCAGATTTAATTAACATCTTTAATAGACACCACATTTGAATGGGTCCATGCAAAAAGGCCTTCAGTCACAAAAACCTTACTTTCGGAAAACTAAGAAAAACTGTTCTAATGTAATATACACTGTTAAAAAATATGAAAAAAATATATTTTGTTCTATAGACATTAGGCACTTGTTATCGGGTAAAAAATTACATGTACCTCAATTCTCAAGTCCAAATTTTTTTTACGTCGAAAATCCGAACGTCAAAAATCCGAAACGTCAAAAATCCGAACCTCTCCTGAGGATGTTATTAATATTGTACTGTATTGAATTAGCACGGAAACGACATATGTTTTAAAATTTCGCGCCAAACTGCCGGCGCCCGGCGGGGGAATGAGTGAGCGCGCCGAGCCAGGTAAATGACCTTGGGCGTGTCTATTTTTAACTGACTACAGTAATGTACATAATATACGTAAGTACAAAAAAACTATTGTTTTTGTTTCATTATAGCCTAGAACTGCATATTTAATAGTGTAGGCCTAATTATGTGTCTAAGAGGTATTTATAGGTTATGTTTGAAAATCCGAACAAATCGGTAATCTGAACCACCTACGGTCCCAATTGGTTCGAATTTTTGACGCTCTACTCTATTTATTTTTTTCACTGACTGAAGCCCTTTTTCCACAGAATTGTACATTCACCCTTATAAGTTTATATTTTTACTGTCAAACTTTCTTGATTTCTTACGCAATATAATTTTTGATACTGGGATATGAATACAAGTAATGATTCTTGCTAATATAAATTTTTAATGAGGTTAAAATATTACATTATTGTGGTAAAATTGTACATAACTTTGAACTCAAAAGTTTGTCGTCAACAAAATTAACCTCATCAGTCATCCTGGACATTGATGTCGATTTCGTCTTCTGTAGTCGGCCAGTTAACTATTTCTTGATAAAACTCTGGATACTCATGAGGAATATAAGGCAGTAGCTTAATTAAATCATCGATCTTTGATTTTTTAATCGGTACTTTCTCATTAGGGTAGCCTTGTTGCTGTGGAAGCTAAACCTTGTCTTGAGAGTTGTGTGCATGTCGGAATGTGTGTTGAATGACACTGTTGATTGTTCTGCTGCAGAGAGCAGAACCAGGTAGAGCTTCGTTGTAGATGAAGTGAGTCAAGGAGCTGATTCCAAAGCGAATTTTTTGATCTTTTGGAACATTTCGGGGGCGAGTTTCTTCAGACACCACTGTTTTTTTGTAGTAACTTTGTCACCAGTTCTTAAAAGCAAGGATTTCTGAGGTATCTACTTCCTTGACAGTAAGTTTCCCTGCTTTACTGCTTTGCAAAATTAGGTTTCTTACCGTTGTTAAATCATACAGCCTATCGTGTTTCTTCAGCTCCCTTTTGATGGTTGCGAAATCCCTATCGCAAGGAAGAAATTAATGCCCTCTTATGGGGAAATTCTGCTGAACTTTCTTAAACTTATTAGTTTGGGTAAGAGCAAGCAATAATCTGGCAAGTGCATGATTTTTATTTTGTCCTGAGCAGTTATCTGCAAAGAGACGAAGCTCAGTGTATGATCGTGACACATCTTTTAAATATTCATTTAACATGCTGCAGACTTCGTCAGGGCCTTTATTGGCAGTGCCCTCATGATATATATAAATCATTGCCGTGTTTTTTTTTTTAATATCATGTATACAAAAAGGGGAGCATGCAGCGGCCAGGGTCAAAAAAATCAATTTTTTAAAAACTTGTTAACAATATTTCTTGTTTAATCCTGTTTAAGAAAATATATAACACTCCTATATTTGTAATTAATTTTCAGGAGAAAAAAATTGTTTTAGTTATATTGAACATGAATTCTGTTCCACAGCAGGCTCTACGTTGTCAAAACTTATCACTGTTTACTTTTTTTTGTTTTATATTTTCATTATAATTTTTTTATATGTTATGTTTAGTATAATGAGTATAGTATTTGGTTCTTTTAATATTTCATGTTGGTAGCTCTGCCAGTACAGTTTCAGATGTAAACAATCAGATGTTTAGTGACATATGCTTCCAAAGTTTGTTTTGGTTTTTGGTTAGAGGTTAGAAGTGGTTGTTACAGTGGTTTTTATAGTCTTTTATCATTAGTAGTAATAGTATACATTGTATTTACAATGCCTAGGATAAAAAGATTCAATAAACACAAGTTTAGAGGGAATAAGTTTTGTTCAAAAACTGTGAATGTGACTACAAGTGAAATGGACAGAACTCCAGAGTCTAGGCCTAGACCTAGTCCCAAGAAATCTTCTAGCTCCAAAAAACTTACCAAATCTAAGCTTCCTAAGTGCAATGTAAATAATAGTACAGATATGAACTTTGTTGTGGACTTAGACATTATTTGTAATTTGGTAAAATCTTTTTCTGCATGTAAATATTGCCAAAACTCGGAGTGCATCGACATAAAATTGGACGATGGTTTTAAGTGTGGATTGGTTCATCGCATTTTGATTTCATGCAATGTTTGTGGTAAAATACAATCAGCAATGAGTTCTAAATATTTTAATCAAGTATATGAGGTGAATTTGCGATACATGTATGCTCTGCGCTCCATAGGCAGGGGCTTGGAATCCGGCAAAATGTTCTCTGCAGTCATGAATATTGCGCAGCCTAATTCTCGAATGGAGCTTTACAATAAGAAACTTTTGAGAGCCACCTCTGAAGTTTGTGAAGCTTCTCTTTTTCATGCTGCTAAAGAGGCTATTGAGGAAAATGAAGGTTGTGCTGATGTCGCTGCTGCCTTCGATGGCACTTGGCAGAAGCGTGGATTCAAATCTTTGAATGGCGTGATGACTGTAACGTCATTCGACACTGGGAAAGTGCTCGATTTTGAATGCATTACAAAATACTGCAATTTTTGTGTGAGAAAGCCTTATAGTTCAGACCCAGAAAAACTGGAGCAGCATAAAGCATCTGGAAAATGTTCAGCGAACTACACAGGCCACAGTGGGGGAATGGAGGTGATGGGCGCTAAGGCACTATGTGAAAGGTCTCAAATGAAGCTAGGCCTAAGATATACCAAATACTTGGGAGATGGGGACTCTAAGGGGTTTGAAAGTGTATTGGAAAGTAAACCTTATGGTGACCAAGTTCAAATAGAAAAGTTAGAATGTGTCGGTCACATCCAAAAACGTGTTGGATCGAGATTGAGGACCAAAAAAAAGGGAATGAAAGGCGTAAAGTTAAGCGACGGTAAAGGATTAGGTGGAAAGGGTAGACTAACAGACTTTGAGATAGATCAGCTGCAGAGATATTATGGCCTGGCAATAAGAAGAAATCTAACAAGCGTCGAGAATATGCAAAATGCAATTTGGGCCGTATACTACCACAAATTATCAACGGATGACAAACCGCAGCACCAGTATTGTCCGACTGACAGTGATACGTGGTGTAAGTTCAATAAAGCCAAAGCAAACCAGTCAGAATACAAACATAAGAACCCTCTACCATTACCAGTAATGGAAGTAATTAAACCTGTGTTCAACGATTTGTCGAATCCGAATTTATTAAAGCGTTGTTTACATGGAAAGACGCAAAATCCCAATGAAAGTTTCAACAGCATTATTTGGCACAGGCTTCCTAAAACTACTTTTGTGGGACTAAACACTATGAAATTTGGTGTAACTGATGCAGTAATTTGGGGGATACGCCACTATCTCCGGGCCATATTTTTGAATTTTTTGACATTTTCCAAAAGTTGTATTTTCTAAAAGTACATTTAATTGTGAACATTTTCCTAAATTTTTTTGCCAATCTGACAACTCCTTCCAATAAAAAAAATTAATGAATAAAACATTGCGCTGAGCGTATTACAGCAATTTTGGACTATTACTAAGAGATCTTGATATTTACACGTTTATTTGTTATGATAATGATAATTTTGGACTGGCAAGGTATAAATCACATTTATTTTGTAAAAAACAAGTACATTGTCTATAGTAATAGTGGGAAATTTAGCTCTACCAATCCAGTAATGGGAATTTTAGTTCTGCTAATCAGCTGATACATTACTGCCACTGTGTTTGCAGCACTGTTGTCTTGTCATCTGCTGTTGTGCAGTTATTGTTTATTATTATTGCTTTGAGGTTATGTTTGTTGTTTTAGTAAACAATTAGTAATACAGTATCCAAGTGTGTGCAAAGGAATTATATTATTGAGTTTACTTTAGTACTGTGGTTTTCATTCGCGCCATATAAATATGGGAAGAGTAAAAGAAAAGAGAAGAATTAGATCTTCACTGAACAGAATATCTGTGTCTAAGAGGTGGGCCAGCTGTAAACAGTTAGAAGAGCCAACTTCCAGCAATGCCACAATGTTTTCAAGAGAAAACATGAACAATGACAGTCCTTTGCGCATTGAGTACGACATCCATCGGCCTGGAACGAGCAGTGAGGTAGGCCTAATTCAAATTGCTGATAATAGACATATGCAATTATCACCAGAGCCTAGGCCTAGTTCTGATTCTGAAGATGAAGCTCCTGTGAATAAAAGACCAACCGGTTTTGATTTGGTATCATCCTACAATCCACAAATCAATGATTGCGATGAGAACGCACCGTCCTATTGTTTAGTGGATTTGGCCAATCTAACAAATTTTTTAGAGAGCCTACCTTGCAAGTTTTGCTTGGATGTGAATACCCATGCTTTTGCTTCTAAAATAAAAGGCTTTGCAAGGGAAATATCGGTGCACTGCCTATCATGTGGTGAAACCCTGATTTTTGATACGTCAAAAAAAATCAGCGATGCCTCTGCCAAAACTAGACCACCATATGATGTAAACAGGCGAATGACAAAAACATTTCTATCCTTAGGGAAAGGCCATACAGGCCTACAGCTATTTTGCATGGGCCTGAATATGCCATGCATTCATCACTCTGCCTACGATAAACAAATAAATTTAATTATTGACACGGCAAACCAGCACTTATCAAAATCGTTAAAAAGAGCACGAACTGAAGTTGTAAAGGCGTATACTGATGTAGGCCTAGTAGAGGAGTTAGACTTACAACAACCATTGGACATTACAGTAAGTTATGATGGTTCATGGCAAAAGAGGGGGTATACCTCCAAATATGGATTAGGGTGCGTGGTTGAAGTTATTACAGGCCTCGTTATCGATTTTGAGGTAATCTCAAAATACTGCCGAGTGTGTCAGACAAAGGCAAGCCAATTAGGTGAAGATTCAGATGAATATGAAGAATGGTTACTGGATCACTGGCTTACATGTCAAGCTAATTTTGATGGATCGTCTCCGGCCATGGAGGCTGAAGCTGCGGAGCGTCTTTGGAAACGGTCTACGGATATAGGATTCCGCTACACCAGCATGGTGTCAGATGGTGATTCAAAAACACATGATCACTTGACTTCTCTCCAAATATATGGCAGTGATGTAAACAAGAGTGTGTAAACCACATCGCTAAGCGACTTGGCACCGGCCTGCGAAATCTAGTCAAGGACTTTAGTAAAAGACAAGCTAAGGACTCAAAAGAAAAAAAGAAAAAAGTTACGCTTGGAGGTAAAGCCCATGGTAGTCTGAAGGGTGTGACAATAAACAAATTGACTCAATATTACAGAAATGCTGTGACATCTAATCTGGGAGATCCAAAAGCAATGAAAACATCCATATTCGCAACCTTAGATCACTGTCGCTCAACAGATGATAAACCTCGACATGATAATTGCCCTGCAGGAAAAGACAGCTGGTGCTTTTTTCAAAGGGATAAGGCAAATGGCAGGGAACCTAGAAAACACAAAGATGCCATAAGAACACCTATCAATCAAACTGTTTATAATAATGTTTTACCACTCTATCGCCGTCTTTCATCTGATGTTATTTTGAGCAGATGCAGCTCTGGACAAACTCAAAATGCAAATGAGGCCCTGCACGGACTAATTTGGAGTAAATATCCAAAAACAATGTTTTTTTCCAAGAACAAAGTTGTAGGCTTAGTGTCAGAGGGTGTGAGTCTATTTAATGAGGGTTATTTAATTACTATGACAAGCCTTTATTCATCAACAGGTATCTCACCTGGCAGCTACACAGTGCATTACGCTAAGGAAAAGGACGCTCGTCGTTTGAAGCTGCGGAAAAAAAGAGACACTAACAAGTACAAAAAGTACAGGAAAATGCTGAAAACTGCCCAGCTGATAGAGGAAGAAAAGAAGATAGAAAAAGAAGGCATATCATATGGTGCAGGCGAGTTCTGATGTGAGCAGACTCTTTTGTAAACTTTAAACGCGTTTATTTCAACTTTGTGTTTTTCAGGTTTTTATTATACATTAGTTTGAATAAATCCAAAAGTACTGTACCTATTGGATTCAAATTTTTACCAGGTCTTTTCAATATAGTAATAAAGGTTTGTGTGTATAGAGAACATAATAGCATCATATTTACTAAAAATATCAGGGTTTAAAAAATAATTTTGAAAAAATTTTCAGCATTTTTTATATTATGAATATAAAGTCCCCTAGCATTGTTGTACTTTGAGTTACCACAACAGTTATACACAGAAAGTTTCATCTTTTCATCCTGAATCAGGATATAATCATAATACCTCATTTGGTTCAGTAGAAAAAAAGTTATTCAAGAAACAGAATGTATAAAAATTTTAACAAAAAAAACTAAAAACCCATATAAAATAATAAAATAATTTTAAAATGCCACATTTTTGGGCATAAATCCTCTAATTTAGTGAAGTATAAACAGAATATACTAACTAAGTGATGAAATTCTAAGAATAAAAAAAAGTTGGAGATAGTGGCGTATCCCCTTAATGAAGGCTCAATTGCTAAGACAAATGTTCTTGAGAGACTAAGTATAAATCCTGGAAAATTCATGATTGACGGATTGGCTCGTATCGACCAAAATAGGATCAGAAAAGCTGACAAAGAGGTTCAAGATGAAAACAAGAAGAAAAGAGTTAGAAGAAGACTTCTAAAAAGAAAAAGAAAAGATAGTGACTGTGAAGACTATGTTCCAGGAGGATTTTAGTGGTGCCATTATGAGACCTGACCTTTAAAAGGGTTTTTCCGAAAGTTTACTTTTTCAGTGTTTAGGTACAATTATTTCATATACTATTACACCTACAAACTTGAGATTTTAGCCTTGTGTTCTAGACTGCCTGGTGAGTGAATTGATGAATTTTCATTACATTATGTGTAGTTTTAAGTAATAAAATATATTTACATATAGTTATATTAAAACCTTTAAAAAAATTATAAAAACCTTTTTTTTCTGAAAAAGTTTTAGTGGTAAACTAACTAAAATTCATGAATATACTAGGTAATATGTTTACTACAACTATACAAAAATTCATTTCTGTAGGCCTTATATATTTTAAGATAAGTGTACCTAACTAGTGACAGATTTCGCCATATAGATAGCATTGTAGGCACGACGGCTGCGTGCTCCCCTTGGGTTAATTGCCTCATGTAAAAAGTATCTTGTATTGGAATTTGCGGAAGGGGTACATTTTGCATGAAATCCATACAGAGAGATAGTATATGAGGCTCATCTTTCACTTCAGCTTCATGTTTCAAAGCATTGTAAAACTTTTTGGCCTTTCTCTTATGCACTATAAGCTCCGCGGCAGCTGCTCTTTTTATATTTTCACTTATATGTGGGCTTTTCAGTTTCAACTGAAGCTCTTCACATGTTGTGCAAGTATCGATTTGTGGTCTGCCAAATGTTAGGTTGTAATTGTTATTAAAAAATTCATTAAAGAAATTGTAGCTGCTTTTCAAGTTAGGATATTTTTCTTTCAATAGGCGGTACATTGAAGCGACAGATAGCCTAGCATCAAAGTATAGTTTGGTTTTTCCAGACGAGTACCGAGACACTTTTGTAGGGAAACTTTCTATGTGATTTCTTAAAATTTCTCTCGATTCAGGTGGAAGAGTGTTTGCACTTTGTGCCTTTCCTCGTTTATCTTCCGGGGTTTTGCCCTCCAGAAGTAGTTTTCTAAGCCTTTCCACTCGTTTGTCTGTTATTGAGTGAACAGACAAAAAGGCCTTGTAGCAAACCTCAACCCTTTTACCTTCGATAACAACAAAGTAAACATGCTATCTACCTTTCTAGGTTTATTCTTCCGAGGGCGGTGTTTTTTTACGCTGTGTGCTTCAATCAACGATTGAATGTATAGATCTTGTTCATTTTTGGATGGCAGATAATGAATTCTCTTGAATAAATCTTTAGCCTCATCTTCCGATATCTTTTCGAAGCACTTCAGTCTCTTGCATCTGAAAAAATACCCCCGTCGCAGCAAACATGCGTCCTCAACGAATTTCCAATGCATATATATGTGACTCACTACTACATAGAGCTATTTACCAAATTTCACAAAAATACATCCATAAATAAGTGATATATAGAATTTTATTTATTCTCCATAAGAATAACATTAGGGTTGAGGACGTAGGTTTGCTGCAACGAGGAAGATAACTAATGTGTTTTTTTGTAATTATCAATACAACTGAACCAGGTGAAGCTACATACCAAGTTCTCTTAATGTAGGTTCATAATTAAGGGAGATCTACAACTGTACTTATTCTCCATATGAATAACATGGAGGCCGAGTATGCAGGTTTGCTGCTACGGGGAGTACGACAAAAAACTTGTTTTTTTGTGCTAATATCAATATACCACAACTAGTTGAAGCCACATACCAAGTTTCATCAATATACATTCATAAATAATCGAGATATAGAATTTTATTTATTCTCCAAAGGATAATATTTGACAACGTACTGTGTTTAGCGCTTTGAATATCTGTGCAACGGTTGGACGTAGAACAACGATTAAAACACCAAAATGTTTGTTTTGTTGAGCTAAACACATTAATAAACAGAAATGTGAAGTTTTTAGTAAAATTATCTGAGAAACATCTAAAAACCTTTTTCCCATAAGATTAACATGGGACACGTTTTTTTGGATTTTCTCCGCAACCACTTAACCTAGGTTAATGTTTCAAAATACTGAATTATTTGTTTTTTTAAGCTCTATAAAATGGCTATAACCAAAATTGAGTGTTTTTAATATTTTGGGGTCAAATTTGCAAAACACCGAATTTTGGAAAATTGTAAACCCCCATAAAACCCCCTTCCCATAGTGTGATCGATCTGGTTTTCGAACTTAAAGTCATAAATGCTACTCTCTACATTTGTGCCAAATTTCATCAAAATCGGGTGTTTCTTTCAAAAGTTATCGCGGTAATGGACATATATATATATATATATATATATATATATATATATATATATATATATATATACTAACACATTAAAACAGATAGATATAAATGATGAAAAAGAAGTTTTTTGCGAATTAACATATATATATATAAATTTGAACGAATAGTGTTTTTGGCATCTGGGGACCTCAAAACGAAAAGTTATCATGGTCTCGGGCTTAAGTCTTACCATGCCACCTACGGTAATAGCTTCTTCCCTATAGGGGAAATTCGCTAAAACAGAGAAATTAAACTCTATTACTCTATAAATATATTTATACCAGTATAAATATATTTAATAATAAATTTATTCTGGTTTTTGTGTAATATCGTTGAAAACTTTTGGTTAGTATTGGCTTAAACACTGCTCTGAAACTGCTAATAACTTGCCAATACGTGTCCCAATATAATTAAATGTTAATCAGGGCTCATGCGGATGGGTTCATAATATGATATCTAACAGTGATATTACTCCAAATAGTGGCATTGTATCAAACTATTAAAAAAAATTTCCTGACGGCAAGCCCGACCAACACACAATCGAATGCATGAATGAATTAGGCCTATTGGCAAGTTATTGGCAGTTTAACAGCAGTGGTCTGAACCATATTGGTTGTTAGAAACTTTCTTGAACTGAAAAAATAATGTAAGAAGTGATTCATTTTCTAACAATAATAAAAAATTTAGCCTTACCTGCAAAGTTGACCTTCAGCTAGTGCTGGTTTGGGCCGACCTTTATAATCTTCATACTCTAGTCCTTTGAGCTAGCAACTTTGTTTTTATTTCTTTTCCACAGAGACGGCGTGCTTTGCCTTTTCTTACTTTGAACTGGTTCTTCCTGAACACCTTCATTTCCTTCCCCTTCACTATCCATCTTTGCAAGATCAAATTAATTTAATAATCTGAATAAACTGAGTTAACTGTACGTTATAAAACCAAATAAGTAAGGTTATACACTTAATACACAATGATTATTCTTCTCCTCTAAAACTTCCAACTTCCAAAACAAACAAGCTTGCCAACTACACAGTCTAAAAGTACTATGATTGACAATAACAACAGATGCTATCGTGGGGTCCCACAGTGTCGAATCCCTCAACCTCGATTAGTGTTTTAGTTCCACAAAGGCGAAAGCTTGTTGTTCCCACAGACCCGAAACCTTTCTGGGTTGTGAGACGATACACGCATTCTTCGAGGTTGTGGGAAGATTGTTGTAAATTATCGTGTCTGTGGGATTTTAAACTGTAACCATCGCACAGCCACGAAGAGATTCGTCTCTCAGCCCCGACTGAATGAGGGCCGGCGCCGCCGCGATGCTACGCCGCCACACGCGACTGGGAGGCGGTGCCAGTTGCACTAGCGCAGCCCTTTACTCCTTCGACACACACGGTGGCTCTTGATTGCCGTTGCATCTAACCTGAGCGTGTGTGTGTGCGTGTGCATGTGTGTGCGCGCGCGCGTGTGTGTGTGTGTGTGCGTGTGCGTGCGTGTGTGTGTGTGTGTGTGTGTGTGTGTGTGTGTGTGTGTGTGTGTGTGTGTGTGTGTGTGTGTGATACGTACGTGAAGGAGGAAAATAATGCCTTTAACTTGTTAATGATTACCTTACATTTCGTTTTATTCAGCATTTGTTAAGCTTAGTTTAATGCAATATTATTTAGTATATGTTTTATGTGATTAACTTTAAAATAGATCTATTAAATACTTTATCCCACAATTATCCCACTAGCGCAGCCCTTTACTCCTTCGACACACACGGTGGCTCTTGATTGCCGTTGCATCTAACCTGAGCGTGTGTGTGTGCGTGTGCATGTGTGTGCGCGCGCGCGTGTGTGTGTGTGTGTGTGCGTGTGTGTGTGCGCGTGTGTGTGTCTCTCTGTGTGTGTGTGTGTGTGTGTGTGTGTGTGTGTGTGTGTGTGTGTGTGTGTGTGTGTGTGTGTGTGTGTGTGTGTGTGTGTGTGTGTGTGTGTGTGTGTGTGTGTGTGTGTGTGTGTGTGTGATACGTACGTGAAGGAGGAAAATAATGCCTTTAACTTGTTAATGATTACCTTACATTTCGTTTTATTCAGCATTTGTTAAGCTTAGTTTAATGCAATATTATTTAGTATATGTTTTATGTGATTAACTTTAAAATAGGTCTGTTAAATACTTTATCCCACAATTTGTATTTATGAAGTCTTGAACATGCAGTGTTGCATGTTAATGTTCCAAAACAAAACATTATGAACGCAAGTCAAATCAAATAAATCTCTATTAAAGATTATATCGCTATTAAAGATATATTTATAGAATAATCAAAGGAAATAATTACAAACTTATTAGGTCTATGTTGTATATGGTGTTTATGTTGTTGATGTATGTAAGGTCTATTGTTATGCAGCTGCAAATTCAGGTAATGAATACAATGTTAATTTGATTGTGTTTACTTCTCCGTTCTTTTCTAACTTCCACAATCTTTATACTGTAAAAGCTATAGTTTAAACTGTCAAGCAGCCTAAATATTCAATATTTGTTGTAACCTTATTGTAACGTCAACAACGCCGTCGTCGGCCTATTAAAAAGTCAGTTCCTCTAAAAAATTTCAATTTCCACATTGGTATTTGGCAGGGCAGGGCAGAATAAGAGGCATGTCAGTACAGTAGAGGTAATGGGGAATTGCAAATCATAATTAGAAATCAATCATGCGAGCTCTCCTCTAAAGTAGCACACCCAACTGATTTGTAATGGAATCTCCCATTCCTTTCACCCTGAATGCGAATGCAAATACAGGCCGGTAGGCCTAATCAGTACGTAGGCCTACGTGCCTACTACTAGTCTACTACTACTACTACTACTACTACTATTCGTAGACTAAGGGCCGCTTTCTCCATTTTAAAGTTGTATCTAAACCTGAGATTATTTTTAACTTGGTATTAAGGCACAGTTCGTTTTCCCCAACATTTTATCTAGCCAGTTTACGTCCACAAAATATAAAGCTGAGATTTTGTTTGCTTGTTTAGCTTCTATTTAAATTGTAAAAAATATTATTATAAAGGATTTTTGGTTATGTTAGCATAGCATAAAATCGTTAAATAGGGTGCTCTCTATAGGTGTAACATAAGTCAAGTAGTATTTAAACTACCCATAACACATTGGGAAAGCAGAATTTGTCATAAACATAAGTTTAAACCCAAGTTAAAGTTAAACTTTACTGTGTGGAAAGCGGCCCTAAATGAATTATAGATTATAGAACTGCCTACTATACTAAAAGTCGAACCCAAAAGAAGGTGGTGCTTCAAGTTCTCTGTCGTTACTATAGTTGTGTCCTTTTTACGAAGCTTCCGGATCTACATTACTCTTTTACCATTGATTTACATTCTACGGCCTTGGTTTTACTAAGTCCAATAATAATAAAATTCTAGTAGTGTATTTTACTGTTTAAAATGGAGGCTTAATTTGTTCAGTAAATACTTAAGGCGGTACCACACTTCTCGCGAACACGCCCGAACATTCGGCCGAACTCCGAATGTTCGGAGTATTCGCGAGAAAAGTGGGAGCTACACGAACATTTGAATACATGCGGGAACATACGGGACGGAATGTTCAGTGAACATTCGGGAGAATGTTCGGCCGAATGTTTAGGCCTGTTCGCGAGAAGTGTGGGACCGCCTGCCTTTAACATCGATAGAACGCAATCATTGATAAAATATATAAGACGAATTATGGCATGGTAATTGTTATTGCCATTTGGGGATGAGCTCAAAATTAATATTGCAATAAAGGAAGGCATATGTGACAAAAAACATGAACATGAGTTTTTGTTGTTGTGTTCCGGTACTCTTCTCACTAAATTTCAGGTTTCTAGGTTAATTAAATTAGTTGGAGCGTGATGATTAACAGAATTATTTGGTGTATTGGGTGAGAGACCTAAACGGGGTTTCGGAGCAGTAGTTAAAATACTAATAATAATAATAATAATACCGTTATCATTAAGAGAAATGTATATTTTTGTATATCCATTATAAATTATTAATGTAACGACTATATAAAAATAGCATATGATTGTTATCGGGGTTGGGACCGCGTTCTGTTGTAATATTTTTTAAAGTAAAACAGAACCCTGCATTACAGCCCACATACAATTATGTTTCATATTTTAATTGTTATTTTAAAAGTTATTGACAAAAGACTTTTTAAATTACTACATTATTTATGGTTATTTCACACCAAAGAAAAACAGTAAATTATATTGAAATAAAAATAGCAATTGTATGTGCGCTGCCCTCTGCATTTCATCATCGGGAGTCGTTATTATAAGCAATACTTTTGGCACACTAAAATGTTACATTTACAAAGCTTAGGCCTAAATGCTTTAAAATCTAAACCATTGTTTGAAAATAAATTATTTTTCTGTCTTATGTAATAGTTATTTCTATTTCTAGTCATTAAATAATTATTGAAAGTGTATATAACTTAATATTGCATTATAATTTAAATTTAAAAATACTGTTGATCAAAAGTATTGCTTCAAGTGATTCATACTATAAAGCCAATATTATATACAGAGTGTCCCTGTGATGTTGGTTAAATAATTAATGTTACAATAGTAATAGCTTAAAAAAGTGGTGATGCTAAACGGACTTGCACCAACTGAGCATATGTAATGGCTTTATAAAATTGTAGTATTGAAAAGCAAACTGTCTTTAAATTAAATTTTATAATTTACAACCCTTCTCCCTCAAAGAAAAAAAACAAGCAAACTATAAGAATCCTTTTAGAACCGATGTCTGTGGTACAATTTTTTACTTAATTTGAGCTGTAAATACTTATAAAAAGGTTTTGGAACGCATTTAAGGGACACCTGTATTCCGAACACGTCTTCATCTTCCCCTTCTGTAGAAAGTCATTTTTCTTTTGACAGTTCGAGTCTTGTGAGTTCGTTTTTGACCTGAAACAAAACTTTACTACTTTTGGTTGATTAGTATCCGAAATAAAATGAAATATCCAATTTTAAAATGTAAATCAACATTATCAGTAGGATGTCCCCCGATATAGCAAGCCAATCAGAAGCCAGCATTTTGGTCACGTGACTCGTGACGTCATACCAAGATGGCGGCGCCCATATTCCCGCCAAATTCCCAAACCTCATTTTTTCCCGCCAAATTTTCTAACCTCACTTTTTTCCCGCCAAATTCCCTAACCTCACTTTTCTCCCTCCAGATTATGCAGTGTTGCCAACCTATGGCTATTATATGCTCTATGCTATTATACTCTACAGGGATACGCTACCAACCTAGCGGAGCTAAATAAGGTAAGTAAAAAGTCAGTTTGTTATATAATAAGTTTATTACATATAAAAAGTTAATAGTATAAAAAACAAAGAGTAATATAAAAAAGTTAATAATATACAAAAAACAAAGAGTATATATAAAATTTTAAAAGGTTAACAATAACTAATATAAATGATTATATATAAAAAACTAGCCGTCAAAGTAAAGCCGCTTGCGGCCGACGACCGTTGAGCGGCAGAACGGGCATACGTGGAGGCGAACTGCACACGCGGGACAGAGGGTGTGTTGACACGGTGACAGCACCACCGTAGGCAGTGTGTCTAGGCAGACCCTGCACATCAGGGCCTTAGGAGGTTCTGAAGCAGGCGGTGGACGTCCCCGGAAGATTTCCTGGTCCATGCTGCTCCCGGTCTGAGTGAGGATGCGCTCCAGCGTAGTCTGGATCTCGGTCCAGACGACTGGGGCGACTTCCAACATCTCCTGACGGGTTGCGTTCTCCAGGACGGTCTTGGAGAGATGGAGAACCTCCCGGAGCTCTGACCTAGCAGTGGTAAGGTGGCATACAGCCTGCCAAGACGCACGGTCAACACCCGCCTGTCGTGCCTCGATCTGAAATCATAAACAAGTCTTAAAATCATAAAATATACCTATGTAAACCTTGAAATCATAAACACAGTTTAATTTATGAATCACATTAAGTTATTATTATTATAATATGCTCACCCTCTCAAAAGCGTCATGCCTCAGCTCATGCAGCCTTTCCTCACAACGGCAGTGGGGACAGGGCTGCTGTGGTGGTGGTGGTGGTGGATTCTCAGGCTGAGGTGGAGGCGGGTTCTCGGGCTGTGGTGCAGGCAGGTTCTCGGGCTGAGGTGGAGGCGGGTTCTCGGGCTGAGGTGGAGGCGGGTTCTCGGGCTGTGGTGCAGGCAGGTTCTCGGGCTGTGGTGGAGGCAGGTTCTCGGCCCCCTGTGCCTGCGACGGATCATCATACACACGCTGGAACACAATACACTGGTTAATTGCATATACTCATTAAAAAAACAATAGCCCTAAGGGTTGTATTCAACTTACCAGAGGTTCAACTCTCCTGGAAGGCCCCGCGGAGGTGTTTGCAGGTGTAATTGGATGACGCGACATCCTCAGCCCTAGTAAATCGTCTTCAAGCTAAAATAAAGAAACCCGACTGTTACTGTCTGAAAACAAAAAATTACTATTTAATTTTGAAACATGATTTATATAAATTTAAAAAACAGAATAATATAATTACCCGTAGACGCGTACGAAGTCCCGTGGCTTGTCGGTGGACGTAATATACGCCAGCACAAACCCGACGAGCCCCGAGGGTACACCTTTCTAGCGGCTGGTCTTCCCTCTGCAAAAGATTTGTGAGTAAGTATCTGTACCCTGGTGAGAAAGTGAAAGTTCGTTAGCAAATTGACCTACGTACCCTCAACTGAATTATAGTCCAGCGATCCCTGGCCCAGTAGGTTGATTCAGTGAGGACGTACACATGGGACTGCCTCGAAGGCCACGCAAGCGCCTCCATCTCCCTCAAACGGGTTTCAACACTCGCCTGTAAACGTTTAAATCCGTAATTAAGAATAAAACAGTCTAGTAATGTACGTTAGTTATTATTATATTATACTACGTTACTTACAAAGCTAACTCGGCGAAATCCTCTAGGAGCTGATGGGGCAGGATTCTCTTCATAAATGAGGATGTCCTCCTCTTCATTCATGAAGTGTATGTCATCCTCCATGACATACGCTGGCTGAAAAACAAACAATTATTAGATTCTTCAAAGTATTACCGGCTTTTAAAACGTTTATTCGATCGATATCTTACCACAAGAGCTTGGAGCTGTCTGAGCTGCACAGCATCGCGGAGGGATTCTGAATGCTCTCTCACATACCGGGTTCCATTGCGTGTTCTACAGCAAGTGGGTTGTGACCGTAGTTCCATTTCATAGGCCCACGGAACGCGTTCACGACCCCTCTGAAAATTAAAACCGATAAGTACAGGCCATGCCATTACCTTAATTCTTAATCTAATGTTATATATAATCCTAAAAACTACTAACCATCCAAGAAGAACGTATCCATAAAATACCGTCGACTACACAGGTCTCCACGGTAGGGCTTGAAAATAGTCTCCAATCCGATAAGCGATCGTAAGCATCATCCTTTAAAAAAACAAAAAGAATATAAATATATTTCAGCAGAATATATAAGCTAGTGATCAATTTTACACTTTTGTTATTTTACTTACCCAATGTATCGGGTGAAACCCTTCAAGAGGCGCCAGGGTCATGTCAGTATCTCCATCGGGCATGGAGTATGAGAGGATGTCCCTGCGCCGATTTATGAAGAACACATCACCTGTGTCGCTCCGGCTATACTCGTCAAATAGGTAATCAGATCCCCACTAAAACAAAAAATTATTATAAGGACGGTAGTAAGTTGACTAAATTAATTATTTACATTATTAATTATTAAAAATTATTAAAATATATTAAATTTTCACAATTATTAAAAATACTTACACTAGCCATTATCTCAGTTATTCGCATATTTGTCGCTCGGGTCCGACGCCGATATCCGTTAAGTCTCTAAGTTAGTCGAATCACTCTGAAAAAAAAAAAAAAAAATTACATTACTATAAGAAAACGTAATAATATTAATTTTAAAATGTTGGAATTAATTACTCTATGCACTTACATCAGAGTCTTCATCGGCAAAAATGTCAGGGCTCGAAGGTCTGGGACCCTGTAAATAAATTAACAAAACGTTACATTTAAGAAACTATTTAATTAACAACAGCAACTAAATTAACTACACTGAATTAACTACATACCCCGGGTTGAAGTGGTGGGTTCTCGCCGTCACTGTCCCCAAAGGACAAGCGAAGAATCGTCACAATAATCAGTAGACGGAACATTACTACAGAATGCATGGAATACTGAAATCGAGAGACAGCAAACGCTCATATTTATACTCTATCCCCACCCTCAACCTTAGTCACCAGGGACCTTATCACAGTAGCTTTCCCTATCTCCTTGAGTTGAATCATCAGGCAGTACGCGATGGCCTCGTCTCTCGTACAGATTTGTCTGGAGGCCGTCTGCGCTAATAACCCGCGCTTGGACCAAATTTTAAACTTACCATTACCTCGACCTACGCGTCTTCAACTCGTTAATGAGCATAAAAGGTGGTGTAAAACCCTCGAGAGTTTTTGGTTCGAGTTTGAAGGCGACTTGGTCTTATGTGTCTTCTGCACTCTTGTAAGTACACTTAAATTAAGTACACTTAAATTAAGTACACTTAAATTAAGTACGCTGTTAAAAAGGGTTGTTCTGTTGCATTGTAATTTATGTTTTTTATAACAAATGTTTTAGGAAGCCCTCGTCCTGAGTGGAGGCAACCTACCTCCATGCAGGTCGAAGGAGGCTCGAGAGACTTGCGGTTACGTGGATTTTATACCGCAGGAGAGGATGCGGCTCTGCGACATATGTGGCTTTGGGATTAGCAAAGCCGTTAACAGATGTTCCTGCGTAATATAGTAAGTACAATATTTTATTTTACAATACACAGTGTAACCATTAAAAATAACCAATAACCATTAACCATTAACCAATAACAAATAACCATTTTAAATAGGCAGTAATTTTCGTGAGCTCAATCACCTTGAGCGATACTTGGATTTATCGAGCGTCTGGGCCGGCTCGTAATCGATGGTAATTTTCGGCTGCTCAATCATCTTGAGCGGTACTTTGTTTCAACGAGCTTCTGGACCCGGCTATTAGCGGTAATGTTTTAGCCTCTCAATCATCATAAGCTATTATGATTTTTACTCACGTTTAAGTTTTCTATTTTATACCCTCAACATGAGGATTGTGACCACATACAGTACGTACACAAGTCTTCTTCTTTACTATAGATATATTAAACTCTTTTTGGCTTAACTGTTTGGTAATGGGTAGCAAGCGCTAGACAGTGGTGGAAACTTGTTTTCAAAAACGGGTCTAGCATTGCTTGCTACACTAGTCATCCGCGCTATCACAGGAAGTGATAGCGATTAGGGCGCGAGTCACACTCGCCACTTCAGTTGCAGTCATGGAGCACCTCCATTACAGTCTGTGCGAGTCCTGCGGCAAACTTACATCGTGTAATATGTTATGGCTTACCCCAGAAGGGGTAGGTTATGACATATGCTGTAAGTGTGAGGAGCTGTCCCCGGAGGAGTGGAGAAACCACCCACCTATCGAGTCCTGTGAGCACGATGCTGTTCAGTAAGTAATTGTATTAATTATTGTTCTTATTTTTGAACAGGGTAGCAAGCGTTAGACAGTGGTGGAAACTTGTTTTCAAAAACGGGTCTAGCATTGCTTGCTACACTAGTCATCCGCGCTATCACAGGAAGTGATAGTGATTAGAGCGCGAGTCACACTCGCCACTTCAGTTACAGTCATGGAGCCGGTGTGTACGGAATTCGAAGTATTGAGTACATTCTTGTGTCCCTTGTACGGGGAATATTGTGTGCCGGGACACCATGTGGAGCTCTCTCCACACCTGCAAGTGAGCTACCATTATTGTTTGGTGTCTTATCTCCGCGGCAGTATAAAGTACACTTGGACGCTGCGGTACATTTGCGGCGTATGCGGTGTTATACTGACTTACAGCTGGATGGAGGGCTTTCGATAAGGTATGTTATTTCAAGTGAGGTTTTTTCGTGTCCTTTTTTAGCAATAAATTTCTATGAGTACGCGTTTATGACCCATGTTTCCACACCACCCAGGGGGTAGGGTCTCTGCGCGCTTTTTATTAAAGTGAGTATCCCCAGTAGGCCTATTCTCACTGTTTTTAAACCACTGCCCTAACCAACGCAAAGATCCGTGGCAGCCACTCCGTTACAAAAATGCTGCCTCCGATAATTTTTTGTTCTCTGTTTCTAGGCTCTTTACTAAGACTGTGTCCGTTCAGTTTAGCCTAGAAAATAGACAGAGAATTTTACTTTTACATTTTTTTATTTTTATTTGTTGTTGTTGCGCCTTTCAATTCGCATTTCCCTGACAGTCGGAGAATTACAACAAACGGTTTCACGGTTTTTTAGGCCAACCTCCCCACACCCCTGGACTTACAAAGGGTTTAGCCCTGCCTGCTGGGTGAGCGACTGCCGGGCCTTATTTTTATTAGGCCCCACTCGAAAATATTTTTCGAGCGTAGTACTGTGCGGACCTCAAGGCGCAAGTTTCGTTTTTATTTTTATGTATAATGCAGGCTACTGTAAAATAATCATCATCTATATACAAACCTTCATTTATTTCTTTAACATTAGAATGAAACGCCCGAAGGAATTGAGCCCTCTCCAGGCCTTTTGTATGTATGACCTCGAAGGGTTTACACAGTGAGCGTATCAGCTCTTCGCTGTAATGTACCTCACCTTCATCCCACTTTATATGGTGAAAGTGACGAGTCAGCCAGCGGGCTGTTCTTTTCACCTTGCTATTCAAAAAATTAAAACAGTATGGAGGTCGTGTATACTGTTATACAGCAGTCAGCTCCGCCCCCAGACCCCTGTGGGTGGCCTCGCCCCCAGATAGTATTCGGGTGCTTAGTTCCCGTGGCAGTGGCCCGGGTACCTAGCTCAAGTGAAAGTGGTGTCATATTAAGGACCTAGAACCGACATTATACTACTACTTATACAAAAAAGTAGACAAATCAGCAGTTATTTAAATATGACGGGGTAAAAATTGAAATAGTAGAGTTTGGAAATGTTTAAGTTAATATAAACCAGCTGAGTTCTGTAAGACTTTCCGACTATAGCAAACTCCTATACAATAAATTTATTATTATTGTCTTTGAACCCGTGAAACTCGACTACAGCTTCCATAATGAGACTTCGCTAAAAAGACGGTCAGCTACTTGAGGCGGTAATTGTTCTGTACAAGCTTCAGCGCCCGATAAAACTTGATCAATAAAAACTTTAATAATACCCTCCAAATAAAACAATTCTAATAGAGAGCGACCGATCAAAGAAATGTTAATTACAAGCTGATTCCACTCGTGTCGATTGAGAGCCAAGGAGTGTTCTCCGTCAGAGACACAAGCGTACTGCTGACCAAAAATACTGTTAACTTTAATATCAGCTCCCGTATCGGTCTTTACAAAGCATTGATACTTGCCTTCAAAAGCTAAAGTAATTTAATTGAACCTGTCAACCAGCTGACAGTAAGAATCGTAAGACCAAAACACAACACCTTTCCTCCCTTTAATTAATACTCCGAGGCTGTTGTCCCTGTTTTTAAAAATACCCGATACTACGCACTTGGTGAGTTCAGGGTCCAAGAAGTGGACTGACTTTAGAAATACTCCGGTCATTAAATTTATAGGCTCTTTCCCCTTAGGGATGGGTATAGCTCCCGTACTCACCTCCGTCTCGGCCGATGTCATCTCTGCTACTAATCGGTACGCCCCGTTAATAAACGTCCACACCCAACCTCATCTACCCCCTCCCCTCCCACCTCCTTCTCCTCAGAATCTGAAGAGGATTCTGAGGATTCAATGTTGTCAAAATTTGTACGCCATTTAACTATAATGCTATCGATCCCACGCATTAATTTAAACTCCTTTTCAACACTAGCAAGTAACTGTCTACGTAATCTGTTTTCATCAAAACCTTCTTGTAGTAATATTCAATTTTAATCCAACCGTAGTAACCCATGTTTACTCACTAACTGTTCACCTCAGACTAACAAAATCTCTTAACCACCAACATCTATACCCTCCTCATCATCATCACTGCTAAAGTCTCCATCGTCTCTGAGTTTAACAACTACGGTGGTGGTACCCTCAGGAATATCAGATATTTCCTTCTCGCAGTATATCTTGTAACAATCCATTTTTGCTGTACCTATTAAAACATTATCGGCGTTATAAAACTGAATAATAACCCACTCACCCATGTTTACTCGCTGAGTGCTAGCAAGAGACTAACCCTCTGAATATTATATGTATCTTTTACCCCTTCCCCACACCGCCCCTAGGGGGCGATTCACCCCCCTTGTACATATATTCCAAGTGTTGGACCCTGAGGGTCCACTGTTTAGAAATTACATTGGATATTTTGTCATCGGTACATTTAATTCTTCTCAAAAACCTGGCCCTATCCCTTGCTAACTATTCCCAATCTGATTTTCTATCTTCAGCGGGCAAACTGTATATTTTTGTAACTACCGGGCTGGAGAAACTAACCCGAGATTTTCCTGACATCTCCCGTGATCGGTGTGTATGTGTAGTGACAGTCGTGAATTATGAGACAGTACGCCCAAGTATTAGCCGGGATTGCGTTTTTAGTTTGAATCTTAAGCCTTACATCTACGGGACCGGTCTTAATAGTATCGTCCTGCTTTGAACAGTCAATTACATACAGAGGACACTTTGTTTTAAAATCATCAAAGTTTAATATCGGTGAGCCGATTCTACCGTAATAAGAGTTTTGAAAGTTCGCATACATATCATAAAACAGGCAAGTGTTCCCGCGAAGGTTGTCATACGGGTAGAAATTTGAGTTTAAATACAGTTTAACATCCAGCAAATCACTGGCGTCGAACCGTGACATGTCCTTTGTTAAGTCATTCTTTCTGCCTGTCTGAAAGGCTAGAACAATATACCGAGGTTTTTCTGTTTGGTTAGATGTTTTAAGTGTCCAAGATAAGGTGTCTGTACTCGGCAGGTTCGGGTATTCAATCATTTCCCACTGACGGAAGGGAACATGTATTGCGGGGTCTTTCTCAATAAACTTGTACAATTTTAACTTCTGAGCGTCGTTCACTGTAACGTGAGGTATTCGCCAGTAGATTTTGTCAATTGTTAATGTTAAAGTCCCGGCCTCCATCAATTTGACAGCGTTTGTATCTGTAGCCGAACGTAAGAGTATCAGTTCCTGTTTAACATTTACCAGCACCCGTCTGTAGTCTTCAGCGAAACCTAGCAAGAGTTTTAGAGGGATTGAATATACAAAATCTGTCACTTTTTCAGTACTACCAGGACCATTCCAACAGGCATTCTTTAAAGTATTTTTCTCCTCCTCGCGAATAGATAGAATATGTTTTAAAGTAGTAGTTATACCGACATTTTTTGTCCTGTCAATATCCTTGCCACAAATCTCGTAGCGGATTTCTTCAAACAAGAAAGATATAGCATTATTAATAAAAGAAACATCCTGAGGAGTCCCGTCGGCCTTTGTAGCGTTGGTCTTGCCGTGTATCACAATAAAACTTTCAAAAGGCGCGGTTATTATGTCCTGCTGTAATATCGGTATTCTTATTTCATCGTTATTATTGTAAGTTGTACTTGCATACGGCTGATGTGAGTGCAACTCAATCCCTGTTATCAAGTCAGTATACTCTGCCTGGTTGTCTATCGCTAATAGCGCCATTCTTTATTACTTTAAAACCGAGAGAGCGAAGAAACGTTATGCTTTTACAAGTTAACTCCTTGGCTTTCTGAACACTACTGACTTGTTGCCCTATTGGTATATGCCTAAATAGTAGCCCCATTACTGCGTCTAAGATTTAGTCTAACAGAAATTCTTTCTCCGCGAAAGTTAACAAGATTACCGTCCTGGTCTTTTAGAGACACTGTCAAGTTGTTGATCCTCTGGCTGATCACAGGTAAATAAATGACATTCCTCGGTAATTCCATTATTTTATAGCCCGGTGGTTCAGCCGGGTAGAACTCGTGTATGACATGGCCCTCAACCCCATTCAAGTATGACCCGCGTGTGACATTACATTCCACCCTTATGGAGTTAACTTTTATTATATCTACAGGCAGTTCCGATACATGTTCATATTTAGCCCCGTATATTTGTTTTTTGTAGCCCAAGAGTGTTCCCAATGAATGTTCTTTAGTAAAGTCAATTTTCTCAGAACAACATATCGTAGCTTATAAAGTGTTATTATTAGGTTTCAAAGTAAATTGTACTTCTTTTGGTAGTTGCGACTGTATATATTTTTCAATGTCCTCAATTTCGTAAGACCCTTCAGGGATCGTAATACTTTTATCATCACCGTAGTAAAACGTATCATTTATGTTTTTTTCAATGTTCGGTATAGAGTTATAAGTGGTCAGTTCAATTAAACCAAGTTCCCATGTACCCTCGCTAACATCAATAGGAAACGCTAGCTCGTGGGATAGAACACTAGTTACCCCTGTTAGACAGAACATTACTACAGAGAAACTTTAAACAAAAATGTCCACAAACAACTGAGTCAAAATTCTGTTGTCTCTCGTAGTTATAGTACATCTCACATTCACCCAAGTACTTAGAAATTTCCGGTGGTGGTCTTAGGTTTCCAAAACTGTCACAATAATAGGCCTTTTTATCAATCTTCCTGTAACATACCCAGTGCGTGCCTGGACCGGTTGTACTGTTCAAGTTAACTATAGCAGATTCACATTTTCTTTGGGTTTTCGGTAGACTGTTCCTCATATAAACCCCTCTGAAATTAGGAATTTTCAATAACCTCGCGTATTTGATCAAATCGTAATTTGATGTTTTTTTCTTGCGGCCTCCCCTTTTCTTTCTTTTACAGCCGGCGCCTTCCTTTCTATAGGGTCTAAGATAAAACCCTCTACCCTTGGGGCGTTTAGCAGGGCGTTTCTTCTTACGGCCTCCCCCCAATTTTGTTTTTGCTTTCATGGCCTTTGTGACTGCCCAAGCAGCGGCTTTCTCACCAACACTGGCATTACTAGACTTGAATCTCTGCCAAGCGCGTTCCGCCAACTCTTTGTCAGCTTGCCTTCGCCGCTCGCTGTCGGAATACCGGGAGTATGCTATGTCGTGGACCTTACAGGCCGCGTCTAGGCCGTTTATTCCATAATCACCTCTAGCCAATCTCTCTTTTAATCTCGTGCCAGGACCACAGTACTGATAACCAGGAATATGCAGTTCAACAGGTAGTACATCTATAGCTTGTTCAGCACCGATGAAACAATACCTCCACCTCGTACAAGCGCTAGATTGCGTCTGAAAGGTTTCCTTCTAGTCTTAGCCATTTTATTGTAAATATTTAATCATCTCGTACAGTCTATTCAGCAGAGTCTCACGTATACACGGAATTCTTAAAACTTCAAAAACGTCAGGCACCGTACGAGACACAGCGTTTGTGAACTCACTGTACTCCAACACACCACTGTCAGTTATAAAGTAAATCATCCCGTTTATTTATCTAAAGGCACCACGACTGTGTGCAGGAACTCCGTACAGTGTAGATGAAACCATACCCAAAAATGTTCCTGAGTAGTCACACTCGTTAATTTCAATCAGATACCAATCGTTAATAATCATGTAGGTTTTACCCCGGTTGGTTGCAAAGGCCGCGTTAACTTTATGTACCATTGTACTGGCTATGTTATTGACATTATACATTGTAATCAAGGACAGTGAAGGGTATCTAAATAAAAATACTTCATTGCCCACAAACAACGCGATATCCCCATTCGGCCTCTGGTAAATGGCCGATATTTCAGTAAAGTTCCGTGGTAAGAATTTGAGCCAGTGTGATATTCTTCTTGGCCGTGTTAAATCCTCAGGAATCCTGTCTGCAGGGTCCAGACTTATAATCCATACGTAGTCTCTAAAGAAGGCAAACACCCTTTTGTTCACAATAACGTACGTATCAATTTGACCTTTTAATTCGCAAATATCTCTTTCTTCAAATATTTCGGGAGGTACCTCGGTGGTAGTAGTTGTAGTGGTGGTGGTAGTGGTAGTATTAGTGGTGGTAGATGATGGTTTGGGTGATGAAGGGGGCCGTCCATACAAAAACTCAATTGCGAGTCTGTCTTCTCTACTTAGTTCATATTCGTTCAAGTCAACAATACCCGCAGGGTCCCTATTGAAGGGAAACATTACTGATTTATCATCGCCGGAATGGTCCAAGCCTAGGGCGTGTCCTATCTCATGTACTAACGTTAGAAAAAATGAAATGTTTCCGTATCGTGGTAAATTCATGGTGAAATCCCAGTTTTCTTCCGAATCAAAGTGTATGTCCGTTTGGTTATACCCGGTGTAGGGGAGATAGCCGTGTGCCAAAAATAACCCAGGACCGTCAAAGTCATACGGGCAAGTATCACGTCTAGAGTAAAATACATGTTTTCTATTTATTAAAAACGATATAATTATTGTGGGGTTTTTGATGTCCTTTTTAAAGGTAATATTAGCGTGTTTGGCCCATAAATCGAATGCTTTTTGAATTAGGTCGGGGTGCTGTGGTGTTCCATACTGATACCAGATGATTACTGATGTATTCCACTTTCTATTGGGTAAAGCCGAGAATGGTAGTATATTGTCTTTATGTCCGCATCTGGGAGTTGTCATAAGCTCTAGAAATTCATCATCAAATATCCCCGTTGGCTCAAGACGAAAATTCTCTTGAAATTGTTTCCCTGCAGAAGTAATGTCCTGTGTCAAAGCATTTTTCCCGAGATAACCATAATAAGTCAAATAATCTACTGACTTGTTGCACGAGGCAAGAGGCAGCATCAACAGTAAGAGAACAAACATCCTCGACGGTTCAGAGTAGACTAATCGGTATTTCCGGTTTAAGTGACATTATATATTCAGCTTCTGTCCTGAGGAGACCGGGGAAAGGAAAAGTATCATCAAATATCCCCGTTGGCTCAAGACGGAAATTCTCTTTAATTTGTTTCAACCACTCCGTCCCTCTTCAGTCATAAAGAGGTCATAAGTATCAGGCGGAAGAGGTTTGACGTCTTCTTTAGGCTCTTCACCACCTTCTAACCCGTCAGCAAACAAATCTTCCCAGTTTAAGTAATCGTTTTCACCCGGTGTGGGTAGAATGGCAGACCTCCTAGTTTGTTTTCTGTAAATATAATTAAAGACCATGGTACCGAATTTCCTCAACCGTTTCTCGTGAAAATCTTTATTAATAGTTATTAGACCTTCGCATATTGACAGTCTGGTCTTGAGACCGGTTAAGTCAAACTGTTGATTAGCGAGGTTAGTGGTTATAGGCAATATCTCTTTTTCCACGTACGACTTGGTAACTGCATCGCTGAGGTCTGTTGGTAGAGCTAAATTAGTTATTTGTTTATTATTAGCGTCATATTTATCGTTGGAGATAGTCATACTTAGTTTTTTTAGTATGCCCAAGTTTACTGCCTCCGAGGGCTCCACGGGGTCAGCTACACTCCATAATCTTCTGTTTTGCATATTGAACCTCTGAAAGTCAGAAGGTATAGATTTATGGTCAACATAATTCTTTGTAGCAGCGTCGAGTGGCTGTAACGGTGTAGCCAATTTACAAAACCGTTTATTTTACATATCATAGTCACCTTGGGGCGTTAAATTGAAACCCTCTCCCTTGGGGCCCTTGACGGCCTCACCTCGGGATTTCCGGCTACTACGTCCGAACTTGTCAATGGTCATTTTAATAATGCTTTAAATCTACTGTTGCCTGCTCCTTTTATGTAGCCAGCCTCCCTTAGTTCCTCCACGATACTCAGTATTTTATTGCCATGGACTCTGTTTCCAGTCTCTGTTGACATGGCTATGTGCCGTAATCTGTCCACTAACTCGTTGGCGTCGTCCCAGTGTATTATATCACGGGACTTTGCATTCTTCCACGCTAGACCCTTGCCCACTCGGGCCGGGAATAAATCTTTTATAATTATTCTGTACTTTAGATTGTTGTCCCTTCTAATTTGATTGTGGAATTTGTATCCTCTCTTGTGAGCGTTGGTGGCGATAATAATACTCTTATAGGTCTTAAGATCGTCTTCATCGTATATATCCTCGTCAGGGGTTCTCTTAAATATGAGCTCATACAAACCTTCAGTAGGACTATATCTTGTGTTGTTTATTAGAATAGTTCCATTGTTGTCAAAGTCTAACACCTTGTCTCCCATCATTAATGTACTGCCTTCGTATCTAGGGCCGTAGTCATGATCAATAACTCGGACCTTACCGCAAGCATCTTTTAAAAGTAGTGTCATATATCTCACCGTCATGGGGTTACTAAACTGGCTTTCCATATATTGGGACGCTGTTTCCAGTCCTAAAGGGGTCGATACAATTTGCTTTAACCCACTGCTTTCGGGCGTAGATACACTCTGTGGAATAAATTCGGCTCCTTCATCAACATCATCATCTGTTGTATTGTAGTCCATTGGCTCTTCTTTAAAGATTTCAGGTTCAGTTTTTATGTTGGGACTAACTGTTGTTGTTTTTCTAAGTTCTTGAATAATTGGTTTATACTGTTTCTCAAGCATAATATCACTTTCCTCGGATCCTTCCTCAAACATTTTATACTTTCTCTTAATAGCATTACGTAGCTCTATGAGTCGGTTTGTCAGTTGCTGTTTACTGCTTCGCTTCATAGTCATAAATGATAGATTTCAACCAGCGCATCTAGCATCTCTAGCATCGAACCGGGGAATCACATAACGACCGGTAAAACTCCTGAATACAAAAGTACGTTTCCACCCGTCTCTCCATTGAGGTATTTCTGCTACGGTGTATTTATCACTTTCAATTGTGTTTTGCATGAATCGTCTGAGTAACGCCATAGGCCTAGGCTCGTTGAGGTGTTGCAGTAAATAAGAATTTAAAAGCCAGAATTCGCTCGGGTTCGCGCCTGTGAACGCTCTCCACTGGTCAAATAGCACTCTGTTTGTTACACTGTACACGCTATTGTTTAGACTTATACCGAATCTCTCGCACTGTACTGGTAGTGTGGGCAGGGCCAGTTTGAGAAACTCTGTAGTATACAACCCCTGGCATAGGTTATTAACACCGTTAAACGGTTTATCCCTGTTGCATCTAGGGACACTAGGAGGTACGTTCGTGTATCCGATATTATAACTAATATCGATGTGACATTTTAAGCTTGAAGCTTTTTTATAGACTGTCATTGGTGATCTTATAGGAATATTGCGTTCTGTCAGAAGTATACACCGTGAAGCAAATGGGATCTTACATCCGTATTGCAGCATTTCATTACAGATTTGTGTAAAATTAACACTTCCGTGTGGGTTCCGTAAAGGCAAAACTTGCCCAAAGAACTCGGGGAACGGCCTGAATCTAGATATCATATTTTGTGGGTCTCGCACGGTACAGTTGTACATATCTTCGTGATATATTACAAGTTCCAAAGGTACGTTTTTTGCTTCGCATTTGTTCATACAACTAAGCCATGTATCTCGGTTATAGGTTCTCTCACTCGCAGATATAATTAATAAAACTACAGGCGGTATCACAGCGGATCTTTTTAGTTTTTTATGTCTCCAGCATCTTTTTTAAAGCTGGTACCCACGAGGGGGTTTCTTACTGCAGTAGTTTCCACAGAATTTCTTCTTGTCCTTGTAATAAAAAGAGCACAAGTTTGACTTGACATTATGGAGTTTAGCGTTAAAGCCTCTTAAATCGTTGTACGTGTAGATGCGTACCATTACACTTCTGTTATAAAACTGTCCATCCCTACTCTGTACCTTCCCTTATAAGGGTCTAGAGTCTTGTCAATCACAAGGAATCCAAAGTTATCTCGCCACGCCCGAGCACACAACTCTTTAAATTTGTCAAAGGACATGTCGGTAGTGACATGATCGTTGTACACATGTCTTAGGTTCCTTTCGTCTTGTTTGAATAAAATAACAAAGTTACAGTTGTCCCTCACCAGCTGTTTGGGTATAGCACTGTATGTCTGCCCTAAATAAAATGTATCTATATTTTTATGTCTACCCATAGTGAAATAACTGCGTATATTGTCATGTTTTTCGCAGGAAATATCGTCAAAGATCATTATAGAGTTTGGTTTAGCTTCGTTTGGGTGTACAACTAGACTATTGTCATCATACGCGAAATAACCGACCTCCTTAGGCGTTACCTTCTTTAGAAATTCGTACTTTGGCTGATAGAGGGACTTTGAAAAAACGTAGACATTTTCAAATCTTAAGCCGTTTGGGTCAAACAATAAATTTAATAAAACATTGGTCTTCCCAGAGGAACTTGGCCCGCATATTATACAGCGTATTGAATCAGGTAATAAAATACCATGTTTATTATTTTTAACCATGCCCGACCCTATATACTCATCAAAGTTTTGAACGGGAAGCTCGACTTCCTGCTTCTCAACCCGCATCCTGACTGATTACTCACTACTGATTACAACTGATATATACTTCCCGGACGTGGTCTTGATAAGCACATACCGAGCGGATGAAGCGGTCAATCGTTATCACACCAAGTCCTTGGAGTCAATCCAACTGTCATGGCTGCTATCATACCCCTTCCAGCGTACAAAGAGTCCGTCTCCTTTCCTTTTTAAAACTCTTTCAACTAAATAAATGTCACCGGTTTTTGATTTGATAATTTCTTCTGCATAAAACCCACCTTTAAGTATTTCCCCTCTGTTGTCTTGTAATATGTATGTTATTGGTCTTGTTGGTTTAATCGCATATACTGTAAACGTCTCATTTGTCCAATTTGGCAAATAGCCTTTTTTAAACACTCTTTTAGCTTTACTGATTCTAACACTGTCACCTAATTTTAATTTTTGTTTAAGGATTTTATGTTTGGGTTTTTTAACTTTATTTATTTTATTTAGAATGTCTTTGACATGTTTCTGTCTTACATCCTTGGGTTTCATACCTATAGTTCTGTGCTTTGTGTTGTTGTAAGATTTTATGATTTCTGGCAATAGACTTACCCACTCATAACTACTTTTGGCAGTAAATAACTTGTACATTTTTGTCTTTATCGCTCTGTTCAGTCTTTCTACTATACTAGCCTTAAGTTCGGAAAATGTATGGTAATGGTTGATTTTGTATTTCTTCATTAACAAGTTTACATGTTTGTTGAACCACTCTGTACCCTGGTCTGTGTGAAAGTTTTTCATTTTATATTTAGCTAAGATAGGAGCGAGTGCCTTTGCCACTTCTGGCCCTGACTTGTCTTTTAGAGGTACGGCAAAAGCTAGTTTTGACAAACAGTTAATTATGGTAAGAATATATTTGTAGCCTTTGTTAGTTTTCGCATAAGGCTGCATTTCAACGAGATCAGCCTGGTAAAGGTCCCTTAAACCCTTAAGGGTAACTTTACGCCTAGTATAGTTTCTCCTGGCAGGTCTGTGCAGCTCCTCAGCTATAGCTGTCTTACCGTCCATTTTACTAATGATACGATTATTCTGAGGACACTAGTTTTATACTTACATCGGTGATTCTCATTATATAACTAAATACCAGGCTCGTAACAAATATAACGAAGACAAATAATTTGTCCGCTAAAGAGCTTATCAGGCACCACGCCATACTTCCTCTTGATAACCCTCACCGCAGTAACGCTCGGTCAGTACTGATCGAGATGTCCTGCTTACTGCAGTGCTTTGGTTATGCGGTGTCCTGCACCAGGGTACCTCGGGCCCCACCTACCCCGACGGTCACCTATCGTCGTGAGGAGGAGACCCTGTACGAGGAGGTCAAGCTGGTGTCGTCACAAACGCCTCAGCGACCACCTAGCCCACCACCGCTGCCACCTAGAAACCCGGTGTACATTATCGTGAACCCTCTATATTCGGGATTAGTAAGTATCTGTTTGCTTGAGTGGGGTTTGAGACCACCCGTGCATGTGCACCCAGGTTAAACATTATTCCGTGCGTGAGCCAATCCAGATTACCTGGTTGTAGCCCAGAACGAACTAATGTCCTCTTCCTTTTTAGCAAACAAAGGATAGAGTATTTTTTTAAAGATAAACCATGGCTCCTCCACCGCCATGGCTCGTGGAGGCCTTCCGAATCAGCTTTACGTCCACTTGAAGTCCAAGAAGAGCAAGTTACAAGAAGAAGCAGATATCAGCGACATACCCCAAACAGTTATTGTTTATTAATCAAATCCACACTTTCCGATCAACATCTTGAAGAATATGGACTGACATCTTCACCGAAGATTTATCATGGTGAAGAAGCGGCACGACACTTTGTTAATGATTTGTATGACATTGCTGGAAAGGTTGAAGAACTGTACCGAAACGTTTTACCGATGTTACTTATGGAAGAAGACCAATCAAAACAATATGCTTCGGCAACAACATGTTATTTGTGTAATAATACATTCACACTTGATAACGTAAAATTCCGTGACCATAACCATCTTATAGGAGCTTACAGAGGTGCAGCCTGTAACGCTTGCAACCTAAACTACAAACTTCCATCTTTTATTGCAGTTGTTCTGCACAATCTTAGTGGTTACGACTCCTATTTTATAATCCCGGAGTTAGGAAGAGATGATGGAGCAATAGATGTTTTGGCTACAACTATGGACAAATTTATAAGCTTTTCTAAAAAGATTGGTAAAATAAAACTAAGATTTGTTGATTCCCTCAGATTTATGCCTTTTAGCCTTATGACATTAAGTAAAAACTTACGAAGAGAAGATTTGATTGAAACAAGCAAAATTGTACCTAATGATAAAATGGATTTAGCTCTTCGAAAAGGAGTCTTTCCCTATGATTACATTGATGGACTGCATAGATTTGAGGAAACAACACTTCCCACACCAGACAAATTTAAAAACAAACTTAACGATACAAAAATAGAACCTGAAGACTATCAACACGCATGTCGAGTATGGAACGAGTTGGATATGAAGACCTTAGGAGATTACTCAGACTTTTATGTAAAACTTGACGTCACTCTTCTTTGCGATGTTATAGAAGAGTTTCGAAACACTTGTTTTGCTGCATATGGTTTGGACTCTTTACAATCGTATACTTCTCCAGGACTAGCTTGGCAAGCTATGTTAAAAGAAACAAAATGCAAACTACAACTTTTAACAGATATCGACATGGTTTTAATGGTTGAATCCGGAGTTAGAGGCGGGTTGACTCAAAGTGTTACGAGACATGTTAAAGCCAACAATAAATACCTTCCCGACTATGATGAAGGGAAACCATCGGTATACTTAGGATATTTCGATGCCAATAATTTGTATGGATGGGCTATGTCAAACCCACTTCCATTTGACAATTTTAAATGGGTTGATCCAGACTCTATTGGCAATGTATTACAAATTCAAAAACATGGAAACACTGGTTACATTTTGGATTGCGATTTTGATTATCCCGAACACTTACACGATCTTCATTACGATCTTCCACTCCTTGCAAAAACAGAAGTTTCTCCAACTGGAAATCATCCTAAATTGATGATGACTTTAAAAAACAAACAACGATACGTAGCTCACTTTTGGGTTGTTCAACAAGCTATCGAATTGGGATTACGTATTACAAAGATTCATAGAGTTTTGGAATTTTCCCAATCATGCTGGCTGAAATCCTACATTGATTCAAATACTACCAGAAGAGCAGCAGCTACATCAGTCTTTCAAAAGGATTTCTTTAAATTAATGAACAACGCAATATTTGGTAAAACACTCGAAAACAAAAGAAAACACAAACATGTTAAACTTGTTACTAACCCGAGAAAACTACAGAAACTCGTACAGCAGCCAAACTTTGGAACATCTGTAATTATAAATGAAAACCTTGTAGCAGTATCTATGAAGAAAACAAGTGTGAAGATGGATCGTCCTTTGTACATGTATTGGAATGTCAATCTTGGATATTTCTTAAACACATATGTACGACTTCCACTATAATAAAATGGTCGCGTTCTACGGAAGAGAAAATATCTGTATTACATATATGGACACTGACGCTCTTATACATCGCATACTAACACTGGACATACTAAACACAATTGGTGTTCTGTATTGAGAAATTTCCCTACTTTCACCATTACGTTTGGACCATCAGTTACAATTGCGACGATGTCCTTTTGTAAAGAAATGCCGTATTTTTCAAGATGGTCTTTGAGAGTTTGTACACACGCTTCCGCCGTAAAAGATCCTTTAATTTGAACCATCCCTAAACACCGAGTTTGTTTTATCGCGTGAAGATTTACATTCATGAATCTTTTATTACTCGTAGATGTCCACTCGTCAAAAGATAGGCTGAACCTTTCACCAGAGTTTTTGCTTTCCATTATTGCCTTTTTGACTTGGTTCTTAATTTGTTTGCTATAGTTCACTACCCGATTTCTCACTGTAACCTCCGACGAGGGCAAATCACTGAATCCTTTTGCGACAAGAAGCTTCCTCAAGTCTTTTGAAGTTATAAAAACACTGAATGGAATTCCATCCAGTGCAGTCATGCGAGCTAAAACATCGTCTAATTGGTCTCTTTCACTGCAAAAGTAGGACTCAATTTTTCTTTTTTTCTTTGAGGAACAATCAGCCAATGGGACACCTGAACCTGAGCTTGTTGACGGCTGATAACCTGTTGTTCCAGATTTTTTAATTACTTTTAAGCTGTGTCTGCTTGACAAATGAGTATGCAGTCCCTTCGTAGAGCCGCCTAAAGTTTTTAAAATAGATTTGAAAATCTTACATTTCGCAGTTTTCCCGTCCTTTAATGTAAGAAAATAATGTCAAACGGATGAATCGTCACAATCTTTCTTATGGGCCACAACAACATTTTGGTCACCCATATTAGTTCACTATTCACAAATAATTCACGGATCACGGATGGTTTTTATTAAAATAACGAATTAACGGCACTCACTACTCGCTACACAAAACGTTCCCGACTTGCACAGATGTTTGCTTCACGAAAGCCCGATAGAAACTAAGATAAACAAAATTCAGTAAGATAAAAAATATCAAAATAAAGTCACCTGTGCCTGTGTCGTGTGGCCGTGGGATACCTCGATTCTTGGGAATTAACTGCAACGGAAGTTCGGTTCGATAAGGAAAGTATTCAGTGCTGTCTCACTGCTGTCCCATTATATTCCAGGAATAGGTTGTCATTATTGAACTGAATTTTGGTTTAGGACAAAGTCAACTTTGGGAAAGATAAATAACAGTCTTAAGGGACGTGAATTAAAAAAATAAACAACTTTTCTATTAATTATTAATATTGAAATATTAACTACCTAAAACATTTTTATGTTTATATGTTTGTTAAGACGACTTTTTCAGTAGTTAAAACATTAAAATCACGCAAAAATTGTGAAACAATTATTTGTTTGCAATCCCATTAATCCCGGGATTTAGAGGCTCTAATCCCGGGATTATCAGGTACCCAAAAGCGACCGGGATCCCGAATCCCGGGATTGAGAACCCTACCCGCCACTCGCACTACTCGTGGCACCGGCACCGTGTTGTCCGCGTTTTTAATAAGTTTCAGAACATTTCTGCTACTGACACCGTATCAATGACTTATAAAACCCTGTTTCCAATATGACAAATTCGCGTCGCAACCCGCAACATGAATCGAGTAACATATGTAGTAGTAAAATAAATCAAAGGGACATTTAGCTATAAATAACAACTGGAGTGACCTTAAAAATGTAGAAACAAAGCAAATGAGTTATACAAATCTGATTATCAGTATGGGGAAGTGGTGAAATATTACTCCAAGTCATCTAAACAAACTGGCTGGCCTTCCCCCGAGCATAGCTCGGGCCCCAGGAACTTAAAATAAATTGTACGACAATTATAAATTAGAAAACTATTGACATTTATGTTAGTTACATATTTTTTACAATCGCCTTGTATATTTTAGGTTTCCTCTAGCGGCACCTGCACTGGGGTTTCCGACTGTAAGGTCGACACTCTACCGATATCGCCAACAAGGGATGCCCCCAAATCTACATTCTTTGGGGGAATCTTCTGCCATTTAGAATGAAGAATGCTGGCAGCACTTGAAAATGGTCGATGGGGTGGAAAACCAACCCTTCTTCAGCGGTCTCATCGGGGGTGAGGCTGAAGGTTGGAGTGCTGCAATGTACATTTCACTCTGGCTCAAGGATGCGCTCGGTCAAACAGCGAGGCTGCACATTGACGCAACATTTAAGGTGCTGCCCAATCAGCTGAATGCCTACCAACTTCTGACAATACATGCGGAATACATGAACATTGTAAGTTGTACATGACTAAAACACTATTTAATTTTATTAGTTTGTATTGGTTATGAAAAAAGAATATGTTTTTCATTTCAAAAATTAATCTGACATTACACGCATTTTGTTTAATTCCAGTAAAAAATCAAATTTACACTGTCAATAAACAAATATAATGTCCAAAAGCCCTCTTTTGTACTAGGCTGTGCGTAGTCAGCGCAACGTCGAACAGTCGTGTTTTCTACGTGGATAGTAGCGCCAATTCGTCCAGCAAGATATGTGGCTAAACTTATAAGTGGTTTTATGTAGTAGTAACGCACATATATGCATTGAAAATTTTATTCCTTTGGTATTGGTTTTAATATATTTACTGTTTGGTGACATTTTACGAAGCAATAACATAACATGTCATATTTAATATGTCAAGTAAATACATTTCAAATCAATATTCTTTCAGCTATTCCCAGTTGTATTTGCTGTGATGACCAGGAAAACCCAGCACGCGTATTACGGAGTCTTCCGATATGTTCAGGAGAACATTCCCGAGTGGAAGCCGCAATTTATCTTGTCGGATTTCGAGCCTGCAATACGCAACGCCGCACAGATTGTCTGGCCCACCGCAAACTTGGTTGGCTGCTATTTTCACTACGGCCAAGTAAGAAGCTATTTATAACATAAAATCAAGTTTAATTGTTAATATAACATCATCTGGTAAATTGACAAATATTAAATCAATTATTAATGGTTGTTTTGTCTCATTTCATGTAGTTATTGGATTGTAAGAGGACTCAATAGGTATTAAATACCTAAATACCCCTTAAAAACAAGTATTCTTGTTTAGTAACAAATATTCCTTGATATTTTCTCAATTATGTGTGCTTCTTTATAGCAAATGTCTCAATGGTTTTTGGAATTAATGTGATATTGCAGTTGTTATATGAACGATGAACGTAGTTGTGCAATGTCGTTTTTTTCAGGGAGTGTTCCGAATGCACCAGTTTGCGGATGGGACCATTTGTATCGGGGAATTTAGAGGCCAGTATGACTCTCCAGATGATTATGGCTTTGGCGCTCTTGCCATCCAACCAAATCAATGTGGGCATTCAGGTGATAAAGCACTACGTCCGGCAACATGGCATGCAACGCCAATTCAGAGCATTCTTAGGGTATGTACCATTTTTTAAGGTATTTAACGAGTTGTAGGATTTTGCCCAGCTTTTTTATTTGAACATATTTATGTATGCCTAAGCGTTTGATAAATTGTTATTAAATTGTGAGCATTTATTGTGTTAAGTGATATGCGAGTTAGATTACAAATAATTACTTTTCACCAGGTACATCGACAACTTCTGGGTGGGAGTAGTTGGCACTAACAACTTCAGCGTGTTTGGCCAATCCCACCGAACCAACAACGCTCTCGTAAACTTTTACAGACAATTAAAACGAGTAATGGGAGAGCGTCCTGCAGTGTGGGAGTTCCACAGTAAGTACATCTAATATTTAGTTTTTCAGAATATTTTTTTAAAGTTTATAGCGAGTGCAACAAATACAAATATAAATAGCAACAACAAATTTACCTTTAAAATTTGTAGTCTTACGTGAAAAGTATTTATTTTTCTAATTTATAACAGTCAAGGTGGAAGGGAAATTATCATTTAATAGCGCATGAATAAGTTTCGTAAGCTAAAACTGTACAACTTGTACAACGCTGTGGTTAAATAACATTGTTAGGTGTACAAATGAAATTAAGCTTGATTAATTTGTTTTCTTAGGAAAACTAAGACTTGTCGAAGCGGACCAGTGGCTCGACTTTTGCGAGTATTAAACAACGTCCGCCATGTCCGTCCAAGACGTCGGGCGTAGTGAGGCAGGACGCCACCATCCACGAGGCCTCCACACGGTTGCAGCAGGGTCACTACAATGTGGCCGAGTTTTTGAGGAGGATCGCACACTGCACCTACAACCTATTGCAGACCTTAAGGGGAGAGAGAGACGGCGCAGACCAGCGTTGGGGGATGCAGCTGCGGAGGGCGCAGGCGCAGGCCCACGAGCAGCAGATCCCGTGATGCCTCCGCACCACGTAATGCCAGCCCAACCACCAGTTTTGGTTCAGGTAGGCTAAATATTTTGCAACCGGTTATGTGGGCGTTGTAATTGATATGTTAAATTATAATAGTTTCATTCGTTTTTAACATAACTTATTACACAAACAAATAACCTTATTATTATTCTTAACAGATTGCAGTAGAAGCCCAACCAACGGTGGCTGGGCAACCTGCTCCACCAGCGGCGCCTGCAGTGCCAGGACCCGGTGCAGCAGATGGAGCAGTGGATGCGCCTGCGGTAACTTGTATTACAATACATAGCAATCAAACTACATTGTACTAAGTGTCACCAAAGCATAACATTATAATTTAATTTTCTTAAATAAATAGTTTTATCAACCAGAAAATTTGCTAATCTTAAACAAAACTATTTTCAAAATGTTTTAGGACCATAATAATACAACATGATGTATTACTTCTCTTTTTAGTAAATTAATTAAGATATACAAACAGTTTTAGGTATACAACTATTATATTTATATTGTATGCATCTGCAGGTTGGAGGACGACGAAGACGGGGACCTCAAGCGGCAAGACCGCGACGCCATCGCAGGCAAGGACCCGCTCATCAGAACATCACGAACGAGGTAAAGTACTAGCTTCACTACATTAACTTCACAAAACTCAATTTATAAAATCTAATCAGTAATTTATATTTAACCATGGTTTACGTTTACAAAAAAGTTACAATTGTATTATTGTATATGTTGTATGCATTTGCAGGAGGACGTGGACGATCCCGATTTCCCGCCGATTCCTGGAGCGCCTCGCCCAGGGCCAGTACGACGACGTCAGCGCCGGACGGGACCATACAACCCTCCTGTACACGTAATTTTGAACCAGGTACAAACGGCTTTACTTATTTACACACTTCCTCCCCTTTCCAATAAGTAAAAGTATAAACATTAATGATATGAACATAGATGTAGCTCACTGCAACATTGGCAAAAAAGGTCACCTGGGCATTTTATAGTAAAGCGTGACAGTTATTGTTATATACTTTCTGTAAATTGATGTATGTATATTATATTTTTTAATTTGTACTGTGTGTAATTTAAGAAATAAATTCTGTCATTTTTTTCATTTGTATGTTTTAGGCCCCCGCCCCAGGTCAGACAGAATCCCGCTCCAGATCAGGCCCCCGCCCCAGGTCAGGATCCCGCCACAGGTCAAAGGCTTGGAGGATGCTAAATATGCACAATAGGCGCCGCTGGTGGAGCAGGTTGCCCAGCCACCGTTGGTTGGGCTTCTACTGCAATCTGTTAAGAATAATAATAAGGTTATTTGTTTGTGTAATAAGTTATGTTACAAACGAATGAAACTATTATAATTTAACATATCAATTACAACGCCCACATAACCGGTTGCAAAATATTTAGCCTACCTGAACCAAAACTGGTGGTTGGGCTGGCATTACGTGGTGCGGAGGCATCACGGGATCTGCTGCTCGTGGGCCTGCGCCTGCGCCCTCCGCAGCTGCATCCCCCAACGCTGGTCTGCGCCGTCTCTCTCTCCCCTTAAGGTCTGCAATAGGTTGTAGGTGCAGTGTGCGATCCTCCTCAAAAACTCGGCCACATTGTAGTGACCCTGCTGCAACCGTGTGGAGGCCTCGTGGATGGTGGCGTCCTGCCTCACTACGCCCGACGTCTTGGACGGACATGGCGGACGTTGTTTAATACTCGCAAAAGTCGAGCCACTGGTCCGCTTCGACAAGTCTTAGTTTTCCTAAGAAAACAAATTAATCAAGCTTAATTTCATTTGTACACCTAACAATGTTATTTAACCACAGCGTTGTACAAGTTGTACAGTTTTAGCTTACGAAACTTATTCATGCGCTATTAAATGATAATTTCCCTTCCACCTTGACTGTTATAAATTAGAAAAATAAATACTTTTCACGTAAGACTACAAATTTTAAAGGTAAATTTGTTGTTGCTATTTATATTTGTATTTGTTGCACTCGCTATAAACTTTAAAAAAATATTCTGAAAAACTAAATATTAGATGTACTTACTGTGGAACTCCCACACTGCAGGACGCTCTCCCATTACTCGTTTTAATTGTCTGTAAAAGTTTACGAGAGCGTTGTTGGTTCGGTGGGATTGGCCAAACACGCTGAAGTTGTTAGTGCCAACTACTCCCACCCAGAAGTTGTCGATGTACCTGGTGAAAAGTAATTATTTGTAATCTAACTCGCATATCACTTAACACAATAAATGCTCACAATTTAATAACAATTTATCAAACGCTTAGGCATACATAAATATGTTCAAATAAAAAAGCTGGGCAAAATCCTACAACTCGTTAAATACCTTAAAAAATGGTACATACCCTAAGAATGCTCTGAATTGGCGTTGCATGCCATGTTGCCGGACGTAGTGCTTTATCACCTGAATGCCCACATTGATTTGGTTGGATGGCAAGAGCGCCAAAGCCATAATCATCTGGAGAGTCATACTGGCCTCTAAATTCCCCGATACAAATGGTCCCATCCGCAAACTGGTGCATTCGGAACACTCCCTGAAAAAAACGACATTGCACAACTACGTTCATCGTTCATATAACAACTGCAATATCACATTAATTCCAAAAACCATTGAGACATTTGCTATAAAGAAGCACACATAATTGAGAAAATATCAAGGAATATTTGTTACTAAACAAGAATACTTGTTTTTAAGGGGTATTTAGGTATTTAATACCTATTGAGTCCTCTTACAATCCAATAACTACATGAAATGAGACAAAACAACCATTAATAATTGATTTAATATTTGTCAATTTACCAGATGATGTTATATTAACAATTAAACTTGATTTTATGTTATAAATAGCTTCTTACTTGGCCGTAGTGAAAATAGCAGCCAACCAAGTTTGCGGTGGGCCAGACAATCTGTGCGGCGTTGCGTATTGCAGGCTCGAAATCCGACAAGATAAATTGCGGCTTCCACTCGGGAATGTTCTCCTGAACATATCGGAAGACTCCGTAATACGCGTGCTGGGTTTTCCTGGTCATCACAGCAAATACAACTGGGAATAGCTGAAAGAATATTGATTTGAAATGTATTTACTTGACATATTAAATATGACATGTTATGTTATTGCTTCGTAAAATGTCACCAAACAGTAAATATATTAAAACCAATACCAAAGGAATAAAATTTTCAATGCATATATGTGCGTTACTACTACATAAAACCACTTATAAGTTTAGCCACATATCTTGCTGGACGAATTGGCGCTACTATCCACGTAGAAAACACGACTGTTCGACGTTGCGCTGACTACGCACAGCCTAGTACAAAAGAGGGCTTTTGGACATTATATTTGTTTATTGACAGTGTAAATTTGATTTTTTACTGGAATTAAACAAAATGCGTGTAATGTCAGATTAATTTTTGAAATGAAAAACATATTCTTTTTTCATAACCAATACAAACTAATAAAATTAAATAGTGTTTTAGTCATGTACAACTTACAATGTTCATGTATTCCGCATGTATTGTCAGAAGTTGGTAGGCATTCAGCTGATTGGGCAGCACCTTAAATGTTGCGTCAATGTGCAGCCTCGCTGTTTGACCGAGCGCATCCTTGAGCCAGAGTGAAATGTACATTGCAGCACTCCAACCTTCAGCCTCACCCCCGATGAGACCGCTGAAGAAGGGTTGGTTTTCCACCCCATCGACCATTTTCAAGTGCTGCCAGCATTCTTCATTCTAAATGGCAGAAGATTCCCCCAAAGAATGTAGATTTGGGGGCATCCCTTGTTGGCGATATCGGTAGAGTGTCGACCTTACAGTCGGAAACCCCAGTGCAGGTGCCGCTAGAGGAAACCTAAAATATACAAGGCGATTGTAAAAAATATGTAACTAACATAAATGTCAATAGTTTTCTAATTTATAATTGTCGTACAATTTATTTTAAGTTCCTGGGGCCCGAGCTATGCTCGGGGGAAGGCCAGTCAGTTTGTTTAGATGACTTGGAGTAATATTTCACCACTTCCCCATACTGATAATCAGATTTGTATAACTCATTTGCTTTGTTTCTACATTTTTAAGGTCACTCCAGTTGTTATTTATAGCTAAATGTCCCTTTGATTTATTTTACTACTACATATGTTACTCGATTCATGTTGCGGGTTGCGACGCGAATTTGTCATATTGGAAACAGGGTTTTATAAGTCATTGATACGTTGTCAGTAGCAGAAATGTTCTGAAACTTATTAAAAACGCGGACAACACGGTGCCGGTGCCACGAGTAGTGCGAGTGGCGGGTAGGGTTCTCAATCCCGGGATTCGGGATCCCGGTCGCTTTTGGGTACCTGATAATCCCGGGATTAGAGCCTCTAAATCCCGGGATTAATGGGATTGCAAACAAATAATTGTTTCACAATTTTTGCGTGATTTTAATGTTTTAACTACTGAAAAAGTCGTCTTAACAAACATATAAACATAAAAATGTTTTAGGTAGTTAATATTTCAATATTAATAATTAATAAAAAAGTTGTTTATTTTTTTAATTCACGTCCCTTAAGACTGTTATTTATCTTTCCCAAAGTTGACTTTGTCCTAAACCAAAATTCAGTTCAATAATGACAACCTATTCCTGGAATATAATGGGACAGCAGTGAGACAGCACTGAATACTTTCCTTATCGAACCGAACTTCCGTTGCAGTTAATTCCCAAGAATCGAGGTATCCCACGGCCACACGACACAGGCACAGGTGACTTTATTTTGATATTTTTTATCTTACTGAATTTTGTTTATCTTAGTTTCTATCGGGCTTTCGTGAAGCAAACATCTGTGCAAGTCGGGAACGTTTTGTGTAGCGAGTAGTGAGTGCCGTTAATTCGTTATTTTAATAAAAACCATCCGTGATCCGTGAATTATTTGTGAATAGTGAACTAATATGGGTGACCAAAATGTTGTTGTGGCCCATAAGAAAGATTGTGACGATTCATCCGTTTGACATTATTTTCTTACATTAAAGGACGGGAAAACTGCGAAATGTAAGATTTTCAAATCTATTTTAAAAACTTTAGGCGGCTCTACGAAGGGACTGCATACTCATTTGTCAAGCAGACACAGCTTAAAAGTAATTAAAAAATCTGGAACAACAGGTTATCAGCCGTCAACAAGCTCAGGTTCAGGTGTCCCATTGGCTGATTGTTCCTCAAAGAAAAAAAGAAAAATTGAGTCCTACTTTTGCAGTGAAAGAGACCAATTAGACGATGTTTTAGCTCGCATGACTGCACTGGATGGAATTCCATTCAGTGTTTTTATAACTTCAAAAGACTTGAGGAAGCTTCTTGTCGCAAAAGGATTCAGTGATTTGCCCTCGTCGGAGGTTACAGTGAGAAATCGGGTAGTGAACTATAGCAAACAAATTAAGAACCAAGTCAAAAAGGCAATAATGGAAAGCAAAAACTCTGGTGAAAGGTTCAGCCTATCTTTTGACGAGTGGACATCTACGAGTAATAAAAGATTCATGAATGTAAATCTTCACGCGATAAAACAAACTCGGTGTTTAGGGATGGTTCAAATTAAAGGATCTTTTACGGCGGAAGCGTGTGTACAAACTCTCAAAGACCATCTTGAAAAATACGGCATTTCTTTACAAAAGGACATCGTCGCAATTGTAACTGATGGTCCAAACGTAATGGTGAAAGTAGGGAAATTTCTCAATACAGAACACCAATTGTGTTTAGTATGTCCAGTGTTAGTATGCGATGTATAAGAGCGTCAGTGTCCATATATGTAATACAGATATTTTCTCTTCCGTAGAACGCGACCATTTTATTATAGTGGAAGTCGTACATATGTGTTTAAGAAATATCCAAGATTGACATTCCAATACATGTACAAAGGACGATCCATCTTCACACTTGTTTTCTTCATAGATACTGCTACAAGGTTTTCATTTATAATTACAGATGTTCCAAAGTTTGGCTGCTGTACGAGTTTCTGTAGTTTTCTCGGGTTAGTAACAAGTTTAACATGTTTGTGTTTTCTTTTGTTTTCGAGTGTTTTACCAAATATTGCGTTGTTCATTAATTTAAAGAAATCCTTTTGAAAGACTGATGTAGCTGCTGCTCTTCTGGTAGTATTTGAATCAATGTAAGATTTCAGCCAGCATGATTGGGAAAATTCCAAAACTCTATGAATCTTTGTAATACGTAATCCCAATTCGATAGCTTGTTGAACAACCCAAAAGTGAGCTACGTATCGTTGTTTGTTTTTTAAAGTCATCATCAATTTAGGATGATTTCCAGTTGGAGAAACTTCTGTTTTTGCAAGGAGTGGAAGATCGTAATGAAGATCGTGTAAGTGTTCGGGATAATCAAAATCGCAATCCAAAATGTAACCAGTGTTTCCATGTTTTTGAATTTGTAATACATTGCCAATAGAGTCTGGATCAACCCATTTAAAATTGTCAAATGGAAGTGGGTTTGACATAGCCCATCCATACAAATTATTGGCATCGAAATATCCTAAGTATACCGATGGTTTCCCTTCATCATAGTCGGGAAGGTATTTATTGTTGGCTTTAACATGTCTCGTAACACTTTGAGTCAACCCGCCTCTAACTCCGGATTCAACCATTAAAACCATGTCGATATCTGTTAAAAGTTGTAGTTTGCATTTTGTTTCTTTTAACATAGCTTGCCAAGCTAGTCCTGGAGAAGTATACGATTGTAAAGAGTCCAAACCATATGCAGCAAAACAAGTGTTTCGAAACTCTTCTATAACATCGCAAAGAAGAGTGACGTCAAATTTTACATAAAAGTCTGAGTAATCTCCTAAGGTCTTCATATCCAACTCGTTCCATACTCGACATGCGTGTTGATAGTCTTCAGGTTCTATTTTTGTATCGTTAAGTTTGTTTTTAAATTTGTCTGGTGTGGGAAGTGTTGTTTCCTCAAATCTATGCAGTCCATCAATGTAATCATAGGGAAAGACTCCTTTTCGAAGAGCTAAATCCATTTTATCATTAGGTACAATTTTGCTTGTTTCAATCAAATCTTCTCTTCGTAAGTTTTTACTTAATGTCATAAGGCTAAAAGGCATAAATCTGAGGGAATCAACAAATCTTAGTTTTATTTTACCAATCTTTTTAGAAAAGCTTATAAATTTGTCCATAGTTGTAGCCAAAACATCTATTGCTCCATCATCTCTTCCTAACTCCGGGATTATAAAATAGGAGTCGTAACCACTAAGATTGTGCAGAACAACTGCAATAAAAGATGGAAGTTTGTAGTTTAGGTTGCAAGCGTTACAGGCTGCACCTCTGTAAGCTCCTATAAGATGGTTATGGTCACGGAATTTTACGTTATCAAGTGTGAATGTATTATTACACAAATAACATGTTGTTGCCGAAGCATATTGTTTTGATTGGTCTTCTTCCATAAGTAACATCGGTAAAACGTTTCGGTACAGTTCTTCAACCTTTCCAGCAATGTCATACAAATCATTAACAAAGTGTCGTGCCGCTTCTTCACCATGATAAATCTTCGGTGAAGATGTCAGTCCATATTCTTCAAGATGTTGATCGGAAAGTGTGGATTTGATTAATAAACAATAACTGTTTGGGGTATGTCGCTGATATCTGCTTCTTCTTGTAACTTGCTCTTCTTGGACTTCAAGTGGACGTAAAGCTGATTCGAAATCAGCATACACAAAAACTGGAATACGGTATTATTGAATTACTTTATCAAAAGTAACATATGCTCTGCTAAGAGGTGGTAATTTAATTCTCACCTCATAGTTTCCACTACATAGCCTTTGATGTTCTAATAGCCATTCTGAACCTCCCCTTCTTAATGGTTTGCTTACATGGCAAACACATCTTTTACAAATTGTTTTTTCTCCATGCATTTTGGATACCTGTTGCGAAACGAGAGCTTCAAATTTTTTAATATATACATAGTGTGATATATCTCTTTCAGTGATCAATAACAAATCTGTATGATTTCTGCGCTCATTTGGTGTTATGCGCAAGGGATACACATTGTTTGACGAATCCAAACCAAAAATTTTGACAGAAGCTGCAGAATTTTGCTTTTCAAACGTAGATACATCTTCAATTGCAACAGTGTAACTCATCCCCTGAAAGTTATACTTATTTTGGACTTCTTCATATTCTCTACTAGGTTTTACACATTGTTTTTTACATATTTGGCCAACATAGCATATTTATAACATTCATTATCTTCATTTTGCACGTTGATACAGGGTATAGTATTCATAATCTTTTGTGGTAGAGGGATGTAGCTACTTCCTCTAATTCCGTACCCATGATTATGCACTCTTACATCTAGCCCTGTTATGTTTAATAAAGTCCAACCAGAACCTCTTCCTTCGTGTTCTTGTAATTTTGTCATAAGTTCATCAAAACATTCATTTACGATTGGCTCAATATCTGACGAAAACATAATGGTCCTGTTTTTTGTAAGAAATCCTCTTGGTGATGTTTCATTTTGAATATTAGTGAACACTGCATCCAGTAACAATCCGAATTTGACAAAGTTTAATCTTTTTAATTCATTTTCCAAGGTTTTTTTACCAATCCTTTTGCATTGTTTACAAATTCGCCTAGTTGTAGTTTTGCATTGTCTATTTTGAAATGGGTTACCACGTTACCTGGTAGTGCTCGGGCGTGTAATTCCACATTCACCGATGGTCCAGGTGCATAATGAATAACACTTTGTCTCGAAATTTGGTGTTGAGCTAGCATTTGATCTATTGTTTCTAATTCTTCTTCTTCATTTTGTTCAATTTCATTGATAGTATGTTCTACTTCTTTACGAATGTTTAAAAGCCATTCGTCAATAAATGAATCTTTGCAAATATTGCAGCGGTGCATGTTGTAGAGGTGGGGCTGCAAGTGATAGGGAGGGGTGTTTTATTTAACAATTATATACCATCCGCAAATTGTCTAATTCTTGTAAGTGGGTCAAGGACGCCTGAAAATACCGCCAAAACGGGGAATAGAGCAGTAAGCGATTCTCACGTTGACCGCAAACTGATCTATTCCCAGCTCTGTATTTCAAAGGTCTTTAATTTTGTTAAACTGTTTATTCATCCTTATCCTCATCAAGAAGGAACAGTTGTTTATACGCTGAGGGTTCTTCATCAAAGAAGTGATGAACCGCCAAGTCATCCTCTTCCTGAAAGACCGATTCGAACGGTGGAGGGTTGTGTAATAGTTGTCTGAGAATTGAGAGAGCCTGCGTTTCTTCAAATTGTTGAGGTGTCGCTTCTTGGAGTTGTGTCTGAAGTCTTTTTATATACATATACTCTTTATGGCCATATTTATAGTATCTATTTTCGATTCCTTTGGATGGAAAAATGGTAATATATTTCTTAATTGTCGATAACCCTCATTGAGTCTTGCTCTTGTTTTTCGCTGTTTAGCAGTGTTTTTCTCGGTTTTAAGAGACCTCGAGTTGGATGTGCCTGCCGGAGTATCCATAGCTGACTAGTAACTATGTTCCGAAGCGTCACTTATATACCCGCTTACCCCATCCATTTGAATCAAATGATTGACTTAATGTAACATTTCGAAGTCTAAATATCTAGGTCAAGGTTATTGTAATATGTTAAAAAAAGTGTGGACCACCTATTTTCATTCTGCAGCATATGCTGTAAAATTTTAATAGGTTGTCCACACTTTATCTTTTTTAATTTGGAAAAAATAAATCTATATTTTTTTTTATTTTTAAACTTAATTTTGAACTTCGCTTAATCACCCTGCCATGGCTTGCGAATGGCTAAAATATCTTCAAAGCATGTTATTTTACTAAACACTCTTCGAACGTATTTTTCCGGGGTTAGGAATTATATGCAAGTGATTTCAGTCCTCGTTAAAGGAAAGAAACACATACGCAAATAACACCCCCTCCCCCTTAGGTGAAGGTTAGTATTAAACAAACAGGATTTTAATTTTTAGCAAAATCTAACATCACTCTCAATAACTCCCTACTTATGTTTAATGTTTAAAATATTTAACCCCCCTTAGGTGAAGATTGGTATTAAAACAAAACAAGAATTTAATTTTTTAGCAAAAATCTAACATCACTCCCAATAAATCTCTACTTTTTTCAAATATTTAATTTTTTATGAACAAAATACATTTCTATATTGTCTTACAATGACATAATATGGCCACTATATGTATGGTAGAAAACAATATAGAAACATTTTAAATAATTAAGAGCCGGCTTCAATACTTTTAACAGTTTCCGGCGGGGTAAGCGCATGAGTTTTAACGAAATACACGTTGGTAACGAAAACCTAACTTAATGGTTATTACCAACAAAATACCTTGTATATATACCTCAATAAAGGGGTTCAACAAGGTATTTTTCCCTGCCTTCAATACTTTTAACAGTTTTCGGCGGGGATACACGTTATATATACCTGGACGGTTTCAAACGTGTTTTGCTTTATTTACCTCAATTAAGGGATTCAAGCGTTTTAGTGACATTGACCTCAATGAAGGGTTGTACACTAAGTATGTTGAAGAATAGCTTCGATATTTTAGACCTCACCAAAGGGTTTCAATCGAGCTATCAATAGATTCCCATCCTAGTGGATTGTGTTGATGTTTTCCTGGACATCGGATCATCTGTTGGACTCCCTGAACCATCGAGTCATCTCCCTGGACCATCGGGTCATCTGATTGTAGAACTCCCCACTCGTACTGCTCCTGCGGCTGATACCTGGACGTGTTTTGCTTTATATGCCTCACTTAAGGGATTCAAGCGTTTTAGTGACATTGACCTCAATGAAGGGTTGTACACTAAGTATGTTGAAGAATAGCTTTGATATTTTAAACCTCACCAAAGGGTTTCAATCGAGCTAGGTGTTTAATATTAGTTGTTTAGTAGCTAAATAAAATAATGCAAACATACCATGCTATGTTAATAATCAAAAGTAATGCATACATGCCATGCACTCTCTACTGATGCCCACGAGCAAATACGAAAGTGTTAGAGTGATTTTTCCTTTTATAGACGGGGATTGTGGTGGGGGAAAACAACGCTGCAAACTTAAAAATCACTTCTGTTGCAAGTGTGCATTTAACGCGCGATAAGCTACAGTCGGGATAGCGATATAATTCAAAACTTAGGTTCTACAAGAGATAAATAATTTGTTCAATATACCTCGGAAGGTTTAAAACCAATTATTTAGTTAATATTAGTTTTGAGAACCGTGCAACGAACGAGCTCTGACTGAGGTTTAATTGAGAGTGACAGTGTGGATTGTGAGCGCGCCAATGCAGTAAATGTTAGCTATTAATAGAATTTATCGGGGAGGGGAGGCGGCTGTAGCGCGCCGGTGACAGATTATTCTTCGACACACCTTAACTCCTATAAAAGCGTTATATTATAACTTTTATATTATAACGGATTGTTTTAATACAGAAATTTGTAAAATATATGGTAGTGACATCCAGCAGACAAAATTCACTTCTCATTAACATTATTGTTTTTAAGTGATGGTTTAAATGATTGAAACATCCTTTAGTTCCAGCTGAACTTAATAATTAGGTGTTTGGGTGAAATCAAATTCTTTGGAAGTATGTTTTAAACAAATATATCGCGATTAACAGTTTAAGAATATATATATATATATATATATATATATATATATATATATAGAGAGAGAGAGAGAGAGAGAGAGAGAGAGAGAGAGAGAGAGAGAGAGAGAGAGAGAGAGAGAGAGAGAGAGAGAGAGAGAGAGAGAGAGAGAGAGAGAGAGAGAGAGAGATTGAAACGACTAATCTATTGTTTCAAACTGAGACTTTAAATATTAAAAAGCAATAGTTTAATCTTAAACAAACCTGTAACAAATAAGGAATATATAGTTTCAAAGTATGTTAGATTTTGTTTTGTTTAAATAATTATGAAAATTGTTGAAAACACACCATTGTCACAGTTGGAATGACAAAATATGAACTAAAATCATATCTTTTCATTTGATATGTTTTAGAACAATATTTTCCGGGCTTAAGTATTAACTAATAAAGACGTAAACCTTAGTACAGGTAATATCTTTATTAGTCAATACCCCCTCGCCCTTCAGGTGCAGCTGTACTTTAATAATTAGGGTTTGTGTAAACAAATATTTTTGAAAATATCTTAACAAAAATATATAATGGATAGTTTAAGTTAAATGGATTGATACAGTATATAAATCATTCATAACGGTTTGTTTGGACTAATCTATTGTTTAAAGTTTTGGTTTTAGATTCTAAAGGTCAATAGTTTAAACACAAACACAACGGTTGCAAATAATAAATATATCGCTTCAGTAACACATTTTATACTTCTTTCAATTCCATACGCGCTGTGACGTAATCACAAACAAGGCTCCATTTCCCGTTAGGACTTGGTCGTGTCATGTAGCCAGGTAATGGGACTTTATATAGTTTTCCTTTACTTTCTACAATCGGCATATTGTCTTCATATCGTAGAAATTTATACATGGACGTAGGTTTCAATTTATATATGCGAATTTTGTGGATGTTTGCCGGTTTTTGTTTTTTACATGGTTTAGTTTTGCGAGCTTCTGTTTGGGTAACTGGTTTAGGCGGCTCCTTCAATAGGTTTAGCAGAATGTTTTCAAGAGTTGTCAATTTTGCTTTTGTTTCGTCAAGGGTTTTACCCAATGTGGATACACACTGGGAACTTACTTCTTGTGAACCAGAAGGGTTCACAGACGGTGTAGTTACTTCTTGAGAAGCGGATGGTTTCACCTTACTATTATCAGTTACCAAACTTGCAACTGATGTTTTCAATTTTTTTACTGTTTGACCAAAGTGGATACCGCACTGGTCGCGCCCTTTCAAACACCGTTTGTTACACATGAGACCTTTACTACTTCCTTTTATAAAACGGTGTTTACAACGTCCAATATGTGGTTCCTGATGTGGGGATATAAGAATTGTGGTTTTCTGTATTTTGGGAGAGGGAACTTTCACTTCAGAATCATCATCTGCGAGCTCCAGACCCATTTCCAGGAGGATGTTTCTCTTTACAACATCGCCTACAACTGCGGTCACGGGTAACGGCGGCAATTTTCGCGAACCTGTCGCTCCAACTTCGATGGTCACCGGACGAGGCTAAGGTGCGATGATGGAGGGTTTAGTGGGTTTGCGTTCACAAACTGATACTGATGCCGACGCCATATTAATTTGGATATTTTAAATAGAATGTAACGGTATCACTACAAGACAGAGTTTTTAAGTAAGATATTAGAAGGAAGAATCGGTTAAATTAAAAAACACTTTGATGCAAGATTCCTCGAATACTCCTTTGAACAGTTTGCTAAAAGAGATTGAAAGTTAGTTATATTATAACAATAAATAACACTTGGAGATACAAAAATACACGGTGAAACACTAGTCTCAGACTTGATGGATCCAAAGTTGGTTATATGATGATAAATAACACTTGTAGTTCTAAGCTAAAGAGGGATTGAAATTGGTTAAACAGATACAAATATACACAGTAAAACATTAGATTCAATCTTCACAGGAGATGCAGAGGTAAGCCTTAGACCAGGTTCTCAATCGATGCAGGAGGAGACTGGCATCGATGCATGTTTTTCTGCGTTGTATAGCAGATATGTGCATAAAATAACTCTGAATGACTAGTCCGACAATCTTGTACGCGCGACACGCAGCCGACAATTTATTTTTTGCAGTCTGCGGGGGACATTTCAAGAGGCAGCTCTGGTACGCGCGATGCACAGCCATCAATTTATTTTTTGCAGTGTGCGGGGGACATTCCAAGAGCCAGCTGTTACCGTGTCTAGTACGCGTTGAACCATCGTCAATTTTTGTTTTTTAGTCTGTAGGGGGGCATCCAGCTCTTAACAATGATTTTTGCTCAACACATATAAGCATAACAGTCACTGTGATTTAAACTAATACATGTATTTATGTGATGCACCTTGCGTAGCAACAACTAGCCAAGAGTGTTTCAACGTCAATTATTCTACGACAGAACCGCTGACAATCAGCTAAAAGCCTGGACCTTCTATCTTCATAGTCCGAAAAGTAGTAGGTAGTTGCTATTGGACTAAAGGACACCTTTCTCATATTCCTGTAAAACTGTGACATTTTCATCCGAGGTTTTCAGCTAAGATCCACACAGTCTAAGAGCTAAACCCTAACTAACACATATACTGAGGTTATTGTGCGATGTAAAAACTTGGTGGGGGAAGGGCGGTTAGGTATCCTACATGCTTGTTGACACGTTATTAAACCTCCAGCTCTTGCCTAGTACACATGAACTCGCCAATCCAAGACACTACTGTTTCTTCGAAAAAAATTATTGTTGAAGCATTGACATATAGAACAAGCTTATCCATCAACTTGATCCTGAGGTATTTTAAAACATTTTAAATCGGAGCTACGATCCTCGCAGTGTAAGAGCTAAACCATAACTAACGCATATACTGAGGTTATTGTGCGATGTAAAACCTTGGTGGGGGGAAGGACTGGTACCTATACTACATGATTGTATCACATCATTAGACCTCCAGCTCGTGCCTAGTACACATGGACTCACCAATCCAAAACACTACTGTTTCTTCCACATCTTCTTATATTAATGAGCAAGCTGACACAAATGAAAATACAACTTCTCAAATACAAGTAAAAGAAGTTTCTACAACAACTTCTGATGCGGAAGCAATAATGCTATCCTTTATGGGTTTTAATTAATGGTAATTTTCGTACACAATCATGGAGGAGCGCATTAACGGTGAAGGGAACTTTTGCTATTATAACTACTGTTTCACTGACTTGGAAAATTAAATTGGAAACACCCTATCCAGATATTGTTCACTATATTTTAAGTTACACAGCAAACACCAAGAACTCTGAGCAAACGTCATTTGAGGAAACTTCAAAAACTACACACAATTAAAATATTGTAAATGAAATGAATAATACATAAAAGTTAAACCCAACTATCTTGCCCAGGTTTCACAGCGATAAATACATTATCCGATGTGTATTATTGTAAATAAAGAAATAAAAATAAAAGTTAAAAATCTTGCACAAGTTTGATTCGATAGTTTCAAAATATCCAAATTATTTGATACTAAACATTTTACCCAAAGTATGGCATGTGAGTACTCTGCTGGTGAATGTTTTTTCGCTATTACTGCTATACCCTTAGTCAGATCTGAATTATGAAAGCACCAACTTCTTCGTCTTGTTGAGACGCGTCAGCAGAGTACCCACATGCCATACTTTGGGTAAAAAGTTTAGCATCAAATAATTTTGATAGTTTGAAACCATCGAATCAAAACTTGTGCAAGATAGTTTTTTAAAAACTACTTCAGACGACCTTGACCTACTCCAAACATCCATGACGACACTAATACGTCGCCAACTACGTCATTCCTACGTCATTAAAGTCATGTGACCGGAAGCTGTCAATCAAATGAGCTGAAACTCCTAAAGTCACACTACTTATTTGTATAAAATAACCATAAATTACATACACAATACATTTAAAAAACAAAATTAACAATACATTTAGAAACTTACCTTATTGTTACAGCAAGCATTTCCATAGGTTGAATGCAGTTCCTCATGTTTTTATCTTGTTTTTGCAACTTGTCTTTCAGTTTTTCATAAAGTTCATCAAATGATTTGATTGACATGCGAAAGTACGAAAAGAATTTTTCCTCACTGTCCCGCAATGAATTGAATAAAACTGTGAAGGACCCAGAATTATGTCGATTTTGAAGCAATGGGTGAATCCAATAATGCATAATTATCTTTGTAGTTAAAGCTTTTTGAGAGAAAATACAATCGTAGTTTACATATCGTTTGTTTTACATTATTATTATTTTTTTAGAATTAAAAAGTGAGTCTTGATGAAAGTTTTGTTGTGTTTTGTGGGGTTGTGAGTTGCAGAGAGTTTTTAACGTTAATGTGTGGTTTTAAGAAGAAGTTTATTTTTCAGTGCTGAGCTGCATGTGATGTACAATAATTTGTATATCTCTTTGTTACTGTGATTAGAAAGTAATTTTGTGAAAATTCTAATCAGGGTTAGTTACGATAACTTACCAAAGGATACCTTTAAATGTCTATCGAAACCAGTCTCTATCTATTTTTTTAGCTATAGCATTTTTAAATTCTTATATATATGGCATCATGATTAGCCATTTTTTGGGGGGAAACTTTAGAAAGGAAATACAAGGTCAAAACACAAGCAAAACAGGAAAAAAATAAAAAATTAGGTCGAAGACAGAGTTAGCTCACAGCAACCTTTTAATAGAATACAGTGCATATGTGACAGTGTCCGCTTAAACTAAAAGCACTAACTATAAAAGTCAATGCTAAAAGACTATCTGAGTTTTGAATTAGCTTCCAGACCACCTTATACTTTATATGATGTTTCTATAAGAAGAGGAACGAAGTCTTCATTATTAAAAATCTTCGAGTGCCGTATTGAAGACCATGCAGATATTACTGGTGCGTCCTATGTTGTTGATGGAGGAAGTCACTCTGCGCATGCAGATTAATCCCCAAAAAAGGGGTTTAGAGTTTTCCGATTGTTTTGCCCAACGAACTTGTTGATTACAGAAAGAAACGTCCCTACCAAATTTGAAGTAAATCGGATAAAAAATGCGACCGCTAGAGTGCAAACACACACACACACACACACACACACATATATATATATATATATATATATATATATATATATATATATATATATATATATATATATATATATATATATATATATATATATATATATACATATACAATTTTTAACGACCCCCAAAACGTGTTCAGGGGGTCACGTTAGGTACTTCTATGGTGGTCCCGGGCTTAAGTTTCACCGTGCGGGTCATGCTAATAGTTCACTTTCCATAGGAAATTCACTAACAATATAAATAGATATATACACTAACTTACCTCAACGTAACCAAGAGCCTTTCCTCTGGAGTTACGGTTTTTATAAATTTAGTGTTTTGTTTCTGTATCTTAGGACTTATTAATTGTAAGATGTAGTTAAAGGTTGAAACTTTAATTCTGCAATAGTTGTAGAACGTTGATGGGTCAGCCTTCAGTTCACCAAAAAACCCTTTAAGATTTCTCTTTTGGTTTATAGGGTGCACCCCTCACGTAAGCGTGTTGCGTGGTGAACTCTTTTATACCCGGTTAGACATGTCATTAGCCGCCTGTTCCTGCTTAATTATTGATATAGACATAGCCACAGTTTCCTAAGACTGAAACAGGTTGCTGATAGTCAAGAAACGAGTGTGAAAAAATATCGTTTTAAAATGTGCAGTATTTATTCTAGTTAAAATATGTTATTACTAGTACCTACATGAGCATTTTTATGGTCTGACATTTCAGTAATGTAATATTTATCAAAATGTGTCGTAAACAACATTTGATAAATCAATTCAATTTAAAACTAGAGTTATGTTCACAAAAATAGCCTTAGCGTATTACAAAGCAAACATTAAACCAATATTCTTTACGTCAATTCATTAAAACTAGTGGCTTGAAGGGGCCATAGCCCCAACTTTGCTCCAATATATAGTTTTCGGATTTGTTTTCTCTCTACTACTCTCTACTGAGGAAAATAAAACAATATAAGAAGGAACACATGCTAGTTCGTAAACAAAGTAGACATATAACCACATGTTTTAAATCAAACAAAGTTGGCGTTTTAAATCCCCTATGCTTTTCTTATAGGGGAGTTTTTACGTGATTTCTCGTTAGCTGGTAATTTTTTTGGAAACACTATATTTTTCCCGAGTCTTGGGATCGAGACCTTTAATTCGAGCCGCCTCCCATCATCCTGCAATTTGCCAAACTCACAACATTTTGACTTAAAAATTACCCTGACAGAATTATATAGGAAGGTATTATTACAAAGTTAATTTCTTTAACCATGCTTTACTGTTCATTACAGCTACAAACTACTAATACATAGTGCAAATGACAGCAGTAGGCCTGAGAGGAGATCGCGACGGGCAACAAGACGGTGACCACGGCGACAAGCGGAGAGCGGAGCGGCCACGGTGGCAGGTGGAGTAGGGCGAGTAGGCCCCTCCCCCGAGCCACGCCCGCGACCGCGCGTACTACGCTATTCATTCATACTGAGCTGTGGGACTGTGGTGAACTCCATCAACATTACGTCAAGCTCCTCATTCATTCGCACTTGTGGGACGATGTGTCGAATCTTTCGAAGGTCTGGGACTCTTAAATAAATTCTTCGGGGCTGTGAAACAAGTTCAGATTCGAAGTTGTGACACGATTTAAAGTTAAATTTTAACAGTTTTCGAGATTATGGGAAGACGCAATATTCGAGGATGTGAGACTAAAACACTAATCGAGGCTGTGGGATTCGGGGCTATGGGACCTCCTCGATGCTATATTAAAGGTTCCCTGCAAAAAGGACTTCAGTCACCAACTGAAGACCTTTTTGCACGGAGTGTTCAATAATGCCCTCCTGTTTAAAGCATAGGGGATCATGGGACTGAAGTCTTTCTTGCACCAACACATCAGGCTATATTTAGAGATACAGTTTCCGTATATAACTCAATTTTGAAAAAATGTGACTGATGCCCTTTTTGCATGGACCCATATTAAATTTTAAGACTCAGTTTTTTTAAAATTACCACTATTTTCTTAAACTTACTACTTGTATACAAAACAAATGTTGGTATTAGAATAAAGAAGTATAAGTTTCAAATACATATTTAACACGTATCCTAAAATACAGGGTGAGTTTTAACTGAGTCCCCACCCCAACATTTTTATACATTTCTTAAGATATTGACTCCGGACGACCGCCAATCATTTTTTACTAAATTATTCTTCATTTTGACTTCGTTCTTATTTTTTGAAACACCATCTTGGATCCGCCATATTTGATTCAAATTTGTTTTTTCATATGTAAAGGTGGGGTTGTGACAAATTATATAAAACTACTTTTTTACGGTAAACATAACGCCACAATCCGTATTTTTTTTAAAAATCTTTGTTCGTTTTAAAGATAGTACCAGTGGGGCCGAGCTTTGCTCGGGGAAAGTCCAGTCAGTTTGTTTAGATGACTTGGAGTAATATTTCACCACTTCCCCCTACTGATAATTAGGTCTGTATAACTCATTTGCCTCTTTTCTACATTTTAGCGAATTTCCCCTATAGGGAAGAAGCTATTACCGTAGGTCTCATGGTAAGACTTAAGCCCGAGCCCATGATAACTTTTTGTTTTGAGGTCCCCAGATGCCAAAAACACTATTCGTTCAAATTTATATATATGTGTATATATATATATATGTGTCCGTTAACACGAGAACTTGAGTAAAAAACGTCCGATTTTGATGAAATTTGGCTCAAATGTGTAAAATGACATTCATGACTTTAAGTTCGAAAACCAGAAAAATCGGACCACAGAAAGGGGGGGTTTATGGGAGTTTTAAATTTTCCAAAATTCAGTTTTTTGCATTTTTTACCCCACAATTTTTAAAAAACTTAATTTTGGTTTTGACCATGTTATAGAGCTTAAAAAAACAAATAATTTAGTATTTCAAATTATTAACCTAGGTTAAGTGGTTGCGGAGAAAATCCAAAAAAACCTGCTCATAAAATCTCCCATGTTAATCTTATGGGAAAAAGGTTTTTGGCTTTTCCTCAGTTTATTTTAATGTAAACTTCACATTTGCTTTTACCAATCTGTTCAGTTCCACAAAACAATAATTTTGGTGTTTAAATTGTGATTCTACGCCCAACTGTTGCAAAGATATTCAAAGTGCTAAACACAGTACGTTGTCCAATGTTATCCTTATGGAGAATAAATATAATTTGATATCTCGATTATTTATGAATGTATGTTGATGAAACTTGGTATGTGGCTTCACGTAGTACTAGTATATTGATATTTGCACAACAAATTTATTTTTTGTTGATTCCCGTATTAGCAAACCTGCGTACTCAGCCCCCATGTTATTCTTATGGAGAATAAGTAAAATGTAATGACTCCCTTAATTATGAACATAAATTGATAAAACTTGGTATGTAGCTTCACTTGGTTGAGTTATATTGATAATTATATAAAAACTCATTTTTCTGTTCCTTGTTGCAGCAAACCTGCTTTCTCAGCCCCCATGTTATTCTTATGGAGAATAACTAAAATGTTAAATAGCGCTTATTTATCATTGAATATTGATGAAACTTAGTATGTGGCTTCGCCTAGTTAAATTCTATTTATATTTGCATAAAAACCAATTGTTTCTGTTCCTTGTTTCAGCAAACCTACGTACTCATTATCAATGTTATTCTTATGGAGAATAATTAAAATCGCTTATATGTGAATATATTTTTATGAAACTTGGTTTGCGGCTTTAAATGGTATTAAGACATATATTATGCATTGGAAATTCACTGAGTACGCAGGTTTGCTGCGACGGGGGTATTTAAGGTCACTCCAGTTGTTATTTATAGCTCGATGTCCCTTTGATTTATTTTACTACTCTATACTGTATATGTAATCTTCACTCAAATATTTTAATCTCTGCTCTCAGGAACAGAGCACGTAAACAAAACACACAACAACCCCAATGTGGTTGTATTTTTGGCCACATGTTAATAATCATATACAACATGAGTATTACTTTAACAGTTCCCTGGTTGATTATGAACAGCTATTACAATCATTTTGTTTTGATTTGAAACTCCATAAGCCCAATGTTAATTTTTTAAACTTTTCATTTGAGTTTTTTTACATTATTTGATTTTTCCTGGGGATGACGCCTGTCTAGAACTTATTTTTATCCCAGAAATTAGTTATTTCGAACATTTGAAGGAAATCGTTGGAGCCGTTTTTGAGATCAGTGTCGCAAGCAAGCAAGCAAGCAAACCTTACTCATATTAGAATATAGGATTAGTGATTAAACAAAATTGGAGAAAATTTTATATGTCGCAACCTTAAAACATGCCCATATTCTAATCATTACAGCAAATAATGGGGGGCTTACTCCCCACTCAATGTTATGTCTCGCACTTTTAATTCCATTGCTCAAAATGTGAATATTGATTTATTTGATTGCTCTAGTAAAAGGTTTTGTAAGAACATATCTAGTGTATTACCTGATTAATATTGCTGCATCCTAACTATTTTTATTTTTATGAAACTGTATTTTGTATTTTTTGTTGTTGCACGTTATGTATTGTATTTTGTAATGAATAACTATTTATTTGTCTTTATGAATTTTTGCCATTTTTTGTAAGTAGGTTTAGTATCTCGCATATGTGTTGCATTGTTGTGTGCATGAAGAAAGTGTAAAAGGACCGGCATGAACTCTCCTATATATTCTTTTTGATTAATCGAATGCTACATTGTAATTGGGCGCATGCCTGTTTTGTAGTATTTTTTTCAATAAATAAATAAATAATGACCATGAACTACTACCAATCATTGTTGAGTGGCATTAGCTCAATTTTGAATAAATTCAAATTATCGGCCGCCATCTTGGATCCGTCATTTTAAAATAAGATTTTTTTCAAATGTAAAGGTAGGTTTATAATCCAACGTTTCAAACTGTTTTTCCACACTGGAATCAATGCCTCAATCAGTTTTCGCTATCGTGATATTAATACTTTTAGAAATGTTGAATACAAAATTATTTAATATCATAATAACGAAAAGATATATTTGAAAACGGATTTCGGCATTGACTTCAGCGTGGAAAAACAGTTTGAAACGACGGGTCACAACCCTACCTTTACATTTTAAAAATATATCTTATTTAAAAATGGCGGATCCAAGATACCGGCCAAAAATTTTAATTTGTTCAAAATTAAGCTATACCACTTAAAAAATAATTGGTAGTAGATGGTCATTATTTAATGTATTGATGAGAAAATAGGCCTGTTTTAAGGTTGCGACATATCAAATTTACCCTATTTTTTAATTACTAATTTCTTGAGAACGAACGAAGATTTTCAGAAACGGATTGCGGAGTTGTATTTACTGGAAAAATTAGTTCTATATGATGTGTCACAACCCCTCCTTTACATTTTAAATAACAAATTTGAATCCAATTTGGCAGATCCAAGATGGCGGCCAAAAATATGAACTAATTCAAAATGAAGTATACGTTGGTCAACAATGATTGGCGGTGGTCTGGAGACGATATCTTAAGAATTGTATAAAACATTAGGGGGGGGGACTCATTTAAAACTCACCCTGTATAAATAAGTAGTTTGATTATAACACGGACAGAATAAGGGGTGCTACCATTTGCCCGTAAAGACACTTGTGCGGATGACTATTTGGGCGACATTTCAAATATTATTAATTATTACTAAAAAGACGGCTGAAACCAAGATATCGACATGACATTTGCTCGGATAACCATATTGGCGACTTTTTAAAAATTGATAATTATTAATTTAAATAGGCCTGTAACCAACTTATCGACAAGACAATTGCCCAGATGACCATATTGTCGAAATTTAAAATAAATAAAGAAATAAGCAGAAACCAAGTTATCGACATGACACTAGCCCGGATGTCCATATTGCCGACCTTTTAAATAATTCAATATATAAGCAGAAACCCCAACATATCGACAAGTTACTTGCTCGAGTGTCAATATGACCGACTTTAAATTAAATAATAATAACTGTGGCTACCAATAGTGCGCCAAGACACTTGTGCGGCGCTCCTCCCACTGTAGGAACCCTGACCAATGATCACCAGTCTACGCGGGGAAGCGGGGCGAGGAAGTACTTCACCGCCCAGTATGAGAACGCTTGACCATGCAGGTTACACAGGTGTTGCTGTACCCGTGCCGGCTTCAAAATTCCCTTGAAATTCCCGACGAATACTGATGTTAGCACAGTTTTAAAATTGTATCATGTATGGCGTTGCTATCTTGTCTCCTATTTTAAATTGTAAAATAAATGCTAGTAGTGCACACAAGAACTCAGAAATTATATTAGTATTTTCAACGAGCAGGGCACTTGGAAAAACTATATTGAATAATATATATGTGTAAAAAGATGCTTATCAGACATAATGCTTGGTCAGTTTCAAACTTTAAACATAATTAAAGAACTAAAAATTAATGTTGTGTTAAAATTATCCTCGCAAAACTAATTCCAAGGTGCTGAATAAACGAATGTAAGAACCCCGACTTAAGAAACACAATTCTTGAGTTGTTCCTGTGTCCATGGAAAATTTACTTTATTATATAGTAAGAAATATCATTCTAGATTGAGTTTGATAAATGATTAAAAATAGTTTATTAACGCTAATGTTCGTAATATATATTAGTTGTAACTTGTGTGTTAATAATAATTTTATGATTTATGTATATGTATCGAATGTTTGTTTTTAATTTAAAATTATCACGTAAAAAATTTACAAATCCTATGTTGTTTCAAAAAACAGTGTAGAAAATGAAATTCAACGAAACTCATAAAGGAAAATTTGCTAAATTATGTTATTTGATGACACTGCCATCAATTATTTGTAATGCCATTCACACAGATATGTATAGTGGTAAGCAATACAATTCATAAACTGTTAAGCCATTGGATAAACAGATTAAAAAGGAGCTGTGTTCCGTTGTAGTTAATATGTGCCTGCCATTGCCAGAAGCAAAATTCGTGCGTCAATCCATTGGGCCGCGTTTTCTCGCATTTGTAGGCGTTATCCCCTGCCCCTTGTCCCGTTAACGGGAGCGGAATATTATATGGATGTAAAACGGGTTGAGGGTTAGAATGGGTTTTGTATTATTTATCCTAATGTCTGTGATCTGCTAGATTTGTATTTCAACCACGTAAAACTTCTTTAAAAAGCCCACAATTTAGTATATAGAATTAATGTATGCAAACCTGTTGCGGATGATAAATTGAAAAACACGCTTTGAAAATCCCACTAGGTATGAATGGAAATTGAATGGGAAATTTTTCTCTATCTCTTATATTTATATTGTACTAGCTAATGGTCCCGTCCTTCGCACAGGGATTTCCTTTACCCGTTCTATAGTCAATGCAATTTTCATCTTATTTAGCTTGAAACAGCTGTTGTTCTTGCTTCTGCTCTTTAAGCTGTCAAATGTAAGTGTCCTCATATGCTCGCATTACAGTTTATGAATGTTTACTTTCCACTGAAATGTAAAGATTGAAACTTAGGACGTTCACTGGGCGTAGCCCGAGGGGATTTTAAGTAAGGTGACCAGATCTGTAGATGCCTAAAGCGGGACATAAATTAAACAAAACTGAAAATACCGCGGTGTGTGTGGGGGTGGGTTTCCCCCTAAAAAATGGGGGTCCGAAGGCCTCTTCCTGTAATGTTTTACAAAATTAGGTACCGGGAACGAAATTGTGAGTTTTGTGCAGGTTTAGCCCAAATATTACTTAGTATTGTAACAACTGGTTTTGTAATCATATTCATAAAATGATTATACAACGCAGAACCATCACTATCAGATATGCAAATCTTAAATAATAAAAAATATCGACCAAAACTACTGATAGTTATCAGAGGAATGAATAACTTTCATAAACTTGAATCTTATTTAAAACTGAAATCAGCCTTAATTCACGTTAATTTTTAGCAACAACATGCATTTCTGTCTTATAATTATTAACTAGTATAACTTGTTCTCGGTTCCTAAATTGATCATAGTGAATAGGTACCAGGCATAGAGAGTGCACTAGCTCAGTTGAAAGTTTAGAAACAATGTTAGGTCCCGGTACATTAGTTTTGCTCAAAGTGTTTGAACAACTCAACACAATGATGGTTGATGGGATTGTTTGTATGCCAAATATAAACAAAATATATTGGTTTTTATGAATCAATGAGTATCTCCATGTCAAACTGCTAAAGCGGGACATTAGGCTGTCCCAACAGAAATCGTGGGGACGCCGGGACACACCTCGCAAAAGCGGGACTGTCCCGGCGAAATCGGGACGTCTGGTCAACTTAATTTTAAGGAAGTGAATGTATGAAGTAAGTGTTGCGTGGGTTCAAGATCTAACTTTGTGTAAAGTTTCAGCCCAGTCGGTTCAGTAGTATTTGCGTTTACCCGGAACATCAGACACTCAGACCCAGCGCTTTATAATATTACAGATTACACAAGTATGTACCATCACATCGTAAGTTTTTGACATAGTTTAAGAGCCACTGGGACGAACCACATTGTAAATCGGTTACTTTGGATCAGTTATTATATATTTAAACATTATTACCTATCGGTTTGAAAAGAATCATATTAAAGTGGGTCCAGTATAACGGTTTGAAAGACTCGGACCATGCTTTGTAATTTTTTTTAAATGTATATGACGATGACGATGATTATAAGAATAACTATTAATATTATTGTTCAAATTAACAGAAGGTGTGACATGAAAAGAGTATTATGTTATTGTAAAACTACACACTCTGTTTTGTGTTAGACAAATAGTTAAAGGGTACTTCTTCTCATAAACTTAAACTTGCATATTAATTTATTCTATCTACAAAATATCACTTTACATTAAAACAATATTTTTGAAAAAATATAACACTTGTAAATTGGTTTGGCATAGACAATACAGCGTGCCTGTCAGATGGTGTTTCAGAATGAGAATATACACTTCTGGGTGACCAAAAATTCAAAACAAATGTTGAAATAGAATAGGGGAATTCTATTTACCTAACATTTAACATGGATTTGGTTTTCTGGGATTGCAATGCATTCAATGTATATATTTTATATTTCCTGCATTGTACCGTCTTACTTAAGTTATAGGGTCGAGCTTAGGGAAGTGGGGTCATTTTTTAAGAAGTTATAGGTGGGTTAGGAGAGGTTGGTTAAAATACCGTTTCGTAAGGCAGTAATGTCGGTTTTAACTACATATTTAGCAAACCTTTATATTTCTAGGGCCGCTTCCCCCAACTCTAGTTTAACTAAACCTGAGGTTATTTTCAATCTGAGAATAAAGCAATATTTGTTTTCCAAAAAATGTCATCTTGCCAGTTTAGTTTAATCCACAAAATATCACGCTGACAACGTTTTTCAAATTGTTTTGTTTGTTTGTTTACCCTCTATTTAAACTAAAAACAAATGTTTATTATACTGGTTCAAAGGTTATTTTAGAGTTTTGATAGGCCTTTATGGTATCAAACCTTTTATGGTATGGATATGCAAGTTATGATAGGACAAAATAACTAAATAGTGTTATCTGTACAGGTTTCAAGGGTCACTCAATAGGGGTTGCTATTTGAAAAAAATAAGTTACCCCCTACCCCCCACCTTGTAAGGGGGGCAAAAAAAATTTTTCTATGTCAAAAATTCCGGAACGTTTGTTAAACAATCAATGCCATGAACATAATATTTCCATCTATTTCGGCTGGAAAAATACAGATTTGTTTCAATACTTAATTTCCACACTGTATATAATATATATATATGTTATATATATATATATGTTATATATATATAACTATATATATATATATATATATATATATATATATATATATAAAACAATTGAGAACGAATATCAGATCTTGAGCTATTCAGTTTGTGGGATTTTTTCTTTTACAACGATGGTAACAATTAGTCTTTCTATACTTGTATACAACATGTTATAGTCGATGTCAATAATTATGATAATGCATATTTCATAATTTTACTTTACAAATCAAGACTTTATATTTCTAAGTTGGTAAAATGTGGAGCAGATATTCATCAGTACTCAAATTGTTAAACCTGTTGAAACAAGTCTTTCTTTGTCTCCTGTGCGTTCTATCCCTATCGGATGTTGTGGTGGGGGATGGGGGGTTGACTAGCGCAGGTGTTGACACCTCAAGGTCACCGGCGACGGGGGGAGAGAGATACAAATGCGTCATCACATCGACACTTAACTACAACATTTAATATTAGTCTAAGATGGAGTTGAGCTAATAATTTATAAATAACTTAGCTTGTTGCCATTTCCAATTTGTGGTGATGAGGCTTATTATGAAATACATTTCAATTAATATCATATATTCGCTCCCTGTTGACTAACTACTCCATTCTTTTCTACGAGTATTTCCTCCCACTCATCCAAGGTTATTTATTTTTTAACCTTGTCCTTATCACCCACCCTCATTCCCTCATCCGTCTTCAGTATTAGCCACGCGCAACGAAGAGGAACGCAGAATACGCCACAATAGGTTTAGGCGCTCATTGGTTGACAATATTTGGCGTTTGTTTCATTGGTTTACAAATTTCTGCGCATGCGTAACTACATTTTTCAGCCCCGAGTGAGTTTGATGCTTGTTGTCAACGTTATTCTGTTTATCACCTCCCAAGCTCACCGATTAGAGAGAAGATCTTCGGAAATAAATTCACCCTTGGTGATTATCAGAGGTAAGTTTTTAAATTTATTTATCATGGTTGCAGTATATATGTCCATATGTAACTTTCGTAACTCATTTTTAATTGTTAATTGCTGAAATGAAGAAAACCTATTTCATTTGCTATTGAATAATAATCTCCAAAAAATATATTAATGTCTTAATACTACATTAAGCCACTTAACTACTTTGCTAAAAATATATTTAAAAAATCTCTACATTTAATTTATATACATATATAAAAATTTGAACGAATGGTGTTTTTGGCATCTGGGGACCTCAAAATGAAAAGTTATCATGGTCTCGGGCTTAAGTCTTACCATGAGATTCACGGTAATAGCTTCTTCCCTATAGGGGAAATTCGCTAAACAAAATTAAATTCATAATTGAGGGAGACATAATATTTTACTTAGATTCTCCAAAGAATAACATGGGAGCTGAGTCCGTGTTTACAAAGTATGGTCAATTTCATTACCTAATTTTATATAGGCCTTTGTATCTTTCATCTTTAACAATTATGCTATCCTCTACAGGCATGGCAGATGTCAGCAATGAACCTGCGCCATCACCAGCTGCAGAGCCCGTCCCTCAGGCTCCACCACCAGCTGCAGAGCCCGTCCCCCAGGCACCACTACCAGCTGCAGAGCCCGTTCCTCAGGCTCCACCACCAGCTGCAGAGCCCCACCCTCGCGCACCTGCTGAACAGGCCCCCCATCAGGCACCACCACCAGGTGCAGAGCCCGTCCCCCAGGCTCCACCACTAGCTGCAGGACCCGTCCCTCAGGCACCACCACCAGCTGCAGAGCCCGTCCCTCAGGCACCACCACCAGCTGCAGAGCCCGTCCCTCAGGCACCACCACCAGCTGCAGTGCCCGTCCCCCAGGCTCCACCACTAGCTGCAGGACCCGTCCCTCAGGCACCACCACCAGCTGCAGAGCCCGTCCCTCAGGCACCACCACCAGCTGCAGAGCCCGTCCCTCAGGCACCACCCCCAGCTGCAGAGCCCGTCCCTCAGGCACCACCACCAGCTGCAGAGCCCGTCCCCCAGGCTCCACCACTAGCTGCTGGACCCGTTCCTCAGGCACCACCACCAGCTGCACAGGCCCACCCTCAGGCTCCACCACCAGCTGCAGAGCCCCACCCTGAGGCACCGGCTGAACAGGCCCACCATCAGGCACCACCACCAGCTGCAGAGCCCGTCCCCCCGGCTCCACCACTAGCTGCAGGACCCGTCCCTCAGGCACCACCACCAGCTGCAGAGCCCGTTCCTCAGGCTCCACCACCAGCTGCAGAGCCCGTCCCCCAGGCTCCACCACTAGCTGCAGGACCCGTTCCTCAGGCACCACCACCAGCTGCACAGGCCCACCCTCAGGCTCCACCACCAGCTGCAGAGCCCTACCCTCAGGCACCTGCTGAACAGGCCCACCATCAGGCACCACCACCAGCTGCAGAGTCCGTCCCCCAGGCTCCACCACTAGCTGCAGGACCCGTCCCTCAGGCACCACCACCAGCTGTACTGCCCCACCATCAGGCACCACCACCAGCTGCAGAGCCCGTTCCTCAGGCACCACCACCAGCTGCACAAGCCGACCGTCTGGCACATGATGACTTGAATTTCCTTGATCAACAAGCTGGACCAGCAAACCAAAACGAACCAAGACCATCCCAGACTTGCGGGAAGTAAACCTGGCAGCTGGGTTTACACAGATGGAGATGGGTTTTATTATCATGTTGATAAAACTACTAACACCAGGAGGTAGGAACATAACACTAATGAATACATGATAATAATAGATAAGAAATAATACACAAGTTGGGGATGATGGTATGAACCACATCATTGTTTGGTCTGTATTATTTAAATTTTCAACTTTTTTGGTTTAAATGTATTTTAACTTGTTTAGTATGCCACACTACAAAACCTGTATAAACAAATCTTTCTGAAAAGTATATTGTGGAAAATATGTCCTCATTGTAAGACTTACAATCAGTTTTCAAGTAACAACATTTGTGAGTTTTATGACAGCCACAAATGGGTGTTTTATTATCCAACTATGTTGTACACTACTAGATGAATTATCACTATCGTGTTTTTTAGAGTAGGTACTTTTTGGATAAGGGAATGTTGCACGCTTAATCTTTCTTGTATCGATACAGATAAAGCAATATAACTCCGCGTATCTATTAAACCATGCTATTTGTCTACATATTTATCTTTGTATGCTTATATTTAACATTCATATAAGAAACTAAAAGTTGCTAAACATTTAAAAAATTTAACATTATAACTTTTTACAACTTAAATCTGCCGCCCTTTATTTTATTGATGCCAAATTTGTAACCATGTGGATAATTAAACAGCTGTGACTAATAATAACTAAGTAGGCCTAATTGTAATTTATAATTTTTTTTATAAAATTAACTTAATCTTAGATGAAATAGAAACCATTTACATGTTTTGCAACGATGTTTAAATTTTTAAAATATTTCTACACTGGTATTGTAATTAACAATAATTTGTTTAATAAAAAAATGTGTTATTGGTTTCAGACAGTTAAGATGCACTAAACGTGGGACAGGTTGCTTGGCAAGGGCATCTATGGGTTTAGACGAACAATCACCTATCATACCAACCCTCCACAGCCCATTCCATAACCTTATACCTGATTATGAACAAGAAAACAGGTTGAGAATGATTAATCGACTGAAAGAAAGAGCAAGGGAAGAGAGAGGCGTTCCAGTTTCACATATATTTTCTGATGAAGCTACCAGGTAAATTATTCTTAACAGTAGAGCATTGTAATAACACACACAATATTGTGGAATGTTACAGTTACAGTCTGTTTTTAACTTGTTGACATAGGCTACCCATTGTCAGCAGGAAATTTATTTCATGTTTCATTGGAAGTTAATTATTGATACGCTTTCCTTTATTACCGATGCTGATGGCTTTAGTAAAGGTATTTATGTAAAAGTCTTGTTTTAGTGTGCTGTTGGTGAACATAAGTGAGGGTGTATTAATTTTGGTTGGACTAAAATGCAGGTTTGATTATATTTCGTAACCCTTATGCTTATTAATTTTAATTATTTACCGACGCTTACAGAACTATTGATTTGTTTCAGAAATCTAGATGCAGCAGTTACTGTGTCAAGGCTAAATGCTACCAGAATGATGTCTAGAGAAAAAAAATGAGCCACCAATTCCTGGAACAATTATAGATTTTACTAATTTATTAAATGAGCCGAGGTATCGCTACCTCAGCAGTACGGTAAACGGCCGTACTGATTTTTTCAGGGAAAATATTTTAAGCGAAGAGGGTGAGGTCTTGGCGACAGCCTTTGGCAGCCAGAGAATTGCTGAACGATTGCGAGAGCATCCAGCAGAGGCTAGCACACTGTTCACGGATGGAACTTTTAAGGTCGTGCCTCGCAGGCCACAAGGACTGAGGCAGCTCTTCAGCATTCATGAATGCTTGAACATTCATGAATGTACATGAATGTTGTAAGTACTTTTTATCGATATATCATTTAATGTTAAGTACTGGGGATTAAATAAGTAATAAGTAATAATAAGTAATAAATTCAGTATTCATTTATTACTTCCATGGGTTAAAAACAGGTGTACATGCAATCTTTATTAGGTGGTATTAATTGGTTTATTGGTTTGTTAAGTGGTTACAGATAATTTTTCTCAAAAAATCATAATATGTTGTTCTTTTACCATGTGTAAGCGCTACTTTTACAGTTTACAGGTTAATTTATTCAAAGCTGTTACGATTCATCTCTCTTCATATGTGATACTCAATAAGCCCTATTTCAAATTTTCAAATGATATTCTTACATTCTTTAATGAGTGTATCATTCTTACATTCATTCAATAATCTCTTTTGGTATATCTCTTTATGGAGCAACATCTACAAATAATTTAAATTATATTCTAAAGTTACAGAAAAAAGCAATAAGAATGATTCTTAATCTTAAACCAAGGACATCAGTAAAAGAACAATTTGTTTAATTAAAAATAATGACAGTTTATGGGCTCCATGCCTATGAAACTATTCTGTCAGTAAAATCAAGGTCAAATTTGTTAGACTTAGTTGGGGATAACCAAGTAGAGGAGAAATTGCCCTGAATCTTCACAGATTAGAACTGTACTCCAAGAAGCCAAAATATACAGGGTCGAAATTCTATAACAAAAGATATCAGATATACAGTTTGTCTTTCAGAATTTAAGATAAAAACTAAAAATCCCCCCAGTGGAGCGGGGGTCCTCCCCCGGAAATTTTTAGAAAATAAGGCACTGACATATGCGTTTTTATCTATCCTGAGACGTGAAAAATGTTATCAAACTCAGGTTAATTTATACATTTCTAAATTTAAAATACCCCCGTCGCAGCAAACCTGCGTACTCAGCGAATTTCCAATGCATATATATGTGAAACACTACTACATATAGCTATTTACCAAGTTTAAAAAAATACATCCATAAATAAGTGATATATAGCATTTTATTTATTCTCCATAAGAATAACATTAGGGATGAGGACGCAGGTTTGCTGCAACGAGGAAAATAAGTAATGTGTTTTTTTTGCAATTATCAATACAACTGAACCAGGTGAAGCTACATACCAAGTTCTCTTAATGTAGGTTCATAATTAAGGGAGATATACAACTTTACTTATTCTCCATATGAATAACATGGGGGCCGAGTATGCAGGTTTGCTGCTACGGGGACTATCAACAAAAAACTTGTTTTTGTGCTAATATCAATATATCACACTAGTTTAAGCCACATACCAAGTTTCATCAATATACATTCATAAATAATCGAGATATAGAATTTTATTTATTCTCCATAAGGATAACATTGTACAACGTACTGTGTTTAGCACTTTGAATATCTCTGCAACGGTTGGACGTAGAACAACGATTAAAACACCAAAATGTTTTTTTGTTGAGCTAAACACATTAATAAACAGAAATATGAAGTTTTTAGTAAAACTATCTGAGAAAAATCTAAAAACCTTTTTCCCATAAGATTAACACGGGACACGTTTTTTTGGATTTTCTCCGCAACAACTTAACCTAGGTTAATGATTCAAAATACTAAATTATTTGTTTTTTAAGCTTTATAAAATGGTTATAACCAAAATTGAGTGTTTTTAACATTTTGGGATCAAATTGGCATAAAACAGATTTTTGAAAAATTTTAAAGCCCCACAAAACCCCCTTTCCATAGTGCGATCGATCAGGTTTTCGAACTTAAAGTCATAAATGCTACTCTCCACATTTGTGCCAAATTTAATCAAAATCGGGTGTTTCTTTCAAAAGTTATCGCAGTAACGGACACACACACACACACACATATATATATATATATATATATATCGCCCTTTTCTTATATATATATATATATATATATATAAATTTGAACGAATAGTGTTTTTGGCATCTGGGGACCTCAAAACGAAAAGTTATCATGGTCTCGGACTTAAGTCTTACCATGCCACCCTACGGTAATAGCTTCTTCCCTATAGGGGAAATTCGAAAAAACATAACTTGGAAGTTATATTTAGTCAGGGCTCAACAGTTATCTATGGTGTTAGCTATAAGTAGCTAACACCTAAGCTAATTGCATCCAAGATCTAGCTAAGTAACAATGTAAGCTCAATGGTTGCAAATGATTGCAAATATAACGTACAGTTTACCAATTACAAATATTACATGTGTTGTGATTTAGAAAAACAAATAATGACGCAAGTCTTGCTAAAAAATAAAAAACTGCAGATAAAAGGTTTATAATAGCAGTGTTAAAATCTAAGAACATTTGATTTTCCATAGCATATTTTATTTCCCTCAGAATTTGGGTTTACTGGTTTCTACTGACCAAATATCAGGTTATGTATGAGAAAATATTACGTTCTAACACAAATCTTCACCTAAACATATTTAAGTCTTGTATCGTTTCACATAACGTAGGTATCTCCAATACCTATAATTAAATCTCCTAGTTCACGCTCTGTCTTCTTACAACTACACAGTTCTTCCAGTTTCCAGCGTCTTTTTAACTACATTTTGACCATTCCCTGTCCATGATATATGTTTTGTACTAACGCAAACAAAAATGCAAAAATGATGGATATTCAATGTTATCAATATATAAAACATCCTCAGAACTGCCCACACTAACATTTAATACCGGCAAAGCAAACCGACCGAAGTGGACTTTGGAACAATTCCAGCCGCTCTTTATTTATTCGACGGCCGGCTTTAATGTTATTCGTTCTTATGCAAATATGACCAAAATATTTGCTCTATAAAATTTGTCTAAATAAAACTGAAGTACACATATTTGATTTCTCAAGAACGTATGCATCTATTTGACTTTCACTGCATCTGGAACACATGTCATAATGACGCTGTATCATGAAAGACTGCCTCTGATAACTATCCCTGCTTTACTACTAATGGTATCTTTCACTGGCTTCGTTCGAAAGATTGAAATAATACTCTCAGATTATATTATTTCAATCATAACATTATTTTAGAGTATAACTCCAACACCGAAAAACCCAAAAGGTTAGTCTTAACTGAGAAAAAGGTTGATATTTACTGAGTTGTAGGGTCAATATAGCACCGACCGAGTTGTTTGGTTACCAGTAACCTTGTGAAATGGGTCAGTGATTATGGGTTAGTAATGACCAACTAAGTAGGTAAAATCATTGACCAAGTACTGTAGGTCATAAATGACCGGGTAGATGTTTAGTTGATTTAACTGATTAAGTTGGTTGTTTTAACCTAGCAGCTGTTACTTTCACTAATCTTCTGGGTTACTTTAACTGAGCTAACGGGTTACTCTAACCAAGTTAATGGGTTACTCCAACCGAGCAGCAGGGTCACTGTAACCCAGCAAGTAGGTCATTTTAACCGAGTAGCTGGGTTAAAAGTTAGAACACCTCACGCCTCGTGGTTTTGACTTTACCATGTTCGACTTCGATGCTCATGGAGATATGTGGAATCTTCTGACCAACTGGGACCTTGGCTCATACATTTCATAATTTTAATTTACGTTGGTAAAGACTTTCTTAGGGTAGGTGTACACCGGAGCCGTGATACAAGCATACTCGCTTTAAGGCATACAAGACGGTTTATTTCAGCCAATCAGAAGCTCGGAACTAGGATGATAGCCGGGATAGAAGCAGTGAGCAAGGGTCAGATCTAGTATCAGATCCAGGATTGTTTCTGGATGTAAACAAAGGAGGTTGCTATGGTCATTTATCATCTGATTAAACAAAAATCGAATCATGTGTTTAGAACCATGTAGACTTAAATACTCTTTTCTATTTACATTGAAGTATTTACTGAATAATGGATTTACAAACACACTTACAGCCTACATTAATGAAACGTTGAAAAGACAGAGTTTTAACTGATTATTGTACTTTGATCGAGGAAAGTACAAATACCCCCGTCGCAGCAAACCTGCATACTCAGCAAATTTCCAATGGAGATATAAATGTCTTAATGCTACATCAAGCCACTTATCAAGTTTCATAAAAATATATTCACGAGTATGCGATATATATAATTTTAATTATTCTACATAAGAATAACATTGGGACTGAGTACGCAGGTTTGCTGCAACAAGGAACAAAAAAAATTGGTTTTTATGCTAATATCAATATAACTGAAGTAGGTGAAGTCATATACCAATTTTTATTAATTTATGTTCATAATTAAGTGAGACATAGCATTTAATTATTATCCATAAGAATAACATGGGGATGAGACCGCAGGTTTGCTGCTACGGGATCCTTTGGCAAAAAATTATTCTTTTGAGCAAATATCAATAGACCACAACCATATGAAGCCATATATCAAGTTTCGTCATTATACGTTCATAAATAAGTGAGATATAAAATTTTTCTTTTCCTCCATAAGAATAACATTAGACAACGTACTGTGTTTAGCACTTTCAATATCTCGGTAACGAATTGACGTAGAGAAATGATCAAAATACCAAATTGTGTGTTTTTTAAGCTGAATCCAATGGTAAGAACTAAAATTTGAATATTTCAAAAATTATATGTGAAAAATTCAAAAAACCCATTTTTGGGGTACAAAACCCCCCCCAAAATACCCCTAAAGGTAGATCTGGTTTTCGAACTTAAAGTCATAAATGTTGCTTTACACGTTTATACCAAATTTCATCAAAATCGGACGTTTTTTACGAGAGTTATCGCACCCACGGACACACACATATATATATATATATATATATATATATATATATATATATATATATATATATATATATACAGTTTCGAACGATTGGTGTTTTTGGGGTCTGGGGACCTCAAAACGAAAAATTATCATGGTCCCGGGCCTAGGTCTTGCCATGCCGACTACGGTAATAGCTTCTTCCCTATAGGGGAAATTCGCTAAAAGGATAATAGGGTTAAAAAATTACAAATTTATAATACTTAAGCTTTTTTAATACACAATCAGTTAAATTCAAATTCCATTACATATTAACGTACAATAATAGGCTATTATTATTACAACTTCTTAATTACTTCCTTCACTCTCCATCTTTTGACTACACTACATTGTGATAGGTCCAGGGACAGGTTTGTCAGTCTTCCTTGATTCATACTTTTCAGATGAACTGACTTTCTTCAAAAAAGGCTTGTCATTTTTGATGTGGTCGTGGAATTCTGAGCATGTCATAAGAGAATTTGCTTTGATGTAAAAAGATCTCTTACAACTGAAAGAGATAATCTTCCTCTTTCAGCCGTCCAAACAGACCCCATCATAGAGAAAATGCGCTCGGCCGGAGCTGAAGTACCAGGCAGACACATGGCGAATTCCACTATTTTGAGGATATTCACAAAGGTGACATTGCTTTTAGAACAAACTTCAAATACTTGTTTCCACTTTTCTTGCGTTTTCGGTTTTTCGTCTTTTGGGAGGGAATCCCATTCATATCATATAGGTTGTTTAAATGACAGTAACGCGGAGACCAAGCCATGCTCGGTGATATTTCTTTAGTTTAGTGTATGAAACAGTTCTCTATATGCAATCTTTATTCAGTGGTTCTAGCCGTTGATGTTAAGAAATATTGTTATCACTGTTGATATTTTACCTATATTTAAACTATTCATGACATTTTAATTATTCTCCATAAGAATACACATGGTGTTGTGGCATTACCCTTCAACGCTGATTTTCCCAATCTTCTGCTGGTACCCCCTACACAGGCTTAACGAAGATCCGCGCGAGGTCTACATTATTATATCTTTAGGGGGCATGAGACCTGTCTATAACATATTTTCAACCCAGAAATAAGTTAATTACCACTTTTGAAGGGAATCGTTAGAGTATTTTTTTACGGTGTTGGGGAAGCTACTTTTTCAAATTAGCTACTTGCAACTACAGCTACTTTTATAATGTAATATTTCTGGTTTTCGAGATGTGAGTCATTAATATCCATTCTAAATATAAAAAAAACAATGTTTTCCAATTGGATATTTCTTTCCAAATTTATGAAAACTGTAGCCATTGATTGTTTATTTATGTTACATAAACATTTTTATTTTGGTAAACATAACATTTAACTAACTTTAAAATGTCTTGAAATTTTCAGGCCGTATGGCGATCTGTTATCAGATTAGGCTTGGGAAACGTATGCAGACAGAATGAGAATGTCATGAGGGCAATAAAGATGGTTATGGCCCTTCCGCACCCTCCGCCAACAAGAGGACCTCCTAACAGCGCAACAGTGCCTCCATTTTCAATTCGAGATGGGCTGGTTGCAATTGTTACATTTATAAATGAGGGAAACCTAGATGCAAGACTACATGACATTATTGCATATGTGCGAAGATTTTGGGTGCACCAAATGGGTACGGAAACTTTCTCGGTGTTTGCCCTACCTAGAAGGACCGACAACCATCTTGAAAGTTTCCATGCCAAGTTATTGGCAATTTTCGGGCCTCACTCGAGCATATGGGTGTTCATACGTAAGTAGCATAACGTCATTGATGTTTATTACTGTATATTATGTATATTTTTAAATGTAGGCGTTAAATACATTACCATGAGTTTGTGAATACAAAAGGGATTCTATCTAAAGTAATAACTACCTGGGGGGCCGAGCTTTGCTGACAAGAAATATCTAGGTATAAAAATTCAGTATGATGTATTCATTGGACTTAATACACATGGGTACATCATGATTTCTTTAACCCTGTTTTTTATATTTCTAACTTTATTATTTTTAATATACAATTATACAGCCGGATGTGTAACTCTCATATGCAAATTGTGGACCACTTCCAGACGAGCAAGTAACGTGATACTTAGCATGCAATTAGGTTTTACGTGCAAACTACCAGGAAAATTGCAAAAAGTTACAGTTTTAATTTGTAAAATCTGTAATTGTTACCTTGAGGATTGTAGATTGTAACATTGGGGTTATGAAGTTTCATATCAAAACAAAATTACCTTAACAGCTGTCAATAAAAAGAGAGTGAACTATCAATGTAACTTTTACATGGTAAAGTATAAACAAGTGAACCATTGAATACAGATAACATCTACAGTGAATATATCGCAAATAAATTAAAATAGTATACTATATGCAAAATACTTGATGGAAACTTTTCTTATAATAACACCTCGAGCGACCCCAAGGGGGTCGGGGAGCGGAGCCACCAGTGAGCAACGCTAGTAATTTAGATAAGATTAAATTCAATTTATTTAGATGAATTACAATGATTTGGCCTTGCTTTATTCTTATTATGTATTATTTTAGCGAATTTACACTACAGTAGACGCTCTTATATCCGGCTTCTTCGGGACCACGCCCATGCCGGTAAATCCGATTTTACCGGATAATAGAACTTTTTAGTTATTAAAATGGGAATACAGTAATTTGAGAGTCTGTCATCTCGCTACAGTAATGAGCTGTGGTCGTGTGCGTTGGTTGACCTTGGCACTGCTCCGGAACACCTGCATTTGTGGACGGATAGACAGACAGAAAGACAGACGGGCGGACAGACAGCCGGGCGGAAGTTGGCGTCTAAAAATAGAAACCAATCAAAACAACCACCATTTCCCCGATGTTTACCCTCACTCGTTACTGTACTGTATCACATTTTAAAGTTTTCAAAAGAATTTACTGTTCAGGTACAACTTACATGACAACGTAAATTGTGGACCGTTGCAGGCGATAATATTGAAGGAATTGTACAGTACTGTATGAAGGAAAACAGAGTACAAAATCGAGTTTAAACACAGAATATTTATTTAACTACACAACATAAAGTATATGTAGAACTGAAAAGTTCTAAAGGATCAAACCACTGCCAATTGTAAAATACAACCATTTTATGAAAGGCGTTGATCGCAGTGATCAAATGTTATCTTACTACCTCTATGAACGGAAAACCCTCAGGTGGTACAAGAAAATATTTATTCATGTACTGCAAATGCTGCTGATCAATTCGCATTATCTTTTCAACGAAGTTCGTGTTGCTTGCGGTGAAAACAAAATGCAACTTTATGATTTTCACTTGACAGTCGTAGACGGTCTCCAACCAGATCCAGTAAAACCTCCAAGGCCTCTCAAGCAAAAGCAAATACCCCACGTTCCCTCTAAAATTGAAGAAAAGCAAAAGAGTGGGAAAAAGTTGAAAAATAAACGGTGCCGTGTATGTAGTGCTAATGGCATTGTGAAACGAGTTAGTAGACGTAGCGTTACTTTAACCCCGGCCTCTGATTGGTCGAGAGCTGATCACGTGACCAAAATGCTGACCTCTGATTGGTCGAGAGCTGACCAGAGCCCCGCCCCCTCCAAAATGGCGGGAAATTCAAATTAGGGGTTTTTCCAAGATGGCGGCCATGACTTCCTAACCTCACTTTTTTGACAGGGAGTAAGAAATAATCGGTAATTCGTTTACATATATTTACATCACTAAGTTCACTGTGGATTTCAAATTCACTCAGAGCCGCGGCAGACAACACAGGCTGGGATTCTGCGCCCACACAGGATAAAAACTGTTTGAATCACGACCTACAATTATCTCGCGCACGCGTCGACCTCGATTACGAGCCATACCAATTTAATGAAAGGGCAAGTTCCTTACTATTATTAAATTTTGCCAAAAACTTTACACTGTATTTATATTGATTCCTCTGCCAATTTACGCGGGTTACTCTGTTCGCCAACCTGGAATACCTACTATCATCTTTAACCTTTGGTTGCTTACATCTAGGTCTTGACAATTACCTACCCGGTTCTACTTGAGAACCTACCAATTTATTATTATATTTCAGCAACAACTGTACTCGGTAATTTTTTGCCAATTTATCTGTATCGAACTATACAATTAGGGTCTTAAGTATCCACTCAGCACAGATTAGGTAATTGACTATATTCCGTCAAACACTGTTCCCTGCAATTATTGTGATTCTGTTACCTTCATTACCCCGTCAACTGTCTATTATCAGCACAGGTATAAATGATCCTGCCGCCTGGTAGTCACATCAGTTAGACCTCAGCTCAGGAGCTCAACCTACTGTGAGTCTAGTGAGCTAGTGCTGCAGTGCTGACTCAGGTTAGTAATAATACTTTACATATCTAAAACAATTTTTATTTTGCAAAAATATACATACTGTTGAATATTTTAGAAGAATTCTTTTTCAGCTATTTATTTATTTATCTATGTATTATTTAACTTTGGTCTTGTATTTAATTGTCTTCACTGTGTATTTGCTGTAACAAAGAGATATTATTAGAATTATTATAGGGACTACATCTGACTTCACTTCCCCTCTGACAAAATCACCCAAAGTAAATAGCTCACCCTCATCCAGTACTGAAATAATACAGACACCACACGTGCGCTCCCCTCGTACCGAATTAGCTATACATCCTGTAATTATTTTAAAGATATAGTCAGAATAAGAACGCACGCTATTGGTTAATATTTTTAAGATGCAATCTATTGGTCAATAATATTAAGATGCGACCTGATTTGTGGATTCGTTTACCTCATGAAATATCGATTCACAAAATTCAGTATGCTTTCAGCGCTGGCCCGAGCTCATCTTCTCTGCTCTGCCCGTGCTCCCGACATTGCGTAATATTTGTATCTTAGATATAGGGTTTGTAACTTGTTATATTTGTGTGTCTTAGATATTTTATATTTTCCTTGCATGTTTACAGCTTTATTGGTTTGACAAGGTTCTAACTGACATTTTTGTCAAAATTGAGATTATGTGTGCATTGACCTAATGTAGTGTAAAGAACACAATAAACTGACTCCCAACACTATCTGGCGGTAAATAAATGAACTACCACTGTGCCAAGGTTCTAACTTCAGATCAATTTTAGTTTTGTTCAGTTTGACAAAGGTGTAACTGCTTTAGCAGCTGTTTTTAAAACACAGCTGATTTCATTGTATACTGTTTTTCTGTTGTTATTACAGATTAGAGTATAGTTATTGAGGTTAATGGTTACATGAGTTGTACTTATGTTAACGTATGCTTCAATATAATAAATAATTATGGAAGAAGTCATAGCTGATATGATTTTGTCAGATTTATTCAGCGACAGCGATGAATTTGTTCCTCCAAGTAATCCAACTAGTGATGACAGTAGCTCCTTTGTACCAAGAATAAGGTTAGTAGTTTTATGTTAACCTAGCTGTAAGACTTGGCCTTTACATTTATTCCTTGAATCATTATATAACTATAATAATAACAAATACGGTAGTTTAATAAGATCTCACTAGTACAACAGACTGATATTTTTTGCTTGAGTAAGCTAATTTGAATAGGTACCACATTGTAATAGGATGTTTATTAGAAACTAGCCTAGGTCTACTATTCTTATTCTGTACTTGAACTTTACCCTAATATTTAAATACAATACAAATCGTAGATGAGTAAGGCTACCAAAATATTACCATTAAAAAACCTAACACTAGGTTAAACTTTTACCCAAACAGTTTTTGTTATAAAATATTTATAACTCAGACAACACAGATAAATTAATAATTTTTCAAATTTAATACTTCTGTTTTCATTTGTAGGAAAAAGAGGCGCTTTCGCCTTACTCGAACACAAAAAAAACAAAACGCAGTAGCAGCAGCGGGAACCAGTAGCTCCACCGATTCATCGGAAACTACTAGAAATTTGATGGAAATAGAAAATGAAGGAATCACGGAGACTGACACAATAAACAAGTAAGTTTACAAACTTAATAAGGCATAAATATTTTTGTATCTCAAATTTGCATGACGAACCATATTTTAGGCAAGAATAAAAAACCTCTTCACGAATGTTTTTTTATTTTAGGCCAGAAATTATTTAATAGTTGGGATTAAGTAGGCCTATGTCTTTCTATTTTTTATAGAGTAGGCATAAGGTAGGCTAATGAACCTCTTTTATAATTAATTATCAATTTTACTTTTGTTTTTACTGTAGAATCATAAACTTTTTATAAGTCTTTTAACACTGTGTTAAAAATACTCTTATATTAGTTACGTAGGTAGGCCTAAGCCTATGTTGAAAATACGATAGCCTATTTTTCTCTTCCGAGCAAACAACTAAGTCATATTTTAAACAGATACTTATACTTTTAAATTAGCTTGAAAACATTAAAAGTACGATGGTTTTTTTTTATTCTGAGCAACCAACTAACGTGTGGTTTAAACATACGCTTATTCTTTTACATTAGCTTGTATACGTAAAAAATATGATAGCCTAAAACCGTTGTTTTATGTTTATTACTTTATCCCTTGCACCATGCTATGCCAAAACCCAAAGTACCAAAGTAGATTTATTTTGTTATTTATTTCTTTCTTTCTTCATTTTCAGTACTCAAGACCAAGACACGCCGAAGATTATTTGTCCAGGGGATTGTAAATATTTTACTACTACTACTAAGTGTGTCTTAGATATTATATAGTTTGTTTATGATTATTGTACCGTATATGTGAGTTTAGTTACATAGAGGAATAATGAAACGTCAACCGGTTGAATTTATTAGTAAGGATGAATCCTACGTTACAAAGTTCCGACTTTACGGTACCAAAACTGTCTTTAAATTCTCAAACCCCCCACCCGAAACAAACGAGATTGACTGGCTCAGACAAGGTTTCGCAAATATTGTTAACGATATGAAAGAAAAGTGTTCTGAAAATTACCAACTGGGGTTTACTCTGCAATCACTAAATTTAAAAATTTAAAACCCTGGATATATTTCTTTCCGTTACGCCAAGGATATAGATGAGGATATATTATGGCAGGTTTTTGGGGGAATCGTTCAAAGCAATTCTGAATCTATTAAATCCACCGACACTTTTAAAGTGGAATGCACCCGTGTAAACTTACCTGTAAGTAAAGGGAAAGTACGCCCGAGGATGTTTAATAATTTTAAAGAGGAATGTAAAACTAGGAAGGGGATAGTAGTAATAAATAATAAAGACAACTTATGTCTCCCTCGAGCTCTAGTGGTGGCCATGGCTAAAGTGAAAAATGACCGCGAGTATAAAGCAATACGTCAGGACAAGGGGAAACGACAGACCGTTAGAGCGCAAATACTGATGCAAAAGGCGAGGGTAGAGATCCCCGAGGAAGGAGCAGGCATTTCCGAACTCGAAAAATTTCAAGAATTGTTAAAAGATTTTAATATTACAGTTTACAATTACAACACCAAAGGCCGTGAAGTATATTTTGACGGCTGTGTAGAAAACGCTAAATTTAAAATAAACCTTCTCTTTAACAATGGTCACTACAATGTAATAATCAGTCTTACTGCAGCGTTTGCTTGTGTTTACTTTTGCGAGGCCTGTCATGTACCGTACGATCACAAGTCACGTCACAGATGCTCCAATATATGCCCAGCGTGTCAAACTATTTCACCACCTTGCGAAGTGGAAAATGGAGGCATCCTTTGTCCTAAATGTAATTTAACGTACAAAAAAGACTGTGCTTTACTGCACACCAAAGCGAGCGGTGTAAGAGCGCCAATAAATTTCCCGACTGCGCAAAATTAGTTCTTCTCAGTGCTAGGAGGTCGGCACATTTTTGTGGAGAAGTATTCTGTAAAATTTGTAACAGCTATAAACACCCGAACCATAAATGCTACATGAAACCCAACACGAAAATACCCCCAAAAGACGACTTTATTTTCATATTTTTTGATTTAGAAACGCGCCAGGATGAGTCCCACCCAACAGAACCTGAAAATCAGGTGCACAAAGTAAACTTATGCGTTTCGAAAACGTTGTGCTGGAAATGTGTAGAAAATCACCCGTGCGATAAATGTAAACATCCTATGCGAGTTTTCAAAAATAATCCGGTAAACATTTTTATGAGTTATGTTATGGAGGTGCGCAAAACATTTTCACAAGTCTGCGTAATCGCTCACAATGGTCAGGGCTTTGACTTTCAATTTCTCTTTAAACATATAATGGAGGAAACAAAATTCACGCCTGAACTAATCATGAGAGGAACAAAGGTTATATTAATGGAAATTGATTATGTTAGATTTATTGATTCCCTCAGCTACTTTCCAATGCCGCTTTCCGATTTGCCTAAATCTTTTGACTTACCTCTGGAGAGAAAGAAGAGTTACTTTCCACACCTTTTCAATACTCTGGCCAATCAAAATTATATAGGTCCAGTGCCTGCTAAGGAGTACTACTGTTCCGAAAGTATGTTTAAAGAGTCTTTCAAAGAGTTTGACGAATGGTACGACGAACAAGTAACGAACAATTACGTGTTTGACTTTCAAAAGGAATTACTGGAATATTGTATCTCTGACGTAGAGATTTTAGCTCAGGCTTGTATCAAATTTAGAACTATGTTTCTCCAGAAATGTAATGTAGACCCTTTCTTGGAGGCTGTTACAATTGCGAGCGCGTGCAATTTGGCATTCAGACGTATTTTTTTTAAACCGAGAACGATTGGTCTTATACCAAAAGCAGGTTACCGTATGGTAAATGTGCAATCAGCTATCGCGCTACAATGGCTAAGCTGGGAGGAAGAGAAGCGAGATGTAAGGATTGAACATGCCGGCAGGGGTAAAGAAGTCAAAATTAAAGGAATAAAAGTTGATGGGTTTGACGGTGAGACAATTTACGAATTCCACGGTTGTTATTGGCACGGATGCCCTAAATGTTTTCCCTTTAATAGAGAGGAACCTCTGAAGGAGGATCCCTCAGATACCTTACATTTACGATATGAGAGAACAAAATCCAAAATTGAAAGACTCTCGCGCACACGGTTTGATATCGTACAGATGTGGGAATGCGAATTCAGGAAAATTAAAAAAGATCAAAATCTCTCACACCTAAACTCGCATCCTATACTTGATACGCTCCCTCTTGACCCTAGGCAAGCGTTTTTTGGAGGTAGAACCGGTAATGCTAAAACTTATCACAAGTGTGAAGGTGAGGAAATTATTCAGTATGTCGACGTATGTTCCCTCTATCCATTTGTTTGTAAATACGGTAAGTATCCTTTGGGACATCCAAAAATTTATGTAGGAGACAAGGAGGGGGTTGAATGTAGAGGGGTTATTAAAATGTAAAATATTACCTCCACGGGACTTGTACCACCCGGTTCTCCCTATAAAAATGAACGATAAACTAATGTCTATTCTCTGTAAATCGTGCGGGGAAACGCTGAATCAGAGGGATTGCAATCACGATAGCGAGAATAGAGCCCTCACAGGTACTTGGACTATGGATTAGATCAGGAAAGCGGTGGACAAAGGATACATTATCCTCGACGAACTCTGGGAATACAAAGTTGCTACATTCCAGAACGGTGGTCTTTTTACAGATTTTATAAACAAATTTCTAAAGTTAAAACAGGAGGCATCGGGCTACCCTGAATGGTGTAAAAATGATCTGGATCGAGATAAATACATTCAAGATTATTTCAAACACGAAGGTGTAATGCTGGATAAAATAAAATTTCCAAGAATAGCGGGTTGAGATCACTGGGCAAATTAATGTTAAACTCCTTTTGGGGTAAATTCGGTGAACGTGAAAACCAAACAAAAGCAGCAATCATCAGGGACCCTAGCTCGCTTTTTAAAATGTTGACAAATCCCGAGATACAGGTCAACAGAATCCAAGAAGTAAATGAAGAGGTCTTGGTAGTTACCTGGGAGCAAAAGGAGAAAGTAGGCGAACCTCTAAGAAACGTTAACGTTGTTATCGCGGCTTACACCACGGCTCAGGCCCGACTTAAGCTTTACGAGTATCTAGATTCCCTCGAGGGTCAAGTTTTGTATTATGATACAGATTCTGTGATCTACATTTATAAGGGAGGTTTGTACAAGGTACAGGGGATTACATGGGGGAAATGACCAATGAGCTGACAGAGTACAGGCTGGGGTCTTATATCGTAAAGTTTGTTTTGGGAGGACCTAAGACTTACGCGTATCTTGTCTGGTCCACAAAAACGCAGAAAAACGTACAGGTGTGTAAAATAAAAGGCCTCACCCTTAACATGAAAATCTCTAAAAAAATTAGTTTTGTAACTTTAAAAAAATGGTACTAGGCGAGTCTGCAGAAACTATGGCAATTGAAGAAACTATAATCAGATGTACAAACGATAGAGACATCGTAACAGTTCGTGAAACAAATAAATTTAAAATAACTGGCCCTAAAAGAATAATTAACAACAATTATGATACACTACCTTACGGATAAAAAGTTCAAAAACTTACCTAAACCCCCCATTCCTCCCATCCAGCGTCACTAATCCCCGAATAGTTACTTTCACTTTCACTATCACTTAAAACTAGCACATCTTCCCAATCATCGATATCTATCTCGTTCCACCCGTTCCAGCCACCCCCTCCTAAACGGAACACTCACTCAGAATCGCTGTCCGACTCGTAATAATTTAGGTGAAGTAAAGACCTAACACGTTCACATAAATAATTTGACACAAAATCGTTCACAACTACGAGTAGCGAGAGCATCATTGCGACTGACTGACTGAATGACACATGTGAACACACACATGTGGCCCCCTGGACCGGAAGCCCCCACTACTCCGCGCGCGCGTCCCCATCGCTCACAGTTTATTTCCCACCGGTCTAATATGCAAATATTTTAATTACGGTCCCCGAGGGTCTAATATTCAAAGATTTTAAAATATTACTTACGGTTATGTTCCAGCTCAATATAGACAGGGTTGTTCCTCGGTAGAGGCGGTGGCGGAGCCAAAGGTCGTGGCTGCAGTATCTCATACTGGTGCACGGGCCTCCTGAAAACTCGTTCAGCACGCTGAGGCGGCTGCACTGGGTTCCGGGGTTCGAAATTGCACCAGCAATTGAAACATAGGAAACAGCTAAACCCGCAGTTTATCTTGGACTGATCGATGGAGTAGTAAAAATGGATTGCTGCACGCGCGTCTGGGAATATATGTTTCCCCCTCCCTTCTAATTATTTTTGGATATTTCACTCCCTCTCAATACAATCATGGAGCAACCACTACCATTGTATAATTTATCAGCCTACGTGATTGTAGATTGTGTAAAGACCGTTGGAGATTTGAAGTCGTTGAATCTCCCTGAAATTATAACTAATGATTTGATACAAAAATTCAAGTTAAAAGACATTAGAGATTTATACTTTGCGTTACGCCCCATCATACGAGCGTCTCGTAAACGGTAACCTATAGTGTTTCCGATTCCGATGATAGTGATTAAAATACACTGATAAAGGGCTTAGTAAATTGAGTGGTCTGAACCCGAGGAGGGTTTAGACCGTTCCTTGGAACGGCCCATGTGTGAATGGAATATAAAGGACTTTGTACATTGAGGAGCATGGCTAACAACCCTGCTACTCTTTGGAGCAGTCCAGAGTGAGTGATGGTCACTGGTGCGGCCCTAAAAAGCCCGTAAACCAAAATGGTTCAGTGTTTAAAAATTAAATATGAATTTGAATCACTGAGAGGGTCTTCCATAACTGTCGTAGTGGTGGTGGTGGTGGTGGTGGGGGAGAGCATATGGCCCACACGTTGCAGCGCAGCTCAGCATTCTCACAATGTCAACCTTGTTTGAGATCGCAGCCAGAAAAATTTGCGGGGATATTTTTCTTTTATCACGTGTAACGAGGTACACCGAAATACCTCCTTTAATAAAAGAACACCTTCACAATTACCATAGCAAAAATTGTGGTGTATTGGAATGGTATGTTTTCTTTCTCGATGATGGTTCAACCTTTTGTATTGATTGCGGAAAAACAGCTTGTCGTATCGGTGATTGTAGCATAGGAAGTCAGGGTTTGTTTCCTAAATTTAAAGTCCCGCGAGATAGATGTACCATCTGTGCAGTCCCTCTACACAAGTGGAGAGAGATTTACTACTTGCTCCTGCAGGTCCAAAGGTTACTATTGACCCTAATACAGAGTGCTGTAGGAGTGGTGGGGGGAGCATATGTCTCACGTGTTGTAGCGCAGCGTAACAGCTCTTTACGATGACGACCCTGTTTGAACTAGCCACTAGAAAAATCTGTGAATCTCCCCTTATTTTATCCCAGATTCATCAAACAAATTTACCGGTTATAATAAAAACGCATATTATAAATTACCATAGAGAAAATTGCGGGTACTTGGAAATTGACTACTGGGATCTCGGACACAGTACAAAATTTTGTTTAGCTTGTGGGCAAGCGGCTTATCTTAACAGTAATAACCGTTGGCGTGGAACGCCAACGGTTATGTTTCTAAAATTCAATTTTCCAAAAGATAGATGCACCATCTGTGCAGCTCGTCTATACAAATGGTGTAGACGATCTTGTGTTTGTAGTTCTTACTGGAACTAAAAAAAAAATGGAATTCCCGATTCTGAGGCAACGATCATTACATCTGTAGTGATCGTAGCCTCAAGGTTGGAGGGAGGTAAGGGGCCTTCAGTCCGCTTACCACGGCGTACAGCGAGGCTGGTGCTGTACGGGTATCCTGTAGAGTAGAAAAAAACGGGTCGTTGGCCACGATGGTAGCTTACCGCCCCTGCAGAATACCAGGGGGGCGGAGGTGACAACTAGTTTGTTTTTGGTGGTCACTACGCTATCCGCTGCGGTAGAGGGGCAGCGGAATCAGGAGGGTATAAAATAAAAGACCTGTCAGACAAACGTTAATGTAAAAATGAATGTCAGGCGTGCTGTAGCTAATGAGCTACATAAACCGGCTCGGAAAAAGTACTCCAGGCGTAGAGTGACTCTTAAGGGCATAGCGGATCTTTATCAAGCCGATTTAGTTGAGATGCAACCTTATGCAAAAATCAACAAAGGATACAAGTACATACTGACTATGATAAACTGCTTATCCAAAGTAGCATTTGCGGTACCGTTGAAAAACAAGTCTGGACCTGAAGTGGCCAGGGCATTAGAACCCATACTAGAAAAACATAAAATGAAACATTTCCAGACCGATCAAGGGACAGAATGGTTTAATAAGCATATAAAGGCTTTAATGAAAAAGTACAATATTAATCATTATCATACGTACTCTGAACTTAAAGCTAGTATAGTAGAGAGATTAAACAGGACGCCTAAACAACAAAAATGTGGAAAGAGTTCACCGCGAGAGGAACTTACGAATGGTTAACCATACTCCCTAATATTGTTAACAAATATAATAATTCAGTGCACGGGGCAATCCGTATGAAGCCGAAGGATGTAAGAAATAAACATGTCAAAGCTATTTTAAAGAGATTAAAAGCCAAATATAAAAATAAAACCTTTAACAAAAATTTAAATTGGGAGATTACGTTAGGGTAAGTCAATATAAAAAGGTTTTCGCTAAATCGTACCTTCCCAGTTGGACAAATGAAACGTTTAAAATAATCGCAATCAAACGAACAATACCTGTAACATATATATTACAGGATCATAATGGTCATATACTAAAAGGTGGATTTTATGCTGAAGAAATTAGCAAGTCAAAAACAGGTGACGTTTATTTAGTTGAAAAAGTTCTACAGCGGAAAGGAGACAAGGTTAAAGTTAGATGGCTGGGTTTTGATCGGGAACACGACAGTTGGCTCGATAAAAACGATGTTTTAATTTAAGTAGCAGCACGACATGAGGCTGCCGCGAGGGCCGATGCGAGGGGTGATGCTATTAATATACGCGCCAACATATGCGCCACATCCAGTAGGCCTTAAACGATGCATGTGGCAGCACAGAGTCCCCCACTTGTTATAAAAAACTTTGACGAATATATTAGTTCCGGTATGACTCCTATCTCTAAACATGGACCATTTCTACCAAACTCTATTCGTTGCATAGTTTCGGGACCTTAAAATTCCGGTAAAACTAACGTTTTATTTAATCTACTGTTTGATCCTAATGGACTAAGGTTTGAAAATATCTACGTTTTTCCAAATCTCTATACCAGCCAAAGTATCAGTTCCTGAAAAAGATTTTACCTAAGGAAATTGGTTACTTTAGCTTTGATGACAACAGTCAAGTAGTCAACCCAAATAACGCTAAAGAAAACTCCATTATGATATTCGACGATATATCGTGCGAAAAACACAATAGTATACGTAGTTATTTTATCATGGGAAGACATAGAAATATCGATATTTTTTATTTAGGACAAACATATAAGTAGTGTGGGTTTGCCGGTTTTGCGCCGGAAGTGACGTCACATCCGGTCAGTGACCGGATGCGCTGAGTGAAAAAATACGTCATCTGAGGCTGAGCCAGTGACGTAGGCGGTTTTGTGACGAAATGAGGTAAAGTTCAAAGTTCAAGGTCACGGTGAAGTTTTTTTAAAAAAATCTACCTCGCACTCGTAAAATCGATTGTGATTCGATAGTTAATCGATAAGAAATATCGAATGAAACAATCGAATGAAGCAATCGAATGATACGAGTGCGAGGTAGTACTATTACAAATATTACAAATATTACTTTATTTTATTACTTTATTTTATTTACAATAATTCATGTTTACAATAGTTCCCCGTTGTTCGTTGTCATCGATGTTGTTGATCCGGACGAGTTGCGGCCATCACTTCGCTTTCTGATGAAAGACGGTAGATACTTCGATTCCTGCGCAGAGTCCATGTTGTGTTTTTAACACCTATCTGTTCTGTTAGGTGTTTGCATTTCATTGCTGTCAGGTGGAAAATAATACCTGACGGCAATGAAATAGAAACATCTATCAGATCTTGAGTGAAATAATATTGTTAGTTTGTGAAGAGCGTCTTGGAGAGCTCGATGTTCACCGGTCGAGAGCCGGAGGTGTACTGACTATTCGCTAGCTAGCGTTCTGGTATCAAAAAATGGTGGGGGTAAAAGTGTAGTAGAACGAAGCAGATGGCGGACGGCAGATGGCTGGCGGCAGGTGGCAGGCGGCAGGTGGCAAGTGTGCGGCAGATGGTAGTCCCCCCACTAAACCAGTCCCCCCACTACACCAGTCTCCCCACCAAGTTTTACATCGCACAATAACTAGTTTACATGTGTTAGTTAGGGTTTAGCTCTTAGACTGTCAAGACCTTACCTCCGTAACTAAAAACTTCAATAATGTTTGCGCTTCAACGCTGTATAAGTATAACAGCTACTATGATCTAAACCGGTGCATGTATTCATATGGTTCTTTTTGCGTAGCAAACAACTGGCTAAAAGTGTTTCAACCTCGATTATTCTTCGACGAAACCGCTCATTGTCAACTAAAAGTGTAGACCTTCTGTCTTCATTGTCAGGGAAGTAGAAAGCAGTGTCAAGGGGACTACTGAAGGTCACCTTCCTCATGTTCCTGTAAAACTGCGACATTTTTCAGACCCTCTAGGTAGATGTTCATCCGTCAAGAGCTGGAAGAATAATGATGTAGCGTTATCGTGTATGATAGGCACCTAACCCCCACCACAACGTTACCTTGTCCTTCAAACCATCGTTTTTACGCTACGGATGCTATACTGTTGGTTAGATTTAAATTTAGATTGCACCTTCTTGTTTGTTTTGTCAAGCCGCGTAATTGAAGTACCCACATGTTATACTTTGAACCAAAAACAAAGAAGTTATTTAGGTTTGTCCTTGAAAATAGTTGTTTTTTCACTGTTGCTGCTATACCCTTTGTCGGATCTGAATTCTGTTTGCACCAACTTGTTCGTCTGATCAATCCGCGTAATGTGAGTACCCACTTAATATATTTTAAACCGTAAATAAAGAAGTTATTTAGGTGAGTCCCTCGAAATAGTTGTTTTTAGCTATTACCGCTATACCCTTGGTCCGATCTTAATTCTGTTTGCACCAACTTGTTCGTCTGATCAATCCGCGTAATTTGAGTACCCACATGACATACTTTGCACAAACTTTTTAACCCCCCCCCCCTTTTTTGGGTCATGTTCAAGGTCAAGGTCAAGGTCAAGGACCTTGGGACTTAGAAATTTTCACAAAGTGGGCTGCACACAAACATAAGACTAACAGTCTCCTGCCTATGTACAGGCCAAATCCCTAACTTGATATGCTTAGGCGGTCCTTTTGTTAAAAAGGACCTTTTGTGGGAGGGGGTGGGACAAGGGCTTTATTGGACAATCCACTTTACTTTGCCTTCTTCTTTGACCAAAGTCAAAGTCTGACGGTAGCCTACTTCTGGTGGTGCCGGAATCGATTGCGCTAAATCGACCTCGAATAGGACGTCGCCGGATGATAAATAATATGTTGATTTGCTCTTTTGAAACACCACTGTGTAGGAGAAGTTTTTCCTTAAAAATTTAAATTTTGTTTTAATAATGTCAATTGGGGTGATTAGTTCGTCTTCCTTCAAGGTCTTCATTTTTTCGATCTTCCTCATTACTGACTTGTGTGATATTTTTGGTGATGGTGATGGTGAAATTGGTCTTGAAGAACCTTGGACTGGAGGATGTTGTGCAGTTGATGAATGTGAAGATGGCGTTGAAGAACCTTGGACGGGCGGATGTCTTGCAGCTGATGAAACTTGTTTGAAATAAAGCGGGTGATTTTGAAAACTTTTCTGTATTCTTGACTTGAACGACGACGGTCTTTTAAATCCACTTGTCTTTGGAGGCGACTTCTTCATAGAATCCTTAATCCTTCTAAGTTTTTCAGCAGTCAATGGAGAAGACATATTAAAACAGAGAGCGAGTTGACCGTTCCAGGTAAAGGTTGAAGCTGGAATGAGGTACCAGACGGAGCAAAGCGGGTCGCCAAGTGTAACCGTGACATTTAAGGACCGGTCTACATCCGGTTCCCCTTCCCCCCATGACGACACAACTCCCCCCTGACGTCATGGGGCGGAGCCCCCCCCCCCCGAGGTCATGGGGCGGAGTCCTCCCCCCCCCCGAGGTCACGGGGCGGAGGCCCCCCCCCCGAGGTCAAGGGGCGGAGTCCCCCCCCCCCTGACGTCACGGGGCGGAGTCACCTCCCACCACTGACCGCCGCCTTTATAAGCGGAGCAGTCCGCGGTCTCTTCGCAGTAGCTTGCCGCCCTTTACTGACCAACGTCCGACTGGGTTGCATTCTGCTGCAGCGTAGGTCTGTTAAGTGTGCGTTGGGCCCGACGCGCAATTAACAGATTCGCGCCCTTGCATGTGTTTGTTAGTTTGTTATGCATGGTAGATTGTTACATTAACGCTTGTAGTTTGCTAGTAAATGTAGTTAGTGTTTGTAATTAATGTTTCGGTGTTGGTTTTTGAAGTGTTTTATTTACTAATATGTACCTTCCCTACAGCTCCCTTTTCTTATGGACATTGATCCAAACTGGGTAAAGTGTCCCTATTTTTATCCGTGGGGTTTAACTTGTAAATATAAAATCGGTCCTTGTAATTCTACCTTGGTCAAAACTTGGGTTCGCAGTAGATTGGCGCCCGTTACTGACCCACGTCCGACTGGGTTCCAGTATGCTGTTGACCTTTGTACAACCGACCTTGGTTGATCTTTGAAAAATAACTTGTAAATATAAAATCGGTCCTTGTAATTCTACCTTGGTCAAAACTTGGGTTCGCAGTAGATTGGCGCCCGTTACTGACCCACGTCCGACTGGGTTCCAGTTTGCTGTTGACCTTTGTACAACCGACCTTGGTTGATCTTTGAAAAATTAACTTTAACTTTAACTGTTCAATTTGTTTAAATATTTGTGGGTAAAGTCTTTATTTTTTCAAAGTAATGTAATATGTTTCTCATCCCTTTCCTAACCCCTCTAAGGTATGGCGCGCAAACCGACCTTGTGTCAATACGGCGCGTAAACCGGTTGACATTACCTTTCTTAGCCTGAGAAACTGTTGTGATTCTTTCTTTTTTTGGGGTTTTTTCTTTATTTTTCGTTATTAAAATCATTGCTTGTAATTCCCTGTCCCCTAATACAGAGCGGGGAATAGAGCACCAATTTGTGCTCTATTCCCCGCTTTGGCAACAAGTTCAGATGACCTTGACCTACTGACAGGACTTATAAAACTTTCGTCTGGTCACATATAGGAAGATGAATATTTTAAACCATAGCCTATCCCAATTAAATGCCCCCCCCTTTCTTTTCCCTTTCCCTTACTACAACTGGGTATAAAAGGAGGGTTTCCACCAGTGATAAAATCATTCTGCTGCTTACACATCACGAGTGCAATTCTGTTCCCGAGATGTCTGACCGCAGGAAGCAACTTTTGCCAAGGAAGGTGGAGCACTCTTCACCTGCTCCGTCATCTGCTCCGCCAGCTCCTTCCATCCTTCGGCAGGCGTTGATTTTATCGTGTATTGTTTCTGAGGAGCCTGCACCACGACCGCAACCACTTCAAGAAAACCTCGTTGCTCCCCCGTCAGCTTCTTCATCTTCTTCATCTTCTTCATCGTCTTCATCTTCGGCTACTTCTTGCTCACCTTCTCCATCACCGAGGAAGGATGAGCAAACACCTGCACCATCTTTGGCTTCACCAGCTCCTTCGCTTCTTCAGCAGGCGCTGGCAAGCATTCTTCCGCCTTCTACACCAGGCTCTTCAACACCATCTGCAAGTCTACTTCCTTCTTCTCCCACCAAACCTTCTACATCTTCTTCAAGTGTTCCTTCCCGTCCTTCAGTAATCTGCATTAACAACGAACCTCCTTCAGAGAAATTTAAACAATTAAAAGCCTTGAGACGGCAGTCTATACTTCCTGCACCAAGATGCAGCTACAGTTTTAAAAAAGGTGCAAGGAAAGGGGAACGTTGTGCTAAGTCTTGTGTTTTAAATGAAAAAGAATGCAGATTACATTTAAAACAAAACCACAAGGGTACCGTTTCTCTTTCTACACCGCATCCAACAGTGAGACCGACCAAAATTCGAATTAATAGGCTTTGTAGAAATAAACGATACATTTTTGTTAAATCAAAGGGCTTTGCAAAGGTGGTGGTTCAATGTGAAGGTAAATTGTACTATGTAGAGTTGCCTAGAGCCATGGACCTCCACGTCAAAGAACTTACCAAACAGGACTATTTAATTCGAAATGATTCAGGTTTCACTGTGTGGAAAACATTAAAATAAAAAAGATCAAAAAAGTGTATTCCAAATTAAAATAGTTTTTTCCAAATTAAAAAAAAGTGTGGACAACCTATTTACAATCTGTAGCATATGCTGCAGAGTGTAAATAGGTTGTCCACACTTTTTTTACAATGTTACAACGACCTTGACCTAGATAACGGACTTAGATATTGTACACTAAGTCAAAGATAAAACTTAAAAGGAAAAAGGAGAAATATTATACTAAAAACATTATTCAACAGTAAAGAGGGGAGGGGGTAAGCGGGTATTTAAGCGAGCGATTCGGAATATAACTATTAGTTGTATCGTCATGAGCGTCAACAGCAACACATGGGGAAAGCAAATTAGCGAAGAGGAGTTGTACGCGATTGCTGAGGCTGCTGAAATGACTGAGGTTTATAAGATTGATAAGGTTGCGGAGAATGGTGCTCAGTCTCAACCGCAACAAACTACATCATCGATGCAGTCTACAACGCAACAACCAAGACCCTATCATCTTATCCTGGAGGAGTATAATGAGGCGATGAGGTACGCCTTTACAAAGTGGTGTGGTCAACCGCGTTCTCCTGAACAATGGGAGGAGCACGATGCAGACTTTCGCTTGGTTGCAGACTTAGAACTTGAGCTTCAAAGAACAAAGGCTGCTCAATAGTGAGAAGAGTTATTGTTTACTTTCAAATACAGAGCGGGGAATAGATCAGTTTGCGGTCCAAGTGAGAACCACTTACTGCTCTATTCCCCGTTTTGGCAACTTGTTCAGATGACCTTGGGACTTAGAAAATTTCCGTTTAGTAAAAAACAACATTGAAATATATATATATATATATTTCTTACTAAAATATCTCCTCCCTAAAACTTGTACCCCCACCACTTCCATTGGGTATAAAAGAGACACCTTATCGATGGTAAAATCAGTCTGCTGCTTGTATTCGCCCATCTCAGACACCATGAAGCACATCAGAAAACCAACTTCTGCCGCCTCTTCTTGTACTGTTTCATCTTCTGCTGCCCCATCGATACTTGTCCAGGCTATGATTCTATCCCACATTCTTCCAGAGACTGGTAATACTTCGCCAAACTTAAACTCGAGATCTCTCAAACCGAGAGAAACAATGCTAGTTCTCAGAAAATGAGAACAAGGATCGCTGACCGTTATAAAGTATTAAGAAGCATATTACCATCCTCCAATCCGTATGATTCTAAATTAACCACTATACAAAAGACAATAAAATACATTGCAAACCTTCAATCGCAGCTTCAAGAACCGTCCTCAATTTACAAAGAAGTCTTACACAACCCTCCACCTTTTGAAGCCGTTTTTCTTAAAGAGGATGAGTTAGCGGACCAACATTTTTTCGCTGAAGAACCTTCAGCTTACAAACAAATCTTCCTCATGGATGAAGATCAGGACGAGTAACTATCTTAAAAAAAAAAACTAAAGTTCTTTGAAATACAAAGCGGGGAATAGATCAGTTTGAGGTCAAAGTGAGAACCTCTTACTGCTCTATTCCCCGTTTTGGCAATATGTTCAGACGACCTTGACCCACTCACAGACTTAGAAAATCTGCGGATAGGATAGATATGTTAAATAAAACTTTCCTTCTCTACTACCTACCCCCACTCTACTACCTAACCCCACTCTACTACCTACCCCCACTCTAATGGTATAGGTAAGCGGGGTATTTAAGCGACCGCTCCAGAACTTAGTAATTAGTCAGCTATGGACAGTCAAGCTGGATCATCCAACTTACATAGAGAGCCTAGAAATGTCCGAGAGCAGAAAAGGGTGCTAAAAGTAAATAAAGCATACAAGATACTACATTCAAAACTACCATTTGTTAATCCAAAAATGTCAAGATTATCAATTATACAACACGCGACAAAATACATTAAAACTTTACAAATGGAGTTGGAAAAACCATTGACTTCGCCTCAACTGCCTGATCAACCAATCTCCAACTCAACTCTTAAAGAAGTTTTTCTTGATGATGGTGATGTTGCAATAGAAAAAATTCTTAATGAAATTCTAACATTTGAAATTGATCAATTTGTTTCAACTGACTAAAGATGGTTTGGAAATACTGAACGGAAGAATACAGAACGGGGAATAGATCAGTTTGCGGTCAAAGTAAGAACCACTTACTGCTCTATTCCCCGTTCTGGCAACAGGTGTAAATGACCTTGGGACTTAGAAGATATTCGTTTGATAAAAAATAATGAAAGATCTTCTTATTTCTTACAACAACAACAATATCCTTTCCTAACCCCCACCACCACCTAAACTAAGTATAAAGGAGGTTCTCCATCGTTGGTAAAAATTAGTAATCTGCTGAAAATGAGTGCATCCACTCCTTCTATCTCTGCAGCAACTATAATAGTTAGCAGACGGGTCGAAAACATTGATCAGTTGCTTGCTGTAAGGAGATTACTGCTACGGTATCTTGATATAGAGGTTAGTTGTCAATTGTACATGTGGAGACGAACAAGTGAAGTTTATAGTAGCGAAAATGAAGCATTTGAAACAAACTATAGTAGAAAGTTATATAAAATCTTTGGCAATATGGTAAGGTTAGTCGATAATGGATGGAAGATTAACATAACATTTTATATTGTTCCAAACCTGTAACTAAAGCAAAAAAAAAAACAAAAAAAACGATGGGTATATAAGCCCGATGTTGCAGAGACAATTATCACTTTGGTTCTGAATTGCATCAAGAGAGCATCTACCATGGTATACCTCCACTATATTGACTCTACTGCTAAAGCGGATACTTTTATCCAGCGTGTTTACCAACTGTTAACGGAGTACCAACATGTTCAGGTCAAAGGATTGGGTATTCGTGGAACAGAAGAAGTAAAAATAGATGTAAAACCAATCCCTTTGAAGAAAAAAATTGACCAATTATTACGAGAAGGCTACATCCTGTGCCTTTATTACACAACCTCATAAACTACATAAAAGGTCAAAGGGGGGGGGAATACAGAACGGGGAATAGATCAGTTTGAGGTTTGAATAAGAATCTCTTACTGCTCTATTCCCCGTTCTGGTAATAGGATAAGGTGACCTTGACCCACTTACAGGACTTAATCATTTGTGTTACAATAATACCTCTTCCCTATCACTTTTCCCTACCACTTGCACTTTCAACACTTACCCCCACCACCACCAAAATCAGGTATAAAAGGTGGTTTCGTATTAGTGGTAAAACCAGTCTGCTACTTGGAATCATGTCGCCCAGGGATAACATTTTCCCTTCTAAGAAGACTATACTGGAATTGATTCAAAATATTCCAGTAAATATAAACGAAGATGAAGACGAAGACGATTCAGAGATGGAAGATGAACTATTTAGTGATCTTGAACTACTGAGTGAGTTTGCTAGCAGTGAACCATATCTTGGAGAGATGGAGCTGTTGGAGCTGTTGACTGACGACGACGACGACGATGATAATGAACCAGAATGTCATCATCAGTTGCTCTGTTTGGAGGAAATGGACCTTGTTGATAGTGAAACCCCTCCAAGCAATATTAATATCGATGATGTAGTTCTAGATCCAGTCACAGGGAACTTTTGTGTTCGTCGTCGCTTATTTAGTGATATGAGCTCATCATCATCATCATTATCATCGGAAGAATCTGAATAAGTCTTTGTTGTCTTCAAATAGTTTACTTTAAATACAAAGCGGGGAATAGATCAGTTTGTGGTTATAGTGAGAATCACTTACTGCTCTATTCCCCGTTTTGGTAATATCGTTGTATGACCTTGACCCATTTACATGACTGAAAAAGTTGGGTAACTTATACATTTAATGGTGGGGGAACGTCTATTTAAAGAGGATGCAACAGTGTATATTTATCATATCGGCATTATGAACCCACCAGGAAACTCCGTTTGTTACAGCTTTCCCTTCCTCGATATCGATGATGTGATAAAACTTACATCAATAACAAAACGGTTTGAAATCGAAAGGCGACTAATAAAAGTCGATGTAATTCCACATGATCTTCGTTCTGCAATGTTGACCATCGAATATGTTAAAGATGAATCTACAACTGAAGATCCCTATTGTTTTATGAAATTTTTAGTTGATCGAGATGCAATGTGTACAATCCGACTTCACATCCGAGTTTAAAATCTATCAAATGTTCCTGTTGGAGAAAATTGCCTTAGTTAAATACAGAGCGGGGAATAGATCAGTTTATGGTTTAATATGAAATCATTTACTGCTCTATTCCCCGTTTTGGCAAATATGTTCAATGACCTTGACCTAAATACAAAACTTTGTAGCCTTCAGCTACAATAGTAAATATAAAATGCAAAAGAAATAGTAAACTTAACGTAATACGTACCCCCACCACTTTTGCTAGGGTATAAATAGAGGGGCATTTGCAGTGTTGTTCATTATTGCCTTGACCTTTGTGGAGATCGCACCTACATTATGCATCGCTGCGATATTTGCAAGTCTTCATTTAAGGATGAATTTCTTTTAATGATTCATAATGAACTAAAACATAACAACAACCAAAATGAAAAATATGAAGAAGAAGAATTGAAAGAAATAGATCAAATGTTAGCTCAACACCAACATTCCAGACCAACTGTAATTCAATATGCACCATCAACATCGACTTCTACCTCTGCTCTGTCTACACTTCACCTTCCTTCAACATCATCAGCTGCATCGACTTCTACGCCTGCTCTGTCTACACTTCATCGTCCTTCAACATCATCAGCTGCATCGAGTTCTACGCATGCTCTGTCTACACTTCACCGTCCTTCAGCATCAACAGCAGTAAATGTAGAACTACATGCCCGAGCACTTCCGGGTAATGTAGTAACCCACTTTAAAATTGACAATGCAAAATTACAACTCGAAGAATTTTTAAATAACGCAAAAGGATTGGTAAGTAAAACTCTGCAAAATGAATTAAAAAGATTAAATTTTATTAAATTTGGCCTATTACTAGATGGTTTATTTACAAACATTCAGAATGAAACTTCACCGAGAGGGTTTTTAACAAAAAACCGAACTATTATGTTTTCGTCAGATATTGATTCAATCGTATCTGAATGTTTTGAAGAGCTAATGACAAAAATACAAGAACATGAAGGAAGAGGCTCTGGTGGAGTTTGTTAAGCATCACAGGGCTAGACTTAAGAGTACACAAACACGGCTATGGAATTCGAGGAAGTAGCTACATCCCTCTACCAACAAAGATTAGAAATACCTTATCCTGCGTCAACGTACAAAATCAAGATACTGAGTGTTTTAAATATGCCATGTTGGCCAAATATGTAACAATTCATCCGGAAAGACCAAGTCACTATTATGAAGAAGTACAACATAGATATAATTTTCAAGGGATGACTTACCCTGTTGCTATAACAGACGTTTCAAAATTTGAAAAACAAAATCCTTCAGCTTCTGTCAACCTATTTGGATTGGATTCGTCAAACAATGTGTACCCCTTGCGTATAACACCAAATGAGCGCAGAGATCATACCGATTTGTTATTGATTACTAAAGGCGATATTTCACACTTTGTGTATATCAAAAAATTTGAAAGTCTTGTTTCTAAACAATTATCTAAGCATGAAAAAAAGATGACAATTTGCAAAAGATGTTTTTGTCATGTAGGCAAACCATTAAAAAGGGGAGGTTCAGAATGGTTAGTAGGACATCAAAGGTTATGTAATGGAAACTATGAGGTTAGAGTTAAATTGCCACATCCCAGCAGAGCGCAGATAAAATTTGATAAAGTAATACAACAATACCGTGTACCTGTTGCTGTATACGCTGATTTTGAAGCGTCTTTACTTCCGCTCGAACATCAAGAAGAGAACGTAACAAGAAGGAGCAAATACCAGCAGCACACACCAAACAGCTATTGTTTAATAGTAAAGTCCACGCTTTCTGAAGATAATCTTTGTAAATATGAACTGTCGTCTACGCCGAAAATTTATCGTGGTGAAGAAGCAGCTCGACACTTTGTCGATGATTTATATAACATAGCTGAAAAGGTGGAAGAAATGTATAGAAATGTGTTACCGATGACACCTATGACTGAAGGTGAACTTCAACAACATGATTCAGCAACAACATGTTATCTGTGTACTAACACCTTTACACCGGATAATGTTAAAGTGCGAGACCATGATCATCTTACAGGAGCTTACAGAGGTGCAGCCTGTAACTCTTGCAACTTAAACTACAAACTTCCAAATTTTATCCCCGTTGTTTTACATAATCTTAGTGGATACGACTCTCACTTTATAATCCCGGAATTAGGGAGAGATAATGGAGCAATAGATGTCTTGGCAACAACCATGGAAAAATTTATTAGCTTTTCTAAAAAAATCGGCAATATAAAACTTAGATTCATTGATTCCTATAGATTTATGCCTTTCAGCCTTATGAAATTATCAGAAAATTTAAGAAGAGAAGATTTGATCGAAACAAGCAAAATTGTACCAAACAGTAAAATGAATTTGGTTCTTCGAAAAGGAGTATTCCCATATGATTACATAGATGGACTGCATAGATTTGATGAAACATCACTACCTCCACCAGAACACTTCAAAAACAAACTTAATGATTCGGAAATATCACTTGAGGACTATCAACACGCACGTCGAGTATGGAACGAGTTAGATATGAAGACCTTAGGAGATTACTCGGACTTTTATGTCAAACTAGATGTAACTCTTCTTTGTGATGTAATGGAAGAATTCCGAAACACCTGTTTTGCTGCATACGGTTTGGACCCTCTACATTCGTATACTTCACCAGGATTAGCTTGGCAAGCCATGTTAAAAGAAACAAAATGCAAACTCCAACTTTTAACAGACATTGACATGGTTTTAGTGGTTGAAGCTGGAGTAAGAGGCGGATTGACCCAAAGTGTTACCAGACATGTCAAAGCCAACAACAAATACCTTCCCGATTACGATGAAACCAAACCGTCAACCTATTTAGGATATTTCGATGCAAATAATTTGTACGGATGGGCAATGTCAAACCCACTTCCTTTTGATAACTTTAAATGGATTAATCCCGACTCTATTGGCGATATTTTACAAATTCCGAAACATGGTGACACTGGATATATTTTGGATTGCGATTTTGAATACCCAGAAAATTTACATGATCTTCATTATGACCTTCCACTTCTTGCTAAAACAGAAATTTCACCAATTGGAAAACACCCCAAATTAATGATGACATTAAATAATAAACAACGCTACGTGGCTCACTTTTGGGTGGTTCAACAAGCTATGGAATTAGGACTACGTCTAACAAAAATTAATAGAGTTTTGGAATTTTCTCAATCATGCTGGTTGAAACCCTACATTGATTCAAATACCATCAGAAGAGCAGCAGCTACATCAGACTTTCAAAAAGATTTTTTTAAATTAATGAATAATGCGATATTTGGAAAAACATTGGAAAACAAAAGAAGACACAAAAATGTTAAACTTGTTACCGACGCAAAAAAATTACAGAAACTAGTACAGCAGCCAAATTTTGGAACATCTATAATTATTAATGAAAAACTTGTAGCAGTGTCCATGAAGAAGACGAGTGTGAAGATGGATCGTCCTTTGTATATAGGCATGTCAATCTTGGACATCTCAAAAACACACATGTACGATTTTCACTACAACAAAATGGTGGCGTTCTACGGAAGAGAAAATATATCTATTACATATATGGACACTGACGCTTTCATATATCGCATAGTAACATTGGACATGTATAAAGATTTACGTACATTTATTTACAAGAACGATTTTGATTTCTCCGATTATCCAAAAGATCATCCAAACTACGACAATGACAGACACAAAAAAGTACTAGGCAAATTCAAGGATGAGGCTAATGGTGTTCTGCTTGAAGAGATTGTTGCACTGATGTCTAAACTATATTCTTTGAAACTCTATAATGAAAAAGAAGAAGAAAAGAAGAATAGCTATATTAAGAAAGCTAAAGGTGTAAAGAGTTTATATTTAAAAAAGAAAGTGCATTTTGAACACTACAAGCAATGCTTATTTGAAGATAACATCATTACAGCTAAATTCAACACCATCAGAAGTTTTAACCATCAGCTGTACAGCGTAACTGAAGTTAAAAAGGCGCTATCCTGTAATGACGACAAAAGACAAACCCTTCCAGACGAAATCAACACATTGCCATTCGGCCACTACTCCCTCAACCCTATTGACGAGTAACCTTTTCATCGTCCTAGATCCTTGATCCTTTTCCTTTCCGTAAAAAAGGGGAAACACAGCAATGTTAAGCTGTGTTTCCCCTTTTTTTACACAAGTTTTGAATGACCTTGAACTATATGTATATAAGCAGATTTATACCAAAGAATATTTAATACCATATCAGCTGCCTTCGTGAAACCATCATGTCAGACCTGAAGGAGAAGATTATTAATGAACTACACAAACCTGCAAGAATAAAGTTTCCAAGAAGAAATACTGTTATAAAAGGGATAAATGATCTATATCAAGCGGATCTAATTGAAATGCGACCGCATAGCAGAATAAACAAAGGATTTAAATATATACTCACAATTATTAATTGTTTTACAAAAGTTGCAGACGCTTTGCCTCTAAAGGACAAGACTGGTAAAAGCGTAACAGAAGCCATGGAAATAGCCATAAAAAGAGATAAAAACAAAATTAAACATTAACAAACTGATGATGGAACAGAATACTTTAATACAAACTTTGCACAGTTAATGAATAAATATAAAATAAATCATTATTCTACAAATTCAGAGAAAAAAGCTGCTATTGTAGAAAGATTTAATAGAACCTTAAAAGGAGCACTGTATAAACAATTTTCAAAAAGAGGTTCTTACGTATGGTATGATGTTTTACCACAATTAATAAATGATTATAACAACAGGTTTCATAGAACTATTGGTATGAAACCTAACAAAGTAAATAGAAGAAATGCAAAAGATGTATTAAAACGCATAAAGAAAAATACAAAGCCTAAAGTAGAAAAAATGCAGCCAAGAAAATTTAATGTAAGTGATAAAGTACGGATTAGTAAATATAAGGGAGTGTTTACCAAGGAATACCTTCCCAATTGGACGAATGAAGTTTTTACAGTGTATAAAGTGCAACCGACTGTACCTGAAACGTATATCCTAAAAGATAACAAAGGAGATTTGTTGCAAGGTGCATTTTATGGACATGAAATGTTAAAGTCAACAGTAGGTGATGTATATCTTGTTGAAAAAGTGTTACAAAGAAAAAAGGACGCAGTTAAAGTGCGGTGGTTAGGGTTTAACAAAACCGAGGATTCATGGATACCTATAAAGGACTTGGTTTAATACAAGCAACTCATTTCATCGTTAACCTTTGAGCAGGATGGAGATTATTCACCATAAAGATCGATTCAATATTAATAACATAGATGATTTAACTGTGGATAACGTTAAAATCAACAATGGTAAACACGGTAGTTTACTTCCAAACACTGTTCGATGTATAGTAAGTGGCCCCTCAAACTGTGGAAAGACCAATGTTGTCTTTAATTTGATCACTAATCCGCAGGGATTAAGGTTTAGTAACCTATATATTTTTTCAAAGTCTCTACATCAACCAAAGTATCAATTGCTGGATAAAATCCTATCTGATGTGTCTGATGTTAATTTTTACAAATTTAACGCTAGTGATAGCATTATGCAACCAAACGAAGCGAAACCGTATTCTGTATTTATATTTGACGATGTATCTTGTGAAAATCAGGATACTATTATAAACTACTTTGCCATGGGAAGACATAATAACATCGACAGCATATATATAGGACAAACTTATAGCAAAATCCCAAAACAACTTATCAGAGATAATGCAAATATTCTAATTGTATTCAAACAAGATGATACTAACCTAAAACATATATATAACGATCATGTGAATGCGGATATGCCATTTGAAAAGTTTAAAGAGCTTTGCGGAAAAGCATGGGCGGAAAAGTATGGATTTTTGGTTATTATGAAAGATCAAGCTATAAAAGATGGTCGTTATAGAATAGGTTTTGATAAATTCGTTTTAATACACTGATTAGCGGTATTACTGTACAAGTCGTCAAGGTGTGAAGATGGTTAACCAGGAAAAGCTATTAAAGGAAATAAAATCACTTAGTGATTCTATTTGACAAAAAAACCGAGCTTTAAAATCAGGTATAAATGAAAGAGAGCAATTTTTAGAAACAACATTCAAACCTGTTACTGAACCTTTAAAGCGATTAGCACAAAATATGGAAAAACCTTCAATTCGCTTCGAAGGAGACAAAATGCTACCAATTTCCAAATATGAAGAAGAATTTCAGAATGATGAAAGTTCTGACCAGTTACAAACATCTGAAGAAAGCGACGAGTATGAAGAAAGCGGAGATATAGGAGATTTAAGGGAAAAGAACATTGCAGGAGATACAAGTACAGAAGATACAAGTGCGGAAGATACAAGAGCAGAAGAAGAGGATATCAACCCATCCAACTTAAGCAAATTAGGCACAGATATTATGTTTAAAGGAACACTTGGAAGAAAATATACATTAAAAATGTTACATGGCACACATGCTAATCGAAATTATCATACATATGGAGCTAGAATAGAGGATAAAGGATTAATGATTGGAGATAGAAAGTTAGATATAAACGAAAATGATGATATAGTTATTGGTGATAAGAAATATAAAGGTACAACAGGTTTGTTTGAACTCATCTTTAAAAATAATCCTGGTAAATATACTAAAAAGGATTTACAATTGTTTAAAAATATACTAGAGTATACAAATGCACATAGAAAAAAATATTCCAAAGACCTACCTATTCATAGAAACAGGTCAATAAAATACACAAACATTATATCTAGTCTTTTCCCCTCGAAATCAAATAAAGCTCCAATTAAAAGAAGAGCTTTATCTTCTGCTGAATTAAATGTTTTGCATAAAAAAAGAAAAACAACTGATCCTACTACATCTGGAAGGGGATTATTAAAAAATTTGTATAAAACCAATATAATATATTACAACGATATAAATAAGTTAGTTGATCGAATGAGGTTATTACATGAAGCTATGGAAGCCGGGCACACTGGTTTAGAAAACGAATGGGTAGCTTTGGTTGATGAACTGCGAAAACGAGAAATAATTGTTCAGTAGACGTATATATATATAGTAAGAACCTAAACGATAGCGATTCAGTTACATCATGAGTGTGGACAAGTTTGGACGGTATTCCGAGTTTGGAGTAAAATCTGGATATAGTGAAAAAAGAGCTGGGTTTCCGTTAACACCTGATGGTAATTATAATTTTGAAGGAAAAGTAATTCAAAATGTTGGTGATCCGCTTTTGTCTTCTGATGCGGTTACGGTACAATACATGGATAAAAGAACCCCGATTGTACACGAAGACCATTGGGGATTTTCCGGTAAAAGGTTAAGCAATATAAAACATCCCATTTATGATGGTGAAGCAGTAAATTTAGCGACTTTAAAATTGTTAACGATTTACAAAAAGAATGAAACTGATACAAGCTATGATGTAAAAAAATTAAAATTGTCAAATGTAGGTGATTGTGAGCAGGATGGAGACGCTGTAAATAAGAAAATATTTGATATAGTACACAAGAAATGGACTACAGAATATGAAAAACATATGGAAAGGTTTGGTGCAGCTTTATTTAATTATATCCATCGGGCTTCAGGAAGAGCTGTAGCTTCAGATGTTGACAGCCACAATTATTTAGACTGGAAAAAATACACAATCCAGAAAAACCTAATCAATTAGATAAACCGTCTGAGCCTTCTAAAGTCAAGACATTAGGAAAGGGGGATAAAGTGAATGTGATTAATGAACCAACAGAAAACGATGAAGATTATATAAGAGAAAAAAGAATTTAAATACCCATGATAAGGGATAAAGCATCAGTCATATTCGAGAGATGATACAGAGAGGATGATGGAATCCAATATTACTGCGTGGAGTTTAATATCTCAAGAGCCGAGATTTCCCCAAGGAGTGCTGACAGATGGTTTTGTTCAACGGTTTGATAGATATATGGATTGGGAACAACTTTCCATACACTACCTCTTCACAATGACTATGTTAAGAATTTATTTTCACAGAGTTAACTGGATTCATATTTTACAAAGACAACAGTTTTCAGAAGACTTCCTTGTAGAGATGACATCAAATTTTAATAACTGTTGGGAAGTAATAAGTAAATATCAAAATCTCTCTGAAAATTACATTGACAATTTTAAAGATAAACTAGACTGGAATGTGTTATTTAATTACCAACGATTAAGTGGCAAGTTTCTAAGGGAACATGACAACTATTTAGATTTTATTCATTTTACCGAAAACAACGATACCATCACCAGCGGAGAAACATTTGAAACATCTTCAATTACACCTTATTTCTATTTTTACTACTTTTATTTATTATGTCTACATTTAATTAATTAATCCATTTCTATATAATAAATTGATTTTAAACAGTATATATAATACAAGAAGCCAAGACTAATATTACATTCATTGTAAAACATTTATAGAGTGCACCTACTGATTGTAAGTTTGGCTATAAATAGTCATGCCGAGGGCTAAACGCATCAGTCATAATCGAGAGAGATTACAGAGAGGAAGGGGAATAGCATCAACAGCATTTTCTCTATTAAGTAAACCGGTTGGAGCTATAGTTAACAAGGCGATTGATTTATTACCTGTGGAATTACATTTACCTGGAGGATATCAATATTGTGGTCCTGGAACCAAATTAGAGAAACGGCTTGCTAGAGGAGATCCTGGAATAAATAAGCTTGATCAGGCCTGTAAACAGCACGATATAGCGTATTCCAAATTTGGTGATACAAAAAATAGATCAATAGCAGATAGAGCACTTTCTGAGAAAGCTTGGCAAAGAGTAAAATCTAGTGACGCGAGTATTGGTGAAAAAGCAGCGTCTTTAGCAGTAACAGCAGCAATGAAAGAAAAAACTACGTTTGGAGGAGGAAAGAGAAGAAGGCGTGGGAAAAGACCCGCTAAGAAACAAGGAGGTAATATCAGAAGAAAACGTCGATCTACTAGTGGTAAAGGTAAAAAGAAACCAACAATATGGTCAATGATAAAAAAGGGAGGAGGACTATACCTAAGACCGTATCGTGTGTATTAAATAAGAAAGAGCAATTAATAATTAAAAACAAAGAATCAACCAATGAAGAACTGATTACATATGCTTCTTGTTTGAAAATCCCATTTTTTAGAGGAGTATTTATGAAAGATGAATTACCGGTTAAAATGTGGAAAAATGAGACTGGTATAGTAAATTTGGATAATAGTGAAGGATTAGGCACTCATTGGGTGTGTTACAAGAAACTTGGTGAAACGATTTATTATTTCGACAGTTTTGGAAACCTTCCACCACCGAAAGAACTTCAACAATACTTTCGTGCGGCAGAAAATGTTTTTTACAATTATACAAGAAAACAACCTGATGATACATCCATTTGCGGTCATTTATGTTTAGACTTTTTAGCTAAAAGTGTTAGTCAACTTTAAGATGTCTTCGTATACAGTGTCATTAACCGGTAACTCATGTACTTTGCGCAGTATTCTGTTTCCAGCGCTACGTTTGCAAAAAGGAAGACTATGGGAAGCCGCATTATTGGATTTAACAACATATAACTCTATTCCAAACGTTAGTGAAGGAATTAATAACAAAATACATTATTACAAGGCAAAAGATAATAAAGGAAAATATTCAGCTTTGGAAGAATTCAGTTTACCAACAGGAGCTTATGAAATTGATAATATAAATGAAGTTATACAAAAACATATGGGAAAAGAAAATATAACGATAAAAGGCAATAACAATACAATGAAAGCCGAAATTACTTCTAAGTATTATATTGATTTTGGCCAAGAACGTTCAATTGGTAGTTTATTGGGGTTTTCTAAGGAAACAAAGGTATTAGAACCTAATACAACTCATTCTGGGAATAGAACTGTGACGATCATCAAAGTAAACAGCATAGACATTACATGTAACATTATACAAGGATCCTACAGAGATGGAGAAAATCGGCATATATTACACACATTCTACCCATCAGTCGCACCGGGTTTCAAGATAGTAGAAAAGCCTCAAAACCTTGTGTACCTACCGTTAAACACCAGTTTCATTTCAGACATCGTGCTGAACATAGTGGATCAAGACGGAAACCTTATTGACTTTCGAGGAGAAGCTATTACTGTAAGAATACATATAAAATCATCCGCTTAGACAATGGGGTTATCATTTAAAAAGAGAGAGCCAACCAGCAAAGAGGTCAGTAGCTCATCAGCTGTAGAAGGATTAACAAGTGACAACATTCGTTTTCTAGAAGAAATTGGATTAAAGGTCATTAACAATGGATATACTGGATATAGCGCAGGGCCCAACATTCGACGAGACCTTATGGGAAAAGGAATATCACACGCACAACCCTTACGCTTCGTCCAAATTAAACAATAACGATGAAATTAGGATTCCTATACAACAACAAGACATTTATACTCTTCCATGCGAAAGTTATTTATATATTGAAGGAAAAGTAACAAAAGCTGACGGTACTGTTGGAACCACTGTTCCGTTCATAAATAATCCTATGGCATTTTTGTTTGACGAGATTAGATATGAAATTTCAGGAGTTACAGTCGATTCAACAAAAAAGGTTGGAATTTCCAGTACATTAAAAGGATTAGCGTCTTTAACACCAAATGAGAAGAATCTGTTAGCTGTTGCAGGATGGGTTGCACCAGACAAAAGTATAATTACTCCTGACGCGTCGGGAAACTTTGATTTTTACGTACCTTTAAGATTACTTTTAGGATTTGCTGAAGATTACAGAAGAATAATAATAAATGTAAAACAAGAACTAGTTTTATTAAGGTCATCAAACGATAATGATATTATTAAAGCATCTGCTGGAACAACTGAAGCCAATTTAGACTGGAAACTAACATTAGACAAGATTGTTTGGAGAGTACCACATGTGCGACTAAATGATGAACACAGGATTACATTATTAAGAAAGTTAAAATCAGATCGAGACATTGTAATGCCATTCAGAAGCTGGGAGTTTCATGAATACCCCGTTTTACCTTCAACACAACGGCATACATGGACTGTAAAAACTTCTACTCATTTGGAAAAAGCGAGATATGTAATCTTTGGATTACAAACAAAGAAAAAAAGTATATTAACTGAAAATGCTGGTGAATTTGACCATTGTAAATTAACAAACTGTAAAGTGTTCCTGAATTCACAATTCTTTCCCTACGACAACTTTAATATCTCTTTTGATAAAAAAAGGTACAGTGTTTTATACGATATGTACGCTAGGTTCCAAAATTCATATTACGGCAAAACAAACACACCTCTACTATCTCCCGTACAGTTTGAATCGAAAGCTCCGATTGTTGTAATTGATTGCTCCAAACAAAACGAATCTGTAAAATCGTCTAGTGTTGATATAAAGATAGAAATGGAATTTCAAGAAAACGTACCTGCAAATACATCTGCGTATTGTTTAATTTTGCACGATAAAATTGTTACATACACACCGTTGACTGGTATCGTAAAGACGGTATTGTAAAACGTTGTACCACCACCGGCACCGCCACTGTCGCTAACCTATAAATAGCGGAGCAACAATGCAGGTCTTCAGTTGATCGTCTATCGTCGCATGGGCAACATCTTCTACAAAATGAGTTCTCCATCTGTTGTACAAGGTGATGCAGAAATAGCACCGTTATTGGAACGTGATAATACCAGCGAAGCAGAAATTATCAAGGAAATAACTGCATTTTTAAAGTTTGGTAAAAGAGATAGAGAGGAGGAAAGTAATGCAGACCCATCAAAGGTAGTACCAAAAAGGAAGAAGAAAGTTGAAGAAAATATTCCTCCTCACATTTTAACTGAAGTTTTTTTGCGAATCTTTTACCCCATCTCAGCATGCATCAGTAAAAGTGTATCAGTTGGATTGATGAAATCATTGGATTATTCCCCTACAGTAATACTACACCACGGAACAAAAAAGGTTTTATTTTCGCAAAATGCTTGGGAGTCATTTTTGAAACATGTGCATTTAATAGAATGTTATTTAACTAACAGTTTGTGTGGAAGGAAAACACATATTCGACTTTTGGATTGTGACAATGAAATTGATATTGTTAAACATCGCGGACAACTACAAGTGCGAATTAGAGACTTGACTCAACATGAAAATAAGATTCTACTATCACGTGAAGAATTCTACGTTTTAAACTACGCAACGGAACCTATTACAAGGTACATGAGACAGTTGGTATTTGCAAACGCTATTATTAAAGAATATTTGGTCGATACCTTGGAAAAACAACCTGATAGCACCATCGTGTACGGACCTGTGGATACATCTATTTTTAATAGAATACCTCATGAAGTTTGCATGTGGAGAAAGTTAAAGGATTTTGAACCACTTGTAGAAATCGCTACAGAAGCTACAGAAGAAACAACACAGGAAGAAGAAACGAAGAAACAAGAAGAAGAAGAAGAAAACGAAACACAAGAAGAAGAAGAAGTTAAAAAAGACTAAAGTTTGACTTAGTAAAGAAGAACACACGTGGGGTAGGCCTATTGGGGACGGTGCCCACGTTAAATATACACCAACGCGCCTGCAACTGTACGGCCTGGTATTTAACCTACCGTGGTGTGGAAAACAGTTTAGTTGATCGTTAGGTGTCATGATGAGCGGAGGGGATGAAGAAGTGAGTGTAAAGCCTTGTGTAATAGAATTTCAAGCATTTCGAAATAATGATGATAGGTTTATTATCAAGGAATTAGTAATTTTAGACTTGCTTACATTTGTAGTTTACCCATTCACGTTTGAAGCTCCTTTTTCTTTTAACAACCTTAACGCCAAAGCAAAAAGTACAAACAAATGGATAACAAACTACTTTCATCACATACATTGGTATGAAGGGTTTATAAGCTACAGTAATCTGCACAGTATTATGTTTAACTTTTGCAAACAATATTCACATATATACACAAGAGGATTAGAACAAAAGAACTGGATAAAAAAGTACACGCACGGTGATGTTTTCGATATAACTATCGGTAAGGACTTTAACATTAATCTCGGTAATATTTGTGTTGCTGCAAAAGATCCTAAACACGGACAATCAAACTGCGCATTGCACAACGCATATCGTTTGGCTGCTTACTTGGAACAAACGCAGAAATGTGGTGGGGGTAGCGAAGAACCGGAATGTGGTGGGGGTAGCAGGGCCTATAAATACGAGGAGCCAACACCGCTCCGGCACGAGTATTATTCGAGACTCCGAAGAGGCAACATCACAGAAGACATCGCAACCACCACTGACGAAGATGGCATCACAACAGTTTCTACAAACACTGGTTGATCAATTCAACACTCATTCAAAATCCGACCTTCTGCTAACTAAAAAGTGTTCAGAATTAAAAGAACAAAAACACTACATTATTCATAACATCAAGAAAGTGGAAACCACACATGGAGAAGCAATTCTAGTTTCATTGAGCGAAGCACCTTTAACTTCAGGAGATGAGCCGAAGTTTCAAGTATTTCTTCCAAAACGATTTGTTCAACTGCTACAAAATGAAGATTTGCGAGATATTCAACCGGGGACGTTGTATTTGGTATCACACGGTGTAAGCGGCAACAACTCAACGGAACTCACTCTGCACATCATGCATCCTTGTACATAATGTCTCTGTTTGTATTTCTCTGTTTGAATTTTATTGTTTGTATTTCTAGTCATCAATGTTAAACTTAAGTTTATTGTATTGTAAGATGTTTGTTTAATAAAGAAAAGAAAAAATATGAAAAAAATAAAGAAAACAGCAACACAGCAGTATATTATTTTATATACTGCTGTGTTGCTTTTTTTTAAATTCAAATGGATGACCTTGAACTTTCATTCAGGGTTAACTTATGAAGAGGTATAAAAGAGAGGGAGCAGTGAAGTTAGTCTCAGTCTTGTCTAACACACGCTGCAGCTAACATGTCGGTGCCACCTATGAACAATTTATTTTTCGATAACAATTTGAAGACATATTGTTGCGAGTTACAATGTTTTAAAATACCAGGCGATCAAGTTGACGGGAAAGCTTGTCGTAAGTGCAAGTGTTTCAGCTATTGCATATGTAGATGTAAAACGTATCAAATGAACCGACAAGATAAAATACAAGAATTACGCCGAAGGATTGCATTACTGTGGCGGCGAATGTAGTAGCAACGATCTGCCTCGCACCAGCTGCCACCTGCCACCTGCCGCCTGCCATCTGCTGTCCGCCATCTTCTCCGCCCCACCACACTTTTACCCCCACCATTTCGTTTAATATCAGAACGTTAGCTAGCGAATAGTCAGTACACCTCCGGCTCTCGACTGGTGAACATCGAGTGCTCTCCACAAACGTAAAACATTATATTAAAATGTCCATTAAAATTAGGTGTATTCATTATGACTCTATTCATCTTGCGACTTTCCAAGACCTCGAGGTGTTTAGTGAAGAGTTAAGACTTCTTATTGCGTCCGGTTACGATTTATCTTTGGAACTTTACGCATCAAAAAACAACATGGACTCTGCGCAGGAATCGAAGTATCTACCGTCTTTCATCAGAAAGCGAAGTGATGGCCGCAACTCGTCCGGATCAACAACATCGATGACAACGAACAACGGGGAACTATTGTAAACATGAATTATTGTAAATAAAATAAAGTAATAAAATAAAGTAATATTTGTAATATTTGTAATAGTACTACCTCGCACTCGTATCATTCGATTGCTTCATTCGATTGTTTCATTCGATATTTCTTATCGATTAACTATCGAATCACAATCGATTTTACGAGTGCGAGGTAGATTTTTTTAAAAAAACTTCACCGTGACCTTGAACTTTGAACTTTACCTCATTTCGTCACAAAACCGCCTACGTCACTGGCTCAGCCTCAGATGACGTATTTTTTCACTCAGCGCATCCGGTCACTGACCGGATGTGACGTCACTTCCGGCGCAAAACCGGCAAACCCACACTACTCATATAGCGCTATACCTAAGCAGTTAGTGAGGGATAATAGTAATTTTGTTATTCTATTCAAACAAGATGACAAGAACCTTAGGCATATATATAATGATCATGGTACTACTGATATGAGTTTTGATAAATTCAAAGAACTGTGCTCTCGAGCTTGGAAAGACAACCACGGGTTCCTGGTGATTGACAAGACCCGTGACCCTGATAAAGGGTAAAATAGTATAGGGTAAAATTTGATAGTTTTGTAACAGAGTTGTAATGGTGCGCATCTACGCTTACAACGATCTCCGAGGTTACAACACTAAACTGCACAATGTAAAGTCAAACTTATGCTCGTATTACTATAAAGATAAGAAAGTTCTGTGGAAATTACTGCAGTAGGAAATCTCCCCACGGCCGTAGGTTTAACAAACGATGTTGGCGACACGGTAAAACTGAAAGTTCACCAATGACACCACCAGTTATCCTCTTAATGATAACAGCTAGTGAAAGGACGTTTAATCGCAAAACCTGGTTGAATTTCACAAACAAGTGCGAAGAGAGGTTCATTCCCTTGGAACTAGTGATTTATCATGAAGATATGTTCAACTGTACAATGCGAGACCCTCAAAACATGATATCTAGATTCAGGCCGTTCCTCGAGTTTTTTTTGGCAAGTATTGCCTTTACGTAACCTTCACGGTAGTGTTAATTTTACTCAAATATGTAACGAGATGTTGAAATATGGATGTAAGATCCCATTTGCTTCACGGTGTATACTTCTGACAGAACGCAGTATTCCTATAAGATCGCCTTTAACGGTCTATAAACGATCGATACAGTCTAAATGTCTCTTCGATATTAGTTATAATATAGGGTACGCAAAAGTACCTGACAGTGTCCCAAGGGGGTATAGAAATAAACCATACAACGGAGTTAATAATCTCTGTCAGGGCTTGTACTCTGTATAATTTCTCAAAAAAGCTTTACCCACACTTCCGGTACAGTGTGAAAAATTTGGTATAACTCTGAACAACGGTGTTTATAGTGTAACAAACAGAGTACTTTTTGATCAATGGAGAGCCTTTACAGGTGCAAACCCGAGTGAATTCTGGCTTCTGAATTCGTACCTATTACAGAACTTTGACGAACCTAGACCTATGGCATTACTCAGACGATTCATGGAGGAAACTATCGAAAACGATAAATATACTGTGGCCGAAATACCTCAATGGAGGGACGTGTGGAAACGAACTTTTGTTTTTAAAAGCCTAACGAGACGTTATGTAATCCCCAGGTTCGATTCTAGAGAACAACGTTATTACAGAGGAATGGACTTTAGTGCGGGTGTTTCACTGTCGGAAATTATAAAGTATGTACGGAAATACAAGAGGCGTGCGCTGTTTATCAGACAGGTCGAGCTGCCATAAAGAGCAGTTATAATCAAACGATGTACCAGTATTAATCATGAAGCCGGATGATAAACAGTTGACTTTACGTATCGCCGCTCTCAAAGAGGCTATAAAACGAAAATACAGATTGTTCAAGGACGGAACTATAGAGAGTGAAAAGATTCTGGAAAAACAGTATAAACCGATTATAAAAGAACTTCGTAAAACGACTCAACCTTCGATAAAAACCAAAACCGATACCATTAAGGAAGAACCAATAGACTACAATTCAACAGACGATGAAAGTGATGAAGAAAAAGGTAAATTTAATCCACCGAATGAATCAACACCTAAAACGAAGGAACTTTCAGATTTTTTGTCTACGCCGTTGAACCAGTCTTCTACAACCCAATACGAAGAGAAATATTTCCAGAACCCTTTAACCCGAGAGTACATTAATTTGTTTCTAAAAGATTCGAGTGATAAGAAGGTAATTGATTATGTGTTTGGACCATATCACACGGATAGTGGAGTATTAATGATTGGTAATGAGCAAATGATTTTTGACAGTGAAGGAAACATTCTCATAGGAGGTATCAACTACGGGGCGTTTGAAGGGCTTTACGACCTTATATTTAAAAGATTCCCTGACCGAAGTACGTATAAAGAGAGTGATCTTAAATCCTACAAGAGCATACTGTTTGCTACTAATGCCCATTGGGAAGGGTTCACACCCACTGGGAAACTTAAAGGAAATAAAAGTACTAAATATACGAAGATCATTAAAAATTTGTTTACGACCAGAGGTCGAGGATTTGCGTGGAAAAATGCAAATCCCCCGATATAAAACACTGGGACGTCCCAAATGAGCTGGTGAGTAGACTAAAACTGCTCGTAATGTCTACAGAAACCGGGAATACGTCAGACGGAAACGAGATTCTAAACATCATAGAGGAGCTAAGGGAGGCAGGGTATATAAAAGGCAGAGGAAACAGTAAATTCAAATCACTTTTACAATGAGCGTGGACAAGTTTGGACGTTACTCTAAATAGAAAGCCAAGGGTCTAGTAGGGCCTAAAGGGGAGGGCTTCAAACTCACACCCGAGGGAGATTATGACATACAACGAAAACGTTTGCGAAACGTTTGGGAACCATCTGATAATTTCGATGCTGTAAACTACGAAACACATACCAAAGCGTTTAAAAACTGCATTAGTATACAGAACGGACAATTTGATGCCCAAAACATACGTATATGTAACGTAGCTCATCCTGTAGAAGATCAGGATACGGTGACAAAAAATATATGGAATCACATACTCCATTAAGATTTGATACCCCTGATATAAAAACATACTCAATACACCAGTATCGCATGCAGGACGTAGCAGAACCAATAAACGATGGAGATGTAGTCAACCTATCGTATATTAAAAACAATACTTTATCTAAATCCCAAGATGGGCATTTTGGGGGTATTTCGATACAAAACGTAGCTTCTACATTAAACGATACGGAGGTGGTTAACCTTTCGTATCTCAAATCTCACACAATATTAAAAAATGCTAACGGAGCTTTCGATGTAAACAACACTATAATACAAAACCTTGCTCCACCGACAAAAGATGGCGACGCTATTAACAAGGCGTATTTAGACAATCGCCTCCCCATACCTGGTAATCTAGCGTGGAACCTTAGAAACAAAAGGTTAGGTCAGGTTGCTGCCCCAACACATATATACGATGTTGTAACACTGAAGTATTTACAGGATAACACTCTTAAACTAGATTTAGAAAAGAATAAAAAGGAGAAGAATTGGAACGCCGGAGAAAAACGTTTAAAAAACCTCGGAAAGCCCTTAGGTATGGGTGATGCTGTAAACAAACGGTACGTGAAAGAAGTTATTGCCGAGATGTCGTGCGCTTTATACAAACACCTTAATCAGGGTAAAAGAGTTATTACGACTAGTGAGGGAGATTGGAAAATACAGGTGGTGCAAGAAACGTCTACATGGGATGAGCTATTCGGTACACCTACCGAAGCGACCCAGGGTGCATCTATATAAGACCTTACTGTTATTCGATGATGGGTCAGTAATAAAATGCCCAGGCGAAAGAGAACACCGGTCAGACGGAAGCGAGCGACCTTACAGGGAGGAGGTGTTATATCTTCCATCATCAACAGAGCTAAAGATATTCTACCTTTTGAGGCCCACCTAACTGGATATCAATTTTGTGGTCCTGGCACGAAATTACAGAAGAGATTGGCTAGAGGGGATAAAGGAATAAACGGTCTCGACGAAGCGTGTAAGACCCACGACATTGCGTCCTCAAAATACAAAGATTCCGAACGGAGGAGCCAAGCGGACAAGGAGTTGGCTGAGCGTGCTTGGCGTAGATTCAAAGCATCAGACGCTTCTATAGGCGAGAAGGCAGCTGCTTGGGCAGTGACCACAGCTATGAAAACGAAAGCAAAATTTGGTGGAGGTAAAAGAAAAAGTAAAGGGGGAAAAAGGGTAAGGGAGTCCAAAAGGGTAAGGGGCTTTATCTAAGACCGTACCCTAAACAGAGTGCAGGAAAAAGAACTAAACGAAAGGCCAGATGTATTAAAAAAAAGTTCGATCCCGCTAAGACCTCTTACTAATTACGATCTTATAATATAACCATATAACATACTATATATATATATATATATATATATATATATATATATATATATATATATATATATATATATATATATATATATATAAAACTTTTTACCATATAAATAACTAACTTGTCAACCTACTACTTTGCCAGTACAGATGACGATTATGTTGATAGGTGCGGCATGCAAACCGCTGTGTCCAGTGCCAGATCGAAGTCGGGAGGGAGCGACTTCGTGAACACAGGCTGGATCAGTTTCTCAAGGTAGGTCTAAACGGACACGATTGCTAATTGAATTTTTTATTTTGGTGGTATGGTTTTGCTTACAGAGTTCTCGTGTAATAATGTTTTAGTTGAATAATTAGAATACAATATGTTTACAGTTTCGATATTTATTACAGAGATGGAGTGGTGTCCAGAGGCCCGAACTGGTGGAGGTTCTTCTCATAGCAGAGACCGTCAGAACGGAGCTTCGGGACATCCTGTGGTTGGTGAACAATTTTCTGGAGGACACTTCGATCCTGGATATGGTTCGTATTGCCCCGGTGGTGTTGGGTGACGTCAGGGAGTCGCTGGAGACACTCCTTGTTTCGGTCGGAGACGATCTTCAGCGAATCATCGGAGTGGAGGACCCTGAAGACGAGGAAAACATCCCTGCAAGGCTTTTAAGTTGTAGGGTGTGCCTGGAGGGACTCCCCACTGTGGCACTCCTATCATGCGGGCACGTCCTATGTAAATATTGTTCCAGAAGGATTTTTAAATGCCCGTTTTGCAGAAAGGCCATAGTGGGGAAGATGGATTTGTTTATGTAATTATATGTATAACCTAAGTAGTGTTTTTTTGTATAACTTTATTGAATATTTGTATAAATTTAGTGATGTAAATATATGTAAACGAATTACCGAGTATTTCTTACTCCCTGTCAAAAAAGTGAGGTTAGGAAGTCATGGCCGCCATCTTGGAAAAACCCCTAATTTGAATTTCCCGCCATTTTGGAGGGGGCGGGGCTCTGGTCAGCTCTCGACCAATCAGAGGTCAGCATTTTGGTCACGTGGTCAGCTCTCGACCAATCAGAGGCCGGGGTTAAAGTAACGCTATGTCTACTCGAGTTGTTTGGCATTGTCTTAAGTGTGACGGGCAGCCCGGCTTGTGTGTACCTCACTGCTTCGACAAGTTCCATGACTAATAGACAAAAGACATACGGGCGGGTTGGAGGGGATGTATATTCAGTTTTTAGGTATTATTATATTAGTATAAATTGAAAGTACTCTTGTGAACAATATTGAAATAAGCTAACTATTTTGAATAATAACAGACATTCGGGTGGGTTGGAGGGATGGAAATAGGTTGTTATAATTTTTAGGTAATTATTTTAAAAGTATAGTTTAACAACTAAACAAGAAAGTGTAAATATTTAGTGTGTGTCGTCATGGAAGATTGTTTGTGCCAAAAAAGGCCGTCCGTTGGTGCGAGCGGTAACCCAAGTAACCGGCTGGCGAGGAACGCTGTCCCTAGGAGCTGGCGGTAACCACAGTTACCGCAATTTTAAATTGGCGGAAAATGAGTTTTTTTCCATGGTGTCTTATTTCCATCCATGGACGTCACAATACTACTGTTGGTGAGAAGAATATTTTTTTTAGCAAATAATATGTTTTATTAGCGTTTTTTCAGCAGTGAACGTGTTAAACACTGACTATTTATTTAACTACACAACATAAAAGTATATGTAGAACTGAAAAGTTATTGCTACAGAAAAATCAATACAAATGCTACAGAAAAAATACAGCGTACTCACTTTGCTACAATAATATTTGTTATACCGGGTGTCCAGCCTAAAGTGTTACAGTAGCTAACTTTTTTATTTTATGTCTGACAGTAAACTTCTTATGGAGGACCCCCTTTATTTTTTATGCTGCTTCTAAGTATGTATTTCAATTATCGAAATTTCCCGCCATTTTTCCAATATGGCGGACAATTTTGTTTTTTCTTACGGAATACCCTGTATTTTATTATGATTTTAGATAGCAAACGAGATTTTAAAAAGTTTTTATTCTTGGTATTTTTTTCCTAAACCTAATCAATGAGGATCTAGAGCATTTTTAAGGTTTAATTTCACTGTAACTTCAAGAATCATACGGTCGAAAGTCACAGCTGTGCAACAATGGTAATTACACATGTTCAAGTAAATCAAAAGTATGAGGTTTCCTGCTCCTGTTTATTCGTTGTTGTGTTTATGCACTGTCTTAAGAGTACAATTTAATGTGACTGTGTATTGTAATAGTGTTTTTTTATTGTTACAATGACCTTTAACGAACAAGTGGATATGTTATTAATCTTAGGGGAATGCCACAAAAACACAAGATCCGCAGCTGAACTGTATGCCACTCGTTTCCCTAACAGGCGGCATCCATCAGGTATGAGCTTTTTACGCCTTGAAAAAAAGCTCGTTTAACAGGTAACTTGGGTCCTAGAAAACGGAATCGAACACATCCTATCACCGATTTTGATACAGAAGCAGATGTTTTGGCCTCAGTTATGGTTGACCCGCACCTCTCTACTCGAGAAATTGAGAGGTATACAAACATAAGTAAGAGTTCAGTTTCAGTAATATTACGGAAACATAAATTTCACCCATATCATGTCATTCTTAACCAAGAGATACGAGAAACTGATTACCCTAGAAGGTTAGCATTTTTCACATGGTTGACAGAACAAATCCAGTTGCAACCTCGTTTTTTGTCAACTGTTTTATTTTCAGACGAGGCAACGTTCCTCATTACCGGACATTTGAACAGACATAATATGCATTATTGGTCTACTGACAACCCTCGCTGGATGCAGACCATTGATAACCAAAGAAAATGGTCATTAAATGTTTGGTGTGGTATTTTCGAAGGCAAAATTGTCGGGCCTCACTTTTTCGATGGCCCGCTAAACGGGATCGACTACGCTAACTTTATAGAAAACCATCTTCCTGTTCTTCTAGACAATTTTCCCCTTCAGGCCAGAATGGATATGTGGTTCCAGTAGGACGGTGCTCCACCACACTTCTCCAGAGTGGCCAGAGAAACCGTCAATGATGTGTTTGAAGGATGTTGGATAGGGAGAGGAGGCCCAGTTGTATGGCCACCGAGATCACCAGATCTCACACCACTGGACTTTTTTCTTTGGGGTGCGATTAAGGACAAAGTGTTTAAAACCCGACCAACGATACCTGCAGACATGAAGTGCAGGATCCAAGCCGCCTGCAGTGACATAAATGAACAAACTATTATTATTTCGCAAAGAGCTCATGAAGAGCGCTTGGCCATGTGTATTGAGCAACATGGACAGTTGTTTGAGCATCTTATGTAGAACTAGGATAATTGAGCTCTCTTGTTGTGAACGTGTACATAATTTAATCTAAGTGTTTTAAACTGTAAATAAATAAAGATAAGCAATATCATTAACATTTAAAAGCTGTGTTTTACTATTAATTTTAACTTAAATATTTTTCAGAACTAAAAACTACTAAAACTGAATTTACTTAAAAATGGTATTTTAGTGTCTCTAGAGCCTCATTCATTAGGTTCAGGAAAAAAATACCAAGAATAAAAACTTTTTAAAATCTCGTTTGCTATCTAAAATCATAATAAAATACAGGGTATTCCGTAAGAAAAAACAAAGTTGTCCGCCATATTGGAAAAATGGCGGGAAATTTCGATAATTGAAATACATACTTAGAAGCAGCATAAAAAATAAAGGGGTTCCCCCATAAGAAGTTTACTGTCAGACATAAAATAAAAAAGTTAGCTATTGTAACACTTAAGGCTGGACACCCGGTATATCTATATAAATCTCAGTACATCTTCAGATGCCGTAAAAAGGTGCTATCCAGCTGCCATACTTAACTCCACTCAACTTAAGTATTTGCAAATAATTTGGTTAAGGATAGTTCTAGTACATTGATGGATACTGCTGCGTTTTTCTTATTTCTTTTAACGTTACCCTTATGGATGTAATTGGCTTCTATAAGACTAGTTCCTATTTGGAGCATGATATATATGTGCCTTCACCGATTATTGGCATATTGATATTTGACAAAAGAATCTAATTTTTTAACTAACATCGTAACAGCAAACCTACATACTCAGCCTTAATTTTATACTTGGGGAGAATTAGTAAAGTTCGCAGGGCGAACCTGCGTACTCAGCCTTAATGTTATTCTGATGGAGAATAAATAAAATTCTATACAGTATATCACTTATTTATGAATGTATTTTTGTGAAACTTGGTAAGTGGCTCTATTTAGTAGTAAGACACATATACATGCATTGAAAATTCGCTTAGTACGCAGGTTTGCTGTGACGGGGGTATTTTTACTTTGCGTTCTCCAGTGTTTCAACTTAAGAACATAAAAATAGTCGAAAACAGTATGCAGGTAACTTTGTTTATGCATGAATTATGTTGGCAACACTGGATAATAAACATATGATTATTGCTGTTGTTCCCGAACAACATAAACATAACCTGTATTTTGTTGAAGTTTAGTTTTGTTAGTGTGTTTACATCAAAAACGTGTCCATAAATTGTGAGTAGGCCTAGTTATGTTACTATTACTTCAATTAGGTATATTATCTTTAAGATAGTTTTTAAATAGTTTTTAACAGTGGCAGCCTTCTTAAAAAAACTAATAAATATAAATGAAACGCTTTAATCTTACCGTAGGAAATATATCGTAGCCTACGGCTCGTGCGTAAACATTTCTCTCGAGTGTAGCAAAGTGGCACTTTGCGCACTTGTTGCATAAATAACTATTTCATCACTCCGGACAGAAAGTAGCTATTTTCGATGACAGCTGCTGATGTCAAAGAAAATGATCGTTTCCCAAGCTCTAATTTAAAGCAAGGGGAAAATGATCAGCTGATTTCCCCTTGCTCTACATTTACTTTCCCTTGCTCTAAATCAGTTTTCCATTTGTCCACTACGCAAACTAATGTTTCTTTACCATTTATTTTTACAATTTAATCAGCTGTTTTTACTGTTTCAATCTTTATGTATTCTGGATGTGAGTGTTTTTGCGTCGAGATGATAATTATCGTTCACAACTTGTACCGAAAGTGATTTTCCGGCACTTGATCCAATTATTCCCGTACTCGGCTTCACCTCGTACGTGAAATTTGGTGTTCCTGTGTTCGGCTCCGCCTCACACATTAAACTTGAGCGCACCGGAAAATGCCACTTTCGGTACTTGTAATGAAATATACTGTTACGACTAAGAAGCCTTCGTAATCGGAGGGGGAAATGTTTAAGTAACATATAGTTTAAAAGGAAGTAGGTTTTGTTAGATTAAAAATTAAAAGTTATGTTTTCTTACTAAAGTATTTGATTTCATTATTGATTCAAACAAATGTTTGCATTACTAGTAAATTATAATCACTAATCAGATATGTTAATCTTAACATACCATGTATTATTCTTTCTAACAAATAAGTCTCTTATTATTTGTTGTCAAAATTACTTTACAGATCAAATTCTAAGATTCCTCATGAGTCTAAATAAATCTCGATAACTGAATTTTCTATTGAAATTGAAAGCGATAGGGGCTTTGCTGCGACGATCGAGAGGTATTACTAACATAATTTTACCACAATGTTAGAAGTAAGTTTATAAGTGACAAAATGCCAATTTCAGGGGTCTAAACATTTCATGCACCCCTGTTACTATGGCGTGAACAGATTGTAATTAATTTTTTTCAGAACTGTGATGCCGATGGAGTCATCCGTATACTACTCAACTTCGGTAAAAATAAGACGAGGTGGGGCCATAGGGGTCGAAGAGACTACGGAAATTTTGGTAATTGGGGGGAGGCCATGGCCAACGCGGGGGCGGCCGCGGTGACTACGGCGGCAACGACGACAGAGATACAGGAACCCCTCCCCGCCTCCGGAGGGGTAATGTGCCCAAAACCTGTCCCATACAAGAAACTGTAGACCTGTGTAGATACCAGAAATAAACCTTTCACTTAAACATTTGAGTTGTAGCTAATTTTAAATACCTCCTCTATTTTCCGGATAAGCTGTAAGTTAATGTTAATTTCAAATGCAATAAATACCACTATTATTAATGGTATCCATGTTAAGTAAATCATGTGAAGTGCAAAAATTGGACAGTTTCACTCGTCACTTACAGCTGTTTTGATTATGTTATTTTAATTAATAAATACATATGCCCAATGGTTTAAAACTCTCGCTCTTGCTTTGGTTTAAATTCCCTTGTTACAAATTTATATATATCTAAATGACTACACAGCCCGATGTGTAACTCACTCACTCACGTATACGAATTCTAGGCGACTTCTGGATGAGGTAGAAACGTGAAATTTTGCATGAAAATTTGTGCGTGAATTGTTAGTAAAAATAATCTTAGTCAGGTTTTTTCTTACTTGAGAGGCCCCAGAGTACAATAGAATATCTAATATTACTTTCTATTAAGCTAAAATATACTATTTTGCGTAAACTAATATTATTGAGAAGTGATATATTTCTAACAACAAAGTTATTTTTAGATAATACTGTGGCCAAATTTCAAACATGATCATCCTACTGGAGACCCCTGTCCAATCGCGTGCCAAGATAGTCAGCAGCATTTGACTGAGTTTTGGAGTGTAAAACACGATTGAGTGACATCAATGTAAAACTGAGGGGTTTGCCAAAAGAGGTGAAGGAAAAATTGGAGAAAGGTACGTCTATCGGCTATAAATGTCAACACGGTACGACAATCATTAAGTGGCAAGATAAAAGGAGCGTAATTATGCTGACTACAAAACCTGAAGGCAGTTGTAAGTTAGTTGATAGTGGCAAACAAAACCGAAAGAACGAACCTGTTCTCAAGCCTCAGAGCGCTTTAGATTACAATGCCAAAAAAGGGGTGGACTATAGCGATCAAATGTCAGCGTATTATACGCCCCTCAGGAAGACACTCAAATCGTACAAGAAAGTAGCACTTGAACAGGAACAACCATTGTGAATTCTTGGATAATCTACTGCAAACTCACTGGAGACAAAATACCAATTGTCAAATTCAGAGAAACACTTGCAAGACAACTAATGGGGAAACACAAACCCGCACAAGAAGCTATAAATCCCTACCGTAAGAAACCTCACAGTCTTAAGAAGAAGGAAGGCTCCACTAGGACGACTAAAAGGCGTTGTGTTGAATGATATAAAAAACACAGGAAGGACAAACGTTCAGCAAAAGAAGCAGACAGGTTAACCAAGCAAGTCACTACTTACTGCAAAGACTGTCCCGGAGAACCGGCCATGTGTTTGGACTGCTTTAACAATAAGCACAAGTAAACTGAAGGATACTAAGAGTTAAACATGACGTTTCCTCTCTTTACTTATGAGATAATGCATAGTATTTAATGTAACTGTAGTCTAACAAACTTTACGTATGTGCCAACGTAACTTAAGTTTATTTTTGCCATTTATTTGTAGTCTTTACTAAGGCTACATTTTATTTGTTAATTTGACTCTTACATTTTTTTGTAACAATAAATATGATAATTACTGCGATTATTATTGTCTTTGAAATTCCTTTTATTAACCTTTTCTACACCTCAATACCAACATATTTTTCATTATTATTTCAAAGATATGCATTTGTGATATTATTTCAAGAAAAACTAATTGATTTAATGATTTATTACAATTAAACAGTTAAAATGTAGGATAATTAATTCATTATAAAGTACTTCATCAAATCAGTGCGGCACGAGTAACGGGTTCTTCGTGCGATGAAGTCAGATCTGTATCCTGAGCTGCAGAATGATAAACAAGGTCGTACTAGTTTCTGTGATGGCAACTAGAGTGCTCTAGCTTCGCCCAGAGCTGAGATATCACGCGGGAAATGTCGGCTGTGCCGCGAATAACCGGTTACTCGTGACGCACTGAAATAAAAGTCAGAGTATAATCCTCCCGCACTGAAGGTGTTAAGTATCACAAGAATTTTAATGTCTTTAATATGAGAGTAAAAAATGGTTTATTTTGGGTCAGGTCGTATAAGCTGAAAGAAAAAAAGTACTGCAATATTGATTTTTGCCAAGGAATCACAATTATTCTTAACTTCAGGTTAAAAACAAAGACATTTACATTGATTTCATTATTAGCGATACAAAATTTTCCTATAAGATTTACACATTAAAAGTCATTTAAAAAATGGGGTGAAGCCATAAATGGAAGTCAACAGTCTGAATTTTTAAAGACATATCTGGAAATAAATCTAATTTAAACAAAAAATTAAGCTAATCACCTAAGCAGAATGACCAGACAAGTAGACCTGCTGAGAGGATAAACCCGGCTACTGATTGGTCGAGAGCAGATCACGTGACCGATGACGTCATCAAGCCCAGCCCCATTTCCAAGATGGCGGCGCCCACAAGGTGGAAAAGTGGCTGACCACGTTTTCTAACCTCACTTTTGACCCCGTGGACTAACCTCAAATCCGACCACGTGTCTTTTCCTGCGCTTTTTCCAAGATGACGGCGCCCACGTGGCGGGAAACCTTTTTTGACCACGTGAATCAAGATGACGACCCAGATGACGTCGGGGCTCGCAGAGTCGCAACACGATTCGGGAAGATGGCTGTTGTCCTGGAAATCAACCACGGCGATGTCGTGACTTCGGTATTCCTACCAAACAGATACTCTGACACCTTGGAGGACACTGACATCGAGACGGTTACAAACTCCATGTGATCGGGAGCCGTGGATCCGTGGATCTTCACCAAATATATCGATATTTAAGTGAAAAGAAAAATCAAATAAACTATGTAGTGCCCACTATGTAAACTGTTTTCATTAACCCAATCTAGTTTGAATGTAGTCAAATAAAAGGCATGATTATTATATTTTCAAGAAATATTGGAAAACTCCATTTTATGATGTCACACTATAATGGAGTAGCATCTTTATTCAAATTGTATCTCTCACTCTTGAATAAGTAAACAGATTGGTGATTGAATGGTTAGCGCAACGACACAGCAACAAAAAGACATTATGTACATGTTTTAAAATCTCAATTGTTTTCAAACTCTATTTAACATTCAAGTTTAAAGAATTGTATGTGAATTTCAGGTGACAGAATTTTGAAAAATTGGCGGAAAAGATGTAAAGTCAAAAGTTTACAATATTCTACCACAATTTTTCGTCTATGCGCATGCCCAGACTTATTCCTGGGATGGCGCCAAAGGGAAGAGGGTATTTTCGACTCTTTATATAGCTACAGTTATTCAAAGTATTGTTTAGCATTTTATTTACAATATTTCTTTACTTAAATTTCATTAAAGTCCTCGTATTTACAAAATATAGATTAATAGGAAATTATGCAATCACATAAGTAGAACATGTGTTATTCATCGCCTCTCAATATAACGCTTGCACACTCATTTTTACATACATGTTTTTGTGTCAAAGGACTGTCAACATTATTAAAGTGTGTTTATTTTACAACTTAAATTGTATTTTAAATTTTATTGTGAGTATAACTCGGTTTCAGACAAAATTTTTTTGATTTAATTAAAACTATTCAAAGTGAGTAATAGTGTGAGAGTTCTACCTACCTTAGATTTAACGCTGACGCAAATGAGAGGAGTCATAAACCTCCTTCCCCCGGAAATTGCATTTGGCCCTTATTGCAACGCCGCTCTCAGCATACCGCTTTTAATTCAAATGCCCCGTTCGCTGCACATGCGTTTGTCACGCTGCATAAACGCGCTTGACTGGATCCATACGAGCGTTCTGGACGCGCCTGTGGGTGCGTGATCTGGCGAAAAGCACTTACCAGGGCAGCTAGTCGCGCTGGGAGGCGTGTGAACTGCGACGGAACAGCGCGGTGGCTGACTGTCTGAGCGTTTCAGATGAGTTTTTCTGCTCGCTACATGGTACTGTAACGACCCACTCCCGAATTTACATCAGCGGCTGTAATCTAAGGATTCAGCAACATTTGTTTGTCATTTTATTAAATATTAGTTACACCACATTTGGGATAATTTATCTAAAGTATACTGATTAATAAATCAGTACAGTAATTATGAAGACCACCAACCATTTAAAAATCCCTTCAAACAGCCCAGAAATCGAATTCAAATATTTGCATTATAAACTGAGTCCAGAGTTTTCTAACTCGAGAGAGAGATTGTAGCCTCGCCCCAGGATGAGAATGCGGGCGTCAGCACTAGCCTCCATAGGGCCGTGCGCTGTGATTGGCTGAGGCCCGTCGCCTCAGCGCGACGCCGAGGCGTGAGAGCAGGAGTTGCGCGCTGACCCCCGAGGATGTGATTCGCGTCTCATCGTTCCTCATTAGAGTAAAACTAAATTAATACTTTTCCAAATTTAATGTAACCTTATTTTGTAATTGACCGCGGAAATACCTAATGTAAAACGACGTGTAAATTGTTCTAGATCAATTGTTGTGAAGTTGTGAAGTTGATTGTGTGATATAATAAATAATAATATGTTTCCCAACCGGCATTTTTATTATTTTAATACCCGAAATCGGCTTCGGTGGGACAATTGGTGTCAGGTTTGTGGGTAAGTGTCGCAAGAAAACACCACTTGAAGAATCCGACGGACGGAGAATGGATTTTGGTAAGTAACTAAATTTATTTGAATTAATTGGTGCAATCTTGTTAATTTTATATGTGTCGTTTTAACAGTAGGTAACCGCTTAATCTGGTAAAGCAATAAATTAAACTCATTTTAGCGCAACTCCCGTAAAGAAATATGTATTTTTCGAATTATTAGAGAATTTCAAAGTAATTAGATAGTAGTAGGGAAAGGGGACTTCTGGGCCAAGTGATTGACAGCTTCCGGTCACGTGACCGGAAGCGCTGCGTCATGAAAGACGTCATCTGAGGCTGAGCCAGTGACGTAGGCGGTTTTGTGACGAAATGAGTAAAAGTTCAAAGTTCAAGGTCACGGTGAAGTTTTTTTAAAAAAAATCTACCTCGCACTCGTAAAACGATTGTGATTCGATAGTTAATCGATAAGAAATATCGAATAAATATCGAATGAAACAATCGAATTATACGAGTGCGAGGTAGTACTATTACAAATATTACTTTATTTACAATAATTCATGTTTACAATAGTTCCCCGTTGTTCGTTGTCATCGATGTTGTTGATCCGGACGAGTTGCGGCCATCACTTCGCTTTCTGAAGAAAGACGGTAGATACTTCGTTCCCTGCGCAGAGTCCATGTTGTTTTTTGATGCGTAAAGTTCCAAAGATAAATCGTAACCGGACGCAATAAGAAGTCTTAACTCTTCACTAAACACCTCGAGGTCTTGGTAAGTCGCAAGATGAATAGAGTCATAATGAATACACCTAATTTTAATGGACATTTTAATATAATGTTTTACGTTTGTGAAGAGCACTCGATGTTCACCAGTCGAGAGCCGGAGGTGTACTGACTATTCGCTAGCTAGCGTTCTGGTATGAAACGAAATGGTGGGGGTAAAAGTGTGGTGGGGCGGAGAAGATGGCGGACAGCAGATGGCAGGCGGCAAGTGGTGCGAGGCAGATGGTTGCTACTACATTCGCCGCCACAGTAATGCAATCCTTCGGCGTAATTCTTGTATTTTATCTTGTCGGTTCATTTGATACGTTTTACATCTACATATGCAATAGCTGAAACACTTGCACTTACGACAAGCTTTCCCGTCAACTTGATCGCCTGGTATTTTAAAACATTGTAACTCGCAACAATATGTCTTCAAATTGTTATCGAAAAATAAATTGTTCATAGGTGGCACCGACATGTTAGCTGCAGCGTGTGTTAGACAAGACTGAGACTAACTTCACTGCTCCCTCTCTTTTATACCTCTTCATAAGTTAACCCTGAATGAAAGTTCAAGGTCATCCATTTGAAATTTAAAAAAAAGCAACACAGCAGTATATAAAATAATATACTGCTGTGTTGCTGTTTTATTTCTTTTTTTAATATTTTCTTTATTAAACAAACATCTTACAATACAATAAGCTTAAGTCTAACATTGATGACTAGAAATACAAACAGAAAAATACAAACACAGACATTATGTACAAGGATGCGTGATGTGCAGAGTGAGTTCCGTCGAGTTGTTGCCGCTTACACCGTGTGATACCAAATACAACGTCCCCGGTTGAATATCTCGCAAATCTTCATTTTGTAGCAGTTGAACAAATCGTTTTGGAAGAAATACTTGAAACTTCGGCTCATCTCCTGGAGTGAAAGGTCCTTCGCTTAATGAAACTAGAATTGCTTCTCCATGTGTGGTTTCCACTTTCTTGATGTTATGAATAATGTAGTGTTTTTGTTCTTTTAATTCTGAACACTTTTTAGTTAGCAGAAGGTCGGATTTTGAATGAGTGTTGAATTGATCAACCAGTGTTTGTAGAAACTGTTGTGATGCCATCTTCGTCAGTGGTGGTTGTGGTGTCTTCTGTGATGTTGCCTCTTCGGAGTCTCGAATAATACTCGTGCTGGAGCGGTGCTGTCTCCTCGTATTTATAGGCCCCGCTACCCCCACCACATTTCTGTTCTCCGCTACCCCCACCACATTCCTGCGTTTGTTTCAAGTAAGCAGCCAAACTATACGCGTTGTACAATGCACAGTTTGTTTGGCCGTGTTTAAGATCTTTTGCAGCGACACAAATATTACCGAGATTAATGTTAAAGTCCTTACTGATAGTTATATCGAAAACATCACCGTGCGTGTACTTTTGTATCCAGTTCTTTTTTTCTAATCCTCTTGTGTATATATGTGAATATTGTTTGCAAAAGTTAAACATAATACTGTGCAGATTACTGTAGCTTATAAATCCTTCATACCAATGTATGTGATGAAAGTAGTTTGTTATCCATTTGTTTGTACTTTTTGCTTTGGTGTTAAGTTTGTTAAAAGAAAAAGGAGCATCAAACGTGAATGGGTAGGCTACAAATGTAATCAAGTCTAAAATTACTAATTCCTTGATAATAAACCTATCATCATTATTTCGAAATGCTTGAAATTCTATTACACAAGGCTTTACACTCACTTCTTCATCCCCTCCGCTCATCATGGCACCTAGCGATCAACTAAACTGTTTTCCACACCACGGTAGGTTAAATACCAGGCCGTACAGTTGCAGGCGCGTTGGTGTATATTTAACGTGGGCACCGTCCCCAATAGGCCTACCCCACGTGTGTTCTTCTTTACTAAGTCAAACTTTAGTCTTTTTTAACTTCTTCTTCTTGTGTTTCGTTTTCTTCTTCTTGTTTCTCCGTTTCTTCTTCCTGTGTTGTTTCTTCTGTAGCTTCTGTAGCGATTTCTACAAGTGGTTCAAAATCCTTTAACTTTCTCCACATGAAAACTTCATGAGGTATTCTATTAAAAATAGATGTATCCACAGGTCCGTACACGATGGTGCTATCAGGTTGTTTTTCCAAAGTATCGACCAAATATTCTTTAATAATAGCGCTTGCAAATACCAACTGTCTCATGTACCTTGTAATAGGTTCTGTTGCGTAGTTTAAAACGTAGAATTCTTCACGTGACAGTAGAATCTTATTTTCATGTTGAGTCAAGTCTCTAATTCGCACTTGTAGTTGTCCACGATGTTTAACAATATCGATTTCATTGTCACAATCCAAAAGTCGAATATGTGTTTTCCTTCCACACAAACTGTTAGTTAAATAACATTCTATTAAATGTACATGTTTCAAAAATGACTCCCAAGCATTTTGCGAAAATAAAACCTTTTTTGTTCCATGGTGTAGTATTACTGTAGGGGAATAATCCAATGACTTCATCAATCCAACTGATACACTTTTACTGATGCATGCTGAGATGGGGTAAAAGATTCGCAAAAAAACTTCAGTTAAAATGTGAGGAGGAATATTTTCTTCAACTTTCTTCTTCCTCTTTGGTACTACCTTTGATGGGTCTGCATTACTTTCCTCCTCTCTATCTCTTTTACCAAACTTTAAAAATGCAGTTATTTCCTTGATGATTTCTTCTTCACTAGTATTATCACGTTCCAATAACGGTGCTACCTCTGCATCACCTTGTACAACAGATGGAGAACTCATTTTGTAGAAGATGTTGCCCATGCGACGATAGACGATCAACTGAAGACCTGCATTGTTGCTCCGCTATTTATAGGTTAGCGACAGTGGCGGTGCCGGTGGTGGTACAACGTTTTACAATACCGTCTTTACGATACCAGTCAACGGTGTGTATGTAACAATTTTATCGTGCAAAATTAAACAATACGCAGATGTATTTGCAGGTACGTTTTCTTGAAATTCCATTTCTATTTTTATATCAACACTAGACGATTTTACAGATTCGTTTTGTTTGGAGCAATCAATTACAACAATCGGAGCTTTCGATTCAAACTGTACGGGAGATAGTAGAGGTGTGTTTGTTTTGCCGTAATATGAATTTTGGAACCTAGCGTACATATCGTATAAAACACTGTACCTTTTTTTATCAAAAGAGATATTAAAGTTGTCGTAAGGAAAGAATTGTGAATTCAGGAACACTTTACAGTTTGTTAATTTACAATGGTCAAATTCACCAGCATTTTCAGTTAATATACTTTTTTTCTTTGTTTGTAATCCAAAGATTACATATCTCGCTTTTTCCAAATGAGTAGAAGTTTTTACAGTCCATGTATGCCGTTGTGTTGAAGGTAAAACGGGGTATTCATGAAACTCCCAGCTTCTGAATGGCATTACAATGTCTCGATCTGATTTTAACTTTCTTAATAATGTAATCCTGTGTTCATCATTTAGTCGCACATGTGGTACTCTCCAAACAATCTTGTCTAATGTTAGTTTCCAGTCTAAATTGGCTTCAGTTGTTCCAGCAGATGCTTTAATAATATCATTATCGTTTGATGACCTTAATAAAACTAGTTCTTGTTTTACATTTATTATTATTCTTCTGTAATCTTCAGCAAATCCTAAAAGTAATCTTAAAGGTACGTAAAAATCAAAGTTTCCCGAAGCGTCAGGAGTAATTATACTTTTGTCTGGTGCAACCCATCCTGCAACAGCTAACAGATTCTTCTCATTTGGTGTTAAAGACGCTAATCCTTTTAATGTACTGGAAATTCCAACCTTTTTTGTTGAATCGACTGTAACTCCTGAAATTTCATATCTAATCTCGTCAAACAAAAATGCCATAGGATTATTTATGAACGGAACAGTGGTTCCAACAGTACCGTCAGCTTTTGTTACTTTTCCTTCAATATATAAATAACTTTCGCATGGAAGAGTATAAATGTCTTGTTGTTGTATAGGAATCCTAATTTCATCGTTATTGTTTAATTTGGACGAAGCGTAAGGGTTGTGCGTGTGATATTCCTTTTCCCATAAGGTCTCGTCGAATGTTGGGCCCTGCGCTATATCCAGTATATCCATTGTTAATGATCTTTAATCCAATTTCTTCTAGAAAACGAATGTTGTCACTTGTTAATCCTTCTACAGCTGATGAGCTACTGACCTCTTTGCTGGTTGGCTCTCTCTTTTTAAATGATAACCCCATTATCTAAGCGGATGATTTTATATGTATTCTTACAGTAATAGCTTCTCCTCGAAAGTCAATAAGGTTTCCGTCTTGATCCACTATGTTCAGCACAATGTCTGAAATGAAACTGGTGTTTAACGGTAGGTACACAAGGTTTTGAGGCTTTTCTACTATCTTGAAACCCGGTGCGACTGATGGGTAGAATGTGTGTAATATATGCCGATTTTCTCCATCTCTGTAGGATCCTTGTATAATGTTACATGTAATGTCTATGCTGTTTACTTTGATGATCGTCACAGTTCTATTCCCAGAATGAGTTGTATTAGGTTCTAATACCTTTGTTTCCTTAGAAAACCCCAATAAACTACCAATTGAACGTTCTTGGCCAAAATCAATATAATACTTAGAAGTAATTTCGGCTTTCATTGTATTGTTATTGCCTTTTATCGTTATATTTTCTTTTCCCATATGTTTTTGTATAACTTCATTTATATTATCAATTTCATAAGATCCTGTTGGTAAACTGAATTCTTCCAAAGCTGAATATTTTCCTTTATTATCTTTTGTCTTGTAATAATGTATTTTGTTATTAATTCCTTCACTAACGTTTGGAATAGAGTTATATGTTGTTAAATCCAATAATGCGGCTTCCCATAGTCTTCCTTTTTGCAAACGTAGCGCTGGAAACAGAATACTGCGCAAAGTACATGAGTTACCGGTTAATGACACTGTATACGAAGACATCTTAAAGTTGACTAACACTTTTAGCTAAAAAGTCTAAACATAAATGACCGCAAATGGATGTATCATCAGGTTGTTTTCTTGTATAATTGTAAAAAACATTTTCTGCCGCACGAAAGTATTGTTGAAGTTCTTTCGGTGGTGGAAGGTTTCCAAAACTGTCGAAATAATAAATCGTTTCACCAAGTTTCTTGTAACACACCCAATGAGTGCCTAATCCTTCACTATTATCCAAATTTACTATACCAGTCTCATTTTTCCACATTTTAACCGGTAATTCATCTTTCATAAATACTCCTCTAAAAAATGGGATTTTCAAACAAGAAGCATATGTAATCAGTTCTTCATTGGTTAATTCTTTGTTTTTAATTATTAATTGCTCTTTCTTATTTAATACACACGATACGGTCTTAGGTATAGTCCTCCTCCCTTTTTTATCATTGACCATATTGTTGGTTTCTTTTTACCTTTACCACTAGTAGTTCGACGTTTTCTTCTGATATTACCTCCTTGTTTCTTAGCGGGTCTTTTCCCACGCCTTCTTCTCTTTCCTCCTCCAAACGTAGTTTTTGCTTTCATTGCTGCTGTTACTGCTAAAGACGCTGCTTTTTCACCAATACTCGCGTCACTAGATTTTACTCTTTGCCAAGCTTTCTCAGAAAGTGCTCTATCTGCTATTGATCTATTTTTTGTATCACCAAATTTGGAATACGCTATATCGTGCTGTTTACAGGCCTGATCAAGCTTATTTATTCCAGGATCTCCTCTAGCAAGCCGTTTCTCTAATTTGGTTCCAGGACCACAATATTGATATCCTCCAGGTAAATGTAATTCCACAGGTAATAAATCAATCGCCTTGTTAACTATAGCTCCAACCGGTTTACTTAATAGAGAAAATGCTGTTGATGCTATTCCCCTTCCTCTCTGTAATCTCTCTCGATTATGACTGATGCGTTTAGCCCTCGGCATGACTATTTATAGCCAAACTTACAATCAGTAGGTGCACTCTATAAATGTTTTACAATGAATGTAATATTAGTCTTGGCTTCTTGTATTATATATACTGTTTAAAATCCATTTATTATATAGAAATGGATTAATTAATTAAATGTAGACATAATAAATAAAAGTAGTAAAAATAGAAATAAGGTGTAATTGAAGATGTTTTAAATGTTTCTCCGCTGGTGATGGTATCGTTGTTTTCGGTAAAATGAATAAAATCTAAATAGTTGTCATGTTCCCTTAGAAACTTGCCACTTAATCGTTGGTAATTAAATAACACATTCCAGTCTAGTTTATCTTTAAAATTGTCAATGTAATTTTCAGAGAGATTTTGATATTTACTTATTACTTCCCAACAGTTATTAAAATTTGATGTCATCTCTACAAGGAAGTCTTCTGAAAACTGTTGTCTTTGTAAAATATGAATCCAGTTAACTCTGTGAAAATAAATTCTTAACATAGTCATTGTAAAGAGGTAGTGTATGGAAAGTTGTTCCCAATCCATATATCTATCAAACCGTTGAACAAAACCATCTGTCAGCACTCCTTGGGGAAATCTCGGCTCTTGAGATATTAAACTCCACGCAGTAATATTGGATTCCATCATCCTCTCTGTATTATCTCTCGAATATGACTGATGCTTTATCCCTTATCATGGGTATTTAAATTCTTTTTTCTCTTATATAATCTTCATCGTTTTCTGTTGGTTCATTAATCACATTCACTTTATCCCCCTTTCCTAATGTCTTGACTTTAGAAGGCTCAGACGGTTTATCTAATTGATTAGGTTTTTCTGGATTGTGTATCTTTTTCCAGTCTAAATAATTGTGGCTGTCAACATCTGAAGCTACAGCTCTTCCTGAAGCCCGATGGATATAATTAAATAAAGCTGCACCAAACCTTTCCATATGTTTTTCATATTCTGTAGTCCATTTCTTGTGTACTATATCAAATATTTTCTTATTTACAGCGTCTCCATCCTGCTCACAATCACCTACATTTGACAATTTTAATTTTTTTACATCATAGCTTGTATCAGTTTCATTCTTTTTGTAAATCGTTAACAATTTTAAAGTCGCTAAATTTACTGCTTCACCATCATAAATGGGATGTTTTATATTGCTTAACCTTTTACCGGAAAATCCCCAATGGTCTTCGTGTACAATCGGGGTTCTTTTATCCATATATTGTACCGTAACCGCATCAGAAGACAAAAGCGGATCACCAACATTTTGAATTACTTTTCCTTCAAAATTATAATTACCATCAGGTGTTAACGGAAACCCAGCTCTTTTTTCACTATATCCAGATTTTACTCCAAACTCGGAATACCGTCCAAACTTGTCCACACTCATGATGTAACTGAATCGCTATCGTTTAGGTTCTTACTATATATATATACGTCTACTGAACAATTATTTCTCGTTTTCGCAGTTCATCAACCAAAGCTACCCATTCGTTTTCTAAACCAGTGTGCCCGGCTTCCATAGCTTCATGTAATAACCTCATTCGATCAACTAACTTATTTATATCGTTGTAATATATTATATTGGTTTTATACAAATTTTTTAATAATCCCCTTCCAGATGTAGTAGGATCAGTTGTTTTTCTTTTTTTATGCAAAACATTTAATTCAGCAGAAGATAAAGCTCTTCTTTTAATTGGAGCTTTATTTGATTTCGAGGGGAAAAGACTAGATATAATGTTTGTGTATTTTATTGACCTGTTTCTATGAATAGGTAGGTCTTTGGAATATTTTTTTCTATGTGCATTTGTATACTCTAGTATATTTTTAAACAATTGTAAATCCTTTTTAGTATATTTACCAGGATTATTTTTAAAGATGAGTTCAAACAAACCTGTTGTACCTTTATATTTCTTATCACCAATAACTATATCATCATTTTCGTTTATATCTAACTTTCTATCTCCAATCATTAATCCTTTATCCTCTATTCTAGCTCCATATGTATGATAATTTCGATTAGCATGTGTGCCATGTAACATTTTTAATGTATATTTTCTTCCAAGTGTTCCTTTAAACATAATATCTGTGCCTAATTTGCTTAAGTTGGATGGGTTGATATCCTCTTCTTCTGCTCTTGTATCTTCCGCACTTGTATCTTCTGTACTTGTATCTCCTGCAATGTTCTTTTCCCTTAAATCTCCTATATCTCCGCTTTCTTCATACTCGTCGCTTTCTTCAGATGTTTGTAACTGGTCAGAACTTTCATCATTCTGAAATTCTTCTTCATATTTGGAAATTGGTAGCATTTTGTCTCCTTCGAAGCGAATTGAAGGTTTTTCCATATTTTGTGCTAATCGCTTTAAAGGTTCAGTAACAGGTTTGAATGTTGTTTCTAAAAATTGCTCTCTTTCATTTATACCTGATTTTAAAGCTCGGTTTTTTTGTCTAATAGAATCACTAAGTGATTTTATTTCCTTTAATAGCTTTTCCTGGTTAACCATCTTCACACCTTGACGACTTGTACAGTAATACCGCTAATCAGTGTATTAAAACGAATTTATCAAAACCTATTCTATAACGACCATCTTTTATAGCTTGATCTTTCATAATAACCAAAAATCCATACTTTTCCGCCCATGCTTTTCCGCAAAGCTCTTTAAACTTTTCAAATGGCATATCCGCATTCACATGATCGTTATATATATGTTTTAGGTTAGTATCATCTTGTTTGAATACAATTAGAATATTTGCATTATCTCTGATAAGTTGTTTTGGGATTTTGCTATAAGTTTGTCCTATATATATGCTGTCGATGTTATTATGTCTTCCCATGGCAAAGTAGTTTCTAATAGTATCCTGATTTTCACAAGATACATCGTCAAATATAAATACAGAATACGGTTTCGCTTCGTTTGGTTGCATAATGCTATCACTAGCGTTAAATTTGTAAAAATTAACATCAGACACATCAGATAGGATTTTATCCAGCAATTGATACTTTGGTTGATGTAGAGACTTTGAAAAAATATATAGGTTACTAAACCTTAATCCCTGCGGATTAGTGATCAAATTAAAGACAACATTGGTCTTTCCACAGTTTGAGGGGCCACTTACTATACATCGAACAGTGTTTGGAAGTAAACTACCGTGTTTACCATTGTTGATTTTAACGTTATCCACAGTTAAATCATCTATGTTATTAATATTGAATCGATCTTTATGGTGAATAATCTCCATCCTGCTCAAAGGTTAACGATGAAATGAGTTGCTTGTATTAAACCAAGTCCTTTATAGGTATCCATGAATCCTCAGTTTTGTTAAACCCTAACCACCGCACTTTAACTGCGTCCTTTTTTCTTTGTAACACTTTTTCAACAAGATATACATCACCTACTGTTGACTTTAACATTTCATGTCCATAAAATGCACCTTGCAACAAATCTCCTTTGTTATCTTTTAGGATATACGTTTCAGGTACAGTCGGTTGCACTTTATACACTGTAAAAACTTCATTCGTCCAATTGGGAAGGTATTTTTTGGTAAACACTCCCTTATATTTACTAATCCGTACTTTATCACTTACATTAAATTTTCTTGGCTGCATTTTTTCTACTTTAGGCTTTGTATTTTTCTTTATGCGTTTTAATACATCTTTTGCATTTCTTCTATTTACTTTGTTAGGTTTCATACCAATAGTTCTATGAAACCTGTTGTTATAATCATTTATTAATTGTGGTAAAACATCATACCATACGTAAGAACCTCTTTTTGAAAATTGTTTATACAGTGCTCCTTTTAAGGTTCTATTAAATCTTTCTACAATAGCAGCTTTTTTCTCTGAATTTGTAGAATAATGATTTATTTTATATTTATTCATTAACTGTGCAAAGTTTGTATTAAAGTATTCTGTTCCATCATCAGTTTGTAAATGTTTAATTTTGTTTTTATTTCTTTTTATGGCTATTTCCATGGCTTCTGTTACGCTTTTACCAGTCTTGTCCTTTAGAGGCAAAGCGTCTGCAACTTTTGTAAAACAATTAATAATTGTGAGTATATATTTAAATCCTTTGTTTATTCTGCTATGCGGTCGCATTTCAATTAGATCCGCTTGATATAGATCATTTATCCCTTTTATAACAGTATTTCTTCTTGGAAACTTTATTCTTGCAGGTTTGTGTAGTTCATTAATAATCTTCTCCTTCAGGTCTGACATGATGGTTTCACGAAGGCAGCTGATATGGTATTAAATATTCTTTGGTATAAATCTGCTTATAAATACATATAGTTCAAGGTCATTCAAAACTTGTGTAAAAAAAGGGGAAACACAGCTTAACATTGCTGTGTTTCCCCTTTTTTTACGGAAAGGAAAAGGATCAAGGATCTAGGACGATAAAAAGGTTACTCGTCAATAGGGTTGAGGGAGTAGTGGCCAAATGGCAATGTGTTGATTTATTCTGGAAGGGTTTGTCTTTTGTCGTCATTACAGGATAGCGCCTTTTTAACTTCAGTCACGCTGTACAGCTGATGGTTAAAACTTCTGATGGTGTTGAATTTAGCTGTAATGATGTTATCTTCAAATAAGCATTGCTTGTAGTGTTCAAAATGCACTTTCTTTTTTAAATATAAACTCTTTACACCTTTAGCTTTCTTAATATAGCTATTCTTCTTTTCTTCTTCTTTTTCATTATAGAGTTTCAAAGAATATAGTTTAGACATCAGTGCAACAATCTCTTCAAGCAGAACACCATTAGCCTCATCCTTGAATTTGCCTAGTACTTTTTTGTGTCTGTCATTGTCGTAGTTTGGATGATCTTTTGGATAATCGGAGAAATCAAAATCGTTCTTGTAAATAAATGTACGTAAATCTTTATACATGTCCAATGTTACTATGCGATATATAAAAGCGTCAGTGTCCATATATGTAATAGATATATTTTCTCTTCCGTAGAACGCCACCATTTTGTTGTAGTGAAAATCGTACATGTGTGTTTTTGAGATGTCCAAGATTGACATGCCTATATACAAAGGACGATCCATCTTCACACTCGTCTTCTTCATGGACACTGCTACAAGTTTTTCATTAATAATTATAGATGTTCCAAAATTTGGCTGCTGTACTAGTTTCTGTAATTTTTTTGCGTCGGTAACAAGTTTAACATTTTTGTGTCTTCTTTTGTTTTCCAATGTTTTTCCAAATATCGCATTATTCATTAATTTAAAAAAATCTTTTTGAAAGTCTGATGTAGCTGCTGCTCTTCTGATGGTATTTGAATCAATGTAGGGTTTCAACCAGCATGATTGAGAAAATTCCAAAACTCTATTAATTTTTGTTAGACGTAGTCCTAATTCGATAGCTTGTTGAACCACCCAAAAGTGAGCCACGTAGCGTTGTTTATTATTTAATGTCATCATTAATTTGGGGTGTTTTCCAATTGGTGAAATTTCTGTTTTAGCAAGAAGTGGAAGGTCATAATGAAGATCATGTAAATTTTCTGGGTATTCAAAATCGCAATCCAAAATATATCCAGTGTCACCATGTTTCGGAATTTGTAAAATATCGCCAATAGAGTCGGGATTAATCCATTTAAAGTTATCAAAAGGAAGTGGGTTTGACATTGCCCAACCGTACAGGTTATTTGCATCGAAATATCCTAAATAGGTTGACGGTTTGGTTTCATCATAATCAGGTATTTGTTGTTGGCTTTGACATGTCTGGTAACACTTTGGGTCAATCCGCCTCTTACTCCAGCTTCAACCATTAAAACCATGTCAATGTCTGTTAAAAGTTGGAGTTTGCATTTTGTTTCTTTTAACATGGCTTGCCAAGCTAATCCTGGTGAAGTATACGAATGTAGAGGGTCCAAACCGTAGGCAGCAAAACAAGTGTTTCGGAATTCTTCCATTACATCACAAAGAAGAGTTACATCTAGTTTGACATAAAAGTCCGAGTAATCTCCTAAGGTCTTCATATCTAACTCGTTCCATACTCGACGTGCGTGTTGATAGTCCTCAAGTGATATTTCCGAATCATTAAGTTTGTTTTTAAAGTGTTCTGGTGGAGGTAGTGATGTTTCATCAAATCTATGCAGTCCATCGATGTAATCATAGGGGAAGACTCCTTTTCGAAGAACCAAATCCATTTTACTATTGGGTACACTTTTGCTTGTTTCTATCAAATCTGTTCTTCTTAGATTTTCAGATAATTTCATGAGGCTTGAAGGCATAAATCTAAATGAATCAACAAACCTTAATTTAATTTTACCCACCTTTTTTGAAAAGCTTATAAATTTTTCCATTGTAGTAGCCAAAACGTCTATTGCTCCATTATCTCTTCCTAGTTCGGGGATTATGAAGTGCGAATCATAACCACTCAGATTGTGCAGAACTACGGGGATGAAATATGGTAGTTTGTAGTTCAAGTTGCAAGCGTTACAGGCTGCACCTCTATACGCTCCCGTAAGATGATCGTGGTCACGAACTTTAACGTTATCCAGTGTAAAGGTGTTATTACACAAATAACACGTTGTTGTTGAATAATAATGTTGAAGCTCTTCTTCTTCCATAGGTGACATGGGTACCTTTGTTCCATACAGTTCTTCTACCTTTGCAGCTATTTCATACAGATCATCGACAAAGTATTTGGCTGCTTCTTCACCGCGATAAATCTTTGGAGAAGATGATAGTCCATATTTTTGAAGATGGTCTTCAGTCAACGTGGATTTAATTAGTATGCAATAACTGTTTGGTGAATGAAGTTGGTATTTGCTTCTTCTTGTAACGTCCTCTTCTTGTTGTTCAAGTGGATGTAAAGAAGACTCGAAATCAGCGTAAACAGCAACAGGTACACGGTATTGTTGTATTATTTTGTCAAATTTTATCTGGGCTCTGCTGGAATGTGGCAATTTAATTCTAACCTCATAGTTTCCATTACATAACCTTTGATGTTCTACTAACCATTCTGAACCTCCCCTTCTTAATGGTTTGCCTACATGACAAAAACATCTTTTACAAATGGTTTTCTCTCCGTGTTTTTTTTGATATTTGTTTAGATACAAGAGCTGCAAAGTTTTTTATGTAGACATAGTGGGATATGTCCCCTTTAGTGATCAATAGCAAATCCGTATGATCTCTGCGCTCAATAGGTGTTATGCGCAAGGGGTACGCATTGTTTGACGAATCTAAGCCGAAAATGTTGACAGAAGCTGAAGGATTTTGCTTTTCAAATTTTGATATATCAGTAATTGCAACAGGGTAATTCATTCCCTGGAAATTATACTTATGTTGTATTTCTTCATATTTTTGACTTGGTCTTTCAGGATGGTTTTTTACATATTTAGCCAACATAACGTATTTAAAACATTCATTATTTTCATTTTGCACATTAATACAGGAGAAGGTATTTCTAATCTTTGTTGGTAAAGGGATATAGCTACTGCCACGAATTCCATAACCGTGTTTGTGCACTCTTAAGTCTAGCCCTGTGATGCTTAACAAACTCCATCCAGATCCTCTTCCTTCGTGTTCTTGTATTTTTGTCATTAGCTCTTCAAAACATTCAGATACGATTGAATCAATATCTGAGGAAGACATAATAGTTCGGTTTTTTGTTAAGAAACCTCTCGGTGAAGTTTCATTCTGAATGTTTGTAAATAAACCATCTAGTAATAGGCCAAATTTGATAAAATTTAATCTTTTTAATTCATTTTGCAGAGTTTTACTTACCAATCCTTTTGCGTTATTTAAAAATTCTTCAAGTTGTAATTTTGCATTGTCAATTTTAAAGTGGGTTACTACATTACCCGGAAGTGCTCGGGCATGTAGTTCTACATTTACTGCTGTTGATGCTGAAGGACGGTGAAGTGTAGACAGAGCATGCGTAGAACTCGATGCAGCTGATGATGTTGAAGGACGATGAAGTGTAGACAGAGCAGGCGTAGAAGTCGATGCAGCTGATGATGTTGAAGGACGGTGAAGTGTAGACAGAGCAGAGGTAGAAGTCGATGTTGATGGTGCATATTGAATTACAGTTGGTCTGGAATGTTGGTGTTGAGCTAACATTTGATCTATTTCTTTCAATTCTTCTTCTTCATATTTTTCATCTTGGTTGTTGTTATGTTTTAGTTCATTATGAATCATTAAAAGAAATTCATCCTTAAATGAAGACTTGCAAATATCGCAGCGATGCATAATGTAAGTGCGATCTCCGCAAGGGTCAAAGCAATGATGAAAAACACTGCAAATACCCCTCTATTTATACCCTAGCAAAAGTGGTGGGGGTACGTATTACGTTAAGTTTACTATTTTTTTGCATTTTATATTTACTATTGTAGCTGAAGGGTACAAAGTTCTGTATTTAGGTCAAGGTCATTGAACATATTTGCCAAAACGGGGAATAGAGCAGTAAATGATTTCATATCAAACCATAAACTGATCTATTCCCCGCTCTGTATTTAACTAAGACAATTTTCTCCAACAGGAACATTTGATAGATTTTAAACTCGGATGTGAAGTCGGATTGTACACATTGCATCTCGATCAACTAAAAATTTCATAAAACAATAGGGATCTTCAGTTGTAGATTCATCTTTAACATATTCGATGGTCAACATTGCCGAACGAAGATCTTGTGGAATTACGTCGACTTTTATGAGTCGCCTTTCGAGTTCAAACCGTTTTGTTATTGATGTAAGTTTTATCACATCATCGATATCGATGAGGGGAAAGCTGTAGCAAACGGAGTTTCCTGGTGGGTTCATCATGCCGATATGATAAATATACACTGTTGCATCGTCTTTAAATAGACGTTCCCCCACCATTAAATGTATAAGTTACCCCACTTTTTCAATCTTGTAAATGGGTCAAGGTCATACAACGATATTACCAAAACGGGGAATAGAGCAGTAAGTGATTCTCACTATAACCACAAACTGATCTATTCCCCGCTTTGTATTTAAAGTAAACTATTTGAAGACAACAAAGACTTATTCAGATTCTTCCGATGATAATGATGATGATGATGAGCTCATATCACTAAATAAGCGACGACGAACACAAAAGTTCCCTGTGATTGGATCTAGAACTACATCATCGATATTAATACTGCTTGGAGGGGTTTCACTATCAACAAGGTCCATTTCCTCCAAACAGAGCAACTGATGATGACATTCTGGTTCATTATCATCGTCGTCGTCGTCGTCAGTCAACAGCTCCAACAGCTCCATCTCTCCAAGATATGGTTCACTGCTAGCAAACTCACTCATTAGTTCAAGATCACTAAATAGTTCATCTTCCATCTCTGAATCGTCTTCGTCTTCATCTTCGTTTATATTTACTGGAATATTTTGAATCAATTCCAGTATAGTCTTCTTAGAAGGGAAAATGTTATCTCTGGGCGACATGATTCCAAGTAGCAGACTGGTTTTACCACTAATACGAAACCACCTTTTATACCTGATTTTGGTGGTGGTGGGGGTAAGTGTTGAAAGTGCAAGTGGTAGGGAAAAGTGATAGGGAAGGGGTATTATTGTAACACAAATGATTAAGTCCTGTAAGTGGGTCAAGGTCAACTTATCCTATTACCAGAACGGGGAATAGAGCAGTAAGAGATTCTTATTCAAACCTCAAACTGATCTATTCCCCGTTCTGTATTCCCCCCCCCCTTTGGCCTTTTATGTAGTTTATGAGGTTGTGTAATAAAGGCACAGGATGTAGCCTTCTCGTAATAATTGGTCAATTTTTTTCTTCAAAGGGATTGGTTTTACATCTATTTTTACTTCTTCTGTTCCACGAATACCCAATCCTTTGACCTGAACATGTTGGTACTCCGTTAACAGTTGGTAAACACGCTGGATAAAAGTATCCGCTTTAGCAGTAGAGTCAATATAGTGGAGGTATACCATGGTAGGTGCTCTCTTGATGCAATTCAGAACCAAAGTGATAATTGTCTCTGCAACATCGGGCTTATATACCCATCGTTTTTTTTTTGTTTTTTTTTTTTTGCTTTAGTTACAGGTTTGGAACAATATAAAATGTTATGTTAATCTTCCATCCATTATCGACTAACCTTACCATATTGCCAAAGATTTTATATAACTTTCTACTATAGTTTGTTTCAAATGCTTCATTTTCGCTACTGTAAACTTCACTTGTTGGTCTCCACATGTACAATTGACAACTAACCTCTATATCAAGATACCGTAACAGTAATCTCCTTACAGCAAGCAACTGATCAATGTTTTCGACCCGTCTGCTAACTATTATAGTTGCTGCAGAGATAGAAGGAGTGGATGCACTCATTTTCAGCAGAGTACTAATTTTTACCAACGATGGAGAACCTCCTTTATACTTAGTTTAGGTGGTGGTGGGGGTTAGGAAAGGATATTGTTGTTGTTGTAAGAAATAAGAAGATCTTTCATTATTTTTTATCAAACGAATATTTTCTAAGTCCCAAGGTCATTTACACCAGTTGCCAGAACGGGGAATAGAGCAGTAAGTGGTTCTTACTTTGACCGCAAACTGATCTATTCCCCGTTCTGTATTCTTCCGTTCAGTATTTCCAAACCATCTTTAGTCAGTTGAAACAAATTGATCAATTTCGAATGTTACAATTTCATTAAGAATTTTTTCTATTGCAACATCACCATCATCAAGAAAAACTTCTTTAAGAGTTGAGTTGGAGATTGGTTGATCAGGCAGTTGAGGCGAAGTCAATGGTTTTTCCAACTCCATTTGTAAAGTTTTAATGTATTTTGTCGCGTGTTGTATAATTGATAATCTTGACATTTTTGGACTAGCAAATGGTAATTTTGATTGTAGTATCTTGTATGCTTTATTTACTTTTAGCACCCTTTTCTGCTCTCGAACATTTCTAGGCTCTCTATGTAAGTTGGATGATCCAGCTTGACTGTCCATAGCTGACTAATTACTAAGTTCTGGAGCGGCCGCTTAAATACCCCGCTTACCTATACCATTAGAGTGGGGGTAGGTAGTAGAGTGGGGGGTAGGTAGTAGAGTGGGGGTAGGTAGTAGAGAAGGAAAGTTTTATTTAACAGTTTTATTTTTCTATCCTATCCGCAGATTTTCTAAGTCTGTGAGTGGGTCAAGGTCGTCTGAACATATTGCCAAAACGGGGAATAGAGCAGTAAGAGGTTCTCACTTTGACCTCAAACTGATCTATTCCCCGCTTTGTATTTCAAAGGACTTTAGTTTTAAGATAGTTACTCGTCCTGATCTTCATCCATAAGGAAGATTTGTTTGTAAGCTGAAGGTTCTTCAGCGAAAAAATGTTGGTCCGCTAACTCATCCTCTTTAAGAAAAACGGATTCAAAAGGTGGAGGGTTGTGTAAAACTTCTTTGTGAATTGAGGACGGTTCTTGAAGCTGCGATTGTAGGTTTGCAATGTATTTTATTGTCTTTTGTATAGTGGTTAATTTAGAATCATACGGATTGGAGGATGGTAATATGCTTCTTAATACTTTATAACGGTCAGCGATCTTTGTTCTCATTTTCCGAGAACTAGCATTGTTTCTCTCGGTTTTGAAAGATCTCGAGTTTAAGTTTGGCGAAGTATTACTAGTCTCTGGAAAAATGTTGGATAGAATCATAGCCTGGACAAGTATCGATGGGGCAGCAGAAGATGAAACAGTGATGTGCTCCATGGTGTCTGAGGTGGGCGAATACAAGCAGCAGACTAATTTTACCATCGATAAGGTGTCTCTTTTATACCCAATGGAAGTGGGGGGGGAATATATGTTGAAAAACAACATATATTTCAATGTTGTTTTTTACCAAACGAAAATTGTCTAAGTCCCAAGGTCATCTAAACAAGTTGCCAAAACGGGGAATAGAGCAGTAAGTGGTTCTCACTTGGACCGCAAACTGATCTATTCCCCACTCTGTATTTTAAAGTAAACAATAACTCTTCTCACTATTGAGCAGCCTTTGTTCTTTGAAGCTCAAGTTCTAAGTCTGCAACCAGGTGAAAGTCTGAATCATGCTCCTCCCATTGTTCAGGAGAACGCGGTTGACCACACCACTTTGTAAAGGCGTACCTCATTGCCTCATTATACTCCTCCAGGATAACATGATAGGGTCTTGGTTGCTGCGTTGTAGACTGCATCGATGATGTAGTTTGTTGCGGATGTGACTGAGCATCATTCTCCGCAACCTTATTAATCTTAAAAACTTCAGTCATTTCTGCAGCCTCAGCAATTGCGTACAACTCCTCTTCGTTAATTTCCTTTCCTGTGTTGCTGTTGACGCTCATGATGATACAACTAATAATTATATTCCGAATCGCTCGCTTAAATACCCGCTTACCCCCTCCCCTCTTTACTGTTGAATAATGACTTTAGTATAATATTTCTCATTTTTCCTTTTAAGTTTATCTTTGACTTAGTGTAAATTATCCAAGTCCGTTATCTGGGTCAAGGTCGTTGTAACATTGCAAAAAAAAAGTGTGGACAACTTATTTACACTCTGCAGCATATGCTACAAATTGTAAATAAGTTGTCCACACTTTTTTTTAATTTGGAAAAAATGCTTTATTTAATTTGGAATAAACTTTTGGTCTTTTTATTTATATTATTATTTTAATGATTTCCACACAGTGATACCTGTATCATTTCGAATTAAATAGTCCTTGTGGGTAGGTTTTTTGACGTGGAGGTCCATGGCTCTAGGTAACTCTACATAGTACAGTTTACCTTCACATTGAACCAACACCTTTGCAAAGTCCTTTATTTTAACAAAGAAGTAGCGTTTGTTTTTACAAAGCCTGTTAATTCGAATTTTAATTGGCACCACTGTTGCACGTGGTGAAGAAGGAGATGCGCCATGGTTTAATTTTAAATGAAGACTGCACGTTTCTTCATTTAAAATACAACGTTTAACACAGCGTTCACCTTTCTTAGCACCTTTTTTGAATATATAATTACATTGTTGTGCAGGAAGCATGCACATCCTTTGTACAGATTTAAGTTGTTTAAATTTCTCTGAAGGAGATGAAGTATATGTGCAGATTACTGAAGGTCTGGTTGGAGAAGATGATTGGGTGGCTGGTTGGCTTGGTCTCGAACTTGATGTTGATGAGGATGAAGAAGCAGACGATTTGGAAGACTTTGATGAACATGTAGAACAACTTGAAGATGTAGAAGGACTTGGAGAAACAGCACGAGACGTTGACAAAGGACTTGGAGAAACAGCACGAGAAGTTGACGGAAGAGGTGAAGGACTTGTGTAAGTCGTTGACGCAGCAGGTAGTGGTGGACAGTTCTCCGGGACGATGTTAGCTAACATCAGGGCTGTCCGAAGGATGGATGGAACCGCAGAAGACGGAGTGGTAGAGGCGGGCGAAGACGAAGCAGAAGGTTTCAATTTGAGAGATTGTGTCTGCTTCCTAATGTGTGCCATGGTGTGAGGTATAACAGCACAAGAGGAAGAATGATTTTACTAGTGCTGGGGGACCCTCTTTTATACATACTGATAGTGGTGGGGAGTGCAAGTGTTATACGGTGGGGGTAATAATGTTGTAACGAGTAAATATATATATTACAATACGGGGATTTTCTAAGTCCCGAAGTGGGTCAAGGTCGTTTGATCATATTATTAAAACGGGAAATAGAGCAGTAAGTGATTCTCACTTGGACCACAAACCGATCTATTCCCCGCTTTGTACGTGAATTTTCTAAGTCCCAAGGTCATCTGAACATGAAGCCAAAGCGGGGAATAGAGCATAACATACTGCTCTATTCCCCGCTCTGTATTTGGGAAGGGGACAAAAGACAACAAACAAGAGACTGATTTTAAACAAGAGACTGACTTTATATTTTACAAGGTTTTCTCAGGCTAAGATGGGTAATGTCAACCGGTTTACGCACCGTATTGACACAAGGTCGGTTTGCGCGCCATACCTTAGAGGGGTTAGGAAAAGGATGAGAAGCAAGATACATTACTTTGAAAATAAAGACTTTGCCAGCAACTATGTAAACAAAAATTAATCAGTTAACGTTACTTTTACAAGAACAGCCAAGGTCGGTTTTGCAAAGGTCAACAGTATCACTGAAACCCGGTGGGACGTAGACCCAAACACCCGGCGTCAGGCTGCTGCGAACCCAAGTTTTGACCAAGGTTGTTGAGGGACCTGTAGGGCCGGGAGTACATATTTCATTAGTAAATAAGACACTTCAAACCGATACCAAACATTAACATATATTAGACTAACTACATTACCTAGCAGCAAACTACAAGCGTTATCTAACATGCTTAACAAACTAACTAAACATGCAAGGGCGCGGATCTCTTAATTGCGCGTCGGGCCCAACGCACACTTAACAGACCTACGCTGCAGCAGAGTGCAACCCACTGGGACGTATACCCAAACAGCGGGCGGCAAGCTACTGCGACGAGACTGCGGACTGCTCCCGCTTATAAAGGCAAAGTGACGTCACCAAAGCGGAAGGGGGGATGTTACGTCAGGGGGGGGGATATATTACAATACGAGGATTTTCTAAGTCCCGAAGTGGGTCAAGGTCGTTTGGTCATATTATTGAAACGGGGAATAGAGCAGTAATTGATTCTCACTTGGACAACAAACCGATCTATTCCCCGCTTTGTACGTGAATTTTCTAAGTCCCAAGGTCATCTGAACATGAAGCCAAAGCGGGGAATAGAGCATAACATACTGCTCTATTCCCCGCTCTGTATTTGGGAAGGGGACAAAAGACAACAAACAAGAGACTGATTTTAAACAAGAGACTGACTTTATATTTTACACAGTTTTCTCAGGCTAAGATGGGAAATGTCAACCGGTTTACGCGCCGTATTGACACAAGGTCGGTTTGCGCGCCATACCTTAGAGGGGTTAGGAAAAGGATGAGAAGCAAGATACATTACTTTGAAAATAAAGACTTTACCATCAACTATGTAAACAAAATTAATCAGTTAACGTTACTTTTACAAGAACAACCAAGGTCGGTTTTGCAAAGGTCAACAGTATCACTGAAACCCGGTGGGACGTAGACCCAAACACCCGGCGTCAGGCTGCTGCGAACCCAAGTTTTGACCAAGGTTGTTGAGGGACCTGTAGGGCCGGGAGTACATATTTCATTAGTAAATAAGACACTTCAAACCGATACCAAACATTAACATATATTAGACTAACTACATTACCTAGCAGCAAACTACAAGCGTTATCTAACATGCTTAACAAACTAACTAAACATGCAAGGGCGCGGATCTCTTAATTGCGCGTCGGGCCCAACGCACACTTAACAGACCTACGCTGCAGCAGAGTGCAACCCACTGGGACGTATACCCAAACAGCGGGCGGCAAGCTACTGCGACGAGACTGCGGACTGCTCCCGCTTATAAAGGCAAAGTGACGTCACCAAAGCGGAAGGGGGGATGTTACGTCAGGGGGGGGGATATATTACAATACGAGGATTTTCTAAGTCCCGAAGTGGGTCAAGGTCGTTTGGTCATATTATTGAAACGGGGAATAGAGCAGTAATTGATTCTCACTTGGACAACAAACCGATCTATTCCCCGCTTTGTACGTGAATTTTCTAAGTCCCAAGGTCATCTGAACATGAAGCCAAAGCGGGGAATAGAGCATAACATACTGCTCTATTCCCCGCTCTGTATTTGGGAAGGGGACAAAAGACAACAAACAAGAGACTGATTTTAAACAAGAGACTGACTTTATATTTTACACAGTTTTCTCAGGCTAAGATGGGAAATGTCAACCGGTTTACGCGCCGTATTGACACAAGGTCGGTTTGCGCGCCATACCTTAGAGGGGTTAGGAAAAGGATGAGAAGCAAGATACATTACTTTGAAAATAAAGACTTTACCATCAACTATGTAAACAAAATTAATCAGTTAACGTTACTTTTACAAGAACAACCAAGGTCGGTTTTGCAAAGGTCAACAGTATCACTGAAACCCGGTGGGACGTAGACCCAAACACCCGGCGTCAGGCTGCTGCGAACCCAAGTTTTGACCAAGGTTGTTGAGGGACCTGTAGGGCCGGGAGTACATATTTCATTAGTAAATAAGACACTTCAAACCGATACCAAACATTAACATATATTAGACTAACTACATTACCTAGCAGCAAACTACAAGCGTTATCTAACATGCTTAACAAACTAACTAAACATGCAAGGGCGCGGATCTCTTAATTGCGCGTCGGGCCCAACGCACACTTAACAGACCTACGCTGCAGCAGAGTGCAACCCACTGGGACGTATACCCAAACAGCGGGCGGCAAGCTACTGCGACGAGACTGCGGACTGCTCCCGCTTATAAAGGCAAAGTGACGTCACCAAAGCGGAAGGGGGGATGTTACGTCAGGGGGGGGGATATATTACAATACGAGGATTTTCTAAGTCCCGAAGTGGGTCAAGGTTGAGGACGGTTCTTGAAGCTGCGATTGTAGGTTTGCAATGTATTTTATTGCCTTTTGTATAGTGGTTAATTTAGAATCATACGGATTGGAGGATGGTAATATGCTTCTTAATACTTTATAACGGTCAGCGATCTTTGTTCTCATTTTCCGAGAACTAGCATTGTTTCTCTCGGTTTTGAAAGATCTCGAGTTTAAGTTTGGCGAAGTATTACTAGTCTCTGGAAAAATGTTGGATAGAATCATAGCCTGGACAAGTATCGATGGGGCAGCAGAAGATGAAACAGTGATGTGCTCCATGGTGTCTGAGGTGGGCGAATACAAGCAGCAGACTAATTTTACCATCGATAAGGTGTCTCTTTTATACCCAATGGAAGTGGGGGGGGAATATATGTTGAAAAACAACATATATTTCAATGTTGTTTTTTACCAAACGAAAATTGTCTAAGTCCCAAGGTCATCTAAACAAGTTGCCAAAACGGGGAATAGAGCAGTAAGTGGTTCTCACTTGGACCGCAAACTGATCTATTCCCCGCTCTGTATTTTAAAGTAAACAATAACTCTTCTCACTATTGAGCAGCCTTTGTTCTTTGAAGCTCAAGTTCTAAGTCTGCAACCAGGCGAAAGTCTGAATCATGCTCCTCCCATTGTTCAGGAGAACGCGGTTGACCACACCACTTTGTAAAGGCGTACCTCATTGCCTCATTATACTCCTCCAGGATAACATGATAGGGTCTTGGTTGCTGCGTTGTAGACTGCATCGATGATGTAGTTTGTTGCGGATGTGACTGAGCATCATTCTCCGCAACCTTATTAATCTTAAAAACTTCAGTCATTTCTGCAGCCTCAGCAATTGCGTACAACTCCTCTTCGTTAATTTCCTTTCCCCATGTGTTGCTGTTGACGCTCATGATGATACAACTAATAATTATATTCCGAATCGCTCGCTTAAATACCCGCTTACCCCCTCCCCTCTTTACTGTTGAATAATGACTTTAGTATAATATTTCTCCTTTTTCCTTTTAAGTTTATCTTTGACTTAGTGTAAATTATCCAAGTCCGTTATCTGGGTCAAGGTCGTTGTAACATTGCAAAAAAAAAGTGTGGACAACTTATTTACACTCTGCAGCATATGCTACAAATTGTAAATAAGTTGTCCACACTTTTTTTTTAATTTGGAAAAAATGCTTTATTTAATTTGGAATAAACTTTTGGTCTTTTTATTTATATTATTATTTTAATGATTTCCACACAGTGATACCTGTATCATTTCGAATTAAATAGTCCTTGTGGGTAGGTTTTTTGACGTGGAGGTCCATGGCTCTAGGTAACTCTACATAGTACAGTTTACCTTCACATTGAACCAACACCTTTGCAAAGTCCTTTATTTTAACAAAGAAGTAGCGTTTGTTTTTACAAAGCCTGTTAATTCGAATTTTAATTGGCACCACTGTTGCACGTGGTGAAGAAGGAGATGCGCCATGGTTTAATTTTAAATGAAGACTGCACGTTTCTTCATTTAAAATACAACGTTTAACACAGCGTTCACCTTTCTTAGCACCTTTTTTGAATATATAATTACATTGTTGTGCAGGAAGCATGCACATCCTTTGTACAGATTTAAGTTGTTTAAATTTCTCTGAAGGAGATGAAGTATATGTGCAGATTACTGAAGGTCTGGTTGGAGAAGATGATTGGGTGGCTGGTTGGCTTGGTCTCGAACTTGATGTTGATGAGGATGAAGAAGCAGACGATTTGGAAGACTTTGATGAACATGTAGAACAACTTGAAGATGTAGAAGGACTTGGAGAAACAGCACGAGACGTTGACAAAGGACTTGGAGAAACAGCACGAGAAGTTGACGGAAGAGGTGAAGGACTTGGAGAAACAGCACGAGAAGTTGACGGAAGAGGTGAAGGACTTGTGTAAGTCGTTGACGCAGCAGGTAGTGGTGGACAGTTCTCCGGGACGATGTTAGCTAACATCAGGGCTGTCCGAAGGATGGATGGAACCGCAGAAGACGGAGTGGTAGAGGCGGGCGAAGACGAAGCAGAAGGTTTCAATTTGAGAGATTGTGTCTGCTTCCTAATGTGTGCCATGGTGTGAGGTATAACAGCACAAGAGGAAGAATGATTTTACTAGTGCTGGGGGACCCTCTTTTATACATACTGATAGTGGTGGGGAGTGCAAGTGTTATACGGTGGGGGTAATAATGTTGTAACGAGTAAATATATATATTACAATACGGGGATTTTCTAAGTCCCGAAGTGGGTCAAGGTCGTTTGATCATATTATTAAAACGGGAAATAGAGCAGTAAGTGATTCTCACTTGGACCACAAACCGATCTATTCCCCGCTTTGTACGTGAATTTTCTAAGTCCCAAGGTCATCTGAACATGAAGCCAAAGCGGGGAATAGAGCATAACATACTGCTCTATTCCCCGCTCTGTATTTGGGAAGGGGACAAAAGACAACAAACAAGAGACTGATTTTAAACAAGAGACTGACTTTATATTTTACAAGGTTTTCTCAGGCTAAGATGGGTAATGTCAACCGGTTTACGCACCGTATTGACACAAGGTCGGTTTGCGCGCCATACCTTAGAGGGGTTAGGAAAAGGATGAGAAGCAAGATACATTACTTTGAAAATAAAGACTTTGCCAGCAACTATGTAAACAAAAATTAATCAGTTAACGTTACTTTTACAAGAACAGCCAAGGTCGGTTTTGCAAAGGTCAACAGTATCACTGAAACCCGGTGGGACGTAGACCCAAACACCCGGCGTCAGGCTGCTGCGAACCCAAGTTTTGACCAAGGTTGTTGAGGGACCTGTAGGGCCGGGAGTACATATTTCATTAGTAAATAAGACACTTCAAACCGATACCAAACATTAACATATATTAGACTAACTACATTACCTAGCAGCAAACTACAAGCGTTATCTAACATGCTTAACAAACTAACTAAACATGCAAGGGCGCGGATCTCTTAATTGCGCGTCGGGCCCAACGCACACTTAACAGACCTACGCTGCAGCAGAGTGCAACCCACTGGGACGTATACCCAAACAGCGGGCGGCAAGCTACTGCGACGAGACTGCGGACTGCTCCCGCTTATAAAGGCAAAGTGACGTCACCAAAGCGGAAGGGGGGATGTTACGTCAGGGGGGGGGATATATTACAATACGAGGATTTTCTAAGTCCCGAAGTGGGTCAAGGTCGTTTGGTCATATTATTGAAACGGGGAATAGAGCAGTAATTGATTCTCACTTGGACAACAAACCGATCTATTCCCCGCTTTGTACGTGAATTTTCTAAGTCCCAAGGTCATCTGAACATGAAGCCAAAGCGGGGAATAGAGCATAACATACTGCTCTATTCCCCGCTCTGTATTTGGGAAGGGGACAAAAGACAACAAACAAGAGACTGATTTTAAACAAGAGACTGACTTTATATTTTACACAGTTTTCTCAGGCTAAGATGGGAAATGTCAACCGGTTTACGCGCCGTATTGACACAAGGTCGGTTTGCGCGCCATACCTTAGAGGGGTTAGGAAAAGGATGAGAAGCAAGATACATTACTTTGAAAATAAAGACTTTACCATCAACTATGTAAACAAAATTAATCAGTTAACGTTACTTTTACAAGAACAACCAAGGTCGGTTTTGCAAAGGTCAACAGTATCACTGAAACCCGGTGGGACGTAGACCCAAACACCCGGCGTCAGGCTGCTGCGAACCCAAGTTTTGACCAAGGTTGTTGAGGGACCTGTAGGGCCGGGAGTACATATTTCATTAGTAAATAAGACACTTCAAACCGATACCAAACATTAACATATATTAGACTAACTACATTACCTAGCAGCAAACTACAAGCGTTATCTAACATGCTTAACAAACTAACTAAACATGCAAGGGCGCGGATCTCTTAATTGCGCGTCGGGCCCAACGCACACTTAACAGACCTACGCTGCAGCAGAGTGCAACCCACTGGGACGTATACCCAAACAGCGGGCGGCAAGCTACTGCGACGAGACTGCGGACTGCTCCCGCTTATAAAGGCAAAGTGACGTCACCAAAGCGGAAGGGGGGATGTTACGTCAGGGGGGGGGATATATTACAATACGAGGATTTTCTAAGTCCCGAAGTGGGTCAAGGTTGAGGACGGTTCTTGAAGCTGCGATTGTAGGTTTGCAATGTATTTTATTGTCTTTTGTATAGTGGTTAATTTAGAATCATACGGATTGGAGGATGGTAATATGCTTCTTAATACTTTATAACGGTCAGCGATCTTTGTTCTCATTTTCCGAGAACTAGCATTGTTTCTCTCGGTTTTGAAAGATCTCGAGTTTAAGTTTGGCGAAGTATTACTAGTCTCTGGAAAAATGTTGGATAGAATCATAGCCTGGACAAGTATCGATGGGGCAGCAGAAGATGAAACAGTGATGTGCTCCATGGTGTCTGAGGTGGGCGAATACAAGCAGCAGACTAATTTTACCATCGATAAGGTGTCTCTTTTATACCCAATGGAAGTGGGGGGGGAATATATGTTGAAAAACAACATATATTTCAATGTTGTTTTTTACCAAACGAAAATTGTCTAAGTCCCAAGGTCATCTAAACAAGTTGCCAAAACGGGGAATAGAGCAGTAAGTGGTTCTCACTTGGACCGCAAACTGATCTATTCCCCGCTCTGTATTTTAAAGTAAACAATAACTCTTCTCACTATTGAGCAGCCTTTGTTCTTTGAAGCTCAAGTTCTAAGTCTGCAACCAGGCGAAAGTCTGAATCATGCTCCTCCCATTGTTCAGGAGAACGCGGTTGACCACACCACTTTGTAAAGGCGTACCTCATTGCCTCATTATACTCCTCCAGGATAACATGATAGGGTCTTGGTTGCTGCGTTGTAGACTGCATCGATGATGTAGTTTGTTGCGGATGTGACTGAGCATCATTCTCCGCAACCTTATTAATCTTAAAAACTTCAGTCATTTCTGCAGCCTCAGCAATTGCGTACAACTCCTCTTCGTTAATTTCCTTTCCCCATGTGTTGCTGTTGACGCTCATGATGATACAACTAATAATTATATTCCGAATCGCTCGCTTAAATACCCGCTTACCCCCTCCCCTCTTTACTGTTGAATAATGACTTTAGTATAATATTTCTCCTTTTTCCTTTTAAGTTTATCTTTGACTTAGTGTAAATTATCCAAGTCCGTTATCTGGGTCAAGGTCGTTGTAACATTGCAAAAAAAAAGTGTGGACAACTTATTTACACTCTGCAGCATATGCTACAAATTGTAAATAAGTTGTCCACACTTTTTTTTTAATTTGGAAAAAATGCTTTATTTAATTTGGAATAAACTTTTGGTCTTTTTATTTATATTATTATTTTAATGATTTCCACACAGTGATACCTGTATCATTTCGAATTAAATAGTCCTTGTGGGTAGGTTTTTTGACGTGGAGGTCCATGGCTCTAGGTAACTCTACATAGTACAGTTTACCTTCACATTGAACCAACACCTTTGCAAAGTCCTTTATTTTAACAAAGAAGTAGCGTTTGTTTTTACAAAGCCTGTTAATTCGAATTTTAATTGGCACCACTGTTGCACGTGGTGAAGAAGGAGATGCGCCATGGTTTAATTTTAAATGAAGACTGCACGTTTCTTCATTTAAAATACAACGTTTAACACAGCGTTCACCTTTCTTAGCACCTTTTTTGAATATATAATTACATTGTTGTGCAGGAAGCATGCACATCCTTTGTACAGATTTAAGTTGTTTAAATTTCTCTGAAGGAGATGAAGTATATGTGCAGATTACTGAAGGTCTGGTTGGAGAAGATGATTGGGTGGCTGGTTGGCTTGGTCTCGAACTTGATGTTGATGAGGATGAAGAAGCAGACGATTTGGAAGACTTTGATGAACATGTAGAACAACTTGAAGATGTAGAAGGACTTGGAGAAACAGCACGAGACGTTGACAAAGGACTTGGAGAAACAGCACGAGAAGTTGACGGAAGAGGTGAAGGACTTGGAGAAACAGCACGAGAAGTTGACGGAAGAGGTGAAGGACTTGTGTAAGTCGTTGACGCAGCAGGTAGTGGTGGACAGTTCTCCGGGACGATGTTAGCTAACATCAGGGCTGTCCGAAGGATGGATGGAACCGCAGAAGACGGAGTGGTAGAGGCGGGCGAAGACGAAGCAGAAGGTTTCAATTTGAGAGATTGTGTCTGCTTCCTAATGTGTGCCATGGTGTGAGGTATAACAGCACAAGAGGAAGAATGATTTTACTAGTGCTGGGGGACCCTCTTTTATACATACTGATAGTGGTGGGGAGTGCAAGTGTTATACGGTGGGGGTAATAATGTTGTAACGAGTAAATATATATATTACAATACGGGGATTTTCTAAGTCCCGAAGTGGGTCAAGGTCGTTTGATCATATTATTAAAACGGGAAATAGAGCAGTAAGTGATTCTCACTTGGACCACAAACCGATCTATTCCCCGCTTTGTACGTGAATTTTCTAAGTCCCAAGGTCATCTGAACATGAAGCCAAAGCGGGGAATAGAGCATAACATACTGCTCTATTCCCCGCTCTGTATTTGGGAAGGGGACAAAAGACAACAAACAAGAGACTGATTTTAAACAAGAGACTGACTTTATATTTTACAAGGTTTTCTCAGGCTAAGATGGGTAATGTCAACCGGTTTACGCACCGTATTGACACAAGGTCGGTTTGCGCGCCATACCTTAGAGGGGTTAGGAAAAGGATGAGAAGCAAGATACATTACTTTGAAAATAAAGACTTTGCCAGCAACTATGTAAACAAAAATTAATCAGTTAACGTTACTTTTACAAGAACAGCCAAGGTCGGTTTTGCAAAGGTCAACAGTATCACTGAAACCCGGTGGGACGTAGACCCAAACACCCGGCGTCAGGCTGCTGCGAACCCAAGTTTTGACCAAGGTTGTTGAGGGACCTGTAGGGCCGGGAGTACATATTTCATTAGTAAATAAGACACTTCAAACCGATACCAAACATTAACATATATTAGACTAACTACATTACCTAGCAGCAAACTACAAGCGTTATCTAACATGCTTAACAAACTAACTAAACATGCAAGGGCGCGGATCTCTTAATTGCGCGTCGGGCCCAACGCACACTTAACAGACCTACGCTGCAGCAGAGTGCAACCCACTGGGACGTATACCCAAACAGCGGGCGGCAAGCTACTGCGACGAGACTGCGGACTGCTCCCGCTTATAAAGGCAAAGTGACGTCACCAAAGCGGAAGGGGGGATGTTACGTCAGGGGGGGGGATATATTACAATACGAGGATTTTCTAAGTCCCGAAGTGGGTCAAGGTTGAGGACGGTTCTTGAAGCTGCGATTGTAGGTTTGCAATGTATTTTATTGTCTTTTGTATAGTGGTTAATTTAGAATCATACGGATTGGAGGATGGCAATATGCTTCTTAATACTTTATAACGGTCAGCGATCTTTGTTCTCATTTTCCGAGAACTAGCATTGTTTCTCTCGGTTTTGAAAGATCTCGAGTTTAAGTTTGGCGAAGTATTACTAGTCTCTGGAAAAATGTTGGATAGAATCATAGCCTGGACAAGTATCGATGGGGCAGCAGAAGATGAAACAGTGATGTGCTCCATGGTGTCTGAGGTGGGCGAATACAAGCAGCAGACTAATTTTACCATCGATAAGGTGTCTCTTTTATACCCAATGGAAGTGGGGGGGGAATATATGTTGAAAAACAACATATATTTCAATGTTGTTTTTTACCAAACGAAAATTGTCTAAGTCCCAAGGTCATCTAAACAAGTTGCCAAAACGGGGAATAGAGCAGTAAGTGGTTCTCACTTGGACCGCAAACTGATCTATTCCCCGCTCTGTATTTTAAAGTAAACAATAACTCTTCTCACTATTGAGCAGCCTTTGTTCTTTGAAGCTCAAGTTCTAAGTCTGCAACCAGGCGAAAGTCTGAATCATGCTCCTCCCATTGTTCAGGAGAACGCGGTTGACCACACCACTTTGTAAAGGCGTACCTCATTGCCTCATTATACTCCTCCAGGATAACATGATAGGGTCTTGGTTGCTGCGTTGTAGACTGCATCGATGATGTAGTTTGTTGCGGATGTGACTGAGCATCATTCTCCGCAACCTTATTAATCTTAAAAACTTCAGTCATTTCTGCAGCCTCAGCAATTGCGTACAACTCCTCTTCGTTAATTTCCTTTCCCCATGTGTTGCTGTTGACGCTCATGATGATACAACTAATAATTATATTCCGAATCGCTCGCTTAAATACCCGCTTACCCCCTCCCCTCTTTACTGTTGAATAATGACTTTAGTATAATATTTCTCCTTTTTCCTTTTAAGTTTATCTTTGACTTAGTGTAAATTATCCAAGTCCGTTATCTGGGTCAAGGTCGTTGTAACATTGCAAAAAAAAAGTGTGGACAACTTATTTACACTCTGCAGCATATGCTACAAATTGTAAATAAGTTGTCCACACTTTTTTTTTAATTTGGAAAAAATGCTTTATTTAATTTGGAATAAACTTTTGGTCTTTTTATTTATATTATTATTTTAATGATTTCCACACAGTGATACCTGTATCATTTCGAATTAAATAGTCCTTGTGGGTAGGTTTTTTGACGTGGAGGTCCATGGCTCTAGGTAACTCTACATAGTACAGTTTACCTTCACATTGAACCAACACCTTTGCAAAGTCCTTTATTTTAACAAAGAAGTAGCGTTTGTTTTTACAAAGCCTGTTAATTCGAATTTTAATTGGCACCACTGTTGCACGTGGTGAAGAAGGAGATGCGCCATGGTTTAATTTTAAATGAAGACTGCACGTTTCTTCATTTAAAATACAACGTTTAACACAGCGTTCACCTTTCTTAGCACCTTTTTTGAATATATAATTACATTGTTGTGCAGGAAGCATGCACATCCTTTGTACAGATTTAAGTTGTTTAAATTTCTCTGAAGGAGATGAAGTATATGTGCAGATTACTGAAGGTCTGGTTGGAGAAGATGATTGGGTGGCTGGTTGGCTTGGTCTCGAACTTGATGTTGATGAGGATGAAGAAGCAGACGATTTGGAAGACTTTGATGAACATGTAGAACAACTTGAAGATGTAGAAGGACTTGGAGAAACAGCACGAGACGTTGACAAAGGACTTGGAGAAACAGCACGAGAAGTTGACGGAAGAGGTGAAGGACTTGGAGAAACAGCACGAGAAGTTGACGGAAGAGGTGAAGGACTTGTGTAAGTCGTTGACGCAGCAGGTAGTGGTGGACAGTTCTCCGGGACGATGTTAGCTAACATCAGGGCTGTCCGAAGGATGGATGGAACCGCAGAAGACGGAGTGGTAGAGGCGGGCGAAGACGAAGCAGAAGGTTTCAATTTGAGAGATTGTGTCTGCTTCCTAATGTGTGCCATGGTGTGAGGTATAACAGCACAAGAGGAAGAATGATTTTACTAGTGCTGGGGGACCCTCTTTTATACATACTGATAGTGGTGGGGAGTGCAAGTGTTATACGGTGGGGGTAATAATGTTGTAACGAGTAAATATATATATTACAATACGGGGATTTTCTAAGTCCCGAAGTGGGTCAAGGTCGTTTGATCATATTATTAAAACGGGAAATAGAGCAGTAAGTGATTCTCACTTGGACCACAAACCGATCTATTCCCCGCTTTGTACGTGAATTTTCTAAGTCCCAAGGTCATCTGAACATGAAGCCAAAGCGGGGAATAGAGCATAACATACTGCTCTATTCCCCGCTCTGTATTTGGGAAGGGGACAAAAGACAACAAACAAGAGACTGATTTTAAACAAGAGACTGACTTTATATTTTACAAGGTTTTCTCAGGCTAAGATGGGTAATGTCAACCGGTTTACGCACCGTATTGACACAAGGTCGGTTTGCGCGCCATACCTTAGAGGGGTTAGGAAAAGGATGAGAAGCAAGATACATTACTTTGAAAATAAAGACTTTGCCAGCAACTATGTAAACAAAAATTAATCAGTTAACGTTACTTTTACAAGAACAGCCAAGGTCGGTTTTGCAAAGGTCAACAGTATCACTGAAACCCGGTGGGACGTAGACCCAAACACCCGGCGTCAGGCTGCTGCGAACCCAAGTTTTGACCAAGGTTGTTGAGGGACCTGTAGGGCCGGGAGTACATATTTCATTAGTAAATAAGACACTTCAAACCGATACCAAACATTAACATATATTAGACTAACTACATTACCTAGCAGCAAACTACAAGCGTTATCTAACATGCTTAACAAACTAACTAAACATGCAAGGGCGCGGATCTCTTAATTGCGCGTCGGGCCCAACGCACACTTAACAGACCTACGCTGCAGCAGAGTGCAACCCACTGGGACGTATACCCAAACAGCGGGCGGCAAGCTACTGCGACGAGACTGCGGACTGCTCCCGCTTATAAAGGCAAAGTGACGTCACCAAAGCGGAAGGGGGGATGTTACGTCAGGGGGGGGGATATATTACAATACGAGGATTTTCTAAGTCCCGAAGTGGGTCAAGGTCGTTTGGTCATATTATTGAAACGGGGAATAGAGCAGTAATTGATTCTCACTTGGACAACAAACCGATCTATTCCCCGCTTTGTACGTGAATTTTCTAAGTCCCAAGGTCATCTGAACATGAAGCCAAAGCGGGGAATAGAGCATAACATACTGCTCTATTCCCCGCTCTGTATTTGGGAAGGGGACAAAAGACAACAAACAAGAGACTGATTTTAAACAAGAGACTGACTTTATATTTTACACAGTTTTCTCAGGCTAAGATGGGAAATGTCAACCGGTTTACGCGCCGTATTGACACAAGGTCGGTTTGCGCGCCATACCTTAGAGGGGTTAGGAAAAGGATGAGAAGCAAGATACATTACTTTGAAAATAAAGACTTTACCATCAACTATGTAAACAAAATTAATCAGTTAACGTTACTTTTACAAGAACAACCAAGGTCGGTTTTGCAAAGGTCAACAGTATCACTGAAACCCGGTGGGACGTAGACCCAAACACCCGGCGTCAGGCTGCTGCGAACCCAAGTTTTGACCAAGGTTGTTGAGGGACCTGTAGGGCCGGGAGTACATATTTCATTAGTAAATAAGACACTTCAAACCGATACCAAACATTAACATATATTAGACTAACTACATTACCTAGCAGCAAACTACAAGCGTTATCTAACATGCTTAACAAACTAACTAAACATGCAAGGGCGCGGATCTCTTAATTGCGCGTCGGGCCCAACGCACACTTAACAGACCTACGCTGCAGCAGAGTGCAACCCACTGGGACGTATACCCAAACAGCGGGCGGCAAGCTACTGCGACGAGACTGCGGACTGCTCCCGCTTATAAAGGCAAAGTGACGTCACCAAAGCGGAAGGGGGGATGTTACGTCAGGGGGGGGGATATATTACAATACGAGGATTTTCTAAGTCCCGAAGTGGGTCAAGGTTGAGGACGGTTCTTGAAGCTGCGATTGTAAGTTTGCAATGTATTTTATTGTCTTTTGTATAGTGGTTAATTTAGAATCATACGGATTGGAGGATGGTAATATGCTTCTTAATACTTTATAACGGTCAGCGATCTTTGTTCTCATTTTCCGAGAACTAGCATTGTTTCTCTCGGTTTTGAAAGATCTCGAGTTTAAGTTTGGCGAAGTATTACTAGTCTCTGGAAAAATGTTGGATAGAATCATAGCCTGGACAAGTATCGATGGGGCAGCAGAAGATGAAACAGTGATGTGCTCCATGGTGTCTGAGGTGGGCGAATACAAGCAGCAGACTAATTTTACCATCGATAAGGTGTCTCTTTTATACCCAATGGAAGTGGGGGGGGAATATATGTTGAAAAACAACATATATTTCAATGTTGTTTTTTACCAAACGAAAATTGTCTAAGTCCCAAGGTCATCTAAACAAGTTGCCAAAACGGGGAATAGAGCAGTAAGTGGTTCTCACTTGGACCGCAAACTGATCTATTCCCCGCTCTGTATTTTAAAGTAAACAATAACTCTTCTCACTATTGAGCAGCCTTTGTTCTTTGAAGCTCAAGTTCTAAGTCTGCAACCAGGCGAAAGTCTGAATCATGCTCCTCCCATTGTTCAGGAGAACGCGGTTGACCACACCACTTTGTAAAGGCGTACCTCATTGCCTCATTATACTCCTCCAGGATAACATGATAGGGTCTTGGTTGCTGCGTTGTAGACTGCATCGATGATGTAGTTTGTTGCGGATGTGACTGAGCATCATTCTCCGCAACCTTATTAATCTTAAAAACTTCAGTCATTTCTGCAGCCTCAGCAATTGCGTACAACTCCTCTTCGTTAATTTCCTTTCCCCATGTGTTGCTGTTGACGCTCATGATGATACAACTAATAATTATATTCCGAATCGCTCGCTTAAATACCCGCTTACCCCCTCCCCTCTTTACTGTTGAATAATGACTTTAGTATAATATTTCTCCTTTTTCCTTTTAAGTTTATCTTTGACTTAGTGTAAATTATCCAAGTCCGTTATCTGGGTCAAGGTCGTTGTAACATTGCAAAAAAAAAGTGTGGACAACTTATTTACACTCTGCAGCATATGCTACAAATTGTAAATAAGTTGTCCACACTTTTTTTTTAATTTGGAAAAAATGCTTTATTTAATTTGGAATAAACTTTTGGTCTTTTTATTTATATTATTATTTTAATGATTTCCACACAGTGATACCTGTATCATTTCGAATTAAATAGTCCTTGTGGGTAGGTTTTTTGACGTGGAGGTCCATGGCTCTAGGTAACTCTACATAGTACAGTTTACCTTCACATTGAACCAACACCTTTGCAAAGTCCTTTATTTTAACAAAGAAGTAGCGTTTGTTTTTACAAAGCCTGTTAATTCGAATTTTAATTGGCACCACTGTTGCACGTGGTGAAGAAGGAGATGCGCCATGGTTTAATTTTAAATGAAGACTGCACGTTTCTTCATTTAAAATACAACGTTTAACACAGCGTTCACCTTTCTTAGCACCTTTTTTGAATATATAATTACATTGTTGTGCAGGAAGCATGCACATCCTTTGTACAGATTTAAGTTGTTTAAATTTCTCTGAAGGAGATGAAGTATATGTGCAGATTACTGAAGGTCTGGTTGGAGAAGATGATTGGGTGGCTGGTTGGCTTGGTCTCGAACTTGATGTTGATGAGGATGAAGAAGCAGACGATTTGGAAGACTTTGATGAACATGTAGAACAACTTGAAGATGTAGAAGGACTTGGAGAAACAGCACGAGACGTTGACAAAGGACTTGGAGAAACAGCACGAGAAGTTGACGGAAGAGGTGAAGGACTTGGAGAAACAGCACGAGAAGTTGACGGAAGAGGTGAAGGACTTGTGTAAGTCGTTGACGCAGCAGGTAGTGGTGGACAGTTCTCCGGGACGATGTTAGCTAACATCAGGGCTGTCCGAAGGATGGATGGAACCGCAGAAGACGGAGTGGTAGAGGCGGGCGAAGACGAAGCAGAAGGTTTCAATTTGAGAGATTGTGTCTGCTTCCTAATGTGTGCCATGGTGTGAGGTATAACAGCACAAGAGGAAGAATGATTTTACTAGTGCTGGGGGACCCTCTTTTATACATACTGATAGTGGTGGGGAGTGCAAGTGTTATACGGTGGGGGTAATAATGTTGTAACGAGTAAATATATATATTACAATACGGGGATTTTCTAAGTCCCGAAGTGGGTCAAGGTCGTTTGATCATATTATTAAAACGGGAAATAGAGCAGTAAGTGATTCTCACTTGGACCACAAACCGATCTATTCCCCGCTTTGTACGTGAATTTTCTAAGTCCCAAGGTCATCTGAACATGAAGCCAAAGCGGGGAATAGAGCATAACATACTGCTCTATTCCCCGCTCTGTATTTGGGAAGGGGACAAAAGACAACAAACAAGAGACTGATTTTAAACAAGAGACTGACTTTATATTTTACAAGGTTTTCTCAGGCTAAGATGGGTAATGTCAACCGGTTTACGCACCGTATTGACACAAGGTCGGTTTGCGCGCCATACCTTAGAGGGGTTAGGAAAAGGATGAGAAGCAAGATACATTACTTTGAAAATAAAGACTTTGCCAGCAACTATGTAAACAAAAATTAATCAGTTAACGTTACTTTTACAAGAACAGCCAAGGTCGGTTTTGCAAAGGTCAACAGTATCACTGAAACCCGGTGGGACGTAGACCCAAACACCCGGCGTCAGGCTGCTGCGAACCCAAGTTTTGACCAAGGTTGTTGAGGGACCTGTAGGGCCGGGAGTACATATTTCATTAGTAAATAAGACACTTCAAACCGATACCAAACATTAACATATATTAGACTAACTACATTACCTAGCAGCAAACTACAAGCGTTATCTAACATGCTTAACAAACTAACTAAACATGCAAGGGCGCGGATCTCTTAATTGCGCGTCGGGCCCAACGCACACTTAACAGACCTACGCTGCAGCAGAGTGCAACCCACTGGGACGTATACCCAAACAGCGGGCGGCAAGCTACTGCGACTAGACTGCGGACTGCTCCCGCTTATAAAGGCAAAGTGACGTCACCGAAGCGTAAGGGGGGATGTTACGTCACGGGGGGGGGTGACCTTGAACATGACCCAAAAAGGGGGGGGGGTGACCTTGAACATGACCCAAAGGGGGGGGAGGTTGTGTCGTCACGGGGGAAGGGGAACCGGATGTAGACAGGTTTTTAGCTTTCTACCCGTATATGGAAATGTCACGGTTACACTTGGCGACCCGCTTTGCTCCGTCTGGTACCTCATTCCAGCTTTGCCTTGCGAACTGAATACACCTCTGCGCTATGTCTTCTCCCATTACACCCGAGAAACTGCAACGTTTGAAGGAGACTTTGAAGAAGTCTTCGGAAAAAAGGAGCGGATTCAAAAGACCTAGTTCTTTTAAATCTTGCATACGGAAGAATTTTCGAAACCACCCACTTTACTTCGACCAACGGCCTTCGACGTCCACTGCATCTTCACCATCGCTATCACCTCGCCCTTCATCGCTTCGACCTTCATCGCCGCCACCAACTGTTGAGGAGATAATGAAGAGGACGGCTACGGTGAAACTTACCGAGTTGGTAACGCCGCTGGAGTCTGTCGCCGTCAAGTTTGCGCAGTTGAAATTAAACGTGGAGTATATACTTGTGGGGAAGATCAGCGATGATGAGTACCTACTCCAACACCTCTTTGGCGGCGGCCGTTACGTCAAGGTCCACCTTCCAAGGTCCACTCTGCCACCTCCTGAGACCAAGTGCGACTTGATTTTAGTACGGCAGAAGGGACAAGTAAAGTGGGTTACAAAGGAAAAATAAACACTGACTACCGCTCACCGCTCCTTATCCACCATCTCCTTCAAACACAAACGGTCCTTTTCAGGACCACCCTAAGCATTTCAAGTTAGGGACTTGGCCTGTACATAGGCAGGAGACTATTAGTCTTATGTTTGTGTGCAGCCCTCTTTGTGAAAATTTCTAAGTCCCAAGGTCCTTGACCTTGACCTTGACCTTGAACATGACCCAAAAAAGGGGGGGGGTGTACACAGTTTGTGCAAAGTATGTCATGTGGGTACTCAAATTACGCGGATTGATCAGACGAACAAGTTGGCGCAAACAGAATTCAGATCCGACAAAGGGTATAGCAGCAACAGCGAAAAACAACTATTTTCAAGGGCAAGCCTAAATAACTTCTTTATTTACGGTTTACAATATATTAAGTGGGTACTCAAATTACGCGGATTGATCAGACGAACAAGTTGGTGCAAACAGAATTCAGATCCAACAAAGGGTATAGCAGCAACAGCGAAAAAACAACTATTTTCAAGGACAAACCTAAATAACTTCTTTGTTTTTGGTTCAAGGTCTAACATGTGGGTACTTCAATTACGCAGCTTGACAAGGCGAACAAGTAGGTGCAATTTAAATTTAAATCTAACCAACAGTATAGCATCCGTGGCGTAAAAACGATGGTTTGAAGGACAAGGTAACGTTGTGGTGGGGGTAGATGCCTATTATACACGATAACGCTACATCATTATTCTTCCAGCTCTTGTCGTATGAACATCTACCTAGACGGTCTGAAAAATGTCGCAGTTTTACAGGAACATGAGGAAGGTGACCTTCAGTAGTCCCCTTGACACTACTTTCTACTTCCCTGACGATGAAGACAGAAGGTCTACACTTTTAGTGGACAATGAGCGGTTTCGTCGAAGAATAATTGAGGTTGAAACACTTTTAACCAGTTGTTTGCTACGCAAAAAGAACCATATGAATACATGCACCGGTTTAGATCATAGTAGCTGTTATACTTATACAGCGTTGAAGCGCAAACATTATTGAGGTTTTTAGTTACGGAGGTAAGGTCTTGACAGTCTAAGAGCTAAACCCTAACTAACACATGTAAACTAGTTATTGTGCGATGTAAAACTTGGTGGGGAGACTGGTGTAGTGGGGGACTGGTGTAGTGGGGGACTACCATCTGCCGCACACTTGCCACCTGCCGCCTGCCACCTGCCGCCGCCCATCTGCTGTCCACCATCTGCTTCGTTCTACTACACTTTTACCCCCACCATTTTGTTTGATACCAAAAACGCTAGCTAGCGAATAGTCAGTACACCTCCGGCTCTCGACCGGTGAACATCGAGCTCTCCGAGACGCTCTTCACAAAATAACAATATCATTTCACTCAAGGTCTGATAGATGTTTCTATTTCATTGCCGTCACGTATTCTTTCCTCCTGACAGCAATGAAATGCAAACACCTAACAGAACAGATAGGTGTCAAAAACACAACATGGACTCTGCGCAGGGAACGAAGTATCTACCGTCTTTCTTCAGAAAGCGAAGTGATGGCCGCAACTCGTCCGGATCAACAACATCGATGACAACGAACAACGGGGAACTATTGTAAACATGAATTATTGTAAATAAAGTAATATTTGTAATAGTACTACCTCGCACTCGTATCATTCGATTGTTTCATTCGATATTTATTCGATATTTCTTATCGATTAACTATCGAATCACAATCGTTTTACGAGTGCGAGGTAGATTTTTTAAAAAAAAACTTCACCGTGACCTTGAACTTTGAACTTTTACTCATTTCGTCACAAAACCGCCTACGTCACTGGCTCAGCCTCAGATGACGTCTTTCATGACGCAGCGCTTCCGGTCACGTGACCGGAAGCTGTCAATCACTTGGCCCAGAAGTCCCCTTTCCCTACTACTTTAGATTAATTTGAATAAATCCTCAAGTCGCCATTAGCCTCTTTGTGAGAGGAACAGATAGCGTCGGTTCCCCCTCCTTCGTCACTTTGCATTCATTGTGTGACGAGACCGAGATGTCATGGCGGTGTTATGAGAATGTCTGAGAATGTCATTGTTTGTGAAGACATATTAAATCGAAATTATTAGGCTATCAGAGTTGTTGTTGAGCCTAGTGATAATAAATATTGATAAATAATGAAGGTAGAGTTGATTTTAAGTATTACCTGTGACTAAGGAGGTTTATTTTAAAAGTAAAGTGACTTGGAATATTAATTGTGGAAGGAAGCTTGGAGCCGCCATTTGCAATCAAGGCGTCTCTGTGTCTCTGTTGCGTTCGGATTAATCCGCCATATTTGATTTGCCGATTTGCCACTTCAGTTTCATTGAGGTGCAAATAAGCGAGTTTTGTTGCAACTTATCGTGGAAAAGGGAGAGGACGACATTAAAATGAAATTATAACTTATTTGGAAATTAAATTGAAGAAATATTATATTGTAATTAATCCGAATTGTCCGAAGCGAGAATTGGGCGACAATTATTATCGTAACAAGGCTGTGGCGTATAGAGTAGTGACGCCGTAATTAATTGAGAAGGCATAAATGGTTGCCTGTGTTTGTAAACAGATGTCTGAATAGATTAATCTAAACGGAGTCCCACACTTGTTGCAGTTAGTAGATGTAATAATCATTCCTGAAGTGTTATATTTTTATTTAGTTGATTTAACATTGTTTTGTCCAAGGACGGGAGTTTGTAGGATTTATTAATTATATTAACCTTAGAATAAATGCTTTCTAAATTAACCTAAATTTATTTGCATGTGTGATTAACTCTGAGTCGTATATTTAAGTGGTAAATCTATAAATGCATTGGAAAAAATCTGGGCGTCATTGGAAATAGGCCAATAATTTAAAATCAAGTAATTGAAACATTTTATTGTTACAAATTAATAAAAATTAATGATCTGACACTTATAAACTGTGTCAATTTTCTGGCCTATCTTCATTGTCAGGACAAAGGATACCACTGCATTTTATTTACCAAAGAAATTAAGTAAATCAGAACTTTGAAAATTTTCGACGAAACAAAGCGTTAGTAGTGGGGAAATAGGAGTTCTGTGACATTTCATTGAAATTAATCGGGACTTAGAAATAATCGACGTGGACCACCATAGTAGTGGGGAATGGGCGTTTGACAATAATTTTCGAAATTTATTGTGTATTTTGAGCTAAGGACTTAGCCGGATTTTCAAAATTTCACTGAATACTACAAACGACTTGTGAATTTTTGTTTGAAATAAATTTCGTGATTTTAATTGGATAATTCACCGTGTTGGGACTTAGAGTAATCGCGTTCTGGGGTTTAAGTTTATTTTATTGAACTTTAAGTTGGGACTTTGAATTTTTCTAAAAATTTCTTAGAAACAAAACAACGTGTGGACTTAGGCGTGTGAGCCTCTGATGATTCAGTTAAGTATTGCAAATTCTAAATAGGACCGGGCGAATTTTAATTATTTCAGGAGCTCTCATCAGTAGGGGGTTATTGAGGGTTCTACACCGGTGAATCCAGTAATTTGAATGTTGAGAGAATTAATGGACAATAACCTTCAGTAAAGGTTGGGGATGAAAAATAAATAAATTATTTAAACTTTTAATTGTGTTTTTGAAAAAATTGACTGAACTTTAAAAAAAAAAAAATTTGTTCTGCTTGCATTAGGGGTGGTATTGGTGAATGCCATTTACCTTTTCATTGTGGAAACTAGTCGCATTGATCAACATGAACGCTTACCATCTGAAGAAGTCGGAAAACATTTACGAACTGAAAATTCGAGGGCAATGCACGGAGGGCAATGCCGACGATTTGAGGAGGCGGCTGACGAGGTGTATAAAAGAGAATACACCGGTCGACGACACCGTAATAGTCTCACTGGCAATCGAGGACGAGCTACGCGAATGTGAGGAAAAGTTTGACGAATTGACAAAATTAATACGGGACTATGATGGTGATTATTTGGATACCGAGGGTCAGCGGATCCAGGCCAGAACTTGGCATAGTTTTTTGAGGGCCGAGCGCGCAGTCGTTGATGGTACGACTGGGGAGGAAACCGAGCAACAGCGTGAGGATTTGCTTGGTAGATTTAGGGCGTTGTTAGGTAAATTTAAAGTTTCGAAGGACACGAGTCAGTCTAGTGGGAGTAGCAGTGACCAAGCGGCAGCAGCTGCTAGGCTGCCTGCTACTGCGGCGCCCGTCCAACAACCGCCGGTAGAAAATAAGCTAGAGCCATCCTTGCCTGCCGCTTCACAGGCACTGGTGGTGACAAAATGCGCCCAGCCCCTCCCTCCATCCACCCCTCGCGAGTCACACACAAGTTTTGGTGTTCCTCAGGCATCTCAGGAATCTTATCTGCGCTCTAGGCCTGTGCCGGTTTATAAATGGGGCCTTAAGTTCGATGGGCAGTCACAAAGTGTCGGCGCGTTCCTCCAACGAGTGGAAGAGTTACGTAGAGCCAGGGGCGTTACCTCTGCCGAGCTCTTTGATTCCGCGGTTGACCTGTTCTCAGGACCTGCCCTAATGTGGTATCGCTCCACAATAGGCCGGATTAACACGTGGGAACAGCTATGCATTGACTTGGCAGCGGTATTTCAACCACTGGACCACGATATACGCCTGCAGCAAGAAATCTTTAATAGGGTACAAGGAGAGGCCGAATCGATCGATCTCTTCATTGCGGCGATGGAAGGGCTGTACGGTAGGCTGGCCGTTAATGTCCCAGAGGCGGTTAGGTTGAAACAGATCTACCATAACCTCAATCCCCAACTCCAGGACAGACTAGCAATGTTTGATATTACGTCGGTAGAACAGCTGCGTACGATGGGCAGGAGAGCGGAAGCGGGCCGTTTGCGATCTGTCACTCTGCGCACTGCTAATAGAAATCCTGACTTGATGGAGCCAGACCTAGCCTATACGCCTGTACGACGTAGGCAGACTCATGACGCGTTTCGCACGACACCCGAGCGCAAAGTATTCCAGGCGACGAATGATCCCGAGATTGTTTGTTTTAAATGTCACGCGAAAGGACATGTGACCACGGAGTGTATGGTGGCGAATTCCAATCCAGTAGGTGGAAGAATATGCTGGCGCTGCAGAAAGACGGGACATATACAGCGCGAATGTCGTGTTCGACTCAGCCCCAAACAATTCGCGAGCGGGAAACGAGGCCGGGACCAGCGGAGTCGCCGCTGCTGGACCCCGCCAATGAAGCCATCTGCTGTCAAAGATGTGCCTATGGCGACGAAAAAGAAGTGTCGTATGGTTGAGAAGACTATTAGGATAGTCCCTGAGGTGAGGAACCTAGCCCAGGAACTTGTGGCTGTAGGGAAAATAGAGGCCGCTGAGGGCAAGGTGTTGGTAGATACCGGAGCTCAAGTATCCCTAGTAAAACGTGACGTGTCCTCCGCACCGATGAACAAACCCGACGTGGTGTTACGAGGTATCTCGGGTCGAACTCTTAAGGTCTACGGTAAACAAAAAGTGTCCCTTACTTTGAAACCTGGCGTGAAGGTACCTGGAGAGTATATAGTGAGTAACCTACCAAAGGGCTACTTAGCCGTGATAGGCTGCGACATCCTGCAAGAGGGTAACGGAAAAATTGATGTACAAAAAGGGGTTTTGAAATTGCATGGGAAAGAAATTTGGTTAAATCGATTAACTAAGGGTGAAAGCGTGCCTGACCCGACGCGCGGGGCGAAGTAGCCTGATCACGAGATGGAATCAGCCCCTAAGCTCCCCTCTGTCAGCCGCGAGAGTAAATCTGAACGTAATAACTGCAAAGAATCTTTTGTGTATTGCTATCAGGACGTTAATCTCCCGCCGCGGAGTGAGAAGAGGATTCAGGTTAAAATTAGTAAATTCGCTATAGAGTCTAAGGAACTAGAAGGAAAGGACGTTGTTGTCGAACCAATAGAATTAACAATTCATGGTGTTTACCTTGCCAGGATCCTAACGAGAGTAGTCGACAATCGATGCTGGGTTAAAGTTGTAAACGTTAGTGGGGAAGAATTGGCCTTTGCGAAGAATTTAAAGCTAGGACTCCTGGATAGTGACCTGGTCGATGATAGAGAATTTGGACAAGCGCGGCGCAAAGTAGTGATTTTGGCTGATAGTCACGGGCGAGGGCTGCAAGAAATTCTATCTGAACGATTACCGCGAGATATTGAAGTAAGCGTAATGTTTATGCCTAATGGGAAATTAAAACACGTGATGTCGAACTTAAAATGGGAACTTGAAAAACTGACGGAGAGGGACTTACGATGTTGACGACAAGTTTGCTCCCTATTCGTTGACGCTGCAACAAGCCTTTAGTGCCCTGCCGGCCTCGTGGAAAGCAAAAAATAGCTATGTTATCGATTTTTGACCGCTATGATGTAAACCTCCGCCAAGAACTAAGTGACGCGAACCGCCTTGTCGAAGTAATAGTCCAAAACTTGAGGCAACGAACTAAGGGGAATATCATCTTTCATAATATTCATGATAAATTTCAAAAGGAGATGTACACGAAGCATGGGTTGCATTTAAATGAATTGGGGAAAGTACGATTAGCTGACATTTTGCGAGGAATAGTTCTGGAAGGGTATACCGTGCCCGAAGCTAGAGTGGGTAGGATCGAAAAGGTTGATGAGGCCGAGTTCGAAACTTGTTTAGATGCGAAGTTAACTCATCTCCCGCAGGATGTGAGAGATCACGTGAGGCCCGTGCTTATGAAGTATAAGAGCGTGTTCGCTCATAGTAACACTCAACCGTTGGGTTGCACTTCTGCTGTGAAGCATGTCATTCGCACCGGTGACGCAGCGCCTATCTATAAGAAGGCCTATCGAGTGCCGCACCACCAAAAGGCTGTTCTAGATGATTTGATCAAAGATCAGCTAGAAAAGGGCATCATAGCCCCTAGCCAAAGTGAGTGGGCCTCTCCGGTAGTGATAGTCCCTAAGAAATCCCCTGACGGAACCCCTAAATTTAGGTTTTGTGTAGACTACCGTGCCGTTAACGCCATTACTACGGCCGATGTATACCCTCTTCCCAACATCACGGAAACGTTGGATAGCCTCGGAGGCTGTCGCATGTTCACGACCCTGGACTTGCGGTCTGGCTATCACCAGATCCAAGTTGACGAGGAAAGTAGGCCTAAAACCGCCTTTAACGTACCAGGTGGACACTACGAGTACCAAAGGATGCCATTTGGCCTAAGCACCGCACCTGCCACATTTCAGCGTTTAATGGACTCAGTCCTGATGGGCCTCAAAGGTGAGAAGTGTCTTGTGTATCTCGATGACATCATCCTCTTTTCGAAGGATTTGCCATCTCACTTAATAGCGTTAGGAGAGGTGCTAGAAAAATTACAAGGGGTCAACCTTAGTGTACAGCTCAGCAAATGTAGTTTCGTGGTAGATGAAGTGAACTACCTCGGTCATGTCATCACCAAAAGAGGTGTCGAGCCAGATCCGAATAAGATCAAAGCTGTTCGCGATTTCCCTGTACCTAAGACAGTCAAAGACGTTCGGTCGTTCCTGGGATTAGCGGGGTATTATCGTCGTTTCATAGAGGGATTCGCTACGATCGGAAAACCACTGTTCGATCTAACCAAGCAGGGAACTGAGTTCAAATGGACGTCGGATTGCCAGGAGGCTTTCGATGAGCTAAAACAGCTGCTTACCTCTGCGCCTGTATTGATATTCCCTGACTTTAGCAAACCGTTCGTATTGTCCACCGACGCTAGCACGCAAGCCTTGGGTGCCGTGCTCTCCCAAGAAATTGACGGGCAAGAACACCCGGTCGCGTATTGCTCACGAACCCTCTTTCCCGCCGAGAAGAACTACGCCACAACCGAGTTAGAACTCCTCAGTTTGGTCTGGAGTACGAAATACTTCAGGTGCTACCTGTTGGGTCGTCCGTTCAAAGTCATTACGGACCACAGCGCCTTACGTTGGATGCTGTCTTTAAAATACCCAAGTAGCAGACTAATGAGGTGGTCTCTGAGGTTGGCTGAGTTTACGTACACTGTAGAACACAAGCCCAGCAAGAAGCATACTAACGCCGATGGTCTCAGCAGAGCCATGTGCGCGGCCCTTCGCAGGGACGAGCTCCCCGTGATGGATTTGGCCACGCTCCGCGAGCACCAGAAAAATGATCCCCATTGTAAGGAGTTAGGAAAGGCCAAAAGTTTCAAATTCAGCCCGGAAAAGATTTTGTATAGACTAAGTGGAGGTAAAAGGAGCATCGTAGTACCAGTCAGTCTTACTAGGGAAGTCATGCGCCTTCACCACGACCTGCCTACAGCTGGGCATGCTGGTGTAGCTAAGACACTTCAACGCATTAAGGAAAAGTTTTGGTGGAAAGGGATGGACAAAGAGGTTTATGATTATGTTCGCACATGCAAGAGTTGTAGTCAGCGTACCGACTACGGGAAAATTAGAGCTCCCCTAGGGACTATTTTCAACGAGCCCGAGGCTCCTTTTGAAGTTATCGCAGCGGATATTGTGGGCCCTCTGCCCACTAGTTGCTCCAGGAATGTGTACATCCTGAGTGTGATGGACCATTTCACTCGGTATTGCGAGTTCATCCCGCTACCAGACCAGACTGCAGAGAGTATCGCAAGAGCGTTAGTACAACGCGTGATCACAAAATTTGGCGTTCCAAAAGCTTTGATTTCGGACCAAGGCGCGAATTTCACTTCCGACCTTATCAGTCAGCTCTGTAAATTCTTACATGTACGTAAAATTCAGACTACTGGTTTCCACCCGCAAGCGAATGGCCGGTTGGAAAGAGTGCATTCCACGATCGCGCACATGCTAAGCCACTTCGTGAACCGACATCAAACCGATTGGGACGATTACCTTCCGTACGTTACGATGGCCTACAATTCACAAGGTCACGAGGCTACAGGGTTCTCGCCTTTTGAAATGGTTTTCGGTAGGAAAATGGAAACACCCTTGGAAGCAGATCTGACCATCACGGAAGGTGATGATCTGTACAACGATCATGTGGAGACCCTGAGGAGTAAACTGAAAGAGACTTTTGAAGTAGCGGCGAAACGAAAAGCTATTGCCCGCGGACGGTATGAGCGGCAGTACAATAAGAAAGTGAAAGAAGTAGAGTACCACGAAGGGCAGTTGGTCCTGCTGCACGTTCCTAGTATAGGGCGACACAGGGTTAAAAAGCTCTCGAAACTGTGGAAAGGTCCTTATAAGGTCATAAAGGTGCTCTCTCCGCTCAACGTCGTGCTGAAGATCAGGAAGCGAGAAGTAACGGTACACGTGAACCGTATAAAACCGTGCCCGAGGCGCGCCCCAGTGCCCCCTCCGCCGGTGGTAGAAACAACCGCGGACCCCGAGGTAGGGTTGGAAGAATGGGTCAACGACCCGCAAGTGAGTGACGACGGAATAGACGAGCCACAGGAAGTACAGGAGCCTGTCCCGGACAGCTCAAAAAGGGCCCGTAGGAGACCCGCGTATCTCCAGGATTACACTAGTTAAGTGTGGGAGGTATCGGAAACGCATGGGGGATTAATAAACAAAACTAAAGAGTGGAATAAGTAATAGTGATATAACAAAAATTTAACATGATTCAAATCTGTTATAGGGTACATTTTATTAGTATTGGGGGCAGTTAGCTGCTTCCACCAGGGCATCATCTTCGAAGGAGGCCAGGAGGTCCTCCTGTCTGACAGCCACTGGAGGGTCACCCTGAAGTACAAACTTACGGAAATGCAAGTACAGAGCCGGAAACTCAGCAATTTGGCGGTAGAGGTAAAACAGTATCTTGAAAAATTTTATTCTGACCTTTTGCGTGATAGCGTAAGTATACACTCTAAACTACCTCAATTAGAGGAGGGTTTTAGGTATTAATTTGCCATTTTGAAACAAGACGTCCATGAATACGTAAAGGAAGTAAATAATTTGGTGTCTTTGCTTGTTCGTCAAGAGAAAATGAAGATCCTGGCCAACGTGGCGCATCAATTGGTAAATCATTCAAAAACTCTAAATTCAGTAATGTTATCAATCAAATCTTATCATTCAGTAATGTATCAGACCCTTAGTAGACTTTTTAAAACGGACCAAATTACGCAACTTCAGTTAAGAGACGTGTTTAGTTATTTCAAATTGAATTCTGCAATTTCTGAGACTTAGAGTACGGTCTCAGATACTATTCGCAAAGCAGTTAGGTGGTGGGAAAGTAAGTAGTGACTTGCTCTCGCCCTCAGAGTTTCTAAGAATTTTAAAAGAAATGAAAGAGGTTGTGCCCCCTCTAGCCAAATTATACCTGCGCGTTGAGTTAGAAAACATTCATGAGTATTACTTGGTTTTGGTTGCCCATAGTTACGTGACTGAGCAAACCCTCAGGGTTGTGCTGCAGCTCCCTTTGAAATGAGACGATAAGTTTTTTTCAGGCGTATGACGGGTACACATACCCAATATATGATAGGACGTTAAAAAAAAAAAATGGACCCAATGGGGTGTGCAAAATCAGAAGCGCCTAGTGAGCAAGAATAGATTACAATATACTCGGTATAGCAGTGATAAATTCGATCGTGACTGTCTGAGCGGTCGACTTGTAATCTGCCCGCTTGAGGAAGTCATAATGATCATGGCCAAGAGGCCAAGTTGCGTGTCCGATCTGTTTGTTGGAAAACTTTCTTACAGTTGTGAGCGAAAATTGACCACCGATTTGAGGTCCCCCGTGTTGTTGAAGTGCTTCCGAGCCCTACAAGGTAACTCTGAAGTTTTACGAGGATGGCGGAAAGATAAACGTGACCACCATGCAGATGAGTGGAGTGGGAGTGATCTCCGAGGCGTATAAATGTGATGTTATTAGTGATGAGTTTAAGGTGCCTGCCCGTATACACGGCAGCAACACTCATGTCGGCCAGATAAGTAAAGTTTTTATTCCTGATTTGAAGTCAATGCTCTCCGACGAAGAGACCGAGTTGATAAATATCGATGTGAATGCCACCCTAGAAGTCCTAGAAGGACTCGACAATGAGCTGGGCACCGTGAATGTGCGGGAATACCATTTGGGAGAGGCACTTTTCCTTTTGCGGTCCCACTATGATTTTAGGGATAGGGCACAGAGAGTAAGTTCGATAGTAACGATGAGAATCTGTGTGGTGATGACCCTGATGCTGTTTATTGCATGTTGTAGGTACTGGGAGGTGCTTGCCGCCTGGTTCCCGAGCTCCAGACTCCAGCGCAGAAAGCAGAGGACTGCGACCTTGACCAGAGCGCCGCAGACGTTCGCAGACCTGAGTGATGTAACCAATCCTGATGTTGAGATGGGAACAGCTGTTCCGAGACTTGGAGATGACGAGGGGACTGCAGCCCCAGAGCCAGCAACTAGAGCTTCGGCTACCGGTAAACCGTAGAGTGGAATTCGGCTGGAAAGCGTCGTGAGTAAGGCTAGCCTAAGAGAACTCATAAACCGTGTTGGGATATTGAAAGTTACCGCGGTGCGGAAGGACCCATGAATCCGTGCGGCGTCAAGACGATCGGTATCGCGTGAGGATACGATAATATCCGCGAACGGACTAGCGATCGGACTTAGAGTGCTCATCAGGATGCGACGTGGGGGACAGTGGACCCTTTCTTGTTTCGACAGTGATGCGTAAGGCCTTTAGTAATAAGCTTCGGTTGTGTTTTATTTTAAGTTGTCTGTAACGAGGTGTTGCAACTGTGGTTTTGTGTTTAGAGTGTAAGTATCGTGGAGGATGGTAGTGTGAACCCTTTTCTTTATTTATTTTATAATTTGAGATACCATTGCAAAGGTAAGGCTGGTGAGTGGTATCTGGTGTTCACAGGAAGGTAAGCGCGCAATCCACAACCCCTAAAACCCCCATCCCTTCAACTCCTTCCGCTGGACTGTGAATATCTGAGACCAACTCAAAACCAAATTTTAAAGAGATAGTTTGTACGGTTTACTGTTGTAAATGCCTTGCTGAGGGATTTTCCGGACCCCCCAGCAAGACTGCGTATGGGACACTACCAGGCCTCGTATAATGAAGATAGTTTTATTTTGCTGCGTCTTTTGTTTTTGGTTTGGCTGAGGTACCAATAGGATTGTGTAAGGGAGGGATATACGGTGGGCCTGTCTCGCAACCAGGGGCAGGCGAGGCGAATTAAACGCAGCTCCATTTAAATACCAAGCGGTGGGTTAAAAGCAACCAAGGTTGTGATTAGTTTTAAGTTTTAAGTAGACACTTGCAGTGTCTCAACACTCATTAAGTTCATCTTTTTTATTCCGTTGAGGATCAAACTTTCCCATGCCTGTAGAGCAAGTTTCAGGATGGTGAGAGAACCGATTACAGATTGCTACAAGAGCCCACCGCATTTTCCGCATAACGGCACCCAAGCACCCCTAAGGTGCCCGGGCAGTCCTTTGGCGTCTGAGTCCTTAGGTGTGGGCGGGCTATCCCTTAAAGTATTAACCTTTTATTTTTTTTTAGCTATAAGACCTCAGGAGCACCCTGGAGAATAAGAATTTTGTTATTATTAGAGTAGGCCGGTACCTCAGTCCAAAGTTAAAGTGTCGTAATATTTCGCTGTATGTGTAAGTTAAGTGTACTATGATAATATCATGAACGGAATTTTATATGTTTTATTTTGGGAGTTACAGGATTTTGATTAATGTAGTTGTTAACTGGGGAATGTGAATCGTGAAGTCAGGGACTTTCTTTGTGTAGTTAACTGTTGATGTACTTAGTATACTTGTACTCGAGAAGCAGAAAGCACAGGTAAATAGGTGACCAGGCTAGATCACTCATCATACCGTTGGGGTGACAGTGTGAATGACCGGCCCCAAGTGAAAGCTCGTGCGGCTTCACCAGATCGAGTGAGTAGCGTTCCAAATCTCAATAAAACCAAAATTCCCGAACCAACTGATATTCTTGAACTATAAATTGTCAATTAAATTAGGCACAGTTCGGTGCATTACTTTCAAATTCCAATTGACTAAAATACTGACTCACAATTTTGCACAGTGATGAGTGTCTAAGCCACTTTGTTCTCTCTTTCTCATTCTCTTGTTGTCGAGCGTTGTGCGCTGTTGGTCTACGTACCATGTGTATATTTTATTTCTGGTGTTAACTGGGGAAATTCATTGTATATGATTATAAGAAGTTCCAAGAGAAGGGGAATGTTAATAAGTTGTCAGATATTTTGTAACCACATAGAGTATGTAACTGGAGTGTTTTGTTGTAATAATTTTGTTGATTTATGATTGGAGCATCAGGTGTATATACATTTTTGTTATACTTGTTTTGAAAAGTTTGCGAATTTGTACGAGGAGATGAGACGCATGTTTACTAGAAATTGCGGGACATAAAAGTAAATACCGTCCCATTCATATTGATGGAGCTGAAGTCTAGTTAAAGGAAAGTTTCCTTTATCTTTTTTTTTGTCCCCTTAAATTTGACTTCGGTTATACTGCGGCTTGTAAACTCTTGTCATGTTTCACGTCACATTGTGACTTGTGCCCGCTTTAATTTGAGGTTGGTGGCAAGGATTCATCGACAGAAGGGCCGTTCCGCCCTTGAGGACAGGACGTCCCCATACATAAAGAGGAGACCTCATGCTGAGGCCAGCATGAACTAGAGGAGGGGGGAGTGTAACGACCCACTCCCAAATTTACATCAGCGGCTGTAATCTAAGGATTCAGCAACATTTGTTTGTCATTTTATTAAATATTAGTTACACCACATTTGGGATAATTTATCTAAAGTATACTGATTAATAAATCAGTACAGTAATTATGAAGACCACCAACCATTTAAAAATCCCTTCAAACAGCCCAGAAATCGAATTCAAATATTTGCATTATAAACTGAGTCCAGAGTTTTCTAACTCGAGAGAGAGATTGTAGCCTCGCCCCAGGATGAGAATGCGGGCGTCAGCACTAGCCTCCATCGGGCCGTGCGCTGTGATTGGCTGAGGCCCGTCGCCTCAGCGCGACGCCGAGGCGTGAGAGCAGGAGTTGCGCGCTGACCCCCGAGGATGTGATACGCGTCTCATCGTTCCTCATTAGAGTAAAACTAAATTAATACTTTTCCAAATTTAATGTAACCTTATTTTGTAATTGACCGCGGAAATACCTAATGTAAAACGACGTGTAAATTGTTCTAGATCAATTGTTGTGAAGTTGTGAAGTTGATTGTGTGATTTAATAAATAATAATATGTTTCCCAACCGGCATTTTTATTATTTTAATACCCGAAATCGGCTTCGGTGGGACAGTACATAAATCAATATACAAACTAAGCAATTTGTGCCTATGCCAGCGATTTGATTTATGAGAGCTGCATATTTGCCCGTTTTAAATGCCAGAGTAAAGTAATTTGTTCTCTGATTGCTTTTTTGAATTTTTATGAGTATTTGTTTGATTGTCACTTTTTCGTATACACGTAAGTAGGGATGGCCCCACTTAAGCAAGCCAATCAGAAGCCAGCATTTTGGTCACGTGACTCGTGATGTCATTCCAAGATGGCGGCGCCCATGTCGGCTTCACTTTTATTCTCCGCCAGAGTTCCCTCCAGATTGTGCAGTGCTGCCAACCTAAGGCTATTATATGCTCTATACCTACATTATATGTATATGCTCCATGTATATCACATTATTATACATATACTACACCATTATACGCTACCAACCTAGTGGAGCTACATAAGGTAAGTAAAAAGTCAGTTTGTTTTACAATAAATTTAATAAGAGTAACAATATAAAAATTAATGTATATAAAAATGAATACCCTTAGTAGACTTTTTAAAACGGACCAAATTACGCAACTTCAGTTAAGAGACGTGTTTAGTTATTTAAAATTGAATTCTGCAATTTCTGAGACTTAGAGTACGGTCTCAGATACTATTCGCAAAGCAGTTAGGTGGTGGGAAAGTAAGTAGTGACATGCTCTCGCCCTCAGAGTTTCTAAGAATTTTAAAAGAAATAAAAGAGGTTGTGCCCCCTCTAGCCAAATTATACCTGCGCGTTGAGTTAGAAAACATTCATGAGTATTACTTGGTTTTGGTTGCCCATAGTTACGTGACTGAGCAAACCCTCAGGGTTGTGCTGCAGCTCCCTTTGAAATGAGACGATAAGTTTTTTTCAGGCGTATGACGGGTACACATACCCAATATATGATAGGACGTTAAAAAAAAATGGACCCAATGGGGTGTGCAAAATCAGAAGCTCCTAGTGAGCAAGAATAGATTACAATATACTCGGTATAGCAGTGATAAATTCGATCGTGACTGTCTGAGCGGTCGACTTGTAATCTGCCCGCTTGAGGAAGTCATAATGATCATGGCCAAGAGGCCAAGTTGCGTGTCCGATCTGTTTGTTGGAAAACTTTCTTACAGTTGTGAGCGAAAATTGACCACCGATTTGAGGTCCCCCGTGTTGTTGAAGTGCTTCCGAGCCCTACAAGGTAACTCTGAAGTTTTACGAGGATGGCGGAAAGATAAACGTGACCACCATGCAGATGAGTGGAGTGGGAGTGATCTCCGAGGCGTATAAATGTGATGTTATTAGTGATGAGTTTAAGGTGCCTGCTCGTATACACGGCAGCAACACTCATGTCGGCCAGATACGTAAAGTTTTTATTCCTGATTTGAAGTCAATGCTCTCCGACGAAGAGACCGAGTTGATAAATATCGATGTGAATGCCACCCTAGAAGTCCTAGAAGGACTCGACAATGAGCTGGGCACCGTGAATGTGCGGGAATACCATTTGGGAGAGGCACTTTTCCTTTTGCGGTCCCACTATGATTTTAGGGATAGGGCACAGAGAGTAAGTTCGATAGTAACGATGAGAATCTGTGTGGTGATGACCCTGATGCTGTTTATTGCATGTTGTAGGTACTGGGAGGTGCTTGCCGCCTGGTTCCCGAGCTCCAGACTCCAGCGCAGAAAGCAGAGGACTGCGACCTTGACCAGAGCGCCGCAGACGTTCGCAGACCTGAGTGATGTGACCAATCCTGATGTTGAGATGGGAACAGCTGTTCCGAGACTTGGAGATGACGAGGGGACTGCAGCCCCAGAGCCAGCAACTAGAGCTTCGGCTACCGGTAAACCGTAGAGTGGAATTCGGCTGGAAAGCGTCGTGAGTAAGGCTAGCCTAAGAGAACTCATAAACCGTGTTGGGATATTGAAAGTTACCGCGGTGCGGAAGGACCCATGAATCCGTGCGGCGTCAAGACGATCGGTATCGCGTGAGGATACGATAATATCCGCGAACGGACTAGCGATCGGACTTAGAGTGCTCATCAGGATGCGACGTGGGGGACAGTGGACCCTTTCTTGTTTCGACAGTGATGCGTAAGGCCTTTAGTAATAAGCTTCGGTTGTGTTTTATTTTAAGTTGTCTGTAACGAGGTGTTGCAACTGTGGTTTTGTGTTTAGAGTGTAAGTATCGTGGAGGATGGTAGTGTGAACCCTTTTCTTTATTTATTTTATAATTTGAGATACCATTGCGAAGGTAAGGCTGGTGAGTGGTATCTGGTGTTCACAGGAAGGTAAGCGCGCAATCCACAACCCCTAAAACCCCCATCCCTTCAACTCCTTCCGCTGGACTGTGAATATCTGAGACCAACTCAAAACCAAATTTTAAAGAGATAGTTTGTACGGTTTACTGTTGTAAATGCCTTGCTGAGGGATTTTCCGGACCCCCCAGCAAGACTGCGTATGGGACACTACCAGGCCTCGTATAATGAAGATAGTTTTATTTTGCTGCGTCTTTTGTTTTTGGTTTGGCTGAGGTACCAATAGGATTGTGTAAGGGAGGGATATACGGTGGGCCTGTCTCGCAACCAGGGGCAGGCGAGGCGAATTAAACGCAGCTCCATTTAAATACCAAGCGGTGGGTTAAAAGCAACCAAGGTTGTGATTAGTTTTAAGTTTTAAGTAGACACTTGCAGTGTCTCAACACTCATTAAGTTCATCTTTTTTATTCCGTTGAGGATCAAACTTTCCCATGCCTGTAGAGCAAGTTTCAGGATGGTGAGAGAACCGATTACAGATTGCTACAAGAGCCCACCGCATTTTCCGCATAACGGCACCCAAGCACCCCTAAGGTGCCCGGGCAGTCCTTTGGCGTCTGAGTCCTTAGGTGTGGGCGGGCTATCCCTTAAAGTATTAACCTTTTATTTTTTTTTAGCTATAAGACCTCAGGAGCACCCTGGAGAATAAGAATTTTGTTATTATTAGAGTAGGCCGGTACCTCAGTCCAAAGTTAAAGTGTCGTAATATTTCGCTGTATGTGTAAGTTAAGTGTACTATGATAATATCATGAACGGAATTTTATATGTTTTATTTTGGGAGTTACAGGATTTTGATTAATGTAGTTGTTAACTGGGGAATGTGAAACGTGAAGTCAGGGACTTTCTTTATGTAGTTAACTGTTGATGTACTTAGTATACTTGTACTCGAGAAGCAGAAAGCACAGGTAAATAGGTGACCAGGCTAGATCACTCATCATACCGTAGGGGTGACAGTGTGAATGACCGGCCCCAAGTGAAAGCTCGTGCGGCTTCACCAGATCGAGTGAGTCAATAAAACCAAAATTCCCGAACCAACTGATATTCTTGAACTATAAATTGTCAATTAAATTAGGCACAGTTCGGTGCATTACTTTCAAATTCCAATTGACTAAAATACTGACTCACAATTTTGCACAGTGATGAGTGTCTAAGCCACTTTGTTCTCTCTTTCTCATTCTCTTGTTGTCGAGCGTTGTGCGCTGTTGGTCTACGTACCATGTGTATATTTTATTTCTGGTGTTAACTGGGGAAATTCATTGTATATGATTATAAGAAGTTCCAAGAGAAGGGGAATGTTAATAAGTTGTCAGATATTTTGTAACCACATAGAGTATGTAACTGGAGTGTTTTGTTGTAATAATTTTGTTGATTTATGATTGGAGCATCAGGTGTATATACATTTTTGTTATACTTGTTTTGAAAAGTTTGCGAATTTGTACGAGGAGATGAGACGCATGTTTACTAGAAATTGCGGGACATAAAAGTAAATACCGTCCCATTCATATTGATGGAGCTGAAGTCTAGTTAAAGGAAAGTTTCCTTTATCTTTTTTTTTGTCCCCTTAAATTTGACTTCGGTTATACTGCGGCTTGTAAACTCTTGTCATGTTTCACGTCACATTGTGACTTGTGCCCGCTTTAATTTGAGGTTGGTGGCAAGGATTCATCGACAGAAGGGCCGTTCCGCCCTTGAGGACAGGACGTCCCCATACATAAAGAGGAGACCTCATGCTGAGGCCAGCATGAACTAGAGGAGGGGGGAGTGTAACGACCCACTCCCAAATTTACATCAGCGGCTGTAATCTAAGGATTCAGCAACATTTGTTTGTCATTTTATTAAATATTAGTTACACCACATTTGGGATAATTTATCTAAAGTATACTGATTAATAAATCAGTACAGTAATTATGAAGACCACCAACCATTTAAAAATCCCATCAAACAGCCCAGAAATCGAATTCAAATATTTGCATTATAAACTGAGTCCAGAGTTTTCTAACTCGAGAGAGAGATTGTAGCCTCGCCCCAGGATGAGAATGCGGGCGTCAGCACTAGCCTCCATCGGGCCGTGCGCTGTGATTGGCTGAGGCCCGTCGCCTCAGCGCGACGCCGAGGCGTGAGAGCAGGAGTTGCGCGCTGACCCCCGAGGATGTGATACGCGTCTCATCGTTCCTCATTAGAGTAAAACTAAATTAATACTTTTCCAAATTTAATGTAACCTTATTTTGTAATTGACCGCGGAAATACCTAATGTAAAACGACGTGTAAATTTTCTAGATCAATTGTTGTGAAGTTGATTGTGTGATTTAATAAATAATAATATGTTTCCCAACCGGCATTTTTATTATTTTAATACCCGAAATCGGCTTCGGGGGGCAGTAGTACATAAATCAATATACAAACTAAGCAATTTGTGCTTATGCCAGCGATTTGATTTATGAGAGCTGCATATATGCCCGTTTTAAATGCCAGAGTAAAGTAATTTGTTCTCTGATTGCTTTTTTGAATTTTTATGAGTATTTGTTTGATTGTCACTTTTTCGTATACACGTAAGTAGGGATGGCCCCACTTAAGCAAGCCAATCAGAAGCCAGCATTTTGGTCACGTGACTCGTGATGTCATTCCAAGATGGCGGCGCCCATGTCGGCTTCACTTTTATTCCCCGCCAGAGTTCCCTCCAGATTGTGCAGTGCTGCCAACCTAAGGCTATTATATGCTCTATACCTACATTATATGTATATGCTCCATGTATATCACATTATTATACATATACTACACCATTATACGCTACCAACCTAGTGGAGCTACATAAGGTAAGTAAAAAGTCAGTTTGTTTTACAATAAATTTAATAAGAGTAACAATATAAAAATTAATGTATATAAAAATGAATAAAAGATTAATAATATAAAAGGTTATACATGATTACATATATATACAAAACAATCAGCGGCCCGCTGCATCCTCTGTGGCCTCCTCCACGAAACAAACAAATCACCTTTAGTCGACTGAAAATCCGGTTTTAAGCTGTTAAAATACCGCTCCGTGATTGGCCGGAATAAGCTCGCACCCATTGGTCGTGTTAGGCGTTCTGATCGCTGGTCCATCTATACACCTATACCGCGGACAGCTTACCTCGTTCACTCTGTCCCCGGCTCCTGTGTTGGTCAGAGGTCCCTGCGCTGCTTTGTTTTTTGCTATTGTGGTATAGTGAGCTGTGATAGTATTGTGCAATTGCAGTAAGTGCTAGCTATAATTTACCGTTAGTATTTAACGCATATTTAGTGTATCAGGCCTAACCTCAATTTTATTGCATAACATAACCTTACTTTTGCGTGTCTAACATAACCTCACTTTATTATTTTTAATTTTCTAGCCCTAGTATTGTATTTACTCAAGTTTCTCTTTGGGGTTTCACATAACCTCAATTTCTCTTAACCTAAAAGGTAGAGATCCGGGATTTGTCGCTTTTCGGCCCGCTGGTGAAATCGATGAAGACATCCTTTGGAAAATTGTTGGGGGAATAGTTCAGTCCAATTCTGAATCCATCAAGTCCACTGACACTTTTAAAGTAGAATGTACCCTGGTTAATCTCCCTGTAGGTACCGGGATGGTAAGACCCGGCTTTTATAATACCTTTGATGAAGAGTGTAAGGCGAGGCAAGGAATCGTAGTTATTAACAACAAAGATAACTTGTGTCTCCCCAGGGCTTTGGTGGTGGCTATTGCTCATGCTACAAAAGATCCTCAGTACAAGTCAATTCGCCAAGATAATAAAAGAAGACAAACAGTGAGGGCCCAGGAACTTATTCAGCGGGCTAGGGTGGAGATGTCCGAGGATGGCGCGGGAATCCCCGAACTTGAAAAGTTTCAAGACTTACAAAATTCAAAATGAACTTGCTCTTTCACGATGGCCACTATAACGTAATCACTAGCCTAACTGCTGCTTTCGTTTGTAAACATTTTTGCGAAGCCTGCCATATCCCATACGACCACAAGAGCAAGCACAGATGTTCAAACATCTGTTCTCAGTGTCAGACCATCTCGCCTCCCTGTAAAGATGAGCATGGGGGAATAGTTTGTTCAAAATGTACCATGACTTTGCGGAATAAGCGGTGTTCACTGCTCACCAAGTCGATAGATGTAAGTCAGTTAAAAATGCCTTGATTGTGGAAAATTAATTTGGAATAGAGACAGATCTACACCCCACAAGTGCGGAGAAGTCTATTGCAAACCTTGCGGATCTTTCCAAGAACCTAACCAAAAATGTTTCATGCAACGAGACGAGGGTAAGCCTAAATCCACGGACTATCTTTTCATTTTCTTTGATCTTGAGACTCGCCAAGACAAGTCTCTCCCCTCTGACCCTGAACAAAAAGTTCATAAAGTAAACTTGTGCGTTTCTCAACAGTTTTGCTATCAATGTATCAAAGCAAAATTTTGCATGGCTCGCAAGAACTGTATGAGAGTCTTCAACTCCAACCCGGTTCACCAATTCATGGAATACGTCATGGAAGTCAGGAAAGAGTTTAAAAATGTCTGTGTGATCGCACACAACGGTCAAGGCTTTGATTTTCAGTTTTTGCTAAAGTATGTCCTGGAAGAAATTAAATTCACACCCGATCTGGTCATGAGGGGAACCAAAATTATACTAATGGAAATGGACAATGTGAGGTTTGTGGACTCACTCAATTATTTCCCCATGGCCCTCGCGGCACTCCCTATGGCCTTCGATCTGCCTCCCGAGAGAAAGAAGGGTTACTGCCCCCACTTGTTCAACACTCTGGCGAACCAAGACTATAGGGGCCCTATGCCTGACAAACAGTTCTACTGCCCAGATTCCATGTTTGAGAAACCACACAAGGCCTTTGAAAGCTGGTATGATGCGAGAGTAGCGAAAAACTATGTCTTTGACTTTAAAAAGGAAATCTTAGAGTACTGAATCTCTGATGCAGAGATCTTGGCTCAAGCCTGACTTAAGTTCAGATCGATATTACTCCAAGAGTGTAATGTCGATCCTTTCCTAGAGGCAGTAACGATCGCTAGCGCTTGCAACTTGGGCTTCCGCCGCAACTTTTTTAAACCAAACACGATCGGCCTCATCTCAAAGAACGGCTACCGTTTAGTGAATAACCAGTCAGATATCGCCATTCAGTGGCTAAGCTGGGAAAAAGAGAAATATGGAGTGAGGATCGAGCATGCGGGGCGGGGTAAAGAAGTCAAAATTAACAGGGTCAAAGTAGATGGGTTTGACGGGGAAAACATCTATAAGTTTCACGGGTGCTACTGGCACGGATGCCCCAAATGCTTCCCGTACAATCGAAAGGCTCCTCTGAAAGAGGATCTCTCAGACTCTCTTCACTTAAGATACGAGCAAACCAAATCCAAAATCGCAAAATTCAATGACCCCGAAGTAGTGGAGATGTGGGAGTGTGAGTTTATGAAAATAAATAAAGACCAAAAACTTAAACACTTGGACTCTCTCCCCATACTAAACACTCTTCCCCTAAACCCTAGACAGGCTTTTTTCGGGGGTAGAATGGGCAACTCCAAGACTTACCACAAATGCGCAGAGGGAGAAACGATCCAATATTTGGACGTTTGTTCGCTCTACCCGAACGTTTGTAAGTACGGTAAGTATCCCCTAGGCCATTCCAACATTCATGTAGGAGACAGGGAGTGCAGGCAGAGAGGTTTTCAAGTAGACGGTTTACTAAAATGCAAGGTCCTGCCGCCTCGGAATCTCTACCAGCCGGTACTCCCAGCCAGAATGAATAACAAATTGATGTTCGTCCTCTGTAAAACGTGTGGTGAGAACAAAAGCCAAGAAGACTGTGAACATGAGAGCGATGAAAGAGCCTTGATAGGGACTTGGACTATGGACGAGGTGAGGAAGACCGTAGAGAAAGGCTACGTTGTCCTCGACATGTACGAGCTGTGGGAGTACGAGGTAGCCACTCATGAAAAAGGGGGAATTTTTACCGACTTCATTAATAACTTCCTGAAAATGAAACAAGAAGCGTCCGGCTACCCAGAATGGTGTAAAACTCAGGAGGACAAAGACCGGTACGTGCGGGACTACTTCACTCATGAAGGAATCAGGCTTGACCCCGCCAAGATTGTTAAGAACGGGGGGTTGAGACAATTGGCTAAACTCATGCTAAATTCATTTTAGGGAAAGTTTTGGCAGTGGGAGAATCGAACCAAGGCTATGATCGTCAGAGATCCTAAAACACTCTTTGAAATGATGACAAGTCCCGATGTGCTAGTGAATAGAATACAGATAGTAAACGAAGAAGTAGTGGTAGTCAGCTGGGAGTACCTGGAGGAAGACGGTGAGCCCCTAAGAAACGTAAATATAGTCATAGCGGCCTACACTACAGCCCAGGCTAGGTTGGAACTGTATGAACATCTGAAGGCTCTGGGCGGCCAGGTCCTCTACTACGACACCGACTCAGCCCTCTACATTTATAAGGGAGGTTTGCGTAGAGTTCCTACGGGAGATTACCTCGGTGAGATGACCAACGAGCTGGTAGATGAGTACGGGTCTGGTTCTTTCATAACAGAATTCGTATCTGGGGGGCCAAAAACGTACGCATACCTTGTCTGGTCAACCAAAAAAACAGAAACTAGTTGTAAAGAGTTTACTTAAATTCAAACAAATTTAATTAAAAATTGGAAATTCACTAGAAGTTCGACAATTCAAAAGGTCATTGTGCGTAGACAAAACAACTAAAATAACAGGAAATGAAGAGTCATATTACGATACAAAGTTCATGCAAAATAATCAGCTGAAACTCACCAAATATTCCAACATGGCGTCTTTCTGCTGACCGGGAATGCGGCCAATAACAGCGGGGGCGAAAGTTCAAGAATAACACGATTGGTTGTAGTGGGCGTGGTACATCAAAATTGGGGGAAACATCGAACTGGTGGGAAAAACTTGGAAGGGTAAAGAAGAAGGTACGGGGAGGATTCGGCAAAGGAGAGAGGAAGCGGACAGAAGGGCTGGATCGAGTAGGCCCGGGGTTACGTCAGGATAGGTGAGATTGCCACCTGCGTAGAGTCCAAGTCCTCATCGTCTACATCGCCCGATATCACTGGGGTACAGCCGAGCAGAAGAGTGGAGAGAAGACTGCCAGCCACCAGCCAGCATCCACGAGAGGAGTCCAGGAGCTTCAAACAGAGAAGGGAGAAGGTGTCCGAACGGCCAGAGACTGCGACCGGAGGAGAGTCCAGGCGATCTTCAGGAGAGTCACCGACAAAGGACCACGAGCACCACACGAGACCACGGGGGCTCGAGGACCGACATCGCACTGGGACATTCACCACTCTGGGTCACCAAGTTCTCACTTCGGGGTATGTGAAGTTTTTATCGTCTGCTAACCTTGCTGCTCTTATTTAAAAATAAATTGTATAGGAAAGCGCTCTAAAAATTGAGAGGAAGGATTCACTTAATAAATAATCAAAACTTAATAAAGATTAAAAAGTTAAAGGAAAGCTTACAAAAAAATTAAGCATCCATAAATAGAGACGAATAGGAGAGATATTGCAAGATATTAAGATCTGTCAGAATTTAGTTAATGAAATGAGTTGTTGAGGAAGTGATAAACACAAGTTGTGTTATGAAAATGGCTCGCAGGCTGTAATAATATCTGTAAAATATTTGTATATAAATTTCGTAGTTTTTGATATCATTGATTATTGACGTGCTTTATCCGAGATGGAGAAAAATATATAATTAGAATAGGTAACTTGAGCTTAAATATTTGAGCTTTATATATGAGAATATTTATGGGAATAGAAATGGCCACACGGCTAAAAGGAGTTTAGGCGTGATATTGTTTGACTTTAATTTATTGCTTTATATGTGTATGTGTTTATTAATAATATTATTTTTAATAGCTGGAAGATAATAATGTAATATATTTATTTTATACAAGAGTTGATTTGAGTGACGGGCCCTTTAAATTGGACTAGCGGCTACCGCCCAATATCTCATTTATCTGAGTTTAAAGTGTGTAATTTACTTAGTAGTTGTGCCTTACGTGATTTAAGGGTTGTATTGATGGACTTTGGCTGATGCCGAATTTATGTGACTGTTCAATATTTATTTAGGTTAAGAGGGTTGATAATTTGTTTCTGTGTTCAAATAATGTCATTCCTGTCTTGAAAATAATGGTTAGAGCACAGAGGCCTCTGACTTGAATGTAAAAGGTCATAACTTGTTGTTAGAGATAGATTCATAGAAGTAGATAGATAGATAGATAGATAGATTTTATTGAAGTGAAATATCAAATATGTGTATTAAAGGGTTATATGTTATTACAACTCTGGTGTTAGTTCAATTGATATCCTGGGTACTGTCTCACTAAGCTAAGCGATTAATTTCTTTGGTGTCTATTTAGAGATGTATTTTACATGGTGGAGACAGCCGAATTGGTTTAATTACCAGTGAATCGATTGAGCTAACACAGTGAGAGTTTGTTTAGAGATAAAGAGTACAGTTTGGTAGATTTACCCATAAAAAGTGGTGCGTAATTATTTAGAGGGTTATTATTTTCAGATAATTAGGTTCAGGGTTAATTAGTTAGGGAATAATTTAAAATTTCCACATTTATTGATTTGCATTTATTAATAGGGAAGCTATTAACGAGTTACAAGAAGGGGAATAAAATGTATTTATATAAACAAAAATAAAAAAAATAATAAGAAAGCTACTTGCTCAGAAGTTAAAGTTTTAGGAATAATTAAACTTGTTAGCTCCAAATGCTTACCTTCCATTCTGAGGCATGAATTTAGTAAAATCAGGAGAGCAATGAAATGAATGTAGGACTAGGAATTAGTGCTTTGCCACAAGATATTTATCGAGTAAGCAAGGTTAACCTACAAGGGATATTAACTAAGTTCCATATAAAGTTTAGGGAAGATGACACAGTTGCAGATTTAAGACCTATTGTAGCCGACTTAAAAGCTTATCTTAAAAATAATTGGACAGAGGAAAAGAAAGTTCTATTAAGACAATTATTAGGCAAGAGATTTTTAACTGAGACAGAACGCGAAAAATACCCGTCATTACGACGGATTGAACAGTTTATTAGTGAAAGGGACAACTTATATGACACTCCGGCGATTGATTACGAGCTATTAGGGGAGGAATACGAGGAAATAGAATTTAATGTAGGAAGTTCAAGCGACACACTGTCACAAGATTCACAAGAAGAAACGGGTGATAGGGACAATTTAAGAGGATCGACCAGTAACCCAGTAAATCAAAATTTTCCGGCACACCTTAAACTTCAGACTAGAGGAGATACGACAATGTCTAAGGATAAATTACCTTTAATATCGGCAGGGACGTACCATGGTCTACAATCTGAGAATCCAAATGATTTTATTGATAAATATGAAATAGCTGCCATGTCAAATTATTGGCAGGAAAATTCAAAGTTAAATTTGTTTCCGGCACATTTGACAGGTACAGCACTAACGTGGTACCAACACTACTCGAAAGGTAACTATCGCAAATTCGATAATGTATATAAAGGACCATACTTCATTACTGAAAGAGTTAGTGACACGACATACATAGTTCTGCTCGAAAAAAGGGGGAAAATGGTTAACCAATTAGTTCATATAACAAAAATGAAACCCTTCCATCGTTAAGAATTTCCAAAAAAAACACAAGGAACAATGTTCACAGACTACTACACACATATACGCACACATACTTAAAATCTAGGTCCGCCTAAGCAGGACGCTACATACAGTAGCTCTTCTAAAGTAATTATCTTATTTAACTAATTAATAAATATAGACACGAACACAAAGTACACTACTAAACTCCGTGACCACTGTTCCCCGTGGCATAGAAATTCAATTTAATATAGATTGAGCAGCACACATGAGCTGGAAGACAAATTACTCACGAAATTACAATTACTAATTACTTCAGACAATTTGGGAGATTAATTAGCCTTGCATGATATAATCGCGAGTATATCGATGCGACAGCTAATTAATATTTATTTAGAAATTGGGAGAATTTACGAAGCAACATTACGGAAAAAATTGTAATTGAAACCTCCAACACACTCTCAACTTAAGCATTAAAAATGTGGTAGACCACAACCATTTTCATGGATTTCACACCATTCCACGCACTCAAAAGAGATTCCATTTACAACAAAAAAAATTACTAGGTGAACTTCTACTGTTCAAGAAAGAAGATATATAATTTGCAGAAACACGCATGTCTGAAAGTAACCACTTCATTTATAAAAGGAGGTAGGGAGTCTTTTAATACAATTTAATGCATTATAAGAACCTATAAGAACCGTATAAGAGATTTAGGAAATACCTCTGGAACCAATCAGGCGTACGGAAATATTTTAATGTCAAACCAATGAAATTCAGACGACTTTACAAAAAAATTGTGTGGAATAATATATCAGGGGATTCTTCAAAACAATTAAATTTCTTAACAGAAGAGACTAGTGCTTAAAGAGGGAAATTATAAAAAAAATATATAATAAATTGAAAATCAGTTTGTTATATCTAAATTTCAATAAGAAACAAATAAAACTAAAACTATTTTCGATTTTTAAATATCTGGGAATTACAATAATAAATAAAAAAGAACAGAATTGTACTATATAAAGTCCTGGAGTGAAAGCATTTCAAGTTATGACAGCGAAAAGATGAAAGAAGTCTACAGAGAAGTTATCATAAACTCAGCATAAAAGAATATTTAGGAAATTCACTTAGATATACCTGTATATTTGGAATATCCATAAATTTAGTATAACACGATTCACCATTAACGTACAGTATGACACAACTCCGTAACACGGTACCGACGCGACGCGGATGAAAGCAACGTTATACTCGTATACCGCAGCGAGACTCATACTTGACTAACTGATATGCTCACAGCAAAATGCCCGGATGAGACACGCATCTGTTGAACAGAAACAACACGTAAGCCAGCAGACAGGATGTCACAGATAAGATTACACGTAGTCAGCGTGCCTTCACGCGTGAGAAACAAGCTACAAGTTGCATCTGTTGCATCTAGCTAGAGACTACAGATTATTCAGCTGTACTTACACTACTTTCTGTAGGAACTACATTGTTGTGGTTCTACAATGTAATTTATGTTCTCGAGGAAGAGTTTAATTATTCAATTAAATATTTTATTGCTATTAAATCTTGCGAAGAAGTTAGTTAATAGCGCGCAAGCTAAGGCTTCATGACATTTAATAGTGAATTGATATAAAAAAAAAGATTATTTCCACAAAGCTAAGTTAAATACCCAATTTATAATACTAAAGATATCTGTTTTAAAGACCATCCTAACACAAGAGTGGGAGATAAAACATTTCAAGTATCAACCATTAAGAATGTAAAACACGGTATGATATTTAATGGTGAATTCAAACTAACAAATTCTATTTCACTCCAGGGAAACAAAAATATTTACTGAATTTCACATTAAGGTAGTGTGATACACTAGTGGTAATTTCCTTCATAAAATATTATACTAACACAGTCCTCCTTTACACTAAATGATAAAAGAGTATAAATGGATACAACTCTAAATTACCGTGGCTCCACCACACAGCACTCTAACATAGCCAGGCCAGACCAGAGACTATTACTGATGATCAAGGAATCACACATAGAACACCACCAAAACTATACATTTTACGAGGACGAAAAATTTTCGTGGGTGCGGGAGTGTAAAGAGTTTACTTAAATTCAAACAAATTTAATTAAAAATTGGAAATTCACTAGAAGTTCGACAATTCAAAAGGTCATTGTGCGTAGACAAAACAACTAAAATAACAGGAAATGAAGAGTCATATTACGATACAAAGTTCATGCAAAATAATCAGCTGAAACTCACCAAATATTCCAACATGGCGTCTTTCTGCTGACCGGGAATGCGGCCAATAACAGCGGGGGCGAAAGTTCAAGAATAACACGATTGGTTGTAGTGGGCGTGGTACATCAAAATTGGGGGAAACATCGAACTGGTGGGAAAAACTTGGAAGGGTAAAGAAGAAGGTACGGGGAGGATTCGGCAAAGGAGAGAGGAAGCGGACAGAAGGGCTGGATCGAGTAGGCCCGGGGTTACGTCAGGATAGGTGAGATTGCCACCTGCGTAGAGTCCAAGTCCTCATCGTCTACATCGCCCGATATCACTGGGGTACAGCCGAGCAGAAGAGTGGAGAGAAGACTGCCAGCCACCAGCCAGCATCCACGAGAGGAGTCCAGGAGCTTCAAACAGAGAAGGGAGAAGGTGTCCGAACGGCCAGAGACTGCGACCGGAGGAGAGTCCAGGCGATCTTCAGGAGAGTCACCGACAAAGGACCACGAGCACCACACGAGACCACGGGGGCTCGAGGACCGACATCGCACTGGGACATTCACCACTCTGGGTCACCAAGTTCTCACTTCGGGGTATGTGAAGTTTTTATCGTCTGCTAACCTTGCTGCTCTTATTTAAAAATAAATTGTATAGGAAAGCGCTCTAAAAATTGAGAGGAAGGATTCACTTAATAAATAATCAAAACTTAATAAAGATTAAAAAGTTAAAGGAAAGCTTACAAAAAAATTAAGCATCCATAAATAGAGACGAATAGGAGAGATATTGCAAGATATTAAGATCTGTCAGAATTTAGTTAATGAAATGAGTTGTTGAGGAAGTGATAAACACAAGTTGTGTTATGAAAATGGCTCGCAGGCTGTAATAATATCTGTAAAATATTTGTATATAAATTTCGTAGTTTTTGATATCATTGATTATTGACGTGCTTTATCCGAGATGGAGAAAAATATATAATTAGAATAGGTAACTTGAGCTTAAATATTTGAGCTTTATATATGAGAATATTTATGGGAATAGAAATGGCCACACGGCTAAAAGGAGTTTAGGCGTGATATTGTTTGACTTTAATTTATTGCTTTATATGTGTATGTGTTTATTAATAATATTATTTTTAATAGCTGGAAGATAATAATGTAATATATTTATTTTATACAAGAGTTGATTTGAGTGACGGGCCCTTTAAATTGGACTAGCGGCTACCGCCCAATATCTCATTTATCTGAGTTTAAAGTGTGTAATTTACTTAGTAGTTGTGCCTTACGTGATTTAAGGGTTGTATTGATGGACTTTGGCTGATGCCGAATTTATGTGACTGTTCAATATTTATTTAGGTTAAGAGGGTTGATAATTTGTTTCTGTGTTCAAATAATGTCATTCCTGTCTTGAAAATAATGGTTAGAGCACAGAGGCCTCTGACTTGAATGTAAAAGGTCATAACTTGTTGTTAGAGATAGATTCATAGAAGTAGATAGATAGATAGATAGATAGATTTTATTGAAGTGAAATATCAAATATGTGTATTAAAGGGTTATATGTTATTACAACTCTGGTGTTAGTTCAATTGATATCCTGGGTACTGTCTCACTAAGCTAAGCGATTAATTTCTTTGGTGTCTATTTAGAGATGTATTTTACATGGTGGAGACAGCCGAATTGGTTTAATTACCAGTGAATCGATTGAGCTAACACAGTGAGAGTTTGTTTAGAGATAAAGAGTACAGTTTGGTAGATTTACCCATAAAAAGTGGTGCGTAATTATTTAGAGGGTTATTATTTTCAGATAATTAGGTTCAGGGTTAATTATTTAGGGAATAATTTAAAATTTCCACATTTATTGATTTGCATTTATTAATAGGGAAGCTATTAACGAGTTACAAGCAGGGGAATAAAATGTATTTATATAAACAAAAATAAAAAAAATAATAAGAAAGCTACTTGCTCAGAAGTTAAAGTTTTAGGAATAATTAAACTTGTTAGCTCCAAATGCTTACCTTCCATTCTGAGGCATGAATTTAGTAAAATCAGGAGAGCAATGAAATGAATGTAGGACTAGGAATTAGTGCTTTGCCACAAGATATTTATCGAGTAAGCAAGGTTAACCTACAAGGGATATTAACTAAGTTCCATATAAAGTTTAGGGAAGATGACACAGTTGCAGATTTAAGACCTATTGTAGCCGACTTAAAAGCTTATCTTAAAAATAATTGGACAGAGGAAAAGAAAGTTCTATTAAGACAATTATTAGGCAAGAGATTTTTAACTGAGACAGAACGCGAAAAATACCCGTCATTACGACGGATTGAACAGTTTATTAGTGAAAGGGACAACTTATATGACACTCCGGCGATTGATTACGAGCTATTAGGGGAGGAATACGAGGAAATAGAATTTAATGTAGGAAGTTCAAGCGACACACTGTCACAAGATTCACAAGAAGAAACGGGTGATAGGGACAATTTAAGAGGATCGACCAGTAACCCAGTAAATCAAAATTTTCCGGCACACCTTAAACTTCAGACTAGAGGAGATACGACAATGTCTAAGGATAAATTACCTTTAATATCGGCAGGGACGTACCATGGTCTACAATCTGAGAATCCAAATGATTTTATTGATAAATATGAAATAGCTGCCATGTCAAATTATTGGCAGGAAAATTCAAAGTTAAATTTGTTTCCGGCACATTTGACAGGTACAGCACTAACGTGGTACCAACACTACTCGAAAGGTAACTATCGCAAATTCGATAATGTATATAAAGGACCATACTTCATTACTGAAAGAGTTAGTGACACGACATACATAGTTCTGCTCGAAAAAAGGGGGAAAATGGTCAACCAATTAGTTCATATAACAAAAATGAAACCCTTCCATCGTTAAGAATTTCCAAAAAAAACACAAGGAACAATGTTCACAGACTACTACACACATATACGCACACATACTTAAAATCTAGGTCCGCCTAAGCAGGACGCTACATACAGTAGCTCTTCTAAAGTAATTATCTTATTTAACTAATTAATAAATATAGACACGAACACAAAGTACACTACTAAACTCCGTGACCACTGTTCCCCGTGGCATAGAAATTCAATTTAATATAGATTGAGCAGCACACATGAGCTGGAAGACAAATTACTCACGAAATTACAATTACTAATTACTTCAGACAATTTGGGAGATTAATTAGCCTTGCATGATATAATCGCGAGTATATCGATGCGACAGCTAATTAATATTTATTTAGAAATTGGGAGAATTTACGAAGCAACATTACGGAAAAAATTGTAATTGAAACCTCCAACACACTCTCAACTTAAGCATTAAAAATGTGGTAGACCACAACCATTTTCATGGATTTCACACCATTCCACGCACTCAAAAGAGATTCCATTTACAACAAAAAAAATTACTAGGTGAACTTCTACTGTTCAAGAAAGAAGATATATAATTTGCAGAAACACGCATGTCTGAAAGTAACCACTTCATTTATAAAAGGAGGTAGGGAGTCTTTTAATACAATTTAATGCATTATAAGAACCTATAAGAACCGTATAAGAGATTTAGGAAATACCTCTGGAACCAATCAGGCGTACGGAAATATTTTAATGTCAAACCAATGAAATTCAGACGACTTTACAAAAAAATTGTGTGGAATAATATATCAGGGGATTCTTCAAAACAATTAAATTTCTTAACAGAAGAGACTAGTGCTTAAAGAGGGAAATTATAAAAAAAATATATAATAAATTGAAAATCAGTTTGTTATATCTAAATTTCAATAAGAAACAAATAAAACTAAAACTATTTTCGATTTTTAAATATCTGGGAATTACAATAATAAATAAAAAAGAACAGAATTGTACTATATAAAGTCCTGGAGTGAAAGCATTTCAAGTTATGACAGCGAAAAGATGAAAGAAGTCTACAGAGAAGTTATCATAAACTCAGCATAAAAGAATATTTAGGAAATTCACTTAGATATACCTGTATATTTGGAATATCCATAAATTTAGTATAACACGATTCACCATTAACGTACAGTATGACACAACTCCGTAACACGGTACCGACGCGACGCGGATGAAAGCAACGTTATACTCGTATACCGCAGCGAGACTCATACTTGACTAACTGATATGCTCACAGCAAAATGCCCGGATGAGACACGCATCTGTTGAACAGAAACAACACGTAAGCCAGCAGACAGGATGTCACAGATAAGATTACACGTAGTCAGCGTGCCTTCACGCGTGAGAAACAAGCTACAAGTTGCATCTGTTGCATCTAGCTAGAGACTACAGATTATTCAGCTGTACTTACACTACTTTCTGTAGGAACTACATTGTTGTGGTTCTACAATGTAATTTATGTTCTCGAGGAAGAGTTTAATTATTCAATTAAATATTTTATTGCTATTAAATCTTGCGAAGAAGTTAGTTAATAGCGCGCAAGCTAAGGCTTCATGACATTTAATAGTGAATTGATATAAAAAAAAAGATTATTTCCACAAAGCTAAGTTAAATACCCAATTTATAATACTAAAGATATCTGTTTTAAAGACCATCCTAACACAAGAGTGGGAGATAAAACATTTCAAGTATCAACCATTAAGAATGTAAAACACGGTATGATATTTAATGGTGAATTCAAACTAACAAATTCTATTTCACTCCAGGGAAACAAAAATATTTACTGAATTTCACATTAAGGTAGTGTGATACACTAGTGGTAATTTCCTTCATAAAATATTATACTAACACAGTCCTCCTTTACACTAAATGATAAAAGAGTATAAATGGATACAACTCTAAATTACCGTGGCTCCACCGCACAGCACTCTAACATAGCCAGGCCAGACCAGAGACTATTACTGATGATCAAGGAATCACACATAGAACACCACCAAAACTATACATTTTACGAGGACGAAAAATTTTCGTGGGTGCGGGAGTGTAAAGAGTTTACTTAAATTCAAACAAATTTAATTAAAAATTGGAAATTCACTAGAAGTTCGACAATTCAAAAGGTCATTGTGCGTAGACAAAACAACTAAAATAACAGGAAATGAAGAGTCATATTACGATACAAAGTTCATGCAAAATAATCAGCTGAAACTCACCAAATATTCCAACATGGCGTCTTTCTGCTGACCGGGAATGCGGCCAATAACAGCGGGGGCGAAAGTTCAAGAATAACACGATTGGTTGTAGTGGGCGTGGTACATCAAAATTGGGGGAAACATCGAACTGGTGGGAAAAACTTGGAAGGGTAAAGAAGAAGGTACGGGGAGGATTCGGCAAAGGAGAGAGGAAGCGGACAGAAGGGCTGGATCGAGTAGGCCCGGGGTTACGTCAGGATAGGTGAGATTGCCACCTGCGTAGAGTCCAAGTCCTCATCGTCTACATCGCCCGATATCACTGGGGTACAGCCGAGCAGAAGAGTGGAGAGAAGACTGCCAGCCACCAGCCAGCATCCACGAGAGGAGTCCAGGAGCTTCAAACAGAGAAGGGAGAAGGTGTCCGAACGGCCAGAGACTGCGACCGGAGGAGAGTCCAGGCGATCTTCAGGAGAGTCACCGACAAAGGACCACGAGCACCACACGAGACCACGGGGGCTCGAGGACCGACATCGCACTGGGACATTCACCACTCTGGGTCACCAAGTTCTCACTTCGGGGTATGTGAAGTTTTTATCGTCTGCTAACCTTGCTGCTCTTATTTAAAAATAAATTGTATAGGAAAGCGCTCTAAAAATTGAGAGGAAGGATTCACTTAATAAATAATCAAAACTTAATAAAGATTAAAAAGTTAAAGGAAAGCTTACAAAAAAATTAAGCATCCATAAATAGAGACGAATAGGAGAGATATTGCAAGATATTAAGATCTGTCAGAATTTAGTTAATGAAATGAGTTGTTGAGGAAGTGATAAACACAAGTTGTGTTATGAAAATGGCTCGCAGGCTGTAATAATATCTGTAAAATATTTGTATATAAATTTCGTAGTTTTTGATATCATTGATTATTGACGTGCTTTATCCGAGATGGAGAAAAATATATAATTAGAATAGGTAACTTGAGCTTAAATATTTGAGCTTTATATATGAGAATATTTATGGGAATAGAAATGGCCACACGGCTAAAAGGAGTTTAGGCGTGATATTGTTTGACTTTAATTTATTGCTTTATATGTGTATGTGTTTATTAATAATATTATTTTTAATAGCTGGAAGATAATAATGTAATATATTTATTTTATACAAGAGTTGATTTGAGTGACGGGCCCTTTAAATTGGACTAGCGGCTACCGCCCAATATCTCATTTATCTGAGTTTAAAGTGTGTAATTTACTTAGTAGTTGTGCCTTACGTGATTTAAGGGTTGTATTGATGGACTTTGGCTGATGCCGAATTTATGTGACTGTTCAATATTTATTTAGGTTAAGAGGGTTGATAATTTGTTTCTGTGTTCAAATAATGTCATTCCTGTCTTGAAAATAATGGTTAGAGCACAGAGGCCTCTGACTTGAATGTAAAAGGTCAGAACTTGTTGTTAGAGATAGATTATCATTGAAGTGAAATATGAAATATGTGTATTAAAGGGCTATATGTTATTACAACTCTGGTGTTAGTTCAATTGATATCCTGGGTACTGTCTCACTAAGCTAAGCGAGTAATTTCTTTGGTGTCTATTTAGAGATGTATTTTGTATAGTACCTGTGTGTAAAATCAAGGGCCTCACCCTCGAACATAAGACTTCCAAAACACTTAACTTTGAACAACTAAAAAATATGGTCCTTAGTGAATCAGCTCAAAAAATGTAAATTAACGAATCTAGACTCAGGAGGAGGAAAGACTGCGATATTGTAACAGTAAGCGAAACTAAAGTTTTCAAAATTACAGGACCAAAAAGGAAGCTCGAGGGTGAGTACGACACCCTGCCATTCGGTTACGAAATTCAAAGACTGGAGTGACCCTGACAGGTTGCGTCACTTCCCCCACCACAATACCCGCTCTCTTGTTGCGCCTTTTTTCTCTCTCTCTGCTTCCTGCCACCATAGCGATCGGACTCGTTCCCTCATTGCTCTGCTCTTTCCGTAACTATTGGCTAGCCATGAATCAACCCAAAACATTATTTCAACTCTGTGAAAAACATATCTGGGACCGCACCGAATGCCTCAGAGAATTATTCACCCTAAACATGCCCCCTGTCATTATTGAACAGTTCATTGAAACCCATTGGCGTTACTGGGTAGCAGAATGTCTAGCTAATAGTAGAGGACCCTATGTAGGCCGTGCGGGTTTCTGTGCTTGTCATTATTGGGATGAACGCTGTTTTAAACCACTCGATTATTTTATAGAGAAAATAAATAGTCAATGCCATGCTAGGTCTGCTATTGTAACTTGCATTCAATCACCATATGTAGTATTATTATAAGCTGTTTACATTTGTCTGCAGTTTAAAGTCAAGTCTCATTTCCTGATCGCAAGTAACAAGGAGGTACTGTGTGATTATGCATTTAGATAGTTGTTAAGATTGTATTAAATATGTAATCTGTACACGTTGCGAATGATTTACATTAAACGCTTTTTAAAATCAGTGGGCCTAGTGAGGAATGAGTATGAGGGTCTACCAAGTTATAACTTACTGCACTGCCTATTACTTATTCCTGAACACTTTGTTCTCTGTTTTACTACCACATAACATTCAAATATAGTGGTCTAATTTGTCATTTTAGCGAATTTCCCCTATAGGGAAGAAGCTATTACCGTAGGTGGCATGGTAAGACTTAAGCCCAAGACCATGATAACTTTTTGTTTTGAGGCCCCCAGATGCCAAAAACACCATTCGTTCAAATTTATATATATGTATATGTGTGTGTGTGTGTGTGTGTGTGTGTGTGTGTTTGTGTCCGTTACCGCGATAACTTTTGAAATAAACGCCCGATTTTAATGAAATTTGACAAAAATATGTAGAGTAACATTTATGACTTTAAGTTCGAAAACCAGATTGATCGGACTATGGGAAGGGGGTTTTATGGGGGTTTTAAATTTTTCAAAAATCAGTTTTTTGAATTTTTCCCCCTACAATTTTAAAAACACTCAATTTCAGTTTTAGCCATTTGATAGAGCTTAAAAAAACAAATAATTTGGTATTTTGAATCATTGATGTAGGTTAAGTGGTTGCGGAGAAAATCAAAAAAACGTGTTCATAAAATCTCCCATGTTAATCATATGGGAAAATGGGGTGTAACTTTTCCTCAGTTAATTTTACTGTAAACTTCACATTTTCTTTTACCAATCACTTTAGCTCTACAAAACAATCATTTTGGTGTTTAAATTGTGATTCTACGTCCAACCGTTGCCGAGTAATTCAAAGTGCTAAACACAGTACGTTGTCCAATGTTATCCTTAAGGAGAATATTTATAATTTTATATCTCTATTATTAATGAATGCATATTGATGAAACTTGGTATGTGGCTTCACCTAGTACTGGTATATTGATATTTGCACACAAAATTGATTTTTTATTGATTATCCTCTTAGCAGAAAACCTGCATCCTCACTTAGTTATTTATGTATTTTTATGAAACTTGGTAAGTGGCTTTATGTGGTAGTAAGAAATATATTCATGCATAGGAAATTCGCTGAGTAGCAGGTTTGCTGCGACGGGGGTATTTTTATATCACGTACAGATTCACAATTTTCAAATAGACTAATTAGTTGAAAGAACAATAAAAAATGTGGTTTTCCTTATTGTTAATTTGAGATATAATTTCTGTAACAAGTAATACATTTTGTTTTGTTAATTTGGTAAGTTGGGAAAAGGATAGACAGCTAGCTTACCTGCAGAGAAAAATACCCCCGTCGCAGCAAACCTGCGTACTCAGAGAATTTCCAATGCATAATATATGTCTTAATACCATATAAAGCCACATACCAAGTTTCATAAAAATATATTCATATACAAGCGATGTATACAATTTTAATTATTCTCCATAAGAATACCATTGGTGATGAGTACATAGGTTTGCTGAAACAAGGAACACAAACAATTGTTTTTTATGCAAATATAATTATAATTTAACTAGGTGAAGCCACATACCAAGTTTAATTGGATAATTGAACGAAGTGAAAGTATCCTTATACACAACTTTACTGCTTAGACTGGTAAGAGAATCAACTCAACTGGCGTGTCTGTGACCCCAATAACTCGAGAATGCCTCCACAGTTAAACTTAAAATTTTCCAGAAAAACTTAACAGGTCAAATTCTCGGTCAAGTTCGTTATTCAGATAATTTTGTTCAGTATTAATCAAATTATCTTAAAATCAAATTTATTTTGTTCTCCATAAGAATAACATTGGAAACCATTTTAGTGGTACTTGAATCATTAAAATTTAGCCGACGTCTATGTTTCAACAACAGAGTAACAATAGTTAGTTTACTAGAGTATACTTTGTTATACTGGATAACAACAGTTTTTTACCAACAAAAAACACACAAGAGAGATAAATCGAAGTATATTTTTAAGTTGAGAGCATATTTATTATTTTATAAATTATTAAGTGTACGTTTAAAAAAAATATATCCATACAGTTAATATTCCCTTAGTACGCCTATCTGTGTAAATATCGTCACGGTCAGAGGCGGCGATTGTAACCTGTAACGGTCGCAGACGGCAGACGACGCGTGTGGCAGGTCGAAAAACTCAATAACCTTTTGATGACTGTAGATACTAAGATATTAACTTAACTTATAAATTAGTTTGTTTTATTACATTTTCTTAGACAATTGGTAATATTGTGATTGGCATGTGTAAAAAGTATACAAAGCCTCAATTTGTCTTGAAAGCGTTGATGAAGTTAGTCACAGTAAGCGAACAACCTTAAAATTTATTATGTAGGACAATTAATTGCTAGGTTATATTTTCACTAAATTAATAATAAAAATTGTCTACATTACCTAAAATACATTACCAGTAATGTAGTAGGTAACCACAATAAAAGCTATAGATTATTCTAACCAAACAGCCTTTTTCGGAAGGTTATCTTGAATGATTTGACATAGCCTAGAGTTGGATTACAGTAAGAGTAAGCCAACATTAAACTGGTAATACAACTTTTGTAAAATACTTTAAACACATTACCAGGAATGTTGTAGCGAACCAAAATAAAAGCTTTACTAACCAAAGCTACTCTAACCAAACTAAGCCTTTTATACAGGTTATCTGAAATGATTTGACACATCCTAGGTTTGGATTACAGTGAGCTGTTTTCATCATAAACTTGGACCTATGACTATAAAATGTAGGCCTATACACTTAGGCTACTTGCCATTTTAGAAGTTTCATGTACAGTCTTGGACCAACCCATGTCTATAAAATTTAATTTCCTGATGGCCCAGGCTATTGCAACAATATATTGAAATATCATTTTGTAAAATACAACTGCTGTAAATACGTTTAACATTACCAGGAATGTTGTAGTGAATCAAAAAAAAAGCTTTAAACTATTCTAACCAAACTAAGTCTTTTATACAGGTTATCTGAAATGATTTGACATATCCTAGGTTTGGATTATACTGAGCTGTTTTCATCATAAACTTGGACCTATGACTATAAAATGTAGGCCTTTACACTTAGGCTACTTGCCATTTTAGAAGTTTCATGTACGGTCTTGGACCAACCCATGTTTATAGAATTTAATTTCATCATAGCCTAGGCTATTGAAACAATATATTGAAATATCATTTTGTAAAATACAACTGTTGTAAAGTACTTTAAACACATTACCAGGAATGTTGTAGCGAACCAAAACAAAAGCTTTAAACTATTCTAACCAAACTAAGCCTTTTGTACAGGTTATCTGAAAAGATTTGACATCTCCTAGGTTTGGATTATATTGAGCTGTTTTCATCATAAATTTGGACCTATGACTATAAAATGTAGGCATATACACTTAGGCTACTTGTCATTTTAGAAGTTTCATGTACGGACTTGGGCCAACCCATGTTTATAGCATTTAATTTCATGATAGCCTAGGCTATTGAAACAATATATTGAAATCTCATTTTTTCATCTAAATAACTGGGCCTGACGATTTATTGTTAATCCTTAAGGATATTTTGACTTGGCCTATAGAAATTGTTAACATTAGTTCATATAGGAAACTCGCTGTTCTCTTAAAAGTTAAATTAACCACACTGCTAAAGTCACTGCTTAGCCCAAAATGCTCTGTTTGTTCTAAGATAACGCACCCATGCCAATCCTAACAACAAACCATGCCTGAAATCTTCAATTTATTTAAAAAATAATAAATTTACGTATTTATGCAACATTTACTTTGATCAAAACAAGTGATAAATGTATGTATGTTTTTCTACGAATAAAATGTTAGGCGGCGGGATCCGAACCTGCGACCTTTCGCTCCAAGAGCCAGTGCGATACCTCTCAGCTACCGCAATATTTGATTCTTAGAGAAGTGACTAAAACTATAGCTATATAGACATAAAATCCGGATTCTGGCGGCAGTTAAATGATAACGGAATGTATTCTGATGATGTTACTCAAATCAGATATTGAATTTTTTATGAGACTCGATTTAAGTTTGATCATGTGTTTCAATTATCCTTATACGCGAGGAATGAGCGTACACCTAGTCAATATTCAATCATGAGTAAGCACTATATAACATTTTAATTATTCTCCCTTAGAATAACATGGTAGATGAGTAAGCAGGTTTACGGCAACAAGGAACTAAAAAATGGGTTTTTATGCAAATATCAATATAACTCAACAAAGTGAAGCCACATACCAAGTTTTATTAATTTATGTTCATAATTAAGGGAGACATTACATTTTACTTATTCTCCATAAGAATAACATGGGGGCTGAGTACGCAGGTTTGCTGCTACGGGGATAATCAACAAAAAATCAATGTTTTGTGCAAATATCAATATACCAGTACTACGTGACCCCACGTGCCAAGTTTCATCAATATACATTCATTAATAATGGAGATTTCAAATTTTATTTATTCTCCATAAGGATAACATTGGACAACGTACTGTGTTTAGCACTTTGAATATCTCTGCAACGGTTGGACGTAGAATCACAATTAAAACACCAAAATGATTGATTTGTGGAGCTGAGTTGATTGGCAAAAGCAAATGCGAAGTTTACATTAAAATTAACTTAGGAAAAGCCAAAAACCTTTTTCCCATAAGATTAACACAGGAGATTTTATTTACAAGCAGGTTTTTTTGGATTTTCTCCGCAACCACTTAACCTAGCTTAATAATTCAAAATACCATATTATTTGTTTTTTTAAGCTCTATAACATGGGCTAAACCAAAATTAAGTGTTTTAAAAATTTTAGGGTAAACAATGCAAAAAACTGATTTTTGGAAAATTTAAAACCCCCATAAACCCCCTTTCCCATGGCCCGATTTTTCTGGTTTTCGAACTTAAAGTCATAAATGTCACTTTACACATTTGAGCCAAATTTCATCGAAATCGGACGTTTTTTACTCAAGTTATCGCATTCACGGACACACACACACACACACACACACATATATATATATATATATACACACATGTATATATACATATATATATATATAAATTTGAATGAATAGTGTTTTACTCATCTGGGGACCTAAACACAAATTTGTCATGGTCTCGGGCTTAAATCTTACCATGAGACCTACGGTAATAGCTTCTTCCCTATAGGGGAAATTCCCTAAAAAACACGCTCTTCAAGATACCCAATGAAAGTGAGTAAACGTAACTCCTCTTTGACGAAAAGGATCAATAAATCAGAAACATATCTGCCGAGTATTAAAAGTAGTCGATACCATCTAGGAATCCTACGATACCACCGATGTAAACCATTAGAAGAATCCTACCAATGCAAGAAAATACGCATAACAGTAGTAGTAGTAGTAGTAGTAGCAGTAGATTTTGTTCTAATTTTTGACCAAGAATTTTAAAAGGTTCGGGTAAAAGTAATTTAAACCAGGACTACTGGCAAATACATATGATTAAAACATACTAAACTAAACAAACACATATACAAGAAAACTTGTAACATACCAAAACAAACTAAATTATACTTTGACTGACTGCTGATTATCGTTGTTGAAGGAACCGAAGATAAAGGGTCAATACACCCCCCTTCGCTAAAATGACCCTCTGGATATTTTTAGCTGTTATGATGTATGAAGAAAAGCAATTGTTAATAAAGTTTGTTGACTTTTTAGCTGTTATGTAGGGACATCTCTCTGTCTTTTTATTAGATCATTAGATCAATAACCGGGGTTTAGCTTCATGAGTGAATAATTGTAGCTGTTGTGTATGGCTGTAAATTAAGCGTTACTAAAGAATTACTTTGGGAAACTTTATAAGCATTTAATTGTTTATAAACCTCTATTAACTTAAAGGAGAAAATAGGCTTGTAAACACTAGTATTTCAGCTGGTATACAATACTGTAACACCAAAAACAACAATCTGCAATCTGTCAGTCAGTCTCAGCCAGTGTCAAGTGTCTTGTAAACACTGTGTACTGTGTCTTGTCTTGTATTATAATTTACATCTTTATGTTATTTAGTGATTTTTTTATTTACTTTGGGGAGAGTTTCTAAGAAAAGGAGAAACATACAGCAGAAGAATATACGGAACATAACCAAACGGTACAAGAAGACAAATACAGAAACAGGAGACAATGTTTGTGAAGTGGAAAGTGAGGTTAGTTTTTCACAGAACTCAAATGATGAGACATGTTTTGAACCGGAACCGAGCACTAGTTGTAGTTTAGAAGAAAAAGAAAGAAAATTTAACAAACCAACTGGATTTGCCCTCTTTAGTACTTACAATGATAAAGTCGAGATAGACCAATCTGCGCCAAGTTATGTGATAGTCGACAAAGGCCTACTGAGTAAGTTGTTATGTTCCTTCCCTTGCCCTGATTGTTTGAACAAAACTCTGTCAACTAAGGAAACCATGAAGGGGTATGTTTTAATTTCAAAAATTACATGTGCGTTTTGTGACTATGAAACAATATTTGAAACTTCGCAACGTTTAGGCAATGTGAAAAACAACTCAAAGCGACCTCCATACGACATCAACCGTCGTATGGTTCAGTCCTTTATATCACTGGGAAAAGGTTACAGAGGCACGGAAACTTTTAGCATGCATCTTAATATGAAGCCAATCCAATTGAAATAATTCAAGTGGCACATGAACAAAATACATGATATTTCTCAAGAATCTGCCCAGGCTAATTTAGAAGCGGCTCGTTGCGAAGTCCGCAAAACCTACACAGAAGTTGAAAACTTATCCTTGGACTACAATGGTCCCTTGGATATTTCTGTCAGCTACGATGGAAGCTGGCAGAAAAGAGGATTTACTTCTAAAAATGGAGTGGGCTGTTGTGTAGAAGTACTTACCGGACTTGTAATAGATTACGAGGTGCTGACAAAATATTGCTGGTCTTGTGAGGCAATGAAAGCTCAACTAAGAGAAAAGTCAGTTGAGTTTCAAACCTGGTATTTGGGGCATGAGGGTCAATGCCAGAGGAAGTTGTCGCAGCAGAAAGGATTTGGCAGCGATCCCAAAAAAATGGTTTTCGTTATACGACCGTAGTGTCCGATGGGGACTCTAAAACTTATTCCCATCTCACTGAAATAAAACCATATGGGGACACCAAAATTGAAAAGGTTGAGTGCCTCAATCATGTGGCTAAGAGATTAGGAACAGGGTTGAGGAATGTTGTCTCTGATAATACTGGTACCGGAGAACCTTTATATATATATTTTAGAAACAAATACAAATTGTAATCATCAAGTTACAATCATAGTTCTACCTAAATATTTTAAGGTAGTTATGTGTTACAAAATGATGGTTCATTTATGAAAATCTAACTAGTAGAACTGGGGTTATATCTAATTTTGTTAATTACCAAAAAAAACACAAACAAACCATTTTAGGTAGTTGCGGGTGAAAGTTTTTTTTTTACTCTGTATTTGTGTATTTTTATGCATATAAATCACTTTGAACAAGTTTCAAATGCTTAGTGTTAATATTAAGGAAATTAGCAGTTTCAGTGCCATATCCCCTTAATAAAATAAACTGAAGGTAGTTTGGTCACGTTTTGTACCCCAACTGTTAAGGAAAATATTAGATCCAAAAAAGGGTCACGAATCGTAATGTCCTGTGATAACATTAATATAGTATGGTATTGGTAGGGTATTGTATGGTATTAGGAAGACATGGTAAGGGTATGGTATGGTATGTTATGGTATTACTTTCAAACCCCACCGTAATGGCGGGGTTAGATTTGTCCTATTAATTTGGTCTGACAAGACCAAATTGGTCTATGTGATAGACCTATCTACACGCAGGGTCCACTGATTATGAATTAAAACTAATGTGTAATAAAGAGCTAGGTGACAGTAGGGTATTTTGTAAAGTTAAAAAGGTACAGAGATTACACATTTTAGAGTACAGATGTGACTTTTTGTTTTAGTTAGTTGCTTGAAAAACTCTGTTACGATATACTAACAAAAAATCAATATATAATTCTACTGCATTTTCTAGTCAAATATTGTAACCAACACTAACATTGGAGAGTTGGTAGCAAATCATACATCATGGGCAAGAGTATATCTTAAAAGACAACAATTGGTGAAATACATTCCTTAGAAGGACACTAATTATACAGTATTTTGTTGTTAATCTTTAAACTTTGTTGGTAATTTGTGTCCAAGTCCTGTAAAACGACGGATCACCCTACAATTGAACGTTATAAATTCTCGGTCGAATGTTCCCGAGTCCACTGAAAATACTTTACCGTGGGTTGCATTTACAATGACCGCAATGGTTTTACATTTCCCGGTCAAATGTTTCCAATGTAACAAAATGAAAATGAACCTGGATGACTTGGGGGATTAGGAATTGATGCAGTGGTAGGGACAGGTCAACCAGTCCCTAGCCTGCCCAAACTTTTATTCGTGTTTCAAACTGATCTACCAAGTTGGAAACATTGCTGGGAACCAGAGACGGGGATCTTTTACCTGGACCAGAAAGCAGCGCCAAGCCAGCTTTGATTTACTTAATTAACTGAAAAACATTGAACTAACCAAAACCTTCCAAAAACTGATGTTACAGTATTTGTGGTTAATTAAAAGGGCCTGATAATACTACAACTGATTTTCAAACTGTTCATAACTGTGATTTCAAACTGCAAGTGACTCTAAAACATCTTCTGGAAGAATCTGTTAATTAGTGAAAACGTGGTTTTAATCCTGACCTGATGGAAGGTCTCCACGATTCATGGCGGTGGAGGGGCCATGAATTTACAACAAAAATTGGATAATTGTAATCATCATCAAAATGGACGGTAAAACAGCTATAGCTAATGAACTACACCGACCTGCCAGGAGAAATTATACCAGGCGTAAAGTCACCCTTAAGGGGCTAACAGACCTTTACCAGGCTGACCTCGTTGAAATACAGCCTTATTCCCGAGTTGATAAAGGGTACAAGTACATATTGACGATGATTTGTCCAAAGTAGCGTTTGCCGTACCGTTAAAAGACAAGCCAGGACCACAATTCGCTAAAGCTTTAGAACCTATTTTAGCCAAGTATAAAATGAAAAACCTTCACACAGACCAAGGAACCGACTTTTTTAATAAACATGTAAATGATCTAATGAAAAAATATAAAATCAATCACTATTTTACATTTACTGAACTTAAAGCCAATACTGGCTTTAAGTTCAGTAAATGTATAGAAATATACAGTAGTATTAAACAGAACTCTCAAGTCAAAAATGTACAAACTATTTACAGCCCGTGGAAGTTACGAATGGTTAAGTATATTGCCAGAAATTGTAAAGTCTTACAACAACACAAAGCACAGGACTACGGGTATGAAACCCAAGGATTTTAAACAAAAACATGTCAAAGGGATATTTTAAAGAAAATAAATAAAGTAAAGAAACCAAAACATGAAATCCTTAAACAAAAATTAAAAGTAGGTGACAGCGTTAGAATCAGTGTGGAAACGCGAGCGTTCAAAATTATAGTTTTAAAAAATAACTTATAACGTGTATATAACTCAGTCGGTGGAGAACTCTAACTCACACGCGAGGCATATGTAGTCAAGCTTCCAAGAGTAGACTAAACTAGCGCACGGTACTAAGTTGTTACAATAGTGGTAAGTTAATTTAAAATGCGGGGTAATTTCAACGCAGTGTCCGTCGCTACAAAACCCGAATCTAAAAAACTGTTCAAAGACACTGCAAAACACCGTGGACTCTGTACACGGCGGATCCATGGTGCAGACTGAGACGACGCTAAACGAATACTGTGGGCGGCCGAACCAAGCGCGACTCGGCGATGCGGGTTACGTAAAAACTACATTAGGTATTTTACCGTGACGGTTTTCAACTTACAGTAATCCTCGTGCTCACACGGTTCCAGAGGCGGGTTCTGATAGCACTCCTCTGGGTCCAAATAAACACACACACAGCAAAGATACCACCCCCGACCCTCGTAAATCACCAACATATTACAACAACACAACTTTCCGCACGCCTCGCACAAGCTATAAACTTCAGGCATGGTGGCCGGCGACTGACTGACTAACTCAAGGGGGCGCGCCCTAACCGTCATACCGCCCGCATAACGACCGGCTAAGTGCTTTTTTGTTACAGACATTTTAACGGACAAGCCTACAGTTAAGATATATTGTACTCACAATCGATTTAAGAGCATCTCGGTCCAATCCTCTTCCGACATGTTTGCTACTGCATTGAGGCAGCGGCATTGGATGAGTACTGGGTTTAGGCGTTTCCGCTCCATACAAGTGAGGCATCTTTGCAGAGGGGCTTGGGGTTTTTTTATATGTAGCCCAAGGACTCCAGCTTCTCATACCTCATTTCAAACGAGTCCTGTAACATAAAAACAAGAATAAAACAGCAATAATAATTAATAAAGGGTTTTATTGCCTTGTATTACCTATTTACTTACCAAGTAGCAGTTTCCACAAGTCTCATATAGGTCAAATATAAAAATACTTCTACGGATAAAGTATTGTTTAAATGTCCAGCATCTACTGTAATGCTCTGAAATTAGTATTTGTTAAATAGGATTTGGAAGTTTAGATTTTGAATTTGGAAAAATCGTGGGCTGGGATACCGTAAAGTGTAGACAAGACCATACCCATAAATACCCCCGTATAATTACACTCGTTTATTTCAATCAGATACCAAACGTTAATAATCATGTAGCTCTGTCCTGTGTTAGTTGCAAAGGCCGCGTTAACTTTATGTACCATTCTACCGGCTATGTTATTGACATTATACATTGTAATCAAGGACATGCACGACATGAATAAAAAATCCGTTACTGAAACTAAATGCACTATTAAAATAATTTCTTGAGTTTTGTTCGGCGATCTTCGGCTCATAAACTATTATTTTATACACATATTTGGTATAAGCCGAAAGCTGTTACCCTTTAGATGTGTCTTTTGGGGATTTGAAAAACATCCACTTAAGGACCTTGTTCCACAGGCCTTCAAAGTTCCAATGTTGAATGTTATAGCGTTATATTTTATCTAGGTAGTCAGCTAATCATAATGTGAACTGTTCAAAACATATAGCTCTACGTCTGCTAGATTCCCATATAGAGAAGGGGCATCGGCTGCTATTTTTCATTTAAAATATATTAAATGACTTTTTAACTATAATAGTGAATTAAACTTAAGAGGGGCTCCAGTCCTCTGCGTGTACCGGCTTCTCCCATAAGACCAATGTTAAATTTCAAATCTCGTCCCTACTCATAGTATTATTCGAAAATCAATGGTTAATTTTAAATAAAAATGCTTTCACCGCCACAATTCCGTTATCAAAAATAGTTCACCCATAAACGATTTTTTTACGATTAATATTTTTGATACAAAAGATTTGCTCACTGGAATTTCTAGCTATTTATATATATTTTTTGTGTTTGAAGTGTATCATAAATCAACGATATCCGATAATCCGTTGAGAAGGTGTGGGGTTTAAAAGTTTGTCTTAAGGAGTAAGCAGGTAGAAATGTCAAAGGTTTAGTGACTAGAGGCTCCTCTTGAATAACTCTTCGATTTTGTTATATTTGGTATGATTCCTCATCTTCAGAGGATCAATAAAATAATAGTTATTATTACATGTTAACGCAATTAAAATCATATAACCTTAACAATCAATTATATCGAATTATTACCAGTAAATGATAGGCCTGTAAACCAATGCTTGTATAAATGTTTAAGTCTTTTCCAATAATCTATGTTAAATAATAATATTACCAAGGATCTTTAAACAAAAAGCTTGTTAAATAACCTAAATATATTAATATTTTAGCTTTTAAAACTTATAACTTGTAAATTTGCAATTTTTTTTATGAAACAGAAATTCTGATTTACAAATTAACGAAATAATATTAGTTAGCCGTTTATTATGAAACAGGTCTCTGGTTATAGAATAAAGTTAATAACACGATCTTTTTACTTACTGAAAGTTTTACAAACACAAAATTCAACTCGCCAAAACGTAAATATGAGTGGTTACGTTATGTTCATTTTAAATAGTTAAAGTAAAAGTTAACATGTATTGCAATTGATATTATTTGGTAAAATATTCTTCGGTTTCATATGTTAATCAAAATCCCGATTGTATTTGTATCTAAACATTTCGTTTGAATTCACAGAGAATATGATATATTAAATAACGCTCCTATAAAACAATTTTTATAAAAGGGAATAAAAACTAAGGACTAGCATTAAATAAGACCGATTCTATACAGGTTAGCTAATTATGTGTTTTATTTGCCTGTTTTAGATGGTGTATATGTTATCAGACAGAATAAAATAAAACATTGTTTATTATGTGGACTGAAGTTATATTTCGATTATTAAATCAATGAAAATAGTTAGGTTAATTATGATTTAATTTCTAGTCCTATTAAATAAAAACACAATATCCAAAACCCTTAATACAAAACCTAATATCAGGTTTCTTACCAAGAGTGTGTAAGAATAGGCGAAATTCATGTATTTTACCTGGTTGTATACATACCTTGGTAATATGTTGTCAGGTGATCCGGAGTTAGAAATTTGAACTACTGCATCTTTGATATGAAGCTGATAATCATCATAGTTCTGATGAACTGGTAGAGTAAATTCCACGTTCCCTCCTTCTGTGTTCACCGAGTTTAGTAAATCGAAGAGGGTTGGAAAATTCTGTATTTAGTCACTTCTTGATTGCAATCTTGACCGATCGGTGATTATGGGCAGTAAAATTGCCCTTTGTGTAACACGTTTTAGATTCAAAATTTGCCATATTAAATCTATGTGATTCCAAAATGACACGAACACACAATATTTAAATATAGAAATCACTATTATAAAAGAAGACAGTCGACAATATATAAACTGTAAGTACGTAAGACGAATTAAATTGGACACGACTATAAGAACACATTTCGGTTGGCCTGCGGTTCTAAACAGATAGCTAAACTGAGTGTAGCTGGATCATTTATAAATCTCGCCTCTGAATGTCACGTGCATGCTGGTGGAGAGGGGCACCTCTGAAGATGCCTGCGGTCAGGTTTCGGCAAATTAACGATTGGGTAGCCGAATTGAAATTTATATGCCCGAACTCCGAATGTTCGCAGTGTTTGCGGAAAAGCGAATAGTCCGATTATCGACAGAAAGTGACTGGTGGAGAGGCCGCGTAGGCCGGACGACGACTGATTATACTACTAAATAACCTCGTGGAAACATAAAACACATAATATTATGATATTATCCTTTTTATAAACCATAAGATCGAAACCTGCGTACACATATCCTATATCGGCTACATAACTTGCCAGTAAGTCTTAATGACTATATAATGAAATATATATTAATAGTTGGTCAAATGTAGACCATTGGGCGGTCTCTAGTATATGTTGAAAAACGTTGTAAATAATAAAACTATTTTATTTTAAGATTTACCTCCACGTATTACAAACCAAACCGCGCATCCAGGTGTGCATCTATGCAAACTGGCTTTAGATTTTCGATCTGGGTCTCAGGACTCTCATACCTCTTCTTGGAGGGCCCCATGGGACTTCCAGGATCTCATATTATTCATACGGAGAAGAGTTTTATTTTCTTTATGTGACATGTTCTTTTTATATTAAATAACCCGATTTTATAAGGATTATATCTAACGACAAACCATCTTTATATTGTTTAATATCTAATTATTTACCATTCTCGCTTCTCAAAACGGGATGCGCAAGCTGCGCATTCCAGTAGAGTATCAACCAATCAAGTAATTAACAAGTTACTATTTACCTGGAAAACATAACCCTGATACTAAAGTATTGTCGATACGACTCACGAAATCGGCAAATGGTTATGGTAAGATACTCGGTATAACGCCGCGGTGATGCAGCAAAACCTCAGTGATGCAATGCGGGTAGCGTTATTTAAAATAACCACCATTTTGAAATCGTCAGAGATAATTACACCATAACTTTTGTGTTTATATACCCTATTACCATTAACTATGGCCAGGTGTAACATGTAACCAGTGTCCGTGGTTGGATTGTATATTCAGCGGATGTGTTTAGATTACTCATACGGTACATCGGTTGTCCGATCTAAAATGCGAAATATGAAAGGAATCGGGATCTCGATTAGTGAATCTGGTGGTTTGATGGGGGAGGAGGGGAAACGATATCGCCTATAAAGCGCAGTTGTTTAAAGGGAGCGCTCAGTCGCTCAGTCAGTGTTTGAACACCTAGCAACATGCAGTCGTGCCGGTCAACGAATTCAAGGCGAGAACCTGTTCGCGAGGATCGTGACGACTCATCGGAAGACCAAGTGATCCAGTACTTCATCGACCACGATAAGGGCGTATTTGCTACGAGACGTGGATGCTGCCTCTGCAACGCCAGATTATTCATCGACATCCCTATGGTGGCGTCACATCCGTGTGAATACTGGTGTGAAGTCTGTGATCACATCTTCGCCGTCGAACCGATACCAAAATCCCAGCCGTACACGGTTTGTAGAAAATGTTTTCATTCTTGTAAAAATTGTTGTGGTGGACAGGCCCCGAAAAGATATCAAATTGACACCGTTTGTGGGGTCTGTCATACGAACTCTTCATTTCATCTCTTCCCTAGCAATAGTTACTACAGTTCGGATAAGCTAGAACATATCCGTGGTGAACTCAGACTCCGGTCAGCGTGGGAATACCTTTACCATCAAATCAAAAACTGCGGACCAGTGCCGGGGAGTGTCAGCTTCGAACCCGAAAAGGATAGGTCAAACATGTATCTAGTCAAATTTAACAAAACGACAAGGAATTTTGATTTAATTTAATGTATAAATTTTGTTTTCCGATGTTAATAATAACTTTTAGAATCTTGATTAATTAAATTCTTGAATCTCACAAATTATCTTAATCCAATCTTGAAAACACAATATTTTTGTTTTAATTTTCATTGTTGTTTTCATTTAAAAAATCTTCAATTTTGTATGGACATTCATCGATAAGGTACTGCTTTAATGTATTTTTAATTGTTTTATGTTATATAAATATTTAATTTCTAAAGGATATTTATTGTAAATTTTGATTGATATGTAGTCTTGGTATCTTTGTCGTAATGTTGAATTTGGATGTGGCAAGTCTATATGGTTGATTTCTCGTATTATAATTATGAATTTGTCTTCCGACAGAAAAGTTATCAGGGTTTAAATGTACAAAACTTGTTGCTTGTAATATAAAAATTGACCATAGTGTTAGAATATTTGATTGTTTGAATAGTTGTCTGCACGGTGTTCTTCTTGAGACTTGACAAAGAGTTCTTATGGTTTTTTCTGCATTAAAAAAAAAACAAATTGGGCATTCGGTCTTAAACCCCATATAATTAGTCCATATGATATGTGTGAATTGATAATAAGCATAATATACTTTTTTATTTATATCTAAAATGCAGCATTTAGAAATAGATTTTATCAAAAAGATTCCTGAACAGATTTGTTTTGCAAATTTTGTCAATGTGAGATGACCATGAAAGATTTGGTGTATGTTAAATCAAGAAATTTATACTCAATTGCCAGTGGTATTGTAGAGTTGGCATATTGTAGAGTTGGCAAATTGTACATGTTGAATTGTTTCATTATTAAACTGTTTTTTTATATTGTAAAGCTTATTTAATGAGTTTTAACTTCAATAGGAGACAGTTTTGTGAGGAACTTTCACTTATAAATGTTAGAGGTAGTAGAAATCTCCTAAGGTATGATGATAATAATAATAAGTGGGACCTTTTATTGTACTTATAATTTTATTTTAAAAGATAACCTGGCTTATGTATTTTTGTTGGCTCCGAATGTACAGTGGAGTAGAAGAACATGGGATTATTTTTGTTGGCTCCGAATGTACAGTGGAGTAGAAGAACATGGGATTAAGTACTTCTTTGTTTCTATTTAAAATGTTTATCGTTCTTTTTTAAATTTGTGAGTATAATCGTTATTTTAGATGGTTCCCTTTTCAATATGTTCACTAATTTGTTCTTCTTATATAGGCCTATTTAGTACACGCATGCCATTTTGATGACCTATTTATGATTCCCTTGTTGTTTATTGAATGTATTAAAACCTAGCTATCCCACAGAATGTAATGAATCAACTTTCGAATGCCATTGTTTGTTATTGAATTATTATAACTATTTATATTTTATATATATATATATATATAACTGTTTTGTATGTATGATAAATATAAATTGCATGTAAAAAGGCTCTGTCATTAAAGAAAAAAATAAAGTAAAAAGCCAAATATATCTGTTTGGTTGTCTTTGTGACATCCAAAAGGTATATTTGGCGTTTCTTTTTAAAAAGTCGTTTACTTTAAATCGGGAAACCGATCAAACAAAGGGAGTATTATATAACCTAAGTTTATTTATTGACTTTGTACTAATAATCTAGTCATCTCACATAAAGTAGGCCTAATGAAACCGCTTTCAAAAGCTATTGATGGTTATTGAATTATTTATAGAACCGTTTAGTATATAATGTAATGAATTTGTATTGCATATAATAAAAAGCTCTGCCGTTGATTAAATATATAAGTATAAAAATCAAATGTATCTATTTTTGCCACTGTTTTCTTAGATCAATAGAAAATTTTGTATACGTTCTCTAAACGGAGTCCCGATGGTATGGAAAATATTCATTTGGAGCTAATTTAATATGGTAGTTATATAAAGTGTTAAAGGTCACCGTGGCAAAGTTCTAAAATATAATATTACTAGCAACTTGCCCGCAGGCTTCGCCCCGCAAACGATTTATAAAAACCATGACAGTTGTGTGTGCTGCATTCCGTGGTTGTCCCGTGGAACTACTACGAATCATAATCAGCTATTTGTATTTTCATCAGCTCAGACAAAATGAATGTCCATAAGAATAACACAGGGTTGGAACTTTGAAGCCCCTGGGGCATAGCCCTATGAGAGTTTCGAAAAATCCCTTCTTAGGGGGTGCCTACGCTATAAAGGTAGTATACACGCAACGTATCATGCTTCTAGGTGCAATGGTTTGGTCTGGGCGTTGATCATAATTTCTCTTTTATATATCTTTCTATTTAACTTCACCCGGACGCAGTCAGTGATTGGCTTTATTAGGTTAATGTGGTTTAAATAAGTAATTGTAAAATAGAAAGGGAGCCCTAATAATTTGCGCAACGGGAAAAGCTTATATTTTTGCCAAATACCTGCTCTAACGGTCCAGTAAATACTAATCCTATAAGACTGCCGTAAGAATCCAACCGGGTGGAGGTTTTGGTAATTAACTGAATTACCATACAGATTTGTATCTGAATTACCGCACAACTGTGTATCGCAATCGTAAGTATAGGAAATAATAAATTACAAAAATAAAACTTAATAGCCTACGTAGAGAGATTGTATTTTCCAATGTTTTGATTTGTTGTGTGGCATTCCAAATAATTTGTATGTTAATGTCCTAGAGTCAATCTTGAATTTCTATGCAAAGTTTCATCGAAATCGAGTGAATGGTGTATAAATATATAAAGAAAAACACATATATCAAAATGTCTATTTAAAAATACTAGTATCTGAACATTAGAGACTCATGAGCGTCCTAAGCATTATGAGGTATTTGAAACGTGAATACGCCTATTCGGAACATACCTTACACATTAAGAACTTTCATGTAAAAATTCAGCTTAGTCGAATTAGTACTTTTCAAGTTAGACCGAACATAAATGATAATGGACATCTCCTTCAGCATACCGTAAAAGGCAATAGGTGGAACCCTAGAATATCTACATAGCGGGAATGGCTTATATTTTACTGTGCTGTATTATATTTTGTATTAGTAACATCTGCTTATGCTGCTATTACAATGACTGCGATAATAATATGGGTACTTTGACATACCATAGGGCAGAGCGATATGGTAAAATCAGATCCCTTGTTTGTTTTTTTCTATTTTAGACCTTTAGAATTAGTGGACCAAATTTCAGTTTTTTTTTACTAGGTCGGAAGTTTATAATTAGAGATCTAAGTTGTCAATTTTTCAAGTCCTTTGTAAATTACCATAGTTATCAAGGTTCAACTCACAAAAATTGTAATTTCTCAGCTATGGGTTGAATGATCTTGATAATATTTATATCCCATCTTTTATGGTTTTATCACATGCATGCAGACAGACGGAGCAATTTAAAAAACAAAAACTACAGGAAGGGTTCTGGTCCTTTTTACCATGCAAAATATACCTTGAAAGGTATTATATTTTTGTATTATTACAAGTTCCAATGTGCTTTTGAGATGATGTTCTGCAACGTTTAATACTGATTCAACTCTGATTTCTTCATCTGTGTGCTTATATCTAATAAACCAGGGGGGGTTCACAGTGATTCCGAGCTTTTTTTGTAGAATCTTAATCTTATTTGGCTTACTATGGAATATAGTCAAACCACAGTCAGAAAATGCATACATCATTGATTGGGTTTGTTTTCACCAAAAGAGGGTGAGCATTCGATAAGACAACATAAAATAATAAGAAAACAATCAGATAATAAAATATGTTTTATTTACAACTTCTTACAAGGTTTTTACACACTGTAATAACTTAGCGGTCTATGTACATCAGTTATAATGTGTTCAAAAAACACATTTTTGTTTTCCAAAAAGAATAAATGATGGTCTAACCCATCTGTTTTGAATTTCACTCATTGATTAAACGTTCAATTAATATAATTTTATACACATATTCCTGACAATTAAAATATAATACAACTAGCAGTTACCCGGCGCGCGTTGCTGCGCCCAAATTATCCTGATAATTAAAATATAATACAACTAGCAGTATATATGATGGTCAAAGAAGTATAAATGATGGTCTAACCCATCTGTTTTGAATTTCACTCATTGATTAAACGTTCAATTAATATAATTTTATACACATATTCCTGACAATTAAAATATAATACAACTAGCAGTTACCCGGCGCGCGTTGCTGCGCCCAAATTATCCTGATAATTAAAATATAATACAACTAGCAGTATATATGATGGTCAAAGAAGTATAAATGATGGTCTAACCCATCTGTTTTGAATTTCACTCATTGATTAAACGTTCAATTAATATAATTTTATACACATATTCCTGACAATTAAAATATAATACAACTAGCAGTTACCCGGCACGCGTTGCTGCGCCCAAATTAAGTTATTTACAGAAATAAAGATATTTTAATAGTGTTTTAATATAATAGAAAAGTCAATGGAATAGAACTGTCGAGCGATTTCGGAGTCTATAGGCTACATACATACATACATATATATATATATATATATACTTCCCTTTTTATAGATATATATTCCTGACAATTAAAATAAAGGTACGTCCACACCGAACGCGCAGAGCTGCGCCGCGCTGCGCAAAACATGTGCGCGCCGAGCGGCGCACTTGGTGTGGACGGCGAACCGCGCAGCTACGCGCACTCGAGAACATCCGCGAACACGATCCGACTGATGGCGGTATTTTGACGAACATCTTTGAAGTTTGTTCGCCTTTGCGCGCTCAGTGTGGACGGGCATTTGCTCAGTTGTTGCTGCGCGTCGTTTCGGCTCGAACTGTCACTACCTGTGTATGATCAAAATGGCTTTTGAATGGAGTCGTGAGTGCATCGAGACTCTGGTGAATGCATATCGAGTTCGAACGGAGTTATGGGACCCAAAAGACAATAACTACCATATTAAAAATAGAAAAAGTGACGCCTGGCGTGAAATTGCCAGTGAGGTGGGTTGTGATCATGGAGAGGCGAAATCAAAAATGACATCCCTGCTCTCATCCTTCCGGCGAGAAAAGGCAAAGGAAAAGAAGACTCAAAATTCCACTGGTTCAGGTGAGTCCGTGCATAATTAATTTTACACTATCTCTAGCCCCGTCGAAACCCGATGGATACAGGTATATTTTTGTCTTTTAGTCAGTACTACTAACATTTCTAAAGAAATAATTATACCTTTTAACAACTTAATAGGCCCACATTATACATCCTTAACTGTACTTAATTGTTAATGTAAAACACGTGATTAAATTAGAAATTTCAGATTTTTTGTAATGAGTACATACATGCAAAAATTGCTTAAAAAACCAAAGAAAGATGGTGGCCATTTAATAATTAATACAACGCATCAACAAAATGTTGATTCTTGCAGACATAATGGGATTTGCCTATAGCCCAGGATGACATAATTCATAGGCGGCCATTTTTTGTGAAATAGTAAATAACAACTAAATATCTTATTTGTTTACACATGGAGGAAATAGCCGCAGTACTGACATGACATCGTTTACTTCCAGGACGTGACCAGTTATATGTGAGCACTTGGTTTGCCTACAAGCTATTTGCATTTCTGAAGGAGAAGGATACACCAACCAATACTTTGGACACAGAAAGCGTAAGTATATTTTATGTTTACTAATCTAAATGTATACATGTTTTACAATGCAGTAATATTATCATTTGTAGAATGATGTTTCCACTATTATAGCCTATCGGTGGTGGTGATTTAATCTAAGAATAAAAGTAAACAAATATTAATATGTAAATTTTACTTCATCAATCAATATGTACACAATTATCTCTGTATAAACCTTTAACAAAATGAAACAGTTTTAAATGAGACAAAAAGGAAAGGTATTAACAATAGCCTATTGGCATTCTGTTTAAGTAGAAACTTATTTATAAAAATAACTTCAATTCTAGATTGAACAATGTTATACTTTCTTTTCAAATTTGGTACAGTATATATTTCATACCAAAAATCAAAAGAATTGGTTGAAATATTTGCTAAATATTATTAATTTGTTGCTATATAACATAGTTCAGCATACTATCAAAACACATATATAAATGTCTGCAAATGCAAAAATAGTATTTCAAAGGGTATCTGAGAACAATTTACTTGAAATCGCTTAAATTTACATGGGCTGTTATGGCAGTTCGGCTACTGTTAACATGAGTTCGGCTACATACTGTTAACACACGTCACATGATGCACAATTACAAAACATTAACACATATTTCTTGTACTCTCTAAAAATATCCGGCTTCAAATGCCAAGATGATTCATAGTCTAGAGCAACCCTTGGCTGAAAGGTTTTTGGTTTAGGTTTATGCGTAACTTTCTTGCCACGAGACTTGTCCTGTTGTAACAAAGTACTCTGCAAATTCATTGCGAACTGCCTTTGCAACTTCAGAACTTTTACGGGCTTTCTTTCTCATACCACGAAGTGCTGTACCAAGGATTTCTTTTCTCCAGTTCCCCTCAATGACAGTGCCATTCGGTAGCTCGTTGTCAAAAGTACCGGGAGGAGTGTAGATGTCCCGGGATGTTTCGCTCCTCCTGAGGAAATTGTGCAAAAAAAGAGTTGTAAGCACCACATCTCTAACCTTTTCTGCCTCCAACAGCATCGGTTTTCTCAAAACTCTGAATACAGCTGAAAGAATCCCAAAACTATTTTCTGTGACTCGCCGAGCTCGTGATAAACGATAGTTGAAAATCCTCTCTTTGGATCCATTTTGTGAGACCCCAGAGTAGGGTTTCAAAAAGTTTTCATGCAGAGCAAACGCTTCATCTCCTAAAAAAACGTAAGGAACACGTTTTTCACGCCCTGGAAGTGCCTTTGGTTGCGGTGCGTTCAAAGTTTTCCCTTCAATCTTTTTCCACAATGCACAGTTTTTGAATATACCGCCATCAGATATACGTCCCTGAGCACCGACGTCAGCAAACATAAAATTGTAGTTTGCATCTACGAGCGCAAACAGAACGATACTGAAGAAAGACTTGTAATTGTAGTACTCGCTTCCGCTATCCCAAGGTGCTTGGATTTCGATATGTTTGCCATCTACTGCTGCCAAACAGTGTGGGAAATTCCACGTTTCTTGAAACTCCTTTTCATACCGTAGCCATTCTTGTTGTGAGCTCGGCAGCTGTAACAAATGACTTTAAGGTGCTATATGCTATATATGCTATATGCTATATGCTGACAGCCGGTATTATAGTCAGTTATAAGTAAAATAATTGTTATAGCGAAATTGGTTTTAGATCAATTTTCTTTTTCCCCCAGGTTCTTGTCGAACAGTCTGAAAATGATCCTGATGAAGATGAGGAGGAAGAATGTAATCAATCTGAACCTGTTGTACCATCTGGAAATCAAAGCACGGCAACAGCATCGCGTGCTTTAACATCAAGTCAACAAAGATTTGTACCACCGAAACCCAAAATGCGAAGGAGAACGGCCGTTGACGACCCCCGGCTTGCTCAGGCGTACAACCTCATGGATAATGCGACAAAAACACCTCGTGATGAATGTTCAACATTTGGAGAGCATATTGCGACAAAGCTCCGAAAGTTTGATGACCGTAAACGTAATTATTTGATGCACAAGATTAGTACATTGATATACGAGACAGAAATCGAGGTTGACACTGTTTACATACGTTCTCCTATGCAGCACAGCGGTGAATCCAGCGCAAGCCGAATGTCTACCCCTAGTCCTTCACCTACACCTCCATTGCAACAAGTATACAATCCACCTGCCAACAACCCTTTACAAACATTTATAAGTGCCTTTGTGGATAATAATTCAGAAGTTTTTACTACTCTGTAATGGCTAGACTTTAAAATGCCAATGAACAATTGTTTATGAAATAGGGCTTGTTACAAGTTATCTTTTGGGGGAATTTTGATATTTTTTATTAATATCCATGCCTTTGGTTTTCATTTATTTTCTAGTTAAATTTGTTTTTTTTAATAAATAATTTTAAAAATGCTTATGTATTTCTCAACAATCATTAAAAGAATAAAATAACAAATTTAAACATGGTGGTGGCTTTCGATAGTTTCAAGTTTGTTACGTCAACTCGAGCTTAAATCACTATCTATAGGATGGCCCTATATGCATTAAATATACAACTTGTCCCTAAATACATTAAACTGCTCTCCCAAGTTCGAAGTTAGATGTTTCGTTATACTGTATTTGTCTGCTAACATAAGATCATTATGTAGACCTAAGATTATTTTTAGTTTGTTTAATTCACTTTCGTTAGTTTTTTTAAACCATTTTTGAAAATGTTACAAGCATATTAATTATGTTAATTCTAAATCAATCACGTTCCTAAAGTACAGTTTTTTATAAAAGTGTTGTACATTTAAATTTACTGCTTAATAAACTATATTACTTACTTGTATGTAGTCTCTCAGTGCATTATTCAGAGCCCTGCAAACTTCCATCACAATGTATGAAATACTCTGTTTAGACACTTTGAAAAGGTACATCAAGCTTGTGAAAGAGTCTCCAGTTGCTAAAAAGCGAACAGTTATCGCCAGTCTGTCCTTAGCACTTATAGCTTTTCTATAATTAGTATCCCGTCGAGTGATTTCTGGCCCAATCAAATTGAGAAGATACTCAAAATCTTCAGACGACATGCGGCAAAAATTTTCGAACTGCCCACCAATACGGAGATCATTGAGCATGGATTCCCCTCCATACGATTCCCGACGTCTCAGTATGGGCGTCACCCAATGACGACGTGGTTTTCTCCTTCTTTTTAACCGATCATTATAAATAACAATAAAAACCGAAGCAGCTATTGCAGGGTCCATTTTCTACATCGGTGTGATTGTGTAGCCCGCGCAACACGGATCACAGCCGCGCAACTATGAACATGGCGCTCTGTTCCGCGCAGTTTAGCGCAGTTTCGCGCAGCGCAATATGCTTTGCGCAGCGCGGCGCAGCTCTGCGCGTTCGGTGTGGATGTACCTTAATACAACTAGCAGTTACCCGGCGCGCGTTGCTGCGCCCAAATTATCCTGATAATTAAAATATAATACAACTAGAAGTTACCTGGCGCGCGTTGCTGCGCCCAAATTAAGTTATTTACAGAAATAAAGATATTTTAATAGTGTTTTAATATAATAGAAAAGTCAATGGAATAGAACTGTCGAGCGATTTCGGAGTCTATAGGCTACATACATATATATATACATACATACTTCCCCTTTTATAGATATATATTCCTGACAATTAAAATATAATACAACTAGCAGTTACCCGGCGCGCGTTGCTGCGCCCAAATTATCCTGATAATTAAAATATGATACAACTAGAAGTTACCCGGCGCGCGTTGCTGCGCCCAAATTAAGTTATTTACAGAAATAAAGATATTTTAATAGTGTTTTAATATAATAGAAAAGTCAAAAGAATAGAACTGTCGAGCGATTTCGGAGTCTATAGGCTACATACATATATATATATATATACATAAATACTTCCCCTTTTATAGATATATATTCCTGATAATTAAAATATAATACAACTAGAAGTTACCCGGCGCGCGTTGCTGCGCCCAAATTAAGTTATTTACAGAAATAAAGCTATTTTAATAGAGTTTTAATATAATAGAAAAGTCAATGGAATAGAACTGACGAGCGATTTCGGAGTCTATAGGCTACATACATATATATACATACTTCCTCTTTTATAGATATATATTCCTGATAATTAAAATATAATACAACTAGCAGTTACCCGGCGCGTGTTGCTGCGCCCAAATTATGTTATTTACAGAAATAAAGCTATTTTAATAGTTTTTTAATATAATAGAAAGTAAGTGTTAAACAAGTGACACTTTAAAGAAACTTTGAATTTTTTAATTACAGCTGTTAATTTTCATAGCGGTTTCGGAGTCCATAGGCTACATAGATATATATATATACATACATACTTCCTCTTTTATATATTTAGATGAGATAAGGAAAAATGCAATAATACAAATAAGTTAAATTCCTTCTGTCTCTGATCAAACTCAAATGTAAAATGGCATTTGACGTATGTAATTAATTAAATTAACTAAAATTAAATAAAGAAAATAAGTTTGCACAATTAAAAATCTAATATTTACACATTTTATAAGAACAACCGTACTTAATTATTATGAAAATGAAACATATTTTACAAAAACAACACAACTTTCTTTTTTGGCGCCTGTGGCTGGGCGTAGACTGTCCTGACGTAGGGGATGCATGGTTGAGGAGGATTAAAATTGTGATCCCTCCATGACCATGAGTTGTTTAGCCCTATCTGAAAAACAAAGAAGTATTACTTATTTAAACCAACGAACCTATCTATGAATACATAACAACCGAGAAGGCTGTAAACATGTAAAGATGGAGATGAAGCTCAGCGCTTGAATAGGATAACCAACGCATGTTTCTGTTTACACAAATATATAAGTCCACAGCCGTAACACATGAGTAAACTACTAGGGTGATTACCCGCTTATAGTAAATTAGACTCGTTCTCGTCGGCCACGCGCTGCAATGTATAGCAGAGAGATTTATCGGAGAGGAAAAAACGTGTTATATATGTTACGAGACAGTTATTCGTTCTACGGCACCGAAGTTATTGCCTTTCACGCACAGTAACAAGTTTCACGTTTCTTGTGTCTGGGGGAGGGTGATCGAAAACAGTAAACACGATTTTGACTGATTGGCTCGTTTAAAATATCCTGCCCGTACTGTAGGTCGTCCAAAGTCTCTCAGACGTGTGACATTTACGCATGGTCGAAACATTTCTCACGACCGACCCCCTGTAATGTGGTTATAAGGCGCGCGACCACTTGAGCGGTGAGTTTTACTCCAGACGACACGGCGGCCGTTTTGAAAACCCAACGTTCGACGATCTAATCAACCGACGCACAGTGGAGTATTAGACCTTGAAATCTGGCCAAAAATATATATCTTTTTGTACCTTTAATTTATGTGGTAAAATAAGTTTATTCATGATTTTTCATAAATTTATTGACGTTTTTAAGCCCCAACAGAGCCCTACAGCCATATAAACTTAAAAAGTATAATTACAAATATTATTTCATTTAACTCCAATTTCCTTTATAAAAACTAGTTCAGGGTAGATTCTTAATAAGAAAATGTATGAACTCGTTTTTAATAATAGTTAAAAATTAGTTTTAACTTCTACCTTCCTTATTTATTGTTTGTAAATACAAACAACAAATTTATTGTTTGTAAATAACAAATGCAGTAGCCTATACCATTAATTTACCTGAATATAAATATTGTTGTTAAAACATAAATGTAAATAGATGTGATGTTATTTTCAATCAATGGTAAATGAGTTTTCAACTTGAAATAAAAAAAAATGGTGAGAATTCCTTCATTACGGTACATTATTACTGGTATAACGACTAGAAAAAAACACCTATTAGGGTATATCCCAAAACGCTTAGTTTTTCGCCCATCTGAGTGTTTGTATACGTGGTCATTGATAGTTTAAAGTATTTCTGGCAAAAAGCAAGAATGTTTTTATTTTTGTTATGTATGTAAACATATCTCTTAAGTCATAAAACGGTTTTAAAAACATTCTATGTATCAAAAAACTATTTTAAAAAAATTCTACGGTTAACACGTAATGTAACAAATGAGAAAATCAGTAAGTTTACTCACCCAAACATATTAAATGTTTCAATGTGGTAAAAATTTCCTACGATTGGAGCATATAACAAAAAAATAATGAAACAAACCCGTGATTATTAACAAACAGCACACAACACATATTCACTTGTTCACTTATCACTTTAAACTTCTTTTTAATCAGATTCACTGTCAAGCATATCAGATTCTTCGTCTTCCTCGGTTGGCTCTTCATCTTGCCCCTCTACTTGCATACCGTTCAATGGTTTGGCTGACACGAAAAGGTCCAGTGTTTCACTTGAAAATGCGTTCCTTTTTGTTTTCGGGCGCTTCCTTGAACAGCTCAAAAAAGGATCGCTACTCAAAAGCAGTCTATTGATCACGTCACGATTGCACACCTCCCGATTGAATTTCCGAGAGTACTTCTCCCTATATAATCGGAAGTGTTTGTTTCGGGCCTCTGAAGCCTCTTCAGATAGCTGACCGATCGGTAAAAGAGCATGTTTTATTACAGTGGCCCCATGCATCAAAGCTTTGTGCATAGTCGGAGACATAGGGTACCAACCACATAGCTCTACGTAAAGTTTGGCTGTATCATTGGTGTACTGCTGGAACTTTGCAATATCTAAGTCAAACCCACTACAGATAGCCTCCAATGTGATTTTCAGTCTCTTTATGAGAGTGCAGTCAACGCCTGTGATGCGAGAGGCTACTTCATAGTTCTCAAAAAATCGTCGAGACGTGTTGCCGTCATTTGTGTTCCCAAAACCTTGTTTGGGAACGTCCACAAGTAATCCAAGTTCAGATTTAAAAGCTGATTGGATTTCCTTTTTACGATCAATCACAGTTTGTTTTTCTTCCGGGGTTTTCGCTTGCCATTTTTTAAAAGGAAGCTTGTAGCTTAAGTGCAAGAGCGATTCAAAGAATCGTATGCGCATATGCAAAGTTGACAAACCAAATTTAAAAGCATCTATATTTTCAGTGAATGAATTGCTTAGGTTGTTAAAATCTTTGGAAGTTTTGTTACAAATGTAACATCTGATGGTGGATGTGTTGTCTAACATCGCATTGCACACTTTGCCGTCCACCATAGTTGGCAAAAGTGTATGTATAACAGAGATTTCTGCTCCTCTGTCGGTCGACATTTTCGTAGGTGACAAATGATCTACTTGGTTTTCAATATACTGCATTTCTGCAGTTATGACATCAGATGACTCTTGGATGAATCGTATCCGAATCGGTCTACAAAACCTTGCAGATGAAGGTCTTGGATTTTGCCAAACTGTTACAACTCGACCTTCATTTTTCGATATCAGTCTTACAGGTACAAGACAACTTTGGAAAATATTACAATCATTATCGGTGGGACACTGAAACTTCTGTTTATATTGAGACTGTTTCGATCCATCACAACCCCATTTACATATAAGTTCTAAATTTTGTCGCTCATCTTCAGATAGGGTATTTATCACTTCAGTCAAATACAAACACAATCTAGATGTAGTGTGGTCTAAAAGTGCTTGAAGTTTAATTTCAGCACTTGTTTCTGAAATATCTATCATATCTTCTCTAGGGTAACACTCTTTCTTAGCTTTATTAAGTAGAGAGTAGCATGGGTAGATGTTCTTGTTTGCTGACTGGATTATTTCATACTGCCTTCTGGTTAAGTCAGCTTCAACGAAAAGAGCCAGGGCTTCAGAAGGAGTATGCTTTTTTACTGTACTTTTTTCTGCTGAAGTAATTGTATCCTTAATTTTTTTAGCTCTGGTTGGAGTCACAGTAATTTTTTTTATTAGATCAGCTGCGTCAGGATTTCCTGCAGCTCGCAGACTCATTGAAGCTGCATACGTCAGCTGTTCTGTGGAAATATTGTGCCTTAGTTCTTCTGTTTTTCTCCTTTTTGATCTTTCACTCAACTCACTGAAGTCTAATGGTGGGCGGCCCGGGGCATTTCTAAAACCTTCGGACAATTTTTGCAACTTTACAGTTCCTTCAAGCCAAATTTCATTTCTTTTAAGAAACCTGTCTTCTTTATGGTTGGAAGCCGCCCATTTCTTCTTAAAGTCAGATTTAAAATAACTTAATGTTTGTCTAAGATTTCCTATTCCATCAACTGGACATTGAAGAATTTCCGCTACTCTGTTTTCCATGTAATTTAGCTTATCGTCCAAGAGCCTATCCGGACTTTCCTTGACAAGCTCAAACAATTGTAAGCGAGTAAATTCTCGCTCCATTTTCCAGACTGAAAATAAAGGGAGAATTTAGATTTGAAGAATGATAACTTGGGTTTTTTATAACTTAAGAATAAAATAAAAAATTAACTAATTTCGAATTGAAAATGTTGAACTTACATCTAAAATAGTAAAACCTATAAATTAATTTTATTTAACACTAAATTTTCGTATAAATCGGTTAAAAAAGGTTCAATAACATAAAGGTACTTAAACGTTTATCATTTGTTACTTGTTACACATTAAAAAGAAGATTTCTTGAAATTATTTATAAAAAAATGGCAACTACATGCGGAAGATTTTAATGCATGAATTAGTTAAGTGATAAATGAAGAATAATATGGTATCAACAATTTGTCCCGGGCAGACCCTGAACATGATTAAAACCTTAGCTTAGATAAAATAACATGATATTTTACTTCTTGGTTATATACATGAAACCGTCAGTGAAATATGCAATTAAGTACTGTTATTTAATTTATAATAAACTATGAAAACATTAGCTACTTACCTCCCAAATCACTGAGGAAAAAATATCACAGGTCAATCAAACCATAAAAACTATATAGCAATTTATATTGATCGTAGAAACCCTATTAATTGATCAAGAAACTCGACCGTCGCGTCGCGTTGTCAAAGACTTGTGTTCAACTGACGTTTAAGATAAGGCAGTGTGGCTTATCGTCCCGATATTCCACCGAGCAGATAGGCCAGATATTTATCAATCAGGGAATACCAGTTTTGTCAGTATTTATTGATATTTGATATTTCCAGTTTTGGCCATCATTTAAGGGTAAATACTCCACTGTGCGACGCTGATTGCTGATCGATATGGCCGCCAATCGATGTATCTGTATCTCTCCGATCCTACTGCCGACTGTCTGTCCGACCTGCTCTTTTACGGCTGGACGAAGGTCTGAAGACAGGTGATGCCAACCAGAAACGAACAAAGTGATCGCGGGAATCTCGATGTTTCCACGGAATGTGAAAATTGTAACGCACAATCAGATGGAAAACAGGAAAACTGCTAGTCTGATCACATAAACAGCTGCTAGTTCTATAAAAACCGAGACGTTTGAGTAATCACACAATACTAACTACTAGAAATACCCAATAATAATTGATTATCAGATGTTTCTCCCACAAAACATATGGACTAATAGAAGTTAATTTCCTATTTCATTGTTTATGTAAGTTATTGCAGCAAGAAACTGATAAGACAAATATAAAACTTGTAAAATGATGTGTAATCTTCAAAGAAAATCAAAGGAGGGTAAGGTGTCTCTTGTTAGTTACTATAGGTTATAACAAGGTTCTACTTTGCAAATAAAGTAAATAAATCAATATTTGTCTTGTTTTTGAAATTTTTTTTATATTTCAATCTATATGACATAACCCAAACCATAGCAAAATGTAACTCTGGAATACGTTAAAACAAGTACATTATTCTAGGTACACTTCCCAAGCGGAAATATTTTCAACTATACAAACCAATCATTATTCTTCATTCTAACGAAAAAGAGTTACCCCATATTGGTATTGCATATATTAAATGAGGGTGTATTAAACCATAGTCCTGTATTGTAAAAGAGTTACCCCATATTGGTATTGCATATATTACGTGAGGGTTTATATAACTTTATATATTTTATGCAAGTTGTCCATATATGTTTCAAATTTTAATTTATATCAAAAATAACTACTAACGAGGCCACACGCAGCACGCTGGAAGTGAATTCCCTAATAAAAAACTTTTAAAACTCAAAATCAGTGTAAAAACATGCATTTATTCCAATATTTATTGAAATCTGGAAACATTGATCTTTTGGCTGTTCTGATGCTCTTGGTTTCAGTTACCCGCAATGCTAGGAATAAAATTCTGCGCATTATAAGGTTAGGAGAAGGTCCAGTCAGGCTCGAAAGTAGACGTTAGGTTGCTGGGAATGATAAAAGTAAACCAAAAAATGAATAACATGCTTTTCTAATGTAAAACCCCCCCTTAAGTTAACGTACTGTGTTTAGTCGTTAATATTTTCTTTAATAACTCGGTAAATATTTATGCTATAATGAGGAATGAGGGCTTAAAACCTTTGCATAACTAATTCCCATCTTTTTCCATGCATCTATTTTACATCAGGGGCTTGCCCGACCGTCTATAGGCCAAAACTCGAAATTTGAAAGATTACTCAAAAAAAAGGTGTTTAGAGTTTTCCTATTGTTTTGTCCAACAAACCTGTCCAATTGATTATAAAAAGGAACGTCCCTACCAAATTTGAAGTATATTGGACAAAATGTGGCCGCTAGAGTGCAAACACACACACACACACATATATATATATATATATATATATATATATATAAAACATTCTGAACGACCCCCTAAAAACGTGTTCAGGGATCAACGTTAGGAACTTATATGGTGGTCCCAGGCTTAAGTTTCACCATGCGGGTCATGCTAATAGTCCAATTTCCATAGGAAATTCACTAATAATAAACAGCCTACTCACAATACTCATCGATTGATGGATTTCAGACATCATTATTTTGTATTTAAACAACATTTAAATATTCTATACAAATGCTGAACACAGAGCCCCCCCGGCACCACGGTGAGACTGAAATTTAAATTACTACTTCAATACCACTTAGTTTGAGTGAATATGGACCCCTCGTTTGCCTCCAACTTGTGTATCTCCTTACAGGGGATAAAATCTATGTTATTTTCAATGACAGTTGCAAAGTAACAAAATAATTTTACGGTAAAAACACTCAAACCTAATTATGCCTAAATTACATTTAATACACAATTATCTGTATGCATAAGGACTGTAATAATTGGTTAACATATTCCCCTCCGAATAATTCTGTAATTGAGTAAGACGCTCCTTCCCTATTACCTCCAACGGTTTTCTACAATATAAGCAAAATACACTGTAAAATAATTGAATTAATATTCACTTAAAAAAGTATTATTCAACTCACCAGTTCATTTGAAAGTCGTTTCGGCAATATGGGCAGAACCTGTTCTCGGGGTGCTTGTGCCATCTGAAGATGCAGTCTTTGCAGAACCAATGCTTGCAGATTGAAAGAACCGCTTCGGTATTCTTTAGTTCTTTGTAGCAAACCGGGCACTCTATGTCTTCTGTAGGAATCTGAAGTTCGTAAGGGTTCCGCTTATGTACTTCAACAAAACTAAATTCTTTTATACAAGCATAACGGATATTTCCTGTAATGAAGAAGTTTGGTGGGTGCGGCCTCTCCAACGTGTTTTTCAAAAGCTCGGTGTGTTGAACCCTCGCTAGATCAAACTGGCGACTCACACACGGTACGCAAAACACCAGATGGTCCGGCGTTAAGTGTCTGTAGAGGAACCCTTGTGTTTCAAAGTGGTTTGTAGCCACCATATATCTAGAACTTATAAGATCCCGTAATTTAACTGGATCGGACAATGTACTGATTTCTCCCGATGGACTTTGAATGATTATGTTTGTAGTAGTGATGGTCAAACCCAGAAATTTCAAATCTCGAAACAAAAACCAAAACTTAAAAAATCGAATCTCGAAACTCGAAAGTCAAATTCCAAAATCCTATTTACTTGCCTGGTTTTGGTTATGAAAAATTAATCCAGTTACTCCAAATAAACCAGTTAACTTACTGCCATTCTCGAAGTATCCTAGAAAAATATTAGTTTCAGAACTACTAGTGAACCAATTATTTGTAGCTTAATAATAAACTTTGGTTAGAGTTGTTCTTTCACAAATAAAAAATCAATAATCCACAAAAGGTGAAGGTAGACGACCGATGACAGTAGGCTTTTGACCTTCACATTATTAATCAACACTCGGGCGTGATTTCTGTTAAAAAAACAACAATGACACAAAAAATCTCGGCAGTTTTGAGTTTTGATTCTCGAAACTCGCCGATCGGATCTCGAAACCGAAACTTTTCAAAAGTTTTGGTGGTTTTGAGATTCGAGTTTTGGTTTTGACACATCACTAGTTTGTAGATGTCCGTGCCTTACGGGGTCCTTTTAATTGGCACACCACCAAAGTACATTTGTGGTATTCCACGCGGTAGTGGTTTTCATTCGGTTTGGAAAACCAAATCCTAAATTAACCCCGATTTTCTAATAGGTTTGCCAATATATCCATTTCGCACTTTCAGTTAAAATAATATATTTTATAAAAAAACACACAGTAAGAAAGATAACAATAAAATAAATTATTATGATATTAAAAAAAACTATAGTTTATAAATAAAATGAATACTGAAAACTGAAATGAATTAATGAATACTGCTATTAAATGTAACTACTAACTGAGCTCCAAACGTGACGACCAACAACTGAACCCATGAGCGTGTGAAGGGCTTATATAGGGACAGCGCCGGGAGAAAGGTGGGGTCAAAACCACTCTACGGGATTCCGAATCACATTGCAATTTAATCATACTGTATCGGAATCCCGATTCGTGAAATAATGAACGAAAATATAAGTCGTATATCCTGGTAATTATGGTCTCCAGTCTCGTCCTGCCTGACCCTGGTCTAATTCCGCTCCGATTAGGCGATCGCCCGGAACATACGCGATGGTATGGATCGACCGTCGGCCATTTTGCGGCTTCGCGGCGAAAATGCGAAACATCCGTGCTGTTGTAGAACACACTGCTCGGGTGCATTTCAGTATTGTTCCAGATTTTGGGTTTTACAAGTTTTTAATTTATTGATTGCACTAGTCGAAGCAGTGCGCTAGACTGGACATGCGCAGTCAATAGTAATAGTCAGAGGACAGCTTTAAGCGTATTATTATGACAGTTTAATAATTGATTTTAAACATCTGTTATGATTCTTTTGTTTCGATGTCAAACTCCATGAGCCAAGTGTTATTTTTTAATATTTTATACAATTTGTTTTATTTAGACTATTCGATTGTTCCTGTTGGATATGAGATATCTCTAGAACTTATTTCTACCCTAAGGTTAGTTATTTTTAGATGAACGAAGTGACTCAATATACTAAATAGGAAAATCATTTTGTATTTTTGTCGCACAACTCAAGAACACTTACGTATATTACAGTTACATTTGGTATGCGAATTCGTTGATTTGATCTTTAGGTCAAGTTCGTTAACTGGCCTATCCACTTACACCTTTTCCATATGGTGACCCTTTGAAATCGGTATAAATATAACTCCTTACTGTAACTCCGATTAAAAATCTGTTTAAACCATCGGATCTCACACAAATACAACATAAATTGTCAACAATTTCGATATATTCCTATTTGTTATGTTTAACTTCCTTAAGAAGCATTTGAGGTTTTATGGCAGTGCGATTATAAGTGTCGCAGTACCGTATCGATTATGTAATGACACTCTGAAATGAATTTTATTGCATGTAAAATATGTATTGTAGGATAAAATTATAAAATAAAATCTTCGTTCATCCTCTTGGAAACGAAGCAGAGTGGTGTATGAGCGTACACCTAGTCCATTATTACTTTGCCGAGTAAAGGTAATAATGTAAATATGTGACAAGAGATATAACAATAATAATTGTTAAATAATTTTCGGTGATATATATTACAAAACACTGTCACAAAAATAGAAACCATGACCCTTAACCATTTTTATAAAACTCAAACATGAGTAGAGGATCATATGAAAAAATAAGAAATTTCTATGTTTAACTCATTTTCATAGTATTGTTCAGATTGACTTATAAAAAATATTCTAGCTTCAAGTTGCAGAGATAGAAGTCAGAGCGCTGTAGTTTCATCATCAGCTATCAATTCGACATTCCTGGCTTGATTTCTATTTCTCCATCTTCTTATGCGTGACCACACCAGAACAAAGCAATCACCACAATATATAATTATGTACACGGCACATGAGAACATTCCACATAAGAGTGCCGCAATTCCCATAGTATACACAGAGATCAGAGCGATCATCTCTCCAATATCAATGTGTGTTCCATTCATCTCTTGTCTGGATAAATACTAATAACGATGAACTTATAAATAAAGGTCCTTATAGCTTCGCTAGGACAGGTTAGCGAACAGTAACCAGGGTGCAATTATCACCGGCCGTGGATAATTACATTGGTGAACAACTGTTGGTTCGTATAGGTGTTCTAGAACCACTGTGCAACCAATGAAACCGTCGACAAATATTCGTCATAATAATATTGTACAAGAATTTATACGACAGTTTTTAAAGTAATATCGTATCCAATACCACAATCTGTCGGAAGATACCATAAATCGTTGGAGAAAACCATAATTCGTCGGTGAAAGTGAAAACCCGTAATAGTGTCGGCTTGTCGATGACGCCACCGAGTGTCTACGCGGCCGCTGCTCGATTAGTAAAAGGCGAGGCGGCGGGTAAAGGCTGTGGGGATTGGGTAAAGGCGGTCCCACACTACTCGCGAACACGCCCGAACATTCGGCCGAACTCCGAATGTTCGGAGTATTCGCGAGAAGTGTGGGAGCTGCGCGAACTTTGAATACGGGACCGAATGTTCAGTGAACATTCGGGCGAATGTTCAACCGAACATTTCGACGAATATTCGAGAAGCTCCCACACTGTTCGCGAACATGCATTATTGCATCACTGCATCATTGATAGTCATCGATCTTGTTCTACTGAGACAATACTATAAAACGGCGTATTTATTTGTATGCGTACCGTATTTATTTGTTGTGCTTTCAAGTAAGTATTGAATACCACTTAAGTGGTCATTGGTAATGAATAATCAATAATTAAAAGTCGATCTCTATTTTTACTGACATACTATGCGTATGTCAGCTATAATTATAGCTATAAATAAGTTATTTTACTGTTATTTGTGTAAATTGAAGTTTTGTTTTAAGGCACAGGGGGTTGACATTTGTTAGTATTCTTTCGACGGATTTTGCAGGATTCAGGGCTTGAGTCACTTCTTCAACTCAGCTGCAATATTTTTCAGTGTGTTGAGGCAATGTGTTGTTTCAAATCATTCAGTTCATACAGTCACTTGCGTTTTCGCGGCAGCAGATTGACGCCAACCTCAATAACGGACATTTTAATTAATTATTTATAGAAGATACAAATAAATCCTTTAATACGGAACCCTTAATTATTGTCCCTACATATCCTTTATTTAAATAGCAGTTGATTTTCTTCCACACTCCATAATAAGTGCCGGCGAGAAAAAAACATTTGTTTGTGGTCACAGCACCCAAACGTATCTGTTTTTGCAAATTAATATAAGTGTGTCATCTAAGTTGAGTAAACGGCAGTGGAATCGATTTAATTTTCCTCAATTATTATTTAACAAGAGATAAGAACCTTCCAAAAATTACATCAATCGCATCGGTGGCGTGGTACAGGTGCACAACCAGTCTGTCATTCCCACGTTGAAATTTCCCCGAAAAGAATAGTTTTTTTGAGTTATCTCTTTTTACTAATATTATTGTTCAGTATATTCCTTATTGTAAGAACTTGTAAGAGCTTGACTGTTAATAAACTTAATATATAAATGTTTATGCCGAATAATAAAATAATGTCCAATGTTTGTTAACCTTTTTTATAATGAATTATGCTATCTTATACATGTATAAAATAAAGGTGGTGACTGTCTGTCGACTTGTCTGTTCCGTTTCAACGTCCCATCTTAGCAATCCCTTAGGGCTTCGCCCCAGTCACCCTTACTCTTATGGGCAATAGGTTTAATGAATTAGGTGAGTACTTAAACAGATGTTTACAGTAGGATTTTAATCAGCTGTACGAAATACTGGTATCAGCTAGTACTTGATATATTTATGTTTGATTTTTTACTTCGTAAAAAATAGATTTCTCATATTTTCGTTGGTTTCTTCTATATGACTAAATTCTACACCTTTTATAATTTATTACATCAGGAGAAGACATATTTACTCGATATTAATTAATTTCCGACAAATAAAAACATTGTTATTAATATGATTATCATCAATTAATTATAAACAAGTCAAATAAAAAGCGTTTCCTTGTGCACACTGAAGGCAGTGGTCAACAATGGACGATCGCCGCGTCAACGCCCAAATTAGCAGTTACTACAGCTGATATCCAACAATTGTTTATAATAAGCTGATTAACAAAATCAAACAGGCGTGTGTATGCTACTGCAGAAAAAATAGACTGTAGATGCAACAACAGTGACATCATATGTAGGTCGTCCATTTTTTCACGACAATGCTCGTTGGACACGCTGTTCCAAACAGCTGATTGGAATTTATTTATGTTCGAGGGAATGTTCGCCCGAACATTCCCCCGAATGTTCGGTGGGTGTCATCTAGTTGCACTTTCCGGGTCAATAATACTTTTATAACTGTTAGCTTTTGCTTAAACTGCGATTAAACACGTAACTGTTAACCGAAAATTATGGTTGTAGTGTTATTGAAAAGCTTATTTAATGGCATTTCAACATCCTCATATACAGGGTGTTTACAAAAAAACCTCGGGGCTTCGGGATATGATTACTTGCATTCAAACTAAGAGAAAGTTCACGTGAAGGTATGTCCTAAAAACGCTTAGTTTTCCGTAGTTTTAAAGTCTGTATGTGACTTTTAGATAATTAATCAATCTCATGAACCACTTAACGTATAAACTTCAAACTTGGTACGTGGATGACTATTAACAAGACTTATTTATGTATGTAGTATCGAGTTCCTAATTTGTACCATTTAAAAAAGGCGGCCATTTTTGTTTTTCAAAGCTTAATATCTTAAAAACCGTAAAGTTTATGAAAAGAAATTGTAAGAATCAGAAAGGTTGTGGCGTTTTGTTCTAAAAGTAATGGCATGAAGATATTAACTATAGGGTGATAATTAACTGAATTGTTGTGATTTTTATAAGTTAAAACATGATTTTTTTGTAATTTCTGAGCTGAAACATAATTATTTGTCTTATACAAATCACAACAGCTCAGTTATTTATCATTCTATAGTTAATATCTTCATATTATTACTTTTAGGACAAAATTCCACAACCTTTTTGATTCCTAAAGTTTCTTTTATAAATTTTACGGGATTTAAGATATTAAGCCTTGAAAAAATGGCTGTTGATAGTAAAACACATGATAACAGAAGATCTTACATGTTGTAAGTTGAATATAACAAACATATTAATAACACACAAATATTGTACGATAATTTGTACGATAATTTATACGATGGTTTTTAAAGTAATATCGTATCCGATACCATAATTCATCGGAAAAATGGCCCTTTCCCCGGACAAATGACCCTTTCCCCGGAGAAATGGCCCTTTACACCATAAATCGTCGGGGAAAGACCGAATATGGTTCGGCTTGTCGATGACGTCACATCCAGTTTGACGATGTCTGCGCGGCCGCTGTTCCGTTAGGACCGGTTCATTATACATTCTGACCTTATTATACAGAGTTGTCCTTGTTCCGACCCAATGGTGGGCGCAAGGATGCGTCATCTTGTACATAGTTACATTTATCGGGTCATTGTTAGCTTTTGATCAAACTGTGATTAAACACGTAAATGATAACCGATAATTATGGTTGTGGTGTCATTGAAAAGCTTATTTAATGGAGTTTCAACATATCTCTAAATGTTGTTTAAGATATTATTGCGGACATTTTCCATCACCGATTAGTGAAGACAATCAGTGACAGTAATTTTCTGTAATATGTTGTGAATTTGTGTTATGTTCTAGGTTTTTTGTCAACTAAAGACGGGATCAGATTCTAGATCCCAAAACGTCGTGAAACCTGTTTTTACTAATCAGTGATGGAAAATGTCCGCAATAATCTCTTAAACAACATAAACTCACCATCACCAACAATGAATTTTAAACGAAGAATATCTCTAAATGTTTGTTACGGCCACAATGCTAATTTAGTTTAACAAGTGGACAGTGTGGGATATGACATGAAAATAATTATAGAGTTGGGAAGTTATTTATTATTGCATGCGTAATAGATTTTAAGACATAGAAAAATCCAAAGAGTTATTTTTAATTTTGTAGTAGGTTTAGTTAACTAACTTATGCGATGGAACAATTATCTGGAGTTCGACAGGTATACTAACCAACAGATAATTATATCACTAAACAAATTAATTGACTTTTACAATAATAAAACACGAGTGATGTACAGTACATAATAATGTATTGTGGTTTAGCTTAAATAATTGGCAGTTTCATTGCTTTTTTAATAAAACCTCAAGCGTTTAAAACTGAAAAGCAAATTATAACCTTGTATTTCTGTTCTTTTACATACTATTATTGATTCCTATACGATAATTGGTCGAGGAGATATTTAAAATACTAAACACAATAAGTTGTGTGTTAAAACAGACCTACGTTTAAGAACATATAATTTTATTTTATTGCCCTAGCTTGTTCAACTAAAATGAGCTAGGTTATTCCGCAGCCAGTCGCGAAAAAGTCCAAGTAAAGATAATTCCGCTGAGCTAAAACTACGAGCGGAGGATCTCCGCGTTCCGCTACCGAAAAATCCTATGTCTAGGAAAATCCAGCTTTAGTGGCTCGACATAACCGAGAACTGCGGTTCGTACATGCAACTGCGATTGTCGGCAGTGTGCACTAGGGTGATACGAACAAATTTAAGTTTTGAAATCAGTGTTGGTATAGTGCGGACAAGTTGCGATGGTACATAGATAAAATCGACGTTTTCTTTTTAATCGGACTTCATCTTCCGATCGCGCATTCGGCCGAAGGTTTTATAAAATTAGTAAAAACCATATATCTTTTTCAAAACCTAGCGATGTTTTGCAACGTGGTCGGTGGCCGTCTGATGAATCACGATTTTCATCAATGTTATGAATCTTTTGGCTGATTGTGAGATTTCAAAAATTTGTTCGTTTTTTTTTGTAACTCCGTATCCGAAACTTGACCTTTTCCCAACATATTAAATGTGTCAAAAAAATGGGGAATTTCGTTAAATTTCTAAGGATTTGCGCGGTCGAAAAATATACGCCTAGAGGCAAAAGGATTTTTTACTGTTTTTCAAAGCTTAAAGTAAAAGAAATTGCTATAGAAACTAAATATTAAAATAAATGTCATAGAAAATTAAGGTTGTCACTAATTTTGTAAAACTTTCGACCGATTGAGCGATCGGAATATGAAGTCCGATTTTGAAAAAAATCGTTGTTGTTTTTATCGTGTGTACCAATCACAACTTTTTCGCACGATAGCAACTCTGATTTTAAAACCTGAATTTTTCGCACCAACCAAATGCATGCATAACCGGTCCTATTGGGTGCATGCATGGGTGGGTCATTGCATCCCATTTTGTGGGGTCATTGAGATTGCACATATAAAACCCACAGCCAGACTGCAGTCGGACCTCAGTCATAACTCGTATTTTGGTAAGTGCATACTGATTTTAGACCTTAGTACTTTTAAGTTATTTTTTTGCAGTTAGCCTAACAGTTTATAATACAGTAGACTCCCTCTAGTCCGGCCTCCTTGGGACCGGACCCTTTGCCGGATTACAAAATGGCCGAACCTGCCGGCGTTAATTGTACGTATTCACCTCCTAGTAGCTTTCATTTTTTACCCTAATAAGGAGGTCAGTTTATAGGTTGTGTATTCATATCTAATACACAGATGAACCATAATTGTAGTTTTTGAAAAAGTAAACTGTTCTTAAAAGTACAAACTGGCATTTGCATTAGACGATCACAAACATAATTCTAAATATTGTGATGTATATGATCAGAGTTTTTTCGAATATAAAATAAAGGTAAAAATAATTTGACTGTATTTGTTATATTTCACACGAATGTTGTGAAATTGTGTGTCAATGATACAAATAATTATACAGGGTGCCTCAAAAGTCGACTACCAAACTTCACGTGCTTGTTAAATGTACTATTTATTAACGAAAAAGATCATATATGTTCATATTATATTCTTCATAGTTGACTGTCCTTTGACTTTTTAATATTTGTTATAATCTACATTAAATTATTATAAATCATTTTTAGTCAAGAAAATATGCTCGTAGGACCATACAACTGTCATAGCGTATAAGAAAATAGTAATTATAAAGAGATACAACTTTTAGGAGTTTAATAAAATAAAAGAATTAAAACAAATTAACGCAATTTATATATTTATTCATGATTCTTGTTCTTGAAATTAGAGGATAATTTCGGAAAATTTGTATTACCTAAAATAAAATCACCAGCACTGAAATTATTGAAATAAATCTTTTAATATCTTAATAATATTATTATCTGCAATAAAAATGAATGCTTTAAAGATATAGGATCACACTATAAGCCAGAAATTGTAAACAGCAATACTCTTTGAAATGTAAGATCTAAGTTAAATTGCGTTAAATTGTGTTTTTTATTTAATTAAACCCATGAAACTGTATTTTTTATAAATACTGTTCATTTTTATACGGTGTAAAGTTTTATGGTTCTAAGTGTATATTTCATTGCCTAAAACTAACTTAAAAGATTGTAATACCCAGATTTAAAATCATCAATAGCTCGTAAATTATGAAGAATATGATTAAAAAATATACTACTTTTATTTATGGAAATAGTCCATATAACAAATATGTGAAGTTTTTAGACACCCTGTAAATTTTAGTTTCATTTATGAAAACACGGTATTCGAAAAAATTTCAACGTCGCGTCGGTGAATCACTGATTGCAACCAAGGAACTATTCTTAAATCTAATATTATAAAAATGAGGTGTTGTCTGAATGTCTATTGTTACATCACTCCAAAACCACTGGACCAATTCTGCTGAAGTTTTGCACAAATTAATGCAGTGTATGTACACAGGCATGTCATAGGCCTATTTCCGTTTAGGAAAGCCCTCGGGACTTAGTCCCATGGGACTTCCAAGTACCCATGTTATTCATAGGGGCCATACACATATTATGTAACACGATTCCGTTATTTCAGACCCCCTCCCACCACGTAATGCACCATAATGCTTGACCATACCCTCCCCCAATGCGTTACATAACTCAATCGTTGTAGGCTTTAAAACAGCTTAAACTTTTAAACATCTTTTATTAGCAATTTGAAATAGGGATTTCAATGAATCGTTAAATTTTAAATAACTTTCTTTTAACACAATTTTTAATAGCTGATTTCAAAGCAAACAATCAAACAAGACTGTCACTGATAATATAAACAACAAAATAAACTATATAGACCAAAACGTAACAAATGTAATCTAAAACTAATATAAATACAAAACAACTTAACAAATTAAAGATGTGAATGGCATTGTTGTATCTTCGTGATTGTACACTCTAAAATAACCCAAACCTTGGTGTAAATCAATACAGAACTTACCCAAAATACATTATGTATTTATTTTTACTTTAACTATTATTAAAGCAGTTTGACGTAAGTATCTTTTATACAACTAACTGTAACATTGATTTATATATTAATTTGATTATGTTTTTGCTATGAAAATTTATAACAATATCAGAATATACGGGAGTGCACCAGCTCCTAGGGTTAATATGTGTGGGTTATGTAACGTTGAACCACCCCCCTTAAGTGCGTTACGTAATATGAGTATAGCCCCATATGGAGGAGGGTTTTATTTGGTTTGTGTCACATGTGTTTCTTTCTTAATTCCATTCAATAAACAGCTGTTATGAGGATTAATATCTAACTATTAACTGTCATTGTTTTTTTTCTTTTACGATGATTCTTCTACTTTGAATTTCCAGCCCGTTGCGAAGCACGAGCATAGAAGCCAGCATGTAATAACATTTCTATTTTTTAGGGTTTAAAATAAAAGTCATATTGTATACCACTCGAAAGGCAATTTTCTGAAATACAAAAAGGTATATGACACGTTTTCGGCTACATGTAACAGATTCCAAGTTATTTAGCAAGATAATTTGAAATAATCTAAATCAAAACAAAATAATTAAATAAAGTAAACAATATTTCTAGTGTTATAAATCTAAACAATGATTTACAATATACCGATGGAAAGCTCGTTTTATCCTGATTAATTAAGTAATAGTCACTAAATATATAGGGTAATATCAAAATGTTGATCCGATTTTATAGGGTAATGTAGAAACGTGTCACAAAACATTGGTGGCCATATTGATTACGTCATTAAAACCGCTAGAGGGGTAGGACGATCTGTGTCCCGGGCTTTTTTGACTTGTCTACCCCAAAGACTTAAAACTACTGGACCGCTCGCGCCCGTGGTGAAGCGAACCAAATTTCGGTCCGGCCGCGTTCGAGGTCGCGCCGCGAATGGTGGGCCACCGTGGCAACGCTTAGCGTGGGAATATAGGGAAAAACACGACGCGCGCTCACTTGAATTGAATTTGCAGCCAGGGAACATTTTTATGGTTGAATGGCCTTCTGATCCGTATTCCTGAATAGTTTCTAGAATTTTTAATACCAAAAGTAACTATATCCGACCAGGGTTAGTTGCGTAAAAAGAACAGAAAGTTGGGAGTTTTGTAAAATAATCTCCTCGATGGCTGATTCTTTCATATTTCCAGTCATATAAATTTATATACGATCCACTAGGCTTTGGGTGTTATCCAATAATGATGTTTTGAAGTTTTTGGTACTGGAATGAATTTTTATGAGCAGTAATATCGTTTTTTGGACTAGTGAAACTTTGAATTTTAGCATATAAACTTCGACGTTCGCCAAAAGTTGTAGATTGCATGAAGGTTAATTGGCCTATATCATGCAATTTTGTTGATGAATGAATACCATACAAGACAAATACTTTTGATTAGCAAATGTATTCTTAATAAACATTAATTACCAACATGGTTACCAACGTTAAACGTTACCATTAGATCTATAACTAAATTCCGTTCAAATGTGATTAAATTGAAAGTTGGTTTGTTAATTTACTTAATTAATGGGAAGAGTAAAAGCGATACTAAAACGTAACCCGAATTCGACGACTAAAACAAAAGTCGTATAACTATGTATTTTACCAAAAAACTAGGCCATGTTGTAACACAGCATCACTGAGTTGAATTTAGGCTAACAGCGCGGCACGGCGCGTGGCACGTCTTGGATAGAGCGCGGCGAAAGGTTTCAGCATCTTTCCAAAGGAATTGTAGGCAAACCAACAACTTTACCGAAAAATGTTTGAAATAAAAGTTTTAGAGAAACTAATTATCTACGACTTTCCCGCTGGAAGTTCGTTTCTAACCTAAAAATAAAAAAAATTCCTCGCTGAGTAACTTTTTCATGTCCCTCTTTAATAACACGTAAGAGTTTTTAATTATTTAAAATATTAAAACACGGTAAAATAAAACAATATTTATACTTTCGGATTCCGTAGTTAACGTACACAAAGGATATATAAATTTCATTACAATTCAAACATGGCAGTGAAGTCCAGGAGCGTGTAAACGACAGCGCGTTCAACGCCAGTAACAGCTCTGAGCACACAGTGGCCCACCATTTCTGTTCCGCACAGTCCCACGCGGACCGTTTATGGCTCACTTAGCGATCTCTCCAGTAGTTTTACCTCGATGGTATACCCATCTGAATCCAAAGGGGAACATTGGCTGCCAGATTCGAAGGTTTTCACACCCTACTAATTACCTTAAAAATACTCTAATTACAGTTATCTTAACTCGAATAAATATAATTTAGTTTTGTTATGTAATGTTTGTTTATAGGACATTGGATCTCCTGATATACCGGATACTTCTGAGAAGCAAGCATGGACCGCCCAACCACTACCATCTTTTCTGAAGAATCACTAGGCCTAAATGATCCTTCCGCGATCTTTAGCGACATTTCTTTAGACAGTTGCTCAACGGACATGGGCTTTGGTTTAACTGAACGTGGACAGTTAAACCGAAGTCTGTTGATTGATGCGTGTTTTCAGGAAATCAATCTTGTCGATGAACAAACACTTTTTCAAAACATCGATTCGTTGAAAGAAGATAACACAAGTAATGATTTCGAACTGTCAACACCTCGATCAAAGGTCTTGACACAATTGTCAAAATTTGTCGGTAGAGAAACTGGGAAGGATTATTTAAGCAAAGGGATACTTCTTTCAACACCCTCAGAATCAATTGGAAGAATGAGAAGCTGGGCAAAACTGAACAAAAGCGAAATTCTAGATATAGAAACAATGCCCCACCATTTAAGATGGATATTTATCCAAGTGGCCATAGGATATAAACATTTCCTGGCAAAAGAAAAGAAAAGCCAAGCGGTTCTTAAAAAAAGCCTTCGCGAATGTTTGACATAGTTGAAGGCAACTCACTTTGATGATCGTGTTTTTGTAAGAAAAATCAAAGACATTCAAAATGCCATTGCTGAACAAATGCGGGTCTGTTCAGGAAAGAAAGAGCTAAAAAAGCTCCTCGCGATTAATGAACAGAATTCGATGACCGCGACAGAATCATATTCTGTAAGCACTGAGAGTGAGGAGGACATTCAATTGGCCAGCAGCTCAAGAACAGTGGCAATGGTGAGTGGCCCCAAAACCAAACCACCAAGCGGCAAACCTAGGGGCTTCTGGATCGGGGATCCAGTGAACAGACACCCCAACCGGACAGAGAACGTCTCGCCCGTTCTCGCACCATTACCAACAGGCAACCAAATACCAGAAACACTGACAGTAAACGAGCAAACTACAGACCAAGTGCTCAATCTAACACTGTTAACGACCGATATCAATAATATCAACAATGATGTATTCACAAAACAAAAACTGTTGTCTACAATAAAACCCAACACATACGTCGCAGAAGCATCAAGGTTAGTGATCAGTGGATTAATCACTAAATTCAAACAAGACCCAGAGTTAACAGTTGACTTCACAGAACTTATAAAACATCATATAACACTCATCACAACAGCATTATTTGGCAAACCGACCTTTGAACCCGAAGAAATGATTATCCACGTACAAGAGAACGTAGACAACAAAATGATAACGGATGCCATAACGACGTGTATACCGATATTGCCCATGATTTACATAGAACAAAAATATGTAGAAATCAAATTCAAGGAAATAATGAAATGTACCACCGAAATATCAAAACTGATTGAAGACGAAGTTGAAATAATAATACAAAGACGAAGAGACGAGGGAAAATTTGGCGTAGACAATCTCAAAGAAGAGTTTATTCAGTTTAGAGAACAACTGGAACGGAAACTAAGATTAAAACATGAACATGTCTTGCATGCAATTGGTGAATTAGCAAAAATAAATGACATGTGTGTTTACATGTTGTTTGGCACTAACACACTTGATTTGAAAGATCTCCATTCGGTATACACGGATCTTGTAATAAAAAATGTTCTATTAATGTGGAGAAAGAAAAATAAATTCCCGTATTCTGATATAGGTGGAACGAGAGCAGATATGTTCTGGTGTTTGCCACTAGCCTACCTCACCAACTTCAACAACTTTAAAAGCTGCGCAATGGACACAGAAACTAAAAAGGATACTGTATGTTCTATAGATGATTTCTTCGATTGAAATTAGGTTACCATAGCAGAATAAACCCTAATAACGAACATAACAAGTAGAAGAATAAGTCCCATGCTATCCCATTATTCTGAGGTATGTTGTTAATTCACTCGCGCGGACTAAAGCTGGGTTTTCCTAGGCGCAGAACATTTCGGCAGCGGAGCGCGGAGACCTAATTTCCTAGATGACTTTTTCGGCTACCGACTGCGAAATCTTCTACTTATATACAGCTAGACGGGTTCACTGACTAACTGACCCAGTGACATAAACTACGAGGCACTTCCCGTAATCTAATCCCCCTCGACCCTATACTTGAATTAAAGCTCTTGACGAGAAATACTCAGATAAATTAACAAAAGTTAATATTCTTTAGTTTTTGAGACATTTCTTGGACGGGGAAATTACACTTTTTCGATTTCTCCACTTTGAGCGCGTTTTATACAGAAACGGTAAGCGATGGAAAAATTTTAAATACGAAAGTTGTAGAACATTTAATTTCCAACCAACGACTTTTGTCAGATTTAAGATCCGATCATCCGTTTAGCCGCTATTCATCGGAGAATGAGTAATTTTGAGTATTTTGGCCATTTAAATGATTTCAGTTTTGGAAAGCTGTCCAAAGAAAGCACACTATCTTTGTCCAATACCACATGTTTGTATCAGCTGATTTAAATAAACCGCCCGTGTCGGCGATAATAATTTGCTCACATGAGGTTTATATAAATCAGCTGTTACAAGACAAGGTGAGCACATTATCGCCTACACGGGAGGTTCAATGTCGCGAATATCGTTTGTTTTGATATTGGAAATGTAATCAACCGATTGTTTGTTCTATCGAATGAATTTAGCCCAGTGGATATGTTGTCAGATGATTCAAGATCATGTGGTCACGGTTTTGAATCCTACTTCTATGCTTACTTCTTGAGGTCTGACATTTCTGTTTGATTTGACTTTATTTTGTTTTTACAAATTCATTTATTTGTAATTATACTGCACAACAAACAACCACCATACAGCGCTCTGCAGAGTTAGGTTAGGTTACTATAATTTTGTCGTGAACTGAAGTCTAATTTGTTGTAATTTTTTGCACATGAATCCATTTGTAGAACTCCAATTTAACATCGTAACCACAACTTTTTATTTATATCTGATTGACTTTGATTGAGTAGGCACTTTATGTTTTGCCTATACAAACCCCCCCCCCCCAAAAAAAAAAGAAAAATCATTTAAGGGCCAACCCTCCCCCCAACACGCACTGCAAAACACGCGCGTGCAAACATGTGCGTGTTACCGGGGCATGGATTATGAGACTAAATCTTGCTGGAGGGTGATTTCCTCCTTTTATAGATATCGAAACAACCACCGTAGTCGGGAGTTCATTCGATAAAACGAACAAGCAGCCGGTTGGTAAAATGTTTCGATATTGAACCGATATGGGACTGCCAGTGTAGGTATTAATGTACACACCAAAGGTCATTGCTGTGTAGTTTTTCTTTGTTTAATGAGCGACAATAGTTGAATTTTATTTAAACTTGAGTTGACTGAGGAATGCAAGTGAGCGAAGCGAACTCCAAAGGGGGGTTTGGGTGCGAAGCCTCCAACGGCGACAAGCCTAGTAACCTATAAAAGCTCATTTTGGCAAAGCAAATATAGCTCAATTTGGTTGTGACTGGAAAAATAAAATAATATGTTCTTAAACATAAGTTTATTTTAACATACCACGTACCGTGTTTAGTATTTTTTAATATCTCCTCAACCAATCGTTGTATAGCAATAAAGGTTATAATATATTTCCACGTTCAAACAATTGAAATCTTACCTTTAAAACACAATACAACTGCCTATTATTTAAGCTAAAACAACAGTAATTTATTATGTACTTTACACATAACAAATGTTATGTTATTTTAAAAGTAAGTTTATTTTTGTAATGATATAATTCTTTGTTGGTTATTATACCTTTCGTACTCCAGATAATTGGATGGCTTTATATTCATTCAACACGTTTCTCGTCAACCGACGCCCTACGTTTTCCCGAATCAGAGGACACCAATATAAGAAGAAGAAGAAGAAGGAAAAGAATAACATCAGTATAATTTCAACACTACTCCGCGATGAAGAGCGGACTCCTCTGCTCAGGGAGCGGACAAGGTTAATCAATGGTCCGGTGCGGAACAATTCCAATGTCTAGGAAAACAGCGCCATTTGATTACATGATGGGGGGCCAGCGTTCTCCGCTATCCACGTTCCGCTCTCCGCTGCCGAAAAGTTCCTCGCCTAGAAAAACCCAGATTCGGGCACTTCCCGGCACAGTTGACAGCCCTTTTAAGGAATTCAGGGTACTCTCCGAATTCAGATCACCGTACGACGCGGGTGGTAGTAACCCGTATATGGCACGGTTACGTGGGGGTGGTCTACCCTACAAAAAGATCTGTGCCTCCAAGTGAAAATAAATTGTTGAAATAGGGAAAAGTAGTATTGCGGAGGGTCTGCGGGATCCCTGTTTGCGGTTATGGACACCATACTATAAACGGGATTTTTGGCAGGAAAAGTTAATTCTACTCATGCTCGTTTTTAGATTTTCAAAATAATTTTCCTGTCTTAAGTTGTTGTAGTTTGAAAAGCTAGTTTTTGTTGTAGTTTGAAACATCTCATTCTTTTGTACATTCTAAAGGACTTGTAAATGCAACTCAATTAAACAATTTACAAAAGTAAAAAGGCACATCTATAGATAGCATTTTCCTTTTAACTTTATACTTAACTAATCAAATCGATTTAACGGCTTACAGAGGGATCCTGTAAACTCTTTCCTAGTGCTGTGTGGGAGGGGTAGACCGGTGCCAAAACATTGCCTCTGGGGTGCAAGAATATGTTTTAAAGTTCAACATCAAAAGCTCCCTCCCGATAAAATATTAATTGAAGTTAGACATTTTGCCATTAGGAAAGACAAGAAACAAATGTTGTTTAGTGCCACATTCATTAGTTGGTTGTAGTAAATAAATTCCTCTTTTTATATTTATCGATTACGAATATATTTTCCGTTTGTATATGAACCAGCTGAGTGGTATTGCGAACATGGCTCAGTATTAACATTTAGTTTCCTTGGTAGTAACTTTTCCCCAAACATATTGTTTTCAATATTAGTAGCCAGAGTATAATTCCAATTTTTTCATATATTGTGATTCACTATCTGGGGTGCCGAGTTTTGTTCGGGGAAGGCCAATCGATTTGTTAAAATTACTTTGAGTAATATTTCACCACTTTCCCCTACTGATTATTGGATTTCTATATGACTAATTGCCTTTCTAAGGTTACACCAATTGTTATTTACAGCTCAGTATCCCTTTGATTTATTCTGGATATGAGTACTCTATATATATGAGCACTCCAGTCATATACATAGACTGGTTTGTTTTAGTCACTGCTCTCGGAAAATCAAATAAACAACACGAGTATTATAATGACAGTTCCGTGGTTGATTATGAACAACCATTATGATTATTTTGTTTGGATTTAAACTCCATAAGCCCAATGTTATTTTTTTGTAACTTTTTATTTTCTTTTTTTTACATTGATTTTTCCCCGGGTTGAGACTTAATTAGAACTTATTTTTATGTCAGAAATGAGTTATTTACAAAATTTGAAGGAAGTCGTTAGAGCCTTTTTTTAGATCGGCTCCAAAAACAAGCACGTAAGCAGACAACCCTTACTCATATTAGAGCATAGGATTGGATGATGAATCTATAGTATAGAGGATATTGTTCTGATTCATTTTAGATCTATCCACTCTACATTTTATCTTTATTGAATGGTACTATATTTGGGTTATGCTTTACCGTGTGAAAGTTAAATTGACAGTTTACTGGATATCTTGCTACAGTTGTTATGGATTTTTTTTGTTTTGATTTAAAACTCTATAAACCCAATGTTAAAATTTCCAATTTAAGAAAAAAGATAGAGGTTCTAAAATTTAAAACTGTAACTTTTGACAATTTTCCCGGGAGCTTCTAGGTGCAACCTACACTATTTGTTCTAATTGCTTAAATTTGTTTATTTGAGAAACAAAGGTTTCAGCAAAAAAACAAAGACAAACAACAGAGACAAAGGTCCGATTTTAATTACATTTGGGACAGAGTGGTAATGTGGCATTTATTTGAATGACCTCAAAAAGCAGGTACGGATGGGTAAAACCCATTACCCGAAATGGGTTTTAGAGGAGTGATGTGTACGTGTCCGTTAACGTGATAACTTTTGGAAAAATCGTCCGAATCCGATGAGATTTGAAATAAATGTGTAAGGTGACATTCACGACCTTTAGTTTGAAAACCGGAAATATTGTACAACGGAAAGGGGGTTTTATGGGCTTTAACAATTTCAAAAAATATTTTTTGTTGCATTCTTTACTCTCCAATATTAAAAACACACAATTTCGGTTTTAACTATTTTAAAGAGTGAAAAGAAACAGCAATTTAGTATTGTGGATCAGAAGCCCAGGTTACGTGGTTGCGGAGAAAATCCATAAAACGTATTCACAACATTTCCCACGTTAATAGTATGGGGAAAAACGTTTTTTTAGCCTTTCCTCTGTTAATTTTATTAAAACTCACGCATTTGTCGTTACCAATAACTTAAGCTCTAATATACAATTATTATAGTTTTTAAATTGTGATTCTACATCCAACCGTTGCAAGAATATTCAAAGTACTAAACACAGCACGTTAGAACGGAGCAGAATGAATGAGAGAGTAAATAGACCCTCACTCTCATTTTCGACCGGCGCCGGCGATAACGCTACACGGATCACGTGACTGCGAAGGTCCCTCGCGCGCACGCGCATGCACACACACGCACGGGCGTACACGGCGATACGCTTTATTGGTCATAATATGTCACACCTGGACAGTGGCAGAGATGAATGCAAAATATGGATACGTCCTATGTTATCCTTATGGATAATAAATAGGATTAGATATGTGGATTATTTATGACTGCAAATCGGTATGTGGCTTTACCTAGTTGTGGTAAATTGACATGTTCACAAACAAATAATAAAACATTCATTGGAAATTCACCGAGTACGCGGGTTTGCTGAAACGGGGATATTTATATAATAAGATACCCAATCTTGGTTAAAATAATTAAAACAACTAAAGTAAACCCTACATGAACATCAGTAAAATACAAGTTTTATTCATTAGTGGGTTTCAGTGCCTAAGAAACCACTTGACAATAGTTCAAAAGATTCCATGATTTATGGGAAATGAGCTTTTTAATAAATTTCCAAATTACTTGAATTGTATAATTAATAAAAACCGTATAAACATAAATCGAAAACTTATTTTTATAGAAAATATAAGTGTTATTCAGTGAGTGAATCTTTAAACGAATAGCTTCAGTATTTTAATGTGAAGTTGGTTTAATTATGTTTAAGACAATTATTATTTTACTGTGCCTACATTATAACTTTGTTATTTGAACAACTTACTTAAAAAAATCCTGTCAATGTCATATGTTCCGTACTATGCTAGTTGTGAAAGAATGTTATTATGACAGTACAGCTGGTCTTAAGTTATTTAGAACATTTGGGTGATTCTATAATTCTAAGATATTTAATTTCGAAAAGGTTTTGCATTCGTGGTTTAACTTCTTACCTAATTGACAGAATGAATATAGGGCTGATTGTGGGCTGGGAAATGCTTGTTCTATCTATAGCTTTTTTTTTGTCAAATTATTATGTTTGCTGCAGCCCGCTGTACATTGTGCTCCTGCTTGAAAACATGTTCACCTAATTTATAATAACTTTATGCTCTTTTATGTTCTGCAACTCTCTTTTTTACTGGTCTCGAAGTATGTCCGTAATTAATTTACTTTACGTTACACTCACATGGGGGTGAACCCATGGGTGCAATCATGCATGGTGCGTTGTTCGTCTGTTGTTGCTTTGTTTATAATATTGTCCTTTGATATTATATTTTTATTTTTCGTTAAGTATTTTTTGGGCTTCACTCTAACGAGGAGACTGCTAAGTGCAAACCAAGTAGAAACACCTGTTCTAATATTAAACTTGTTAGTTAATCTCAGTGTTTCCGATTTACCTTTCATATATGGGTGGTTTTTGTGCAAACCTGATATTCATCCATTTCGCTATTTTCTTTCTAAGGTTGTTATTTGTTTTATTACCTTTGTATCATCATATATATTTAAAATTGCAAAACTTTGTCCAGTACGTCGGGTCGTTCTATTGTACCGGTTTTCAAGATTATTTCTCATAAATTATAAGTAATCATACCTAGATATATCATCACCCATCCAAACTAACATATCTTCAACGGGCTTTGCCCCAGTGGCTTTTAAAGTCGCCATGACCATTTATGGAGGAAGTTTCTTTACATCAGATATACTTATTATATAATACTTATAACATGTGTTTATAGACAAAGATAGATAATTTGGTTCGCCAAGGAATAATGCAGCACATACTACAAATACTTTATTTACGGGTGTTTATATAGTAAAGGATGTACATGTAAGTCGGTTATTTACCCATATAAACTTTTGTGATTTCTTGTTTATTTTTCTGTATGTGTATTTGTACGTTTGTATTTAGAAGTTATTTTAGATCTGATAATAATTGTATTTTATTCTGATTTCGTTTTGAAGTCTACGTTTCCATTGTTAATGTTTTTCATTGCTGGTTTTAGCGATTTGGTATTATTTCCTAAATCCCATATTGAACCCAAAACTAGGGCCACATTGTCAAGACATTACAAAACGAGCGTCAAAAGAACAAAAATCGTAAGGACCTTATGGATATACGAAATCCATGGTAGCTTTTATAAGTTTTGTTGTTAAATGTTATTCAATTGATTAGTTTTTAAATGTGTATTTTTCAGAAAGTTAAAGCCATCTATGCTCTGATCTTTATTTAAAACAATAAAATAGCTCTGCATCATACTTTAACGTTTTCTTACACGATGAGGGAAATCATAACTGATAATAAAATATTTGCTTTTTAGCAAATTCCTCTTAGCAGATTTAAATAAAAGCATACATTATTTTTAATTGATTAGACTTTACTCATAAACTCAAGTTGCAACATTGACCAATACCGCAGAGCAGCACGGGTTCTCTAGTTGTTGTAACAAAAAACAATAATTGTGATTGCCTAGTTTACGATTGTTTAGTGATCTGACACCATGACGATTTGTATTCGAGTAATAAGATTTAAATAACGTTTCATAAAATTGTTATCTATGGTATGTTCTATTGTTTTATTAGGATTATTTTAGGGGCAACAATTGCCTAATACTTCTTCTGTTTTAAATATTAATTTAATATATGTAAAATAATTCTTACCCTTGATGTAAAAACTTAGAGTTATAGTATATTTCGTCACTAGGATCAAAAGTGGATCTTTTTAATACGAGCTCCAGTTTAACGGCCGAGGCGAAGCCGAGGCTGGGAAATGAGCGAGTATTAAAAATACACTTTTGATCCAAGTGACGAACTATATTTTTCGTCATACTGCCAACAAACATAAGGTTTAAATAAAAACAAAAGTAAAATTTACGTACTGTGTCTTCATAACCTCAAATGTTTCTTTCAGCTTGTCTCTTGAAACAATCAGCTGTTGCACATGCATAACTTCGGTTTATTCATATCTATCGGTTGTTGAGTCGATCACTTCAAACCAATCATTGTGGTTCGAATCAATCGGTTGTTCTTCAAAACAAACATTCGATTTGGCACGGTTGAATCGTTAGGCCTACTAACTTCGTCCATCGTGTCACTCACAGTTGTTGTCACTCACCAGTGGTGTACGGGAAACGAACGCAAAAATAATAACAATACAACAATGAATGTTTCTATAATAACAATGAATGTTTCGATTATTTATAATCGAATTAATTTTAATCGATTTATGACGACCTCGAATCAAAAGTATCATCAACAATGAATGATCTTTTTAGTACTAGTACGATAATGATCATCAAAACATATGTTATTATCCAAAGACTAAAAAGAAGAACTTTTTAATCTCAACGCATCTGTCGAAAACAGTTGTTTTTGAAGCAGTATGACGAAAAATCTATTATTGTATCTTCTAAAAACTAAGTGTTAAATCTTTTATTGTATTTTCTATAGTTTATAACACTTATTATAATACTTTTTTGATCGTCAAATGAGGTGTTTTATAGTGTTACATTCCTTTTACCTTTTCCCTGACCTAATTTCTAACTGATACGTCTGTGGAATTTCCAATATTCCGACATTGGGGGTTTCTACAGTGACTGTGGGGCAACATGCTGTAACATCACAACTTGATGTCCACTTCGTAAACCTCTTCGTTCTGGATCCTGCACTATCACTTTACACTACTGGATTTCATCGTCTTCTTGGACTTCTTCATACCGTGAGAGGCCTACCAGAGGGACACTGGAGGTTACGCAGCGTGCAGCTTCCTTCATGGCTTTGAATTCAACGGGACTACCTAGGACCGGAAGAGGCTCATTTTCATCTAAAAATACGCATCTGTGTGGTATTGGTCAGTCCTTTATATCCTACTGTCATTCAGTATTTCAAATATGATGTCCACTTCGTAAACCTCTTCGTTCTGGATCCTGCACTACCACTTTACACTACTGGATTCCATCGTCTTCTTGGACGACCAGCGGAATTCTTCATACCGTAAGAGGCTTCTCAGAGAGATACTGGAGGTTACGTAGCGTGCAGCTTCCTATACGGCTTTGAACTCAACGGGACTACCTACGACCGGAAGAGGCTCATCTTCATCTAAAAATACGCATCTGTGTGGTATTGGTCAGTCCTTTATATCCTACTTTCATTCATTTTCTCCCTTCCTTTTTTAAATTGTTTAATTGTTGATGGCTGTTGATTAAATTTGTTTTCCTAATATTGTTTGTTTAAGTTATCATAAGTTCCATATAAATGTAAATATTTTGTAATTGTTATTTGTAAATATTTAAACTCGTTTTGAAAATACATCGTTGGTATAGAATTGTTACTTATTTTATAAAACCGCAAATCATTAAATAGATATGTTTATGGTATATTGTCTATTTCATTTTCTCCAAGCGTATTAATGTATTTTAAATTTCCTAATATAGTATAATCGGTTTCTTTTTATTACACAACTGTCCGTTATCTCTGTTATTTATACAATTATAATGAAGAAAGAAAGAATATGGTGACGTACAGAGATGTTGGTAGTTGAGAGTGTGTCCAAGGTCGGTGATTTAACCGGTTGACTTCAACTCTCCCAAAACAAACGAAAGGAAAGGTGGCCAATGCCAATAACCCTGACCCTAGACAAACAACTTAAACAACCGGCGAGTTCTGGGCCTCCCCTCATAAACATTAGCGGTTTAGTTCATTAAGATATGTTACCCAATAAATATTCACGTCATTCTTTTATAAATTTTGTATTCAACTTGTAAAGGTTTATACAAAAATTCAATAGCCCCTAACCTTACTCCAATATTCTGTTTATTTGACTTTTAAACTCTTTACATACTGAGGTTCTGCTATATCACTGATTTATATCAATGATATAACAGACACAGTACCACATGAAAATATTTTTCTTTTTGTCGATGATACTACTCCCGTCATAAAGGGAAAGGACACCGAAAATCTTTAAATTGAATCTTTTCAAAAAGTGAACGGCCCGACTCAATACTTCTCTAGCAATTGCATTATTGTAAATGCTTAAAAGACTAGCTTTGTGTGTTTTCAAACTTTGCAAAAGAAAAATAAAAAAACAACAAAATTATTTTCTTTAATTATGTGTGGAATAGACGGTTAGCTAATCAGTTATTGATTTAGTAACTGCACACTTGCATCGAGTCTTAAATACGTGTATATATATATATATATATATATATACATGTATGTACAAGGAGATTGAAATGCCGATGCTGAAATGCGAGAGATTGTTTTTGGCATCTAGGGACCTCAAAACAAAAAGTTATCATGGTCTCGGGCTTAAGTCTTACCATGAGACCTACGGTAATAGCTTCTTCCCTATAGGGGAAATTCGCTAAAACTGTATTTTAACTGTATTTTGGAACATTTTAAACCCTCATAAACCACCCTTCCTATGGTCTGATATTTCTCATTCTCGAACCCAAAGTTATGAATGGCTATTTACACATTTGTGCCAAATTTAATCTAAATCGAACTTTTTTGTTATCGCGTTCACGGACAATTATATAGGTATATTTCGGGTACAACACCCCCCCTTCTGATAATGTGATCCGTCTGGTTTTCGAACCTATTGAAATAAACTCTACATTGTGCCGGATTTCATTAAAATCGGACATTTTTTATGGGCGTAATCGTGTTAACAGTTAACAAAAACCTAAAAATTCGATTTTCCATATAAAAACATATAAAGGTTTGGAACAAAGAGTGTTTAGTGCAGTTACATATTAGTTTCCGTCAACTAATTGGTTTTTTCCGGAATCTACTGTTAGAAATATATACCAACGGCACCCTTTTACCCCTCCTCGATGTAAACCACGGTAATAGCTTTTTTCCTATAGAGGAAATTCGCTAATTCATATAGAGCAAAATCGTTTTATATGAACACGTTTGCATTGTTTACATAAAATGGAAAAATTGTGGAAGTTTGTTTTACGACGTTAAAACAAGTTAAAATTTTATTTTAATAGATTTGTTTGATTAAAATTTGTGAGTGTCGTTACACTGATCAAATCCAACGCTATACACCGCACCCCATCACCCTTTGAGGGCGTTACGTATTATACGTATAGCTCCCTAGCCCCTAACAACCTCATCTACTCTAATTGGATAATTGAACGAAGTGAAAGTATCCTTATACACAACTTTACTGCTTAGACTGGTAAGAGAATCAACTCAACTGGCGTGTCTGTCTCCACAATAACTCGAGAATGCCTCCACAGTTAAACTTAAAATTTTCAAGAAAAACTTAACAGGTCAAAATCTTGGTCAAGTTCGTTATTTAGATAATTTCGTTCAGTATTAATCAAATTATCTTAAAACCAAATTTATTTTTTTCTCCATAAGAATAACATTGGAAGCCATTTTAGTGGTACTTGAATCGTTAAAATTTAGCCGACGTCTATGTTTCAACAACAGAATAACAATAGTTAGTTTACTAGAGTATAAATTGTTATACTGGATAACAAAAGTTTGTTTACCAACAAAAAACACACAAGAGAGATAAATCGAAGTATATTTTTAAGTTGTGAGCATATTTATTATTTTATAAATTATTAAGTGTACGTTTAAAAAAAAAATATTTATACAGTTAATATTACCTTAGTACGCCTACTCTGTGTAAATATCGTAAGTCGGTCAGAGGCGACGATTGTAACAATGGCAGACGATAGACGACGCATGTGGCAGATCAAAAAACTCAAAATAACTTTTTGATGACTGTAGATACTAAGATATTAACTTATAAGATAGTTTGTTTTATTACATTTTCTTAGACAATTGGTAAAATTGTGATTGTCATGTGTAAAAAGTACACAAAGCCTCAATTTGTCTAGAAAGCGTTGATGAAGTTAGTCACAGTAAGCGAACAACCTTAAAATTTATTTTGTAGGACAATTATTTGCTAGGTTATATTTTCACTAAATTAATAATAAAAATTGTCTACATTACCTAACATACATTACCAGTAATGTAGTAGGTAACCACAATAAAAGCTATAGATTATTCTAACCAAACAGCCTTTTTCGGAAGGTTATCTTGAATGATTTGACATAGCCTAGGGTTGGATTACAGTAAGAGTAAGCCGACATTAAACTGGCAATACAATGTTGTAAAATACTTTAAACATTACCAGGAATGTTGTAGCGAACCAAAACAAAAGCTTTAAACTATTCTAACCAAACTAAGCCTTTTATACAGGTTATCTGAAATGATTTGACACATCCTAGGTTTGGATTATACTGAGCTGTTTTCATCATAAACTTGGACCTATGGCTATAAAATGTAGGCCTATACACTTAGACTACTTGCCATTTTAGAAGTTTCATGTACGGTCCTGGACCAACCCATGTTTATAGAATTTAATTTCATGATAGCCTAGGCTATTGGAACAATATATTGAAATGTCATTTTGTAAAATACAACTGTTGTAAAATACTTTAAACACATTACCAGGAATGTTGTACCGAACCAAAACAAAAGCTTTAAACTATTCTATCCAAACTAAGCCTTTTATACAGGTTATCTGAAATGATTCGACATATCCTAGGTTTGGATTATACTGAGCTGTTTTCATCATAAACTTGGACCTATGGCTACAAAATGTAGGCCTATACACTTAGGCTACTTGTCATTTTAGAAGTTTCATGTACGGTCTGGGACCAACCCATGTTTATAGAATTTAATTTCATGATAGCCTATGCTATTGAAACAATATATTGAAATCTCATTTTTTCATCTAAATAACTGGGCCTGACGATTTATTGTTAATCCTTAAGGATATTTTGACTTGGCCTATAGAAATTGTTAACATTAGTTCGTATAGGAAACTCGCTGTTCTATTAAAAGTTAAATTAACTACACTGCTAAAGTCACTGCTTAGCCCAAAATGCTATGTTTGTTCTAAGATAACGCACCCATGCCAATCCTAACAACAAACCATGCCTGAAATCTTCAATTTATTTTAAAAATAAATAAATTTACGTATTTATACAACATTTACTTTGATAAAAACAAGTGAAAAATGTATGTATGTTTTTCTACGGATAAAATGTTAGGTCGGCGGCGGGATCCGAACCTGCGACATTACGCTCCAAGAGCCAGTGCGATACCCCTCAGCTACCGCGACATTGATTCTTAGAGAAGTGACTAAAACTATAGCTATACTGTATAGACATAAAATCCGGATTCTGGCGGCAGTTAAATGATAACGGAATGTATTCTGATGATGTTACTCAAATCAGATATTGAATTTTTTATGAGACTCGATTTAAGTTTGATCATGTGTTTCAATTATCCTTATACGCGAGGAATGAGCGTACACCTAGTTTATTACCCATTACATATGGTTTTAGGTGACAATTAAATATTTGAGAATATAATAGAACGTTTTTGATTACTGTAAATGTTACTTACAACTCCAGACAGAATGTTGTAGCTGTTGCGGTAGGACCTTTTCGCCCAGCTAGCATCAGTGACGACGGTCAGCAGCGGGTCGCCGTACTTGTCGACATCTCCTCGCTCCCTCGCAAGTCTCGCCTCCTCAGCCGCTGCTTCCTTCATCTCTTCCAGCGCTGTGTCTTCCCAGCCCTTGGCCACCTTCTTGTGGATTCGGTCGTAGGTCTTGGAGTTTATGCAGCGAACATCAATCTCAGCCATAATTTGACTAAGCATAGTGTACCCTCCTGCTCTGCTCATCACTGCCGCGACCGCTGCTTGATTTATGCCCATGGTAGTGGTTTTCTCAGCTTCGCTCCATAAGGTATAATTAATACTGCACATGCTGCATTTGAATACAAAACCTGATCTCAAACCATGATAAATTTCCTTTTGATAAATCATGTTATTCAAAGTGCAACCAAACATTTCCCCGTGACTACCCATTTTGTTGAACTCGCTTATAAAATGTCCAATATCTACAATTCGTCACTAGTAAGAGGTGTCAACCAATTCACCTGAAACTCTTGTGCTGGTTGTCCGGGTTGGTTGGTTGGATCGATCGGCTGATGTTGTTGAAGCTCCTCTTGGGCCGGGTTGGTTGGTCGGTCCGATCGGCTGATATTGTTGAAGCTCCTCTTGGGCTGCGGGCGCAGGTGTCGGGTTAGTCGACTCGACGTACGTCACGTCACCCTCCGGAAGCACACATGATGGTGCAGATTTAACTGTTTCGGCTCGGTTTGTTACTAAACCAAACCTTTTCAATACGTTCCACTCTACAAAACGATGTCCATTTCGACACTTTTTTCCGAACTTTATTTTGTTTGCTACCCATTTTGACTAAAACTAAATTTAAACAAGAACTAAAACTAAGTTTAAACAAGACCTTCTATTAAAAACTGGCGCTCGAATATTTACACTAAAACATGCGAACTTCACATCTATAACACTATTTAACACTTATATTAAATAAAACATGAAGTTAAATACATTTAACTGAATTAAACTTATTTTTGAGGACCCGGTATACAACTAACTCGTTTGCCACTCCCAGATTAACTACAAATTTCACTGCAAATTTTGCTAGGTTTGTTGGCTGTTAGAAAGGGCCAACAGCCCTTGAACTAAAGTTTCCTGGTACCTTCCATATAACCATAAAACCCAAATGTGTGCGGTTTTTTTGGAGTCCGGCACAGATACGAAAGAATCACTAAAATAAACATCCTGTGTTCGCGGAATTATCTGAAACGGCGCGGCGTTGCCGGCGCGGGGGACGGGGGATGTCCACTGCATTGAATACTTGTTTCCTCATACGGGCAACAAGATCGTGTTTTGTTCATTAATCTGCCTATTCTCTGATGATGGAAAATATTAATGTAGACGCACTTACTAGGTAAAAGGACCTAACTACGCTGCATACAAATCTAAACTAAAACAACAGCTATGTAAATAGCGTCGCCCACGGCCATATCTTACAGTTATTTTGGTACGTAAATAAGGGATTCTCCTGTCGACATGCTTATATGATTATTATGCAAATCTTATGTTGCCCCTACCTATTGTGTTTAGTTCATAACTGGTATAAAACTATTTGTTTGTTTATAAACATATATTTTAGAATGCAATTGAATTAAAATGTAATTCCATATGATCCAAACGGGCAATAAGCCAAATTTACACAGATACGGATCGCCATATATTTTTTGTCTCAATCGTTAAAATCGGTCGAAAATAATGGAGGAGTTCTGTTTACGAAAATACCTACGGGATGTAATAAAAGACGTCTTACAACACTTAAGATATATTTACACTTATACTGATCCACATACAGACGGTAAACATATATAAAAGATTGTACTAGGCTATCGATTTCGACCAGTCACACCAGTCATCATCAGGCGAATGAGGCCATCTTTTATATATGTTTTCCGTCTGCATGTGAATCAGTATAAGTGTAAATATATCTTAAGTGTTGTAAGACGCCTTTATTACATCCCGTAAGTAATAACAACACGTATTATGCTAATAAAAAAGTTGTTTCGAAAATACCTTTCATGTATTATAGATATTAGTCAGATAAATAACCAGCCATTGGCGGACCTTATAAGAATTACAAAGTTTTTAAATCAAAACTCGCGGGCTTCTATTTTCAAAGGTGTCGTAGTACTCGGCATGGCGGCTAGGCGGCGCGTCGATCAGTAGTCTAGCCAAGTCGCGTTCCTTGAAACGTGTATGTTTTTAAACAAATATTTTCTTAACACCTTCATATGGGTGATTTTGAAACTTGACTATGTTAATCATATTGATATTACGGACACAATTGTGAGTTTAAACTATGAAAAAATATATTTTTTTAAGCTCAAACTGTTCTTGACTTTGCACTACTATTTTGTTATATATCACTAAAGCAAGTAGGAAAACTCTAACTATGATCTCACAGTTGTGTAGCCATTGTCATTTTCTTTCAAATGACACTGTTTGAAATTTTTAACGAACAAATGATGGAGCAGCGAGTGTTTTAATTTAACATTGGTCTTATGGGGCTCAAATCCAAGATGGCGGAAGGTACTGCAGACTCTTAAGTAGGAGGTAAACTAAATAATACACCCGTCGCAGCAAACCTGCATACTCAGCGAATTTCCAATGAATATATAACATAACACTTAACAGGATTCATAAGAAATGTATTCACAAACAAGCGATATTTAAAATATTAATTATTCTCCATAAGAATAACATTGGGGATGAGTACGCAGGTTTGCTGCAACAAGGCACACAAAATAATGGGTTTTTATGCAAATATCAATAGAACTCATCTTAGTGAAGTCACATACCAAGTTTCATCCATATACATTCATAAATAAGCGATATATAACATTTTAAGTATTTTCCATAAGAATAACATGGAGACCAAGTACCTAGGTTTGCTGCTACAGGAACCATAGGCGAAAAATTGTTTTTTTGTGCAAACAACAATAAACCATAACCAGATCAAGCCATATACCAAATTTTGCCAGTTTATGTTCATAAATAAGCGAGATATACAATTTTTCTTTTTCTCCATAAGAATAACATTAGACAACGTACTGTGTTTAGCACTTTCAATATCTCGGTAACCAATTGACGTAGAGCAATGATCAAAATACCAAATTGTTTGTTTTTTTAAGCTGTATTCAATGGTGTAAATTAAAATTTGATTTAAATTAAAATTACATGTGAAAACCCAAAAAAACACATTTTTGGGGTACAAAACCCCCCAAAAACCCCCCTTCGGATGGTGCGATTCATCTGGTTTTCGAACTTGTTCAAATAAATGGTACTTTACACATTTGTACCAAATTTCATTAAGATCGGACCTTTTTTACGAGAGTTATCGTGCTTACGGACACATATATATATATATATAAATATATATATATATATATATATATATATATATATATATATATATATATATATATATATATATATACATATATAAAAATTTGAACGAATGGTGTTTTTGGCATCTGGGACCTCAAAATGAAAAGTTATCATGGTCTCGGGCTTAAGTCTTACCATGAGACCTACGGTAATAGCTTCTTCCCTATTGGGGAAATTCGCTAAAAATGAGCTTATTGATACACCCGATCTGCATTATAAAATGTCAACCTCATATGGAAAGCTGACGAGACACACTTTTATATAACGCCATATTTGAGCGTTTTGGTGAAAGCCGGTTTTGTCAGTTAAGGGATAACTTTATTTAAAACGGGGTTTAACGATAGTTCAATGAGGTCTTCTACATTCAAAGCATTGAACTAACGTTTTTAGTTTTAACGCTCCCTGATTAGAAATAACGTTTAAGAAAGTTTAGTAAAATCCGGTTTAAGTAATATATATATTTTGATGTCCCATTACACGTATCTTAAAAACAATAGTCTTAACCAAAATTCTATCTTTATAATTTATAGGGTTGAGTGCAAAAATCTGGATGTTTGATGAATTAATATTTGGCTAATTTTAATAATGGTAATTCAGTATAAATACATTTTGAAGTTTTTTTTTACACTTTATAAGTGACTGAGATACAATAAATAAGATATATATGAAAGCTTTGTACAAACCAATCGATTTCAACAAATAACACATGCAACAAATCATCATGATGATTTCAACAAATCAGGCTCAAGAGGATCTTGGAGATAGCCTTGTAATATGGTTTATGTGTATTTAGCATATTTTTTTACAGTAAGATCATTGTAAGTGGCGATATAGTTTAGGATATTAAAACGAAATGTATTCCATTTTGTAAATTGTAGTAACAAGCATATTTTTAAGAATATGTTTATTTTATACAAGCAATATATGAATTAGTAATGACTCTTACGCGACTGAGTAACAATTAATACACACATTTAGATCAGAAATGATTCAGATAAAAAGTGGCGGGCTTTTAACATCTGCTGTTTTTGATAACGTAGCGTCGTGCACAGGTGCAGAGGCTCTCTTAGGGTTACATTCCGATCTTTACTCTTCGCGCACAACATTTAAGTCATAATTCATATTTGGCCAGAAGTTGACATTACAATAATGCATTGGCGAAGTCATCAAATACAATAAGGAAAAATAATAATAATCTTATAATAAGAATCGGCTTTGTAAGGCTCCCACTCTGCTCGCGAACCACCACCAAACACAGAAACAAACTGATGTACACGATTGTCAGGGATTGGGCATGGATTGGGGTGGCTCGTCCGTTCTCCTAGATTGTCAGTAAATGAGTCCGGTTCCAAAAGCCGTTCCAAAGACGAGACACAGGGCGCGCGGAGTGCAATTTATAACTTATTCATTTTTTGTAGTTTCAGAAGTCAAAATGGAGTGAAGTAATGAGGTTGTAATGTAGATGGCCAGATAAGTTGAGACTACGGTATCTTTCCTGTCAATGCAATATCTAAACTTATTTGTGGCACATCTTGAATAATATTGGTTATTTTTTGGAATGTATATCGTATCTCTCCCATAAACCAGACATTAACACTTACATTAGTCTACTACTAAATATTACACATTCCAAGGAGGAACGAATTCCACGATAACGCTATGATAATTGTCCCTCACTTCCGGTCCGAAGATGCCTATTTTCAGGGAATCCCAGACATTTTTTGAAGGCGGCACTGGCACGCTGGGGCGGCGTCCGTCACAGGGTGGGTCATAAATCTGGCTTCGTCACAAAGGCTGTGAGCGCTAGGACTTGTGAAGTGGCCAAACCCGTTCGCAGGTGTCACACAAGGCATAATTCATTACATCTTGCTTATTTATTAACATTTGTTGATGTTACTTGATGAGTGGCTTTATCTAGTAGTGATAAGTTTAAATTTGGATAAAGTCCCTATTTTTTTAATCGTAGTTTCAACAATCCTTCTTTCTTATTCCTAATGTTTATCTTATGGAGAATACTTTATCTCGCCTATGTATGAATATTTACAATAACACATATGATAGATGGATTTATTTGTTACTGACGCACCTATGACATTTCCCAAATTTCAAACAAATATCTAAAACACGCAGACGAAAAGATTAGGCGACGTAAACCCAAGTTTATATTATAAATATGTTTGTCTCGCTCCAAGAATCAAACCCACAAAAGGGGATCGGTCAGTTTGTGGGACAACTTGCGTTAAGATACAACTTATCGGGCGCTCCAGTCACGAAACTTTTTGCGTTTCTACCTGTTTTCATAATAAGACCAATGTTAACTATAAAAGCCCGTTCCTCCTCAACGGATTAGCCAGTAAGTGGAAAAAGCCGGATCATTTAGGAATTTAATTTGTTCGGTAAAATTTGATGATAGAGTAATTATATTATGGGGTTTAAATATGTAATGAGACTAGTGCCTCCTCTTAAGGTAAAATTTCATAAGTGGTTTTGTCGAATATAATTCATTTACCATCTGGATAACGCTAACTATGCAGGTTTTCAATAATGTGGGCAGTTTTCATTTTTAAACGGCTAGATGTTATATTAAACTAAACGTATTTATTGAGATAAAATGTCACATACGACAAAATTTCATAAGACCAATATGATTCAGCATATTTTTTGTGAATTTTGTATATACTATCAATCACTCAATCATCAAAGTTTACCAAATAAATTAAATTCTTAAATTTTAAGACATAACACTTTCTGGCTAAACTAAGAATTTGTTAAGGTTTGGAAATGATAAATTTATATTTCTCATGGTCGGAAATATGTGTTTTAACATATAAATTATAAGTGAGAGAGTGAGTTAGTTACACATCGGGCAGCATATATATTAGACATACTAAACATAGTTTGTTTCTGTTTAAGTTGTTTTGCATTTTGTTTATAAGGTAGTGATGAGAGTTGTGCCCTTCCAAAATACGATAACGTTAAATGTCGTCATAATTGTTTTGAAAAGCTGATTAAATTAATAGGCTCATAAAAATATAAAATATGTAAATTAAAATACACATACCCAACCCGCATTCTCTGGGAATTCGGGAACTCACCTACCATTGGAAAAAACCCAAAACAACCCCGTGATGGTTGTGGATAAGGAATCCGTCACTTTACTAAGAATATGGCTGTAGGGAGCAACGGGCGCAGGCATTCATTACGAATATTTCTTCCTTGAGAACATCTAAAATACATTAATACTTGACTATAGATCATCCTGCACTTGATGCTACATTCATGATACTAAAATATTACTCTGTTATCAAAGTTTATCGAGTATTAGTAGATAGCATTTTTCAGGTTATCTACGATTATGCGGAAATTCTACGTTTTCGATACTAACGGGCTACCTTTTACTGAATAAATGTAAAACTTCTTTAGACTAAATATATTGAGTTACCGTAACTATAAATCTTATGAAATACGCGGTTTTCAGAAATAAATCCACGTAAAATTACTCAAAAATCTGGAAAATCTGACATTTGAATACATCTTTCTCGGTTTTAAGCTAAAATTCATCAAATTCCTTATAATTTTGACGTTTTACGTTAGTACTGCATAGCACAAAGATCAACCGTTTTAATAGAAATAAATTTACAATTTTGCTTTAAACGTGAGTAATTTTCATACACGTATATTTTTCTTCAGAAATCTCTAGAAAAAACCCAAGATTTGAAAAACGATAAATTAGTTGAAAAAACTGTCGTATCCCGTACAATGTCTCCTTGAGTAACGAGTTTATTCACAACAGTGCTGCGATTATTATTGAGTATGTATACACAGTTTAATCGTAAAAGGTAAAGTCCGAAGGCCAAACGTCGGGTTTATTGACATATTATTATTAAACTAAGACCAAATATCTAATTTGTTATCGACATTCCTGTTACAGTACAGGTTTGTTAAAGGTAATATATCATTTTAAACCATTACCAATTGTACATGGACTAGTGAAAGGTGTAGTGGGTCGCTTTATTGGATAATTCAATTAAAAATATTAAATAATTAAAAATTGCGTGGTTCTAAAACCAAAAACTTAAAATAATCCGCAATAAGCAAACGTCGCAGATTTTTGGCGTTCCCATGGGAATGTTTGCAAAAATGTCGCAACAGGATATGAGTCACATCCGCTCAAAACGCGTAAACAAGATACGTCACATGGAAATTTCTAGATTTGAGAACGCAGTAATGTCTTGGTCCCACGGTCCGGATTTTAGTTCGAATATTCTCCGCTTGCACAAGAGGGCGACACAGGACGGGAGCACTGAGTTGTTACCATGGTTACGAACGTCTGCGCATTTATTTCGCGCAGGGTAGAGCGCGCCGTATCGGTAATAGCGACAGCGCCCTCAGGCCAGAACGATTCAGAAGTCGATGGGGTGAGCCGGTACAGAGCGCATACCAACTCTGTTTCCATAAATCGCGGTGTATAGACCGGACAGTCAGTCGTTGTTAGAGGCGCTCGGAAGTGAGAATATATATTTTTGCTTTTAAACAGACAGGCGAGTTTATTGTCACATTTGTAAGACCGGATAGTGGTGTTAGTATCATCGAGAAGTGTTTGTGAGAGTCAGTTACAGTTCGGCACTCATTAAGTTTATAAAACAGCACCACAAACTTTAATTACAGAATTAGTATATCAGCTCGTGTTCCAGTGGCGGTCTATTATTTGAGAAGACTAGACTTTTCAAAAGTTCGAGGTGAATATTAGAACGTTACGTGCGTTACAACAAACGCTGATGAACATTCGTCTGAACACATACGATACCATCTCTGCTGAGGCGAAGGGGGATTCGATCGACAACGACAATTAGACTAACCAACACGGCCAACTCATCTCATCTAATCGGCATCATTGAAATACAGATAAGCAGTAGCTTTAATATTTAATAAAGTCATAATTAAGGCTTAACGCCCAAAAATCACAAGTCAATTACTCGAGTATATTTAACTTAAAACAAAGTAATTATTTGAACAGGAGGGTACTTGATCTGCATTCTCATTTGTTTTGTAAGATTTTATAATCAATTAAATAAACATATGTATTTGCTCTGAACTATTTTTGTCGTCTCACAACTAATTGACCTCTATATCAAACCAAAGTAAATTTAATTAAAAAAACCCAAGTGAATTAAAATAATATAACGTGAAGGCAAAGGTACTACTTAAGATTGACCCACAATATTTATGGCAATGGGTAAAAAGTAATTGTAATGATAGCCGGGCACACGTCAAAGGTAATAATGAGGTCATGTCAGATACCTAATTTGCAAAAGCCTAATTTTTTTACTAAGCCTGTTTATCGCGTACCGTATTTTGAAGGATCATAATTGTTTAACTATAAATTACGGTATAATAGAGTATAGCATAAATTCGACTGTTCTTTAATGTATACTTGAGTATCCTAGCGCAGCTTGCGTGTCCCGTTTTGAGAGGCGAGAGTAGTAAATAGTTAAATAGTAAATAAAATAATGACAGTCTGTAGTTAGATAAAATCCTTAGAACATCTGTTTATTTAATTAAATTGAATTAAGAAAAGCACCTGTGACATAAACCAAATAAAAACTCTCCTCCATATGAATAACATGGGGACTTGGAAGTCCCGTGGGACAGAGCCCAGAGGCCTAATTGTAAAATGCCAAGCCAGTTTGCACATCTGCACACCTAGACGCGCGTTTTAGTGTGTAAAGGGGAAATCTTAAAACAAAAAAACTTAATTGTTTACAAAGTTTGCATGTAGCGTATTAATAATATGTATATGCTTATGATGTATGACTAATACCAATAAACTTAACATATTTATAATTTGAGAAAAACGGGCAGTTTAGCGCCGGGAAACGCTTAGTAATTTCTACCTTTAAATCGGTTCTTATAATGTTTGAACCTTTTTTTATACGTTATACCCAAGGATTTCAAGTCTGGACTTGAATATTGACATAAAGCATGAACTTCCAAACTTGAAATAAAAGTGTTTATTTAGTTTTATTATGAAAGTGAAAGTGCAAGTAAATATAATTACTGGACAGTTAAAAACTAAAACAACAATCATTATTCAATTACTTTTTCTTTTTCATTTTGCTCATTTAAGAGTTTTCATCCCCGGAAGTTCATCGACGCCATCTTGAAGTTTTGTTCCATAAGGCCATTTTTAACTTTGTGCCTCCGTTACTCCTCACCCGAGAACAATTCACATCACAATCAATATCGTCGCATACAATAATTCATTTTGGTGTCAAATTAATGGTTTCGTCGTGCTCTAGAGAAATATAATTTATAATTCAGAATTTGTTTTCAAACTAAGTTGAGACTATATAGTAATACGATTTAAATTAAAACTATTTGTTATGAAATCACAATGCCCAAATTAAGGAAATCGAAAATATAATTCCATTGAGAACCACTATACCTTTATTTTTAAACCTAAACAAACGTTTTGTGTGAGACGATCGGATGAAGAGTAACGGAGACACTAAGTTAACATTGGCCTTATGGAACAAAACTCCAAGATTGCGTCTGGAAACTTCCGGTGATGAAGACTCTTAATTTTACAAATAAGTAATGCCACATATTGAGGGTAAAAAATTGGCTACTGTTTTAACTAATGGTCATTACGATCATTCCGTGCACAGCTGGTTAGAAACCTCTGCCTTGACATACGTTTCATTTTTTTAGTCAAACTATATTAACCTAAACACATAAATACCATATATTATGTATTATTAAATGTAAAACAATCCTACGTATTAAAATATGATTAACGGCAAATTTAATTATACCCTTATCATATTTGTTTCTGAAAATATCTACAACAATTTTAAGTTCAAACCATTTTTCTATTAATTCATTTTGTTAATTCTCAGACAAATTAACATTTCACTAACAAATTTTCAAACTTTATGTATCCTATTAAACCGGTGTATGAGCAAGCCAAAAAAACTATTAACAGCCAGTTAAATGTAGGATTTACTAGGAATTCGTTTGGTGTCGATAGACAAAATATTAAATGTCGATAAAAAAAACTAAAATAAGTTGAGTGAGTTTTTCAGCTCAATTCATTAGCATGAAATAACTAAATGAACTATGTAAGCTTGTTCTAACAATTTTCTGTCATTATCAAAGTTATTTATTTTTTGATTTGATTTTTTAGATCGATCGTAGAATAAGAAGAATCGTCAACAGTACTGCATTTACTGCAAGAAAAATCTGTTCAACCTTCCGCGACATCTACTTAAGGTACACAGTAATCAAGAACAAGTTATAGAGTTTAAGAAAATGCGTGATTCGGGAGACAAGAGGATGTATGAGATTTTAGGCCAAATAAGAAGGGAAGGCAATGCTGAAATAAATAAATTGTTAAAAAACTTAGGACAACCTGTCCAACCAATGAGAATCACTAAAAGTAAGGATCCGTCATCTCTTGTACCGTGCCCGAACTGCGGTGCCAACTACAACAAACGAACGCTTTCCAGGCACTTTAAATTCTGCTCTGGAAAACCCGTAAAAAAAATTTTCTTCGGTTATTGAAGGTAAAGAAAAGTTAAACCAAGCCAAAAATATTTATACAATTTCCGAAGGAATGAAAAATGTCATTATTCCTGGCATGAGGATAGGCCATAAAGATTGTGTTGTCGATGAAATAATCAACGATGAAGATTTGATTGCCATGGGAAACTCTCTTTGCTTAAAATTTTGCCACGAATTAGAACACCAGAAGAATCTGATAAGAAGAAGATTACGAGCAATGGCAAGTCTCAGAGCAGTTATGGCTAAGGAAGATCCATCAATACCACGTGTTAGGGACATTTTTGACACGGATAAGTGGGGTGTATACATAAATGCAGTCCAAGAACTGGCGAAACTAAAATCTACAGAGGAAAAACTAATTTCACCAAACATAGTCAATGAAATCGGCCTCCTGGCAACAAATGTTGCCAGGAACGTGAAGGTTTCTCAACCTAAAACTGCTGCTGGTGACACTGTAAAAAAAGCCATCGAAGACTGGTTGGCAAAACACGAAATCCAGTTCAGTAGTACCATCGGATACCAAGCTAGAAAATTAGCGGAAAGAAAGAAATGACAAAAAGGAAAGTATGAACCACTAACCGAGGACATTATGTTGCTTAACAAATATCTAAGAGACACGATTGATAATGCCTTGAAGGTTCTTAAAACATCATTTGACAAGAGACAGTGGGAGGCTCTAAGCAAGGCATGTATGCTTTTCTTATTGTCATTCAACAGAAAAAGACTAGGAGAAGTTCAGAATATGACTGTGTCTGACTTTAAGACGAAAGAGAAAGTCAGACAAAACACTGATGTTTACAACAGTTTATTTCCATCTGAAAAAATCTTAGCGAGCCACTTTTACCATGTACAAATAAGAGGAAAATTGGCAAGGGGCGTTCCAATTGTTATCAAACAAGGAATATCAACGGCAATCGATGTGCTTCTTCAGTTCGGAGAAGAAGCTGGAGTACCACCTTCTAACAGGTACTTGTTCGCCAGGGGTGATGGATCATCAGAGGGGAAGTTTGATGGAAACTTATGTCTGTCGGATGCTGCTGAGAGCTGTGGAGCTGCTGTGCCTGAATCCATCACAACAACAAACCTCAGGAAGCATCTTGCTTCCGTGTCTCAAGCACTCAATATGACCGACAGTGACCTTAAAACCCTATCTGGATTTCTTGGCCACACTGAAAAAACACACCTCCAGCACTACCGACTACCAAGCGATGCTCTACATATCGCCAAATTATCAAAATTGCTGTTAGCTCTTGACGAAGGAACAATTTCAAAATACAGAGGGAAATCTATTGAAGACATCGATGTGTCCTCTACAGTCGCAGAAATAGAGGAAGAGTTAGGGATTTCGCCAGAACCGTCACGAAAAGTTAAAGGAACTGGCAAAGAGCCGAAACATAAACTACTCCAAGTCACCACTCCAAGTAAGATTAAAGCGTTATCGTCAGTTACCCAAAAGAAATCCTCACACAGTCCAAACAAAAAATCCAAGATATTCTCACGCAGTCCAAAAAAGAGCCCCAACAAATCTCCCGAACCACTACGAAGAAGATGGACTGCAAAGAAATAAAAGCCATGCGAACGGAATTTGGTAAATTTTTAAAAGAAGAAAGACTTCCAGGCGCTGAATTTTGTCGGGAAGTTAAAAGGAAATGTGAGGACCTGAGAATAGAAAAGTTCGACTGCTGAGGGCATGGATAAATAATGAAATTGTAAAGCAGAGAAAATTGAAAAGGAGACAGTTGTTTAAATACGTTTAATTTGTCAGTGGTAGTGATCAAATTCTGTTAAACGTGTATATATACATGGTTTGTTTATAGTATATGTAGGTATATTTGCCTGAGGCAACTTTGGCCAAATCCGAGTTTGTTGAAATGTCGAGAAATGGCGTGGTAACTTTGGGCAAATCCGAGTTTGTTAAAATCTCGAGAAATGACGTGGTAACTTTGGCCAAATCTGAGTTTGTTGAAATATGGTCGTGTGCGAGTTTGTTGGCGGCCGGCATGATCGGCGTGCGGACAGCTGGTCAAGGTCGGCGAGACTGTTGTTTCGGACCCAGCTTGTGAATGTCAATGAGGTTGCAGTCTGCAGTTTCGCATGCAGCTGGGGCTGAATGTCAATGAGGTAATTCGGGAACAGGAAAACTCTCCTTTAGGAATATAAATGATTACGGAAACGCATAATGCAACTGCAAAAGGTGACTGTATATTTGTTGGCAAGTAAAGAAGGACTTTGCCTCGAAATGCTGGCAACTGAGTATAAAAGATTTGAATTGAAGGAAATGCAGCACAGTCTTGCAATGGCTCGAGTAGTAGTTTCTTTTGAAATCGGCACGTCAAGTGAACGTGTGGCATTATTTGCCTTTTTGAGACAGCATTACCATTTGTCGGGAGCGTTCTTTGAAGTGGTGGAGCCACCAACGAACTTCACTCCAGGTAAGAGTATAGGATTAAGTATACAAGAGTTTCGATCAATATGTTTATTTATGTGAATAATTTACAGTTGTTATTGTTTGAAAATTTCCACAACCGGTGATCTGTTAACGACCCCTGTGCATTTCAAGCGGTAGTCGCCACTCTCTAGTTTGTCGATTTTGCTCTGGCACAGAGAGCGAGCAAATCGCTTCGGTATAAAAGCGATAACTCGTTCTCCGTTCATTATAAATCGATAATTACGCTGACTCCATAGACCGCATGATTGTGAAATCTAGCAGACACGATAGGGTAGCCTGCAGAATCGGTTAAATCCGTAATATTTACTCGAGCTAGTCCCTCGACTGCTTTTAACTTGTTTAGTTTCTCAGCAAAGTCGACCATTATCTGAAACAGTTTACATTCCATTGTTACGAGAGACTAAACAGTTTCCGTTTATACTAACTAAAATTTGAACAATAACAAGCCAACTAGGCTATTATTATCTTTATTATTATTTTAATTTAGTAATTGTAAAATAATACAAGTGTTATTTTTATATTTAATTTAGTTGATACCGACTGTAAAAGTTGTAATGGCAATAAAACGAATTCGACAGTTTGTAAACTATCAAAGAAAGCGTTCAACTTATTATATGCCGGCTGCGGTCATATGTATCCATTGCCTGACAGTTTTTGTTGGCTAAACACTTTATTCGCTTAACGATCGGATATTAACGGTATGATCATATTTGAATGTTACACTCTGTTTATATTGCAGTCTTTGATATAATAATTATTGTCCAAAACAAACGAATACAGAGCTATACACATTTTACTATTATACATTTGCTTTTCAAATGCCAGTACTGACTAAATGAATAAATTTATAGCCTATACTATACATATATATGTATATATATAGTGATAACATGTTTAACAATTTATAAATTATATACGGCGGTTCATTGTTTGAGAAATGTTAGCGTCTCTAAAGTTCCTAGACACTTCATGGTCAACTGAACGATTGTAATCACTAAGCATGTGTTTATCAATAAAATACCTTTCGATCAATATATGAGTTTGCAAAGAAAAAAGTGTTAACTGTATGTACAACTCATGGAATAATCCATTTGTACCTCTTTGCGTAATTGTGCCTAAAACAAGGTTAAAAGGAAACGAAACCAATATACTAAATAGTGTTTATATTTTAGGAAATGATCAAGTATACTGATGGGGCAAATAAAGTTTTTTCCAATTGCAAAACAACAACTCGAAAAGTGGGATAATATTACAGCTATTACATAGCTTAGGTTATATATTTTTAACTACCAAAAAAACAGAGTCAAACAAATAAAATAGCTTCTGCACATAAATCACAGTCAGCTTTGTCTGTCGAATTAACGCTAAACGTAATAATAAACATTCTAATGGTATTTTATTGTGTTTCAGCCGGACTGACACTAGCAGCTCTGAGGGCGCAAGACTACTCAACGTTCGCGGCCGAACCAAAGTACGGCCCGCCGCCTGCGCTCCCGTACAACCCGCAACAAAGCGGCCCGCAAGTGTCTGACCATCATCATCAAGAAACACAACAACTACAACATCACCAACTAAAACGTCATCAACAACAACAACATCATCATCAACAAGAATTGCAACATCATCAACAACAACATCATCAACAAAAACTGCAACGTCATCAATAACAACAACTAAAACATCAACAACAACACCAACTACATCCGCTGACGCAAGAACATCAACAACAACAACACAACTACATCCGCTGTCACAAGAACATCACCAACAACAACACCAACTACAACCGATGGCGCAAGAAGAATCGTTTAACATTATCACAATCTCTGACGATGAGGACGATTCGTCGTCCGGATACTCCTCGCCTACTGATTTAGACTTAATTTTCCAATACATCAATAATGCCTAAAAAACTGTGTATTTATTTACATCCTACAATCGACAAAGTTTTGCCTACACATAAAACTATTTAGGTTGAAAATAAGTTACAATAAAGAAAGCTATAAAAAAACCAAACAATAATGTTTTTAACAGTGGTTTGTCATAAACTTTCAAACCTATCACTACTGCACATTGTATGAAAAATCAAAAAAATGTGGGCTCTGTAGAAAAAAGTGTACATGCATAAACTAAAAAAGTAGTAGTAAAATGTAAGTTCTGTAAAGAAAAATGCGCACAAATGTATCCAAACAGTAGTGGGAAAATGTGAGCTCTGTAGCCAAAGTAATTCGCCGATATAATTAAAAGTAAGTAGTGGAATATTGGTTATCTATAAAAAAAGTAAAAGTAATGGAAAATGGGGGGTTCTGTAAAAAGAGAATAATCGTATGCATAAGTCGTGAATGATGGGGCAAGAAAAAAGTTACTTACATAAGCGGATGCGTTGACTGCTGACAATTGTTCAAGAGAGACTGATTCCGACTCCAGTTCGTGATGGGGTTATATAAGCTTGACCTTGAGCCTGCCGAGAGCAAGGTGCGGGCGAAAGGAAGTGGTATGTGCCTTCCCGTTTGGCAAGCTCTGGAGGTTGACGGCAAGGTACTTCCCGGTACGTCTTCCGTGGCTAGGGTACTTCCTTGTGCATCTTTGGCAAGCGGTAGAGGTCGACGGTACTTCCCTGTGTGGTATACCGGCCAGCTGGTATAAAACTTCCCCATTTCCCCTCTGGTCGGCACTCGACTTCATCGTCTCTGGCTAGCAACAGCAGCCATGGACTTGCTAGAGTGTTTTATCTGTCACGAAGCATTGTTTCGCGCAGAGCAGGCTTTAGCCAGACACCAGCAAATGTGTCTGGCTGAAAAGTCGTTTTTCACTGGAGGAGGAGGGCTACAGTCCACATCTGGACCATCTAGCAGCGGCACTGCTGAGCGGCAACCGTCATCAAAAAATCGGCAACGTTTGTCCTCTCCAACATCGTCGGAGGAGAAACGTCAGCGTGAGAAAAGTCCAGACCGACCTACACTTCAATGGCAGCTGAAAAGGGGCCTGCTCAGTGCTCGGGACTACACGATCGACAACCCACAGCAACACTACGTGGACCTGAAGCAGTTTCTCGAGACTGCCACGCCAGTGGTTGAAGGTATTCTCAAGAACGAACTAAAAACCACTAATAGCGTTAAGTATTATTTAGTTTTAGAAGCGGTGTTCAACCATCCGGATGGGATTAGTGAGCAGTTTAATTTTAAAGTCCCCATAAAAACCATTTACATTTACACTGATGACTTAGTAACTATCCTTCGGGAGGATTTTGCGAAGATACTCCACGAAGCCAGTGAATTTGAGGGGAAAAAGAGTGGACGGAGCCTAGACCACCCATCGACGCTTACGGTAAAAATCAGCAGGTTTAACTATAAGAAAACCTGTAAAGCGTTCTCTTCAGAACTGCCCAAAAGATTGAAAAACAGGAAAGCTACTATCAACGTTCGAAACTCTGATGACAGGTGTTTTTACTACGCGATGATGGTAAAACACCTACCAAACGTCAATGCTGACAGCGTGCTAAACGAGCAATCATTTCAAGATGTTGAAAACGTATACAACTTCGACGGGCTGACTTATCCGTTGCCAGTGACGAGTATTACCAAATTTGAGCGACTCAACCCGGACACATCGGTAAACGTGTTTGAGACTGGACCGAACTGCGAAATTAGCCCCCTTCGCATCGTATCGGAAAAGCCTGACCATACTGACTTGCTTTTATACAGAGACGCTGGCGGAAACTCGCATTATATTTACATTGTCGACTTTCCAAAACTAATCCGTCCACAGGTGACCAAAGGGACAAACAACATCACTATTTGTAAAAGATGTTCAACATTTAAAGAAAGCCGAAAATGTGTACCTGGTCCGCAGCAATGGCTAAATGAACACATGCGGCTATGCACAAAATACACACCGGCCGTGATACAGTTGCCCAAAGAAGGCGATAAACTACTGAAGTTTGAGACACAAATCTCAGTGCCTATTATCGTGTGCGCTGACTTTGAAGCTACATTACTGCCGGTAGTTGGATCCGACTGGTCCTACCAAACCCAAGAGCCAAACAGCTTTTGCACGCTTGTGAAATCAACACTCTCGGACGACATACTAGGCGAAGTGGGAATAAGTACACAACCGCTCGTGCATATTTCGCGTAATGTCGGACGCGACTTTTTACTTCACATGCGCGATTTGGCTGAAAAGGTGGAGGTGTTGTACACGAGCCAAAAACCGCTAAGTCCGATGACTGAGGCTGAAACAAAACGGCATACCGAAGCGATGTCTTGTGACCTATGCAATAGGTTGTTTAACGATGGAAACTGTGTAAAAACACTTGATCATTGCCACATCACTGGAAAATACAGACACAGCTTATGTAGCCGTTGTAACCTCAGGTGTGATCAGCCTAATTTTATTCCTGTATATCTACACAACCTCAGTTCCTACGACCAGTTTTTTTTTTATAAAAAACCTAAACGCCATTCCGGGAAACGAAGTCAAAGTAATTCCGTCAACAGACGAAAAATACATCAGCATATCGGTGCGTGTTGGTAGAATGTGGTTGCGGTTCCTCGACTCATTCCGACTGATGTCATTCAGTCTAGCAACCTTGGCTAGTATACTAGACGAAGACGAATTTGTCGAAAGCTCAAAGCTTGTCCCAGCAGATCATTTGGAATTGATACGTCGTAAAGGAATCTATCCTTACGACTACGTCAAGTCAACCGACGTGTTCAAAGATACATGTTTACCACCACGAGAAGCGTTCCACAACCAGCTGAACGATGAAATCTGCTCAGAAGAAGACTATGAGTTTGCGAAAAAGGTCTGGACTGAACTTAATATGACAACGTTTGAAGATTACCACCGATTTTATCTCATGCTGGACGTGTGTCTGCTAACCGATATACTCACATCTATTCGTAAAACATGCCTCGATGCATATACAATTGACTGCTACCACCAATACACCGCATCGGGACTGGCCTACAAATCAATGTTACGAATGACTCAAGTCACCATGGAACTTATCACGGACACAGATCAAATGCTTTTCGTTGAGTCAGCGATCCGTGGAGGTCTTGTACAGTGTTGTCTACGCTACAACAAAGCGAATAATCCTCATCTTAGTGAACCTTCTGACTTTGACGGTGAAGAGCCTACGAGCTATCTGTTCTTAATCGACTGTAACAATCTGTACGGAGAGTCGATGCGACACCACCTCCCAACGGGGAACTTTCGCTTTGAGAGCTCGCCGGAAAACATCGACTGGTCCAACCTGCCCCAAGACTCGCCGCAAGGCAACATCATCGAGGCGGACGTTGAAATTCCGCACGATATCCATGAAAAACTGCAGGACCTGCCGCCACTGACCGAAATGGAGATCCCACCATGCGATGGTAAGACGAAAAAGCTTTTGGCAACGTTAACAAACAAGAGGAAATACGTTGCGCACTATACAGTGTTCCAGTTGGCAGCTCGTCTAGGAATGAAAATCGCAAAAGTACATCGCGAACTAACGTTCTTCCAATCAGCCTTTATGAAGAAATTTGTCGATTTCAACACAGAGCTAAGAGCCCAATCACAAAACGAGTTTTATCGCTACGTATACAAGCTAATGAACATCGCGAGCTACGGGCGACTGTTAATGAACAAACGTAACCAGCGAGACAGTTCGCCACTACGTCAAGCTAGTAGTAGCTTATACGCTAGTACGCTTAGTACGCTAGTAGTGGTAGGTTGCTTATGCAGTTCTTCGACAATTTTTTTTAACATCATCGGACATCTTGCCGGTATCGTAACGGTTTTGTGACTGGATGGTTGTCTGCTTGTTGTTTATGCATAGTAACAAGTGAGCACGCACTCCAGAAGCTCATCCTGCAGCCGCGGTTCGCAGAATACGTAATAGTTTCGCAAAATGTAGTAGCGGTACACATGCGAAAGAAAGCCGTCAAACTGAACGCTCCCATATACGCGGGGATGTGTGTCTTGGACATATTAAAAGTCCACATGTTTGACGTGCTGTGCAAACATTTCAACACCTCTGAGTCGAGTCTAAGACTTTGCTACACTGACACCGACAGTTACCTGGTTCATATCGAAACGGAAAAAGACATCTTCGATATACTAAGGTTGCCGACAGTTGCAAAACACTTAGATCAATCTGTATATCCACACGGTAACCCACTGAAAAACAATCAGAACAAATCCAAAATCGGTTGTTTTAAAGACGAGGCCCGTGATGGAAAACAAATCCAAGAATACGTAGGTCTGCGTGCAAAAATGTACGCTTAATGATACAGCTCTAAGGAGGATGACGCCAAAGTCACTTCGCTTAAAGCGAAAGGGCTTAAGAAATCATATGTTAAGAAACATTTGAGGTTTGATATGTACAAAACAACACTGCTTAGTGGAGTCGAGCCGGAAAAGGCCGAATTCAACCTGATCCGTAGTAAAATGTTCCGGTTGACGTCTGCAACAGTGGTCAAAAAGTCACTGTCACGCGATGATGACAAGAGACAAATACTAGAATGTGGTATAGATGCCTTGCCGTACGGCCACTACCGATTACTGCGCGATGCTGAGGAGGACGGCGGTGACAACGACTGCGAATTAACACACTCTACGATTTGGCACTGACTGCACTCTGTAATTACTTGACAGACACGACGGACAACATTGAGCAGGTGCAAGATATTCAGCTAATCCTAGAACTACCTCTGTCCGTACAACGTGATGCTTACAAAAGACTAAAACTCCTCTGGATGAATAAACGGCCCCTACCGCACAGTCGAAGGACGTACGAGTACCAGTATTTGGATTTAAACAGTCTAGACAAAGAAGAGTTTATTATGGTCACCAATCACCCCAGTCGATTGTACCCAGAGTTTTGGCCATCTATAACCGACAGAGCACACGTATATTTTAACTATTACAAATTTCATATTAGTAGTCAAGAACCTTTGCTCTTATGTCGCTCCTGTTTTCTTGAGTCGTGCAAACCGGCAAACGATTGTGACGACAATTTAAACTATCACGATTTTTGGAAATTGATGAATTGGAAGTTTTATAACGATGTCCACCATTTAGTCACTACGCCTACGGCGTTTATCCGCATTGTACTGAAAGCGAAAAACAGTTGGTGTGATCGATGCGTATTGTCACCCTTGTTTCAGCTGTACAACTGGCAAAAATGTGCTGACTTAACATATACCCACGAATACGATGACGATAGTGACGATTCTGACATATCATATTTAACAATCTTTGATCGTAACGAACTCACTAATCCCTTCGAATGGTAATGTCTAGTGCCTTTCACAATTTGTATAAACTTACGGGTTTTTATAACCCTCTTTTTTTGTATAGCCATGTTTTATTATATTAAAAATACAATTTGAGCTTCTAATGGTATATAGCATATATTCTTATCAATTTATTTTTCACAATCTATTCACTTAAATATATTTTGCCATATGTATTCTTGTATTAACGCATTTATTGAACAACTGTATAAATATTAAGATCAACTTTGTATAGTATTTAACCAGTTTTTAGTATTTTTTTTGTATGTCTGAACACACTTTTTGTATAAAATGAACTGTGTAAATAAACTTTGTATTTCTCACAATCAGTCTTTTTTTATTAAACATCCTGGGTAAATAAGAATACAGTGATGAAGAATAAACATGTATTTGAACAAAAATTACCATTTGACAATATCGTACTTTAAATCTTGAAAAACAGCTTCGCTAACAGTGGAAGGACAAAATCTTCTTACTTCAGAGTCGATCCAAGGTAATAACGCTGCTTGCAGTGGTGTCGTCTGGAATTCCCAGTCCGCAGGTAGACGTTTTTCGTTGAAGTTGGCAAGAAACAATGGTAGGTCCCTGGAGATGTGACGTTCCATTTCCTGACGTTCCATTTCCAGAGGTATTTTCAAAGCATCGCTGTTGTTTGTAGCCGCCGCCAACAGCACTGATGTCCTGTAATGTTTCCTGAAGTAACGAGAGTAGCGTGAAATGAGTTGTTGCACTACTGGTGAACACTCGAGACAGACTCGATAGTAGTTCTCCATACAGTCAAACACTCGTTTGAACGCGTTCCAACCGGTCACGTGAAGCACCAACGAAGTAGTTTGACACAATACGTCCAAAACCTTTCTGGGTGGCACTTGGTAGTTACAAACTACAGGCAGCCACGGAAGAGGGAATCATTCAACCACTCTGCCTCGTGGACTGCATCAACTCACCGCGACTGTGGAAAGAAATGGGGGAGGTGTGGAGAGAACTCCACCAAAGAAGAGCCATCTGACCTTGGATTGAACATGGTGACTGTGAAGCATGGAGGGAACTTGTTAGTGAACACGGCACCCTTGAAGCATGGAGAGAGGATGGTTCGACTTACCTGCATGGACGATATACCTGGAGCATACTGTATACGACTTACCTGGATGAGATGGTATACCTTGACGATACAACTGACCTGGATACGGACTTACCTGGAGACTTACCTGGATTAGACTACATACCTGGATGGGACGGAACACCTGGGCGAGACTGCAAACCTGGAAGAGACGGTACCCATGGGCGAGATGGCATATCTGGACGAGACGGCAGACCTGGAACAGACAGCATACCTGGACGAGACGGCAGACCTGGAACAAGCAGCATACCTGGTCGAGGCGGCGTAACTGGACAAGGCGGCAGACCTGGATGAGACGGCGAACCTGGACATGGCGGCATACCTGGACGAGACGGCATACCCGGATGAGACGACGTACCTACTGGATTTCGTCCCCCGGCGACAGCTGGAAAAAGACTTTATAAGAACAGATACTTAGTTGTTAAGTCACATGCATGTATTATCATATTGTTATTATTTATCTATTTATTTGTTGTTAATGTTTGTCAAATTGTTAATCATTGTTAAAGATAAAGGATATTGTAGTTAACTAGAGGAACTAAAGATTGTGAGTAAAATGTTAAAGTATAAACACTGTTATAAACTTAAGACTTGGAATGTAATGTAATGAAGTTCAATAAAGTTAGAGTGAAAGAAACCCTGGTGTAAACAAGGTACAGGGTGAAGTATAGAATAATGAAAAAAAAAATAAAAAAAAGTTGCTTCTGCTGCTGTTGCTGCTGCGATGTTTGGTAGGTTTCGGCAGATGGTTGATAGGTTATGTATCCGTAGTACTGCTGCTGAGGCATATAAGTGTGGGACGTCTCCACCGACGGACTTTGTAAATCGGCGAGGATAGCTTCTAAATCCATCGCAGCCTCCGTGCTAGACGGAGAAACAATGTCGGTTGTGCGGCATCTTTTTTCTCCAGCCGCCACTGATTTGGAACGTTTTCTTTTCAACTTGTTAATATCCTTGCGTGGAGCGGCGGGCACTGCTACTTTGCCAGTTTCCATCGTGACACTGAACCGCGGCGACGGTGGTGGGGGGCAGACATCCACTGAGCGCAGACAACCTTGAACGCCGCGGCAGACAGGTTATGCAGCGAGATGTATCTGACCTTGTGGATCCCATAATAATTCTCTGCCTTGGAAGTCGACCACCTTTCCAAAATTCGCAACCCATCTCAGCGAAGTCGTGGGAACGTATTCCGTGTCTGAACCGTAAAGCTTTAATACGTCATCGTTACGTTCATCCTTCCCCCCTGTTAACACTGGATTTCCTACACTGGTTTCAACTAGATTGAAATGTCGAGAACCGCATTTGAATTTGCCAACGGTCTCGTCGTACCGGCGAGATCTGTGAGTCACATTGTTCCGCTCGCGTTTCCAAGAGTTTTACGCGATTTTCCAACTCGTTAAAAGTCTCAGTTGATGTGTAGTATTTTTCCAAATAACCCTTGTTTACGCTGTCGTGGGACTCTTTGGGTTCGGCCACGTATCTTAGTCTTTTGTAGCGCGCGTTAAAATGAGCTCCACCTACGTCCAAAGCTAGAGGTTGACGACGATGGGGCAAAACGCAAAGAACACGTCCAAACTTTTCAATAGGATGACGTCTCATCACGACTACCGATGCACACTGACTGATATCCTTCCAGTCTATCTATTTTATCCACGAATTATGTTTGCTCGACATTCCCAACCACTTTACGTAGACCCGTTTTCCACTACTTTTTAACACCTTTTCAACTAAATAAGTGTCTGGAAAAGCGGTTTTCTGCATTTCCTGTTCGTAAAACGCCCCGCTAATCGGGTTTCCCTCCATGTCGCGTAACATTTGTACGGGTGGTCGATTGTTACGTACCTTGTCCACTGCCAACAGTTCTGTTGTCCAATTAGGAAAATAACCTTTGGAGAAAATCGAAGTCTTATACTTGGAAATTCTTACAATGTCGTTAACTTTGAACCGAGGTTTGTTTACTACTTTCTTCTTCTGAACAGGAGCTGTGTTCAGTTTTCGCGCTAACAGCTTTTCGTTAAAACGCGTTACCTCACTAGGTTTCATGCCGATAGATCTATGAACGCGATCGTTATATTTTGACAACAGTTTCGCTAAAAGCCCGTTTGTTGCCCACCTGTACGTGCATTGGACTCCGAACTCTTTGTACATCCAGGTTTTCAGAGTGCGATTAAAACGTTCAACTACCGAAGCTTTTAGCGGGCTAAAAGAGCTGTAATGGTTTATTCCGTAGCGTTTCATCATGGCAGTAAATGTTTTATTGAAAAACTCTTTTCCATCGTCTGATTGAATATTTTTTGGCTTCCGCGGTGAATTTAGTATATCTTCCATAGCTGTCGTGACCGTTTTGGCGGTTTTGTCACGCAACGGTGCGGCAAAGGCAAACTTTGATAACACATCAATCACAGTGAGTATATACTTAAACCCGGCGTTCTGTCTTGCGTGTTTTTTTTTTCATTTCAACGAGATCGATTTGCCATATATCATCCAAGCGTTCAACAAAAACATGTCGTCGTGGATATTGTTTTCTCGCTTGCTTATGCAGTTCTTCGACAATTTTTTTTAACATCATCGGACATCTTGCCGGTATCGTAATCGCCTCGAGAATGGAGGATGCTGACTACAATATGATTTTATACAAACGTAACAGGTTCATTATTTCGTTAAACTCTCTGGAATGGCCGGTGTGACCAGCGTTCTTGGAAATGTGCAACAGTCTAAGGCGATTGACCAAAGCGTTGGCGTTAGTGTTATTCAATCCACTGCCTCCAATGTCAGGCGGTGCTGCTGCTGTTTTGTGTTTCGGCGGAAACATACTCTGTATGACAGAAATGTATTTCCTCCCTTTATTGGCGTTTATTCATCGATCCGCAGAGTACATTTGTTTGTGAGCATTGGTCATTACTAGTATTTCTCTATAAGCTTTTACATCGGAGGTTTTTATTACGTCCCTTTTTGGCACTTGCATAAAGAGTAGTTCCATAAGTCAAGGAGTGATTTCAAATCTCTTGTCTTTTACTATAACCTTTGTTGTGGTAAATGAAATAGCGCTGTCTCCTATCAACGTGCCACCTTTCCCGTCAGGTCTAACACCGTAAGTCGTATCAAGTTTGTCACGATATACGGGAGACTGAAGCTTTTTAAAATATTTTTGTACTAAACTCTCTTCTGTTTGAGTCGAAGTATCCGCTGTTCTGTTTAACTCGTCACTACTTTCACCTTCATCCTCGCTATGTATATTTGTTCCTATCGATTTCATCTCCTTTTTAACTATTTCCAGTTTAATTTCAGACATGGGCAGTGGCATTGATTGTTTAATACTCTCAACAACGGTTTTCTGCAGTGAAAAAAACGTGATCGCCGACACATTATCTAGGATGTACCACTCACCCGACGACCATCCTTCTGATCCAGAGCAGACGGGGTGTGCCGTGCTCTTGGATTTTCCTCTGGCCTTTTCAGATTTCATCCCTCATCAGCTGAAAGATCCCGAGCTGGCTAATATCATAGGTGAGCTTCAAAATGGGGGAGCCCACCCCCCTTATTTTCTGTCCCAGGGTTAGCTGTTTGGGTATTGTTTGTCTTAGTAAATACGACACTGCGGTAATTTTTTTTGTGGGGATCTTTTTGGTATATCCACGTGGTTGTTAAATATTTTGTGAGTACTTGTAGGCCTTTGCTGCCGAGCCCGTCAGCGACGCAAACCAACAGTAGTGCTGCCAAGTCTTCTAATTCCGATGGTCTTTGAGTATTTTCATTCTTCCCCTGTGGGTGGGCACTTAGGGATTCACAAGACCATCGCTAAGGTTAGGGAACTTTTCATTTGGAAGGGTATGGACCGGGACATTGCTGCGCGGGTACGTTCTTGCCAAACGTGCTCGCTTAGCAAGCCTGCTCAAAATACCAAGTTTGGATTATTGTCATCTGAGGTGGCGGAGAGACCTTTGGAGAAGGTTTTCATTGACTATGTTGGGCCTCTCCCACGTAGCAAGTCAGGAAACAAATTCTTGCTTGTTTGTAAGGATGCCTTCTCCAAGTTTTCCTGGCTTTTTCCCTTAAGGAATGCCACTGCACAGCTCACCGTGCAAGTACTTCGCACCCACCTGTTCCAACACTTCAGTGTACCCGCCACCATTGTTTCCGACAACAAAACCCAATTTGTTCCCCATCCTTTCAAGAAGATGTGCTTTGGGCACGGTATCCGCCATGTGACCACTTCCCGTTACTACCCACAGCCTTCTCATGCCGAACGGTTCAACCGAAATCTTAGATCCGCTCTCATAGCTTTCCACGCTGATAAGCAGACAACCTGGGATCAGGAACTACCCTGGCTCCAATTTGCTTTCAACACTGCGCATCATGAGAGTCACAAGGCGGTCCCTTTCGAGGTGTTCCTAGGCTATCCGCCTAACAACCCGTTAGCGAATGTGTGGGGAATTGGCGACCTTCTGCCACCTCCTGGCGCTGCTGATGTCAAGGCAACTTGGCAAGCGGCCAGGAGAAATTTAATCAGAGCTAGGGAATTGGTCCGGAGGAAGCATAACCGCGGTAGAGTAGACAACCCTTTCCAGGTGGGGGACTTGGTATTTTGCAAGGCTCATCCAGCCAGTTCGGCTGTTGACAAGAGAGCCGCAAAGTTGTGTCATCGGTGGTCAGGTCCCCACCGCATCCTGAGATTCCTGACTCCTGTTACGGCGCAGCTGGGAGACCCGCGGACGGGAGCAGTCTTCCGGAGGGCCCACATTTCACACCTGAAGCCTTTCCGGGGAGCTCTCCCGTAGGTCATTCTTGGTTACTCGTGTGTCTGGGTGGGAAGTGCACTGGGCCAGAGAACCTGATCAATTTTTCTGTCCCCTGTGTTCTGCGGAGGTGTTTCCCTTAGTAAATTCTCCAGCTCTGGCCAGAGCAAATCCTGGGGGTGAGTATTTCCCCCAGTTTGGAAGTCCCTCGGCGTTCCCCACTCCAGACACTTGAGTCGTCTACTGGTGTCGTTGTCTTTGGGAATGGGGAGAGGCCTTGTTTTGTGCCTTTGGAGAGGAGTGTCCTCTTTTGGGGGGGAGGTTGAGCCGTGACTACGTTCCACCGACGAATGTCACGTCTCATTTAGTTTAGTGTTTTGTTATAGTGCTCAGTGGTGTTGGTCTGACGCCCAAAATAGCGTGACGTCCGTGCACTGAGGTCCGTGAACCTTTGTGCAATTCCGTTTTGACAACGTGTTTTCTCGGCATAGGCTCCGTGACTGTCAAAGAGTGAAGTCTGTGTTTTCCGTGTTGTTGTTTTTGTTCAAGTTTATTGTTAATTGTTGTTTAATCATTGTTTCTGTCGGAAAACATGACTAGCTAAGCCAGCTAATTCCGCCTGATGGGTAAGAGTTTTTTTATTTCTGTAAATTACAGGTTAAAACTTTGGATTAATACTCGGCCTTAGGCCGAGTCTCACAGTAGGATTTATGGAGGTTCCATGGGTTCAGTTAAATGTTTAACACCACTCTGTGCCTCAGATTAAAGCACTGAACAGGATTTAAACGTTTTTTCCTTGTTTCTTGCTCAGTTGAACTTGGGCTTTTCCCTTGTTTTCACCGGCCTTGGCCCAAGCCTGGTGGGCGTCAGACCAAATGTTATTGCATTTTTTTGTAGTCTTCATTGCTGTGTTTAGTTTAAGACCATTCCCGAGGTCCTAGGGCAGAAATTGCCCGAGATATAAGACTTTGAAAACCACTGTTTGAGAGGTCCAGCCCAGTTTGATTTTTGTCCACTGTTTGTGTAATATTAGGCCTAAGGCCTCCAAATAACTTTAGTTTGTATTCTTGTGTTGGCCTATAGCTTGCCGAGGTCAATCATTCATTTTGGTTAAGTGTAATTGTGTTTTTGTGGCTGGTAAAGTTAGGCCATAGGGTTTCATTTGGTTTTGTTATATAAGTTGGCCTTAGGCCTTTCCTAATGGCAAGTTTGGTTATAATTAGTTGTTACTCATGCTCATGAATGTTCCCTGTAAGTTTTAGTCAATTCTGTTCAGAATTGATTGAATAATAAGTTTTTTTTGATTGACATATTTTCTGTAAGGTGTGACACTTGGGTAACTTGTAGGCCAAAAGGCCTCAGGCTTGTGGTTAAGGCTTGGTCTAGTCTTGGAAAGCTGCGGGCACATTTGCCGGTAACTTGAGGGGCCGTAGCTGCGTGGCGTTAAGAGGAAATTAAAATATAGTAATAAAGTAAATAACTTAGAAACAGTAATAACTTTTGAAAAATATTTATATAGAATTTATTAAACTTCAACTTAGATTATTTTTTTCATTTCACTATCGACTAATGGATATTTCCTCTGTGCCGTAGCTACGCGTTCAAATCAAGGAAGGATCGCATAGTTTCACTATAGAATAATGGTTTAAAAGTAATAATAAAGGATAAAACGATTTTTGGATTTTCGGCGATTTTTGGAAAATTTTTATTAGTAGGGGTAAATTAGGATTTCTGTGACATTTTAAGGAAATAAATTGGGACTTAGAAATAATCGACGTGGACCATCATAGTAGTGGGGAAATGGGCGTTCGACAGTAATTTTCGAAATTTATTGTGTATTTTGAGCTAAGGACTTAGCTGAATTTTTCAAAATTTCACTGAATACTACAAACGACTTGTGATATTTTTGAAATTAAATTGGTGATTTTAATGGAATAATTCACCGTGTTGGGACTTAGAGTAATCGCATTCTGGGGCTTTACTGTACTTTATTGAACTTCAAGTTGGGACTTTGAATTTTTTTTTTTCAAAAATTGTTTAGAAACAAAACAACGTGTGGACTTAGGCGAGTGAGCCCCAAGTAATTACTTCGGTAAACTGTTAAACATTATAAGTGGGACTTTGTGAATTTTATATCAGCGATTGACAAAACAGTAAATATTTTATAAAATATTTTGACGAAATTAAGAAAATACTTTAGTGTATGCACTGTTCGTTTGCTCTTTGGAATCTAGTTTCGGCCTATAACATGAGTGCCTACTTCTTGAATAAGGAAGAAAACCAATACGAATTGAAAATTCGCGGACAGTCGACCGCCGGTAGTGCAGATGACTTAAGAAAACAGTACATGACAATACGTAGCATAATTCTACGTTGAGACTGAGGTGCAGCTTACAACCTAAAATATACACTGGTATATCCACAAACAATGTACGATACATACAGGCTTAATTAAGTCAGATGTAAAGTATCCCTTGCCGGACCAGACCGCAGAGAGCGTTGGTCCAGAGAGTGATAACTAAGTTTGGCGTGCCTAAGTAGTTGGTAACCGATCAAGGCGCCAACTTTACATCTGACTTAATTAAGCACTTGTGCAAGTTCCTGCACGTTAGGAAAATCCAAACTACCGGGTTTCACCCTCAGAGCAATGGCAGGCTGGAAAGGGTCCATGCTACCGTGGTGAGAATGCTGAGCCATTTCGTCAACCGGAATCAAACCAATTGGGATGAATATTTACCCTATGTTACGATGGCTTACAACTCACAGAGTCACGAGAGTACGGGCTACTCCCCTTATGAGCTGGTCTTCGGACGGAAGATGGAGGTTCCTATGGAAGCGGACCTGGCCATCACGGAGGAGAAGGGACATTTTTGACAACCACGTCGAAACCCTCCGGGAAAAGCTCACGGAAGCTTACGAGGTAACCGCACAGAGGAAAGCCGCGGCCAGAGGCCGAAACGAACGTCGATATAACGAGAAGGCCAAGGTCACAGAATTCCGCGAAGGACAGTATGTTCTGCTGCACGTACCGAGTATAGGTCGTCACCGCGTGAAGAAACTGTCTAAGTTGTGGAAGGGACCATATCAGATTATGAAGGTAATCTCGCCCCAAAACGTAATGTTAAGAATTAGGAAACGCGAAGTCGTAGTGCACGTGAATCGGATCAAACCATGTAGGGAACGTCCGCGACTTCCGGCCGAGCCGCAAAAGAAACAGGGCGAACAGCGCCCCTGTGACAAAGAAGTAGTGGAAAGCGTACCGGGGGAAATTGTAGAGGATAAGCCGGGAGGAGCTCCGAATACCGCAGAGGTGGCAGCCGGACCCTCAGATTACGAACGTCCGAAACGAACTAGGCGAGAACCCGCGAGGTTTGGGGATTTTGTTCTAGTTTTGAAGAGCTTCGTCGTAGAGAGCGGTTAGCGGTTAGACGCTATGTAGCCTGGGGATAGTGAGTTATTAGATTCTGTTCTGTTAATTTATGCATGGATTTCTCTGTTATAGGCCCTTTAGGCATTTTATTGATCCTGGGTGGTGCCCTAAGCTTCCGCCAGGGCGTCATCTTTGAAAAGGAGGGAGAAGTACTACTCACAGACAGCTACTGGACCGTGGCGCTCCAGTACAACCTGACCGAAGTGGAAGAGGAAAATCAGAACCTAAGTATACTGTTAGAGAAGGTGAGAGGTCAGTATAACGAGTTTTTCCAGGATCTCATGACGCAGAACATCAGCACACACTCTCCGGTGCACGGACTGGAAGTGAGTTTTCGGTACGCGTACACTGGGTTGCAGCAGATGGTAGCTGACTATGTGGGTAAGACGAGTGACTTAATCACTCTGTTGCCTCGTACCCGGCAAAAGCGTGGTCTGGTGGACGCCGGTGGTCACGTTCTGAAGTTTCTTTTTGGGACCTTAACTAGCAGTGATCTAGAGATAATTAATGAAAAAATAGATACGGTAACCAGTATGACGGAGGATATTTTCCATGATACCCAAGACCAGTTAACTGTTTTAGGGAACATGCAAACCGAAATTGCAAATCATTCAAAGACCATAAATAAAATCATTTCCACCTTAAACGAATACCATCAAGTAATGCACGAAAATATGGCCCGGAACTACGTAAGAGAATTAATTTACACTAATCAACTTAAAACTCTTTTTCAATACTTGAAACTAAACTCAGCTCTGTCAGAAGTTAAGGATGCGATTAATTTGGCCGTGCAAAGAATGACCAGGCTCCACCAGGCAGTAGAAGATCTTGCTGCCAAAAGAATGACTAGTAACCTTTTACCTCCCCACCAATACATAGAAATTCTGAAATCTGTGGAAAGAGTAGTGCCCCCTCCCACAAAATTGTTTCTCGATGTAAAGTTAGAAAACCTTCATAGCTTTTATGAATTTGCAATAGTTAAATCCTATGCCACAACAACTCAGTTGAGGGTGCTGATCAAGCTACCCCTGAAAAGTGATAATCAAGTGTATGAAATTTACAATGTAGTAGCTTACCCCGTTTTTGACATCTCTCTTAAAAGATGGGTAAAATGGGAAGTAGAGGAACAGAAATTGATGGTTAGCCAAGACAGACAGACTTACTCAGTATACGAACCCGAACACTACATTAGGGAATGTAAATTTGGCCAACTAGCAGTGTGCCCGTTGTCCGACGTGTTGTGGAACGTGCACAAGCGGCCCAACTGCGCAGTTGAGCTTTTGTTGAAGGAAGAAATAACTTTGTGCACTCGAAAATTAATAACAGGTCTAAAATCCCCAGTGCTAGTCAGAACCCCAACCCGCTGGCTTTACACTACTTCCGAAGAGGCTAAAGTGGTGCTTAATTGCTTCGGGCCTAAATCCGGTCTGAACGTTAGCACACTCACTTTGAAAGGTGTGGGCGAGATTCCTAACCGGGATCGATGTGACGTGATCGCTGATGGGTATAGGGTGCCTGCCCGATTTATCGGCAGCTCCTTGTACTCCCGCGACTTTAGAAAGGTAGTTTTCCCCGAGGTAGACGGAATATACAGTCGTGACGAGCAAAACTTGTTGGCCCAAGACATGAACGAAACCCTGAAGGTCCTGCAGGGACTAGATGATCAGCTGGGCACCCTAAGTGTCAAGGAATATTCTTTGGAGGAATCAATCCACTTGCTTAGGTCCCACTATCATCGGCGCACATTGATTAAGAATACAGTAATTGGAGGTACGTCCTTCGTCGTGACGATAATTGTTGTCGTTCTCATGTTAAGGTGGAGAGTTCGAGTTGCTGACCTGCTCCGTGCCGCCCTGGGAGGCCGTGATCAGCGCCCGCAGGCTGCGCAGACAGAGTCTCCGCTCCAGAGTCACGGGAGATAGTACCTCGTGCTGAGCCAGTAACAGAGTCTACGCGGGACACAGGACACAATTCCACGAGCACAGCTAGTGTCGAGCTGACTGCGCGGTAAACTGTGACGAGGAGTGAGTTACGGGCCCGGAACGCTTTGAGTAAGTGATGTATAATTAAGAAACATAGACTTCCGACCGCGATCAAGAAGTCGCGTACTACGCTGTGAAGAAGCGAGTACCCTGGACTTGTCTCCGCGAGGACGCGATGGCGAAAGGACTGGGGATCCCCCTCTGATTGTTGTGCGATTGCCTATTTGTGTATTATGTATTTGTATATGTATGTGTAGCGTTAATGATCTTTGCATACCGGTATGTTTTGTTGTGTGTTTCAAAGGATGGTGTAATATTTGTGGGCTGGTAATGGCAACTTTTTTTTTCTTAATTATTATTCGAAGCGATCCAACTAACGGTAGTAGTATATCCCAAGAAGGGTAAAGGATTCACTGGCCCAACTGGTGTCCACAGGAAGGTAATGTGCGCACAGTGAATGTGCACCCCCTAATAACCCCCTTCCTTTCAACTCCCTGACTGGACTGTAGGCACCCAGGAGCCAGCCTGGATGAGTTTTCAAAATTTAAAGAAACGTGAAATTTACGTATAGTTAGTGTATACTCAGTCAAGAGTACTGCAAAATGCCTTGCTGAGGGATTTTCCGGACCCCGTCAGCAAGACAGTGATGTTTCCTTACCAGACCTACTGAACGAGGGTTTATTGTAGGATGGTTGGGCTGAGGTGCCAATTCTGTTTTTTTATTTTTTTTTTATTGTTGAACGGTGGGTCTGCCTCGCAACCAGAGGTAGACGAGGCGAATTTAACGCACGCTCCATTAAAAACCAAGCGGTGGCCGTAGCATTAGTTTTAGTCCAAGGTTGTGAGTAGTTTAAGGTTTTGAGTCCAAGTGACATACACCCGCAGTGGTGAAAAAATTACTTTGTATGACAATGTAAGAGAAATCCCCCGTGCCTGTTGAGCAAGTCTCAGGACGGTTTGTGGATATTGATGCGACGAAGAGGCCACCGCGTTTACAGTATAACGGCTCCCAAGCATTGCTAGGGCACGGGTCTCATGATGTCTGAGCTTCTAGTAGTGGGCGGGCTATCCAACCCCAAAATTTATGGATATTTAATTACTAACACGGAGCAACTTTTTTTATTTTTTTTTATAAATATGTATCGTACATGTGTTTGAGGATATACCAGTGTATATTTTAGGCTATAAGCTGCACCTCAGTCTCAACGTAGAATTATGCTACGTATTGTCATGTACTGTTTTCTTCTATTTAGTTAATATGGGTTTCATTGAAGTAGTGGTGGGTTTAGTTAGGAACGTAAGATTGTGACCTTACGATCAAAGAATGATAAGAATTGTTGTGTAATATAAAAGTGGTGTGGGAGACAGGTAGACCAGCCACGCCGTAGGGGTGACAGAGTGATGACCGGCCCCGAGTGAAAGCTTGTGCGGCTTCACCATAGCAAGCGAGTAGCGCTCCAAATTAATATCTTTACACCGAAAATCATTGTCTTGTACTTTTCCGGCCCCATTCAAAGTTCGGTGTGTAGAGAATAATATTCGAAACCAATCCAAACTCAATCTCATACACTCAACGGCGGGTCTACTAGTCTGTATAAGTTTGCTGAACCGCCACCGAGATTAGTGGCAGTCGCACTACCATGTAAATTATGTTCATGGGGATTTTGTTTTTTTGTTTTGTTTCTTCTAAAAGGGGTATCGGAGCTGAACACCAGCTCCTCGACACACTAAAGGGGTATAGAATGCGGGGGTGGCAACTCGTATTGTTTCGAGAAGGCCATCACGCTTGCCCTCGCGGTGGTGGAGCGAGTGGAAGGGGGGAACGACTGGATTTTGACACCAGCCCCCCCGAATCGGGAAGGGGAACACCTGGATTCGGCCCCAGCCCCTTCCCCGCAGTCGCAGCAGTGCGCACTGCCAGGTTCTTTTTTTTCTCTTGTTTCGTTGATTCCAAGGTAAATGGCACCGGGGGAACACCCTAGGATGTCCCACAGTAACCTGTGCCGGTAGCTTTGCCCTCCTTTTTCTTTGTTTTTCTTGCCATTTAGTCTTTTTTCCGAGAGGAATACCTCTGTTATTCCTAAGTGATCTATAGCCTATGTAAAGGCTATACCTGTAGGTGGTGGAACGGTTCAGCAATCGTTTTTCCTACTGTTAGATATATCTATGTTTTGCTCGGATAAGTTGAAGAGCCAGTTTGAGCAATTGAGTTCAGGTCCTATAGCCCGTATTGGCAGTAGATCTTATCTTCAAACCTTTTGCGTGTTGCCTTGTTGTTTGTCCATGAGGATATGTGTACCCAAGGAGATTACCTTCAGTAATCCCTGGGATGTATTTGAATAAGAGAAAGGGATTTGTGTTCGTTGTTTTGGTTAACTTAATAACAGCCTGCAGACGCTTTGAACCGTCTCGGGAGTTTTTGTAAAGGGAGAGACACACACGGACCGGTGACAATATGAGTTTATTTACCGAAAAAAAACAAAAAAACAGTGAATTAAGCGGGAAGGATTGAGGTTGGCTGCCCGGGAGCAGAATTCTGTTGAACAACGACCAGCCAACCGTAGGCAAATGCGTACCCTTAAGGAGTTGCGAGGAGATGGACTTGGCAACCTGCTGTAACCTCATGCTGGGGGCAGCATGGTCTAAGGGTGAGGGGGGTGTGACGGCCCAAAAATACCTAGACTGTTAAAAGCCATTAATACGAAACTGTAATTAAATAATTACAGAATTACCGTACCTAAAATTGGAATTTCTACCGTCACTAAAATCTATAATTAGATGAGGAGCGGTACTTTCAGAATTATTCCCAATAATTAATTTATTATTCCTCTCCGAAGAGTTGGCTGGTATAAAAAAATATATAAGACCAACTTCTAGAAGACAAAAATATTCTGTCTCGAGCTAGCTTCAATCCGACCACGCCTCGGAGTAGAGCCGTCGAGGCGTGGGAATGCGATAACGTCAGCATTTTCATCTCTCCACGGCCGCCTCAGAGCCGTCTCCAGAGCCACTTAGTTTGGGCATAGAATAAATAATACAGAGAAGGGCAGCCAAATAGGACTTTCCATGCTACATTTTCAGGTCTGCGCTCTGGTGGAGAATCGAGAACTAGGCCTAAGAGGATGCTGCCATCACGCGGCGACCTTGAGCACTACACATACTGCATTACCATTCTGTAAGCCCGGATATTGTAACGTCGCGTCGCTTCGAACGTTATCGCTTCCGTAATCTCGACGCCACTCTCCAGGTTCTTGAGCTCTGAGAAACTAAATAATAAACTGAGGCTCGTGTCCCGCACATATCGTGTAGGCATGGTTCTCTGCCTCAGAGACTAAGAGGTTACTTTTATTCTTTTAGATACTTAAATATTGAACAGCACGGAAGGAATTGCATTATCAAATGTAATTAGTTAACTAAGTAGCAATAGAGGAAACTACCGGTTATACAAATTAACGTTATAGTCATCTTTATCAATTTTTATATTTCCTGATATAGTGTTATGAAAAATTGACCCGTACTACATTGGGTTTGCATTTCAATTATTTAAACTTTGGTTTAAATTGAAACAGACATAATTTAATTATTGGTGCACCCGGGTAATAATTATCAGAATATTATTTTACCCTGAATTGAAAATCGTTATTTTTAAAATGTTATCTTTTTGTCACCGACACTATAGACATAAATCAATTGTTCCACAAAATATGCTTATAACATGTATAATCTTCCAGCTGGTGTCTGTTCCCCATAATCTTGTTTTGGCCGAAGGCCAGATTTAGTACGGTATCTACTGACTACCGGTAACTCAATAGATATAGGGACAAGTCTCCGGTTACAGTAGGTTTAGTAAACTATATTTTTCAAATTAAAATGGCTTGGAAATATACTTAATTAATAAACGGTATCAGGAAACTGACACATACTTTCTCCCTTTTAACCCAACTTTAATGAATGAATTACTTTTTATTTACTAAATATAGAATACAAAGCACGGTCGAATGTACAGAAAATCTTGTAAAAAAGTTGTTTTAAAAAAACATCCACCCAAATCTCTGCTTTGGAGGCACTACAGAATCCATTGCTACACTCGTGGTTTTAAGAGGGGAAATGCCCCCTATTCCCCCCCAGGGTTATTAAGGGGCAACATATTTTGAATTTCCTCTGTTGGTCAATGCTAACAGCCCGGCACATCACAAGCACCTCCGCCGACGAGATGTTCGATGAGATGTCGATAAAAAAACACCTATCGTTTAACGAGAAACGGGATGTTATTGAAGGATTTGAGGACTTGGGATCCCACGGGCGGTTACCTCGCATTGCAACACATGTTCTCATGTTCCTAATGCGTGGAATCTACCACAAATGGAAAATGCCTATTGCCTATTTTTTAAGTGGCAGTGTTACAGAAGGCAAAATTCTCTCTGAAATCATCAAGGAAGTAGTCAGAGCAATTTCAAGTGCTGGGCTCCGAGTGCGAGTTGTTGTTTGTGACCAGGGGAACAACAACGTGAAAGCTATCAACTCGCTCAACGTTAATAAGGACACACCATTTTTCCACCATGAAGGAAAGAAGATTTTTGTAGTTTACGACACCCCTCATCTAATTAAATGTGTTAGAAATAATCTGATAAAACACGATATTATCTTCAAAGACGGCGGCAAAGCTTCGTGGCAGCATGTCAAGACGTTGTACGAAATTGACGTATCGTCGACTAAAGCCCGTGCTTTGTGCAAATTATCTACCAGACATATTGCACCTAATGCGTTTGACAAAATGAAGGTGAAATATGCCACGCAAGTTTTTTAGTCATTCCGTGAAGGCTGCCATGACAACAGCAGTTAAAACAAACGAGCTACCTCCAGAAGCAATAGAAACAGCTGAGTTTATAGGCCAGTTAAATGACATTTTTGATTGCCTGAATAGTAAAATGTTGTTTGACAGCAATCCACTCAGGTGCGTCTGTCAAACAGCTCAGAACAAGGACAGATGGTCCTAGATAAACTACGCAGCGCTTCGTCCTGGATTGCATACTTGCAAGTAGAAAACTACAAAAAGATAAAGGATGTAATTGTGAAAAAACTGACTAAACCTCCTAGTTTTCACGGCTTCGAACTTACCTTAGTTGCTGTGTTGAAGCTGTGGGACTGCGTAAGTGCCGAGGGGGTCAGCTTTCTCATGACCAACAGACTAACGCAAGACGCGATAGAAAACGAGTTTTCTATGTGCCGTCGGAGAGGAGGCTTTGACAGAAATCCATCTGCCATGAAATTTAGACAGAGTCTACGACATAGAATTCAAGTCGCCTTGATGAAACCACCATCTACAACCAACTGCGAGCTAGACGACGAAGAACTGCCTGTATCAGAAGCTGCATCGACGGTGGATGAAGATACACATCCAGCAACGGATACCGAAGATGAAGCCGATGACGTCAGTGAAGTCGGTTCGAGTGATGACGAGCCTCTCTCTACCCCTGGATGCTGACGATGCGAAAGACTCTGACGTCGAGACAGGGGTTTCCATCGCTCCTCCTCTAACAGCCACTGTCCCGAGCGAAACAAGTCATAGTCTGGAGTCTTGTTCCGTTGAGTAAGTACAGTAATTATGGTTTAAGTATGTAGTAAGTAAGCAATTTTTGTTTTTGGTTAAAAATTGTTTTTTGAGCGTAGCGAACGAGTTTGGTGGAATATTTTCGATTTCTTTGTTTATTCTTTATTTAGTTTATAATTATAACTACGCACTACTTTGCTCATTTAACCTTCCTTGTAACTATTATGGTTTACGAGATCCCAATAGTGAGCATAAACAAACGAACACACTGTACAGCATTTCATTTATATAACATGCTATACATGTTTCCATCTATGTTATACTTGTAATATGTATATATTATTTTTTTATTTGTTTACCAGTGGTTATTAACAAGCAGTTGTAAAATTGTATACAACGTATAGTTTAGTATTATTAACCAAATAAAGTTTTGAAAATTATGACTAATTGCATGGGGATTGCATTCAACATTTGTATTCGCAAATTATATTTAATCACGATGACGATTTATGAGTTTATTTTATTTTTACATTATTAATTATTAATGAAAAGGCTTTTCAAAATATATTACTCCTTACCACGTGATAAATCAGCATTTTGTATCAGTCTAAAACATAATTATTCTGTATACCGGAAAATGTTATGGCAAGTGTCTGGAAATGATAATGTTTGCTTATGGAGAGTTGTGAATTAAAGATATAAACAATGGTCGAAATATACGAACATATTTTAAACTAGTAACGGAAATTGTTAAACATCGCTTAAAAACTGTCAAAAATCACAAAGTAATGCCTATTTACTGATCCGGCCATAACACAAATTTCAAATATAACATACTTCATTAATATAGTTGAACTTCAATGATTATAGTTACTTCTCTCTTGTGGGTGTAGTGAAAATTAATATTTCCGTGAAGCAAATGTTCTTGTCATACTCCTTAATTTGCAACGTTCTTAACTAATTGCAGGTATGTGGCGGGATACATGGCAAAAGTGGTAATAGACAAATATCGCTGCAATATGTGTAAGGAAGATTTAACAATCAATGCTGTTTTATCTCAACCCAATCAGCTGCTGATTCTGTACAAATCGTATGGCACTAAGGAGGGCATTTCACACCTGACTGCCCCTTCTAAAATTATGGTTGCCGTCACTGAAACCATCCTCGACACTTTTCACAAACACTTTTCTTCCATCATGTATAAACCAAGTGTTAAGAGTGTTCTTGTGGACCTTGCTGACGTGGAAATACGGAAAGTGAACGAACTCTGGTTGGACCAACAACACCCGTGCCACGATCACCGTCAGTTCATTATTAACTTTTTGGTCCGGTTGAAAATAATGAAAACTGTTTTGTGGCAATCAAAGGAACTGATAATGCCCCGATCTAGACCCTCCCGTTCCTCACCATATCAAGACAAACTGAAACTAGTCCAAAACCTGTAATTAAAGTGGTCTTCGTAAAACATGTTTACATATTAAGTAGGCCTATTTTTTATATTTAAGAGTTGTCCCAGCTTTCATAATTTCTCTTTGTACTGTGGTGTATTTATTTACTTTATCTAATGTATATCGGGTAGTTATTAGAGTAAAACTACATAAATGTTTACAATTTTTTCCAGATTGAGTAACATATGTACCTTTTAGTTGTGTATATAAACAGTTTTCTTGGATGTTTTGATTAATTACAAAAATTGTACATGTGTATCAGGTAGAATATCCCATTTTCTGTCATTTGTATTTTTAGACTTATAAACCTTACGGTAACAATGTATGTTTAATAAGTCCATTTGACTGCCTGGATTGTCATTTATTTTTATTTTATCAATTATTAATTTGCTGTAATATATAAAACTATAGCAACAATTTATTTCAGTATTATACAACTTGTTTACATATTTCAATACGTGTATAAATGTAGTGAGTAGTTTTTACAATATGATATATGTACATAATCAATCATACTACACTTTTTTAGTTTATAGATTGCTAATTTCTGTATGCATATTCACTTTTTAGTTGTCATACACCAAAATTCTTTCTTCAAAAATGCCGAGCAATAAGGTACACATCATTTAGCCATATCACTGTTATGTATATATATTTTTAGGCTAAATAACAGTTATGATTTATTCCATATCACTATCGATTAGCTATTCATGTTATTTTATATTCATAAAAGTTACTTTTTTGTCATGGGAATTGTATTTTTAACTGATTATAAACTGTAGGTATTTATTTTTATCTCTGATGTATGTGTGTCTTCGATTTAATGTTTTACTATAGTATTTCATTTAACTTGGATATTACAATCTGATAAGATTTAGTTATGAACTATTTGGTTCTTCGTCTCTTAGAGCGATTGGGTGCCTATCTCTAAGAGAACTTCTTTTCCAAACTTAAAAAAAGAAGTACTCTGTTGAAGATGGAAACTTTGTCGCAGTAACAGGGCTTTAAAACTGTTAATCCATCGGCACTCACTTTTATAAATAGGGTGGCCCCAACTAAACGACGCATGATTCTTTAGCCACGGCTGCCCTTCTCTGTATTATTTATTCTATGGTTTGGGTAATGACAACGTGAATCGTTTGGCTGCAGCACCACACAGTTGCGCTGCAGCGTGAGCCCCGTGACGTCACGCGTTGAGAACGGTTCTGATTGGTTGAAGGGTCTCCATCATCGAGACAAAGGAGGAGACTCGTCCCAGTTGCCGAGTTGTTGATGATTAATTAAGACGCGTCGTGTCTGTCTCTCCCTGTTTCATTTTACTAATTGGCGTTTTCTAAATTTTAACTGTTAAACTTTAGTAATTTAACTTAATTTCCAAACTGCGATCTTGTAAGTTGAAATCATGTGTGTTGAATAAAGTAAATTTACCGAAAAAAGTGTTAGTTTTGATTTTCTGAGGGGGAGAGGGAGAGAGAGAGAGAGAGAGAGAGAGAGAGAGAGAGAGAGAGAGGGGGAGGGGGAGAGAGAGAGAGAGAGAGAGAGAGAGAGAGAGAGAGAGAGAGAGAGAGAGAGAGAGAGAGAGAGAGAGAGAGAGAGAGAGAGAGAGAGAGGGGGAGAGAGAGGGGGAGGGGGAGAGAGAGAGGGAGGGGGAGGGGGAGAGGGA